>JAFBMS010000004.1:25149577-27549577 GCA_019788955.1 Albula glossodonta | reverse complement strand
AACTGTTACCGAAAAACGGTAGATTAACATTGAAATCAAGTTGATATTGCCTGAATGCGGTCTAAACTTTTGAATTTTCTTGTGAGAATTTGACCTCCATTTTATTACAGACTCGTGGATTACTGGCCTTTCTTCACCATTAGTTCACAAATAAAAACAATTTACTCCTTACACAGACGTCACCCTCCCTCTCCGTGAAAAATAACAAATCCTTCGCTGTTTTGACTCATTGAAAATGAAGTGAGAACCATAACCAAAATGCACGAGGATGCATCCGCAGCTCACAAAGACTAGTCTAGAAACGAAAAGTGTATGAATCGTATACGTTTTTATTTCAGATATGTTTATAAAATGGACTCATTTGGGAATCGTTTGGGATATTTTTTGTATCCCAAAAAATAAGCTTGATCAACCATGTTGAATCGAGAAACTAGAAGACTCCGAAAACGTACATGTCTATGATATATGGCTTACTCCTTTTGGTGCTTATGACGTAAGCAAGGCTGCTAATGTTAAAATGTACAGTACAATGCCTTTATTATTTAATGAATATCCTCTCGTTTGACAAGGGTTGTAATTTGGAATGTTTTATTAGGTTCATGTTTTGTTCTTTTTGTCAGTGAAGGATATGTGTCCGCCGCTCAACTGGAATGACTGTAATCAATTAAAGAGGACTTAGTGCAGTATTACATATTGATGCACAATCTCCCTTTTCATAATTATGTTTGTAAGATAACGTAGGTCTTCATGCATTTGAGCTGTGCACTTACTCGCCTTGTAAGCAGTTTACCCCCCTTTTCCTTCGTGCAGGTTGTGAACTGTGATGTGGTTGATTCGGATGTACTCAGTGGAAACGTGTTTCATAAATAAATTACTCAGAAAAAAACTCCTTTGTTGTTTAGGGGTCGCCTTCAAATGTTGAAGCGAATGGAAAATAATGGAAATGGCCTGTTCTTTCTTGGAATGACAGGAAAACTATAGTAATTGCTTGGCCTTCATCTCTCTCTCTCTCTCTCTCTCTCTCTCTCTCTCTTTCTCTCTCTCTCTCTCTCTCTCTCTCTACAATGTATAAAATATGTAAATTTTTTATTTATTGAACAGACAGAACCTCAGTAATCAGAGCCTCTCTTGACCGGGCGGTTGTGATTCCTGACATTCCGTGATTGAGAAAATTTGAGGAATTTTGATCATTCAGTTGAAACCCCTGACTTTTAATTGTCCCCTTATTTCAAGGTATTTTGCAGCTGCGACAATCCATCCAGCGGCAAGAGTCCCTGTTACCTAATATAGGAACACACCTTAAATGGCATTGTAGGCTACATGCAGCTAGTAACGGTAAAGATGAATAATACCATTAATCTTTAGCTTGCAAAAGAAAATGGCCAAGGGAAATAGCGCGTGCATGTATGTATGTATGTGTGTATGTATGTAAGAGAAACCTGCACTGGAGTGCGGAACTCCTCATTGCAAGAGTAAGAAACGTATGCACTTAGGAAAATGTACTTAAGCGCAAGTCTGAAATCGGCCCTAAGTGCTGGGTAAGAGACATCAGAGTGCAAGACAAATCAGGATCCTTTAACTTGGAAGCAGCAGCTGACAAAAACGCCTGTTTTATTGCAGCCTGTAGGTATCGTTGTTATTGATCATGCTGTGCTAAGCTCCGTTTTCCCCACACAAACGCGAATTATAGCAGAGAAGTCTCATTTCTAACCTCTGTTATCAATGAAAAGTATTATTTAAAAGCTAGAAGTGGTTCACTTACTTTTAATTGTGCCCAGTTGTTTTGCATCTTAGCTGTATATACAACGTCTATAGGTGAGCTAGCTTATGCAATTCAGTGTGTTCATTTGACCAATCAGTATTCTTTTCAGCCAACAGTGCCAAGTCACTCCCCTTTGCCCAGTTTTGGCTGTATTTTGCATTTTTATCTGTAGAAAGCGTGATAGATAGACGTACTCTTTGCCATTTTGTGTAAGTGTGTGGAATTAATGAGGCGTAATCAGAGAAGTACTTCATGGTTTATACCGGTTTTCTGGTTTTTCTGTATCCAGGGTTTCAGGGATTACTTAGTTCCAATTGTTGCGGTTTTACAGTAATATACCAGCTGACTATGTTTACATGCATGGAATGTGCTACGGCCTGTGCGCCGATTTCAATGAATATAATATTACTGAATGTGGTGTTACGTAAGCGCTTCCTCAATCGCACAGCCGTTGAGATGAATTCAGTATTCCTGCTAACCGTTTTGCGGTCAAATAGCACAGTTTTGTCCTTTTAGAAGTAAAATAGCAAGCATACCTCATTATTATTTGATTTGTGGCCAGTTATTACTTAAATTGGAGGCAGGTGAAGTCGTAATTTTTTATCTGGAATGTTAATATATGTCACTACAAGTAAAATGTTACTTTTATTGTGGATATACTGAAAAGGTAGAGAAAACTATTAGAAGAAGGTTTTGGCTAATGCTTATGCCCGCGTGTATTTGGGATTTAGGATCTGTGATACACTACCGAAGTAATCTTAATAGCCTACACGAACGAGGGAACTCAGAACAACATACGGGTGGTGCAAACTCTCAACCTTTAACATACTTTGAGCGACATCAAATGGATGCTGACGTTCACTTTGGAAGTAAATTAGCGCTTGCGTTTATCCAATATACCCTCAATACGCTTTATTTCTTTGAATAAAATTGTGTAAATTCACTGTGATTCTTTTCTCAGCAAAATCATTTCTGTCGTCACTGAAATTGTAATACACACCGTGCAAGAAGCGCGATTAGCTAAAAATTCCTTCGTCAATGTGTACATGAAACAGATTTTGATGATATATGGAATCTGGCCGAAAGGCATATTTCTACAAGGAGAATGACTCAAAGTCAAGCGTCAAAGCGTATGATTACTCAAGTGTAAACATGATCAAGCATACCCAATCGTGCAACTCACCTTCAGTCCTTCAGTCAAAAAGCTGGACTAAAAAGTTGACTTTGAGTGTGTTGCGGTGGGAGTGCGGACGTAAATAAAACACACCTTGAACTTGATGTGTTGGTGGTTTGGCCTTCATTCTCAGTGATTTACTGTAAGCAACGAAACCCTTTTCTTTACTCGGTGGGAAATTAAAAGTCTTGAAGAAACGTATTGATGGTAAATAAGCAGAGCACTGTGATATAATCGTGATATGATCACATTTTGTAACTCAAAAAGTGGCATGTGATGTTTTCTTCTAAGTGCGTCGATCTTTCCAGATGGGCAAGAATACAAGAATAGTGGCGGCATACCACTTAACAATTTAACGCGACACAAATTTATATTTAGTTGCTTCCACAAAAATAACACATTTCTGTAAAAACGCTCGCAGTAAATGTAACTGAATCGAGCATAATTTGAGCAGTTTGTTCAGTTTTTACCCTGATCAAGTTTTCAATTGTTAATTAAAATTCGAGGCATTTCTATCTTGGCCTAACTAGTAAACAGTAGACAGCATTTTTCACATATACCATTAACAGAAATCTAATCTATATGTGCCTGCCACTACAGGATCGATTGGAAATATCATTGTGCTTAGCCTTGTAATAGCCTACGTGCGTAAAAAATCACTGTGACATACCATTGTCTGTATGGAGTAACTAAGGCCGAAATTTAGACGATGAAAATGTATGCTTCATTTTCAGTGAATAAACTTAGATTGATAGCACAGAAGTTCTGAAATAATGGTTTATGTGAATTATTATTATTATTATTATTGTGTGTGTGTGTGTGTGTGTGTGTGTGTGTGTGTGTGTGTGTGTGTGTGTGTGTTTGAGAGACATTTAGGATACCCTATGCTTTTGTCAAATATGTACCATACTTGATTTAAAGCATGACTGCCTAAATATAAACATAATTGTTCGACACATAAAAACAAATATATCGTTTTCAAACAACAACAAGTCCTTAGTTTATAAATATGTGGTAAGGTTGCTTAAAGGGGATTGAGGCTGCATGTGCAGAATCAGCCTGTAACTGCCTATTAATCGATAATATTCCAATATTTAAAAAATTATCCAAAAGGACAAGTCTCTCTTTGTGTTAGGCACGTATTTGTGCTTACTGTCAACATAATTTGGCAGCATCTACTTTAGTTCAAGAAGGAGTTCGGCCATAATAAGCACTAATTACAAATAAGTCTAGGAGTGGATGTAGATTTCAAGCATGATATTTTTATATACGGTATTTGCGAAATGGATTAAGGAGATCAATTCAACGACCGTTCTACCAACTGAATATAAGTTGTTGGCGGAACATTAACGGTAAATAGTGTACGCAACAATATCTATTGACAGAGGAGTCGTTAATGCCAGTATCTTACCAGGACATGTGGTATTGAAGACCAGGCCTGGCACAGTGTCACGCGCACTTAAGCCTGTAGGCAGAATAGCGAGCCTACATAGAGGTAATGCCCTGGTCCTCTCAAATGCCTTGTTCTTGTCGGCATTTAGATCTCGTAATATAACTACATTCAAAGAAGCGCTACGTGCCAGACCACATTCCATAAATCACTGGGCGCCTTGAACACTCCTAGAAAAATAACTTATATCATTTAAAAGGTTTAATGTTTAATCCTTTGCTTCCAGCCGGCACTATCACGAATTGCAAAAATGAGTTGAGCATTTTTGGCCATTGTGTAGGATAGGCCCTGTTGGCAGACATGCTCTTTCAGGAGTAATCAAGGGGTTATTTTAAAAATATTCTGCAATACACGGTGTAAGTCTTGGAAAAAAGTAAATCTCTGTCACCAGTAATGTGCAATACAGAATGATCTGAGCAAAAATGACCGAATTTATTTATTTAAATGTTGCCGCCATAGTGAATGCTTACATCTAATGTGTTACACGTGAAATACAGAGAAACTGCAATTTTCATGTGTCGAACGTCTTCATTTGTCAAACGTTTATGGCATTTTTCAGGACATCCACACATTAACTGCAGGAAGACACAAGGCAAAGTTCATTCTAAACTTTACAAAGATGCATAGGCCTGGTAATCAGCAAAAAGGAAAACTGTTGACGAAGCTCAAAAATAAGCAGCGAGATGTCGTGTTTATTTTGCACAGTTTTGTTCACCCCCATAACTGATTCCAGCGTAAACTTGTATCTTCCCTTTTTAAACACAAGTATGTTCGCCAATCGCTCCAACAACGTGACATATTTAAATACACTATTAAACTGAACTCAGTGTGGTTTGGCCCTCACCAGAAGATATAGTAGCCTATATTCTATCACCTTCTGTTACTCTTTTTTTTGTTTTGAAAAATTCTAAACGCTGCTAAATCCTTTGATTGGGCAGCATTTGATTTTGGTGTGATTACAATGTAGTTTAAATTTCCATGTGTTATTGATCACAAAATAGCTCGGTGTACTTATTCAAACTGTTTGGAGTGAGAAATTCCGAACTTTTATTCACAGTTAGAATAATAACAATTAAGACTAAAATATCCAAAAAGCCAAGTTCCAGAAAAAACAGCAGGCTTCTAGAATCGGGAGGAAGATATAAACATGAAGACCACAACATTCACATACACTGGAAATTATATTCAGTAGCATCTGTGACATTATAAGATAGCCACAAAGTGAATTGTAAGCAGCTTATGTGTCGCGTGATTAGCTTTTTTTAGTTGTTGCAGTCATGCTAATATAACCAGGATCACGATACAGCAGAGTAAAATATAGCAAAAAAATATTTGGCCCTATATTTCTGGGGAGCACTTGAAAACATTTTTGGTTTAATTTACATTGACATATATGCTATGTGGCTACCTTGACACACCACAGCATATGTAAAGAATTAGTTTTGTACTCACATACACATTTGTATATACAGGTATACATATAAGGTTAAAATATTTGTATTGACACGATTTTGTTTCTCTTAGGCCTGTGTAGTTTATGCTCCCATTTGACTTTGAAAGTCCATGACAGAACATTTTACGGTAGAAAAAGGTGTCTGGGGGAATGCAGACGTCTATGGTATCCTGACGTCACTCCTTGGTTACCCTTGACCGTGACTATGTAGTCACTTTGACCTTGACATCATAGTTGCTTGCGCATAGTAAAGAGGAAAAGGGTGGGTTTTCCTCTGATTGGGGTTATGGGGCGGGGCGCTGTTTGTTTGTGAGCAAACACATTGCTGTTTTCAAGTCTAGACAGCTAGACTTTGCTAATGGCAGGCAATAAAGAGAGGAAACGCATGGGCTTTCTTTGGCCTTAATGATTGAGAAATTTAAGGAGGCTTTTCCGTCCTATATTGAAAAGTACTACCTTGTTTTGTTTCTGTCTTTCTATATTTCTTTCTGTCTTATACGTTGGACTCTGCAGAGCATCAGTTTTGCATCAGTGCCAGATTCCTTCTCGCTGTCTATTTTTTCAAAAAAGACAATCAAATATTTACAGTCACATGTCACGTGCGTTTTGGCCCCGAATAACCTGTAGCGATTTCAAGGCAATGGTGTGATGTACTCATGAAATGAGTTGTATAGGCCTATCTGTCTAAAATGAAAAAAAAAAATCACTCATAAAATCATTTTGAAGGTATAAAGGCTGTCTACGTTTTGCCATGCGATAACATAACAGCCTTAAGGACTTTATCGGTACATTAAAAGTTACGAAGTCTAGAAAACGTTATTTGGACGTTTTATGTTATATATATAGAGAGCTATACATAAAGTGCGTCTAACCGAGGACAATGCGGTGGAGATTGTATCCGTTGAAAATCCAGAATAAATAAACAGGGGCAGCTGTTGTTCCTGCATTGCT
Organism: Albula glossodonta; assembly: GCA_019788955.1. Lineage (NCBI taxonomy): Eukaryota > Metazoa > Chordata > Actinopteri > Albuliformes > Albulidae > Albula > Albula glossodonta. Next base: position 27,542,787 of record JAFBMS010000004.1, on the reverse strand, counting down.
AAAACCCGGCTTTTGGTGCCTGTTCCAGGACACTGGAGTGTTGGTTATCTAACTTGTGATTACATCTTCATTATCTTACCCATCACATTAAAATAGTGGCATGATGGGTACACAGATTAATTTCAGAGAATGAAAGAAAAAGCCGAGAATAAAACATATTATGAAAATTTAAAATATAAATGAAACTAAGCATTTCCCGTGTGTGTGTTTGCGCGCGCGTGTGCGTGCGCGTGTGTCTTTTTATTTAAGAAAAAGAGAGGAAGTGAACATTTGTGCGTTGATGATAATTGATAATTGAGGACGTGAATATCCATGTATTTTTGGCAGGTATGTTGCCAGTATGAAATCATTATTTAATCTCGAAATAAGTTAACTCAAGGAGTGGCTATCATCTTCCAAAAAAGATGGTTCTCCTTTTTTAGTTTCGTATTCCGTTTTATTTGTGATATAATTTTCTATTCTTATATAACTCTTTTAATACGCACATACCATATAAACAAACAACTTATCCATATAACATGTGACTGTTTAACTGTACATGGTTACAAATAAATAAATATTAGTGTGTGTATGCCCGCGCGTGCGTGTCTAATACCTTATGAAATTAATTTATCTATGACAACCATTTATAGTTACACAGTCATGTCGTCTTTGTTACACTTGCAAAATTATGTGGCTGCTTGTAAACGTGTAATAAGTTATTTGAACCACAGATACTCATTTCACAGCCACAGATGTTTTAGACATGTATTTCTGAAATTGACATCGTTTTAAAGGTATTATCGTTGAAATTCTAATACGTCAAAAGGTTTAACAAAACGCTTTGAGGAATTTGTTTAGATTTTTGTCAGTTTAATTATAATGAAAAAAAAAACACTGAAATGACTATCATTTTAGGTATGGTTCGTGTTGTGTTTTCATGGTTGTACTATGTCTTATATGTATGATATGACTTATGTTATAAGTGATGATTGACTGGTAATTTAGGAACCAGCAGTAGCTGTAATTCATGACGAACCTGGTAGAGGCTGGTAAAATTATAAACCCTTTTCTGATGTGTCTGGTTTTCAGGATATTTTATTTCGTAAAAATGATAAACTAAAACTAGTTTGCGGTGCGTGTACATAGCATCTTACACCAATTTTTAAGAAAAGCATAGGCTATATTTGGTGTTGCCAGTTCACAATGTGTTGCACAATACAATATGTTATCCTGCGTTTTATAAAAATAACTTCAATTGTCTTACGAATGAAACAGGCGCGTTCTATTGCCAGTTACACAGCTGGAGGATTTGACGTTGGAGTCTTCTTATGTCCGAAAGTGTTCCATAGTCCGTGTTTGAGAAAATTCTGTATTTCGATTGGATGGAATATAACTTATTACGCGGCGTTTTGTAGTCTTGTCATTTTAAAAAAAATTACCTAAACTAATGACTGCTGTATGGCATACCTGTAGAATGTTTTTGCAGAGGTACAGCCTCTTGGACTCAAAACTTTACTTACAACACTTCAAAAAAAATATATCACAAATATCAATTTTACCTTTTTAATATGAGACATAATTAATTACATTGTTTTCCACTTCTCTTTCTCTCTAAATATATATTTTTGTGTGTGTGCGCGCGCGCGTGCGTGTGTGATATCGTGTGTGTCTATATATACATATATATATATGAAAGCAATAACAATATGTCTATATATATCAAAACTAACTATATATATATATATACACACACACACACGCGCGCGCACACACACACACAATGACAGAGAGCGAGAGAATATATCTGCATATAATCGCGTATTAGGGGGTGATGGCGCTGTGCCCATGGGCTATGTACTTTGCAGTGAGAAAGTTGATCTCTTTATTGTTCCTCGCCTCGCTGAAGATTAAACATATTGTAGGCACTGGTAAAAACCTACTGTAACTGTTGCTATCGGTAGCAGGCCCAGCTTGGATACAGCGCGAGCAAAGCGTAGCAGAAGGAGCGTGATAACCTCTGCTGGCTGCATGATGGAAAATCAGGAAGTGCAGAAGAGGAAAGATCCGCCGCTCCTGTAAGCTGACGGCAGAGACTTAAACAGGCCACTGAACGGAGATGACACGGAAATAAACAAGAAATTATTGCACAGCCGATCTGTTCAAAGTAAAATATTGAACGTACCTTCACGATGTTTGTGTGTTTGTCTTGATTTGTGTCAATGGATGGGCTCGGCGGAATCACGGTTAAATCGTATGTATTCCCAAAGACAACGAAGTCAGTATCTCCTCTTGCGTGTATGCTGTTAGGTTCTTTGTTAAAATGCATTAGAGGTTTTGCGTTGACATTTTACGTAGTGGCTCTGTCTTGTCAACTTCGATATCAGGTCCCAAAAAGCGGATAATTAATATATAAGCAGATAATGTGTAGATTAATTACCAAGACATGACAAAGTGTTGACTGCATATAAAACTGTTTCCTTGTGTCTAAATTACTATATACTACTCCAGAAATGATGACAGGAAATGATTACACACAAAGGAAACAGAGTAGTTCATTACTTTTATCATAGAAGTTATGAAACATTTTTCTCACATATTTTGTCTTGTGTGCTGTACTGTATTCTGTTGCACTACATCACAATTCAGTATTATGGATTTTTTTGCCGTAAATTTCCATGCATCTATCGTATTTTTATAATGCTGTTGAATTTTTAAGGTTTGCACAATAGGGGATTAAAAATATAACAGTTTTACTGGATAGACCAAACTATTTTTTAAGCAAGTATCTTGATTTTGAACCACAACATTAGAACCCGATACCAAGTCGTGAGCTAAGTTAAATATTATCCAACAATAATATTTCACTACCAAAAAAAAAATTACAGTTATAATCTAATTTTTTTTTGGCACAAGCAATTTCCAGTTTAGTTCTGCAGTGCTGCTCTGTCCCTACGCATTGTTTAAAATTACGCGTCAGCTCGAGCCCCCCTGCACACCGCTAAATTCTGTTGTTATTGCTTTGGTTCTTTCTTCAAAACTTTTCCAGTTAGGTTCTTAAATGCGTTGCCTTACAGTTATTTACAGTTAGTTTAAAGGAGATTATCCACGAATGCTTAAGAGCGTCAGGTCGGTAATAACTATAATTTCAATCTCTGAAGAGTACATAGCTTTACAGCAAGGCAGAAGGCTATGACACAAAGCTGAGGAATGTATGAATACATTAAAATTCTCATATTATTTCTATCACTAATGCGCATGCTGTCGTATGCATGTTATTTATGTGACAAACCTGTCAACATTTTCGAATCTAAAGTTCCAGTTGAGTAATGGTAAATTATAACTTTCTTCCTTTGATCCAGGTCATCATAATTTTGCGTAATTAATCATATTATTGACACATGCTGAAAACATCCATACACACACACACACATAAACACACACACACTGGAGATCTTTAAATTGGACCTCACTATAAATACCCAATTGCCCCATATACACGCACCAATAGTATTTTTAATATATAGGATTTAGGTAGAGTGCCATGCAGTTTTGTCTGTCGATATGGTGGGAAGTTTGGAGTAAAATTGTTCAGAAGTATGTATTCACAGCAGATTTTGCATACAAGAATCTTAAGGGTGCAGTGTGCGCCATTTACACGTGTTGTTGAAAATGGCAAAATTTTGTTATGTTTGTCAATGTCAAACTTTGTCTGAATTATTGTTTCATTATTGTAGAATATCATATATAGTAATCTCTTACAGTGTGTGTGTGTGTGTGTGTGTGTGTTTTAGGCATACCAGTGGCTTGTGTTCCTGTAGCCCTGATAAAACGTTTTTTTTGTCAAAAACATCACATACTGTATACATCTTTCAGAGGTCATCTGCACTTACTTATTCACAAACATATTCGGGCTTCTTTTTCTTGATTTTCATGTTGTTTTTTTCGATTCACAACATCGAAATCGACGTATTAGTTGATAGCTGTCCATGTTAAACGAGGCACGTCTCACACTACTCCCAAATTTTTGCCTGTTCGAACAATGTACAAAGCAGACCGACAGAGCAATTGCACATGTTGCATTTCAAAACATGAGACATAAGTTACAGAGAGATGCCCTTTCCACAGGATTCACAGAGGACAAAGAAGCATGAACGCGTAAATCTGATCAAGCAATTCGTGATTGCTTAATTGTTGTACGAATAGTAATCACGGCGAAATAACTCAATTAAGATAGGACTATTTTTGTACATATGTATGTACGCATACAAAACATATTGTTCACTTTAACATTCTGAATGAACACACACAAACACACACACACACCACACACACACACACACACACACACACACACATATATATATATATATATATATATATATATATATATATACAGATGTACGTGGCGCGTAATGGCAGTCATTTACAGCTTGAAAGTAGTGGGTTTTCACTGGCGTGCAATATCCTTTGACAGGATCTTTGATTAGTCTTATTGCAGGGCTATAACTGTGACAGGGTGTTGTAGCAAAGCTTTAAAAAGGGGGAAAGAGTCCTTTGTTTCGGCTATCGCCCTGTCCGCTTAGGGCACGGGATTCCAAGACGGTCATTTCAATAAGGTGTAGACATCAATGCACTAGACAGTGACCTTGAACTGCCAAGCGCCAATTGGTAGCGTCTTTCCTCAAAAAAAGAAAAGAAAGTGAGCGAGGGAAAGACAGAAGTTTCCAGCTCATTTTTAATTGAATCTTTCGCTATTTTTAAATGCTGACTGTTTGTAAAATAACAGTGTGCTCTTAAAGACCGCGGTTTTCCGCGTGGATATTAGATCATCAATTTCCGTTTTTTTTATTTTGTTGGTCTTCTCCGGCACACTAGGAGTTCTCCCGAAATGTGCTGCATGTTCGTGTTCGAGCTAAAAGTGACGAGGCCCGCATCGCTTCTGTTCTCTGAGGTAAATTTGACCATTCTGAATGCAGTTCTGACTGAGATTTAGTGTGGGGCATGATCAATGTTTAACACCGCTGATATGTTGGAAGGGCAGATACTATGCAAAACTCGGTTTCTCTGATGTGGCTTAAAATCGTCTTGTTAAATATAGTATTTTACCTTAATCCAGTTCAGTTTTGCTATGAGTCATGCTTTCTACGATTAAAGAGGTCGTGAACTTGTGCTGACGAGAGACTAGTCAGAGGGTTTGTGTTATCTCATTCGTTTGCCATTGTTAAGTTGTTCTCGTGCATTGAGAAACAGTGAGGCTTTAACCGAAATGTGGAAATTGGGTTATTAAATTGGACGTGCTTGGAAACATTTCAAGAAAATATGCGGAAAATGCGTGAGTTTTGCAGAGTGTTTGGTTTTCTGAATGCCTTTTACAGGCTGACTGAATTTTTTTTCTGTTGTTGGGTTATCTTTGGCCATCTGTCACAATGTTCAGACACTGACGAAAAGTAGACTCGAGGGAATGATTTCTAGTGGTGCATATTGAGATATTCGTACACATAAACAATGTTTTTGGCTTGTTTGAAATGTGCTTGCGTTTGACTATAACAGCATGAGTACTGTAGCGTTTTGCGGTTATGAAAACGAAAGTAGACTAACAAGTTTACCAAGGCGATGCTAGGCCAGCAATACAAGAGGCGCATACATGTTACACAGCGAAAGGCGTCACGTTTTTGTATGCCAATACATGATTGCAAGTAGTTTAATAACTCTATATGCCAGTAACGGACTTCAAGAAGCATTCACGTTGTTATCGTGACAGGGCAGACGAGGAATTGGGTCAGACAAACTTCTGTTTCCTCAATTAGGCTATGACAATCACCCTTGAATCGTATTCTTCGATAACTGATGTATACAATATCGGATTGACAATAGGCCTATATGCTATTGTCTGATGTATACAATATCGGATTGACAATAGGCCTATATGCTCTTGTTATTTAATCAGACGGTGATGCGATGCTTGTATAAAGAGGTTTCCTGGGCCAAAATCAAAATCAAATGTTGCCATTTGTAATACTTTCCAGTCACCTTTCAAAGTAATCATAAGCCAGAACTGTAAACATGTTAATGCGAAATAAATTAATGCACATGCACAAATACAGTTTTGAAAAGTTTAATTCACAGCAGAACCACACGTAAATAAAACACACTCAGCTAATCAAGTTTCTTCCTCAGATTAACTTAATTTGAATATTTTTTTACAGTAAAAGTTTTCGTTCATTCACTCCAAGTAGTACACAGGTAAGATTATAAATAACCTTTGCTTACATGTTCGTGTCAGATTGTTATCCATTGTTTGTTTCGCATTGGAAGACCACTCAAGCTCGAAACTTCCTGAGTTACAGCCTGTAATATAAAAATATGATTTTTTATTATTGTATATTGCCCGTTACAGTGGCCAGTATGTGTATCTGTGGAGTTATCAATAATGGGAGAAAACACCTCTTAGCACCTTTGTAACGTATTAGCCTGTGTTTTCATGTATTTTTAATGAATCTTCGGTCTTACAGCATAAATAATTTCCTACCAATCAAAAAATCAAGGAGCTAATCATGTATCATAAATCAAATAATCTAAGACCGATCAACTGTTCTCTTTCTCCCTCTATCTGTCTCTCTCTCGCTGTCTCTCGCTCTCTCTCACACACACACACACACACACAAGCACGGATTACACACGCACAGGAAAACATTCAAGACACAACATTGTGTATGCCTGTGCAACCAGTGACGACGCTTTACATTGCACAGGATAAGTTAGGGCGCAGGCCATTTTATGACGTACAGCCTAGCGCATTGATATCTGAATATATGAATTAATTTATGTATGTATGTGTATATGTATTTTTGGCCAACCATTCCATGCTTTATAAAGCTTCACCTATACTTAAATAAGTTGGAATGGTATATGGTACGGTACAGTCATTTCAGAGTAAAATCAGTTTTCGAACACTTGCCATACATTATAAGGTATTAGGAGCGAATGGGAATTCAGACGTTACCTTTACACTGTCTGCATATAAGAAGTATTCATTATTATTTTTGAAAGGTTTCCGTAATTGCATAGGTGCATTGTTAATATCTTGTCCTAGCATTCATTTCGCCTACTTGCAAATACCTACTTGCCAGTTGCCTTTCCCACACTGGCCTTGCAAACTTGCAAATGGTGTACCACAAGTTAAATGAATTAACCCACCTCTTTTGAGATATTATTCACATCTATTAAACGGTTCGCATTTTATCAGATATTTTCATGACCTCCGTTTACTCGGCTTGTTTAGCTATAGCATATTCAATTATAAATAAATTAATAAAATGCGCTGTAACGAATCTCAACTGATTAAATCCTTTTAAGCTCCTTGTACTTCCTTGTAAAGCCCTTATAAATGAATTGCGGGGTTTATAACAAGCAGCTCAGCGTAAGGCTGCGATTTAATGGGGGCGTCTGTGAAAGTCGCTCCTGTGAGGTGCACGGGAATTGTTTGAAATATACGCTCTTAAAATAATCTTATTGAAGATCGTCTTATTTTACAGAGCCAATGGTTTCACCCTACTGACCTCGATACTGTAAATACGAGCAGAGCGTGGCTATGAGCATCAGTATATCCTTAAAACAACCCTGTAAAAAAGTGGCATCAAAGCTTTATGTGACACAATTTGCAGATATATATATATATGTGTGTGTGTGTGTATATATATATATATATATATATATATATACACACACACACACACACACAATATTCGTATGAACGTGTCTGTGTGTGTGTCTGCATGTGTATGTGAAAGAAAGAGAGAGTATCAATGTGGACAATTATTTTCCTGAAGATGCCAAATAATTGTCAAAAGAAAAAGCTTTCTTTTTGGTTATAAAACGTGTTTAGAGACTTTTTCCCCGCAAGAGAAATTAAACGTGTCTTGGGACAGTCCTTGACTAGGAAAAAAGAGATGTATTTTACGTGCTAAGAGATCAAAACAGGCTAGGTTCGCTATTTTTAATAAAACGTTTTACAGTATTTTACAAAGGCATATAAAAGCCGTAATACAGAAGTAAGTGTTTTGTTTTGTCGGAAAGACCTGGTGGGTGGTACCTTCTGTAGCTCAAGTTGGCCCCAGCACGTGACCCGAGGGCGACCAATCAGGCGCACCTCTTGGTTTATCTATGTTAAATGTCAGATTGCAATAAAGTAGAAGCTGTTGGTCGGGCCCGCTGAAATGGGCGAGCATAATCTTCTTAATCCCGGTTTTGTGGGACCTTTGGTAAACATCCACACGGGAGACACGTTTTACCTCCCAAATTTTAGAGCATCCGGGGGCCAACTGGCGGGTCTATCCTCTCTCTCCTATCCAAGACGGGACAATGTTTGCTCCCTCCCGTGGAACCCATCGGAGCCCTGCAATGGATACTCACAATCCTACTTTAGCAGCCCCGTGTCCATTAACCCTTCCTTCAACCGAGCGTGCGAAATAAACCGACAGGAAGACAGCAAATGTTATTACAGCAGCAGCGGCGGCAACAGGGAGGCTTGCTCCGAGGGCGCGAGCCTCAAGCGCGAGGACAGAGCCAGGGAAACTTCTTCCATGTCGTCAGAGCACGGACTGCACAACGGGATGGGAAGCGGTGGTACCTTTTCTAAATATGATTATGGGACTGAGCCGCTGACCCAAGACCCGCCGTCGTGCCAGTCCCTTGAATCCGATTCAAGTTCGTCGCTGCTCAACGAAGGAGGCAAGACCACTGTCAGCATCCAGCATACGCTGGCATCGCCTGGCAATCACGGCAACACTGTGGCTGCAGGCGGAGGTGAGTGTTCTGTCTAGAAGCGTTTACTTAAGCTGCAAGAGTGGATAACGGTTTCAGAGTGCTTCTACAACACACATACACACACACTCACTTACGAACGCACGTTCTGTGTCATCGGTGGCTTTAATGATTTGTTGTCATTAACTGTGCGCTAAACTGAGTTGACTATTGACAAGGGCGCATGCAGGGTAGAAAAACGCCGCTAGGGGTAGCACTTAAAAAGGCTTCACATTTTCAGATGTTTGCACTCTTGTCTTTTACAGAACCAGTAAACACTTACAGCATCATAAAACACCATATTGTTTGTGCGTGAAATGAATATGTTTTAATTACAATCGACTGGAAATGTTTCGCCCGGCCATAGTCGAGCGTAATCTACCAGTTTACGCTGAGGTGATTTCTGAAGCCGGGCGACTTAAACGTTTGTTATGGCAAGATTACTTTAAAGATGTCACCCGTTATGGCATACTGCAGCGGGGAGAGCACAGTTTTAATGACTCGTAAACAGAATATACCTGTTGTCCACGACAACAATGCTGAATACCATGCATGAGTCGTGGCAAATATTTTGGCGTCAGTCAAAGTGAGGTTACAGTAAAAATATGGAATGTGCCATAAACATGTATTCATATATAACTGTGCTACAATATAGAATATTGAAAAATCTTATTAAAGTGTGCTTTAAACATTGTATAATTATCCACAGTCATTGTTAATGTTCGCTTTTTGACGTGTTATGGGATAAAGTCTTTTGCATATTTCGAAGAAACGTTCATTGACAGGAAACATACAATGGTAGATGTCAATATATTGTTAAATAGCCTATAGATGGCATTAAGCGCGCGGTCATTGATGTGTGCTTTTATCAGTTGGCAGCTGACACTGCTTGCTAAGGGAAACTGGGATGAGAGGGAAGAAAGATGGGATGCCGGCAAGATTGCTGTATTTCACTGTGATGCATTTCCTCGCCAGGTGCGCCATGGTACCCGATGCACAGCCGGACCCGCAAGAAACGCAAGCCCTACTCTAAACTGCAACTGGCCGAGCTGGAGGGCGAGTTCATGCTCAACGAATTTATCACGCGACAGCGGCGGAGGGAGCTGTCCGACCGCCTTAGTCTCAGTGACCAACAGGTTAAGATCTGGTTCCAGAACCGGCGGATGAAGAAGAAAAGACTTTTAATGAGGGAACAAGCCTTGTCTTTCTTTTAGAGAGAAAACTCAAAATAGTGAATACGTTCGCAGTGTACCCATGTAATTAATAACGTTTACAGCCAGTCGACTTCGTTTTTAACCAATTCAAACGCATGCATCTTCTCCGACAGACACCACTGTCTTTAGAAAACCAGCATGTTTATTAAGTAGTCTTAATATTTCTTGAGTTTCTTGTTTAGCAGTGTCAAGAAAGCAAACGACCAAATAAAAGCGGCTGATTTATTCTGTTGTTTTAGCCAGAATTTGTTTTAGAGGGTTTTTGTATGTTTTCACCAAAGGCAATATTGGAGTATGGCGTATTGATCTTATCTTCCACAACTACTTCAAAGATACAAGCGGGATAAAATATGCACACATTTGTCCGCCTCATTTGAAAAGACAAAGACAGTATTTAGTGGTTCAGGTTTTTGGATGTGTGCCTCAGCCTTCGAAAACGTAACAACCGCAAAACATCGATTTTGTCATTTTAAATGGCAGGCGGTACGGTTTTGTTTTGTTTTTTTTTTTTTTGTTTTTTTTTGTTTTTTTTTGGATTTCATCACGCCCTCTGTTCCTTTTAAATGAGGGAACATCCAGATGAAGTGAAGTTTGATTTGAAATAAACTCTTCTTAGTGTGAAGAATTTTCCTTAATTTGAAATTTATATTTAACAGTAAACTGAGTTGTTCTCTGTTCAATTTATGGAAACATTTTCTTGAAGCTCCAAAACAATTGACGAGACACTTCGACAAGAACAGTCGGTTTGACAAAGAGCAGACAAATTATAGATGTAGCAATATAAATTAGTTATTATTAGGTTTAGTTGTTGAAAACCAATAATGCCATAGCAAATGCAAACTGATTAGCTTATATTGTTATTGCTGCTTTGGGTGTCTGAACAGTTCCCTCGGCTGAACAGATCACGTTGCACTGAAAACCTGAGAATATTATAAAGTCGAGAACAACACAATGAGAAATCAGTTAAACGTTATTTGATAGACACCCATCATATGTAGTATTTCCTTCTTCTGAAGCATCAATAAATGTCCTAAAAATTTAATACTTTATAACTGACTTCGCAATTTCCGTAGAAGCGCCGTTTTATCTCTGACCAAATTCCGAGTTAATAGCCGATATTAGAATAACGAGTATTTGCTATAGTATTTATTCTCGTCGAACAATGGAGCAATGGGACACAATTAAACTCTTATTTCCGTTCAATTAACATCACGTGTTCTTGGGGACGTTCACGGCCACGGACTTGACCTCCGTCTTCAAGTGGCTTTCTGACTCTTGATTCTGATGTAATTAGCCTGCCTTATGTTCGTGTTTTCGCCTATTTTTAAGTGTTGCTCCTGTAATATCTAATAACAGACGTACAAGAAAAACAAATATTTTATTTTCTGTCTTTCTTTATTTTTGGACATTCATTTGCAGTGTTTAAATGTTTGCGAGGGGGTGGCGTGGTTGTGTGTGTGTGTGTGTGAGTGTGCGGGTGGTTGGGGGGGGGGGGGTGTATGTGTGTGTGTGTGTGTGTGTGTGTGTGTGTTTGTGTGTGTGTGTGTGTGTGTGTGTGGTGGGTAGCGGCGGAGAGATGTTAGGATGCATGTTACTTGTATTTCGAAGCATCACATGGTGTGTGTGTGTGTGTGTGTGTGTGTGTGTGTGTGTGTGTGTGTGTGTGTGTGTGTGTGTGTAAATTCTTGGCCCATACTTTTCATTAACTAATTGTTTATCGCACTAATAAGGAAACGCAGGTCCCTCTGTCCTTTTGCTGACTAGTTTGTAAAAATTCACGGAGGGCTGTAAGGATTTAGATAAGTAATGTGCGTACATGGACTTTGTCACCTCAACCTGTGCACGAGCAGTACAGCCTACCTGGAAAAAATGGCGCAGTCATCTACTGCAGTGCATATATATGAGGGCGTAGCCTATATGGAGAAAAAGTGTAATCGTTCAAAATATTCAATAACAGACTGTCCTCATAAGTGATTAAGTGAGATGGTGTACCACGTGAACGCTAATATTTTGATCATACGATTGCCAAGCACCTTCCGATTATTATTATTAGTTTTTCTCACTAAATGCTGAAAAAATCTTTATCTTTAAAGGTATTGTGAAATTGCTTGTTGTATGCGGTATATCTGTTGTTGATGTTGTTAGCTTATGTATTAGAACTTGTAGGATTTGTTGTGTAGTATTCCTATGTAGATGTTTGAATAAGCTCTCTAAAAATCTTCGGGACTAAAATACGGACAGTTTGTGATTGGTGGTGCTGCCCCCAACTCCCCCCCCCCCCCCCCCCCCCCCCCCCCCGCGCCCCTCACCCCTCTCAATCTCTGAGGTGCTACAGTGTATGTCATAGCCAACTTGTTATGTCTTGAACAATCCTGTATTTCAGTCTTACGTCCCATTCTGTTAAACAAACAAATAATCCTTGCAAAAGTTTCGAGTAGCTTTTTTTGTCATAATGTAATACGTGGTGATGATGATGATGATGATGATGATTGTAACGGTGATTATTGATGGTGATATTTATGATGATGAAGATAAAGATGATTTTAATGTTGGCGGGGATAAAAAAATGGCAGTGATAATAATAATTATCATTATTATACTGTTGTAATAATAACAAACACCATCACAATCATGATGATATATTTTTCTTAATCCGTATGTTGTTGCACCATTTGCATTTGTAACATGCTGCTTATGTAAATACCAATGCTGTATGAATTTCATGAATGTATCGATGTACTCTGAAAATTAATAAAAGTATTATTATTATTATTATTATTCCTCATCAGAGGAAAGGACTGTTTTATTTGGCATTAATCACCTTTGCCTGCAGTTCCCTACCTTGAATAAGTGCTGTTGACGAAACGTTTATGATTATGACGAAAGAAAGGATGAAATAGTACCGCGCAAAAACCCAAAACACTATAAGCGTCAAAGGTCTACCACACGACTCCTCCTTTCCGCAAACGTAGTAACTTGCATTTGATTCTTAACCTTACATTCCAGGCAAAACACTTTATAGGGCAGTGGTATGGGTAATGATAACTATAAATCCGGTTATATTTCCTTTTTTGCACAAGTTGGCTGTAGCAAGCTATGCTTTTACAAGTCTGCTAAGAGGATGCAGTAAAAGAATATATTTGTAATGAAAGATTTTTCCCGCTGCTAACATCACATTTTACTATACGGTTTGAAGAATTAAACTGGACAAACCCGGGCGCAGGAAAACTATTGTTTCCTCAAGCATTTTACATACACTGAGAAAACCTGCCGTGCACATATTATATTATATTATATTATATTATATTATATTATATTATATTATATTATATCATATGCAGTGAAACAGGTTTTTAGATTGTGGCTGCTTTTAGATACTTGTGAGGACCTACAATTGCTTTTTAGGCCCTCAAAATTCATTCCTTTGCAATCCATTGCAATTAAATGGTTAACATTGCACGTTTATGCACCAGTGCAACTGGATTCCTCTGGCATTCTTATTTATATTTTTACTTCATGTAGGCTTGACTACCTGACACTGAGTAGCACGTTACCGAATAACGTATGAGTAATACATCTGTAAGAGCCAAACACTTTGCAATAGTATGTAATTGGAAATATGAAGTATATGTTCAGGCAACGACATCCAGTTCAGTCTTTATTGTATGTATTGTTTTTGGTTTGTAGTCGCTCTTTTGAAAAATCTGTGGACTTCAGAGCTGTGCAGATAAACAACGATGCCCCTTGATAAGCTATTTAGGACGACCGCAGCATAGCCTTAATGATGTAAAATTGAAATACTCTCGGCTATGTTGAAATTGTCCCCTAGTCATGTTACGTCTGACTAATCTGCAGCATAATTGCATTAACTGCAAACTGGTTGCCGGATATTTTAATTAATTTAATGTTACAACCCCTCTATGTAAACCGTAGCATTCATACCTCATTCATTTTTTCACTATTTAACATTGTCGCGTGGCCATAGTTTCAGCTCTGAAACTCGAAATTGTACCATTTAAAATAACAGTTCTCACCTTAACGCCTTTAAATGTAACTTCATTTCGAATCGCAAACTCAAATAACTCACACTTGATCTTAAAATATAACCATTCAAGCATTTTTATGGAAGCTCGCGACACCTATTTAGCTTGGTAGCCGTGGCCTCATGTTAATTTGATTGGGTGTCGTGTGTCGATACTCCTGCTAATTCGCATCAATGGACCCTTTTATATTGGTTATAGACAGAAATTGCAATTGGCGTCTGAATTCACATAATAACCGAAAGACGAATGTTTTTATTCATAATGGTTTTGAGCAAATTATGAGAGCCATGCAACTTTGCTCCATCTGGTTAAATAATAGTATTTTTGTCTATATATGTATGTTTCATATAGAAAAAGCCTAAAATTGCCCGCTTTTGAGTTTTGGGTATAATAGTCATAGACACGTATTTTATTTGCAACTGTCTGCTTATTTGTGTTTGCTCTCACGAACCAGATTACTGTTAACGTGAAGTAAATATGGACTGCTATGTTAACATAGTTTATGGTAACAGTGTATTCGCAGACTAAAGTAAATGATATGTACTGCAGTACTATGTGTTTGCGAGTGTGTGCTTTCAGTCACCCCCAACCCCCAAATTGTATGTATGTGTGAACGACATATGATGCGTGTATGATCAGACTGCAAGATATAGTCCACCCCCATTGTGGAATAATGTCTTTCCTCTACTAATCATGTGAATTCTATCTTAACGTAAAATGAAGACGTAAAATAACAAGGGGCTAGAAAGGCTGAAGCAGATAGGCTGCGATGAAGCGCGTGCAATATCTGCGCTGTAGTGTTTTTTTCCACGTGACTTCTGATTGATAATTAATCCTGCAGATAATTTCCGAATGGTTTCATGCCTATGAAGGACACACAAAGGAGCAGTACCCACAACGACATAAGCAATATAGCATTTCGAAAGTTATTAAGAAATGCTTCTGACCGGGTCAATGCGTGTATAGTTTCTTACATTTATCCTGTTGCTGTTGTTGTTTTTGTTGTTGGCGTTGGTGGCGGCCTTGGCGGCGGTGGAGAGGGTGATGGTGTCATTGCCCAAGATGGCTTGCGTGATACAATGATACACTGTTTTTGTTGTTGTAAAAATGTTCTCAAAGTCACGGTCAAGGTTGTTTCACAAATATGTTATATCGAACTCACTAATGGCGAGAAATAACGAAGAATAGGCATTAACTATAAAAAAGGATCATAGCATGTAGGAATTTGTAGATATGTTGCCAACGTGCTATTTTGCCCTCTTCAAATTATCCATGAAAGAGAATGCGCACCAAAAAAAATCTCACATATGCGCAAATGTTGCCTATAAACCGACTTTACTTAAGATGTGTTGGACTATCGAGAGTGGAAAACGAATTAAATTCAAAAGTCATTTAAAGTCGCAATTACTCGGTGATTTTCATTTAACACTAACCATATGCAAATGTTTAATTATTTATTTATTTATTGCTCCGACATATTTTGAGAAGTTTCGAGTAGCTGATAGCGAGTTCCCTTATTTTTCCTGCATAATTAGGCCCATACATTGAACTGTGTGTTCGAATTCGGCTCGCGCCCTTTCTCAGAACTCCGGTCTCTGGTCTGTACGGTTTTGACTTTGAGACAGGCTTGGTCTTTTTTTATAGCAGCTTGTCTCGCTGGCGCAAGGGTCACTGATCTACAGCGTGCACGCAGACCTTGGCTGTCATGTGGTCTGGGGGCAATGGCCACCCCGCGGCCGATGGGGAGTCTGCCGCACACATAAGGGGAGAGATCAGAGAAAGGAGAGGCTATGAGCGTTTGGCAGTATAGACTTGAACTAGCTACTGTTTTCTTTAAACTAGTTTGCAGTTAGAGTGGCCGCTAACAGACGAAGACTGAGATGTCGTATGTTGACCGACTGTTTTTTTTTCTCGGTTTTATTTTGTTTTTGATAGCCACACTGCAAAATGGCCCGCAATATTGGAACTGGTATTAGTTTGGATATAATTTTTTCTGTATTTGACTAAAAACCTGTGAACAATCTGAGCAATAGTGGGCCATCTATTTGCGTTTCAGTATTTTTGTTGTTTTTGTTTTATACGTTAATTGTCATATGTTCTCTTTAAAGCAAAATGTAGTTTACAAATCGTACATGTTCGGCAATTGCATTAAAGATACGGCCATGAACAGAATTACAAAAACTCAAACTTCATAGACACATACAGCTGAGGTCACTCGTGCGCATTTTTGCACTCAGATGCGTATTGTTGTAGTTTTAATGTCCCAATAAATATAAATTCAGAGGAACCCCTGGCCGATATTTTCTGAGGCATTGCAAATATTGTCATTTGACTGTATAGTCAGCGTTAATCGTGTTCCTGTTTCCCTCGCCATGTATTTATTACCTAATCCACATTTATGAAAAGTATATTTTGATGATCCTCAACGTCACAGTCAACATTCATTCAAAGGTTTTTCATGTCGGGTTTTTGTAAGGCTTTACATATATAATTATTATAACTGGTAGCAGAATGATTTGTATTCCCAAATCGTGTACCATGTTGATACTATCTAATCCATGAATACAAGCACGCATACACACGCGCATACTTGTATATACGCATATATGCATAATTGTCAGTTGAAATGTATTTTTTGGTCCAATTTAAATTTGCAATAAGTACAAATTCAGAGAAGTATAGTTAGTTTGTCCGCTCAATATTATCTACACTTATCTGCGTAAACTTGGTTTTGAGTAAGTAATATTTAGTGTTAAAGAACAGAGGTCAGCAAACGGTATAACAATAGATTACTAGCTGCAATCCAGAGAAGATGGAAAGAAGAAGAGACGAAGCTCTGTAAAAAGGAAAATATGAGCAAATATGTTTTTAAAACACGTTTCTGTTTTTCAAATAATTTCTACTTGATTTAACAGTCTACTCCCTAGCCACTGAAAATTTCAGTTTTCAGAGGGCAAATACCATAAGCAGATATTTGTTATGATAAAAATGTTCGACTGTATTGTCGACGTAATCGTAGGCAGCTTGCCTAAACATGTAACGCCAAAACGCTAAGAGCGAAACGACAATAGAGTGAAAACACAACATTCACCATGTTTAAAAGTGCTGCCACTTTCTGTCCAGGTGCGCGTGTTCTTCGGGCCTTTTCATGAGTGATTTGAGTGATATCGGAAAGCTCTTGAACAATATTATATTTTAAATATATACATACAAATCACAGGGTGTACTTCCAGCTGTTTCTTTCATACTAATCTGCTACTCAAGTATTTTTTACGTCGCCCAGAAATTATGCAGATATAAAAATATCCAAAGCATTTTTAAAACGTTATTAATGGTTTATGTAGTTGTTTTAAATATACTCCATTATCAAGATTTAAAAAAAACATACTGATGAGTATATCATTGCTTGATTTACATATACTCCAAAACAAGTTATGCCAGATCACAGTATCACGTGAGTGAGTCCAAATTGTATCTCTGTCAGTTCTGTTTGTGAAGTTAACATTTCTCACATATCCAGGCTCCACTTTCTCTTTTGCTAAGCGTATCATTCGTTATATTTAAACATGACCAAGCACAAAATCATTGTGGACGTGATAACTGATCTAATGTGTAAACTAGTCTGTATGTCATGCTTATGTTATCTTTTCGATATAAAAAATAGTGATGGTAGCACGAGACATGAAATTTAAGCTCCGTCTGATGCGCCTCTGTAAGGTTTTTGAATGTACTACATGAAGACGGTGCCCACAAGCTCAAAGACTTGACGTCTCTACATCGGTGCGTAAGTGTCCAGATGCAAAATGAGAAAATGGAAGACGAAGACCGCACTGAATTCAGCTGAATACAGCTGTATTACAGATGGTACTCTTCGATTAATAAAAGGGGAAATACCACCTGACATAATATCGGTTAGTATTTCACAGACGCTGCAGGACTGTACAGTCCTATTTTGTGTCTTAAAATTACAACGTAAATAGGGGCGGGGGTTATCTTACGTCAGCCTCTCTTAGCCACACTGTAGCAAAGAAAGATGTTTGCTTTGCCTTGAATGAAAAATTTCCCATAGCAAAAGTTAGCGTTTCGTGGTGGCTTTGGCTTATAATAGGCTGAAATATGTCACACCATCAGTTCAGATTTATTTTATTGGGATTCTCCTGAAAACGCCGGTAAGGGCACAGACATCTTGTAAACAACAGAGCATTTCTTCTTAAAAGAAGAATGCCAAGAATCTAGTTGCCTTATTCAATTCTTTCCCTACAAATCTCTTAATTAAATTGTTTCCACAACGTCGTAGACGTTCCAGACTTTCAAACTAAGTCATACAGACTCAGCTACGACATTCCAAATCATTTAGCCGAATGTTTGAAAGTTAGCTGGCTGTGGAGCAGAAGTTCACACCCCAAAGTTGCTTTTAAGTTTATAAGAGTTATATTAAGAGCTTTTTTCTGAACTGGTCAGCATTCGGTAAATTGAAGTGACTGCTCCAGCAGTAAGCGATGTCCATTGCTGACAATATCTGAGAAATTTCACCCTTTGGCAATCACTGATAGGACAACAAAATGAAAAAAAGTGTAATGTGTAATGCAATCAAAACGTAATGTTCAGGTATAGGGGCCAACGGCCACTTTCAATGGATTTCTGTGTGGTGGAGAAATGAATGTTGAGAGAAGGTTTAAGTTGGACAATTTGGCAATGGGAAAATACACCTCATTTAAACGTAGGAAGACAAAGGCTGTCGACACTGTGATCCTGTTTATAAATAGAAGTGGGCAGCGGTTGTAACCTTCAGAGTCATTCAAGACACGACCTCTGATTGCGCCGAAGGTTATGAATGCCAGACTAATAGTGAGACATGCGAATAACCGTGTGTAGTTCCTTTCCTTTGCGACTTCTGTTTTTAATATCCTTTGATGTGCATAATCGCGTGCGTGGGCATGGTTATCTCTCACATGCGCTTTCTCTCTCGCCCTCTCCCTCAATAGTTCTATTATGTTGATATTCAATAAGTATAGGTATAGGTTTTCAGACACATGATTATTGCACAGTTCATACAATTCATAAAACAAGTATCTCGCCTCAGATTTATAACATGCAATGCTCACACCCGCAAACCACGTTTGGTAAATGGTTGTACACATCTCCCTTGTTCTTGAATCCAAATTTTCTTGTAGTAGGCTATTAGCATTCGTATTAGCATTAGGGTCACCAGTAGTAGAAGCAGTAGAGCAAAGAATGCTACCGATACGAGGCCTGGGCTTTTTCTAGGCTATGTGTGAACATTTTGTTTATACAACATTTCGTGAATTAAGGAAGCCAAAAACCAAATATAATTGCAATCATTTTGTTTATTTAGGTCTGATCCTCACATATTTCACGAACACAGTTTCTGGCCAATCCTTGCCAGTTTCGCAGAGCTACTTATACGGTTTGGCTGGTGGTGTGCGCCATAAAACTGATTCCTAGGTCAACTGCTGCAGCAGACCGACTAGCTAAGTCGTGTATCACCTACGTTTATTACATTTCCACAGTCTTGGCAGCTATAAAGAAACTTCATAGGGCTTAAAATGGAATATAGACAAAGAAATACGATGATCCACGTGTACCCGGTGCACAGTTTGAAAACGTTAAAAAGATAACCAAAACTTAACCCAAAGTTTCACGTCACGTTTCGCTGAGTCGAAGGGTGATTACAACGACTTCCCTTGTGTTTGCTACTGTCTGTGTGGGCGGGAACACATACAAATTGAAGGTCAAGTTAGTAGGCGCCTTATATGGGCTCCCAGTATTATCTTCTGGGTGTTTTTGAAGCGGCGAAGAAGACTAAACTGGAAAAAAGAAAACATGCAAAACGCTTTCTGATAAGTCATCGTTTCGGTTGTATCTTCGTTTCATTTAAGATATGGTTGTTATTTAGGTTTCTTGAGTTGTGGTTGGTGTAAAAAAGAGGAATTAGAGAAAGAAAGAAAATGACAAGAAGGAAAAAGAAAACTTTTGGATCGACTGGGGCGAGGTGGGGTGTTAGGAATGATGCGGGTGAAGAGGGGCCGGGGAAAGATGCGTGAGAACAGGTTACTAGAGAGGAATATGAGATGTAATATATCCAAAGTGATCAGGACTTCAAACGCCGTGGTCTGTATTAGACCTGAAAGCGACACTGTCTTGAGTTGGAGCGGAAATTAAACGTCATAAAGTAAGAACCTCAATTAGGCCCAATGCTTTAAGGCGACCAAATGCTTTAGGAAACAAAGACGGATATTTGGTAAGAAAAAACGGATACTATTTCCTGACTCGTAAATCTATTTTATATTTACCTACTTAAAAAAAAACCAGCGAGTTTGTCTCAATTCGCTTCATTTTCGTTCGTTCAAAGATATCTAAATGTTTTGGGCCATTAAACGTTCTTATGAATGAAAATGGACACTTACGTGTTTCCGGTTCTTATATTCCGTCAAGGCAGTCTCTACATACAGGGAAAAGTTAATCATATGCTTATTGACTGGTTGCAGGATTTTGATTGGACAACTAAACTGTGTTTTCACTGGGTTTTAAAGATTGTACACAGCCAGTAGACATTGATCCACTAAAATCTAAGGCTGTTCGTGTGTCCATGATAGCTGGTCTGAAATTTTGAGGTTGTTTGTACTCTTTTTCCACTGTGTAATTAGTACTGTTTTCAATTCGCCATTGATAGTCCAAGTATTTGGGTTAGGTCGTCGACACAAATATACCATTCTAATTTTAAACGTTGTGTGATTAATCAGAGTTTAAAAGGTGTAAGTAAATATATGTCTGCACACTCATTTTGTTTGGAATCGTTTTTACAGACAGGCTTACACACGCCCTATCCATATATTTCCACCGTCGTTAATTGTGGCTTAAATAAGTCATACGAATGAGCAGGTGGATGATTGAATGCTGGAATCTAAATGCAATCATGCATCTTTGAATCAGACACACTTCACAAAATATTTTCCATCAAAAGAGTAGTTTATCTCAGTTCAGGTGTGATGTCTTATCTGATATTGTGGGTGGACATACATGCGTCTGTATGTCGCGGAAACATCAAACTGTGTATATATATATATATATATATATATATCAAAGACTAGTGGATTTGAATTTTTTCAACATTGGAAGACAGTGTACCCCACCCCAACACACACACATACTGCGCCTACGTGGTATATAGTATTTCCTGCATTTCTTTACAAGATCAGATATTTTGTACATTTTACGCGAGGAAGGATGCAATTAATCCTTACACTCAATCATGTATACAATACAATATCACAAGTTCAACATTTTATTTTAATGCAATTGCCATTCTCATAAGTATCAGGAAAAGTTTACTAGGCTCGAAACAAAAATGAATTCAAATTTGCATTCGGAGACCCTTTGGCTTTGAGATAACAATGTCCCGCTGCCAAGATGTTGATTTTTAAAAAGCTATCCATAACCATCTCAAAAATGTTAAATTTGATCGCTGTAATTACGAGAACCCAACAGCCAAATGTCTGCATATATTTAGACTAGTAGTAAAAGTAATAGTATTATTTCTTGTACTATAAAATCAACAGGATTCACAACAGCAAAAGTGTTGTCTGGAAGTATGTGGGCCCTGAAACATTGTCGAATAGAAAAAAAGCAGCGTAAAAAGTTATATATTCACTGTCGCTGACTAAGGCAAACGTTGCAAGTGGTATAAATTTGTTAGCACAAAAAGAAACTTTAGACGTGAATAGACATCTTATGCACTTTTTTTCCTAAATGAAATAATTTGTACCCTTATAAAACATTGTATAACTCATACATGTGCTTGCTTACCAAAGTTCCTACCAGTCTGGATGGAAATATCGCTTAGCTATGCTTATTTGTTTATTTATTTCATTATTCATTCATTCGTTCATTCTGCGATTCCTGCTTTAATAGCTACTAGTAGTCGAAGATACGGTCTAGTCTCCGCAGCGGTGGGGCGAGTTTCACGCATTTATTTGAAGTAAGGGGTCATTGCCAATGTTATACTCCACTGGACCGTGCTGTTATTGCGCGTTTTGTTGTGATCACCTGTATAGGAGTCAGATGTATCAGTAACGCTTATATCAATGCCAGCACTTTACCTGAACACTTGCAGGGTTTTTATTTCAGCCACACTGTATGTTTTGACTACTCCAATCTCAAAAATTGACATTTTCCGATATGTATTTACACTTTGCACAGATTTTACGACATTTTGCATTTTGATCTGCACACACACACACACACACACACACACACACACACACACACACGCGCGCGCACACTAACAGTCTGACAGCGGCTTCATAAAAAGAAAACATCTAATTGAAGGCTACACATTTACTGTTAGAGTAACATTTTGATTTTAAAAAATAGGTGAAGTGTGAGCTTTTATATCAGTCACTGCTGTCATTTGCCCTGAATATTTAAATACTACATTTCAGTGTAGAATGTTTTTGCAATCCTTTTACTTGTCTTTTTTAATATAATGCAGAGCCTACACTTTGCACAATGTGGGGTCATGTTGGTCTGCCAGGCAGTTTCAAAACAATATTACAAGACAGCCACTGACTGTATGTGCTGGGAAAAATGTTTTGCAGTCTATACTTTTGTCTGTCTGTGTGTGCCTGTTGGGTTATGGTGCGCATATGGAGCATGATACCAATAAAGCATCGTGCAGGAAACGTGGCGAGCAGATACGACCGCAGACCGGAGCGCTCTTCGATGTACCCACGCCAGTCTCGAGCTACTGTGTTCATGTGTTCATGTGGTACAAGGCAACAATAATTGCAATAAAAATATATAGCGCGAATGAAGCGAGCAGCTTACAAATTTTGGTAACCCACACTTACACACACACACACACATACAAAGTAGGTACTTATATCCTCTGAAATTAAAACCGTCTTAACTTTATTCCCGGTGATGA
This sequence comes from Albula glossodonta, assembly GCA_019788955.1. NCBI lineage: Eukaryota > Metazoa > Chordata > Actinopteri > Albuliformes > Albulidae > Albula > Albula glossodonta. The sequence goes on along the minus strand of JAFBMS010000004.1, from coordinate 27,519,799 downwards.
CAGCTGAAGAAACTGAATTATTTTATTTACAGTGAAACAACGGCTTAATCGCATTGTGGATGGAAACGTAATCGTAGACACAGTCTTAAATCATTCCAAAGAAAAATTGTATATTCATTTTGGTATGAGGTAAAATTTATTTAAGCCCTGTAGTTGAATGATATGACAGTTTGAATACGAATTCAGTCTTCTGAAACAGTTTTTTTTTTGGACAAGACGTAGTATTTATTTGAGAGGCAGTTGTATGTTGATACTGAGAACACGTTAACACAACTGTTCTCTCTCGCTCGCTCTCTCTCTCTCTCTCCCCCTCAGACACACACTTTCTCTCACTCATGCACGTGCTCTGTCACATACAGAAACAAATCTATACCTTAGTCAGACTGTCATAATTTCTTTCCTATTCATACGCACTAGGTGTATTGCCTGAGACCTCAGTAAAACCATGAGCCTTTTTGTTGTTGCTTGAAACTGTTCACAGCTCATACAACCGAATTTAATAGCCTGGCCTACATCCAATTAAATTTATCTGGGCCACGAGGGGACAATAATATTATTTCACACGCTTGCCACATTTAGCCCTTGTTTCGGGTCGAATTTATGTGGAGAGGTAGCGGATGGGCTTATTCGCCCGCTGTCTAACTGAAGGCACAGGCGGATGTCTTGATTTTTGTCTCTTTCCTGAAAAATCCCCCATAATTTCCGTCAGGAACCAGTTTCCAATTCGTGCTGTTTTAGTACTGTACCACAAGGCAACAAAGCGTTGCTTGGATTCCACAGACAGACAAATGTCGTAAAGTCTGTTCAAGTGTGCTCCCCAACAGTGCTGTTTTCAGACATAGAATGGCAAATATTTACAGCACCGCTTGCGCTCTCAGGACACGTATAAGCCCCCTTAGCTTTTGGCATATACCTGCATTTTATATTTTTTGGTTTTATATATTTAGTTTAGTTCCCCCAGAAGTTCACAAATATATAAATCAAGTTTAGGCAACAGTAAGAAAAGACATCGCATAGCAGTTTTAGTCGAAAAACAGCTTTATTTAGAAAAAGTGAGACCTCCTCTTCATTTCAGGGTCCTATTGCGTGTTGTATTGAAATACCATGTTCACGTAGACTTATTCAGACTCAGTCAGAGTCAAGAAGCCTCCCAGGAAAGTCTTGGTTGCTTTCTCTTCAACCTTTCCTAGCTGTGGATATATATTTGAAATGGCATTTTTCTCTGTGAAGAGGAAATTGGTTTAAATGTGTAAGGGCCGAATTCAGACCTGCGCTTAAGTGCATTTTCGCGCAAGTCTCCCATTCTCGCAATGATAAGTTGCGCGGAAAAAGTACTTAAGCGCAGGTCTGAAGTAGGCCTTAAAAGTACAACTGAGTCCTGGACTCAATCACATTTTCTCCTTCATACAGCGCCTGCGGTTTCTACAACAGAATGCCATTTTATTTGAATATGTTTATTAGGTATACTGCTCTCCAGGTACAGCTTATATGAGCGGAAATTCGGACAAAATATGTCTTCAGTGTCACGAGGAGATATATAGACCTCATTAAATGGGTCCCAAATATTATTTGCAATGCTATATTCTATGAATATGTAGTGTGCGATTTACAGTTTCACCATCACTCTAGTCCACACATTTGTATTTATATATCCTAAAAGTTATAACCACATTTAACACATACATATATACGAGCCTATTTATTATCAATTTATTATCTACAAGCATATAGGTGCTTTGACAAGCGAGTGTCTTTGAAACCAGAAGGTGCTACTTTTTGATTCTTTATTGTATGTGAAGATGTTGTATCGATCCCTCCAAAATAAGAGTTGTTCCAATGCTCCCCTTTTCATTTCTGGCTCCCCAATGAACAAAGAAACGTCGCTTCGCAGCAATTCGACGTTTTATGGTAGTCGCGGAGAGTTTAGTGGTCAAATTCAAGTGCTGTGTCTGGGTCGCTGTCTGCTTTCTTTGTACTTGATTGCAGAGATCTTTGGCTGCAAGCTTTCATCTGTAGAAAACTGTCTTTAAACAAACTACCCCCCAAGCACACCCCACCCCACCCTACCAACAACAGCTAATGCCACGGCCACATACCTTTCTCCAAAATGCACCAGGCCGCCCCTTTCGCTTGGAACGCCAGCTCTTCTATTCCAGTCTGTGGGAAATCCACTTAATGTCAACGCTACCAACCCTGAACCCTGAATTCATCTCATTGTCATTGAAATTCAGTCCCTATGCGCTACGCAAAACTACTGCTTTATGCTTGGGAAAGTCAGAAAGTACATTCTATTTCAACATTTATCTATAGACACAATCAACTTTTCAATATAATGCAACTTTTTTAAACTAAGGTTAGGGACATGGTAGGTTGTTTTAGCTGTGTATTATAATCGTTTAAAGCCGATTTTGTGCCACATAATATTACAAAAAAATCTGGAAAAAAATAATTAGCCTTGTTAACAATGGGCAGTCTTATTAGTTAATCAATGTTGTTGATCATATTGGCCAATAAAGCGCCCAGTAAAACTTAATCTGACAGTTTAATTAAAGTTTGCCCCAAAGCTAGACAAAGCGGTCGGACCTAAACTGTTCAATCAAATAAAGGATTATATTGACTGTCTTTCATCGGGGCTTCTCTTAGCAAAACCATGAATTTGGATGGATTCCAAATCTAGATGTAACGGTCTATTTCAGTGTAAACGTGTATGCAATTCATCTGAAGATTATGGCAATTATTAAACAATATATCTTTTCCCCTGTGATCGTGGTTTGTTATTTTAATGCAAGTTATACCGTCTAAAGGAGAGGCCCCTATACAGTAGCATCATTTTATTTAAAGTTTTATGAACAATATATATCACATTTACTCACTTTAATTTATTCAGACGTCTACTGATATTGAAGGTTAATTTTCTGCTCTAAGTAAATGTGAGTCTAGTGTAGAGCCAGACGGAATGTTTGTATTCCGTTGAAATGTATGTAATTATTAGTTAAAATGCTTATTCGTTCACTTGTGCAATCAAAATTAGCATTTAGAACAGGCAAAAAATGTGGCTGTAAATATTCCGTTGCTCGTGACCTCAGGCAAGTGCATGCAGCAGTGCCCACCACCCATATTTTATTTCTTTAAGTGCGTATCAAATCTTTGTATTCGGCCATACACTCTTGTTTTTCATGGGGGTTGTGTCTGCAAAATGAGACGCATGATGTGGCTGTTTTAATTTCTCTTTCAGCAAAGTCTTTTTAAATTCTATGTGGACGTCTTCATATATGGGGTTATTTCATGCGCTTTACACGCAAGAGTGGATTTAAGGTAAAATCCCCTTAACAGTAATAATGATGAATATAGGTGTTCTTGTGGATTCAGTTGTTATATTTCATTTTCCCTAATGTAAAATAGGCTAAACATATTTGGAAAACAAATGAATTACCTTTCGAAGCTAGGGTAATAATGTAAACATTTGGAAACATTAGATTACCGTGAATGTTTGCTGCTTTTCTAAAATTTAGCAAGTGCATAAAGAAAGAAATATGGTGAATTTCTTAATAAGGGTGCATGTTAACAAATTTTGTCTGTTTTAGGTCTACGTCTCATGACAGAAAACGCTTAAATAATATCTGGAAATTGAAAAATATGGCCTTACGAAAGGGGTTTTTAATATATATTTCACTTCCAAAAATACGCCTTAGTGGTTGTCAAAGAACCTTTTCCGTATCAGGATTTTATTTAATTATTTATTTTGAGTATTGTATATGTAAACTTGACGGTTCTTGGGTATGTCAAGACTAATCTCAACAGGGTAGCGCTCAGGTGTTGCACGTGCACAGGACTACAGTTGTGGGTGTTTCGTATAGATTATCATGTTCGTTAATTTGGGTGAAGAAGCTTAACATTGTTCAAACTCCTAACGTTCCACAACGTGAACATTTTCTGGAAGGGATGTTTTCGAAGCTAATAGCATCTAAAATAAAATGCAACTATAACTCATACTGCCACTACTATTACTGCTAATGCTACTACTACTGTAAAGACAAACAACAACGACGACGGCAATAATAATAATAATAATAATAATAATCTTACCTGCAAAATCGAATTAAATATTTTGCAAAATCAGGTGTTTACTATATTATGTTTCTATTTTTTCATGCAAGTTGCCTCTAGAGACTGCTAAGGGGAGTGCCATAAGTAAGCGGTCAGAAATCTGCTATTGATTTCATAATGCTCTTGCGGTGTTTTGAACCAATCGTTTGAACCTCCTGGACCCTACCTAAGTGAACCACTCCTACGTATCTAAGTGCTTCAAATTGATATATGACAATATCTACTTTCGATCACGTGTCCAGGGGGGACTTAGACGGATAGCGCGTCATCTTGCCTTTCCCAAATTTCCCCTTCTGCTGTTCGAAACCAAAACATCTATCAATAGTGTGCGAGCGAGAGAACGATGTTTAACTCCGTGAATCTGGGAAACTTCTGCTCCCAGACACGCAAAGACAGGACTTCAGAGTTTGCGGACAGAACGGGCTGCGCCTCGAACCTCTACCTCCCAAGCTGCACGTACTATGTCCCTGAATTTTCTGCGGTATCTTCGTTCCTTCCACAGGCCTCGTCTCGGCAAATCACATACCCTTACTCCCCAAATCTTTCTCAAGTGCAACCGGTCCGGGAGGTTTCCTACGGTTTGGACCCCTCCAGTAAATGGCACCACAGAAACAATTACGCGTCCTGCTACTCAGGAGAGGATCTAGTGCATAGAGACTGCCTTCCGCCATCTACCATGACAGAAATGCTTATGAAAAACGACAGTGTCTACAGCCACCATCACCACCACCATCACCCCAGCTCCGGCCATCCATCTGCGGGTTTTTACACGGGCGTGGGGAAAAACAACGTCCTTCCACAAGGTTTCGATCGCTTTTTTGAAAGCGCACACAGCACTGCAGACAGCCAGCTAGGGACCTGTTTACAAAAGAGCGACTCAGACAAGCTAGAATCGGAGTCCCAGCAGTCCGCCGCTCTCCCCGGCGCCGCAGACCCGGAAAAGGACCCGGAGGATGTGGAAGAAAACATCAATTCGGGTTCGTGCGCCTCTTCCTCGGGCACGAAGGACGACAGCACCAGCAAAAACAGCCACTCGAGTAGGTATCGAAGCTGTAAATGAAAAAAAGGTTAAGGGACTAGCCCGGTGTTTTGTCGGTCAGATTTTATGTGGAGTTTTATAAGCATTGAAAGGATTTTATTATAACCTACAAAGCTCTTTCTTCCAAGGGGAAGAATTTTTACGATGGGAAAGCGCTTTGAAAAAATGGGATGTTATACACAGGCTAAGCTATATCGGAGTCTGTGAAATTTTAAGAGCACACTATTGTGACAAATGCTAACTTTGATCATGAACTTGCATTGGGTATTTTAAAGGATTTTTCTCTGGGCCGTTGCAGGTAAAAATCAACTGGGCAGAACACAGCTTTTGGCGTCCTGCGAAATTTTATTTAAGCAGCCCGCATGCAAAGTAGCTCAGCTATTACATTGTACAGAAGGCGCCGCTTGCAGTCTCAACAGACACAGCGAAAAAGTTCAACAAAAAATATGCTTATGTGTGCAGATAGTATTTACACGCAGATGCCCTACCTTTTGGGTCTTTTCCACACTCCCAGGTTCAAAAACTGCGTGCACAGAAACTATTACACGTGTTTGTTCAATTATTAACCTGATATGACAGATGAATGTGTTTTTCAACTGAGCTGTACAGGTTCAAACGACCTAATCTGTCTGTTGCTTGAGACCATTCAAGATGGCAGATTACTGTGTTCTAAATTAGTATTGCTAATTAGAGTGTTGAAGTAGCATTGCTAACCGTTGGCCGTTAATAATCTTACAGACAATACTATATGTTAAGGTCATTTTTCCTGTAGATTGCAAAGTTGTGTCCTGGATTCTCCGAAAGTTGATACACAGAGGCCAAACGTTCATTAGCAGTGTTTCGAGTATATTTTGGTCTCGGTTATATGTAAGTGTATGAATGCACCTCAGAATGAACGCTGTAAACTATAATCGGCATTGTTATTATCTTATGAACGATTTTTATTTGAATGCTTGAAAAATAATAATTACAGGCAAGACAGCTGTATGCAATATTTTAGCCATAACTAGCTACATGAATAGGAAAATCGCAAAGATAAAGTAGATATAGTCAAAAGCCTAATAGCATTTGTATTTAAAATGCAAAGACGTGTGCCGTCTCAATAACTTTGATGAGCATGTCGCAAATTACACCGAATACAGTATGGCATCGTTGCCTGTTTACTTCTTTGTTTGTCAACGCACATAACAGATAATCAGGAGACTGAAACATGAATCGGGCTGCATCGAGAATACTTTGGCGCACTGGTGGATATTGAAAACAGAAGTAAATAGGAAACACGCTGCTGTACTGTACAGTTCAATTTGCAATATGCTCCTCAAATCTCATTTTAAATTGCACACTTTTTCGCCTGTTTACGTCGATGTTTTTAGGGTGCAAAATGGAAAAGCAGGAGCCTTAAACCTAGCAACTTTGAGAATACGAGAATACGGTGCTCTTTCGGCTGATGAACAAGAAATGTTATTACAGCGGACTGTTTTAAAATCTTTCAATCTTTATTTAAACTGAATCGAGCTGTAGACATCGGGAGAGACATACCAGAGTCGTGCTGAATCATACCAGCAAATATTGAATTTATGAAGTTGCAGTGTAAGCAAAGGCCGAAAGAGCTGCACTTACTCACAGTTACTGCTGAAATCAAGATTGCAGTCCAACTTGCATATTTGCGTCTTAGTGTAAAACAGACTTCACATACTTTGCACTTGATTGCATTTAGGAAATGGAGAACTGTTTTGAAAACACCGTTGACTTGCTTTTCCTATCCGATTGCTTCAAGGTACCCCGCGTACAAGGAAGAAGAGATGTCCATACTCCAAGTTTCAGATTCGGGAGCTGGAGCGGGAGTTCTTCTTTAACGTGTATATCAACAAAGAAAAACGGATGCAGCTTTCAAGAATGCTTAACCTTACTGACCGTCAGGTCAAAATCTGGTTCCAGAACCGGAGAATGAAAGAAAAGAAATTGAGCCGAGATCGTTTGCAGTATTTTTCCGGCAACCCATTATTGTGAACACTAAGCACTTATCTGTGCTGCAAAATAATATTCAGTATTGAAATTGTTATTGTTAAATACATGTCCTGTGGGATGAAGCGGAAACAATATCAACAGAGACGTAAGCTAAAAAGTATTAGGTCGCATTATGATGGAAAAATCGAGCTGATCATCGATTCTTCTTTTCATTTTTGTGATCATATCAATTATGCTCCCTGTATCAAAACCAGCAGAAGATGACTGACTTCCATCATCCTTTTGAATACTATATGAAAGTTAAAGATTGATGCATTTTACACGCAAGATAGATTTTTTTTCAATTATTCGACCTGTTTGTGAATATGTGAAATATATAATTAGCCTTGCTATGTGCGATTTTTAAAATGTTATCGGCCTCTGTAATGTTTATTGTTCCGTTTTATTTCGTTGCGCGTTTTGCAATCATTGTTTGTTAATAGTATAATGCTTCCGTATCACATTTCTCAGGCACTGTATCTTCACATATGTTTTTTAAACCTATCCTTTTATTTTGAGCATGGTATAAATCTAAATCGAGCCGAAGATTGTCCAATGGATATGAACTGCAGCTGCGAACTGTGACGTGTACAATCTGCATCAGACTGATCCTCGATGTAGAGACTATGCAGAATATAATTTTGGCTGTACATATGGTAAATATGATGAATGGATTTTCATCTCCCTTTCCCCGTTTTATTATCTTTACTCAAGCACTACAATTCTTCAAGAAGCTCTCGAACTTAAAGGGTTGACTCTGTAACTTAATTTTTGATTTCTTGATGTTTGCATCGCCTGCAGAGAACTAGGAGACACCGTATAATTTGTAATGTTAATATATTATTACACAAAACATGCATTAAATAAATGTACGTTCTGTATAAAAGAAACTACAGCAAAATTACAACACCACCACAAAAAATGACATCATCAACAGCAACAGCAATAATAATATGTTAAACAGGCTATTAATATTACATAAGGCTCTCAAAATCTGCATTTCCCCTAGGCGGCAAGTTGGATTTAAACATTTGACGTATCTGGCTTCTGCTATGTGCTTTAGTGGTATGGGCGCGAGAGTGTGTGTGTTGAGTTGTGGCCCACACTAAGATCTTGTATTTATTTAGTTTCTCTGATAATTTCTCAAACAAAAATTGGGCTGCCGTTTTGGGGAGTAATTACAGTAATTACAGAATCATCCCGAGCCTGACGAAGTTGTCAATATTAGTATATGAACTTTAGCCTGCGTATTTCAGTAGTGTGGATGTCTGTAAGTGTACATATTCTGAAAATATCTTATTCATTTATTTTAACACATGGAGTCAGTATTGGAAACATTTGACTTCCATCGTATCTAGCATATATTTCATGCACACGTTCCCACCCCCCTCACCCTACCCAAAAAACGTACACACACGGTGGTATGGAAACTTTTTTATCAGTCGTAAATCACAAACGAACGATTCCTGATTCATTTATTAATGGTGCTGGTGGCTTAATGTTAATAATTGTGCTTTATTTATTATTTCTCTTCAACGGACAGCTGAAGAGCATTTTTCCCATTCATACATTGACACTGCTGATTTTTACCACTAGTCTGCAGAGATTCGGGAGAGTGATGTAAGGCCGAATGGTCTTCTATCCAAGTTTGACCTTTGCGTGAGGCAAAACACATTTACGCGCGCTGAATTCGTGCATGCGCGATGGCCCGCTCCTGCTAGTTGGTGGAGGGGACCGTCTTCAGGTGTTTACTTGTGCATGTTATGCACTACAGGACGACTTCAGTGCCCAGTTTAGTGCCTTTTTAAGTGAGATAGCCAGTGGTCATCTGAAAACTCGTCCAGTCTAGACACTGTCGTAAAAAAAGAGGCACTAAAGAGTTATTTTTCTCTTCTTAATTGCACCGTCTGTTCAGCAGAATGACAGTCACTTCCGCGGTGAATTACAAACAAGTAAAACTGGCTGTGCATACAAAAACAAACGAAATCATCCGATCATGCAGACACGCGGCTCCCCCGGTCCACTACTTCCTTTTTCCTCTCTGCACGTGAAGCCTTGTCTGTATAAGTGACCATCTCAACACAGAACTTGGACGTCGAGTTCAAAGCGCCCACGTCAACACGGATTCATTGAAACTGCCCATAAAACTCAAGTTTATCGACCACGTGGCGCTTCACCACTGGGCCCTTGGCCCAAAGAATCTTACAGTTTAACTGGAGAGAGCAAGCGGGACCATCCCCCTGTCACCCTAAAAAAAAAAAAAGCAAATGTCTGCTATTACTGTGGTATTAACCTTAAACGAAAATTTAGATGCGAAAATATATACTTTGTGATTGTCTGTGTGCCTGTGTCTTGCATGTGTCTATTCTTTGAACTCTTATAAAGTCAAGGTAATCACATTTGAACCCAGTAATAAGGCAGAATCAAAGTAAGGCTTTCCCATGGAAATGGGTAGCAGTTGTATCAAAGACAGGTAAAGTCTTTAAGCAGAAGTTTTAGAAATTAGAAATTAAGAAGTCTTTAATGAGCTTCAAAATCAAACGTCATCGCAAATTATTCCATCGCTTCGAAGTTTTTCTGACAACCTCATTTATAGGTCTTACAAATACAGCCCATTGTTATTGCTCAGTTCACGTTATTTCATTTTATATATCGAATATATTTTTGCTTCAATTATTTTTGCATGAGCATTACATACAAACAGATAATGGATATTAGCTTTGGTTACATTACCCGAATAAGAAAGCGAGTGCTCCTACATTTTGTTGTTTTATGTATGTGTTTCTGTATATTAGTTTGACAAATTTCACAAAGCGAACATGTATGGTGCCATAAATGCACAAATCCCCGAATCTATCTCAAGAGCGTTATTCGACATTCAAGCAGTATCGGTTGCAGTATCCATCGCATTAATGAATATCACTGATACTCTCCTTTTGCGTAGTTTTCAACCAGCTGCATTAGCAATAACGATTGGCTACATTACGTTACAGGTATTTAGCAGACATTCTTATCCAAAGCGATTTACAACCAAAAGTGCAAAAGTCAGGGACAACAGTGCCAAAAACCCTACGGGGAAATAAAGTCCCAAGTGCCATAAATGAGAGCACAAGACACGCCTGGACCACTGTAGAATAACCTGTCGAGAAAAGAGCCCATAATTATACAGATACAAACGTACAAACTAAAAACAACATTCCTGGAACAAGAGAATCAGACAATGCAATAACACAAAAGCATACAAATAAAGGACACTCAGTGAATTAAGTGAATTAAATCTGGCAGTTAAGTGCAGGAAAGACATATGAATAGAATGGTAATAATAATAATAATAGTTGTAGAAGAAGTAGTAGTCGTAGTCATACTAGTAGTAAGAATAGAGGAATCAGCCATTGTCATAGTCATAACATGAGTATCCCAGAACAGTTTGCCATTTCTTCCATAAAATAATGCTATTTAAAAGGAGGACTGACAATTACTTTGACATATGTTTGCTGATCCATATAACTGACCAAACTCAGTTATTCATTTTATTTTTATCAGCTTAGAACCATTGTGCATTTTCGGTTTCACCGGTGCCTGTAAATATAATCGTTTGAGTATGATATACGATGTAAACTTTTTCTCGGCCCAAATGTAGCGACCTTCTTTCACCTAAGAGGGCGTGGCTGTTCACATTACTTTCGCTATTTGAAGCGTTAACCAAGCATGCTTTTTTCGCTCTGCAGATACGTCACCAATAATATTCTTTGTTACCGTGCTTGTTGGTAGTGGTGGGGTAGCGTCATTAGAAGTTTCATTTTACCTTAAATAGGACAAGCAACTTTGTAGTAGCCTATTAGTGGAGATGAATACTACATGATTTTGCCAGAATAGGCCGTGACGAGGAAACCCGTTTTCATTGGTTCAAACTTGAAACGTTCAAAAGTGAATGATTGACAGCTGAGTTAGCTCCACCCTAACGGGATTCATGAAACCTTATTTTCAGTATCACTACTTATAGGCCGCTAGAGAGCGATGAGACTGATGAAACTGAATCCTCTCAGCCAATGTAGACCTACAGCCACAGCCAGCAACTCCAACTGAATCAGGAAAATGTGCTTCTCTCCACTCCGTGAGCCACACAGAGGACCTGTTTACAAGGTATTAGAGTCACAAAACCATTTTTTTTTTAAAAATGTAGGCCAATCCATTTCTGGGAAAAACAATTTATATAAGAAGATGAGTGCACGGTACCATGTACGATGTTAATGTAAAATTAACTGAAACACTGTCTTTTGAGTATTGCAATCTTGAAGTGGTAAATTGATTTCGAGTGCAATTTAAAGTTTATATCAGAAATAAACTCCCGGCTGATAAGTCTCCTGTCAGTTTATACCAGTGGTGACTTTTTACGCATTCCATGCATTCACATAGATTATAACGCAAAGTAACACTGACACTACACAAAAAAGTTACTGAGAGCTATTATTTAGGCATAGCTCAAGAAGGAAAGTCGTCTTGCTTATGAAACAGAACAAGGAAAAACACATCTTTGCAGTCAATTCTGCCGTTTCTCGCACGGGTGCAAACAAAGATGGGCGCATGTATTTATCCAATCTCTCCAACGCGAGGTGAGAGGGCTAAGGGGGGTTTAGTGGACCTTGTGGGTGGGAGCACACAGACAAAGATCAAGGCCAATGGGCTTTTGCATGTCACACCCGGCGAGGACCTTGGCCCTGGGCTGGAGATGCACGTGACGTATATTCAGGCTGTGCGGAAGAGCGTCGCCTCCGCCCCCCGCCTCATCGCCGTCCCCTCTGGAGCGACTGCCTATCAAAGCGCCGGAATGGCCGCGGCGATACTTGGAGCAGCCTTCTGGTGTCTAATGACACACAGGCAAAGTTTAACCAGAAACACGTTATTGACGTAATCGAGATGTTTGGGATACATAATCGGGGGCCAGCCATGAGAGCGACACAATAATGTGAATGATAATTCAGGCCGCCCACTGTCGGACACTTGAAGACATCCTGCATTTCCATGAGTGTTGTGCTGTTTGCAACAGCTCTGGTTCGTGGCATCAGGGTAACGGTTCATCTGGGAAGTTGAGACAAGGAAAAGAGGACTTCAGCTCCCAGCAAGCCTGACGGGCTTCAAGAACAACAGCGACAACAACAACAACAACAACAGAAACTGACAGTAAATCCCGGAAAACTGGAGTGCAAGGTTATAGAGCCAATGGGAAGGACGTTTCCGGATTTCTTATCATATCTTATTTTTCTTTAGCCAATGATTAAAATGAACATGTAAACTATGCGCTGCGCACGTTCATAATATAACTTGGTACAGTGATTGTTGGGAAGTGGGACAGTACTTGTGGTTTCGAGTTGCGTTCCGCTCGTTGATAATGGCAGCTAATGTCGGCAAATGCCACATATAAAGGTGAAAGGCTACACTTTTAAAAAATTTTCTAATGTCTAAGACACGCTTTTTGAAAAGAGGCATCGTTGCTTAAAAAAAAAAACGAATTCGTATGTTACTATTTTATCTCTAAATACAAAAATGACTAATTTATCAACCTTAATCAACTTCAGAATTACAACTTCAGAATATCATACATACATCGTGAAATGTGTTTGTAGCTTACAATTAAATTGTATAAACAATATCAAAATTTGGGATAAGTTATATATGACACATTTTTACGGGATGACGTGATAGTACTGACGACAACACGGGTGACATGTTTTCAATAGAAGGGTTAATACAGACATTGTCTTAAAAAAAGTTTTAATCATTTCAGGATAACGTTCGGTCAATGCTTCTTCAGGTGAATTCAAGCTGTCGTCTACGGGAAGTCTATTGTTTATTGTAGCCTTATAGTAAATGGATTGTCTTCCGGATCGTGTTAGTTCATATTGAATTATACAATGTTTTCTATGTGATCATTGAAACACAATTCATTTATTCATTATTTGATGAGATGATTTATGTAACTGTCTTGGGCAACATTTGTATTAAGTATCTTGATCGAGGTATTAATAAACTGTTGCATCTTTCCAATATTTAAAAGTAATAATATGATGACGTGCGTATGCACCACTGGCGACTTTAAAATTTAATTAGAAAGGAACGGACAGAAAGTACATTTCCCATTAGATAATTTCCCATTATGTTATGTTCTGTGGGGTGGGGGAGTTTGGACGAAAATAAAAAAAAAACTAGTTACTTTTTTGAAATTTTATTGCGTCCAAACACTTGGTACAGTGTCCTCGCTCTCCGTCTTCCCACCGCCCTCGGGCGAACTGAAAATTAGGCCCGAGCAACATAAATGCCTCTTCCTTGCTGAGAGTAAGCTAACCTCGACGTTACTGACGACGGTTGGGACAGCATACCACCAGGTCTTTGAAGAAACATTTTTATAGTTGTCTGCATTCTTTATGCAAAATACATAATAAAATGATGTACATAATCGTGAATTATTATAGTTATCGTTGCTAATTACATTACATTGTTCTCTGATGTCAGCCCATTCATGCAAACTCGTAAGGTATATTAAGTGATAAAAACTATTGCAACACCAGCCAGATCCTAGGCCTGCTCGCAGAAATCTGTCTCCTTTTTAATTATCGTAAACAATGGACTGTTTTCTTCTCTGTTTTTCATATTACCATAATCTGTCCCGTAAAATATCAAATTATGCTGGTTATTTTGAATAATGCACAGAGGGGGGACATAAAAGAAGACATTTACGTAGAATGAAATTTTATAAACAGATCCTTTAAATCTAATCTGTGATGACTATTAGGTTACTGCAATTACATTTCATCTAGTGAAATTCAAACATTTTGTTTTATCTAAATATGCATATGTTTGTGTTCATTTAGGCTATATATATATAAAAGAATAAAAAGACAAAGGTTCTCGGTATTTACATAAATATAGTTTGAGAGCAAATGGAGTGACATGATATAGGATATTCTATTAAGTACATGTTGGAGATAAAATAATAAAATGTAGAAAATCAAGGTCTTTAACTCTATTCGGTAACGCCGTACACCGCCTATTGGTAGTTAAATATGCGTAAAAAATTATATTAACTGCTGGGCGAAAATAAAAAAACACCATTATAAACTCATTTGGATATAAAATATGTTCTTGTTTGAAACGAGGTATCTCAGTACAGATTTATTTCCTTTTTTGTTAGATTTTCTGTTTTAGAGACAGCGGGAGAGACATACAAGTTGTGTTCGGGGGTTTAATATCTATGCATAAAATCTAAAAGATTATAATGGTGTAGTAATCACGCATGGCGGTATTTATAATTTTACCAGTAGTATACTACTGAAGTAGGTGAAAGCAAATATTAGATACAGGAATTACTGTGCTGTATTTAATGTAATAAAACAAATTATGTGCTGCAATTATTTGCAGATTCGGTTCCGGAATTCCACCTCTGTGCACTTTTTTCCCTTTTGTCTGTTCTGTGTGTGTGCACGAGTGGGCGCGGGATGTATGGTGCGTGCACGAGTGCCCGTGCCTGCGTTTTTGCTCGCGCTCGTTCACGAGTATCCATCTATATTTTACACATGCCGTTATTCGTTTCTTTAATTCTTTATTATACAATCACCCTTGCTCAGTCACAAAAACAGTAATACGACTGACTTGCGCCGTCATTATTTGATATGAAAAGAGGCATTTTCTATATTTTATTTATTTTTATTTTCTCTCATACACGAACACACTAACACACACAGTTTAGCCATACCAGTTGCATACAATAGTTTGTTCGTATAGTACAAATAAAGCCGCATACATCCCAAGGTCGTATAAAACATACGCAATATACAGAATTTAACTGCTTAAAGGATTGATGTATAAAATACTTACATTGTAGCTTTCCAGGCCTGGATCAAATAATTATGTGAAATTACTTTTATACCTTTTAAATCGCTGTAATTTATTTATATGTTTATTTGAGTAATATTTTCACGTATAATGAGAACAAAAATACGTTATGTGATTTTACAGTTTGCCCTGTCGGTCGGTGAATGTGCTTCTATAGTTTTGGAACACACAGTTTTGATCCTTGTGTCCTGTCCACCATGTGTGATCAATAAACGTTAACTGCCCTTTTCCTCAAGAACCTCACCGCCTTCTCCCAGTCTCTCTCAGTGTGGGCGCGTACACACACACACACACACACACACACACACCTACCAACCCACACATACACATATGCACAAGTACTCACTCTCTCATCACACACACACACACACATACACACACCTCACAGTTGCTTACTTGGTATTTACCTGACGGCATTGTTCGTGTTGGATTCAGTGTCCATGAAATGAATGAAATATTCACGAATAACATCCTTTGCGTCCGCAGAGGCGATATAACACCGTGACTACTTTCATGCCAATAATGCAAAATGTTTATAATCACCAGAGATTTAAAAATGACAGATCAGCTTGAACGTGGTGGAAACCTAATTTTTTAATTTATTAGTATAATTATTATTTATACACAATTCAAATTTTATTTGGAGTTTGCAAACTTCCCAGCTTCCATTTCCAAGTCATCATGTAATGGGAACCTTTGAATATGGGTATGCGAACAGAAAGATGACGCATGAGTAGTTTCTGGGATCATGGTCACTGCTTTAATGCTGTGGAATTGGTTTACCACGACTTAAGCAGATTGAAAACATTTGTAATTGCTTGCACTGTCGTTTTCGTTAATGCGAAAAGTAGGAAAAGGTGCAAAATAATGTGAGACGAATCACTGGGAACTTAATAAAGGTTAATTAGGAAATTTATTAATTTCTGACATATATATATATAGCTGTGCATATTTCTCCGTATTCCGTCCATTCAATTAAAAATCAATGCACCTAACGTTAAATAGCCCTTCTTGTAAATAGTCTTTGATGTTAAATATTTACACTAATTACATCTTAAGCATTTTAACATTTGCATAGTCACACATATATATATCAGTGGCGCGCAAAAAAGGACAGGAGGACAACGTGCCTTGTATTTATTATGTTTTAGGTTTTCTGGAAATCAGCCCAAATTAACTTCATTATGGAGAATTGCAACCATTGTACATTTTCATGTAATTCACAGTCATATTAATCGAAATGTAATGCGCCTATCTGTCAGTAAAACGACTTTAAAGAGTTCTGCTGCTTTTGATTTTAACGGTGGTTTAAAATAATTAAAAACAATTCTCAAGAAGGTAAGTCAGTGTAGGCCTTGTATTAGCTAATAATGGAAAACACAATTGAGTGCTCTCTCCCTCGTTGTAGTTAGGTAACAATAAACGAAATCTGGCAATGTAAATGTTAAAATGCTTAAGCTGAAATTACTGTACATATTTTACATGAAAGACTCTTTACAAGAAGGATTATTTAGCATTAGTGCACTGATTTTTCATTGGATGGACGGGATACGCAGAAATGTAACCTTTCCTCCATTAATACTTTCCAGGTTTCAGGAGCTCGTTTACCGCGTGTGTTTCTATATCGCTACTGTATGCTATGTACTATAGCTTATCTGCTCGTTCTTATTTTTCTTACTCTTCTGGATGATTTCCACAAGTTAAAAGCAATTACCTGCAAGTCTTCTTTCCTATTAACACATATTCACTTAGCCTGTCTGTTTTGGAATGGATTGCCAAAAATAACCGCCTGCCCTTCACAATTTCATTCTTTAATTATGTCCTATCTTCCCTGTCTGATTCTATTTTTTTATTTCATAGTGTGTTCCTTTTATCATCCTTGGTTTGAAAAAAAAAATGACCGCAATACCGTTGAACTTAGTAAATTCGAGCACCCAGTTCTAAGAGACGTAAGCACTGAATTATAGTGGTAAGAATGAAGGTGGACTTTGAGTGACATGTGAACTAACCAATGAGAAAAGCTATTTAAAAGGCCTCGGGCTGATCTGATGTTATGTTGTGGTGGGGGTCATTGTCAGTGACATCTCTGTCGGCGCCTTGAAAGCGAGGCAACATTTCCATGGTCACTGAGACTTTAAGACCAAATCTCGGCTGCAAAACAGAGAACGGGTGGAGGGTAACGGGGTCAAAACACATCTGGACTCTTCCTATTGCCAATTCCTTCAAAAACTTGATGTTCTTTTTTTCAGGCAATATAAAAATTCCTTTATTTACGTTATTTAATTGTGAAAAGCAATTGACTGTAATGGCAAATAAGTTGTACATTGATATGCAAGTTACGCTTTCAAGAAACGCGCTCCATAAATTCCTTTTTTCCAAGACGTGTACTATTCCCAATCATTTTATACTTAAGATTCGAGTTACAGGCTAATTGATAAGGGGGCAAGTAAGACAATATATTTGGCCCTGACTCAGACCAAAATGTATGCTTGGCGATATTTTCCCGATTTAACTTAGCCGGTAATTTCTACACCGTGAAACTCCAACCGAACTTAACCTTATGGGCTACATTATTAAAATGGTACTGCTTCTTTTCGACGTGTTTTAGTTGGCCTTATCTTGGGCCTTGGCCTTCTCTGAAAATGTATAGGGAATGTTTTATTGCAATAACGTTTCTTTTTATCAAACTTTTCTTTTTTTATTATGTTAAAATGTATTTTGTAGTACCTAATGAGCAATATATGTTTAATCTGACAAAATCAAAAGCTAAATAAATGAATTAATTAAATTAAATACAAATGATCATATCTAAATATGTTTTCAAAACTCCTATATTTTAAGCTGCTGTTTCATTCAATTAATTAAACCACATGTTAAGTCAAACATCGTATGTTTTTAATACTAACAATGATAATGGACGGAATGTAAAACTTGATTATACTCAATCTGCACCCGACAAAGCAATATTTTTCAAAAGTAGGGATGTCGAAGACATAAAAATGCATTTATCAGAATCGTTTTTCCAACCAAACCTGATACATCCATTTGAAAATATCAGTGAGGCCCCTAAAAAATCTTTACAAAAGGAAAAATGTATTTTCGACGAATATCTATATACATGCACAATTTCTAATTGTAGATAAATCTTTTTCAAATAGCGAGGCTGCATGTTTTGCATGTAAACACAAAAAGCATTATTATAATAATAATGATAATAATAAAGGCATCACTCACAACAATATAAATCAGTTTTATGCGAGCTCACGTTCTCAAAATGAGCTAAAATAAAACAATTCAAATAAACGATGTGTAGCTAAAATATAGAACAGAAAGGGTGAGTCTTATCTAAACCAAAAAAAAGTTTGTTGTTAAATTTCAAGTAAATATTTAAAAGCGGACGCTTATAGCATATTAAATTATTTTACTCCATGAAATGTTTGATTGCTTTCGAAATTGCTTTAGGAATCAATATAGCCTAATGGAACTTTTTTATTGCTGAAATGCGGTTGTTGACTCAAAAAGCTCTCCAACAGCCCAAACTGGTTATTCGGTAAATAACTCCGTTGCTTTAACTCCACCCTTTTATCTTAAGCTACACATGAATTAAAAAAAATATATTCTATATTGAATGGGTGACATCCTCTTTCTTCCCTTTTGGTGATACCAAAGACATTATTTTAAACTGGTGAATATTCTGCTGTGGCGCGTATGTTTAACCGGCCCGTTTCAAAACATGTCTAAGCAACCTTATTTAAACTGGATTGGCCATCAAAACAAACACCAACGCTGCCCTGTGGCGAATAAAAATGTTGTTGTCTCTACTCTTTTGGCTACAACTATTAATTGACTAACGTAATCATCTTCGTGACTATTAGCTTTAGTATAATAATAAAGAATAAAAAAGAAAAATAATATTGAGAAGAAACCAAAATATATCGTACATTAAATGGTTACATAAGACAACGCATACGTGTATGCGCAATATTAAAGATGACAAAACGTCAACTCCTCCATGTTGTCTTAGTTTACGTACCAGGCATTGCATTCCTTATGTAGTAAGAAGAATAAGAAAAGTTCTACTATCCAATTTCTTAAGTTCAAGATTAAAGCAAAGACGCATTCGTAAGAAAAAAATCCAGCATAAGAATATTCAGTGTTTAATTTTTTGGTTCATGGTCCTCTGATATGTTGAATGAAATTGAAGTTGTTTTTCTTCTTGTCTGTTTTTGATTTACCTTCCTTCGACTGCTATTGCCATCTTAGTGGCCTGCGTGTTCGGATGGCGTGGAGTGCCTTTTCTTTGTCTTGCTCACGTGTATTTACAACTGAAAGTCGGCTAGATGGCGCCATTGCTCCATGCGAGGAGTCGCAGTCTTTCCAACTTGACCCCGATGACGTCGACTCAGTCTGGAGCACCAAGGCCACATTCAAAACCCCATTGGTCTGATAATCACGTGGCATTGTACCTTGAATCCATAATTATGTTGCTAATGTTTTTTCATACCAGTGCCCCTCCCCAAAAATATGTCAGCTTCCTGCTACCGTAATCCTGTTGGAAAAAGCTTGACTGCTGAACCAAAACAATAGAAATAGAGTAAAATGACATGTCCCCGCAATGTGACTGCGGGTTCCTTCCTCATGGAACCCTTGGTGGGAGGATCCTGCGCGTACAGAGGTGAGGGCTATTCCCCCGGCCCTGGAATGTACATGCAGCCGGGGCTCGAGTATGGCTGTTCGGTGATGAGAAATTATGGAATTCTGCCTTCACCTCTCTCCAAACGGGACGATACATCCTCTCCGAACATTGGTTTACATCGCAGCGCAGGTCATCAACAACCTTACCTATCGCAACTGGACAGTTGGGGGGAAAACCCCAAAAATTCTTGCAGTATCGACCAGCCTGTTGCCCGACCCTTGTCCGCTTGCTCATTCCCGGTTGAAAATGTCAAAGAGGAGACAGCTTGTTGCCTTTACCCGGCTGACACAAACAGAGGTAAGGAGAGTGGAGAATCTCTCACAGCTTACAGCTGTACAGCTACCAGCGGCCAAACCGATAGAGCGGCCCCTGTATCCGCGCCAGACTACTTCAGAGCGCATCAAGATTACCCAGGTGAGAGGGCACGAGAAGGAAATGGGTTCGGGCCAGGTTTTGCTTCCTTGACCAACATGACGCCTCCTGATGAGACATCCATTCAGGAGTCATTCACCGATCTTAGCAAACCTAAACAAGACCTGACTGCGCCAGAAATAAAGAACGAAGACAACGGCAATGATAAGGGGCAGTCGGAGAGGAAAGATGATCTCTCCAAAGTGGACAGCATAAGTACAGGCAATTCGGAGAGCGAGCTAAAAGGTAAATACACACTCGCGCGCACATGAACTTTTGAATGCATGTACACACACACACACACACACACACATATATATATACATATATATATGCACACATACATTATACGTATGCATTACATGAAAGGGAAGATGACGGATAAGGTGAAAGGTAAATCGGATCGGAAAACTGGACCATTCATTTTTCTACGATGTAGCTTTATACCACGAAAAAAGGTTCATTCAAATTACACAGGAAGGAAAAGCCCATTGCCCATTTTACCTTTTTTGAGGGAAACTTCGAGACAGATGGTGTGAATTGACACGGCCTTGAATGTATTACTGACTTCAAATCCCATCCTGAGCAATTCCAAATGAAAGGAATACAATCCTCTCGAATTCTCGTCTATATAAAAATATAAAAATAAATTTGTTGGGGATATTGAACGCTGGTTCCCCAATCATGCATTCATTTCCAGCCTATTTACCCCATACAATTACTTCCGCCTTTAACTAATTGCACATTCAAAATATCATAAGTAGACTAGTTAAACAGAATTTACTTTTCACAGGATTGTACTGTCTTCATCTTTCGTTTGTTTTAACAGATACGTATCTCAATGAATTTTTTTTATTTGTATTGTCGGCTAATTGTGAAGAATTATTGGTTATCAGTTAGGACTGTAAGTGCGCCTATAAATGACATTTACGGCATTCGTATTTATGTTTTGAGACTTTAATTACTCCTGTGTTTTGCTATACAATATTTGATGTTTTATTATTATTATTATTATTATTATTATTACTATCAAAATGAAGTATGAACTACCAGCAAGATAATAAACATATTTGAAAACCCGTGATAAAGCCAGCCATTTGATGTTAACTCGGATCTTCAGTATTATATATTTTTTGAGTTATCAAGCACAGCACAGTGTGTGGAGAAAAATTAGTAGATTTCTGTGCCAAAGATTACAGCATAGTTTATTGTCTGAACAGCAATTACAAAAGCATCTGTTTCCAATAGGAGTGAAGTACAATACAACAGAGGAGCGTGTGAGACTTTCCTTATGATATTTGTGGTATAAATAGGTTTCTATTAGCAGATGTATCACCTAGCCCATAGGTAGATAGATAGATTATATGAATCAGTACATTATTTGTTGTTCACATTATTTTCAGTAATCCGGACCACCTCCACCCTTGACGGGTTCGGATTACTGAGGTTCTACATTATTATTATTATTATTATTATTTTTATTATTATTATTATTATTATTATTAATATTATTCAATATACAAAAATCAACCCTCCGTTTTATGTTAAAACCCTAGTCTTATGCCTTCACACAGCAAAAGTTTCTTTTTAGGGAAATGTGTTTACAAACATTACTCAAGAACAACAACACAAAAGATATCTTTGATAATTCTCCGTAGCTTAGCGTTGTATCTAAAGCCTTGAATGCAAGCCTGAAAACCATGCAGAGTTAGGTTCCCGTCTGTTTCCATATCACCTTCTGTTATTCAGCAAGTCTGCCTACTCTGTTTGTGTGTGTGTGTCTGTGTGTGAGAGAGAGAGAGAAAGAAAGAGAGAGAGAGAGAGAGACTCCTTGTATTTTATGCATATATCGTATATATTATAAATGCATAGATGCATCGATATATAAGAATTTGCATACGTGTGGAGGTGGAAGTACTTAGTTCAAAAAGTGTGTGTGAAATGAAAATAATTTTCTCGGGTGTCTTAGGGAACGGTACAGTGCGTTTTATGGTTTGACCCCGCTGCGCCGTGTAATCCAGAAGGAAGCCAATAACAGTTGCATGGAAGCCTCTCTTGGGCTGTTTTATGATTTGCACCATGCCTCGCATATCCCTTTAACGACAACTACTTCCATATTAATAGAAACTTTATGTTGTGCTGCTAATATTCACTCCATGACTGTGTATGTACTGAATCGCCTTACCGCGGTATGGGGAATTCTGCGACAAACAATAACTAACAAGTCAACAAGCCGTAACCAGTGGTATTTTATTTGACGACGATCGCCTGGTATGTAGATAATTTTAATTTTAGTTAATTGATAGTCACACTCATCATGCCAAGAAAGTGGAAATTACTCATACCATAGGCCCATATTACCAATTATAAACATTGCCCGTTGTTGCTTGCCTTATTCCTTAATATACCCTTAATGTTGTTATAGTTATTAACAGCAAGCAAAAGCGTGACCCCTGCGTAATTATTAAAAAGGTTGTTAATAGTAACGGAATGTATTAGTACACGTTGACATGTCAAGCTCATTTTAGCTTGAATGCTAAAGAGAGTGGAAATATATTCGATCATTTAAATCACAGCAGTTTTCCTAAATTACCTGGTCCAGACGTTTACACAATCACGACTAAATGAACGATGTGTGTGTGCGTTTGTTTGAATTTACAGACCATAGTAGTTTCATGAACATGGAATTAAAATGTGTATGTGTGTATCCCCGTGTGTTTCATCTCGAACATAACCTCAAATGATTTTTGCCCCTTCATTTTAAGCACACACTACAGATAATATATTACACATTCGTTGCCACATGCGACATTTGACGATTTTTGAATCTCCACAAAGCTTTACTAAACGACAGTACAATTTGACATTGGGTAATGTATTGCGTTTGTGTGTGCGGAAGACAGAGAGAGAAAAAATTAAAACATATGCAGGTATGTAAAGAAAAAAAAATATAGCTTGATAGATATGGTAGATACAAAATGTAATACAGAAAAAACAGGATAATATCCGCGTTATAACATCAGTATACACTTTATTAAGATATGTGATGTGCCATATTTCTAAAAAAAAAAACGTCATATGTGTTGGTAGATTCATAGCCTATTTGTAAACAATGGATTGATCTCTTTGTTTATTAACAGAGGATTCAAACATGGATAAGGCCACGGGGAGTTGGCTGACAGCAAAAAGTGGAAGAAAGAAGAGATGCCCCTATACCAAGCACCAGACTCTAGAACTGGAAAAGGAGTTCTTGTATAGCATGTATCTGACTCGCGAGCGCCGCCTGGAGATCAGCAAGAGCATCAACCTTTCCGACAGACAGGTCAAGATCTGGTTCCAAAACCGGAGGATGAAGCTGAAGAAATTCAATAGAGAGAGCCGTGTGCGAGAGCTCACTTCGAGTTACGAATACACCTGATTCCCACTGCCCCTCACCTACATAGTCACTCACTCACTCACTCACACACATACACACACACGAGCTAGCACAAGACAATACACGTGTACAGAGACCCATTCAGTCATTCGCCCAAACTCACTAAACAAATACATGTACATGCACAATTCGTTAATCACACAGGTACGCACAAGCTCGTCTCCACTAATACACACAAGTCCAACACTACAAACCCATCATTTTGGAGCAATAAGGCGTTATTCCACAGTTAACACAATCCCGAGTGCTCTGCAGACTTCATATTTTCAAGAAAACATACTGTCTGAATTTGTTTTGAAAGAAGCACCCCACTCCGAAAAATAAAAGGTTGTGCAATTAATATTGTTTGTTCACTTCGTTGACAAAATGGTAATTTGTCAAAAAAGGTTTCCATAGTGCTGAATTTAAGAAAAAAAGAAGAAAAAAACATTGCAGTATGTTTTAGTGTATAATTTTACGCCTATATATCTTGTATGTAACGAATTGTTTGTTTATTTTCTGTGTACAAGTTGATGTACTGTGACAGTATGTGACGTGCATGTAGTCTACTTCTTATATGATAAATAAGTGTCTGATTTGGATATTTACTCGGGTCCGTTAGAAAAAAAAATAAAACGGGTTTTTGAAAGTTGTTTTTCCCCCTCTGTTCTTCGCCCCGCGTGTCATTTATGGCTTTTCTTAGAGAAGGAGCGAAAGGATGAGGGGGTCGTGGCGGTTTTAATATAAGTGGAACACCATAACCGTTGATTTAAATATTAGCCAGGTGACCACAATAAGTCAAGGTCATAAAACAGTAATGTCAGGATGGTCCTGGTACGGCAGTGGAGGTGGATTTTATGATCTGCAAATATAATGTGCTGCAGTGGTAAACGTTCATTTAAAGGTGAGGAGGAGGGCTAATCCACACAGCGGCGGCTGCAATGTGCCGGAATCACGACTCTCCTCTTTCTTCCCGGGAGGAAAAAAACACAGCGGCATTCTGTTTAGGTTAGCAGGACGCTAGCCAACCACGGATTTATATTTTGCGGATTTATACGAAACTACGAGTCAAGGCATGGAAATACGAAGCGTGGATACCAGCGCCGAAGGTAAGACCAGACGTTGGCAATACTTTTCATCTTCTTGGAGCATGAGCGCGCTTGACAGTGTTGTTGATACCATAGCAGAGACGAACAGCTAAATTTTAACAATAATGCAGAAAATAATTCTTGTTTTTAGTGGCTGCAGAGATGTGTATCAAGTGTCATTGCGAATTCTCAGCGGTGTCACAGAATTTGGTTTATTAGAGTAATTATGGTTCCCTTTCATGAAGTTGTTTTTTTTTTTTTTTTTTTTTTTTTTTGCAAGTGGGGAGTTGTATGATAGTATAATTCTGTGGTTGAAGTTTTATATGTGTCTTATGTGTTTATGAATGAGTGACGTGATCCTTGTCTGGGCACTGTAGTAGCAGTGCATTTTAATGATTAGCTTAATGTTTGTGAAAAGAGTCTGGAAAAGGAAGCAAAGAGGAGAGATTGGTGAATTCAGACTGTAAATTAAGTTTAGCTGCTACCTTACTATTACAGTCGACTGTCGGCGACAATTACAAAGGCATGCTGTTGTAATGGCAGTGGATTTAAAAGGAAGTAGTCTCATCTTTTAAATTTTAATGTATTCCTTTACTTTAACCTACTAGCCTGGATGTCGATTTTGTTGACATGTTGGTCGCTTCTGTCCGGTATGCTTGTGGTTGATGTCTGTCTGTCCCTCTCAGCAGATTGCCCGCCTCGCGCGGCTGATGCGTGATTTAGGTAGTTTCATGTTGTTGGGATTGGCTTCCTGGCTCAGCAACAAGAAACTGCCTTGATTACGTCAGTTCGTCTTCATCAAGGGCGTCTATTTCCGTTAGATTACACACTCAGTCCTGAAGTCTCCGCAAATGGCATTGTAAATGAACCAAACAGCTCGTTTTGCTGCAATTTCTTCTGTCTTTTTTTACGTTCTTTTATGTGGTGGTCACAAAAAAAGTCTTTCAGCTTCCGAGAGGAAGAATGGGTTGTAAACATCGCGGGGTAAACTTCAGTCGCTTTGTATTGCTGCGCATGTAGGGATTTAGGCCAGTCGGCAAGCCTATTGACCGGAGGTGTTTTAGGAGGCTGGGCGACTGCATTCAAGTAGTTAGACCAGGTGCCCTTCTGAACATCCGCCAGTGGGGAAATAAGAAATTGCCCATGGCATAAAAATACAGTATCTTTTTTTCTAAGAAACATATGCATATCTTCAAATGCAGACATCATCATGGATTTGTTAAAACCACATGTCGCAGCTTGGTATACGAAATATATTCTTAAACTGCTCGGTACAGCCTCTCTTCTACTTACTAGTACTAATTCTGCTGCTGTTACTATCTGTACTTCTCCTCATTTGATATTTAATTTACTATATTCAATTAACATTCCTATGATCCAACAGCCAACAGTCTCCCTCCTTTGATGACTGGGCGTTAAGTTCCTAGCCTAGCACAACTCAACCGCGGCCAACTCTTCCACCCACCTCACAGTCTACGGGTTAATATGTTTAGGAGCTTTCATGTGTTTCTAGCATGCCTATTGTTTTATATTTGATTATTGCTTATTCATTTTTTGGTGACAGGGTTTTTTTAAACGGTTTTTTGAGATTCTGGTTTTAATATTCTCTATGGAATAAGATTTGAAACTTGCTCGGAGATTTGAAAAAAAAAAAGCTACTTTAAAAACTCAGTGAAATGTTAATTTATTTTGAATAAATATCAGAAAGGACCTCTTATAGAAATTTCGATTACGAAAAACGGAGTCCAAACAGTCATGTGCTATGATTTTTTTTTCCATAATTGTGAAAGCTAAACAAAAGTCCATGTGTTACTCTATTCTTACCTGCCCACAACAAAAGCACTACTTAAATATGAGATACCACAAATACGTAGGTAGGGTTACAATCGCTTTGTCTGAATTGTTGGCAGTAATCCCAATTGAACATCCTTTTCATTTGTGGTCCAGATATGTCTTTCATTGAGTTTTCTATGGTGTTAAGTGCACACAGTTTGTCATGTTAGTTTGGCTTCAGAATTGTAAAAAGTAATTCTGCTAACCATGGGTGCGTTTTCCAAAAGCGTAATTGTCTAATTATGGTTGTGAACCTCAGTTGTGAGAACCGTAGTTAGCAGTTTTGTTGTTTCTGAAAACCGTAGTCCCAACGAACGTTCGCAACCACCGTTGTAAAGTTGTGTGGTTGGAACGACAGCTCTGGAGGCGTACTTAGAAGCGTCATACCTACATGACAAAGATTTTCTCTGCTATTGTCAGTAAATCTGCATTAAATAAGACTATTTTCGTCAACGTTTCCCTTAGTCATAACAATATATTGTTATTGAAGCAGTTTTGTGTTTGTAGGTGTATTTATTTAAGTTATGTTTAGGCTACGTGAACAGTGTATTTCAATATGGTTTATAACTATACAATAACTACAGCTGAGAGAAGATGCAATACAAGATGCACACGGGAGTGGAGGGGGGGGCGTTACTCCTGATAAACTAGCAATTTGCATAATTATTATATTATTATTTTATGCAAAAAGTTAAACATAATAATAATAGTGATAATGCATTTTATTTATAGACCGCATTTCTAAATACGCAAAGAAGCTTTGCCGAAAAAAGGTCCTATGCTTCTCTTGCTCTGGTTAAAAAAAACACATTTCCCTCCCGGTGCATGCTGGACCTATACCCGCCCTACCTAAGTAACCTCAGGTGTGGATAGATGGATGGATAGATAAATAGATAGAAAGACCGACCTCTAAATACTCATTAATATTAAATTTGGGATAATAATCCCAGTTTTTTTCCACAGCGGTTTTAAGTCTGATTTATTTAAAAGTATGTATATAAGAGGTCTATAGGCCTAAAG
Source organism: Albula glossodonta (assembly GCA_019788955.1). Taxonomy (NCBI): domain Eukaryota; kingdom Metazoa; phylum Chordata; class Actinopteri; order Albuliformes; family Albulidae; genus Albula; species Albula glossodonta. Next base: position 27,492,293 of record JAFBMS010000004.1, on the reverse strand, counting down.
AGGATAGCAGGATAAGATGTGGACAGAGGGGTTGACATGATTAACCTAAGGACTTGCAATACACTTAGATTAATTGTAAATGGACTGCGTCTACCGTCTACCGACCACTCAAACCGCTTTTACAATAGCCTATACCAAGTAAGCTCAAATGGGTTGCTCTACGATGGAACAACTGAAACTAGGAAAGAGTTGGTTAAGAACCGCCTACCCTCCGAATTGCCCCTACCTACTGAGCTACTGCCAGCAGTTTAATGAATGTTGCCTCTATCTTGAGGATGTAGACAGTGAGCCATACATATATAGATGAAAATGTTTTCCCTAAATTAACATGCATAAATTGGTTGCAATGTGATATGCTTCAAACATTCAGTGATCATCTTTGTCTTTGTTCATGACACTACCTGAGTTTGGAAACTGGACGCAGTAAATTGAGAAAATGAAATACTCCCAACGCTGAATCTTGTCATTAACACCGTATTTAAAACTATTGTGGTTTATACAACCGTTGTTCCCATTTGCGACGTACTCACTGTGGTTTTGGGGAACAGTCGTGACTAGGAAGTTTCTCTAACGATCCATCTTCCAACGGTGGTTATTCGTGACCACTGCTGTTGTTTGGGAAACCTACCCCAGATGCGGACTTTTGGTGTAATACAGAAGGAATGATTTGAGTTAAAGCCAAAAATTGCTTTTTATAATCGAATCCTTTCTGAAATAGCTTATACTTACGAATAAAATAACAACAATATCACTACTACTACTATTACTAATAGATAATAATAACAATAATAACAATAATGTCACAATTGTTGTTTGTTTTAAGAAGCAAGCAAAATAGATGAAGTTGATGATGATTGTGTTTAGTACTTGGAATAATAAAAGCAGAGAAAGTAATATTAGCGCCTAGTACTATGCTGTTCATAACTTGTGTAGTATTATTGTTACTCTACTGTTGTTTTAGTTCAGCCTTTGGGGAATAATACGGGTTTCAAAGAGAGTAGTAAAGCCGCAGACCCCACTGGACTTGTGTGTGTGTGTGTGTGTGTGTGTGTGTGTGTGTGTGTGTGTGTGTGTGTGTGTGTGTGTGTGTACTATGTATGTATGTATGTAGGCTATGGAAGTAACAGTGATATGAAACGATATTAAACTATATTTAGCTATAACCTAAACGTATTCTTTAGGCCCGAGTTACTCTCCTTCGACGTAGCAATTTGGACTGTAGCTTTACTCCCGTTTGACAGGTTGATAGACCAAGTTCCTAGTAATTGGAAAAAAACTTTGCTGATTGTAACGGTATTCTTTATTTTGCTCTCTCGCATTCAACCCCTTGCTTTTGCACTGAGTGGAGGCGGTCGTCTGAAATCCAAATTCATATGTAGTATGTCTGCTTCGAATGCATCACCAGTAGACAAACTAACATTACCCATAACTAACATTACCACCATTACCATAACTAGCCAATGAATACCGAATGCAACACATGATTGTATTATTCGCTGTTTTTAGTGTAAAAATGTTCACAGCCCACGCATGTATGGCTTTGTACTTTTTTATTGAATAGTTCATTTTTTGGAAATATTTTGGAACCGACGGCCGACAGCGCAGTTTATTACGGAATCAATGTACCTTCCTCCTTCAGGTATAGCCCAGTTATGTTATAGCATCCAATCTAAATCTTATTATATACAATATGCAATCGTATTATTATTATTATTATTATTATTATTATTATTAGGCCACGCCCACTAGACGTAGTGCTACAGTTATTGCTACGGCCCTCTAACATAACGAAATTCGAACGGTCAGTCACTGGAACATTGCCATTTGATGTTTTTAAAGCAGCCGTGATCAAGGCAAAATTTCGCAGTTTTGACAATATCAGTAAGTAAGAAATGTAAGTCTATAATGACGTTGACGTTATTTCAGTGGGGAAGCATACTCGAAATTACGTTACACTGAAATACGAAAAATGTGTAATATCAAGTGATTGTAGAACAGTTCAGTGCATCTTAACACGCCTTACTGTTGACAATTTAACAAGTGTGTCACTGAAATTTGTCGCATGGATCACGAATACGAATATGCGTACGTTACCAGCGTCACCACGAATAAAGTGTTGATACTGATTGACTGAAGTGAAACGTTTTTTTCTCGTTTCGCAATGACAAGATATTTATCTACAAGATATTTAAAATGTAAATGACTTGAAGTTTCTCGTATCATCTGACCTGAAATGTAGCATATACGAATTTTAATAACCCATCAGCCTAGAAGCTTGGCGTTACGATTCGGCTGAACCGGTCAATGTTGCTATCAACTATTTTCTTAATTAAAAAAACACCACACTGGAGGGCATATGGACGATGTCCGCTGCTAACCTATTTGTCGCCCATATTCAAACGACATTCAAAAAATTGTGCCATGTTTTTAAAGAAAGAAGGCATATCCGAACGTCCTCTGACAGGTCAAAACTATGCATCTTAGTCTGTGGAAATTAACTTAAGTTATGAGGAAAATAAGATCAAACGTTTGTGAAAGGTCACGTGGTGTTGAAGCCTTCGCCGAGCTAACAGTCTTGTACTGATTTCTCCTTATGAACTGCTTTTCTTGCCTGGAACGAGACTCTGTATGAGTGTTTGGACTCTTCGTACCCTATAAAATCGTTGTAATACAAAAGCTAGCTGTTTAAGCAATTATTAGTTATTACTGTCCGTGTGTGCTGCATTCGATCATAAATTTGCTTACTAATTAAAAGCGTACTTCAAAAGTTTTCCTGGTTGCCTATATCGTTAAAAGAACGGTCTTCTTTTGCAATGTTATCATTATTCTGAACTGATTTTAGCTTTGCCCGAAGACACGTTGGATTTGTAGTATTTGTAGGGAGCGGCAGGAAGCATTGATTTTATTTCCTGGTATATCTCCGAGCATAGATTGAAACCGTCCAGGTATTTGGTTTTATGTTCCAATATATTGTTGTAGGAAAAGATCATCCTTTTCATATCGATATTTGTTGAGCTTACATTGCTGTGAGGCTCCTCGGCATGTTTGGTCCAACACAGACGTCGGCCTACATAAAATATCAACGGCCTTGATCTTGAAATTAACTGTTTTTCTAATTTCATTCATATAGAATCATGAATGAATCATGCGCAGTCCAGAAGAACACAGAAACACTTCCGTTTCATTAAAACAATCACAATTTTCCATTAAATGGTGAATTTTAGTCCCTTTTTACTTTTAGAGTTAAAAGTGCATTGTCCACCATTCGATGTCGAGCAAGTAAAAAGTACGTATCATTCAAAGAAGAATCCAAGTCTTTATTTTATGTATTCGCACATACAAAACACATTAAACAACAACAAATCAATCCAAAATTAATAACAGAATTACAAAATCTAGGGCAGTTTACCATATTAAACAAGGTAATGTGCTAGCTACTGAGGCAGTGTAATTTTTTCCAGGTCGATGGCGATATTGCAATAAAAAATTAATTCTATTGTAAAATGTATTTATAACAACATATTTGGAGAACATCTTGTTGATCCGGAAGAGAATCAAACAAAAGATGACGACTGAAAGAATTTCTTAAACAAGTTAAGAAAGGAAACATCGACATCATCGTCACAATAGTCATACTCACATAACAAATTAGCACATTTGTCTTCCCAGTATTCTTTATTCAGTTTATTGCTGTATTCATTTCAAAATGAGTTGAAACTGAAACATTTTATGCAGTGTCTTCCTCTACCAAAGCGTATGTATATATAAATGAATGTATCCCCCGCAAACGTCAGGTACACGTGACCCTGGACTCGGAGATTGAATGAAATTCAAAAATCCATCGAACCGCATGAAAATTGCAAACAAAAAGGAAAAATGAATGACTTTTAAACAGCTTTGAAACATTTCACCTCTCATTCTGATACATAAAAGCTTTACATGTGTATATTTCAATCAACGCAGGCAGTTTTTCTCCAGTACACTGCATTACTGTTAGAAAAGTTTGTTTAAAAAAGGAAAAAGGAGCAAAAACAATTAGATACAAACTGATAAATGTGAGTAATGTTGTTGTGCTATAATAGTACTGTCACACACACACACACATACACACACACAACATCCTCGTTTGGGCCTTTTTTAACTGTTGCTCGATGTTACTATTTTGCTCACATTTGAAAAAAAATGCACTATGAAGAACATGTTGGGGTAATTGCTTCAAACGGCAGAATCAGAAACAATCCCAGTCATGTTCATTTAAATTTGCTCACATTTACCGGTTTTAGACGAAAGAACTACTAATATGATCGAATTAAGAGAAAATGCGTATGTATTATACCGATGGAGTTAACTGCACTTTTCCTTCAGAGAAGCATGGGTTGAATGCCAAATGCAATGCAGAAGCGTGTTTCGTGGTTTGGCCCTGCAGTTCTATGCCTATTTCATTGAATGACGCACTTGCACATATTGTCCGAATATTTAGCACATGGTCACTTAGGGTATGTAATAATTGCGAGGATGTGTGGTGTTAATTTGAATTGTGCAATATTTTGAATATTAAGAGAGCATTAAAGGAAGATAATGTCTAAATCATTAAGTTTCCATGAAATTGTCTCTCTCGGCCATGTCTTCAGCCAGTTTGACTAAAAACACGTGTGACATATCCGATTTAAGTCACTGTTAATTGAATTGTATTATTCAGTCATGTATACGTTACCCTGTTTTATTGTTCGAGATACGGAGTAACGCGTATTAAATTTAACATTACCCAAGATGTTGAGAGCCTTATTGAGCTGGTGGTCTAACATCACGCCATGGTGAAAGGGATCCTAATCTTTGCTATTGCGTGTTTGTGCCGGACTCAGTACGCAGCCGCACTGTCGGTTTTGTTGACGTTGAAGCCCACGGACGCTTTCTACTAGGCTATAGGTTTGATATTCTAAATGACATGTATTATTTGGCTATACTAATAAGCTCTTTATGATGCTGTAAGAAATAAAGAACGTTAGAAAACTACTTTATTTAAAAAGCGAAACGTCCAGTTTTAACCCAATGTAATATTGACTCGAATACTTCAGGTTAGATTAAATTTGAAGGCAAAGCTTAAAGGAAATATTGATCCGATAAAACACACTAAAAACAACAGACTTTGCAGAATTCGTAAACGCATCATAGATTGTTCAAGAAACATGTTTTACATTCATGTTTATTAGTAATGTAAACACCCGATTATTTATTTTCCTTCACTATTCCCAGTTCCAGGATAACTGGCTTATTTCTTACTTGCACAAAATAGGGCAAAGTTTCGATCAATGCATTCCCATATTTCCCAGCGAATAGAACTACCACGTGCTTCCTTTTCCAAATGTAGATCAGCTGATATACAGGTTTTGAAAGTAGTAAGAAAGTTAAGGTACGCTGGGATAGAGTGAGACCGAGAGAGAACGAGAGAGAGAGAGAGAGAGAGAGAGAGAGAGAGAGGGCCAATATTCTGTATGGCACATCAACCTAACTCTGTATGAAAATTTATTTCTTTCTATAATAGATTAATGAGATGGGAAAATTGGTTTGCGTTAATGTAGACAATGTAGCCAAGTCATTTTCCATTGCTTACACAAGCGCCATATAAAACGACATTGTATGACTAGTTTATACGTTTTATCTTAATATCACAATAGAAAGAGCGCAGCATAGTTTTAATTGTTTTATTACAGGTACTGGAGACTAAACAAATAAGGATTACAATACAAAAGTGAAATTTTGTAGACCAAGAGATTGTGTTTTACAAAACATGTATCTCTAAGTGTGATAAACATCTTAAATTTATAGAGTGACGGTTCGTAGTGTTTATAGACCTTAAGTTGCAGTTTTACTATGTCCTTATGAAATAAAAAGGGACAACTAACACTCATTTGTATCTTTCATTTATACGAGTTCCATGAAAGCAACGAACTGTGTAAACATACAACTATTTTACCTCGGAGTACAGCCTGAGAAATTTAAATCACTAAAGATAGACATTGTTGTTTACATATCAATATCAACAATTTTTTAAAAGGAGCAAAAATTCTATTATGATCCCCCAAATATGTGTCTGGAATACATTCCCCAAAACAAACTAACCCTCTCTACTCGCAGACAACAGAAGCTTTTTTTTTTTTTTTTTTTTTTGCTACACTGTGTTTGTTTTATAACAGGACTATTTGCAAATCCGTCCTTACTTTTTATGGTCAGAGTTTATATAATCTTATTTTTTACAAAATAAGAGCATGTTTATATAGCTATATATATTTAAAAAGCTTAATACTTTTCGCAAAACATATAGGCCTCTACTGAAGCCCGATTTATTCAGAGTTTGTGGAGTATGCATGTACTTGACTTGACCAGGCCTGCTTTTCAATGACTCTCGGGTAGACAGCAGCTTTAAAGTCTTCCATAAAACGCCGTTCTCTGTCCATATCAGTATCAAACTAATGTGTTTTTAAACAGATACTCTCCTGAATTCTCGAGTGTAGTTACGTCTAAATGTATTTTTGTAATCAAAGGAACTAAGAGGTGGATCGAAAAATGTAGTATAGGTAAAGTAGTTGTAGGTATAAGCCGACTTTCGATATTCTGCAAAAAGTAACTGTAGAAAAATACCATACCGTGTTTCACATAAAGGATGCTTTTTTATCCAATTTGTGCTGATTTGTTGTCCAACAATTTTGTGGTTTTTCACAGGTGGTACAAGTAAAATCGAATTAATGGATAAGGAGGAAAGGACGGGTGAAACTGAAGCTTAAGTAGATGTATTGCTTTTCATAAAATGTATATTGTAATGTATATGATCTGTGAAATAGCACAAATGCACAGTTAATGTTAAATTCGCTTCAAATCGTAGGCAAGGAGTATACAAATCTGGGAATTCAGTATGGTACCCTTTGGTCCGCGCTGAAAATCGGTCACCATTTAACTCTCCATTCACTAAAAAGCCGTTTTCAAAAATGAAACATAGTTTCATTCATATTTTCCTGTGTGGAGGAGTTCAGTGTGGGGTTGATTCAGTTCATACACCAATGCGATATCGTACACAAGATGATTCTATGGAGTAAGGAGGACTTGGGGCCTAGCACTGACTGACAGACAACGACTTAGCAGTAGCCTGTGCTGCGGAGTAATTTAGTCCCCTATAATACACGCCTCTGAAGAGTTTCATTTAAGCTATGCTTCAATGCAATCCTTTTCAACTATCATTTATTCAATGTCATTATATATTATTTATATGAGAATCTATTTTAGAATTCTATTTTATTTGTTTGTCTATTTAATTAATTAAATTTTTCCAAAAATGTGGAGATGTAGCAACTTAATTATGTGTACGTTATAGACATGTCCGTTGGGTAATCCGCTTCAGTGTGGTAGCGTGTAGTTTCTTTACTATAATAATAATTCAATTCTGCAGTAGGCGTGGGAAAACACTGTTGTATTACGAGGTCGGGTAATAACCTTCACAGTTAAACAACATTGCTTTGATAAACTCGGAGGTGTGTACGATCAATGTCAACACAGTGCTGTGCCATCTATATAAGTTGGTGTGAAAATAAATAATTGTTAAACAGTTAAATACATACTCATTCGCCGTTACTGCACGCCACTATGATACCACCAACACAAAAAGAACGACATCAATTTCAGCTTTAGACATTCTCAGAGATCTTAAGTCATACGCGTCAAGACAAACCAAAACAGACAATAGTCTTCTTTTCATATAGCCTCTTTATATTGTTCAATAGGCCTATATATACACATCTAGCGCTGTTTTTACTAATCATTTTTGTATTTAATAAGAATGTACCTGTGACTTAATTGAAAAAGCCCATAATTCCAATTCAGAAATTAGACGAGTTACCTTGGATTTATGTTTTTGGACTTGCTTCCGCTCTCATCCACTGATTTTGCTTTCAAATGATAGTCTTGACGCACGACGTGTTTCACGTGCACCATGTTGATTTTACGCGCTACGAGGAACTCAGTTTTTATTAACGACACGTTTATGAACAATCAAATGGTCCTCGTAAAAATTTATTGAGGGACATAAAAACATGAACGACCACTTGCCGAATGTAACCGCGGCAGTGCAAATGTTTCCAAGCGTCTTACAATTCCCACTTCTCAAAATTTTTAAAATCCATTTTACAAGGGAGCGCCCCTCATTCTTAACATTTGAAAGGCCAAGTGCTCACATCCGGCGTGTTCGAGATATAACCCTACAGATCAGTTTGACTTTGCATCAGAAGACTCCGTCTTCAAAACTGTTCATGTTCTGTTTAGCTAAACGTGGGCACGTTGTGGATTACCCAAAGGGGGAGATCCACGCGCTTTAGTGTGTGGTATTTTACCCTACCATCGCCTTGTAGATATGACTATCACGTTTAATAGACAGTAACATATTTTTTTCTCGACAAAGATTAATTACAGTAACAAATAGTGCCTTGGACTTGGTTGTCAACGTACCTCGTTCTCCAATATGGTGATGCGGCTCTTGGAGTTTTAGCTTTTATTAAGACACAAGAAAATGATTTGTGGCCAATTCGAGACATTAGTTTTTGCCACTTAAAAGCAACCCGCGACATAAACGCCACTCTGAGGTCCCTAAGCATAACACTTTCCCAGAAAGACTCGCGCATTGATCCGCTGAGTAATTTTTTGGGGTAAATATAATCACGTGTCGCCCGGGCAGCCAATGAGAGCCAAAGCAGCCCGGAGAAATAATTACCTGGGTTGATTGTTCTATGTGCAGATAAAAAAGTACACATACACTCCATATAATAATCGGATGCATGTATAAGAGACGAGAGCCTTCGTCATGTCGACCACGGGTCCCATAAGCAATTATTATGTGGATTCTTTGATAAACCATGAAAGCGAGGAGGTCCTTGCGACTAGATTTTCGGCTCCCGATTTACTTCCCGCCAGCTCCCGTCAAGCGCCGCTTGTTCCGGAGTGTGCAGACTTTCCTTCTTGCAGCTTTGCGCCAAAGGCTCCCGTTTTCACCACTTCTTGGGGCCCAGTTCACTCCCAGTCCTCCGTGGTTTACCACCCGTACACCCACCAACCTCACATAGGAACGGATTCTAGATTCGTGCGCTCATGGCTGGAGCCTATATCTGGAGCCGTATCCTTCCCAGGCTATCCGACCAGCAGCAGACACTATGGGATGAAACCTGACGCCATCTCGGAGCGCAGAGCTGGGGACTGTTTGGCCTCCAACGGACGCAGCTACTCGGACTATCTCTACGGCTCCACCGCTGACATCCGAGATAAGACGCATCAGAACATCCCGTCTCCGGAGTCGGAGGTTTTGGCTTCCGGAAAGCACAACGACGACAAACCTGAATTAGACCCGAGTAAGTGGAAGTCATTCCCGTCTGTACCTTGGTATGAGAATTGCTGAGGGTGAATTTGCAGCATACACAGCTGTAACTGGGTGTTGTCTGTCTTCCATAAAACGAAATTATCTTTTCTTTTCTTTCCCCTCTCCCCACATCTGATTACGGTTGTCCTGCTAGCAGACTGGCTGTTCACGTGGAGAAGGGTAAAAGACAGCCGTATAGGGTTATAAAATAGGAAGTGGGCTGTAAAAATGAACTCTTGAAAACCATACAAAGGCGAAGTGGAAAAACTACATTGACATTACAAGTTGTTCGCTTTCGCATTTAGCAACACACTTTGGCGATGTTTATAGGACTTTCTAAAATTTCTACATGTAAATACTGTCAAGGTGTATTCTAATTTAAAACACTATTGATATATCTAGAAACATTTACAGAATAACAACAGCCCAAAGAACAATGATGTTGAGGGTTTAAATCACATTGGTGAGGTAATGTAACCTGGGAACTGATGATAACAATTTCAAGAACACGACGTGGATTTTATGCGTGATCTTCGCAAAATACAGGCCATCGAGTACGAATACAGATGTATGTGCCGGACGAGGTATAATGCAGTCAGACACACACACTCTTTGAAATTATGATAATTAATTTCATTGTTGTGATTTATAATACTCACAACATCCACAAATATCGTAGTAGCAAAGCTCACTTATATTATTCAATCCAGTTTCAAATTGGTCACAGTAACCGAAATAACAGCCCATACATTTATATCTTAAGGAGGGTGGTATCGCAGGAGCCTTCAAGTGTGCGTATTATGATCCACATATGTTTCACATGAGATGATTTTCACACTCATGTCCTCTCTCTGCTGTGCTTGTACACACACAGACTGTAGTACACAAAGGAGGCACATCTCACCGGGTGCATTTCGTGCAGACTGTAAAACTGAAAGTTTGAAACAACAATGAAAAGCCGGCCTTTGTGGTTTATCAATTGAATGTATAAGCAGTGGTAAAAATAGTATCTGATCAACATAATATTGGGTCAAGTTATTTGCATAACATAACAACTGCAACCCGAGGTGATACAATTCTCGTAATACATAGTTTGAAAACAAACTGGAATTCAAGCAATCTCTCACGCAAATACACACGTATATATACACGTATGTATACACATATACATATGTGTGTATGTGTGTGTGTATTTATGTACATTACACACATGAGCGCACACACTCGAAGTATTATCTAATTCCAGTACAAACTGAAGGATACAACTTGTGGAATGCCAGAAATATACCGAGGCACTTAGACAGTAAAGACATGCAAAGGCTTGAAACCAACGGCTTTTAAAATGCGTTTATGGGCCTGTAAACCAAATGGGCGCACTCACAATTTTACGACTAGGTCCTTCTTAAGCACCGTAGCATCTTAAAATAGAGTAACTGGAAGACTGTCTTCAGGACAACTCTTTAAAAAATACAAATAATTTGTTGACAAACATATGACATAACACAGGTAACAACTGTGTAGTGGTTTGCTGACGATTCTGAAGAAAGATAGGTCTCGCCTTGCTTCAAAATGAATCGTATAATGTATTATGAAGTTAAAAGTTTAAGGTTTTGTCCAGAGCTTGTCTAAATCTATTGAGCAATCTCTGTTTTTTTCGGTTGGCAGATAACCCCGTGGCGAACTGGATCCACGCGCGCTCCACCAGGAAGAAGCGTTGCCCGTACACGAAATACCAGACACTAGAACTCGAAAAGGAGTTTTTGTTCAATATGTATCTTACCAGAGACCGTCGATACGAAGTTGCTCGAGTTCTAAATTTAACTGAGCGACAGGTTAAAATTTGGTTCCAGAATCGACGGATGAAGATGAAGAAAATGAATAAAGACAAGACCGAGGGAAATGAACAGTGATTTGACAACATCGAGGGCAATGGACAGTAATGCCCAATGGCTGATGTAAAAGGCAGGAAATATAGTGAGCGACGCATTCGGAAACATAGGAGTCGCAGACGGATTTTAAAAAATATGTCCCCCTCTTTATGTTGCCTCAAATTTCCCTTTGATGTTTATCCTTATTTTACATTTTGGTATATTTCATGCAATGCAAGCTCTTTTCTATACACACAGTTTATTGACAAAAAAAAATGCTGTACAGCTTGGTCAGATTTTAGAATTAAGATATGTAGGTACCTGGACGTGTTTTAATTGAATTTAGGTACATATTGGGTTGAAAAGTAAAAAAAAAAAAAAAAAATGCCTACCTAATGTGAGGGAAAACACATTTTCAAAAAGAAAAAGTATGGCCAGAAGAAAGTACTTGAATTTTTTTCTGTTATTTCATAATTTATAACGTTGCCTTGCTTGTTTTATTTAGCTGGTGCTTCTTATGAACTTATGCAATTGTTTGCATATTTTGTACAAAAAAAGAACAAAAGGCAGTAACGTTTGTCTGTGTTTGCGTCTATGTGGGAATAGATTTTGATGTACTAATTGTTGTATTTTTACATTCTTATTTTTAGATTCTGTAAAGTTACGTTATATTGTAGATTGTGGTTATATTTAAATATACTTTACATCACCACGGTTTCATGCGTTTGCTGTTTGGGAACAAATTCCACACCCCACTCACTCCCAAAATATGAAACACATATTTTGGAAAACATCTGTGCCAGAGAATATGCATTCTAATAATCGTATATCTTTGAAGACATATACACTGCGCTTTGTATGAGAAACAGTATAAGGAAAATAAAAGCAGACATGGTCGCCAGAATAAAAAATTCTGATGCGCAACCCTGTGTAAACGTGTACAACTAACTTTGAGTGTACACTTATAAAGTCGTCCCTGACAACTTGGCTCTACCATGCACCGGCTGGGAAGGCCCTTGTCCATACACAAATCAGAGCCATTGCATGGCGGTTTTCCCCGGTGTTTTGATTATTTTTATTTTAAAGCTTTTTTTATAATCAATTTATTGTGTTTTCCAGTCCTAAAAGTAATGTCAGTACTTACACAATAAAACCTTACTCTTATGTGAAACAAGGCCGTACCCTTAAATACCACGTGTATGCCATTTCTATTTTTTATTTTGAATCTTATATCTGCCTGAAAAGAAAAACATCAGACGTATTACATACAACAATGCTTGTAATGCGGAGAAATTGGCAAGTAGGCCAATATTTATTTATTCAATCCATCATCCTCAATGGCCGTCCTTTCCAGAAAAAAACATATCTCACTAATTTGTGAACTCTTTTGGCAAAGAATAAAATGCATTCTCAAAACGATACCATAAACCAAACTTGTACTCTATGAAAACACATTTATTTTATTCTATTTTGTGTTCAGTTGGGTTAGACTTAACTTTTTTTAAGGTACAAACGATGACAAAAGCATGAATTGGTCATCCTTAATACCTAGTCATCCATACAATAAATAAGTATCGATATCCGTACATTCACTCATACCCACGTATTATAAATAATGTGTGTGTGTGTGTGTGTATGTGTGTGTGTGTGTGTGAGTGTGTGTTTACTGTCTATAGCGAGTATTTTGCTGTTCTAAAGAAGCAAACCACACGAGGCCTTAAGCTTTATCGTTTTAGATCCCCATTCAGTCTATATGACCTTTTTTCCTCTCACGCATAACAAATATATGGAAATGATGAATGCGCCGGGGCATGCCTGTAAGTTTGACTCTGCACGAACGGAGGAAAACATGACTCGCGCAGACGCTTTCGAGCAAATGATGTAAATACTGTTTGAGAGGACAGTTAACTTCAGCTACATTTTCTGAGGTGGGTCCTGCGCGACTGGCTTTGCATGCTGGCCTAGAGCCTCTTTTTTCAAGGTCTGATAGTTGTTTCCAGGGAGCTGGAAAAACTGTCTTTTTGTGGAGGCACAAACAATGCTAACAGGATGCTTAGATTTTAGTGCCCAATATAGTTCAACATTTCCGCAGCGGAGCTAAAAAATGCAGGTTTTACAGCCGTGTCTGAGCTAGTAGTGTTTGTTCCAATGTGGGAGAACAAAGCGAACCCGGGTAACTGGCTAGACGTCTGGGATAAATTACTTTATTGTCTTAATATAAGGTGGTGGTGGCAGGTTTCAAAGGAGGCTTATTGCGCTTGTTTTGTCTGCAGACCCCGCAGCAAACACGTTTCTCCCCTCTTTTTGTTCTTCTGGAAGGAGAAGTGGGAGGGGAAATATCTGAGCCCGGGAAAACGATAAAAGACCTAAACTTGTAAAACTACTTTCTTCCAATTCAATATCCACTTCCCAATTCAAGAACACACTACTTCTCTTGACCACCTGCAAATCGTACCACGTGTTTAAGGCCAGATCTTGTGATAGGGACTTCATTAAAGTCAGAATTCCTAGGTGGACGGATTGTTTACCAAGTAATACAAATATATGTGTAATAGGATGAGGAGGGTAACTGCATAAATCAGAACTGTACATCAGTCTAACAAACAAACACACACACAAACACACACACACACGCACACACACACACACACACATACATGCATACATACTACAAATATACATATGCGTGTAAGTTCCTCTGGATAAGAGCGTCAACTAAATGCCTATAATGTAATGTAATGTAAAGTGTGTGTGTGTGTGTGTGAGAGAGAGAGAGAGAGAGAGAGAGAGAGAGAGAGAGTCAGAGAGACAGAATGAGTGTATGTATGTATGTATGTATATTACATATATATATATATATTATTATTATTATTATTATTATTAAATCAGTTTTAGAAGTAGAAGTGGTAGTATTGTGCTTGTTATAGTTGTTATTAGGCCACTCAAACAGAGCCAGACAAATGGAAGTCTGTTCTTGAAAATCAACAATATATGAAGACACTAGATGTCGCTGTTGATTCATAGATGATTCATTTTCTGCAGGTTGGCTGTTGTTAGATTTGCTTCTGAATGCGGAAAGCCGTGGACCACATGATAGCTTTTGCAGCCTCTGAAAGGGTATTAATCATTAGAGAGTAAGAATTAGCTCTCAAATCCAGTTTTTATTGAAATTGTGAATGACGATTTTAAGGGATATGTGACTGTAATTTTATGGGATATAAAGTTGCATATAGGTACGGAGTACAGAGCAGAAATTTGCACAGTGAAGTTTTAGTTTTTTTATATATATACGTGGGCTCGATGGATCATTATATTCTTTTGAGTGAAGCTATCGAGCCTTTTTGATTGTGTCACAGAAATGCAACTGATCTAGAAGCCCGAGGCTACTCCAGCACTGCGTCGCTACATAATATACAGTAGCTACATATACAGGCGGTTTACAAATAACATCATTCGTGTTAAAACAGTCTCTCAGGGCAGTTACATATCGGATTGAATCGAAAACACTGACAACTTGCATTAAGGATTTGTATATCTGAAGTTAACATAGATTAAAGATTAACAAAGGAAAGAGACAATAAGCTTATACTTTGGCTCACAGGCTGATCAGTGAACGGATATTTTAGAAAATAGTCTCATATTCGTCTATGGGATATATGATCTTGTATACAGAATGTCAATTAATGTAGAAGTGCACATGAAAAGTTGGAGATAAGTGTTGGGTTGTTTAAACGTCAATAATGCTACAAGCAAGAATGGACATTGTGGATACCAGCAAACCTTTTCATTTGCGTATATATAATGATAATGACATGTGATGACATATTTGTCATTTAGGTATTGTGTGAATTTTGTGCCAAATTGTCGATATATATTTTCAAATTTAATTTGTAAAAATTATGTGTTTATTAAATGTAGGTCCAGATGTACGAAGAATTAAAAGACAAACAAACTGAAGAACAAATTATTTCCAAGAACGTCTTTATTCGTACAATGATATAATATGGCAAAATAAAGGGTCTTTCCTTCTTTGCTTATTACATGATGTCAATAACCAGAGAACGACAGGCGATGTAAGCAAAAGCATAACAGATTTTTTTTTTTTTTCAAATAGCTTGTTTTCATATTGACGTAAATTATACAGGGTATACAGTTGTACAAAACTGTGGAGTATATAATTTATTTTATCCCTGTTACAATTTGCCCTGGAGAACAGATTAAATACATTTGCAGTGAGCGCAGTCGGTATCTAAGAATCTCAGTCCAATTTACCACCGCTTGCACAGGGAGTAGTAACAGTAACTGCTACGTTTGAAGCCGTGCATAGACATCGCCACGCCATAAAACTGATCCCAAGTGCATGGGCCTTGAAGGCTAACTGTGCACGTGCAAAAACAAAACATTGCGTGGAGTAAGTGTGTGTGTGTGTGTGTGTGTGTGTGTGTGTGTGTGTGTGTGTGTGTGTATGGTGTGTGTGTGTGTGTGTGTGAGTGTGTGTGTGTGTGTGTGTGTGTGTGTGTGTGTGTGTGTGTGTGTGTGTGTGTGTGTGTCTGTGTGTGTGTGTTTGGGGCTGGGTATCTTTGTCTTAGGCATTTCGATAACATGAAATTGATCAATAACAAATAAGGTACTCTTTCAAATAAGGACACTGTCCTCGATATCCATAAACTGTTGTTGACTGATGCAGTATCGCACCAGATTACTAGACCTTCTGCGTTCTGTTTTGTTATCGATCAAAATGATTTTTCTGCCTTTCTAGATTATTATTCTTGTGCAGAAATAGACACGAGCTACACAGGAATGCTGTTCCTGTAGGCTATTTCTAGTGTTAAAATAGTCCACCAACCACGGCAGTTCAACATTGCTCAAGGTAGACGTCTGAGAACGCCCGTGAAAAGAGAGAATGTGGGGATGAGGGGGGTGGTTTGAAGGTTGGTAGAGAGAGAGGAGGAGGGGGTCGATGTGGTGGGGGTGGGAAGCAAAAAAAACGCTTGTGACTGTACCGGCGGAGCTAGCCAGCTTTAGCTGTAGCGCACATCAACAGTACATGACATGAGCCGGATTTGAAGCTGCAAATAGGGAAAAGGGGGAGATACAGCTACAGTCTCGTGTAAAAGAAACAGTGAGTGGAACCGTAGAGAGAGCCGTCGGAGATTATTCACCGGGGCACGAGCCTTTCTTCACCCCCACCCTCGGGTTCCGGTTGCTGTGTTGTTTGTGGTTTGGAATACAACTTGTGTAGCTACAACATTTTTTTTTTATTTTAAAAAGGGCAGTTTTATTCGTACACCTACATTTTATTTTTGAATGCGAAGTAAACATGAGCTCTTATTTTGTCAACCCACTTTTTTCTAAGTACAAAGGCGGCGAAACATTGGAACCAACTTACTATGACTGTCGGTTCCCTCAAAGCGTCACCCGGAGTCATGCGCTGATGTACGGACCAGGAGCGGCTACGCCGGGTTTTCAGCACCCTTCTCATCACGTCCAAGACTTTTTTCACCACGGGACATCGGGGATAACTAACGCAGGATACCAACAAAACCCATGCGCTTTAGCTTGCCATGGAGATGCCTCTAAATTTTATGGATACGAGGCTCTTCCTAGGCAAACGCTTTATGGTACCCAGCAAGAGGCAAGCGTAGCGCAGTACCCAGACTGTAAATCGTCCAATGGAACTAACCCCGGAGAAGGACAAGGCCACCTAAATCAAAACCCGTCTCCCAGTCTAATGTTTCCTTGGATGAGACCCCACGGTTAGACTTTCTTATGTATTCTTCTGTCTGAAAGGAGAAAATATTATGTGTGTGTGTTGTGCACGCTTGCGTGCGTGTGTGTGAGTGAGTGTGTGTGCATACGTGCGTGTGCACGAGTGTGTGTGAATGTTTGTGCAGGTTGTTTCTTTTTAATCCTTAGTTTTCTTCCCTAAGAAGAACATAGCATTGCGACAGCTGAAGTTCCTCTTGGTTGCTTTGTAATATTTGTTTTCATGTTTATTGTTTTTACATACTTAGCAAATGACCAATTTTGCTTCTACACGATTGGTTAATGTTGTCACTTCCTAATTTTCCAATGACGAAATTATGCTGGTTAATCAGAGGCGGAGACAAGTTGATTTTGATAGCGAGTCTGTTCATTGTAGAGGCTTTCGAAGCATTACTACATTGACAACAACAATAATAATAATGTCACATAACAGCGAGGTGTACCACGGTAATCATCTTGGTACGGCCTTCGAGTAGACCCAATGATCGAAGTCTTTAGCAATTAGTAATATATAGTTTAAGTAGAACACCATCATTTTTTCTCCTGGATAAAAACAACCCTTGATTTAAGTATAAACATTCCGTGTTGGACACGTTCTTGGATTGGTTTAATTTAGAAGTAACACAACCACGCAGTTTCATTTTATTGGTATGTGCTACACATATATTTGCTCACCACTCACAGTCAAAGAACGTGTGTGTGTGTGTGTGTGTGTGTGGTGTGTGTGTGTGTGTGTGTGTGTGTGTGTGTGTGTGTGTGTGTGTGTGTGTGTGTGTGTGTGTGTGTGTGTGTGTGAATTTACCATAGCATTGACATGAATATGAAATTAAGATGTAAATATGCTTGTGTATTCCCGTGTGTGTTTCATCTCGAACTTAAATCGATTTTTGCACCACTATTTTAATCATAAGCTACATATTACAGGTTAATCACAACTGTTACCGATTTTTGAATCCCCACAAAGCTTTGTTAAGCGAAAGTACAATTTGACATTGGGAACTATGTTGTGTTTATTAAAAACATTGCCAAAAAAAAAAACAAAAAGAAAATGCAACCACTAGAAGTATGACTGCCAATGCTCTAAATACTACTGCTAGCACTACGACAACTTTTATTTTTAGAATTATTATTATTAATATTATTATTATTATTAACAGCTATAGAAATGCCACATTTATGGTGCACACTGTTTTTTTATCAAACATTTAAAATGAAAATGCTTATTAGGTTTGGCAAGTTCACAGAATACTTTGGGCAGCAAAAACAGACAGGCTGTTTTTGTTTTTATTTATTTATTTTTCTTGTATTATTTTAACATAGTCTGCCGTTCCAAAGTGAAGAAGCCAATATATGTCACTCAAACTGACAGTTGTCCATGACTACTTCCGATGTGGCTGCCTTTGTATTCTCAATCAGTGTATACTGTTTCACTTTACAGCCCCAGGAAGGCGCAGTGGACGACAAACTTACAGTCGTTATCAAACGCTTGAACTGGAAAAGGAATTCCTTTTCAATCCTTACCTTACACGCAAACGACGGATCGAAGTGTCCCACGCGCTCGGCCTAACCGAGAGGCAGGTGAAAATCTGGTTTCAGAACAGACGAATGAAATGGAAAAAAGAGAATAACAAAGACAAATTCCCTGGCCCCAGAGGAGAGGCCGAAGCTGAGGAGGAATGCAACGAGGACGCTGAAAGGGAAGAGGACGAGAAGAAGGAAACGGATGACAAAGATGAAACTAAAGAGTGATTTTGTGTTGTGGTCTTTTTATGGTTATATGGCCTATAAAAGATAAAGACAAAGCGAGAGAGAGAGAGAGAGAGAGAGAGAGAGAGAGAGAGAGAGAGAGAGAGAGAGAGGAGTGTTAACTTTATGACCACCGTTTTATGGAGTCAACAACTGAAGAAAATCCCATAGAAATAATTGTCAAACCAGTTCCCTTCGCCGCGCACTCCCATGCTATGTCGCGTTGAGCCTTACCCTTTATTTGGCAATGTCCTTTGGAAGTTGTGTTTTGAGATGTTTCTGTTTTTATTATACATTTAACGTAGTGCTTCAGTCCTAATTATACACTGAGCAAGGCTTCAGTTTAAGTATGTTTTAAAAAACAGCTTGTTTTACAATCGACAACCTTATGAAAACGTACTGAAAACATACATATAAGGCTGATATTTTGCCACATGTTTTTATTTTCTCAATTACAATCACAGATAAGCCTTTCACATTAGGAGCTGTAGAGCCTGAAAACAAAACCGAGCATACATATTTTGAGGGGAAAATCCCTTTTGAAATGTTCAATTATCAGGCTGTCATACTAAGAAATTCAAATATCAGTGTATCAGGTGTACGACAGAATACCACGATTATGGTCTACATCTTTAACCATTACATTATTTTTCTCTACAGCCCTTGTGGGTTCAAGGGGCATGACAAAATAGGCTTAACATATTTATTTTCTCGAGGTAAAGATTTTTAGTTATTTTTTGTATATTATATTGTATTTTCTAAGTATTATCTGGGTTGTGGGAGGGTGGGCCGGCTGAGAGATGTAATTTTTTATAACTCACGTGATCAAGGATTCCCAGATCATTTCAACTGCTTGAAAGTCGTAAAATGCTACCTAAACCTGGGATAATTGCAATATGAAAAATAGCTAATCTTTTTTATGTATAATACTATTATTTTAATTTATATTCCTTCCCCGACCACATCGTCATACTCTGAGATATTCGTAAATGATTTTGTTAGACGTTCTGAGCTCAAAGCTAGCTACCATATTGTCGAAACTGAACTAGGAGCCTAGTCAATCCAAAAAGGAAGTAACATGACGTAGCAATACAAAAAAAAAAAAAAAAATTTTGGGCACTTATAATTTTTGTATTAACTGACACATTTTTGTATTTCCAACAAGGACAACTGAATAATTGTATGTGTAAAAAATAAGTAGCCTACGTAGATCGTCTTTTAACAGCACTTTTGCCTGGATACAAGGTTTCATCCATTGAAATGTTACACTTTTATACCTGTGTTAGTGTAACTACAATACGAAAAATGACATCAGTTTGAGGGTGACTTTTTTGCTGCTGGATTGAGTAGACTTCGTGGGCGCCATGTAGTACTACCTAAATAGAGGACATGACGTTGTCTATTGTTGGGGTCAATTCCATCTACCACAAGAGCGATTTTCTTTGTAGTTGTACTTTCCAAAAAATCTGTGCTTATCAAAAGAACGCTTAAACTTGTAAAATAATATTGTTTAAAGTTCAATAATTCACAGAGAATTGTTGAGGATGATGAAACGTAACATACTATTATCTTGTATTGCTTGAATATTTGTTTTAGTGAAAGCTATGGGTGGAAAGTTTTGTGGTAAATTAAATTGCCCCTCTACATGTGGCTACGCCATATGGACTGTTGTGCTGCTTTGGATTTCATATAAATGAAATGTATTCCCCCAACAACTTAAACTGCCTATATAAAACGCACATATCTGTGTCTACTATTGCCATAGCGACAATTCGAGCAATTTCAAGAACGCATTCTTTATTCCAATTTTATCGTGCTGATGTTTAGAATAGATTTTAATTGCACTGAATATAATCTTTGTGTATGTATTCGTATATATTGCTGTTAACAAATATGCTCGTTTTATTATGTTTGTAAGTGAAAAGATGAAGACAAGATTTTGAGTGTACACACTTGATGTTGAGACGTAATAAAATAAAATTTAAAATAAAACTATTTACCTTCAATCTTTTTCATGTCGGACAAAAGTCACAATTACCACTTTCCTTCACTCTGCAGTCTATTCTTCTAGTTCTTCGGTGTAAAACTCATCAGGTGGGCTGCACTTTGTCCTTATGGCTTCAAAATGGATGCAGGGCAACCGCAACACGACCTATGTATCCATTCGCGCGGAGCCTGCAATACATGTTGTGGTTATCATTGAGCAAATAGTACTTAATGGTAAAATTGGATTTGACGAATATAGTTTGACATGATAAGGGCGTTTGAGACGTAGCGATTTGATTTCTCATTCTCTAATCTCTACAATTTGGAAAAGCTACACAGAGGGCTGACCGGACGACAGCACGATATAATAAAGCTGATAGTCCCTCATTTTTGACCTTTAACGAAGACCAATCTAATGCCGGAGATAAGCGGATTTGTATTAATTTATTCAAGTTATGTGCTTGGTAACGATGATAAACAAGGGAAGGAGAAAACGGAAGTTCAACGCTACCCTGAATCGGACAGTTTGTGCCGCCAAAGGTGAAGACATGATAAGCAGGGCACAGGCCTTGCACCTGTATGCGATAAACGTATGCGATTTTGGTGAAATTACATAAATATGGAGTGTGATAATATGATTAAAATATGGCAAAGTATCTTCACCGAATAAATGAATGCGCTTCCTATCTCCAGCATACGCTTGACTGAAAATGAGAAAGGGTGGCGTTTGGCAATACTCTATTCTGTCTTGTCAAAGCCCAGATATAAAGAATTATACCTTGCCGAAAATGTTGAATATTAAAGACTAACAACAAGAGAAAGAAAATGTTTTGAGAAACAATTTGCTTTCCAACGGAAGACGTCATAAAATACATCAATGAGTTATAAACGAAGATTTGGAAAGTCTTAGATGAAATTTATTGTTTTGAAATAAGCCGTATATTAAGTATAGCTCAAACGCTAATTTGACTTATAAAGCAAATGCACAAATTTAAAGTAACATTTACCCTCACAATTATCATTTTAAATATATAATAATACTAGCTGAAGCAGAGTTGGCTGTTCTTGGTACGGTAAATAATAACGCCATAATTACAGAACTGTAAATAGGTATAATTGCAGTATTAATAGATTGTTGTAATCACAAAATTTGTAACATGCAGAAAATGCACTTATAGTAGGTCTGGACTCAACTTTTAATTATTTTACAATGGTTTCATGTTATAAGAATATATATATATATATATATATATATATATATATATATATATATATATATATATATATATATATAACAAGAAAACCATTGTAAAATTATTAAGGGTCGAGTCCAGCCCTGCTTTAAATGCATTTTCTGCTCCACCATGGAAAGAGTAAGAGATTTAAACTGAAAATGCACTTCACGTCTGGATTTGGCCTTACGTTGAACGAACCTGTGACCTAAATGAATTTCTAAGTCCAATTCCACTGTCAGCCTAGTGTCATATCATTTTAATTTTTTATTTAATAATGTTACGTTTTACACAAATCTAAATTCCGACGCATGAAGTCACTTTTGGTGTGTCTTTCTGGTAAATAATTTGTAAAAAGTGTACTCAATAAGATCATCTTGGCATCAGGCCTTCAGAATGTTTAACTTAATATTTTATTTTTGAGAAGAATTTGAGGGAAAAAATCATTCTGGATAAAGCAAAAACTAATAAAGTATCTAGCTGCGACAATTACACTAACGAAGAGTGCGTTTTGAAGTCTTTAATTTAAACAGAGGGTTGCTGAAATTCAGAAGATCCCACTCACCTGGCAGCAGATTTATGAAAATAAACCTGACTTTTTCCTCATCACCTCTTCATCAGTGTATTCTCTCCGCATGCATGTAGGTACGGCTTCTTTGTACAGAGACAAGACTTGTATGTATTTAGGCTATTTACTTATCGTACAAAAGTGCAACCTTACGCCTTGTTTTATACAGGAAACCAAATCCCGGAAGTTTTTGTGAAGCCAAAGTGACAATTGTCCTTGTACATTGTCCACCTCGTCTGGTCATTGTGTGTTATACGACTGCCAGGAAGCCGCATCCCTCATAACGTCTTAACTACCTATTGTAAAGTTTATTGACAGTGTTCAAACCCAGCGGCATCCGGCCTGGCCGTCTTTTCTTTCTTTTTAACAATAAACGCATTTTAGGGCACAGTAAGGGCGAATTCTTTGAGTCTACACCAGGACGGGTGCTTTTCAATGCTTTACTCAAATTTTACGTTTTAGGTATTTCTTTCGACTCTTAAGGTTAAGATCAACATTATTTGATCGATATTTTTATGATGTTTGGTTAAATGAATGTCGCCAGCTCCCCTTTGTGATGTTAATACAAATTATGTGACCGCTTGTTGACAAAATGCATAGAGCCAAGGACAATACTTAGCACATTTAGTGTGCGTATATATGCTTTAATCATGCCTGTGTATGTGTGCTTACATTTGTACCCTACGATTAAAGTTTAATAAAACTCATTCATCCTCAGAACATATTTTCATTTATATTTAGTTTTATTTTATATACCCTATGAGCATTAGAGATAATAAAATATTCTGCGCAAGTACTTATAATGTAAATAATAATAACATAATTATTATCATTATTATTATTATTGACCGAGAAGCAGGGATTTGCTCTGAACCACCTGTAAAACAACAAATTTACAATATGGACATTAAGAAGGAACTTACCGTTCGTCAGAACGATTCAGCCCTCAAACACATTTTACCTTTTTAAGATGACAGTGAAACTAAAGCTTTTACCATTGAACTAACGATTCATTGGTCCTGAGGTGCGAAGTTTTTCAGAAATTAAAGATACCATTAACATTAATGGAAGCGAGAGTTGAATGTCTGGTGGCTGAAAAAAGATGTTTAGTCAATCTAAAAGCAACTGTAATATTACTTTTAAACACTGTTCCTGTTTTCAGTGTGTTTGCACAGGGAGTATAAAATCTCTATATGATTTTTATTATCATTATTCTTACTTAACATGTAAAAAGTATGATCTTATCAAAATGGAATGCACTGATTCTCACGTGCTGCCACAGAAAGTTATTTCATTTGATAGAATAAAAATTGAAATTTAAAACAGACGTGGATGAAGTTTCACACCTATCTTTAAAACTTTATGTGTGATGAATGACCTCACTATAGTTAACCTCTTTTTTACTTATTACTGTTATTTTTTTTTCAGATTTTGCTATTTTCTTTTGTTACTTTTATAACTTCCATTGTCCATATGCTTTATCAGCAACACTTATATGACTGTGACATTGATATGTTTAGTCTTCTTGAGCGGAAATGAATAATTACAAGTAAATAAATAATTTAATACATGAAATTATAGTTTAATGAATTAATTCCTCAGGAAACAGCTTGATAGTGCTTAAACAGCATTTCTTTGTATTCAGGTGCACTTAGCCATTCTACCAGTGACCCGAGGCATACCTCACGTGAAGTTACAACGGCTGTAAGTGCGAAGATAGAGTCATTTTGTGAAATACCTCTCATTTTTACAATGTAACTTACGAAGGTTTGTCGGTGTCTTAGCGCGAATATAGT
The DNA here is from genome assembly GCA_019788955.1 of Albula glossodonta. NCBI lineage: Eukaryota > Metazoa > Chordata > Actinopteri > Albuliformes > Albulidae > Albula > Albula glossodonta. The sequence continues at coordinate 27,467,937 of JAFBMS010000004.1, read as the reverse complement.
TTTTGAAACTGTGCTCTGGTCACGAAACAGAGTGTTATTTTGTAATAAATACATCTTCCAGACCGAAGGGAATACTTTTCATTGCTAAATGTATCTGCAATCAATAACAGAGAGGTAATTTTGTCTGGAACAACTTGCAGTGCAGTCATTGTCTGCTAACACACTTCGACTATGAAACCCCACAGTATTCTTTTTACTCGAACTTTTAGATGACATATTGGTTTGACTCTCATATTCTGGTTTGCTATAATAGAAACGGAAGTACTGTTAAGCTTGCTTTTGTCTCTTCTTTTAATATTTTTATGATGCAAACGGGAAAGAAGCTTATATGCATGTGTGTGTGTGTGTTTGTGTGTGTGTGTAGGTGTGCGTAAGGATGTGCACACTTGGGTGAATAATCGTATGTGTATTCGTATGTGTGTGTGTGTGTGTGTGTGTGTGTGTGTGTGTGTGTGTGTGGAGAGTGCTTTTGATTATATTTCAATGTTTAAGTTGCCATAACTATATTGACATTAATATGTTATTGATATGGAAAACAGACAGATAATGAATTTGTTGGAGAAAATAAATAGTATTACCATAATAATAATAATATACCAGTGGTTGTAGTATTATTACTATTAGTAGTAGTCTCACTATTTGTAGTATCATTAGTGCTGTTGGTTGAAGTAGTCCTAGTAGTAGCAGCAGTCCCGGTTCTGCAGCAGTAGTAGCAGCAGATACTCTGTATTCTTTGACTGAACTGTATACTCTCAACTGAGCATACAACTCGCGAAGGCAGTCATCATCGACCTTATCAATTTTGATATCTTCCCATTTTTCTCTGTGACACATCTTTCACGCGCTGAACATTGATAAAATTTGCTTTGGAAGACTAAGAGTTTACCTCTCATTACCCGTATGTAGGATTAAACGGGGAACAGGTCAGTCAATATCGGAAGGGGTGGGGGGGTGGTGAAACGCATTCCTGGTTGTTTGGAGGGAAATTTACAGCTAAGTAATAAAAGTTTACGATTGAAGCGCTACGTGGATTGGCTGCAGTAGATCACATGACTTCATCTCCATGAACGTGAACTTTATACTGTTGTCTTTCGCCTGATCGCACGGTCTCTCCACTGCTGCAGACTTCGAGTCAGCACAGAAATGGAGCTCGACAACTTTTTTTCAACGGTTTTTTTGCGTATTCCCTAGTTCAGTTGGATTTTAAGGACGCAGGGTTGATTTTCCAGCCTTCTCATTGGCACCCTGCTGCGCGCCAGTAATTTTATGGCAGTCGCTCTCTCTCTTTCTCTCTCTCTCTCTGTCTCTCTCTCTCTCTTTCTGCCCCTAGAGGCGAAACGGCACAGTATTTTGTTCCTGTGGCTGGATTGCAGGAGAATCGAATGGGACCGGACTGAAAGATTCATTCGTTTGCTGTTGGACGTAGTTTTTTACCTCTCGGTTTCCTTCGAGATAAGGATGTTGTCTATGTGCAGCATCTTGGCTCCGCTCGCCTTCACCACTCGTCCGCCTTGCTGCCGGACCAGCAAATGTGCGTCACACCAACTCCACAGAGGACGCGGGTAAGTGAGGGATTCTGCGTTCCTTATTGGCTTAAATGTTCATCTAATGGACCATGGGAGGTAGGCTAATGAAGCAACGTGGTTTCTGTTGCTTCCTTTCGCGCAGGGTGGATACTATACATTCTCATTTTCTTGGCAAAGCTGGGATGGTGAAATAATAAAGATTATAATGATCTGCGCCAAAATAGATTATACAGCCATTGAGCATTCACTGTATGATGTGTCTTTTATTATTATTGGACTAACTGTTCGAACCGTATGGGTTATATCATGTCGTGACGTTGTGCATTGTCCCTGAAAGTAAAGTGAAACCGTGATTGTTTGAAATATTATGGGCCAGAATGCACACTTCCTTGCAAGCAGGCTAATATACGACAAGAAACGGAGAGCTTGGCTGTATTGTCACTGTGACCAACAGATTGATGGGAAGAGAAAGACTTAAGTTTACTTTATCACTTTAACCGAAAGGCAGTTTTTTTCCGAGAGCATTTCAACCAACACAGTTTGTACGTAGGTCTAATGAGTTGGGCCTGCTTGTAGAGAATGATGCTTTCATGTCTGCTCCTTGCCATAGCAATTTCATTTTGTAAGTTATAGTAATTAGAAAGATATTTTAAATAAAATTATAACAATGTAATCCATTGATAAGCTATTTAAAACAAAAACAACGCGTACATCTTGGAAAGGTTCTCCTTAGATAGGTGCTATTATTATTGCTGCAAGGCTTGCGATCAGGTTTATTAAGCCTTATTTTATCTTGTTTTGTACCGGAGGACCAGCATGCTTTTTCATGACTATTTGTGGCCTACCTAATGCACGAGACACATTCGAAAAATACTGTTAAATTAATCTGCTTCCTGTCAACCATATCTGCAAAGCCGTAGCAGGTATGTGTTCACGAGCCACAGTATCACCTATAAAGTCTCTATAGAGAGAGACTGTTGAATAGGAAAACTCCGATCCTTTCCAGGAGAAGGAAAGGCCTTTTATTACGATCATTTTGACACTGGTACAGGCCGAGTGACGGTTGTACAGTAGACTACGTCACATGGGTCAATTTAACGAATTGTTAGGAACAGCGAGGAGTGATGTGCATGCACTATCCTAAATCGCCGGTTTAGGGTAGGGAATGGCCTTTCTCTTGGTTTTTATTTTTCCTCTACACCGTTTGACATAATTAGTCACATATTTTTACTGGGTTATGTTTACATTATTGTCACATTTTGTGCGTGTTTATTCACAGTTTCAGCGAAATAATATTGCACTTTAGCTTTGACTCATAAGTTAATGGAAGTATTGCATATAGTGGTGAGGTAAACAGAATCACTGGAATCAAAATGGGTTTGTACTAAATGGTATTAAGAAAGCTAGTGTCGTATTTTGATTGGATTAGGCCTATGTGCTGAAGGAGCCGATGTGAGCTGTTCGGTGAATTAAAAAACCTAGTGATCCTGAAGTTGCTCTTAAAGTGTAAACATTCATTACTATTGAGAAATGTTTTGATTTGCACTTAATGTTGAGAGGTGTTTGTAGAAATTGCGGTTGGCACAATTCTTATATTCTGGTAGGCTGGATGAATTTGTTGCAAGTGCCCATAAACGGATATAGTGTTGTATTTCACTTGGCATTCTGTGATCAAATGCGTCGCACATTAAAATGATGCTTTTAAACATACACTCACATTCATCCACACTTTGTGGTACTACAGTTTGCTGCCTTAATTTTCACGACAAGGCAGTTAAATGACTGGGTGTTAAAAACCACCTCTGAAAGAGGTAAAATCATATACAGGCTTGACTAGATATATTTCTGTATTATCCTGTTTTGTATTTATTTGCTGTTGTAGACGGCTACGTAAAATGTGCAGAAAATGCGAATGTGTAAAAATCACGGGTGTGGTAAAATTACAGTGCGTACATTTACAAACTGAAACCATAACCAAAAAATTATAAGCACTTGGGGCGCAGCAATGCTTGCGGCCGCGTCGATTAAAATGGAAGTATGTTTACGCCATTTTCTATTTCCAGACTGATAAATATTAAAAGGTTGCGTACGTTTTTTCGGTAATAAAATATGCTTCTTGTGTATTACTGAATTAATTTTTTTTTTTTTGCAGCAAATATTACTGTTTGCTTAAATTTACAGTATGGTCATGTCAATGTATTGAACATTTTAATTAAATACAGGCAGTTACCTAACTTTGTACAGTCTTTCCTGGATAAATGATACATTTAAAATGTTTTGATTTTGTTTCATTTATTTATTTCATGGGAAAATAGAACAGAAAATAATATTCTCTGGTGACATTATGAATATTTATAGCCTCCCTCCCTTCACATCTCAAACTCAAATTACAATAATCGCAATAAAATAAACAAAAACGGTATGTCGGGTATTCTCTTTCACACAGGGTATACTCTTCGGGCTAGTAAAAAGGCGAAAGGTAACCTCTTCACATTGTAATTACTTGGACGTCATGAGATTCTTATGCAGTGCGGTTTGGACATTGGACAAAAATATTGGGCCGTTTTAGGAGTACTCCTCGGCGAGTTAACGAGTCTAATATATGGGTGATAAAACATTAAAATGTATATGCGCCAGTAAATAACGCATCGTATGAATGTCGTTTAGAGGACGTACAGAAATATGAGAATATTAATGTATGACCATTGTTTTCGTTATGATTCAACAAACAGCACCCCCCCCCCCCCCCCTCCCCCACACACAACATAACAAACTACACACACACACACACACACAAACACACACACTTCCTATCCAATGTTTAATACAGTCAACACCGCCACCTTGTGTTACCTTCTCTATATACCACACATCGACACACGAACCTAATTACAGCACACCAAAATAATCATTTATTAACACTGAGGGTAGAGAAACTGAAAACATTTCGTTATTTATTACTTGTGACTGTTTGCCACGAGCATGGCTTTGCTCATGGGGAAGTTTAAATGTCATAATTCAGTGTCAATATACATGAGAACACTTGTTGTTTAAAAGAGTTCTGAAAAGCAAGTTGTAAATACCGCTGGGCACGTTTACCCATTATGTTGAGATGTTAATATACAGCTAAATACGATGCGCGGCATAGGTAGGAATATAGCTTAAGTAGCCCATGAAATATATTTACCACAAATAACACAACTCTCAGATTATACAAGCTCAAAACAAAAACAATAAACAACAATACATATATAGTAAATAAATAAGTAAATAAACACATTGACTTAATGGACTAAAATAGACTTGTCAGTCTAATACGTTGGCTAACTAATTAATTTGAGCTACTTACTGATTTGTGAAAAAAAATAACTTGGGAAAAGGATACAGAAGGACGCTCCGCACACGTTCGGTCTTCGTTTAGAGAAATACACAGCCTACTTTAGTGTAAAGCCACACTAACTTCAGGGTAAAAGAATGGCGCATTAAAGTGACTGTTCTGCTTGTAAAAAACAAAAGAGGCACAGCAATAATAATATTAATAATAATAATAATTCCAACATAAAAATACGTAATCGCACACCGTTAGCAAAACAAGATACAAATTAATTTAGCACGAGGCTCTGCTTAATTACAATATTGAGCAAGTACAAAAAAATGTTTCCTCATCATTGACCATCTTAGCTGTTTGGTAGCCAAGCTTTGGGCTCAGCGAAGTGCTGCTTGGCTTCCGGTATTGTTCCGGACCGCCTGGGGACTGTAGAAAAAGAAGATGAGAGAGAAGGAAAGGAGGTATAATTAGCATTCTCACCGGATCAATGTTAAACATGGTAGAATGCTATATTACCAACATTAAAATTTTATGAATCTCAATAAAGTATTCTTAAAGGAGCATTGACAATATTATTCGTTTTGTTACAACAGAGAAACCTCATATGTCAAGATATAAGCTGCACAATCTTCCAAAACATTCGTACCTGCATTTTTAAAAAGATGGAATAAGTGATTGCATTAAACAATGACTTAATATTCTGTGAAGGCCTTATCTGCCGCATTCTTTATTATTATTATTATTTATTGTTATTATTATTATTATTATATTGGTAATAATAATAATAATAAAGTACGTCGGGCGTTCAGTTTTGCCTACGTTTAGTTAAACTTGTCTCTGTATTTTAGCAAGTGTACAAGCTTTGGATCGATGTTGATATTGTCTATGGAACTGGCGTCCTTACAAATGTCAATTTTAACATATCCTTTTCCTTGCAGAACCACAATTACTGCAACTATCAGAATGATCATTGCATAGTTTTAGCCGTTAGCCGTCATCTTTATTATTTCATGCCTTATTAGGTGACAGCGTGACAGAGGTGACAGCCTTTGTATATGATTTAAATAAACATGAACCATTTTCTTTACAAACTTAAATAAACCACTGCAAACATACCTTTTTGTAAAAAGAAAAAAGAATTTGTTGCACTACATTGATTACATCGATGTTTTTTTTTGTAGTGTCCTATTCACATATAAAATTAGAACCGGCCACGGATAGGTGAATTAGCCATATAAATTGACCAATCAGTCAGTCATCAAACAATAAATCAATGAACCGAATCCTGTTATGTGTTGTAAACGCTACTTGATATATCGCAAGGCATCCACAATCATTTTAAAAGTTTATCACATTACGAGCGTGGTGCCAAAGCAAACATCCACCGAAGGTCTGCGATAGGCCTGGGCGTATTTGTTATATCAGAGTGTATCCAGCCAAGCTCTTAAGTGTGGAGGACTATTCTTACTCCAAAATGCTCTGACCTATGCGGGATATGATACCGCGTTCTTTAGCCTGTGTGTCTACTTGAATGCAATTGTGCAGTGTGTGCGTGCGCGTGCGCCCTGCTGGCTCTGCTCTGTATCCATACTGGGAATCTGCGTTCCATTCGGGAATCGCCGTACTTCTGTTCGGCAGCGTTAAAGAAGGAGGAATACTGATATAGCAATTTCAGAGCATGATCGCAGTTAGAATCGGAGGCTAATATGACAATGATAAGGGCACGCGAACTACAAAAACTACTAAAAAAAAGGCCTGAAAGTATGGATGAACAGATATCAAACGGGGATAATACGGGAAAGCTGAGAAGATATATTGAGAATATTAACATGCGTAGGAATGAACACGAGGAAACACACTTCAGAAGTGTACTTTTTCGCTGAAGGAAGTGTCTGTTTCAAACAATAGGAAGCTTACAAGACCCTGTGATTGAACCCAGGCCTCACTGACCAGATACTACATTATTATAATTGCTATGGTTGTTCCGGCTTGTTTAAACATTCCATTAGCGAGGGGGGAAATGCTTACTTACAGAATACTAAGAATTTGTGCGTTAAAGGTTTACATTTTAGCTATATAAATGCACCGTCTGATAATGGCAATAGAAAAACAACAACAACAAACGATAACAGCAACACAACAGCGCCAATAACAACAACAATAACGATACTACTACTCCTACTACTACTAATAATAATAATTGTTACTATTCCCAGTCATGTGATTGTTTTAAACCAGTAGAGTGCAAACGCTGCTATGTCTTTTCTTTTTCTTTAAGAGTGAAATAAAACTTATTTTCTCTTCAGTCATTTCACATCTATAACTCTTCCCAAAGAAAAGAGTACTGTGGATTATAACGGCCGCAACTGGCCGTTACAATCCACGGCCAATTGCGGATATATTTCCAGAAATTCAAGGAACACGAACAGGACAATTTTTCATTTTCATATACAATCGCATTGCTCTCAGACATCACGCTTTATTTTATTTTACCTTAAAACTGCACCTTTTACAAATGAATATAATCTACAAGTAACCGAATATTCTAAGATTATTACGAACAACAGGGAAACCGAAAATTAGTCTTGCGCCAGCCACTGAGACTTCGTCTAATAATTGCGTTAAGTTATGCCACAGTTTGTGCCATATGGTCTATATTATACTAAATGGCCTTTCAGAACATTAATCTTTAAAGATTAAAAGATTTTTGGTCGTGGTAGAACCCGATCTACACCTTTATATCCGGTACGGTCAGTTATGTGAAGCATTTGATAGCCTTTTCGAGAATTATGTTACTTTGAAAAATATAAATTGCACATTGAGATGAAATACTGAACATATCGAGGAACACACACACACACACACACACATACACACATACACACACACATCTATTTATGTGCATATAGCGATATATACACATTGTTTTTTAAATAGAAATAAAAAGGCGAAGTCTTTCAAGCATTCCATCCGACTTCAATTCACCATACGTTTCTCCTTATAATTTTTCATTTAAACTCAAGTAAATATGTTCTACATGTTGCTCTGTACGGTTTATTTGTATTAATTGTATAATATCGTAAATGTTACACAGCTACTCAAATTTTCAACGTCAATGCGTGGCTTAGGAAAAGGTTTTTTAGTCTGTAAGAATGTCTAGTGGTGCATTTCCTCCATATATCTTAAATTACTCCCAGATATATCCACTGTAAGATAACAAAGGCAAGCAGGCACACACTAGCATACACAAGCGGTTTCCTTTGTCGGGTGTAGGATTTTCTTTACGCAGCCTGCTTATCGAGGGGTGTTATCGGCACTTTGACTGGGAGCTGTTACTTGTCTAGTTTTATGACTCCTATAGCTTCCACGGGCGTTAAAGACATTCTTTGGCAATAAAGCAGCCATTAAACTCCTCTCTGTATCAGAAATTCCCACACGATTCATGCGGAAAAATACATCTTAGATCGTTGTTCCAGTATTTTATTCGGCGTCCCACATTGAACCGTTTCGGTCATATCCGTTTAGTTAAACAACAAAGTTATTTTACCCTTGCACCAGGATACATTACATAGGTCTCCAACATCACAAGACCATACGTTTGTACCCAATTTGAACGAGTCAGTGTGTGCCCCATCGAAACTATGCACAGTTAATCCTTCTGCATCTAAAAGCGTTTATAACATGGTTTATACAATATGAAATGGACATCTGGCAGATTTACCATCTGGCAAAAGTATATTATTTAGTAATGCTACGATGTACCCTATTGGCTATCATTTCAACTATAGTGCACTGAACTGTAGACCGCCATGGTATTTTATTAACGCCATGTTTTTTCGTCTGCAGCCGCAGTGGTATTACCTTTTTAATAACGAGGCAGTGAAAAATGAAAGGTCCCCGCCGTGGGTGTTAGTTAAATATATGTTTCTCTGTTTAAAGCTTTGAAGAATTACATGATGTGTAGTCCACAGACTGGGATACTAGCATGTACTTGTGTAGATATGCACTTAACAATCATGATTTAGTGTAACACAGTTCAGAATATTTTTACCTTCGGTTCGTTTTGTTTTTCCAAAACAACTTCTGGTGAAAAACTATCTGGCTATTGAAAAATTGTTTTGAATAGTATCTACTGAATTTTTTTCTTTTTGGCTTTTATTTTTAATTGTTCTTGCGATGAAGATCTAATTTCCTGGACTTGCTTATTCAGTTGCATGAGACCTTGACGCAGTTACTAAGTACGCAGCCATTGTTTTGGTCACAAGTGTTTATAAGTAATGTGAGATACATAGAGTTGAACTATAACCAGGAATCAAAACACAAAATAACTTTTAAAATGTATATATATGTATTTTTTAGTGTGCAAGTCATTCTCACTTAAACATCACACTTGTCAATGAGTCAAATGAAATTTCTACTAAAGACAGTATTTAAAATTTTCATTTAAGTTGGAAATGATGTATGCTTCTCGGGAAATAATTTATGGCATCGATCTTGGAGACACAATATTGTAAAGATTATTCTATGACTGAATAATTTGATTACTGTACTCCTATTGCGGTAGGCTAATTGTGTTTTCCTTGAACCACGCCGGCCATGAAAACATAACTCTGCATTACAAAGAGCTGTCCTTGGACAAAAAGAATGAACGGAGGCCTAACACCATGCAAACAAGAACATATAATTTGTATTCCTTGTCAAACGTCTGCAGCTATGTCTTTATGCAGCTTAATTGACGAGTTTTTTATTTCTTGTTCGATATGAGTTTTAATTTGCGTCATGTTGACAAAAAAATCATAAACAAGCTATGTCAAGTCCTGAACAAATTTTAATCAGTCACACGCTCATATAATAAACACGAACCGTGCTGTGTGTGTGTGACAAAGAGACAGAGGGAGAAAGCAAGAGAGAGAGAGAGAGAGAGAGAACGCGTGTGCGCGCATTGGCGCGCGTGCGTCTGTGTGTGTGTGCCTGTATGAGTGTGTCTACTTTCGACAACGGGATAAAAAATACCTAAGGTTTTTTTCACTTTCCTTCTACTCCGTGCATTTTTATTGGAGGGAAATGGTCAGGTGACATTGTCATTTTGACCGTCTTGGAGTGAAGACTTAGCTATAACATTCGGGCTGTGTGTCTTTACTGCAGCCTTGAAATAAATAATATTGAAATCATATAACGCGCATATATTGAATTTACAAGGCGAACAGAGAAAGAAAAAGAGAGAGAGATAGAGAGAGAGAGCGAGAGAGAGAGGGTGAGAGAGGGAAAGAAAGAGAGGGAGGGAGAGAGGGAGAAAGAGAGGGAGAGAGGGAAGATATGAATTCGTATTTTGCAAACCCGACGCTCTCCTGCCACATAACTGGTGGCCAAGAAGTTTTACCCAACGTGGCCCTGAATTCTTCCACCTATGACCCCGTTAGACACTTCTCCTCCTACGGCACAGCCGTGGCCCAAAACCGGATCTATTCCTCGCCGTTCTATTCTCCCCAAGACAACGTTGTGTTTGGATCGGGTCGAGGACCGTATGAGTATGGATCTAACGTGTTCTATCAGGACAAGGATGTGCTACCCAGCTGTAGACAAACAAGTGTGGGACAGAGCGCACAGGGATCGCTCGCGCAGGATTACGCCTCGGACCAGTGCAGGACGGGATCGCAGGAGCAGAAGGGAAACATTCCAATCTACCCCTGGATGCAGCGAATGAACTCTCATAGTGGTAAGTATTACAACTCAGAGAGATAAATTAGATAAAGTGGCCCGTTTTACGACTGGCCTCAGCAACAGGACAAGCGAAGCTACTTTTATTGCCCCATAAACCATTACTGCAGCACCCTGTCGCTGACTATAAAGGCCTTTTATCTTTATAGGAAATCCCTTTTGGTCAAGCGTTACTGTCGTCTCACTTACCATCCCCCAGCCATCGCTAAAAACAACTGCATTTTAAAGTTTTTTTTTTTTTGAAGGATTCTTTAAAATGTATTTGAGTTCACTCTCAGCTCAGTTTAAATCCTACAGTGTACGGTAAATATGACGAGACGCTGTTTTTACTTAACCAAAAAAGTTAAAAGGGCACCAGAAATAACAGTAATCTGGAGTCTCATCTACACATACAATATTGTTTTTCACCGTAATGTAATCGTTGTCTCTGTAATACGTACAAGACAACATATATATTTTTTTAAAAATGTTGGTGATGCTACAAGTTTTAAATATTGTTTTAGACAGGTAGACAAATTCAATATAAATGTTAGCTATCATATCTGTATAGAGTATGAGTAATCCATGCTGCATTTAACAAAGTTTAATATTCTTACCAGAAGCACCTGGTTGTCTTGTCGCTGTAAGCATGCGGAAACCAGTGGAATGTCGCGATACGATCTGTAAACAATTATTTAAAACGTGACTTTAAGAAAGCAATAATTTGCGCATTTTTTCTTTTTCTGCAGGAGTTGGGTATGGGTCCGATAGGCGAAGAGGCCGCCAGATTTACTCCCGGTACCAAACGTTGGAGCTAGAGAAGGAGTTCCACTTCAATCGATACTTGACAAGACGTAGACGTATCGAAATCGCCAACGCGCTATGTCTCACAGAACGACAGATCAAAATATGGTTCCAGAACCGGCGCATGAAATGGAAAAAAGAAAGCAATCTAACCTCGACTCTGGCGGAAAGTGAGTCGTCGGGAGTAACACAAGAAGGCGAGAAGGTAGAAGAGGAAGAGGAGTCAGAAGAGAAGAAGAAAGAGTGAAAACCCCCACTTTACCCGACACTACAAAATCCCTGCAAAGCTAAAAGCAAATTTAAGGATAACTTAACTACCTAATGTACATTTTATTTGGCACAAGTTTCCCACAGGACACGCGGACACACAATCACGCACGCACATACACACACAAGCACGCACACACACAGGCACGCAAGCTCGCACGCTCGCACACATACACACGTGTCTCGGTAAATGTCTCTCGCTTTTATTATTCTGTTAAAATTTCAAAGCGTTCATAGCTTGGACAGAATTCCAGTGCTTACTTGTCATTCCACTCTATATATAAACTCGTGTGCTGTAGTAAATAGTACTAGTTTCCTTACTGTATGTAGCTTTTTACTATGAAACACTGTCGCTCCATTGATATGTCTGTAAATTTGTATATGGCAATATATTTGTCTTTCTGGCGGACGCCAATGTGCGCACGAGAGCAAATATTTACACATTGATCGTGTGAAAGAATGCGTTACATCAGCTTCTGAGAATACGTGTTTTAGGTTTTGTTATATTAGTGTGTAAATATGTTGAAAAGTTTTCACAGGATAATCCATACTACCTGAATTGTTAATATATCTGTACATAATCATATCTGCCTTATTCCTGTGAGAGCTTTCGTGTGCATCCCAATGATTTTCTCGTAGTAGATTTTTAATTTATATGTAGCACTATACCGAGTACAATATGAAATGAACTCATGATAATATGCTAATGTGAATTAAAACAGTATTAGTAGAAACTGAACAAGTAACCATTTTGATGTGTTATGTGTATGGATTTCACGTCCAACTGCCTTTGTTCTGTATTTAATAAAATTGTTATGAAGAGCTCAACCCTTGCTTGTTTGTGTTGACTTAATGCTAATGGTTTACATCAAGTCTGACTATACTGTTCTCCATATTTCAATATCGTTTAGTGGTAATTTAACAATAACACACAACTTCAGTTGTTAAATAAGATGCAAACACGAGCCAGTAAGCAGTCGTCCTTCGCTAGCTAGCTGAAAATGTATTTTGTTGACGTATTAGCCGTGCACACTGATACTGATAGGTTGTACTTCTTTATTCAAATTGTACATGCAATATGTACCTAAATGTAATAATTTCTTAGAATAAGATTTCGGCCCACATGTGGCAAATGCGCCATACGTATGCAGAATTGTTCAAAAGTATATGAAATATAAACAAATATACAAAAATAAGCAGCTTATGCAATATGCACTGGAACCATGAAAAGTATATTCTATACTATAAGTTAATTTGCTGATTAGTTTGAAGATATTTTTCATTAACTTGCTTTCCAGTGTTTGTAGCTCAGCTGGTAGAATTCCAATGTTCGGTTTCACAACTGTGTTGTGGAAACTGTAGGCCTAGTCCACAGGTAGTCTCTGAGTCACTCAGCCGAAAGACAACTTAAAATATAATAACCACGTGAAAGAAATAATTTATAAGAATGATAGCCTATATTTTATGACCCTAAGGCATACGTGGCACTTTTAGCCAACCACAAAATTCTCAAGTAATTGATGCCAAGATCTGAGCGATACCTCTGGATGTGAAGGAGGTATAAGTGTGAATTATTGACAATAATAAAGTTCTATAATAGTTGTTATTATTATTCGTGGTAGCAGTGGTAGTAGTAATAGTAGTAGCAGTACTACTGTAGCGTAGAAAAATGTAAGCGTTCCGTCACTGTTCGCGTTTAAGTATTCTATAATATTTTAAAAGAACGTTAAGGATTTTTATTTTCTTAGGCTACGTCTTAACTAGGAGTTATTTTGGCAAATGGCATTAATCCGTATTTAATGCAACTAATGGGCTAAATATTGCGCTTAAAAAATCATACCATGATCATTATTCATCAAGCGCTACCAAAAAACTCCTATTAATTATATTATTAACAATAATCGTACTGTTTCTTTGTCGTCTGGTTTTATTATAAACTAATATTGTACTTTTTAAAGCAGAGTACGAAGTTCAGAACCGACTAGTTATTTCTCTCTTCCTATGAAACAGGATTGCCATTTAAACTACAAATCTTGCGAGTGTAGCTTTAATTGCCAGGATTTGCAAAAGGATATTGTCTAATAGTGTTGCGAGGATACATATAGGCCGTACAATTTCATTAAAACCCGACAAAACAGGAGCCTACAAATGTTCAAACCATTACAACTCATTGTACGAGTGGTCATAATTGTAGGCTATTGATAATTCTTACTATAGTACTAGCACTTGAAGCAATGATGATACTAATGACGAGAATGATCGCCATAATTGATATAATATTCGTAATTGTCCATGGCATTTATGATAGTCATACAGTTTATACAGTTAAGCTTCCCTCTGCGGGGATTTATGGCCTGGAGACACTGGTCCAATACTCGCCATTTCTTTGAACCAAAGAACCAAAGGAAGTTAGAAAAATACTTTGTGGTTACAAACCCACATGTAAATCTACTGTAAAACCCTTCCCAACTTGCAAACCAAGAGGTCGGCAATAGACGAACCCGTCTGTCCTCCAGTTCTTCTCCGTATACTGTTGCAGTGCGTGCGCGCATGCTTCAGTGTCACGTGTGTCACAAATGCTGTTCCCAGGTAGATCACAGGATTGTTTTGCTGTTGGTGGGGGGAGGGGGATTGTATATATTTTTTGGAGGGGGGTGGGGGGTGGTCGCATACTTCCTGCTCTGCCCCATCTTGGGCACCAGGTGACGCTCTAGGTCCACTGTCCAGCCCTTCTATTTCGAGCGCCCATATGATTCCCATTGCCAAGTTATCAGACACGTTTCTCCTACTTCCATCAATAACCTCCTGGTGTGATCAAGCCAAATTTATGACTGGCCAACACAAGCACGTGACTCTTTTTAACATCCCATATTTGGGCAGTGAACGTAGAATGAAGAAAAAATTATTTTAAAAAATCCAACCCACCTATAAATCCTGGTCATTTTTAGAACAAAAGCCCCTTGAACTTCTAAAGATCAACTAATCGAACGCAATAATAATAATAATAATAATAATAACAAAAACAATACTAAGAATATCATCAGGTAATATATAAGAATTAAAAAATATATAGCAAAACTGTAGTTATATAGCTTCAGTTACATCCTCGGCTCTGTTTAAATGCTTCTGGTTTGTGCTTGCTGCGTTTTTTCCATAAAATGAGCTCTTACGTAGCTAACCCCTTTCCCAAGCAAACCCACGAGGCGGCTGCTTTCACCATGCACAACTATGGCTATGGATCTGTCTCCGAGCTCCATCCGTCCTCTTATTGCTACGGAGAGCTTGATTTCAACGGATCCTGCACTTCCTCGGCCTCTTCGAATTCCCTCAAACTGGGGGAGATGAACAAGAGCCTGCGTGACAGCCCGGACATCTCAACGCCAAAGCTGCAGTCCTGCTCAGCTGCAAGCTCCACGAGACGCACCATTAACGAGAGCGGTCACGGCACTCTAAATGTTGGGCTGTACAGTCGAAAAGCCGAGAGCGACAACATGGAGCACAGCGAAATGCCCATCGGCAAGGCAAGAGCGGGCGAGATCAAAGTTGGAGCAATGCAACCCGTTCAGCCAGTAAGACAACCAAATCATGCGACTCAGCCACAAAACAACCACCAACAGCCACAGATATATCCGTGGATGACAAAGCTACACATGAGTCACGGTAAAGTTTGATTTTCTGTTTTCTGCCATTTGGGAGGGGTAACGCTCGCACTTTCACCACTGTCCCATACCCTTTACCCCTCTTCAGTCCATTCACGGTTCTTCATTTAGAGTTTTATAGGCCGTACACGGAAATAATAAAACTCGCGGTCGTAAATTTTACGACTAAGGCATCAATTGCTCGTAAAACTGTCCTGTTGGAGCGAAGAGGCGATATGCATCCAAATTTATGACAGCATAATTGGATAAGAGAAACAAAACTCCCCACAAAAACTCGGATGCAAATGTATCTATTGTTAAGTATTCCGTTTCAACACATTATTATTATGATTACTTTTTTTAGTATTTTGAGGATTGCTTGGTGCATGTGTGTTTGCTATAGCATACTGCGAAAAGCGGAAAATATGATGCAAGCAAAACGAATGCGTTGGCCTTGAGGTGAACTTTTCACCCTGGAATGTGTTCGAACCATTAAATAATTCTTAAGACACAAAACTTCAAGTTTTTACCATTATTATTATTATTATTATCATTATTATTATTGTCATCACTACTTTCGTTTTTGTTGCTGTTTTAATGTGTAGTCAGTTTTTAAAGTATACCCTAAATTGCATTCTTCATCATACCTGGTTGTTGTTGTGTATCACCGGAAGAATACAACGATACTGCAATAAAATGTGTTCTTCTTAAGAATGAGGGCTTAACTGAATAAACACATTGTGTTTTGAGCCAATTTTCCGTTTATTCCTCATTTCATAAGTGAGATAGTTTCATTTTCATAGTTTATATAAACCGCTGAAACAGAAGTTAGAGTACCACGATTTTTCAGTGTTTACATTCAATTATTTATAAATATAGAAACTATTTCGAAGGAAAGAATAATTATTTATCCATACCAATGCATGGATACAAACATAATACAAGTGCCCTATTTTCTGAGAGGTAAATGAGCGTGAACTATATTTTCATAATTAGGCTTTCTGGATGCGTCTCGTGGTTAAGACATGCTTTTTGTTTTTCTGATACCAATCTAGAACCCGACGGGAAACGGTCACGGACCAGTTACACCCGCTACCAGACTCTGGAGCTGGAGAAAGAGTTCCATTTCAACCGGTACCTCACACGTCGCAGGCGTATCGAGATCGCCAATAGTCTTTGCCTGAACGAGAGGCAAATCAAAATCTGGTTCCAGAATCGTCGTATGAAGTGGAAGAAGGACTCAAAGCTCAAAGTAAAGGAGACGATACAAAACGGCCACGGGATCACACGTTCTTCTCAAAATTAACTGCTGGTACTGTAAGAGCAGGAGAAGACAGAAACTACGGACGAAAGAAACACGAATAAAAGTACTTTGCCGCCCCACGCCTCTTTTTCCCAGTAGTACATTATTTGTAAATGATATGTTTTGGTATGTTATGCTTTGTGAACATGTCACTTCGATTTGATATACACTTAATTAATGTTAAATGTTGTCTCTTTATTTTGTGTCTTGATCAATGAATGTGAATCTTTGAAGGAAAATTTCGAGAGCACACACATTTCTTCTCCCCACCCCCACCCTGATGTGTGAGAAGAGGAACGCTTGAAATGGAATTTTGAATGTGCACTCTCTCTCTCGTTCTGCACGCTGTCCGCGCGATGACCTTTCTGAATCCATGCCTTGGACATAGTGTGACCTGGATCTGACCCCATAATCGTGTATCGGGCCTGACCCCGTGTCCTTGATGACTACAGCAGTTATTGGAAGAAGTATTTATAATGTTAGTACTCGTAGTCGCTATTGTTGATGTTGTTGCTGTTGTTGTTGTATAATTCATAAATGTTATCTCCTGTAGGAAGCTAATGACAGAATTTAAATCGTTCTTAAGTATGAACGACATGTTTAATAGATAAGTGTTCATTTTTGTCATTTACAAACCAATTTGCAATCACAGGACAATTTATTGAATGATGCAAATCATATCCAGTAGAGTTCTTTCCCCGTTTAATAAGACGAGTAAACACTTATTTGGCCTGGAACTGTAATATAAAATTAGGACTGCATCATTCAAGGACACCAAAGTTGATACATTTCATGAAATTCCTCATTTAAAAGAGTGATATATTATTGAATAAATAACATTTCGTCACATTTGTTAGTATGAGTAAGCAAATGTTCATATTAAGCACAGTCAACTCTGTATACACATTACTGATTTGTACAGTCGTGGAATGTCTATATTGTTTTAATGTATCTTTTCAAATTACTGGAATGCTACCTGACATGAAGACTCTGAAGCGGAAATGTAGCTTTCATGTTCAAAAACGAAATACTAAAAATGCGTTTGCTCTCCCAGGAAAAAAAATATTAAAGACTGTTTGCACTAACCACTATGGATGAATGAGTAGTAATGAGTTTATTAGCCGTAATAAACGGTAGTTTGAGTTAAGAACTGCCGTTGATGTTGATTTGTTATTAAAACGCCGTATGCACGAAGCATACATACAGTATAATTAACCATTTACAGGGTCAATGAAAATTGTTTCTACAGTGAATGACAGCTTACTGAATATTTTATGTTTGTGCAATTCACTGACAATTTTAGAGCCGTGTTCATATCAACACAATTAAAACTTAGAGATATTGCTCGTGAAACGGAAAGCATGCTGAGAGCATCCAGAAACTGATTAGAATCTGTACGTGTGTGTGTATGTGGAGTATATAATAAAATATACACCATATATTCTTACTATGAACTTGTTATGCTTTGTTATCAAAGACCCTCAATCAAAAATGTATAGCTAAGTGTGTGAGTTGATGTGTATACATAAATCCCTTAATTCTGCAATCCTTACAAAATTAAAAATATTTATGAGTTTCAAGCAGTGAAAGATGGATATAGTATGCTTGTAGTCTAGAGTAGTATCGCTAATCTGTATTGGCAGGAGTATTTTGTTCATGAATGTACTTACATTATTGTATGATACAGTTTCTGTCCTGCATGGTTTTGAAAGAAGCTTTTCTTTGCTTTCAGTCAGGTTCTACACTGGCTTCCGTTTCCCTGGGAATTATTTACAGTGCAGACAAATGGCTGTAAAACATTATGACCCTAACGCCTAATAAAACCTTAAAGCGTTTCCTAGCACCTCTCAGACAAAGCGAGTTGTTTCCTGTTGAACAAAGTGGGCATACTTCAGGAGGAACAGTTTCCAGAAAAGATTAATTAACATATTGTCTATGACGTAGATAGAACATTGCTTTTACCTGTGCTCTATCAGCAAAGTACCTCTTTTGAAGGGCCTGTCATTTTTATCAGAAGTAGATTATGTGAAGTGAAATCTTGTAAATATCTTGGTCGACTCTTTAAACCAACACGAATGGCAATTGGAGCATCAATGTTAAATATTGCGACGTTCGGAGATTTGTTCTAAAGAATGGCTTGTGTTTAACATCAGGATGAAAGCGGTTTGCGTCAAATAGTCTGCATTTCTCAAAGGCCTATGGCTATATTGAATCAAGTACACTTAGGCTCGATCAAACGTACTAAGTCTTTTTACAGACATATGCAGTTCAATCTGGACGACTTTTGTCTTTAAGAGTACAGTACATGCTGTTCTAAAATAGCACATATCAAAGGACGTGCCTGTTTGTGTCCAATAAAATACTGCGAACTAAAAGAAAACGATATTGTAAAATAAAATCTGTTTTGATTGAACTGCAAATGCATTTGAAGAGACTAAGGGCTGACTCCAGATCTGCACTTAAGTGCATTTCCCGTCTCATTCTACCACTCTTTCAAGGTCTGGATTCTGTTTAAAGTTCTTTTCATTTAACCAAGCTGTTGAAACATACTGCAGCATTCAATTCACATTTGTTCCTAACTTTTACTTACAATTTTATAATCGTGTTATTATGTTTTTGTACAATAAATGCTTTGTAATTAATTTACACGATTGCTTAACTCGACAAAGTGTGTCGGGTGAAGATACAAATGAACACTTTATTACTTGTTAGTCATAGATCAGGCCAAATGTTGATTGAATACCTTTTCTAGATGTTTAAATTGTGCGACCGACTTTCTTTGGTGAAAATAACACAGTCTAATCAACAAGTGTCTTCAATAAAATAAACCAAGTTTGATATGCGAGGAAAACATGGGTATGTCTTCATGTGATAATTTGGCCTGCTCATCATAAGAAAACGTTACGACCAGTAACAACCAATTCTGACAGGATACATTTTACTTTGAGTACAAATGATCCCTATTATAGTAGTTAAACCTCTGTTACAGTTATATTAACATTGACTATTTGTGTAGGTCGGATCATATTTAAGTATGGTAGGCCTTATGCTGTGTAAACCTAGCGATTTTGATTTTTTCGATCAGTTGATATGGGAAGTCAAGTGTATGTTGTATTTGTTTTACCGCGATATACCCTCTGTAACTTAACGTACGCACGGTTGCTTTCATTGTCTGTTTAATTCAGAGCAACTTCCACTCAATTGCCACCGGCTGTACCAAACTAGATTAGAATGCTTTCGTCTCCGTGGACATTAGCAATCAAATTATTACAAAAACTATGCTTAAACAACATACAGCAATCGGTTAGGCACCGAGAACCTTTTTCTATTAGAAGCAACTAAAGACGTCAGGTAGTGATGATTAATTAAGCCACTTTCGAAATTAATCCTGCCTTTCATTTTTTCCCTCAATTGTCCCGGAAGCATTAATTACTGTAAGCAATGTGGACATTTCTTTTGAAAACAAAGTTCAGAAGCTTAGTTTTTTTATCCTTCGATGGTATTTCCTATGGAGATTTCCCCCCTATTCCATGTCAGGAATAAAAAGGAAAGCATTACTCACCCCTTTAGACTCGTTGTCGTGCTCTGTACTTCCTAAAGAGCTCCTCTGTGTGGTAAAAATAGACCCGTTCAACAACAAGTGTTCCCAGTTATCACGCAAACTTTGCGGCTCAACAGTGTGGTGTAGAATATCGCTTTTGTGTTGTATTCTTTTTGTTTCGGTCTTTCCTTTAGTACTTTTAAACTTTTGGAAGGTTATGTGTGCCAATTCCCTCAAGCTGTGACCCTGAGTGGCTCGCGGAGAACACGTGGTGCCATTAAAGTAAGTTTTATGGTTTGGGAGAGCTGACAAACCCTCAATATATTTACATCATATATAATCTTAACTGTCGGGAATTGCAGCTGTTGGCTTCTCTTATCTCGAGGACAGAGGGTATGAGGCGTTTAGTGTGGATTACCTCGTGCCTTACTCTCCAGCCTACTCGCGTTAGACTTCAGCAAATGGATCCCAGACGGTGCAGTAAGTTAATAATCTTGTTTCTCAAGCTTGTAATGAAATAGACACCTGCCCCTTGTAACACCCGTGGGGGTTTAATTAATACTATAATTTAATATTTCTTTGAGAAATGCTTTGGTGTTCTGGCGCTAATGGGTTTCAATTAGGGTCGAGCTTGTCGCATGCATTTTTCTTAATTTCTTTTCTGATAACGAACTTGTGATGTTAAAAATCCGAAACTTTAACGTGGTGTAATTTGTACACTTGGCTAATTGCCATTGTTGTTAGAGGAACGTCTATCGTTGCATAAATGTTTGGCTTGGGGTTTGTAGTTTTACGTTTTATCTGTCATAGTTATCCAGAGCTAGACATGATAGCCAGGAACTAGCACCGCTCAACTGTTGTGCTCGACGTGGCGGTAGACGCGATTTAGCTTTTACAGTTGCCATTGTGTGTATACAGTAGAAGGATTTTGGAGCAAATTGTTTTCTAAAGTGGAATTCTGATTCCCCAATGTCTCTGATAATCAAATGTTAATATCAATATAAACTGCGTGGAGTTTTGTGTAAGACGCGAGATAGTGAATACAATCGTATAAGACACCTCAGGCAATGGTATTGTACTCGAGATAGAGAAATATTTGGATAACGCTATGCTGAGATATTTTGCCAAGAAATACAGCAGCAATTTGAATTAAATCTTTTAACAGCACTGATTGTCCTTAAACGGAAAAAAGACTTAAGTTGGAAACTATGTCTAATAGGTGAGTACTTGAATGTATAATTTTTATGACAGTGTTCCTGGAAGTAACGCGTCTCTCAAAGGACTTGATATGTATTTTTTCCCATTTCTTGGTAATCCATTATCAGACAACCTGACAAGGGCTCTTTTGCTAGGAAACGGGTACACATGGGAGAGAGTGGAATTCCGTACATTGATTGTATAGTTTCTGTCCTGTTAATTAAGATATCTCATTGAGTAATCCTGTCCGAATAGGCCCCACATAGTACAAAACTATCCCAACTATGTTTCAAAACAACATTTTACAGGATTAAAAGTGACCAGTTTAAACGATTCAAACGACATATAATTATATAAAGAAACATATACAATAACTTTGTTGTAAATCTATTCCGAGTATGGCATCAGTATCATCCAAACAGCTCCCATCATTATATCATATCATCGTTTCAATCATTAAGATTCCCTTGAGGCCATGGAGAAATGTTCTATTAAAATGTTCTAATGGTTCAAAACTGAAAATGTGAGTCTAATATCTTATATTCTGTTATAGTAGTGAATTAAACAGTGTGAAACTCAGTCTAGTTGTTGCTTAATCATGGCATCAGTTGCATATTAATACAAAGTTTGAATTGGAAACTCAAACAGCAGTGAATGATTTTTTTTTGTCCCTGTAATAGGATAATTATGAATGCCACATGGGTTTCCAAGAAGTGAAGTTGAATATAATAATAATAATAATAATAATAATAATCATGTGTTTGTGTTTTTCATTTGCTTTTAATGCTACATGGCAATATGCAACAAAACTATATGAACCAGAGCTGGTGAGCATAGGCAAGTCTATGTCTCAGAATGTTTATTAACATTTTCCACCCCATGACAACTACCCCTACCCTACAAGAAAACAATTTCCGTGCTTTATTGAGGTAGACTTCATGCTGCTTGCTAAATGAATAGCCTGATTTAGTATTCCTCACTCCCCATCATCGCTGTTTTGTTACCCGGCTTGGTGCCAGCCATAGTTTTCAACTGTAAACAAAGCTCACACTTATTGACCCCATGACAACTCACTACTGAGTGAGTCGGTTTTATTTAAAGACGAGTGCGCTTACATGTTCGTAATTAACTGAGCATCTACAAGTAAAATTGCTTCCCGGTACTGATACATTTTTGACCACAATAGAACATCAACGGTACCAATAGCTGGTGTTTATTTGACTTATTTTATAGCCAGTGTCTTTATCATTGGGGTAAACTATGTGAGACATGTTTCTCATGACAGAATGAGAGAAATGTGTGGGGAACCTAATACCCAGAATTCCTTGGTGTTAGGCCACTTGAGTAAATAGGTCATTATCATATTTAAGTCTTACATAAATCCATGAACTGTATGGATACTGTTTTTATGGTTTATTGCATTATGTATTCAAATTTTGGTAGATGGCCAGAAGAAATGGAATAGCCTGGAGACATATGTATGGAAATGAGCAGATTAATTGCTTTAGCGGATGTGCAAGGTTTGAAGTCTGAAAGCTTAACTAAGATGAACACACACCCAGAAATTTATCTGCACATATTGTACTTTAAATAACATGTATGTGAAGCATCATGGTTATGATAACTTCTTGCTCTTGTGTGGTAAGTACAACCAATAACATCTAGCCTTATTATATCTGCAACTAGCCTTTGTGTTAAGGACTACTTTCACCACCACACAGCTCACAGCTTGAGATCTTTGCCAGGAATTGGAATGATTCTAGCGACATATTTTCCTTTTGCTGTGCGTTACAATGACAAGAGCATAAAATACGAGAGCCCTGTATACCACAGCTGTATGCTCAGCCGTAGGCCTCTAAACAACATGTGCACCTACCAAATGGATAGTTGGGACCGCAGTGTAGTGCAGTGGTTAGCGAGATGAGCTTGTGACCCCCCAAGGTTGTAGGTTCAAAGAGTTTAAGGGCACTTCTGTATACTCTTGAGAAAGGTACCTCACCTGAATTGTTTGAGTAAATATCCAGCAGTATAAATGGGTAGCGTGTATTGTAAACTGTGTAAAGCACTCTGGATAAGAAGGTCTGCTAAATTTACTTCATATCTTATGAAACGACATGTTCATTACTGTAGCTCATCTTCGGTTAACACAGTGTAAGGCTAAAACACCACCTGAGAATCATACTGTTGGAAACTTCGGCTGAACAATAATTAAGTTGTCTTCATGATTGCCTCTGGAATTCTAGATATGTCATTACAGATAAAACAGTTATGTGGATTTACCATTTCATAAGCAACTATTATGGGTATGACTTTTACTATTATTATTTATCATAAAATTTTAAAGTGTTTTTGCAGATTCAGCATCAAGGGTATTTAGGTCCTGTATTATGATTGGTTCAGGACCAATTTATCAAACTATATGCACTCCTTCCTATGGAAATAATACATTCAATGGGTTATTCATGGTTATATTTTCTTTAGATCGTTGTAACTATCATAGGTCAAATAGTATACAGATGTATAAGTGGTCCAGACCGCTCCTAAAAGCATTTTTAGTGCAGAACAGTTGAGCAATAGTTGGTGGAATTACCAATCCGTAGAAAAATCAGTTAGTCATTCACTTGCAAGTTGCAAGCTATATCTATGGAAGGTCATGCATCACAGTCAGCTCCCAGGCATTGGAATGGACCAGAGACCTGTGAACATAAGGGCAGGGGCTTCCATAGTATATGTGACATGTTGCTGTCGTCACCAATAACTGGATATTGGCAAGTTTAGTCAGAAAAGTCATACTCGGACTATCTTGAGATTTAAACTGATTTCTCTACAAAAAATATGTTTGGAGCATAGCCCTACGTTTCCATGCTTAATTAATTGCCTAAATACACTTTTAAAGTGTTAAACAATGATATAGCTAGGCATTGAGTGTATGGTGCCATTCGGAACATTGAAAATTTTCGCTGTTAATCAGTTAATGTTAAAGTTAGTCCTAAACAAACGGGCATCCAAAATATGTTTGCAAAATATTATGTTGATTTATACAGCCCTTGAGGCTAATTAATTTTGTCCAAATAAAGCCCAAAGGAAACCTTTTCACAAGCAACAATCAAGCCCTGACTAGTTGAGTGTATCTGAAAAAACCCTGAAAAATGTTTCTTAACTTTCTGAGTTAAAGAAGCTAACAAATAAACAAGCTAATAAACCTGTAGTTTGAGGTTTCGTGCAAAGACAAAATTCCTAAGATCAAATGTCTTTACAAAATAAACATACACTAAGCTGGCACAATTTATAACAGTAGCAGGTGAACAGTTGTTTTACCAGACCGCAAACATCAGTAGCCCTTTTGTCAGATCTGCTGTCTAGTGATAATTCATGTTTAACAGGATGTTCTTCATTCCATATTTAGAATTATTAAATTAGGTCAGGAACACAGTTACAGTGGCTTTATATATTGGGGTAGCTGTATGTTTATTTGGGACTTGTCACCAAAATTGTTTGACAGGGAATTGTGTTTTTCATTCATCCAAGACATCAAGGGGAGTATTCATTATTTATTCACTGTAAGCCTTACGCCTTGACCTATTTTTGGATCCAACCCTGGTTATCTTATGGAGACTGAATAAGAAGAAGATATTAGGTTTAGCAGAGTAAACAAACAGATATGAAAGGAAAGGTAAGCCAGAGAATAGACCTAAAAATAGTCAATGGGAATACAGTGTCACTCGTATGTCAGTTGTTTGGCCATATGAGGGCACTGTGAGGGCGTGGCCAGTCCCACACAACCATTTGGTCATGTGACCCTTTTCATATCGGCTCACACCTGCCTGTTTATACTGTACACATTCATTCATTTCGTTTGCCAGAATCTTCTACAAATAATCAAATCTGTGAGCCACAAGTCTACGAATGCTGAGGTTAACTGTACTGTGGTCTGTATAGGCAGCATAAGGACTGCCCTGTCAGGAGCATTATTGATTGATTGATTGATTGATTGATTGATTGCAAATCCACTTTTCGTTAGTGCTCACAGTCATTCTGGTCACTGTAGCAAGGCAAACGAAAGCAAACAGGCAAGTCTCTCCACCTTACAGTGAGCCCCAAACAGGAGAAGACATTACTAGCCCAGGGAATTGAGAAAGGCAAACATCCTGTCCAAGATATGTACATTGCTACAACGACCTGGACTCAGTCAAACACACTTAAGGCCAAATTTATCAAAGTCTTCAGCATATGTAAAACGTTTTGCACATGCAATTTCAATGACATGATTTCTAATTGGGGCAAACGAACGACCTCAACAAATCAAATGCTTTCTTAGTTTTTGTTTCGTTTTGTTTCGTCTTTGAACCAGCAAAACGGTTGCGCTAAACGCTTTCGCAAATTAGTCCCTAATCGTGTTCGACTGGGACTTAGTCAATGTCTTAGTTGTTTTTTCCAAGGCCAGCGAGAGGTTCAGTCACTGCTGGCGCAGAAGCTGGACAGATATAGGTCATGTCTCCTGGGAATAATATAGATTGTTTTTTAGGGCCGCGGAGATAGAGGAAGCATTTCGGGAAGTGGAGAGTTACACCTAAATTGGGTTTCCCCATTTGAAAAAAACAAGATACTCAAATTTGAATTTTGAAGTAACTCCTCCCCCCTCCACCCACCCCCCATCTGGTAATGGTTTTTATACTTTTGCAGGGCTTTGATCTTGGGCCTTCCCATGTAATAATGTTCACAATTATAGCAATACAATATAAATCATTCGCTTGGGCCCATACCAGAGAAAATGTTACGGATCAGCACATCGGTCAGTCATCGCTCTCATAGTAGCTGCAGGTAGGCTGAGCTCAGACATGTTCTATCACTGGTAATGTGCTGCAAAAAGACCTTGATTTAATACATCTGCAGATTTTGTTGTAGCAGGGATGGTTCTCTTTGTTTTAATTGGAAAATTATTTATAATTGTATGGTAGCTTTAAATATGGTTTCTGGTATGACAGAATAGACTGATAGAAGCTGGCCTCAGCACCTCGGAGCTTCATATCGTATGGAATAAATTCCTGCACACCGTTAACAATTATGAATTTAATTTTTATTAGTACAGACTTTCTGAGCATTACAGAGCTAAGAATGACATGTATTTTATATATTAACATTACCCACAGGAACAAATCCAAACGCCTCAACATTGGGCTGGGAAAAATACAATGATTACATAACATTACTTTACATTCATTTAGCGGATGTTCTTATACAGAGCATTTTACAATGCTGGAGAACGTTAAATGCACTCACCTGATCATGAGTCAAAGTACAAGACCATAGCCAACCACATTTCTAGACCAGCAAGTACTTACTTACTTAAGCAGCGCCACTAAGTAACAGTGCCAGTTATACCAAACTTTATTCAATAAGACATATCGAAGAATGGAAACCATAGACATTATTGGCATATCTTTGTTGCATTGCTATTTCCCAATGTACTTATCGGTACATCTGAGACACAGCAAGCAGTAGAAATCACTGACGATTTGCATCATAGAAACCATATGGTACCATCAAACAGCATTGGGTCAGCATGTCTTGATAAAATGTATCTGTATGGGAATATCTAATAAAAATGTTGACCAAGGTCCAAACATGATGTCTCTGCGATGTCCTGTAATCTTCCACAGCTGTCTCGATGGTTGTTTGTTGTCCTGTTTCAACAGAAAACAGCTCACTGAGAAGACATAATAAAACATTTAATGGCTACTACAGGGGATATATAAAAGGGTGTTACGGCTACTGCTTTGTCTGTAAAATCAATCAGAAAAAAGGTAAGTTACTGAAGATTTCTGCATTGTGTTGTCGGGCATACTCATTAATGGTAAAAATGGAAGAAAGGAAGAGCAGAGACGAACGGTCCTCTGACTTTTATGTCGGCTTAGGATTGAATGAAGGACATGCTTTCTCCGTTTTGCTTTGATTAGTTTTAGCAGAAGTTGAAATGCGGATGAAGTTGTGAGGGACGGATCGTGAGCTTGCAGTTATTCTAATTTTGAGTCATTGTGTGCACTGAGCTTTTGCTGGATTTTTCTGGTATTTTTCCCATTTTTCTCACCCAACCTCAGCTCTTTAGCTTCACACAGCAAACCTCTCATGTTGAGGAGGAGGCTCTTCTTGAACTCTTCTGATCTAGGTGACAATGAGCTCCTGCTTCTTTGCACACTGAAGACGCACCACTGATCACATACTGCTTGTATGTTTGGAAGAGTGTAGTGTGTAATAAAGGCTTAAAGAATACTACATATTTGTAGGTTTGGTTCAGGTTCCCTATACCCTATTTTCCCCATATAAAGTTAGCTTCGCCAACCAAAGTGTTTTTTAGGAACATCCCCATGGCTGCTGGGGGATTACTGCACTTGGTTTGTGCAACCGCAGGAGCCCACCAGTAGTGGCCAGTAGAGAGCTATGAGACTAACAGTCTTAACCAGCTTAGCCCCTATCTTTTCCTGGTGAGGCTTGGCCAGTTGTTGCCTCTCCAGCTCAGATCTCTGTTGAGGCTTGTGTGGGCTGTCAGTATTAATACTATGTTTGATTGCATCACATTTTACACTGCTTTTTTTACTTAATATTTTTAAAATCTCCGGAATGGTGAAAAATTCAGTTAGGCTGACCTTATGGATTTTTGCAGGATTCTATATGGATTCTAGGTTCCATCTGAAAGGAGGGATGTATATACCACTAAA
Organism: Albula glossodonta; assembly: GCA_019788955.1. Classification (NCBI taxonomy): domain Eukaryota; kingdom Metazoa; phylum Chordata; class Actinopteri; order Albuliformes; family Albulidae; genus Albula; species Albula glossodonta. The sequence continues at coordinate 27,439,920 of JAFBMS010000004.1, read as the reverse complement.
TACTTTGACTTTTGTTCAAATAGGGCATTCAGTACTGAAGTAAAACTCCTAATATTTAATGTGCTCTATAGCACCACTAAGTGGTCTATATATAAATATGTGTGCATCATATTTGTGCAGGAGTTCATGAGATTATCAGGTCAAGAGCAGAAAAAAATCATATAAAGAACAGTAGGGTTACAGTACTGTAATCCTGGATGCTTTATTATGGTTTGAGTAAGGGTGGATGATTTGTAGTATGGCCTTAAGGATATTGTGTGTATTGTGGTATTCCCAAGTTCAGGTGTTTTAATTCTGGAAGCCTCAAAATTAATTTGCATAAATCCTCACATCCTTGCACTAAAACTGAACATCTGTGGCCCGTCTCCAGCATAAGTTTTGGTTTAAACATCGTTAATTTAAATGCCTGTTGTCAATTAATGTTTCTGCACTGTCCCATTTCAGCCAATCATAACACTAAATTATCCAGTGAGTCCAGAAATTCCATAGTATTTTGTTCCGTTTTACCCAGAGCAGGAGGGTCGACCCTCAGCTCAGTTTGTATAAGTTTGAATAAGCAGTCGAATGCAGACTCATCGGCAGGGTTTCAAAGAGAGGAAAAGCCTGGAAAGCTTAGACATCTTAAACTTAGACAGCCACATCATAGACGTCTTAGACTAGGTCCATCTCACTGAGGTGTGATGAAAACCTGTCTATTACACCGTCTCCTATAACTGATAGAATGTACAGGGATGGTTGAAAACTGGTTTAGTGCACCCCATCCAGTGAACGTGCCCACCTACCCACATACATTTACAGCATACTCATGTCATAAAGTCATTCTTCCATTAATTAGATGGGCATAATGGGACTTTTTGTCTTTCATATCTTTTTCCCCAGGTTTGACGCGACTCAATGCAATTACCCTCAAAGCATGTTTTCAAAGAACATTTAGCACCATATTTATCAAAGCCTTTAGCACATGCTAAACTTTTTGCACTTGCGATTTCAGTGGCGTGATTTGTGATAGGACCAAACAACCTGCCTTGACCAATCACAAGCTCTTTTGGTCATCTTGTACAAGCAAAACAGTTTTGCACATCCTAGATGCGTTAGTAAATCAAGCCCTGAGCACACTGGAATAGGGATGATTCTCAGATTGATTGGACTGATAGAAGGGTTTGTGTTTTGTTGGCTGGCATGACCTCAGAAAAACGTCAGTTATATGGAGCCAGGGGTTTATATAAAATATGCTTATTTCATTGTTGTTTGCATGTTATAGATGTTGATAGCAAGATTGTGCCAGGCTGGTGTAACACCTATTACTTTTTTAATAGCGACTTTATTAACTGAAGGCATCAGGCATCTTATGTAACATTTTTATTATTTCATATTAGATTAATTAAAGAAGAAATTATAAAATCAGCAAGTGTGGGTTTTTTATGATTTTTAAAGATTTTTTTATGATTTTTTTTTACTGGGATATAGTCAAACATACTTGGTCTGTTTAAGAGGAACAGTGTTGAAAATCATGATACAATATGTAAAAGCAAGGAAATACTGCATCTGGAAAGAGGAACAATGACAGCAAGTCAAAGCTCACCAAATGTACACTTAACATTTGTGAAAAACTACAAAAAAATATCCCAGAAAGCTACCCAGAACAGCATCTACAATGGTTTTAACTCAGTCTCAGCAAAAACGTTATCAGCATTGTTAGCTACACTGACCTGTTGCTTATGGTTGGGCAGCTCTCAGAAACCCCTAAAAACCAAGACAGATTCTTTACAATAGATACCCTGATGTAATAAGAACAGAACCTGGACTTCTGGGCAGTAAAAGAGGGTAAAATAGTCTGCTGAGGGAAGTAACACAATTTGCTGAAGGACAGGAAATTAGCTCAAATGGTAGCACGCTCACTTAGCATGCGAAAGGTAGCGGGATTGATGCCCACATTCTCAATCATGAAACATTACACATGACAAAATCAACAGGTCTACTAGAAGGGCTCTGTACTGTAATGGTTAGATAATTGTCCATGAAATTCAGGGCTGGTGTTTTTGGGTCTAAGGCAGGGCACCGCTGTTGCACTCTTTAGCGAAGCATTTCAGTAAAATATCCAGCTGTATAAATGGATAGTGTGTAGAAATGTAAGGTGTTTAATTCGCTCTGGATAGGAGTGTGAGCTAAATGTCTTGATAAATTATCTTTTATTCTTTTTTCATACAAATGGGCGGGTTTAGAAAAGGGTTTTGAGAAAGCCAAAAGTTGCCTGTCCCTAGCTCTTAGACAACGTGTCAATCAGCTAATGTATCTTGTCACATACTGCCAACATTGAACATAATACACTAATCATGAAGGTCACTTCAGTATTATTTATTTGCCCGCTGTGTAGCTATGAATTATGACTATACGTATTCAGTTTCTATTCATTATAATGAAAAATCCTCATTTCGCATAATAATGAATAGTTACTGATAATATGTACTTTGTGTGTGAATTACTTACAGCTTATGGTGTTCACATTGCAATTCTTCAAGTGGAATTGTACAGAAACTATGCTAGATATGACTAGTACATTAGCATTTTTGTCAAAGCTTAGGGAATAGAGACAGGATGTTTGTGCATTTTTTAATCTGTGCTGCTCGCAGGCCAGAGCAGCTTATTCCAGATGTGTTTTTTATTTGGAGCAGTAGATTTACATTTATAACGTGTGTGCTTTTGGGGACCCCTGATGACACGCTAAAAACCAGACCATCAGACTCTGCTGGTGTCCGCTTCCACATATAAGATATTGGTTCCCCCCATGATTCTCAAAAGCTTCATGCCATTTACGCAAGTTCATTTTACTGACCATTGTTCATGATCAGTTTTACAAGACAGCTCTTGACTAAATCTCTAATTCCTTCAACAATATTGTTTACCACATTCCTTAAGATAGAACTTAAAAAAACCATCCAGAATAAAAATGTTCTCATCAGGATTTATTTGAATAATTTTCAGATGCAATTACAAAAACATATGACCATGATTATAGAAGCGCTCTCTGGGTCATGTGATGACACCTGGTATCTGTGCAGTTTTTACCCGTAATTCCTTTAATTCCTGCTCATGTTTTCTTTTGTATATTATTCACAAGAATTGCAGTCTGCATTATTAAAATACCAAGCACATGACCTATATTTTTGGGAGGGAAACAAGAGATAAATGTTCAAATACTGTCTTCAATAAATATTGTACGAAACTTTAAAGGTCACAAGCTAGCTCAAGACAAGACAATAGATACATTTTAATAATAAGATCTATGGTCAGTACTTCCTTGAAAAACCTTTTGCTTATTTTGGATATAATGTATACTTTTTGCAGACTGTCAAGATCCCTTGCGTACCCAAATGAATGGTAATTATTTAGCCATGTTAAATGAATAGCATGTACTGAACATTCAGTTTCATGGGTAGGGCCTATTGGTGCCTAAGACCATGTTCAGTTGCTCTCCTACAAAGTGCCTATTGATGTTGGTAGGTTTTTTTTTCCCTTTTGCTCTCTTCATTATGGTAGTGCAGTGACCACTTCCCCCTTCATAAGTGTGCAACTGTCTGTTAGACAAACACATATGCAATAGTCCACATGATTACACAATTTTGAATTTGTTCTCGATTTTCTCTTCTCATTTTCTGAACAATCTGAACAATTCAATTTATTACATTTTTATAAAACAGAAAACCACACATTCTGTACATTATGATAATAATTGTCCTCCACCACCTTCACACAAAAATGGATTGACATAATAATGGCACACATAAATTAATATCAATTAACTGATTTATATTATTTTGATTGCCTTAATCTCCAGAATCTAGATTTATGTAAAGCAGCAAAAGTAATATGAAATATTACACAATATGCAATAGTGTCTACATTCAGGGCAGTACTTCAGAATTTAATTGCAGTCTTTTCAGGATAGTTGACTCTGTGAATTCTTTTATTTGGAACTAGTGTGTGATAGCTTTTAAAACAAATCCACCCACACTGAAATATCGTGTTTCCCTCAATCACGGCAAAGATTTTCTTCCTGTAGTTATTTTGTCTCCTGTCTTTCTCGTTAGCTTCCTGTCTGTGACTGAAATGAAGCCAGTCTGTCTGTTCAGCAGCTCTCAGTCCAACTGAGGCTAACTTCAGATCGCTAGCTCGTCAGCAACATTGTCTAACAGAACACTGTTGCTAATAAAACAGAAATTTGAGGAAAGCTGGGTAAATGAAATAAGAACACTCCGGTATTCTTCCTTAACTTTTGATATAATAGTGCATTCCAATACGCACTTTTTTTCAAAATCTTTTTGTACTGTACCTATTATCTTTATTTAAAAATGTGTTCAACACTCTGCAGATCCATGAATTGGGTTTGGGTGGGGTCAAGAAATGTTTTTCCAGAACTAGCTGGCAAAGTGGGTACTGTGAGTGCCTGTTACCGACGTTGTAGAAAAATGCCATTCTGATGTGGGAAATCGGGGCCTACTGAGTGTGGTCCTATAAGATGCACATTCCCAAATGTAATGTTCATATTTAAGATTTAACCATCAAGCTGTTCGGGCTAGTGGCTGATTAATATTTCCTGAATGGTGTGTGAAAATCAATAAATGAATCACTCTGCTAATTTGGTAGATGGTTTGCATTCTATATATATATATATATATGTTTTTATACAAAGGTATTTTATTAACAGAAGTAAAAGGACTTTTGAAAGCAGGACACTTTTTCCCCACTCTTTGCCTGCCTTTAATTAATAAAACTGCTAAACCATTCTTTGCCATATCTTTGAACACTGAGTGTATTATTTAGTGCAAAATATCTCCCATTAATATTCATATTTCCTTCAGTATTAAATAATTTGCTTTCAGACCTCCAGAAAATAGACCATCATCAATTATGCTAGTCTATAAAACACATTGGATTGGCAGTTGTTTCTTCAAAGTTTTTATTGTTTATGTTGTTTTCAACTTCACTATTTACTACAGTACAGAAGTACTTCCACAGTGTAGTGATAAGGCTCACAGTTGAAGCTGAATCCTGTCAGCTCTGTCTGCTGGGATCCAGAGAGGGAGGGTTTCAGTAGGCGAGGAATCTCTCACTTCCATATATAAGAGCAACTCTTCCAGTCACATGGGAGGTTGCAGTCTGCCTTCACCCACTGGGTCAGTCACATACCCATCCCAGCTATGCAGCTATGCAGCTCAGCTGATGGAGGGAAAATGAGCCCTGATTGGCTGGGTGGATTTCAGAGGACTGTCATGGCAGTTGGCACTCTCCTGACATTGCACAGGAGACTGCAGTGATGGGACAGGTGCGTAAAATGTGGTTGTGCATTCCAAGTGGAGAGAAAAGTAAGGTAAAATGTGAGTATGAACATGGACCAGATGTCCCTGAACTGGATATAGCCATTTTCATGGTGCATGTTATGCTTTGAATATTCTAGCAAATGTTGTGTTGCTCAGTTACAGTCTACTAAATGTTGTGTTGAGGCAAATTATGTTTTCTCAGTTTTTAGGCTCTGTTTTGAAGCACAGTACTTTCTGATTGGTAAAAAATAGAAGCTTGTGGCTTTTATTTTGCATTGGACTTGGTAAAGAAACAATCACAAATATCTCCTGTGCTCATTAGATTTATGTTCTTGACTACAGTTTTCCTCACTTGGCCTAGTTTGGGTTTACTTTGAGGAGACACTCTTTTGCGAGAGATATTATCTTAATTTATCTACATATATATGCATGTATAGAAAAGTAAAGGGGGTTGCTAAAATTATGAAATAAGCTAATAATATATACATATCCAGTAGCTGATACAAAGTAGGACCACCCTTACTTCACCTTCAGAACCACTTTTTTCCTTTTTGGAAAACTATTATACTTTCTTATCTGTGTGTAGAGGGGTATTGGACCCTTGTTCAAGAAGGAATGCATCTAGTTAAGTGAGGGATGAAGAAGAGGGATGGAGTGGAAATGTGCTTCCTCCTAGGTCTTCCTGTTTTTATCCAAGGTTTGATGATATTCAGATAGGGTGGTTGTTTTGGCCATGGAAGGCATTTGACCTCACCCTGGTGTTCATATAACCATTCTTGAATGTGTTTGGCTGTATGTATTGGAATGTTATCATCTGGAAATATGGTGACATCATGAGGGAACAGTTTTTGCACCGTAGGGTGTACCCGGTTTGGTAAAATGACTTCATATTCTATGGTTGTTAAACAACCCTACAGAGCACTCATCCCACTCAAATGACTCCCATGAGATGGCTGCCCATACCATTATAGCATCATTAGGTAACATTATGGGTTGAAGGCTACCTTTTTCCAAAATTGAAACTGTCCAGATGTAGGAACGAGAGTAAAAGATGACTCATCTGACCTATTACTTGTTTACATGGCTCAGATAACCAGGTTTTGTCCTGCTTACACCCAGGTAGTTGGCTACTGGCATAAGGAAACGTATATCTCTATTATGTATGCTTTTAAGCATTGCAGTTAGCAAATACGCTGCAAAAACAATCCTGAAAAATTTAATGGAAAACGAATGTTTTTGTTATTGTTTTATTCTCAAAAGATACAGTGCCTAAATATAGCCACATGACAGTCTTCAAAACTTTGAGTCAAGGGATATTACGTATGTATTCATAAAAATATGGTAAAATCCACAAGTACAATGCCATGACAGCTTTCTCGTTTTTAGAGGACAGAATTGTTTGTATGGATTGCTTGGTTTAAATTTCAAATACATTCAACAGAAATATGAAGGCTTGGAGCTATTAATTTTAGATTAATGGATGTGGAATATAATTATGTTAATACATTTACAATCCCTTAACGTTGATGCCATTATATTTACTGAAACCAAGCAATACATTTTCCAAACAAACACTGAAATCTGTGTTGCATTCATATGGCACTTTGCCTTGAAGCCCAGCAGAATATAAAGCTTAGTTTTGGGGGTGTGAGCTGGTCCTTGTCAATCAAGTAAAACTACATTTCTAATGAGGAAATCTTGAATTTACAAATGTTGTGGTGAGCTAGTCACCTGTTGCAACTGCAACCAAAATAGCCTGCAACATTGAACTATGAGCTCGCCATAGCTACATATTAACCATATCATTCTGATAATGTTTTAAATGCCTTCCTAGTTTTCCTTATATGTCACTGGCAAGCTAGCAAACTACACAGAAACTCATGGTTTCATCTTTTGACTAAATATAAACTGGATAATCAAAGCCTACAAGGCTATCTGCTCTATTCCTTGTGCAAACTCTTCTGGGGAAATACCCTGTTCATTCATTCTATGTGTTTTTACTAGCCACACCCTTTCTGTTTCTGATTGGATGGACATTACAGTGAAGCACAGGGGTGTGGTAAAAGTAAGGTTGAGTTTTTGTTATTTTTAATGTTTCAATACCAGCAACATGAAGCCATGCCACGCAACGGCTCAATTTAAAAATAATGATGTTCAGCACAAGCAAAGCTAGCCTGAAGTACCATGTCAACACACCATTAGACTGGGTGCTCAGATTGGTAACATACCGCGGCTTTGATTTTTCTCCGGTCATCAACAAACAATTAAATTATGGGATAACTCCCTCTTAAAATGTACTTGTCCCTTGAAACCGACTAACCATTTGAGCACTAGACAGCACAGAACTCCAGTTTTGTTTAGGATGCTCACAGGGCCCCCCAGCAGGAGGTGATCGTTTCGCTTCACTACGCTTGCATGCTTGCTTTGCTCGCCTAGGGTGGCCAATAATTTTATGTGGTTTTTCCACATCATGGGGGTGCTGTGGCCCTAACCCCCACGATGTTGGAGGGTCACCTGTATAGAATTTGCAACTAAAAGAGGTATGAACAAGTTAGGCTTTTACATTGAATAGGGCAATAACTTTTGTAGTGGGGTGCAGTGGGGTGTAGCATAAATTTTTTAAATGAATAAATTAAGCATAAAATCCTGTGTTATTTTTTCACTTAGATTCCCTTTTATCTAATATTAGGTTTTGGTTAACGATCACTAGCATTCTGACAGTGAGTCAACAGAGTAACATTAGCTATCGAGCAAGGCAATTGCCGAGAGCAGTGGTTTTTTTGTTACACAAGATTCACAGTGCAGCCCCAAACAGTGATATCAAAAATAAAAACTAAAATAACATCACAGCTAATATACATTTATGTAGCTAATGTTGATTGATGACTAGCAGGTATGTGTTCGTAGAAAAAAGCTTAAAAGGCAAGCAGCTGATGTAAGCTAGCTAGCCAGCTTCCTTCCTGCATAGGTTTAGCAGCCAGACAGCTATTTAGGTCTCTCGACATGTGCAAGTGAATGAAGAGGGACAGAATATTGCCATCGATTGAAGTGGCATGCACTCTAAAACCCCTCTCTTAGTGATTAGCTAGTTAATGTTACGCTGTTTACCCGACCAGAGTTGGACAGTGAGTCCAAGAGACTCAGCCTCTGGAAAAGAAAAAGGCAGACACTAGTGAACAACATTACCATGAAAAAACAGCTAGCTAGCTCAATCGATATCATTAGCCTATCTGAAAAATTCAGGTTAGATAAGTCTTAGTTTCAGACTGTTGTTCATTTGGTTTTTGATGTTGTTAAATTAGCTTGGGATCACAATAAAGAAAGCCAGATTACAACATTATCTGTTTGCAAAGTAAATTATGAGATGAAATGTAGCATCATATTATATTGTCCATCCCAAAATTTAGAAATACAGGGGTGAATGTTTCCAAAAGTACCCAAAGTTATAAATAAACAAGTGCATATCTACAACTCCAGAATTTAGTTGTGTACATAATGTGCACAAAATATATTTGTGGATTGTGTTACACCCATACTTCTTTGCAAAGTTGCATCTATTTTTCCTATTTTGGTCCATGCATTCACACGGTTATATCTATTCTAAACACAGGGGTGCCAAAAACTGGACACGTATGTATTTGAGGGAAAAAAATTAGGAGAAAGTATATTAGAATATAAAAACATCAAAGACATTTCAAAATGTCTCAGCATGGAATGTGGGTTATTTTCTATTCTTTGTATTGTACAGCATGTTTTACATCATCAGTAAAGATAACAGATATTGTAAAGATTACTATATATAATAATATATTATATTATTGGGTCATTCCATCAGAAATCAGTCAACTCCTCATCACCTTTAATTTTATTCAGTTTAGTGTACAGTGACTACTACATGTACTTCTGAAGAATGTAAAGGTCATGAAAATCTTTTTAGTCATTTGCTTTTTTTTTTAATACATGCTGGGTACTTTCAGTTTTGAGAAATGTACAGCCATTTTAAAGCCTGGTTACTCTCTTGATGATGTTAAGCAGTGAAATGTATTCGTTTTAAACACCAAAACAATGGTTTGTGTTCCATAACAGTGCACATTTTGTGCTAACGTTTTCGTCACAAAACCAAACGACCCATCTTAGTTATGATAACCAAACTGACATATAGTAAATCTTTGGAATGTAAATTAAAGTACATGCATGCTGTGAACATGGTTGTGGTTCCTTTTTTCTTATATTTGTCAATTTAAATAGAAATTTAGGAAAAATACCAATTGTGTTTTGTATTTGGTGGGCGGTATTAGCATTTTGGACCGGTGGTATGTGCATTAAAGCTCCTCTTTGTATCTGTCGTTTGGTACCCAGGGTTTTTTTTTTTTTTTTTTTTTTAGATGTATGGAGATTCATACTTGAAAACGGAAAGGATTGTTTGCTGACACTAAGTATCTCAAATCAAAGATAGATTTTTGTTCTCTAAGAGGCCTTACTGCACATAATATCTAAAGGAATAATGCAGCTTCTGCATCGAGAGGCCTTGCAAATATGGGGAAATTAATTGTCCTATTTAAGATTCCACATTCACTTGTGGGACGAGCTACGTCTTCGTTCCTATGTAGTTTAAAATGAGTTGAAGCGTGTTACTTTAAGGTAACAAGTACATGTTGTAAATATATATGCAGTTGTTTTGTTTTATTGCCCCCTTCTTTTGATTCCATGCTTATTTGTTCTCAATGCATGAAAGTAATATCCATACATTCTTGTTATTTAAAGGGTATTTAATGCGGTGAAACCTTTTTCATGACGACTGAAATGTAATTTGCTTGAGAAAATTCGTGTGCTTTAATGTTAAACTGGGATGTACGTTATATAGACTTTAAACAGCTGAGCGAGTTGTGTCTGTATTGTTTTCAAAACACCCGACAGACACCTGTCTGTTTTGTACAAAGGCGTTCTTTAATGACATCACAAATAAAAAACAAGACTGAATGCAATATATTAGTGTAAACGAACAGTAAGAGACAGCGCTTTGTGCCTTGAAGTTATTGATTGGATTGTTTTCTGACAGTAGCAGTAGACCTTATAGTCTTACAGACCCTATAGCTGTACGCTGGTTCATAAAACAAACGAATAAAAATACAAGGGTTGCAGTAAAAGTGGTTTTGCCGTAGCATGTCATTTTCTCATATCAAATTAGATGTGATTTGTAGCCACTTTCCTTTTCTTTCTCGGTTTTGTTTGATGGTGCTCAGCCAGAAATGGTTAACATTCTCATATAATGATTATATGCAAAAAGTACATTTGCGCTTGTTTGCACAAGACTATCACACACCAAAAATAGCATAGGTACTACAGCGTTTTACGTACCTTATTAATATGTAATCGTATTGGTTGTCGTGTATACATTTACAAATACACAGGAAAAATATTACGTTACAGAAACCGGAAAATATATGGTGAAGGAGAAAAAGTCTTCAGAGGTTTAAGAAACATAATGTTAATACGGGGTGTTTTCTTTTTAACAGAGTCGAGACAGACGAAATCGAAACGAGGAATTCATCCGCACGAGTAAGTAGCATGTTTGAATCGTGTTTTGCTATTTAATACCAATTATTATTTCACCTTAAAAACCTTTCACACTCCAACACTTTCACGCTGCCACACTGCAGTGGTATTACTGAGCTTTGCCAGAGGGGGCAGTGTTCCTCGATAATAGCCGAGAAGGCAATAAAAACCTTCTGCAGAGGTTCAGGATGCGTCACATTTTGTCAACGCTGTTAAGGCAGTCCAACAGATAAATTGTACTCTTACTTTCGGCAATTTCACATCCTTGCAAAAGCTAAAAAAGGCAGCACGAGGAAAGCATGTTGAGTTTGTTGATGAATTATATTGATTTACGCTGTCAGCGCTGATTTCTGTAAAGCTTACTTGTACACATTTAGCTTTGAAGAAAGCACAAAATGTTGCGCACGTTAAGACCACGAGTAACATTTGTCATTATAATTTCCCACTGGTAATTGTTTGACCTCAGTTTTCGGATCAATTTCATAATCATATCTGAAGAGTCATTATAACGGTGGAGAGCATAGGCAAAATAGCCACTCAATAGATTGAAACATTTTTAAATATGCAGTATGTCTGTGTAAGATGTATTTTTTGTTCAAATTATAGCTGATATTTAAATACTCAAAGAACACTTGTATGAAACTGTTAATCCACGAAGTTCACCTGTTTTCGTCGTGTAGCTAACATGCAGTGCTAGCGATGCTTGTGTAGCATACTGTCGCTAACTTTAGGATGTTTTGTCTGTTCTTTGTTTCTGCGGTAAAACTATTTGTAAATAATACAAAAATTAAAAATTTTCATGTTCGAACAATACCATTGGGTTCACACCTGCGTTTCGTTCGATGATTAGTCTAGTTAGGTACACAGTATTTGTCTTCGCCATTTTCAAGATATGAATTAGCTCCTAGTGTTGAGAATAATTAGATTTCTTTTGATTCATAAATCGACAATACGGATGATGTATGGATAGTCTTCAATGGTGGCAACTTAAGTGTGTCAGAACATAAGAGGTCCCTTTGTCCTTGTCAATATTCAGTATGTAAAGTAAAATGACATACAGAGAAAGGCAGTGCAGCTGCTTCCTGTGTGAGATACTGACACTGATTACAGATTGACAACTTAGAGACCTATGAAAGAAAACAGCTGGAAGAAAGTAAATGTTCAGCAAAGCAGTTTTCAAAGCTATTATTATTATTATTATTATTATTAATTAGAAAGTAAATAATAATAATAATAATGATAGTTATTATAATAATAATAATAATAGTGAGGCCGCTGCTTTACATGAACCGTGGTCAAAATTGTAATAGCATCCAAGTCTAAATGCGTAAATGATTACAGGCGCATTATTATTATTATTATTATTATTAGTAGTAGTAGTAGTAGTAGTATTGTTGTTGTTGCTGCAGTGGGATAATAATTATAATTACTATTACACTGTAAGAATTATTTTCTACTTGCATCATTGTCATTACATCATCGTCATGAAATTTAATTACTGCTCATTGCTAGGTAGTTTTGAAAAGAGGCCAAAGAAACTAAATGCTCTCATGTTTAAATCCTTGTGCTTGCATGAATGGTAACACGATTATAATTCAGTAGTTAATGTTCCACTTATGAACCAATTATGAAAAAGAAAACAAAGTTCCTGGCAAGTTATCTTTGCCACAAGTGTTTGTTAACCGCACTTTCAATTGACTTGCACTTTCAATATGTGCTGGCTCAGTTCACCCTAAAGCGTGTCTCATAGTACAAGTTGTTACAACACAAAAACGAGGGAACCCTGTGATTTATGGCAAAACACACTTTGTTTCTTTTCAGTCCTAAGGGTTATAAACAACTATTCAACAAAGCACTCTTCGTCCCTTGCTTGGTTATTATCAGCTGTCCAAAGTGGATAATTTCACTCATAGAATTGATCAGCGCCTAAGACATGCTTAATTTAATCTTGCAGTACGGAATTATTCGAAATATCAAAAACCCAGCAATTTTTTACAAGGTTTCTTAAATGTTCGTAAATGTTCAACAGAATTCTTATGAGCGCACTCTAGCAGGACCAGATTTACTCTGTCAGAAATGAATCAACACTTACAGTTATTGACTTATAATTTTACTGTATAAAACTTGAAACATTAAGGCTACTTGTTAAGTTTTTCTACTGAGAAAACACAACCATTATCAGCCTCATTTGATCTTTTCGGACCGTAACTGTTATCTTAAGTTATTAGCTTCTGCTCTATCCCCTTGCACATTATCCCCACTGAAATCCGACGGATAAAAACTAAGAATTAACAACCGCACTTAGGCAGGTTATTTCGTGCCTGTGTTAATTTCAGTGTTAAACATAACTACACGGTTGGAGAGTGCGGTCTTGTCTCCAGGAATTACTTAACTAATTAATAGTTAATTGAGGATCACATTACTGTAAACTTAATTAGTGTTTATAGTTAGTAAAATAATGGCGACCGCCCAGCTCACCATCTCTTTGGATCACCTGGGATTTTTTTTTGTCTCACAAAATTACCAAAACTACCTGCTTAAAACATTACATGGAAACACACATATCAAACGTAATGGCACTTGACTTTATTTGCCAGGTTGTTAAATTGATTAATTGTTAAACAGAGGAATTTCCTACCATTTAATCTCAAAAATATTAATTTGAAACACATACTTTTGTATCCAAATAACTTGTTTCAATTATATGGTGTGTTTGTAGGCATGTGTCTGTGTGTTTGTGTGCGCGCGTGCACGCTCGCTCGCCTACACTACATATTGTAAGTAGGCTTTTTAAACATATATATTGTCTTCGGAAGTTGGTTCAGGAAAACATGTTTTGTATATTTAAGCATTAACTGAAATTGTAGTATGAAATATTCATTTTTCGAACGTTTATTAGTTTGCATAGGCACATAGTATGCATCTTTACAGAACGAAATCGACGAATTTTCCTTTCCTGGCCTAAAATAGCATGTGTACAAAATAGAATTCTGCAAAATGTCGTGAAAAATGATATTTCATTTTTGTGTGAAACAATCTTAATTTGAAGGACGCCTTAAAACACCAATAGTCCCCGAGCTTTAACATATCGCTGTCTGATAAAGCTTCTATATAACAGAAACTGAACACGATGAAGAAAAAAAAAACTAGTGGCGTGGTTACGTTAGTCTGTATAGCCTCAGCTGTTGAGGATCTTGTATTGCTGACTCGCACTCTATTAGTTCAGTGGTATTCGTTGTCGCAATTTGTAAAACCCTAAGGAGACGTCGCCTGATAGCAGTAGCAACAACAATAACAACAATAATAATAGTAATAATAATATAATCTGCTGAGTATTGTTTATTAACAGGCGGGAAATATTACAGTCACATATATGTAAATGGCTGTAGTAGTCATTGTAACCTGCTTTGGGCATCCTTTGGAAGTAAAAGTTACGAGCGCCTACCGAGCCAAGATACGTTGCAGTAGTCCCCGGGTTCTCCGGACTTGTAGAGTTCATGAACTGGCTATGTCCTGGTCATAAAGATCCCTGATATAGATTCACTTTTTCACAGGGGCCACATAAAGGGCAAGGGATGGACTCCATGGGGGGGTGTGGGGAATTGGGGGAGGAATAAGTTTTCCTGATGGGTATTTTTAACAGTATAAAAAAGGAACGCAACACGGTCACGCGCAAACACACTCGCATATAGTACAAATATCGATGGAAATGGCTTGCCATTTTCTAACATAAGAACATCAAATTAGTTGGCCTGCGGGCTTCATTTTTCTAGTACTATGTTATAACTAGTTATTGAACTAGGCACAAGATCTAAATGGCATTTGTGTGGAGACAAATTTCGCTGCTGTTTCCTCATCAATAACTCCTTGGCAGTGAACTATTGGAACGAGTCAAACGCTCGAGGTGAAACGTAGGTCAGCCTGTCTAAGTAATATTAAAATGCGCCCACGAGAGAGAGCGACAGGAAAGTGGGAGTGAGGGGGTGGGTGGAGGGTGGGGGAGCGGGGTGGGTTAGGGGGTGGTCTACATTTGCATGTATTTTCAACAAAGAAAAAAAAACTTTTGTATTTGAGCCAGCAGTCGTGCAGAGTTCTTAATTATAACAAGTATTATCGAGCTACATTTTCAGTCGTGTTGATAACAAATAAAACCCGTTCTTCCAAAGCAATAATTGTGCAAAGGTGAACCAAGATAGATATCACGTTGACTTTTTTGTGTTCATCGTCTTGTTACACGAGTAAAATGTAAGCTAGCATTTTCATGTTCCCTGCACTCGTCCATTCCTCGCCAGATACAACGCCAGATTGATCTTTCACGAGGAACAGGTTACCTAACGGTCAGTATGCTAATGACCTGCACAATAAACCCCGAGGAACAATAGAAAGTTATTTTTCATGTCTTCTGTCAAGCGGGTGCTTTGTATCTTCCGTGTTTGTGACTGAATATTTATACCTTGGGGGCACTTTAAAACTTGGGATGATTTTGTAAGACAAAGTATGGTTTTCTTTGCTAATTTATAATTTTTGCCGACGCAATAGTGGCTCTGTTTAACACATTTTTGATTTTTTAACAGTTTCAGTTTTCAGTATGCGACTCTGCCTTTGATTTTTTTTTTTTTTTACTTTTTATTTGTGAGTGTGCATGTGTGTATGTGTGTGTGTGTGTGTGTGTGAGAGAGAGAGAGAGAGAGAGAGAGAGAGAGGGGCTCTAGACCAAGGGTATGGATAGTCAGTCAAATTTGATTTATATAACAGTATGGGGTAATCGCTGTAAATCATTTCTTAGTGTTTGTGGAATTGCTCACATATTTTTGAGTAATGTAAAGATTTGAAATGACGCAGGAATTAAAAATGTGTAGCTTTGCAAACTGGAATCCATTATGCTTAAGAGCACAAATTCATTATTTTTGATATATTGTAAGCTGAAGTATCTATGCTCTTATTAAAAATATGAGTGTTTTGCATATAAATTGGAGGTATTTACATAAAAAACAAGTACAGGTGTTATACCGAAATTTAGGTTAACTTCAGGCCCTTCCCCCTTGGTTACTTACATCAAAAAACGTTAGTTTTACTTGCTCCTGCGAGACTGCTTTGCATTAAGTAGCCATTTCCCTCAATTTTGTCATTTAAGCCATTTGACAGTCCGTTAACAATTTTGTGCTTTTTTTTTTACAAATTTCGGAACATTTGAAAGATCATACGAAACATGTTCATTTAGGCTATTTTCCAAATGTACCACTTATAGCCGAGTATGTTACATCCCATACTTCAGTGGCAAGGTGATTAAGCTATTGTAAGAAACTGGTACATCTTGACAATTGGCTTTGGCAACAATCACATATAGGCAGAAAGTGTGTTATAAATCGTCCGTGTTTTTCTGTGCTTGTCCCTAACAAACAAACAAATAAAAAATAAATTTGGGAAATGTATATTTCTCTCTCCACAAAACAATAATTGTAGCCTGTACTGGGCCTACCAAAGGTGCGTTCATGATTGCTGTGATAGATTCAAGCCTAATTAGGTTTTTATGTTTCTCCTATTAATACAACACCACCAGTCAGCTTGTTTTTAAGAAAGCAGACAATAAAGGAAAAAGGCAGTGTATGTTTGAAATGTTATCGGAGTCAAGACAAGCAAATGTCTGTTTTTAAGTTGGTTAATTAGTTCAGAGCTCACCAAGTTCCTTCAGTGGGAGAAATGACAATTCATACGTGCATGGGGGTAACATCGTCTTGTGTTTGCTACTTCCGAGGAATTCTGAGTATCCTATGACTTTAAGTCGTCTATATGTACCCTGTAGAACCGAATTTGTGTGAGCAACTAACAACCGCAAATTCGTCTCTACGGGAATACATGGGCGATTCCAGTGCCACACAGGTGACAAGTTCTCAAAGCGACCCCAAGCACTTATGTGCTCGTTTCCTTCAGGGTCCCATCTTTTCACACTAAGCGGAGGCGCCTTCACTGTATGCCACACTCCCGAGAGGAAGCGGTCAGAGGCATAAACACATGTACATGAATTATAACTGTACAACCACAAACGCACATGACCCGCGCCGTTGTTACGGCATATTCGCACAGGTTCGTGACGCTGGCTGAGTGAGGTAATATGAAAGGACTGGAAGGCCGTAAAATGCAGTAAGGAGCGGGGATCACACAAAGTGATTGATTTACGGCTTTTTACAGCCCAATAAAACCCTAAAACATTCAGCCAAAAGCCGCCGACATGGTCGGCTCGCGAGAGTCTAATAAATAAGCCATGAAATGCTAACTTCACGTTGTCATTTTTATTATAATCCAATAAAACGTGGCAAAGCAATGATGGCGATTATTTACAAAGTGGAGGCGTTTCTCTGCTTTGGCTCTCGACGTTACATTAGGCAGGGAGCAGCATCCACCGCCTATTTCTTACGTCCATAGGGTATCTGTGGTGGGTCACTTATCTAGAAAAAAAATCCAACAAGGATTATGCAAAGCAAGTATTATTATCATTATGATGATGATGATTACGATTACTATTATTATTGGTGTTGTTGTTGATGATGATGTTGTTATTATTATGTGGTGCTGTTGTTACAATGGCTAATGATAACGAACTGCTAAATGAAACTTTCTCTGACAACATCATCCAAAGCATTTTAAAATATTACAAATATGGTGTAGTTATGGCAAGGTAACTTGACCCTCTTTAAGCGGATACAATCTCCGCCTCGAGGCTCGACGCTTACACATTGTTCAGTATCAGTGTTACACTCGTGCCCCTCTTCTTTCCAAAAATGTCAAACTTTGGATGTAGTTTTTTAATCTATTAGCACCTGATAGATTATTTGAAGAGCCCTTCTTTCAACACTCGTTTTGCCAAACTTCTTGCTCGCATCCTTCTGTTTCCAAGCCCTTGGCTATTGTTTTTCCACCAATATATTAAAACAGCAGGACTTTCCAACCAAATTCCACAATTTCAGTGTCAGTATGGTCGTATCTTTGAATGGGCTGCAGGGTGGGCCTGGGTTTTTTGCATTGGAAGCTCACGCTAGGGACCTTTGCTGAAGTTTTTTTAGTTTTCATATGTCGAATGCAAGTGTGCCATGACTATAAATATATTGATCTCAGGAAATTTGCTGTGGTCTTAGTTTAATTTCGTTGTTTTCTCTTTGTATGACAAGGTATGACGTAGTTTGGTTTCAATTGATCAAGGCAGTGAAATAAATCTACTCCGGTCCATGGAGTTTGATCACATCACTCTAGCTTTTTTTCCTATAGTCGGAGTTAGTGAAGCAACCTGTGCCCGCTGACGCCTCCGATGCCCGTCTGCCCTTTGCGCAATCGTAAGGACCTCCTTCTCTTTCTGTTTCATTCCATTTTTATATACAATTATAACCCAATTACCAATGTGACTGCGTCCCACTTTCGTAGAATACATCTAGAGCACGACGGGCGCATCCATACACACGCACACACATATACACGCACACACATACACACACAGTACCCCACATACATAGACTGAGGGAGACTCGCTTCCACTATGCAAAGAAGGGTACGTTGCGAATAAACATTTGTTTCCTTATCCGGGGACTGGCTCGCAGGCTGCTATTGGACAACTGCATCACGTGGTAAAAGTAACTTTACAGGGTCGCTCGCAAGTAGGAGGGCTTTATGGAGCAGAAAAACGACAAAGGTAGAAAAATTATTTTCCACTCCAGAAATTAATGATCATGAGCTCGTATTTGATGGACTCTAACTACATCGATCCGAAATTTCCTCCATGCGAGGAATATTCGCAAAATAGCTACATCCCAGACCACAGCCCCGAATATTACAGCCGCACGAGGGACACTGGCTACCAGCATCATCACCAGGAGTTGTATCCTTCGCGAGCAACCTACCAGGAGCGCCAATATAGCTGTGCAAGCATCCCCGAGCCTCATACCCAGAGAGGGCACGGGCTACCCCATTCAGGACACCTGCTTCCTGGGAAAGCGCAAACAGCTCCACGTGAGCCCCCACCGTTACCCACATCCCCTTCAACCCCACCGGCTGTGCCTCCCGCCTGCATCCAAGCCACCCCGGAGAACCCTAACAGCTCTGTCTCATCCAAGCAGCCCGTAGTGTACCCATGGATGAGGAAAATCCACGTCAGCACCGGTAGGCAATTTATGTGTATTTCTTACTCACTCTCTCCCTCACTCGCGCGTGCTCCCCCCTCTTTTTATTTTACCCCAATCTTCTAACTCGTCCGTGTAACGATGGGAGAGGAGTCTTTGAAACGACACAATTGAGGCGGATTTACGACTCGGCATTAGTAATTACACCCGCCATAAATTTTATGGCCGATGTACTAGTCTGGGCAGCCGTATTGCCATGTGGCTTTCGCTGTTATGTATGTGGCGGAGGCGGGGAATGGGGGGAAGAGGAAGATGGCACCAAAAAAACTCAATTTTGTAATGTTGAATAAATAATTCAGCGCCTCTTTCATTATGGACGTCCTACTCATTAAGGAGACCAAGACAAGTTAATCTGACGCAATGTAGATGATTAGAAAGTAGCTACACTGTCCCCCCATTCTTCTTTCTATACGACTTCCTTTCATATCTTAACTCATGCCAGTCTTGCTTTTCCTTTTTCTTTCTTTCTCTCTTTTTTCTCTTTACTTCTCCCCTTTTCCAGTGAACGCCAGTTACAATGGAGACACCAAGCGGTCCAGGACTGCTTACACTCGCCAGCAGGTCTTAGAATTGGAGAAGGAATTCCACTATAACCGCTACCTAACTCGGCGAAGACGCATCGAGATTGCTCACTCCTTGGTTCTCTCTGAAAGGCAGATCAAAATTTGGTTTCAGAACCGCAGGATGAAGTGGAAAAAAGACCATAGACTACCCAACACCAAAGTCAGATCCTCTGCTCCCACGGGCACGTCCTCCGGGTCCAATACGACCTCGTCAGCCGGTACTGTCTCGGCAACCGTGGCTTCTAATACGGTGGCAGCCACCGAGGAACATTTGCGTTTATCCGGAGCCGAACAAGACGAGGATATTACAAGGTTATGAAGCGGACAGTTATTTCGCTAAGGAGGAGGAAGAAGACGACTGATTATTTATGAAACATAAACACACACATACATACGCACACACAAACACAACACACACCTTTTTATATGTATAGGTTGTCTTCGTTGTCTTGTGCGAAAAGAAAGGTTTTCCTTTAAGTCCACAGTTATATAAAATGCATGTTATATAGCATGGATTATTGCGAAAATGCCTACAGATTGTTTACGCTACATATCAGGGTTTATTTATTTAAAATAGAAATTTTATTTGGTGATTTTTAAGATGTTGTTTTGAGGTAAAGAGAGATAATGGCAATTTAACCACGGTTTGCAGGCAAAGATATTGCAGGAAACTAGTTTGCTCATTTGCGTTAATACATGCACAATTGTTATATTTAATTAAATTCCTTATTGCAGTTAATTTACTGTGTGGGAAAACGTAATTGAGCTTATTTGTTTTGAAAAATAAAAACGTGGATTCAAGTTATAAAGCTGTGAGATATTTGGCGTAATCTTAAACAAAAGATTTAAGATATTAAATTAGGAAAGTAGTACTTTCGTGGTGATAAAATTGTGTTTTAGACTGATTTAAACTGAATATTGTGAAATGCAATAAAAAAGAAGTTTAGTGTATTTGTGCTAAATAGTGCTCAATAAAACAGTGAGTGTCAATTAGCATCATATACGTTTGGGTCATTTTCATTATATGCCTGCCAGATCACGCTTTTGTTGTGTTTGCTAATGTTATTGCCAAATGTAATAGCCAACTGAAATAAGAACACATCTGAAAGGTTAACGTTTTCGTTAAAAAAAAAAAACGTGATTTTGAGACTTAATAGCTATGGGTACCTCAAAACTTTAAAATTCGTTTTGCGAGTGTTGCTGACGGCAACCCAAGTTTATATCACCTCATGGGAATGGGTTGTTTTGACTTCATGACATTTAGAATAGCGATACTGCAATACCTACAACCAAAAGAGATTCTAGTTAACTTAATTCTAGCCCTTAAACATTCTCCTTTCTACAGTTACAGCCACGAAAGTTTGTGGCGTATACTCTCCAGTCAATATAATGCTTTTCAGAAAATGAATAGGCCTATATTTATTAAATATATCCATTCAACTTTCTCGTTGATTTTCCCCAGACACCTCTTACATATTTTCACATTTTTACAGTCTCAAGTGTGGTCGGCGTGTACCCATTGTTAAAACGAGGAGGAACGATCGATTCTTAATTTCAAGGTAGATACACAATTGTGGCGTGAAGGGTGTTGATAGTAGTTACGTTTCAAGTGCATTCTATTACTTTTCAGTGAATTATGGGCCAAGGGGTCACATGTTCTTTAATAGAGGGGTCTGTTTACAGGTTGATTTTAGGTTTCCATAATTAGCATTTTACTGTTTGATTGTTTTGTGTGTGTGGGGGGGGGGGGGGGGGGGGGGGCATTTTCCCTTGTGCACTATCTAGCCAGTGTTTCCATTCAACTATTTTTTAACCCAGGCGAGCTTTTAACCCACGGAACCCAGATACTTACGTACTTCTGTAATACAATGTTTATTCCACTGCACAGATACATGTATATGAAGCAAAACATTTATTTTCATTCCTTGTATAAATTCTGGAGCAGGTTTAACCAACCTACCCTTAAAACCATTGAAATACAGGCACGGAATTACCAAATATCTAGTTTTGTTTATTCTGATTTAGTTATGCTGGATTTGTTTCATTTTTCCATTTTTTTTTATTTTTTGCTGTGGAACAAAGACTAAAATGTCTCATATTTGAGAGATATCACTGATGTTTTGTGCAGGTTACCCTTTAAGGTCACCGCGAGACAAAACAAGTGGAACTGTAGCTGCACTGAAAGTAGAGGAAGACATTCAAGATTTAATACTTAATATTTCCATGTTATACATTTTTACAATTGCGATAGCTGGCTGCAGAGCATATTGTATGCAACAATTTGAATTTTATGAAGCGAAATCATAGTATCACATAGTATTACTTTGTCTTACTCTGATAGTTGAACTTGTTTACAATGTTCGCCAACTCGTTTATGAACCCAGAAGAAAACTACGACGTGCTGAGAATTTTTCGCGCATTAATTAATACGCCAAAAATGTACTGTCCTCCATATATGTCCAATATTAGGTTAAATTCCTTTTTTTGCTGGACGCACGTTAGATCCAATGAAACCGCTACAGTGTTTGGATAGATTCAATCAATTACAGCTAATAAGATTTCACTGTAGTCTCTCTAGTCAGATTGCTTCCAGATATTTTTCGTATGTTTTGTCATGTGTCACCATGTCGCAACATTCCGGTGGGCCTCAGTGGCTCAAGTGTGGTAGAAACAAAAAAAATACCTAAACGAACAAAAAGTATAGAAAAAAGTATTGAAGATCATTTTGAGTTCTCCATACAACCGCTTCAGCCGAGGAGAAGGTTAACTTGTTAATCATACTCAGCCGGAGTCATCTATTCTTTTGTGTGTGAATATTGGTCGTTTCTGCTCGTCCCCATGTAATAAACAAACTCTGTGCCCTAAATGTAGAAGTGTTTGAAAAATAAAAAGAGTATAATTTTCCAAGTATGTACGTAGCATTCAGGATTAGTCTGACTTGGCCGTGACTTTCTAGAGGTATAGAAACAGTAGGCTCGTTGCTGCATTCTTAAGCCATTATGTGGTCGGACAGCAGAGAGAAATTAATGTGCATGCCACAAACCCAGGATCCCCGCGAGCTCTTTTTACGTCCTGTCGCCTCCGTGTCGCGAGGCTGAAAAGGTACTTTATTGAAATTTCTGACGAACTGCGAAAAAGGCCGGGTTCACTCGGAGGGCACATTTTCTGTGCCATTAGGCTCGTTTCAGCCGGGATGGCCGACCTTTACGGCCCTTTGACCTGACTGGCTCTCTCAACGTGTCTTGTGTGTCCTCTAAGGTTGGCTTTCATTGTTGAGGTATCTTCCATGTTATTAGTCCAAAGGAAACATGACTTAAAGCATTGTCATTCTTCTAGGTAACACCACCAAGAATAAGGTGCTCAGTTTAAATTGTGCAGCACAATATTGACCTTTTATATTAAATTACTAAAAAAGAAAATAATTTCATTAATATATAGGAAACCTTATCTAAATACACACGCAATGCGAAAGATGGGCATTCGTCCCTGTGTTTAACTATATTCTGAGTTAACAGTGTGTTGTTTCGTACCAGAGAAGAAACGACATTTTTTGGAGTGAGTCACCTCAGAACCATTCATTATTGCAATTGAAAATGACCCCCTCAAAACTCTGATACTTTAAGCAGCCACGTCCTTCTCAGACATTTGTTTGCGACTTTCAAAAACTGTTCATATCTGATTCAAGTAAAATGTCATCTTAACAGCAGGTTATACGTTATTCGTTTGTTTAGGTATCAATTTGATGTCCGTTATGAATGTATACCTCTGCAAGTAGGTTGCTTCGCTTGTTGGACTTAAATTATAATAATTAGGGAGTAAATAATGGCGATAGTTACAACAGAAAAAGCAGTAATTCAAAACTGAATCAGACCAGTTTTCACAAGTGGTACTGTTTCCCCTAGAATTATATGATATACCGATTAGAGCAGGCGCAAGACCACAAACTTCTGTAAATAATAGTATCACTACTGTGACTGTCATAAGAACATGAATGTAACTCTTATTTATGTTGGTGTCGTATATCACTATCTACTAAGAATCCTCTGGGGTTCCAACTCTGTCACTCTGATTTATCCTGATTGCTTGGAAACGAAAGTATTTTCCTTGTGATTTTTTTATGTAAAAATTGCCAGCTGTTTTGGCTGATTCGCAAGTGAGTCTGTACTTGCTTTGGCCGGGCTAAGGCTTTTCCTGTGATTTGGATCATATCCTAAATGTCAAAAAGCTCAACACGTTTTTAAAAATGGCTTATTCCCGGTGTAATGTGAAGAAATTATTAATGCACTACATGGCTGCCAAGCGTTTGGCTATAAGACTCAACTGGGTACATTTTTGCACTCAGTCAACATTCAGTAATTCTAACATTAAACGTACAGTAATGGCAGAATTAATATAGTCAAAAGGCTTTTCGGCAATAAACAAATCCGGAGTAAACATAAACTCGCACTTGTTACTAAGTGCTTCGTTTCCCAGAATTTGTGAGAAACATTCTTCATATGCAGATCTTTGTATTTGAGGAGACTATGGTTCATAGCCTGCATATCGTTTCCTCAGAATCAAACCCGCCCAACGGACTTCCCTTTCCGATATCAACCCCACCCTCCCTCCCTTAGGCAAAGGTATATCTTAATTATACAATTAATTAAAATTTTATTCTTTACAAGACGACTTTTTCTATTGAAATGGCTGTACAATATAAAATGTCAATGTAATCACACCGATTTTATAAAAGAAAGAGTGATGTCAGAGCACCTGTTAGTGTTTTAGGAGGCATTTCTTGAATAACTACAGTGAAATAGAGCAATCACTATGATTAAGATTCAATTAAGATAATCTGATCATTACGTGTCGCAACAATAACATTGAAACGTTTAAGTTAAACGTAACAGAAAATGTAGCACAGACTCTTATCCATTAAAGCACATACCCGCAAGAGGTGTTGATTGTCTGCATTTTTTGCGAAGACTGACATGTCATAAATGTATGGGATACTGCGTTTGTTGCTTGAATCAGTCAAGTTAATAAAACGTTTTATTTCTGTAGTGACGCATCCGTGTAAATTGAAACTTTTTGCTCTGTTGGAAAAAATTTAACAGGTTTGTTAAAAGTGAAAATAAAATGTGCTTTCATCGTATTAAATTTATACTTCTGGCTGTCATCTCCTTGTCGGTTTTCAAAAGGCCACTTGAAAAGCTAGACCTTCTTTTCATTTCAAAAGTGCTTGTGTTCTCTTTTGAGCACGTGTGTGAAAATCAGGCGATTCGTGTTCCATTTTCTATCTGTTCTGATGAGCAAGTTCAGAGGGTTGTATGCCCTGTGCGCTATTCAGTAATTAGAAGTACAAGGCAAATTCTCCAGATTCTTTTTTGTTTGTGAAACTATCATAAATATTTGAGGAACCAATGAAGTGTTTACTTGCGGTTTGTGACTGGTGTGGAAAAAGGTCATGACCCTACTTCAGACAGAGTAAAGAATTTAGTTTGGGGCGCATAAGCCAAGGGAAAGACGGAACAGAAGCGGAGCTACCTCGTGACCGCCTGAACTACAATTGCTATAGAAACCATGCGGTTGTGATGTACGTCATAATAGAGAGTCATCCACAAATTCAATTTGAGTATGCTAATACCAATATTAAAGTCATAGTATTGTCATTATCTTGGGAGTGTCGGGACCTTGTGGAGGAATGTTTGTCGTCCAAGCAGTCTCCCATTAACTCAGTGTAGTTGTTTTAGTTATGTATCTATTTATGTAACTTGGCCAATTCTATTTAAAATAGAATCTTTGCCTCTAAGTAAGGATGTCGTCCTATTCAACACATTAAAAAGTTGTATTAGAGCTTTGAGGTTACTTCTGCTGGTGAAAAACTAGGAAGTTAAAGAACACATGTCTGTGTTTGCAGATTGACAGCGGTATAGCCTCAACTCCAACAACTAATGTATGCCATTCAATTAAATTTGTTTAATCAGATTATAAGTCAAACTTTGCATTTTTAAATGTGACTTATATTTGCGTTGACTACATGACAGTCAAATGAACTGAAATTTCGCCGAACTGAAGTTTTTTGACTCCAAGTAAGAGATTCTCAAAATGCACTAATAATTATATCATTGTGTCGACACACTGCAATTATTTAAGTATTCCTATATCAGTCAGTGATGTTTTCAGTCATGTTGATTTTCAGTAGAGATCTTCATATGGTCATCGTCGATGAATGCCCTTTTATGTGCTTCATAATTATTTCTCTAGTAGAACTTCGAGGGTCAAAACTTGATCATTACATTATAAATGGTGACGATAGTGATTATATATTTATTTAGTTATCAAGTGCCATACCATCATTGATTTCGATACTTGTCTCAACATGCATTGGAATCAAATTTCAAGAACTTTTAACAACTATTCGTAGAGTAAGTATTCAGTCTGTGATTTGATCGTCGCTTGACTACATCCTGTGTGTGAATTAATGAATTATACTGTGACGTCAGGGGTTTCTTCCCCCTTCCATTCCCTAACAAGCCAAAAGACTTCTCAATTTTTGGCTCAGGGAAAACATAAAGGTTGAATAAACCGACATACAAGCTACAGTACGTTTGACTTTTTAGTGGAACTGGTATCCGCGCTCCCTCCTCGTCATTTGTACCCTGGCTACATAATTTTCCATCATCTGGTAGCCTATGTTTGCCTGCCATTGATAGCAACAAAATTGAATCAAAATAACTAATTTAAGTAACATAAAGCTCCTCATTTGTCCAGAAACATTTACATTTACAAAAATTGTTAATGTAGATACACAATTGTTATGAAATAGCATAGTGGTAATGGACCACTATGTTAATGATAATGTTGATGCCCCCCTAATGGAAATCAAATTTAAACTTGAAATCTCATCTGCACACCCCTTCATACCTAACCCTAATAAAATAACTGATGTAAACTATAGTAGTTCTTTACAAAGCACATGTATAAACGCCACTACATATACAAACTTGTATAACACTGCACACCCTGTTTAGAAACCCATTTTGACTGGTTTGGGACTCTGTGCAATGTAATTCTTGCATTCCAGTGTAGCGTTCTGATTTATGGTAGGCTTTAAGCGGTTCCACCCTCCTACCCTCAAAAAAAAAAAAATCTGGGACCCCCCACACAAACCGGAATGCTGTTAAACATGTAGGAAGCATGCTTGAACCATCAACATTCTATCCCCTGAGCCAAAAGTGTGTTCTAGGTATAGTGAGAAACCGCATTAGTCAAAACAACGCCATTATCAAACACTGGAGACTCCTGAGTAAAACCTAACCGGTTTTTTTTCTTGGTGCCCCCTCCAGTAAAAGCAGTTCTTACTAACGCGGTCGCCTCTGGTTTCAACGTCAGGAAGCCAGAGCTGTATGCAGTGCGCGTAGCCATGCCTCTGGCGGCGGAATAGGAGC
The DNA here is from genome assembly GCA_019788955.1 of Albula glossodonta. NCBI lineage: Eukaryota > Metazoa > Chordata > Actinopteri > Albuliformes > Albulidae > Albula > Albula glossodonta. The sequence continues at coordinate 27,412,885 of JAFBMS010000004.1, read as the reverse complement.
TCAGAGTTGAAACAGGGGTCGTCGAGCTATTGTCCAGAAGCAGGGCGGCACTCGCATTGGTCAGTGGTGGGCATGCCATAAATCTCGCTGCTCTCTCATTCAAATTCCCCGGAGGAGCAGATGTTCCTCGTCTTTCTCGGGTGACTGTCTGTGTGCGCGCGTGTATAGCCTGCATGTGAAGCTTGCCTTTGTACTTGTGTATGTACTTGCAAATTTCTGAGTAGCCCACGTTTAATATGATTATTCAAAAAGACGACTTTTCATTGTATGGAATTTGCTGTTACAGCACGACGAGGCTAGGCCGCTCTCCTTTTCAATAAAAAAATCAGGAAGAGGATGATAAAGGATAATTTGGAGTATAGACTGAAACCTAGCATGAATTGGAGGGGACACGGGTGAAGACTGTGGTAACAAAAGACAGTGTTTGCCCGTTAGTAGTTAGAACAGGAGCACAGACTGAGTACAAACAGAGGTGGATTAGAAAGATTTGCAAACCAAGTAATGAATTCTGTAGGGATAGTATTGGCATGCTCATCCTCGCCTGTAAAATATGAATGGAAACAGCCTTGCATTTAACAAATACTGCTTAACAATGACGGAGTGCTCGGCTCTCCCTGCTGCAGATTGTTACAGATGTTATCACCTGTATAGATTGCCTCCATTGGTCATTCCTGATTCACAGACGTGGCCGCGTTTTACCCTTCACGCGACAGTTTGTGAGACTCGGTATCAGTATCAAGCCATTTTAACTCAAACTGGCGATTTAACCTCTAAATAATGAATTGTATTCCATAAAACAGATAATCTGAATAGGCAGGCTGGCTGAAATGAAAATTGCATATAAAATTAGAACTGGCTGAACAGCTTTCGATATGATCTGCTCTCACGTATGGAAATTTGTGTGAGGCCGAAATGAGGACTTGTCTTCATTTTATGATTTTGTATTAATTGTGTTGAGGTACTGTTTAATTGTTTTTACTTAGCATTTCATAACTCAATATTAACAAAGGTTCAGGGTAGTGGGCGTGTCAATTGAGGCACAAAGCTATTACCATATATTTCTAATCGGGATAATATACTACTTATGAAGGAAATTAAAACCATGTGAAAATCTCCATCAAAGGTGAAGAAATAGTTATCACTGAGGTAGTCCTGTCAGTGATAGGTTACATTATTTCATTACTAAATGTAAGGCTAGAGGAACTTTCCTACCCAACTACCATTATGCCAAGATTTCAGTGTTCTGTGCAAAAATCGTGCATTTATGTACTAGAAATACATAGAATTAAAACAGGAAAAATAAATTATTGTAACTTAATGCCAAACACTATGTTAGAATAGTACTCTGTATTCATCGCCTGCAGGAGTGTCCTGTCACTTTACAAGGGTCAACTTGGAAAAACAAAATGTGAATACAAGTAAAATGCGATAATTGTAACAGGCCCAAGCTGGGTAATAATGACGTATCGTATCTTATCAGTGCGGTTATTTCATCTATAGTCGTGGCTTTGGGTCAGCCCTCTCTTGCCCCATGATGAAGTGTGTGTGATTTTCCTTTTTTATTGAAGTCTTTTTGGTAGCCGAAACGTGCTATAATATTTATGGATATTGTAAATCGACACCACGATCTCAAGTAAGCACAATGTCACAATAAACGTAAGTGACATTAAGTTGTGGCAGTACACTAAAGGAATTCGTTTGAACGGTAATCTTTGTGGAATCATAAGTTATTTTGTATGATCATAAACGTTTGTACATTTAGGCCTATATTGTGTCTTGGTGACCCTAATATGAATTCATTTGCTTTTGATTGAACGACTGGAGGTGTGCAAATAAAGATTTCATTTTGAACTGATTGCCTTTAGTGAACCACCGTACATGAACATTAGTGCAGAAGAGACATTCGAAATTTGTCCTGGATCCATTTCATAATCCAATTAAAACAAAACATTGTCTATCATTCCACTTTACAGTTTATAAGTCACAGTGTTACATGACAATACAAGTTTTTTGGTACACAAAACAGTCCTGGAACTTTTGAAAGACACTACAAAAGTTTCCAGAAATGAATATTTGTCCCGTTCGCTGGAAGTCCCTTGAAAGTTATCTTCAAGCAAAACAAATTACATTGCTCGTGATGTTTTTATCAGCGATTATGACAATGTTATAATAATATAATCTGCCATGTCAGTCTCTTTATTCGGAACACATTTAAAATGTATTTGCTACTGTATTTGTTGTCTGTTCAACAACATTTTGGGGTGCCAGTATCGCTCGTATGTCGGAAATCCGGAGAGTTTTTTGTGATTGGATTATTATTATTTATTTTTTTTGGAACAATTAATGTTCCCCAGATTATATGGGGAACTATCTCAACATAATGCTATCTCACAAAGAAATATAAGCCCATCTACAGCGCCTGAGCGGATTGGAATGTTCCCCAAGGTTCTAAAAACAACTGAGTACAATGAATACAAATGGTTAAGTAATTGGACAAGTGTTTTTATTCTGTTTTGACTCCTTGACTATATTTAGATCTCCTTGAGTGAGTGTGTGTGTGTGTGTGTGGGGGGGGGGGGGGGGTTACTCTCTAAAACACAACATTTGATTGGAAACTAAACACATACTTTTGTTTAAGGCAAATGCATATTTCCCATATTTCCCAACTCTAATCAAATTATACCGACGAGAAGGCACACGCTCAGAGCACGTGACATGTCAAAGAAAATGAAAAGCAGAAAGTTGCCGACTCGCGAGATTGTCCTCCACACTACAGAGCCCCTGCACGCTCTGTCGACTGCAGCAGCCTCACCCACCCCCACGCACACACTTTTTTTTTTTTACTCCGCGTTGTTTACAGCAGTAGAAAGCAATGGAGTCATACATCTTACTCCGACGCTGGCGAGACAGGTCCATTTGTATGCATGGTTATAACCAGAGACTATACCTTTGCCCATTAACGTCCTTTCTTTCGCTCCCGCCTTTTCTTCATCCCCACCAGTTCTAGCGAGCATTATCTGATTATAGATATCTTTAAGACAAGGTGAATTCGTGGCATACGTTAAATGAAATGCATTAAGAATTACCGTAACGAACCCCTGGCTCGTGGGTGTCTTGATTAATCAATTTGTTTGTTTTAAATTGTTATGAATAGACCTGCAATTATGTCATTACGACTGCTGCTAATTATCAGTGCGGTTGTGTTGATGGCATTTTGGTAAGAACAGCACATTGATTTTGCCTTTCCGTCTTTTATTATGATGCAATTTCGGATTGTTGAATTTTATTTGTTATGTTTTTAGAAGTGAGAGGCATTCGGGTGTTGTATCCATGTTTTCTTGCAGTATCTCGGAAACTGTTAAAGGCGAGGAGAAATAATAAGCGTTTGACGCAGAAAGGGAGAGAGAGAGAGAACGCCTCGCTTTGCGCGCGAGAAAGAAAAAAAATGATTTATTGCCACTATCGCAGTTCAAACAGAGTTCAACAGGAATTGCCTCACACTAGTGGATGAGCTAAATGATGGTCTCTCTCAAGTTGTCTCACTGCCTAAGAGGAAAAAATGTACTCGCGCGAACGCTACCATTATTTCCACTACTTATGAACACAACGAGGGCAATAATAATAATAATAATAATAATAATAATAATAATAATAATATCCGTACATGTATTATTATTATTGTTATTATTAGTGTTATTGAAGAATTAATCAATATTAATGTTAGTGTATAATTCCATTAATCAAGCCACTGAATTATTTAAGGAAAGAATATTAACACTGAAATATTTAAAAATTAGTAATTTCAGCCATGTTATATTTTCTACTATATGTCATAAAATAGCAACTTGGGTGTGTCAGGATATTAGAAAGTTAACCAGAAGTCGGAAATGCAAGCTTTTCAAACAAATGTATGCCAAATGAAATAACACATTCATGCCCCGTTATTCAACATTATTAGTGAAATAAGCTGGTTCTCTGATGTCAATTTTGGTTTGTTACAGTTTCAACACTGGCTGCAATAGCACGACATCATTAGGTGTGTATTAAATTACATAGATTATTTACTTTTTAAACAGTGACTGAAATAAAGTATATGGTTTCATGCAAACAAAGGCGTTGAGGGGATTATGATTTTGTTACTTAGTTGAAACATCAGAGATGGTGGAGATAATGATGCATATTAAAAATTCTTGATCCATAGTATTCTGCTGTGGGCATGTTCTGAAGTGGGATACTTTATGTACAAAAGATATATTGATGATAATATATTAGATATTCCTCTGTGATATGAATTATGAAAGCTTGCACCTATATTCAGTTTAGAAACAATACAAACTGGCAGTTAATTAATGGGAAAAGTGAATCACTGAAGAAATATGAAAAGATCTTTAAAATGTTCAAATCTGCATTTTGGGACACTTTGCATTGCAATGAGCTGGATGCTTGGTCCACAATATTTCAGTTCAGTGTTTGTCTTAAAAAGGTAAATATTCCATCCTCTCCAGATCACTATCTGTTCATATTTTCCAAATGTTCAACATTGGTTTTATTCAATGGTTGTAGCAGGCAGAGAGGAAAGATGGGTTAATATAGAACAGACAATTGTAATGCTTTTTTCCCCATGGTTCCTTTAGTAATAAAGCCAGCACTATTCAACCGGTGAAGAAAAATGAGAAGTTAAACTCGGCACTTATTACTCTTGCTTTAGTGCTTTTAATCAAGCTTTTCTGCATTCATTTCACCCACAAAAAGGACACACCCTCGGTCTGTGTCTGAAACCCCGAATTAATATGAACGCTGTTAAATGTTTTAACACAATAAGGTGCATTTTATTATATTTAAAGTTGTGCACAAGTAATCTAATCATGAACATTGGGAATTTTATCAATTTTTTCGACCTTTATTCAGCTTCATTCACTAATATGAATTTATCCATATTTAATATAACCGTTCGAGTATTTATCCCCTTTTGTGTATTTATACAGATTTATGCGTTTTAATTTGCTTTAATTAGACAGATTTTTTTTTTCAATCTGAATATTATATAATGAATATTAAAATTTGCTCCTGGACTACGATTATTATTATCATTATAACGAATTCTTAAAACTGTTATGGCACTCGCAGAGTGTTCGAATGCTAATGTAATTAATATAATGTGCAATTAAAACTTTTCTTGACATATTTGTAAGGAATATTCTGGTGTATTATTGGTACATTGGTCGCATAATTTCGTGATTTAAACGTATAGTAGCCTAATTACATGCCTTAGGCAAATAAGAGAACACATAGCCTTGGTGGTTAATGGTTTATGGCTAATGGTTTATGTCTATGATATCGTGGATGTACAACATAACATCATGTTGAAGTCGTAAGCGGTTAAAAAGTTTATTTTAGTTAGTGTACACTTGGCCGAATCAGCTCATCGTCTTGATGTGTTTCACGAGGCAATGCGAAAAAAATGTTTGTTTAGAGGGAAAACGTCAGAAGGGGTCACCACAAGACTTCTGTATAGTACTGCAGGAGGGTGACCTAAATTTAAGGATTAATATGCAATGATTTGCGAGTCCTTACTGAAAAATAAAAATGTGTATCTTAGAACGGCATTATTTTTCAAAAGGAAATAATAGATATCGACGGTAAAAACAACAACAATCACGAAGAGTCAGCTTTTATTTGTTCTCCATTCAATGAAAACATTCTATGAAAATTCACCTTTATTGTAACTAAAATATTACGAATACAGCTGAAATGTTATTGGGAATCCACACTGCTAATAGCGAAAGGCATTAAGATTAGCTATATAAGCAACATTAGGTCTCTTAGTGACACACTATTAAGGCAATTAAAATGGCTTGTAATAATATATAGAATCAGTCACATTCATAGCAGTGCTATTCTGTGCGTCATCAGGGTATATATATAACAAAAAACTCGTGTAAACTTGTAAAATTTAGTTATCCATGTTATCTTGTAAAATATAGATCAATCCATATGTATTACTCATAGGTATTGCCATCCATGCTAACCTCCTATAACTTTACCAACTGAAATGGTTAACAAAGCAACTTATCAAGCTAGCTGAAAGGTAGCTAGAATGCTATCAAGCTGAGCCACTATTAATCAATAAGAAAATACAGAGCATAGTTGAGTACCTATTCAAACGTAGCAGTAAGGTTGTCTGGCTGAATACAATTGTGGATTACATATGACTATATAGCCAATGGTCTGTGACATTATTGGATAGCTAGCTAATGTTAATTGCAAAGGTATTTGCTGTTAACTACGTATGATGTTTTCTTGAATTTATTCATGACAACGACTATGAATCCAAACCTGAGATGGGTTGCCATGTTGGTATGGGATGAAAAATGTAGAAGTAGACGGTGTGTTACAATACCACATATCAGAGATTATTGGACCAGAGAAGAGGACATAACCATCAATAAATCTATGCATTGCAGTCTTTGTCAGAGGTCATAATAATAGTTTAAGCTAGGACCTCAGGTGGCTTACATTGTAAGATGTTTGTTTAGGAAGCAGGTGTGAGACTGGGTGATCCAGTCCCAGCCACGCCATTACGAGCATATGGTCCATATCAGCGAGGTATGAATTTGTCCAGCCTCACTGATAAAACATAGGGGTTAAGTCTGTAAATGTTTCAGTCACGTTGCTCTCTAGCGGCCACTCCTGGTTAGCCAGGCAACTGCGGAGGTTCTACCAGAATGTGCTGAATCCTCCAATGACATAGGCGGCATGTGATTGGTGGTGTGTCTGCAGGGCGGAAAGGGGCAAGTTGTCGAATGAGGAGACACATGCTTACAGCTGCCTCCTCCAGTGGCATGTTGCTGTTTGAGACGAAAACGTTTGGTTGAGTACCAAAAGAAGTGTAGAGAAAGTAGCAGATTAACTTAGCTGAAGTCAGGGTGAAGAGCGGCAACAATCAAAGACATGTTGATAGCAAATCACCTGAAATCCCTGAAAAGACTGACTGTCTTCGGTGTTGGGTACAGTGCTGTGCTTTGCAATGTGTTATTCAGTTTATAGTAGGACCTTAAAGGCACAAGCTGTAGAGCCACAAACTGGCAGGTCTACCAAACACAGTATAAACCTGGAAGAAGCCTGCAGCCATGCCTTATCAGTCTCGAGCTCTTTTTGTTACTGATACAGAAAAACAAGCCTTAAACCAAAACAATTCACACTTTCCATTGATAAAACAGTGAAAAATGAAGCAGCCTGCATATCTAGAAAATGTAGGAATCAAAAGTGCTTCTGGGGGAGGTGGCAGTCCCCCCCTTAACATTAATCTTGCTTCCCACCTTCTTTGTCTCCCCCTAATTTTTGAAAGCCATGTAACCAGATTATTATTATTATTATTATTATTATTATAACAGTTATCCTTCATGTAGTTGCATCCAGAACAAATGCCATGTGGAAGAAGATACTGCCCCCCCCCACCCCGAATTGGTCTAGAAACACCTGGTAAGAATCCATTGAAAAGCAGATCTTTTTCATCATGAGCAAAACTAACGGTCCTGTCTTATTTACAAAACAGTACATGTTTAATTAACTGTTTTCACATTAATAGACTTTCATTAACAGTACTAGAAGCAGTTTAAGCATACCAGAGTAGTCAGAAGCTGCCCACTCATTGGTCCATGACTGATGCTACCTCTTTAATTACACCGCTAGCGCGATCCCAAGTCAGCCTTAAATTCACAGTCCATCCCATGGTCCTTTCTAACTGAACACACATGGGTCAGGTTTAAATTCACAGCCCATCCCATGGTCCTTTCTAACTGAACACACATGGGTCAGGTTTAAATTCACAGTCTGTCCCATGGTCCTTTCTAACTGAACACACATGGGTCAGGTTTAAATTCACAGCCCATCCCATGGTCCTTTCTAACTGAACACACATGGGTCAGGTTTAAATTCACAGTCTGTCCCATGGTTCCCTCTAACTGAACACACGAGTCAGCCTTAAATTCACAGTCCGTCCCACAAAACACACATAATTCTTTTTTTCACCGCACTGTTTTGAATAATTCTGTTTTTGAGAGAAAAAAAGAGATGTTATTCTTGCAGTAGCCATTCACGCTACAGGTAAAGCATTCAGTGAGTCACTCTTCTTGTGTCATTAATATTCAAACATATGCTTTTCATGATTCAAGTGTTATTTGTTGGCTTTGGAGCATAGTTAATGTTCCTTTCATTTCGTGCCACACCACAAGTCTTTCTTCTTTACCAATTCTGATGTAGATTTGCTTGTTTTGGATCATTGTCTTGCCACATTACCCGGCTGTGATTCAGTTCTGGGATGGATAGCGTAACACTGTCCTGTTGAATTCTCTAACACAGACTAGACTGTATGGCTCATTTGGCCAAGTCCTGATGCAGCAAGGGTCCCTAAACCATGGCACCATGCTTTTGAGGCTCCTAGTGTTCTCATGAGGGTCTTACTACATTCACCAGACATAATGGGGCCCCCCAAAAAGTTGTATTTTCACTCATCAGAAAATTGTTTCGAAACTGTAGAGGTTCATCCAGGTACAAACAGATTTTTAGCAAACCCAAGAAAAGTATTCGTCTTAGTCAGAAGTGGTTTGTGCCCAGCTACTCTGCCATGAATCAGTTTTATTTTTTGGGTGTGTTTGTGATGGTGGAGCCATGAACATCGACCGAGTCTAGACGAGCATGCGGATCCTTGGATGTTGTTCCCGGGGTCTTTGTGCACTGAGAGATATGCTTGAGAGGTTTTGGCAGGACGGGCACCCCTGAGATTATCCACTACTGCCCCAAACTTTCTGCTTTTAGCCAGTATAATTTTGCGTATGGAGCCACAGAACCTTCCAGATGAATTAGCACCCAAAATCTTTTTTTTATATTCATACATTTCAGGAAAATACTACTTAATAAGATATTTCATAAATGAAAAGGCATTTAACATGGCCGTAGACATCATATCTATTTGATGTAGTTGAGTAAATCAGTGACTGGACCGTTAGAACATGAGAAAACATTCTCAGCCAATAACAACCCTACAGCCAGGTCCGTCAGTCAGTCAGGGTACCACACTAGACCCACCTCTCCGTGGCCTCAGTGAGGGAACGGCCACATTCTCTGCTTCCATAGCCCAGGTGGCCTTGTCCTCAAGCCGAAAACATTCCCAGCTTGATCCTCATCCTTGCTTTTGAATCCTTATGAACAGATGGCTAAATTAATGCAATATCAACTCCGTCGGGAAATTGCAAAACACTGTGCTGTTGTGCAGTAGGCACACCAAAATTAAAAACCTGAAGGTGGGTCTATTTAGAAGCCTAGTTTATGCTACAGCGAGCCGCTTTTTGTATTCTAATTAGGTGAATTTGATTGCAAATGAAATCAGTGAAATGTTGACAGTATCTCACACACAGCGCTTGCTTGTATTGACATAGTCAAAGTGTGAAAATGAAGACCTCTGACATCTAGACAAGGGCCCTAGGACCAGTGACAGTACAAATAGCTTGATTACATCAACGACCCACCACCATGTTGCACTGTAGTGAGTGTCTTCCGATTGTATGCTTCCCACTTCTGACACCAAATATTCCAGCGGTGTGCATAACAAAAAAGTTTAATTTTTGTCTCATTCAGCCATAATACCCCACTCTACTCAAAGTGCCAATGACATTTGGCAGACTCAAGGCACTTCGATAACAGCTTGCTGTTATTTACATCCTTCCAAACAGGCTGTAGGCCTTGATGTGGCACAAACAAATTTAGCTAAATCATATAACATTAGAATAAAATAGTTTTTTCCAAATGGTTGAACATAAAGCATCTGTGTTGGGTAGTTTGTAGATATGGGCCGTTTCATCAAAAATCAAACAATTTCCCTTCGAGCCCCCCGCTGATTTTCCATTTTATTTCTGTTACTATTACATATAAGAGCAAATTTATCATGTGGTATGTCCCTCGTGACAGCAGAGACCCAAAAACATGGCATTTTTCCAGGTCTCTGATGGGCGGGTATATGTTTGACAGACTCATGAAGGCACAAGGGACCTCAGCTAGATGTTGAGTCAGATGTTAAAATTTAGGGCAAAAGAGGCCCTTTCATTCGAAAGGTTCTCCAGCTAATATTGACAAATCTTTCTTGTTTTAGGAGGGATGATAGAAAGTCACTGGAAGATTTTTCACTTTCACTTTCACTTGACATCCCCTCTTACACCGCTTGACCTCTGACACTCCCACAGCAAATCTGACCTTGAACTCTGCTTGCGTCCTGATTTCATTAAGTCGCACCCTTGTCCACTTTCGATATAAGAACCTAGTAGACCTGACTCTTCAGCTGATTGGCAAATAAATGACGAAGTGTAGTGTGAAGTAAAAGTATAAAGAGCATAAAAAGTACTGGAGTAAAAAGCGTAAAAAGTACCACAAAGTACCACAAAGACAAAGGTTCCAAGATGGAAAAGATGTACTGGTCCAACCATATGATTCTTAGATTCCCTGACAATTTTTTAAAATATATTTGGACTATTTTATTTTGCAGATGCAAACAAATGTCTTTTGTGCTATAACACTATGATTTATGAAGCACCACATTTTGGTTGCACTTTACAACCTGTATGTATAAGGCTTTCGATCAAATATGTATCGATATTGTATTGATTTAAATGAATTTTTTATTTTGTTATCCCACATAGACTTGGCATCATGTGTTGTGAGATATTAATAAAATATTAATTATTACATGAATGCATATTGTTGACACAAGGTAAGGACAGACAAATTCATTCAATTAACAGAGAAAGAGTGAAGTTAAATGGCTTTTGAACAGTGCAGAATTGTTGAAGATATATTGAAACATGAGTGCAAAGTTGTTGGACCAGCATCTTCAGTCCTAATTAAATATATGACATAGTGTCTGCTTTATCACTTCAGAAAATGGAATCGCTCCAAACAGTGTTAGACATGCTGTTTCCATGCCTGTGAATGGCTGGGCGCTGTAAAACCGGAAGAATAGAGTGGAGATACAGAGGTGAAAAACACAATAAATAAAAATATATTAAATGAATTGTATAGTAATTGGTATCATATATAATTATTAATATAAAATCTGCAAAACCCTATATGCATATAGAACAGTTGACACAATGCCTTAACTCAAAAACAATAATTTAAATCTGCATTTAAAAAACGTACTTATGAGAGTAATTAGAATCTGTGATTCTGTGCATGGCAGAACCATTACTATGGTGATCATAATTGTTGCTAGGATGGCCAGACTGGTTTCAAAATCCCAAGCCAGAAGTGATTTGCCAGAACAGCCAAAATAAAAGTAAGTACCATAAACAATGCGTGTTTTTGGAGAACCCACGGGGGGTGGGTTCTCTCCCCCCCCCCCCCCCCAAAAAAAAAAAAAAAACACCAGGCTTTTTTACATTGTAACCAATAAGGAAATACAGATATCATTGCTTCCTCTCATTCTTCACAATTTTCACGTTTTTATTAAGTTTATTCGATTTTATGACAGATTGGCAGTTAATTTTTTATTTGCACAAGTCATAATATCAATATAAGTGACCAGACAAGTCAGCGTTTGGCTGAAAGGGCTGAGCTGCCAACGGTAATCTAATGCAATTACATTCCGCAATTCAGGGAGCTTCATTATTTTCATTCAGATGTTTATTAGCAAATTTGGCCCTTAGGTGGGAAATTCCAGCCGAACTCCGTGAAGGTTGATGAGCGGGGAAATAAATATTTCGAGTGATTAATTGCAATTACGCTCATCTGTGTAATTACGCGATATCGTTAACTACCTTCCTTTGGCTGCAGCTCAAGAGATAAAACTGAGACAGTAAATGGGGGGGGGGGGGGGGGGGGGGCTTTATAAAACCCGGGCTCTCTCTGCTGCCATTTGAAATGATTTATGAGAAATGCGCGTTACGCTTGAGATTAATAACTCACTGCTATAAGATGCGTTGATTTCAGGCTACAGTTTTGATTCTGGAACGAAGCATTTAGTCATTGATAAACCGAATGGTTATTGACACCAGGACCAATTCACTGATAAACGGAATAGTCTTTGCCATAACAGGACTGCTAAACCGATTCTCATACCAACTCCAGTGGTAATTGAATGCATTACATATTAAACCCCAATATTAAAGAGATATTGTATAAATACCGAGATCAATAACTTAGCTGCAGTGATTTTATGCAACCGTTTCAATTCAGTAATGTAGGATATACATTCATCAATAAGATCAATTGCAACATTTTGACATTGACTGCATTATTTATGAAGAACTAATATATAGAATTAATCTGACCCAAATGTAATTCAGTTTAGGCTACCAATCCTGTTAGCACACAACACTCCTCTATGTGACATGTTTCCTTAAAGTAAAACGTAGTGGATTTATTACATAACATGGTGTTAATATAGTAAGAACATGTTCCAATTTTCCCTCCGAACAACCTGATAATTAAAGGGTCAGCTAGCATATCCATATCCTGTTTAAATGTGTATAACTGGACATCTCAGATAAAACTGAATTCTGCAGCGTTTAATCTTTTGCTTGTTGCATTCCGCTGCGTACCCAAAGCTGCTGTGTTGTAGCGGATCAAGGCACAGCAGTATTACGGAATGCTTAAGGAGTTGAGTTTATGACCCCAAGGTTCTAGGTTCTGTTCCCAGGGTGGATGTTGGTATTATGCACTTAACCCAAACTTCCTCTGTAACTATCCACCTGTATAAAATGGTGGTGTGTAAACCGCATAAGTTGCTTTTGACAAGAGTGCCTGTTGAATGTCTGCAATGTAAAGGAGATTCATAACTACCTTAATGGTGAAGTAAGATATTATGCCCCATATTAACATGCGTATAAATACTAGAGTGGCAGACCTAATGGTTGAGCTTGTTTTCAGACCTGGTTTGAGATCATGCTAATGGGATGTGTGTGTGTGTGTGTGGGGGGGGGGGGGGGGGGGTGGCAAGGTTGGGGTCCCTTACGTTGAAGGACCTTTCACAGATTAAGTCTCTTTTTTTGACTTGTTGTGACCGGTGATGTTTATGTTATTGCAGTCGTCCAGCCTTGCTCACGTATTTCTGTCTTTTCACCAAAGCTAATGCTAGCTCACCTCACCTCCTTTCTCAGATATGACCTAGCAAAGTTCAAACAACTAACAAACTTTAGTTCACTAGTAGGCATGCATACCATGAAAAGCCATGTGCAACGTAAGTACTGGACCATTCGGGTCATTTGGCAATGCAGTGGAATGATATAAATCATTTTTAATGCAACATCTGAATTTTTGTTCAAAAAATTAATTCCAAATACACAAATAACTTTTTTTATTGTGGAAAAAATTCACAATAAACATGAAGCTTCTTTGAGCTGAAGGCCGAAAGGAAGCACTGACAGTGACAGCCAATCTGAGGAAGGGCGGGCCAAACAATCACAGGAATGCAGCTGTGATTTGCAGTCCCTCTTTAAAATAAAACCAGTATGAGCACCCTGCTGGATTTACATATAACATGGTGACTTGCTGCAGGGAAGGCCAGACGGTCAGTAACAGAAAGGAAAGAGTGAACAGAGGATCCTCCAGCTAGTGAAAAACATGGGCGTTTATTGTCAACCCTCCTGAGAAAACTCTCCTGAGCTTCAAAGGAATGTCATGGGAATTAAGGGTACAGAAATGGGTATGAGTGGACAAGTAATTTTCAACGAAATTATGCTGAGAGCTGGTCCAGAACGTGTCTCAGGCCTATTTGTGTGTATACTGGTTTGCCGCGGATCTGTATATGAATGAAACCCCCCCATAGGTTGGGTCACCTGATCATCTGGCTGAGCCCAGCCTACCTTAGGCTGCCCTTAGAATCGGGCCGACTTTTCATATCTCCATACGGCAACAGGCTAAGTTACTCATTCACACACCCATGTAAATACACACACACACATATACACATACTCACATGGACACACACTCCATATGCGCACGCAGAGTGGTGAAACGCTCAGCTCTCTTTGCTTTTAATTTCACACCACTTCTGCATTCTGCATTATTATACATATTAATATGACCCATTTTCAAGGTGGTTCACACAAATTAGTATGCAATGAGTGGTGGAACAAAGGAAAAAGTCATTAGTGCCAGCCATGTATCACTTGACAAAGGGGCTTGCCTATATCCATTTCTTTATTAACTTAGATATGATTATCTTTTAGACAGTGCAAAATCTTGTGTCCTCCTCCAGCTACAGTGGTCTTATTTTAACATGAAAAATAAATTCCTTTTATACTTTAATGAAACGCACCGAGCCTCTTCATGAATAACCTATTTGTATAATGCTGCACGGAGGGTTTCGGAGTAGTGTTTTTAAACAAATAACCATGGAGGATGAATAAATATGCAGGCATGAGACATCTAATTAAAAACCGCGCCGAGCTCCACAATGGTCAGTCATTTAAAATGAGGCTTATAAGTGACTAATGAATCACAATAAAGGAATCAGCAAATGACAGCAGTGTAGCATAATGGTTAGGGAGCTGGGCTTGTAACCCCAAGGTTGTAGGTTCAGTTCCCAGTGAAAGTGCTGCCATTGTACCCTTGAGCGCAACCAGCCACAGTGAATATCCAGTTGTATAAATGGGCAATGAGTAGATATACAAACTGAATGCTGCTGTGGATGAAAGTTATCCCTAAATGTATAAATTTGTGAGGGGAGCATGTCTGTCTTTTTAAAAACATGGGTGTGGGCTCCATGAGGTCTCACAACCAACATTCTAATGTGGGAGGTTTTTCTTTATAGCTTCATGTCTCTTGTTGATGATGTCATTTACTGGCATGACATTAGACATAAAACTCATTAAGTATTCATACTTCCCTTATGTGTAACTTTTATTACAGGATGATAAAATCAATGAGAAGACTGAGAAGTCAGTGATCCTAAAGACACCGGTTCTAAGAGAGTTCTTGAATGTGTCCTCTGTCGCCACCTTCCATCATTGTATGAAATATCTCAGCTGTCATTCTTTCCCCACAACAAACGTTCATTTAGATTTGTGTGCCTCAGCTTCACTAGTCCTCTGCCCTATCAACATCTGTGAAAGGCTATGCTATGATGGAGAAGCCAGTGCCATGATCTAGTCGATATTGTGCTTCTTGCCCACGGTTCCCTTAAGCCACAGTCCCCTCGTTTGGTCTTGGTCTTTTACCTAAGTGATTAGAGTGTTGGTCCCTCTGGACTTAGACATCTGATTGGTTAACAGACCCACCACTCAGCTACCCAGGAATGAAACATGGGTGGGCGCAACTGTGTAGAAATGCAGTTACTTTAAAGGCCCCTCCTTGTCAGTATCACATTTTCCTGCATTTTGTAAGGCAGTTGCACATGGAGGTATCAACATTAACATACATTCATACCAGATTTGGTTGAAGGATCAAAATCTGAGTTTTGTCTAAATTCACTGAAACTGACTGAAAATCTGAACAAGCCCACCCACTTCTGGAAATACATCATGTCTTTGATGGGTACTGGGATCTACTCTCCCAACAAATTGTTATGAAGTCTCAGCCCATGACATAAAAAAAGGTAATATGAGAAATGTTTTTTACCAGACACTTTATATCTGCTGGCTATTATTTTGATAATCTTAATAAACAGTGTCTGCTTGGGTACTGTAAGGACTGTTTCAGAGTACAATATGTAAATGTACATAGCCGAAAGTATACATTTAAGAACACCACTTAAAGGATTCTATTCTGGGTCCAGTCTTTAAAAAACAGGTTTAATTCGACCCTATTTTTTCTCCCTTAAACTTACATTAAGAAGTCAAAGTTTGGATCATTGAATTTCATTTTACACAGTTGGCCTAGTTTCAGTGACCAGATGTCCACACTTTTAGCAATTAGGACTTTACTGATTATGCCTGCCAGTCAGTGATGGAATCAATAAAAGAAGATTAACGCTTCCTCAAGGAATCTTTTCTCATATAGCGCAACACATAGAATTAAAGCATTAGATGATCTAAATGATTTAAAATCCTGGCACGTGAGTATGGAACATTTACTGTTCATGGCATGCTTAGCTTTATATGACATAATACAGACTTCAGAATGTAACTCATCCATCAAAAGACATTAAAAACCCCCAATTAAGAGCAAATGACGGGTTATTACAATTCAGCGGTTTCAATTGTGGTGGGAAAGAAAACCAGCGTACACAGTCAGTCCCCAGGATAGAGTTTGGGAACACTGTACAGGAATGAGGTCAACGTGCCCCTAGTGTAAATTGTAAACAAAGAATTGTACTTTTCTAAATCTATTTTACCACCATGTTATTGCAGTTCTTCCTTAGTTAATGGAAAAGGAAAACACTGTCTCAGATGCTATCCTACAAATGATTGATTGGGTTCTACTGACTGAGAAGACCACTTTGTGTGGATATCGTGACCATCAAGCTCCTCAAAACATTGGGCAACTACTATATAGAAGATATAATAGCTTTCTGTAAAAAAGTACGCTGAATTTTTTTTACACTGAAAAAAAAAATGTCTGGAGCAGGTCAAACAGGATTTAAGAACATGGGTAATTTTGCCTCTGTGCCTGGTTATGGGGATTGGTCCGCTGAACTGGAGATCCTTCCAGTCCTCTACATGGTGTCCTCAACCCTCATTCCAATGTCATACTTCAACCTCTCCTGATCCCGTCGTCACTGTTCCGTAATACATAAAGTTTTACTTTTGAGCCCCAGGCAGGTGAAGGTGTTCGTTTTGCCGATCCTCGTTCTACCTTCAGATTTTATTATCGGTCTTGTATCAGGTATTCTTTACTGTGGATTGGGAAATGCAGGTGCAATGTCCAGGTGTGTAACTGCACTTCTAATTTAAACTGTGTACCCCTGCCTGCTAAGAGAATGGCCTGGGAAAATGACCTTTATATGGACCTTTATACCTTTTAGATGACTTAATTCTAAAAAAAGAATAATATTAAGAACGGACTCCAGAAATGAGTGCTAAAGTAAGATTGTTCTAGCCCTTTTCACATTTTGGCTGAGGCCAGAATTTGCAGAATTCTGGGGGCCATTCTTTTTTCACAAATAATGCAATGTCTGGTGGGCCCTCTCCACTCTCTTTGGAACCAACCAAATGGATTTGCACTTATCTAAGCCGTAGCTGGGTTGCCTGGTCTTTTGTGTTTTGTTAGCATGTCGCTCAGTGCAGTGGAATTGTAAGATACCGGATTTGTTGTGCAGCATCATCATTTTTTGAAAATTGACTGAGAAATTAAGACTGCGAATACATTTTCAGAAAATGGATACCATGCGTCACATCTGTGAATTGTAGAGGGCCTGGTGTATTCTTCTTTTTATTTACATAAGGTGTACAAATAAAAAGAAATAAACATTACAACATGGAGTGACAATAATCATCCAGTACCATTAAGTAACATCAATCTTGCCTTCTATGGAAACGGCCGCTCCAAAATCATGTCAGGAATATGATTTCCATATCAGTATTGACCTGAACCACCAGAGCCTTCACTATTTTGTCTTTCTGCATTTTTGTGTACTCTATGTAGTTTTGGCACCTCATGTGTATCTTACCTGTACACTGTGCTTGTCTGTTATTCCCCAGGTGAACCAATCAGGAACTATAGTGGAGAGAATCCAGTAATCTCAGCAGTAACTGGCAGAGAAGAATACGTCTAAAAGATGCTCTGATTGGCCAGCTGCTGAAGATGAACAAGAACTCCTGTGTCACCTGCTGTCTGCTTAAACAGTAGTGACCAGAGATGGCCTCCTGGTACTGGCCAAATGAAGATCAGCTTCCTGGGTCTTGCATGAAGATCAAGATGGTCAAAAGAAGATGAAGATAAGAGGACCTGCCAAATGTTCGCTGGAATATTTTCGGTTCTCCAAGGATTGGGGCTACAGAATCACTGGGCAAGCCCTTAAAGAAGCTTAACCTCGTCTATACCAAAACTGGATTATTCCACCGGATGAAGCATGCCTATCTCAGCAAGCAGTGGATACAATCACAATCCAGGCATCTTCATGAGACATCAGATGTTTCATTCCTGTGGTTATCTAACATTTCAACAAAACTACCTTTCTAAGATACATTGCCTTTTTTGTAATGCACTTTGTTTACATTGTATTTATATGTGCTGTTTGACTGCCCTTCAAGGACATACATTCTTTGATGGACAATAAACTTGAAACATGAACAAAGTCTTAGAATTTTTCCCACTTATGTACTGCACACTGCTATACCTTCTTCAACATTATGGGCTCACTTTATCTTTGCCTGTGTGATCCACGGACAGAGACTGGGCACCAGTGCTCGGTGAGGAGCTGTGGAGCTTGCGTTACCATTAGATTGACAATTTGGCCTGGATTCAATAATTTTGCACTCGGCTTTGACTTGAAAGTAAAGGTAGGTGTCAAGACTCCGGGTGGCTCATGCAGTAAGATGTTCAAAATAAAGGCCGGTGTCGAGACTACAGGTGGCCTATGCAATAAGATATTGGCTTGGGAAGCAGCATGGGCCCTGCAACTGGGTGTTGGAGTCCCAGCCACGCCATTACCTGCTATGGCCAAAGGTCTGCATTGGCAAGGCAGCAACTGCCCCGGAATATAAAGGGAAATATAGGGCTTAGGATCGATCGTCTCATTGCTCTCTAGCGGCCACTCCTGGTCAGCCAGGTGCATGTAGCTGTAAGAACCAATTTGAAAATGCAGCATTATTTTGCAAAATTCAATTCACATGTTCTCTGGTGCTGAAAAACATTTCCACAATGGATTCAAAACTGTGTTGCCATAATGCAGGTTCATTTTAAATTTTATTTCGCCATACCATTGGACTATAGGCCTATTTGCATATATTTTTCCAAACTATGACGTTTCATAAATATTCAATTTGTGTTTAAGTACTGGTGTATGGTTTCTTTTCCTTATTCTTTTATTTTAGATCTGGCTTGAAATTCTCCTCCAAGGAACATTTTGGGAAAGACTTGCCAAAATGCATTGAGCATAATTGAAAACCGCCATAAGGAAGATATAAGGAAAGTCATGGCAGATAAATGACATGGTAATGATGATGACCATTACTATTATTATTGATGAAGATCCTGAACGGTCTCTTTGTGGGTTATATTCAGTTATTTTACTTTGCCCATACCTTGCACAATTCATCTGACACTGGATTTATAATTCATGATTGTTTTTCCTATAGACACTGTGCCATCGTAATAGATGGGCGAACCGAGACACGATGACCCGAATTCGTGATTTTTAAAAATGTACAGATCACTGCTCACTGATGGTGGTACGGAAATAGTGAGAGGCCAGGTCAAGTCAAGCTTATCTACCGCAAAAAAACACTGAGCTCAGACATTTTTCACGAAACCCAACAATTTCCACACTCCTTTTGTTAGAAAGTTCCTTTGGAAACTAGACTAAAACAGCTTTGGAGTGACAATTCCTCATTCAGCATTTGACCAGGTCCCATATTGCTCTCAGCCGTACAGATTGGTGGTATGTTTTGTTCGATTTATTTCACTAGATTTTTCCCAACCTGATCTACAACTAAACTAGATGATCTCCCGCAGTAACTATGCCTGCCAAATCTGTGAGGAGGAAGACGTGAGCATGTCCTCTGATGCTTGATTCTTTATGCACTGCGGACACACCACCAATCATATGCAGCCCATGTCATAGGAGGATTACAAAGCCAACATATTCTCAGTTTGTTTATTCAGACGTGGAGAGGGACAAGACCAGTGGAACTACCCAGCTAACTCCCTACCATTGCCTACCATTTAAGCTGAGCCAATTGTTCCCTCGCCAATGCGGACCTTCCACCCTAGCCAGCAACAGCCAACCAGAACTCAAACTCCAGTTGCTTTGGTTTGAGACTGAGTGTCTTTTCAGCTTGAGCCACCCAGAGGACCCAGATTAGTGGTATTGTGTATCCAGGCCAGGTGGAAAAAAATCCTTGGAGACACAGAGGTACAGCATCTTACAGAATCTACACTCAGCAAAGTCCCTGGGTCTACAGTAGACAGCCCTGTTAGAGTGGAAAATGGCACACAGCCCAACTGAGAAAAACAGCACTGGTATTTTCCTTCAGAAAAGTTGGTTACCATACCAACAGCTAAGGACTGTATGTGCAGATGGTACAAAGTAGGGCTCAGACTGAATGTGACTATTTTACTGTTGAAATTTCATTTTTTTCACATAAACAAAAAGTCAACCAAACTCCCACCTTCCCCATCAAAGACCCGTCCTCCACCACTACATCCAAATAACAGCCCCATATCTACCTTACTTACCTCCCACCCCCTTTGCTTTGGCTCTGATAGGACAGAAACAAAAACTGAGAACACCAATGGAAAACAAACACAGTAATGCACATGGCAATCATTGTTTTTTTATATAAGTGCATGCTGGTATTTTATTGGCTAATGTTATGCTTAGACACATCTCTGTGGAAGCCTGTTTTTATACACTTGCCCCACATGTACCAAACTGTTTCCATAATTAACATGAACATAAAACAGGGTGAGTTTCTCCTCTGAGCAGGAAATAGCTGGCTTGTCTGCACTGGGGTAAGTAGCAGGTAAGTTGGTTAAACTCATCAGTCTTGTAGCTCTCTAGTGACATCCTATGATCAGCTGTGGGCCTGCAGGTCTGTGAATATGTTGGCATATGTTGGCTCCACATTCCTCCAAAGTAATAGACAATAGTTACTTGTGCAGCTGTTTCCTCCTGAATCAATGGAAGGTTAATGAAAGGTCAGTAAACATGTAAAGGTGCAAATCAAGGGGAAATGTTTCAAAATAATTCTAACTCTAATTTAAGATTTGAATTCCAACTCTGATGGCTTGACCTCTAAGACCAGTGCCACTCTGTAGACTAGGGTTTAATGATAATGACTGACTCTCCAGATATAATCAGCTAATGGCATAGGCCAGACATCAATGTCTCTACATTAGCTATGCCTAGGCTACTGGTCCCTAACTGTGGTCAGGAAGAGCCACTGGGATCAATGGGTTTTTTATTGTTACTCTTAATGGATTAACCTGATTTTATGACAGAAACCAAACCTGCAAATCCTGTGGCTCTGTGGAACAACAGTTGGCGGCTCCAGGTCTAGGCTATCTGACTCACACCCCATCCTTATTGTGAAGGTCTTTTCCCTACATGGTCCTCTCAGGACCCATATTTTTGAGAACATTCATCATAAGAAATACATATATAATGAACAGATGACTATGTAATA
The DNA here is from genome assembly GCA_019788955.1 of Albula glossodonta. Classification (NCBI taxonomy): domain Eukaryota; kingdom Metazoa; phylum Chordata; class Actinopteri; order Albuliformes; family Albulidae; genus Albula; species Albula glossodonta. The sequence continues at coordinate 27,391,607 of JAFBMS010000004.1, read as the reverse complement.
TGGATGTGGAAGTTGAGAGGATGGGGGCTCGGCGTATTTAGCCTTGATTCTTCGAAGGAAGCTCTGGCGGTTATCAGTCCCCAGTTTTGAGAACCTAAATGGACAGACAAGGACGAAAGGGAGAAGGAGGGATGTGGAAACTGCATGGCACAAAAAGACAGAGGTCGGTGTGTCCATTTAACATAACCGTTGATTGGCTGAGGAGAGTGAGTGTGGTCCCTCCTCACCAATCTTCACATTACCACCTAAACAGATTCCTGTCATACTGCTTCCAGTATTCGATATGGTTTAACAGTGGAGGTGGTGTCCTTGCCTCCCTCAGCTTTTGGCAGATGGACCAACTGAGATACTTTCTGCTCTCAATACAGTTCTAAAACATCCTCCACTTCTCCCCCAAGGTACATTCTTTGGCTCTACATGTACCATTTCCTCCATTTTATCATTTGTAGTCCTCCTGTTACATCTGGTTTTATGGAAGTTACAGAAGAATTGTTAAAACAGAATTATGATGCACGCAGAGAATATTACACCCACATTATAATGATGATGCACAGTATGTAAGTCCAATACACCAAACTTGCATGTCTCTGGATCATGAGAGGAAACTGCAGAACCCTGGAGCAAGCTACCAGCTAACTGTTCACTACATCACACTTACTCTGTGTCAGTGATATCCAACAATCAAATTGGAGAATTATTCAAAGTTGTTCCAACTGAAATTGTCTCAAAAAACTTGAGTACCATAACTGTCGACCAACCATTTTCGCTATGGATCAGTCACAACAAAGATGATGTCCTCCAAATACATCCCACAATCTGTGTATTTCATGGATTACCTGTTGAATAAACCATTAACCTTATTACCTTCTCAAAGTTAAATTCACAAGAAATCATGACATGGAGTGTTGGTTGGTCCATGAAACTTTTTCCGTCAGCCAAGAGGTCCATGCGATGCTACCCAAAAACTTTCAACAACCTTATGGTGGGTAATGAAGCCCAGCATTTGAACACTTTGATGGTGATTCACAGAAATACCTCAGTGTAATAACAGTGCACTATGTACTGTGCCAAAGCTCATTCCACGTTTTGTATTGTGGTTTAAAGAGTCCTTTTCCAGCTTCTGGTGATGAAGCATGTGCCGCTGGCAGTTTAGTATATTAGCAAGTCCGTAATTAACATGAGACAATTCAGTAGGTTCTGTTGTTATAGATATCGCAGTACTTGCATATATAGTCTGAATAACTTATTGTATAAAGAGATTTGACATCAGAAACTAGGAAAGCGTAAGTGGAGCTTCCTTGTCCATTGACTCTCATTCATTCCAAAATGAGGCCTGGTAAAAGACCTGCTGGATAGCGGCCATCATCAGGTCAAAAGATATCTTATTTCTGTTTCTAAAAAGGAAGATGAATGAATAACCATGATTTTAAGGTGATTTATTTCAAGTAACAAACATATAGCACCTAGTAAAACAGGTGTTGTATCATGAATAACAACCGTGATGTGCATACTTGTCTTCCGTTAATTTTTTACAGCTAGCCACGTTTATCAGGAAAGTTCAGCTACCCAATTTAAATGTAGCATTCATAGACTGTATCCTACCCAAAACTTCAGTGCGCTCCTTGCTCTCTGACTCCCCCCAACCCCCCTGCCATTCTGCCGCCTCCCACTGAATGTTATCAGGCCTCGCCTTTTCTCTCCCACTCTTCTTTTCCCTCTGAGAGAGAGACAGCTTATTGTGAGTAAGTTGCTGTCCACTCCGCAGCATTAAATCAAAGCCCGGGGGAGATAATCTATTCGGGCTGCAGCGGGCAGGACTGCCCATCTCACTGCTCCATATCACCTTTTCCACTGCGAGGGTCGCAGGTTAAAAATGCGCATTTTTCTTCTTCCTACGCAAAAACAAACATTTGCAAACCTGCACCAGTGTCCTTGGATATATACACACACATACACAAGCATGCTAAGAAAACACACATATTAAAACACTGTATTAATCTAAATATGCAAAAGCATGCACATAATAATATAATACACACATATACGCTACACATGCGTACCATTTACCAGACCTGTAACATGCAGAAAAAGCATGAAACAACATCCACATGTAATACACATAGGGCCTGAGTAACTAAAGAATTTTGTATGTGCAAACCTGTTTTGCAGGAGCAAGTAGACTAAGCGGGCACATGATTGGTTGAGGTAGTTTGTTTGTTCCAATCACAAATCACATCACTGATATTGCCTGAGCAAAAAATCTTAGCGTGCTAATGGCTCTGATAAATCTGGCCCATACCCCCCGAACACAGATATACGCACAGTGCACGCGATGCAGACATTCTGCAGGTTACAGTTGCTCCTGTTGAGAGCGTGCAGCAGGGACTCACACCTCGGTGCCTTGTCAGCAGATGTCTTTGCCGTGGCTTTAAATAGTACACAACACGGTGTGCTGGATGTTTCTGCTGCTTCAGTGCTTAGCTAGTCCATTATCTGTAGGGTGATCAATGGCTGTTTGTTTGTCTCTCCTCCGCTGCGCTCTGGGTTAGTCGGTTACCTCCTATCATTTCTAATATCATAGAATGAAACCATGACCTTCACGCAAATTAAGGGCCCTGAAAATTCCTGTTTCTGGAATGTCCTGTCCTTGTTATCCAATATTGGTTTTAGAGTTATTTCAGGTAAATGCAGTTTTACCAGAGAACTATTCCTAAAAGAATATTACAACTATTGTAGGCTAGTTGTAAGGCGTGTTAAACAGTTAAGCCAGTTGGGACGTTGTTCCAGTGTGTGGATCGGGAGAGGACAATATGGTGGTAGGGGATAAAGATTCCTCTAATGTCTCCTTTCTTCTTTACCATAGTGCCCTAGTAGCAGGACCCGCCCATCCCAACAGCAAAGGGATTGAGCTCGTGTCAGGCCCCCCTACCCTGCATTAGGCCTCCAGGGAAGGTCAAGGTTAGCAGAGTGATGATCTTTTCCCTTATGTCACATTCATTCCCATACAAACAACTACAAATTTCAGCTGAAAATGGTGTGTAATTGAGCTTTTTAAATGCAAAGATTAGCATGGCAATCAACCAATCAGATCTTAGCAAGCACCAGCAGGCACCGCCAGCTCTGACTTAAAGATAGTTAAGGTGACTCCATCAGGGGCACCAAGGGGTAGTAAAATACAGGGAGCATGTCAGAGAGGCAGTTTGGTGGCCAGGGCAAAGGGGACAGTTATGAGAGCTTGTGCAGAGCTGTAGAACTTGCATCAAAGAGCAGGCCAGGTCCATTAATGTCTAACAAGTTGCCATAGAGATTTTAGCACAAGTTAGGTGCAAAAATGATCACAATAAGCAAAATAACTTATCTACATGCAGTGGAATATTTTTATAGCTTATAGAAATTGCAGAATTCTCCCCCTAATGATCAAAAGATGTAGTGTTGCATTTGAAGTCAACATTCACCAAGCAAGGCATCCCTGAAATCCTATTTTCTGTCAATGGGCTGGGATAACTGTTTGCAGAAGACTGTGGGTTCACCTGTAGTCTGAAATTCATGCAAGGCAAAGGTGAGTCAGAGCACCATGTCCAAACTGTGAAAAACCTACAAAAAAGCACAGGATCCATATCTGGTGCCTCGCGCTTACAGAGCAATGTTATTGGCTGGCAGCTACAGCCCAAACACAGCGTCTAATTGGCTGCAGACTGTGGACTACAGTGCTTCCACTTCTTTGCTGGTCCCTGAACTCCCGGACTAAGCAGCTGCTAAAGAAAGGAAGAGGAAACAAAAGGTTGCTGCGATCGTGAAAAGGGACATCATGTGAAGAACGTAAGTCCATTCTCAGCAGGATAGGATGAGTGGATCATGGATGTCACGGGGAACGGTCGGTCATACTTGGAGGAAGGGCCACACAGAATTACGCAGACGAGCAAAAGACAGGAAGTGCTGATGGGAAAGACTGGGGGTCACACCTAGGTGCCTAATGCACCTCGCCAGCCAACGGACAGAGCACTGGATACACCAACTCCACATAAGACTCCAACACAAAACTTACCTGCTGTCATCAGGACCAGGTGTGCAGGGGAAGCGATCGAACCACAGAGATGGATTTACAACACTGAAAAAAGATCTTATATCCATAAATAGATTATGAAAATTAAAGAAGAGCTTTGAAAAATGTATATTTATAGGTTTTATTATAACTAAGACTAGCATGGTCAACCTGCACTGTTGTTTAGTGATGCTGCTTATGTACTTGCTGGTCTGGAAACATGGTAGGCTGAGGTTTGACACTATTACTCATAATCATTGTGGATGCAAATATGTTCCTCCATGCTGTTCATTGCTCTGAATAAGAATGTCTGCTAAATGACTGCAATGGGATGTAATGCCAGTTCATAGAGATAGCTGAGAAAGTGCAAAGCAGCTCCATCCCAAAGGGGCCCAGATAACCTTCTTCACCTCTGGATCTGGAGTAGCTTCACCCAGGTACGAAGAGGAAAAATGACAGCGCATACCTTTATTTGAAAACTGAAGTCATACATTTTCGATCTTTTACATTGTCAATGAATAGGTTCAAATTTAGCTTTAAATTACTGCTGTATTTGATTGCACATACACACTTATAAGCAAACCCTCGAATCTGTGAAGTGTTTTTTTGGGGGAACCAGGGTTGGGGGGGGGGGAGGGGGGTTGGATGCTTGCCCTACTTTTAAATTCCTGGAGTGGGTGGTATGGCATTGAATCCAGGCTGTGCCAATGTATGTGCCACAGCTGTTCTACCCAAAGACATTCACTGTTTAGTGGGGAGTGACAGCAACTTGTGATTCTGAAGGTTACTTTTGGCATCCAGAGCTTTAAGGCTAATGCCTTATATTCACGTTTTAACAGAATCACAAACCTTGTCATTAATGTTCTTGTGGTCAGATCTTGACCACTGTCAATGCGACATGTGGACGGTGGTAAGTTGGTTTCTGCATATTTCGTCCACAACTGATAATATTCACATCATGGACGCTCTGCACGCTCCACTTCCTCTCTGCTTGCACCCACAACTTCCTTTTGCAGTTTAATGGTTTCACAGTATCATCCACCTGGTCACGTAGCCTTCATGTCAACAGGCTGTCTTACTACAGTAATGCAAAGAGCCGCAACCAGGTTCGGAATCTCACTGTCACCGCAGCAGGTGCCTACTCTCTGGTGGGGAGTCCTTCAGCCACGGCGGCTATTCCACACATGTCACGGATGTCGCATTCATCATTGGGAGGCAAAGGGGGTTTTGTATGGGGAGGAGTTGGCCTACCGGTGGCCCTGTGCTTCTGCCTGTAGTACAGGTTGACACTAACCGTGGCCTGCGCCTTACCATCTTAATGCAGCCATTACTGTCACACAGTCATTAATCACAACCCTTAGAGAATAACACACAAGAACTGCTGTTCTTCACCCAGACTTCCCACACAGAGGCAAAAGACTGCAGCCAAAAGTCAGTCCAATAATCACTGTTTAAAATCCCTGCACTAAAATCCTCCCATCCAAAATTTTGCATTTTAATTTTTATTTGCACTGGCTAACACTAAATATACTATACACATGTAAAATTAATTAACTTTAGCCATGATGTAAATGTAAAAATAGGGCCCTATGAAAAATGTTATAATTGCAGGGTCCTTATTCAGAGTTATTGCAAAAATATGCAAATATTTATTCAGGGAACAGCATGATAATTGTACAGTTTATACCATGATTTCCCTAGGGAGAAAAAAAGCGAAAGCTTACCTTTGATGTTCTTTAAAATGTATAGAAACTATAATTGTCTGAAGCATTACACTATAATTTTGTCCAACCTTAGGTTTAGCAGGCAAGATTTATAGACTGTGTCATTTAAATGCCTTAGCAGGTAGTTTAGCTTCTGGGGAACTGCAGAGAAACCTTTTCTCCATAATTATATACTAAAACTCTCCCCTCTAGTACACTAAAAGGCAGAAGTGGGCCAACCTCCCCATAGTTTTAGTCCTGTCATGTCTGTGTCAACATTAGCTGAACATAATCATAAGTGTGTCTGTAAAATCAGAATTACAAAAATACATAGATTTCTGGCTGACTATATCTGCCTCCTGGATGGCTAATGGAGAAAAGCTGTACGTTCATGGTTTAGCGTTAGATGTTCATGCAGGATCATGTTTATGAATACTTACACCTCCCGTACCTGTGAGGATATGTTACCTTGTCCAACATTTGGGGCGGCCCACATTCCAAAACCAGCTCAAGGTAGACCCTCCTCCTTCATGTGCACATTTTGGTAGGCTGCTCTGGCATGAGTAAAGAGGGGAGGAAAAAGAAGGGAGTAGCAAGAACATATGGGAGCAGAGGACTGAGAGAAGCAAACAATTTACAACCACTTCACTTAAATATATTTGAATTACTCAATCAAATATGTTTTCCAGCTACCTAAGTGTAGCTTGCTCGTGCAAGTGTAGCTTGCCAGTGCAGTGGTGCTGCCATAGACCATGACACAAATACCATGATATTTGCTATTTATTAGCCATTCCCATGATTCCTTGTTTGTATAAAATATGTACATTTTTTTCTTTTTTACCCACCCAAACCTCATGAGCTTCTTGCAGTATCCCTCTCACGCTGACTGGAGGAGGAACCTGTATACATGTGACTCCTCCAATTTATGTGACTGCTAGTTCCCTTTTCTTTCCACACTGCAGATGCGCCACCAATTACATACTACCTGTGTCACTGCAGATGGAATCCCAGATTCCCGCAGATGAAACTGTAGCATAAGGAGGTACCTGTTTACTATTGGCTTCAGTTTGAAAGCTGTACGTAGTCAGACTTTTGACACTCATTAGTCTATTACATTTACATGTCCAGTGGGCATTGTCAGTAGAATATGATTCTAAGAAACTCTGAGGAAAGAAATTCAGAGCAGAAAAGGAGCACTCTAATGAAACCACAGAATAAAAGATGTTAAGCGCCAGGAGGTTTGAGCATGGCATACAGAAAACTTTAAAGGCTACTTTCTTTCCTTGAATAGCTGCTTTCCCTGTGAGAGACCCATCAGCTTCACTATCTTCATCTTGGATGTACAAAACATCTGTATCTCTGGAAAGCTTCAAATCAGATAGCTACTTAGTCTTGCAACACCTTCTCCTACCCCACATGTCACAGTCTTTCTACCTGTGAGCCGAAGCTGTGACTGAAACAAATATTTCCTTTGCCATTCGGCAATGTCCGTTTTACGGTGTGGGATTCCACCCGGTCCCTCACAGAGCAGTGTTCACATTCCCTGCATGGAGTTCATCGTAACTCCAGCTTGGTGCTGTAATTGGCCTCCCTCCCGCATCGCACTCAGTCAGTGCAGTGGTGCTGACAGGTGGCTGTGACAGAGGGGCTTCTGATCATGCTCGGTTTCCATTGCTGTAATTTATTTTACAGACTGGCGTGTATGTTATGCTGAGCCTTCCATCAACACACCGAGACCGTCCCACAACATTTACCTCTCTCTGGTCACTCACTGTTCAGCAACAATGAGCGTTATTGCTGCTTTTATTAGGTAGCCACCCTCTCCAGCTGTCTAACAAGTCAGGCAGCTCCTGCCAGCTTTCAGAGGCCTCTTCCAAACTTACATGGCTAGGGAGCAACAAGTGTTGTCTGTAGTCACTGGTACTGTTCTAGTTCACTCTAATTTAGCAGGGGCTTTTCATGTTATTCCTGGCTCTGATGAAGTGTCAGCAGTGTAGCATCAGGAATGGAGGCATTTTAGATGTCTGAAATTGTACTTACTGAACTTAACTGGCACAACATTACACCAGTTGTGATCATTTAGGTGTATTATTACAATGAAATCATTTTGCCCATGCACTTCAATTGCATTTCCTCAGACCCTTGGTGTGCCTCAAGGGTCTGCTCTGGGTCAAGATTTATTTACTGTCTAACTAAGAATTATTGACCTCATACAAGATTCCAAAAACAAAACCATCTCTATGTTGACAACACAATTTTGTTTCTGTAGCAGTGTACAAACTGTCATTGCAAACTCTTCACTCTTTACTGAACTGCAAACAAGCACATTTCAATTGTAAATGATAACTCTGTTGATGGTTTCATACATCATATATTCATCTGTCATTGATCTTATTCAGAGATACAAAGTTGGACAGAAGTTGGACACATAAGTGCAGTCACCAAGTAAACTATGGTAATCAAAGCTAAAATACAACTCATGAATACAAACATTAGATTCATAAAAACATCCAAAATAAGAAGATCCTACCTTCCACTTTTTTGCACGACCTGATCTGCAACGTGCTTGATGATAAACAGAGCTTATGTGGTTGCAAACATTTTACGTTTGCTGTGGGTGTCTTTTATCAAATGCCTGAAAATGATAAAAGACAGTTAACAATCCTAAGGCTTTTAGCCTCACCGATGGTAGCAGCAGAACTCATAAGATTGCATACAGGAGGAACTGAATACGAGAACGGTAAAGATCTTAAATTTAAATTGTGAGGGCTACCCTGGATTAAATTCTGTTGGGATGTTGTTTATTGGTGAAGACGCTAGTGATCCTCTGGGCACACTGTTGTTGCAGCTGTCATGAATGACTGCTTTCACTCTATTCATACCCAGACAGACCAAATATAAATATCGGAAAACCACTCAAGTATTAATCTGTTCTGATGGCAAAAAATATGAACATCGTCCCCATAAAAAGGGTGAAATTTCATACCCACAAAATCCTGGCTGCTGCTTGTAAACCTCAGCCATCTAGCCATACAAGTGTCTCCACTGTTTATTGATGAATATGTTTATAATTGTCCTTGTTGGTCTAAATAAATATACTAGTTCATTTTTTGCTGTTCTTTCCCTGCCTATAGCACTCTGCCAAATGAAAGTAACATGAAATGTGTCCTTAGGCCAGGCTATAGATAATTAGAGTGTGACAATCCCAAAACCAAAGCATAGTTGGCAATAGTTCTAACCGCTTTAAAAAAAAAATTCCACATGGTATGTCTCCACGTAACTGTTGAAAGTGTTTAAGGAAGTCCTTGTTCTTGTGCTCCTCCAATGTCAGTATTCCCTCTTCAAAACATAAACCACCTTAAATCGTAGCATGCTAGGTTTAGAATTGACAGGCCACTTACCCAATACTTCAGCATGGAAAGAAGAGGTTAAAAATACACTTAGCACCATACTTTTATAAAGCTAGTCTGCCCCTACAGGTCTTGGAAGGCAAAACTATGATGAGACTTAAATCAAGACTCAACAATGTGTATAGTACGTACATGGATCAAATCACTTTTTATAGACGGGTCTTACAAATAACAGATATTATACAAAAATACACATGTAGCCGCCAGGCTTTTTGTTTAGTTGTTAAATCATACTGTTGCTTTTGAAGCTTACAGGCTTACCCAGATGTCTGTTAATCAAAGAAATAGACTAATGTGCTGAAATGCAGAACTTAAACTAGAGTGTAAAAATTTGAATGCAAACTACCCTTATCATGATCCAAATAATGATAGTGGTGATAATATTTTATTTAAACACATTTATGAAGAAACATGACAGTATTGTCCATTGATTCCACAGTGATACACTTGAAATAATAAAAATGTGGACTACTTCAAATATTTTTTTCCACATTTTCAAACACATCAAATATATAAATGTGACAGTCACACAATCTAAATCATTACATTCAAATTTTGCATACAGGTAGCATGGCACCAATTTCTGAGCGAGTCTGTTTTTACCAGTGACAATTAAACTATAAATATTTTTAAAACAGTATTGTGTTCAATATACCAGTTGTCAAATAAAATAAGAATAAATCATTGTGTGTTTCAGGGAAACGGAATTCACCTTTCCAGCTATTACACCACGCTGCCATAGTTTGAGTGTTCCCCTGCCACTAATGGTTTCACAGAAGAATTGTTAAGTACCAATATCTTTTGTCACCTTTATGTTTTTTATTTATTTGTCTGCTTTATAATAATGGAAAGGCACATGGACATCACTCAGATAGATGGATTTTAACTCAGCACCTTGAGGCCATCAATCTGGGGAATCTCACTTCCTGTATCGCTTACAAGTGTTACTGTCATATTAAAGCACTGCATTATCAAGATGAATGACATTTTAAATGCTTGGCAGTTAAGGCTGATTGGTGACTGTAAAACACAAGACACTTATGAAGCGTTTACAGTCAGGGTTAAGATGGTGCCCGCAACTCTCAGCGAACAGGCGTCTACACCTTTGTGTGTTTGAGATTTACAAGCAAAACGGTTTTAAAATAAAAAAATATAACGACTCCTGTCTGTATGTTATGTCTACCTCAACAATTACTGCTATAGTTAAATGTCATTCATCGCTAACTGATAAGTAATTGTTTGAACATGCTGTTACTTGTTTCTAGATGTAAAATTTTGTCCATTGCTTCATTATTAATTTCACGTTAATAGTTCAATGCAATAGACACTGGTGAAAATTTCATATTTCTTACTAGCCATGTATAAATAAACTAATTGGATGTTTGACTAATCAACACCCAAACCATGTTACTACTGACACTTCAGTAGGGTCCCTCTGTCCCATAATTTTGACAAGAGACAACCAATAACGAGAGGCTGGGATGAGGATGACGTCATGGAATATATTGTATTGTATTTTGCTTTGAGCATTATTTTGTTAATGCACAATGACTGACTTGTTGGTTTCTTATACACACCTGCAATGCTACGGGTTAATGCTGACTCTGCAAAAGATGAGCAACAAAAGTACAGTACAAGCATAAGGATTTCCATTGTATGCTGGCATTCAAGAGTGCAAGCTCGGCTTGGAGTTTCATTTTAATTTACACAAACATACTATATGCTGGTCAAAGACATTGGGGGATAAACTCTAATGCTGTCTAAGAGTCGGTATGCCTTGGATGGTAGATTAGACTTCATCAGCTGCAGCCCAAACTGCTATATTGGGTCAATGGAGCTCAGTGGAATCACAACATAAATATGGCCCACTAATCAATTTTATGACTTCCACTCATCATTCCTCTTTACAACCATCTTCCCTTCCATAAATTGCTCTGGACGTACTGATTAATGATCAGTCTGTTCTATACTCCCCAATAGAAAAGCATTCCATTTTAATGTATCTTCTCTTCATACTAAAAGTCTCAAGGGCCATCATTCCTTTCTTCTTAATTTTTTTAAAACTGTACAATTTTTATATTAGTTATATTGTTGTGGGATAGTAGTGAATGGTTTTGTCAGAGGTGAACAATACATGTTCATTTTAATTTATGAAAAAAATATATATATTTTACACAAAGTGGATTTGTGGAGTAAAAAAAGTACCCAGGATGAAGAAAAGGTAACAATGTTGATGGTAAATAGTATCTGTTTGTTAAATATTAGCTGTGAACGGAGGACAGGAGATTCCCATACTCTCTTTTTTCCTGCCCCTAACCCTTCCCTCTCTGTGTGTAACTCAAGGCGTAGAGGATCGTTTTCAGACAGTTTATCCCTGACGATGGTGCTCCTGCAGGTTTGACAGGGTGGGGCCTTCGTAGGAAAGCACAGACCCCAGAGCCTTAGGCTAAGCCTTAGCCTTAGCTTTTCTGCTGCCGTGGAGCCCCTCTCAGCCCCGGGATGTTAGTGACGGTGACCCCTCTCGTGCGCTGTGACAGTCATCCGTCAGTGCCACTCCCCCACCCCCACCCCCCCCCCAACCCCCCAAACTGGGGCTGAAGGATGAGGAGATAATGAGGCCTGACCATCCTGTAAGGTTAACCAAGGTCCCCATAATGACACGGTGGTCCCCGCTTTGCCACGGGGTTCGGCATAATTCCGGGGACCTTGTCAGCAGGGTTAGGGTTTAATGCAATGGAGGGGAATTAACTTTCGACACCTAATGGTTCAGGGTGGAGATCTCGGTGCGAGATTCCTGTATCACATTGTGTTATGACAAGGCCCGCTATCGGTGAAGCTGGAATCATGCATTTGAATTATGACTCCTGTGACCCTCATGTCATGGTAGTCCTTGACTTGGGAAGGGGGGAGGGGAAGTTCCTTGCCCCAATTGAGTCTGAGGATGCCAAGATCAAATCCAAACCTTTTATAAAATGATGATGACCAACCTTGTCAAGGCTAGCCACGTGTTTTCATGATAGCAAGAACGTACTCATGCGACAGGGTTAAATAACACAATAATATAATCTTTGTGCCAGACCTTAGTCATACTGACGCAAAAAAAACCCAGGATGCATTTGTAACTTCATACTAATACAACAGTCTTCAGTCATATAGCACCAGAAGCACGTCCTGTTGCATAAATTATGATCCACTTCATTTAAGATGGGGGTTTAATTTACTTGGACTGGTAAGGATGTCTGTCTGTAGAATCTTGAACAAAACATAATTCTGAATAACAGGTCAAAATACATTTTTAACATTATGTGCATGCTATAACCATGAATTAATTATTACTTACTTCAATACATTTTACAATACTGACTTTTTCAATACAATTTACTTTTTAGTTGTAAATTTTTGAAGTTTAAAAATAAACATCAAACACAGTAAATACTTATAGATTGTATATCGAAATAGCCTACAAAATCAGATATTACACACAGAGCTCACACAACATTTGAAGATATGTATATTTGAGTTATTGGCATTGTTGTATCAAAGTGTTCTGTCACTGTAATGTTGAAAAAATGTATAAAAATGTAAACATAGAGGCTGTCACATGATGCATTAGGCTAAGGTAGTTTTGTGGTCACTGTGGTGTGATAGGAATAGGCACACAAGTTAGGCTTTGTTTTATTTCTTTGATTTGGCACTGTCTATCATGTCTGTTGTCCCTCCCAACTTTTTTCCTAATTTTGGTTTCTACCTCCTTCCAACTGAACAAGATGGTCAGAGGTTAAAAGTAGATGAAGGTGAGAATTTGCATGAAATTAGTGGTTATTTGACTGAGAAAAGTGGACTTTTCGCACAACAGGCAATTATTATGGGATTTTTGGGGTTTTAGTTGCTGATATCAAGAGGGCTTTCTAACCTGTTAGAGTCTGTTAGAATCCCTGAACAACAAAAAAGTTACACTGCCAGGCCAAGTGTCTAGGCTGGCTAAAGACCTCACTGCTTATACTCAAGTTTGCAATCCCCGCCTCTGGTGAGTCCACCGTTTTCTGCCTTCGGGGTTTGGAGGAGTTAATGACCACATCTGTGGGCAGTGCCATATTTTATGTTTATGTCTATATTATGTTATGTTAAGAACCTGCAATTAACCTGATGGTGCTAGTGCCCACTGTGGGCAGCAGCCCAGTAGGGTGTCCCAAAATGGGCCAGGGCTTCACCCAGAGAGGAGGAGATAGCACCTGGCAGGATTATGCCTTCATTTTTATGCATAATCAGGTACCTGCAGTCTGCCTGCAGTAGCTCTTATGGGGGACCAGGTACCTGCAGTCTGCCTGCAGAAGCTCTTATGGGGGACCAGGTACCTGAAGTCTACCTGCAGTAGCTCTTATGGGGGACCAGGTACCTGAAGTCTACCTGCAGTAGCTCTTATGGGGGACCAGGTACCTGAAGTTTACCTGCAGTAGCTCTTATGGGGGACCAGGTACCTGAAGTCTACCTGCAGTAGCTCTCATGGGGGACCAGGTACCTGCAGTCTTCCTACAGTAGCTCTTATTGGGGACCAGGTACCTGCAGTCTTCCTACAGTAGCTCTTATTGGGGACCAGGTAACTGCAGTCTGCTTGCAGTAACTTTTTTAGGGGATCAGGTACCTGCAGTAGCTCTTATAGGGATTGAGGAAGTAGTAATCAATGTTACTGTTTATTAGCAGGGTTGCAGTGTGGAATGGCAGTTAAGAAGCTAGTTGTTCTGACTCAGAGGAGACGGGTTTAAATCCCTGGAAGGGAAATACTGTTGTACCAAATCTCTTCAACGATATGCAGCTGTATAGATGGATAGTGTGCAGAACTGTAAACTGTGTAAGTTGCTGAAGATAAGTTTCGCAACTGAATTTTTATTTCTGAATTTGGGAATAGTAATGACATGTAGTATTGTATAATTTTTAGGCATTTTAATATTAACCCAAGTAGATGAGGTGTCTCCTCCGTGTTTTCTGTGTTACCCCAAAACCCCTCAAAGGAACATTACAGTTCGACAGCTTGCAAGATTGCATTCATACACATGTCAGTGACTACATGGCTCAAAGCAGCACTAGAGGGCTACACACACTGGTATAAACTGGTAGCTAATGTCAACCACCACATTTCTGTGGACACCCAGACACGGTCATTCAATGGCATGTAGCCCCCAGACACAATCAGTTAGCAACACAGCTGAAGCACTAACCTCCAATGTGTTTGTTATGACTGGCTCACAGCTTGAACTTCCAGCACATAAGGGATATCAGCTGCTGTGATTTTAGTGTCTCGGGGCTGACCACAGACCACAGCTCCAGGAAACCTGTAGGCCTTTCAGCACCAAGGACAGAGGCCTCCTGGAAGGCAGAACCATATCCTACTAAAGCTATCATCACATTCTCACATTCTCACTCACTGTCCCTTAATAACACTTTGATGAAGAGGGCTGAGAAGAAACCTAAGGCTCTTTTGTATGGCTTTCTATTGCTGCCATAGCAGTCGCATATTGTGTTACCAGAGTCAGACATTCCTAAAATGGCTAAAGTATCTGGAAGGGTCTGAAATACATGGTCGATTTTTTGCATTTTGAGCTAGAATAATGCTCTTGCCTCCTAGTTCTTTTCATAAATAATAATTAATTACATTTTACATTTCTTCCTCTCCACACCCCTTTCTTATATCCTCCTTGAATGGACCAATCGCAAACCTCTTATAAATCAGCCCTTTCCTCTGACTGGGTAGACCAAGGTCCATAATTTACATAAATTCTTCCTCTGCCATTTATTTTTCTTCTGAATTTTATTCTGGGTTTTTAGCCTCAATTTAACAGCGGTGCACTTGGGTTGTTCATTTATATCTTCATATTTTATACCAATATATTTCGTTTTCGCACCATCCCTAAAGCCCAATAATAATGGGAGCATGCGTTTTCCTCTACTTTGTGTCCAGTTCACCTGCTTGATCATGCTGGCACGGCATCCACAACTTTCATAAATGCTACAAAGCCACAGGCTGGATGTTTTTAAATAAAGCACATAAACGACAAATGGGAGGGAAGATTAAAAAGGGATTCACACAGCAGCAACATGTTTTTTATGGTCAAAAATGAAAAAACTGCTGCTGTAGTATTACAATACTATGTTTCAAAAGGTCATTGGGCTTGATTTTACGTTTCAAAATGTTGTATATTTTGACAGTTGTCGTATCCTGGATCACAACGTCAATAACATTTCAGTAAAGCATAAATGAAACTGTACACCTTTTTCATAATTTTAAGGTTCGTTACAGAAAAAGGGAAATGAAGTTTACAATTTTAACGTAAAACAGCCGAGTGTCTCTGTGTTGGATGACCGCCCAATATCAACAGGAAGTACCTCATTTAACTATTTCAATCAGATATTCAAAATCCCTTGCATCCCTTTTGTTACTTCCTCACAGAGGCTGTGAAACCTCAGATCTCAAAAATTGCATAAATGAGACAGCCATGTTTCTTAGAATGGGAATGTTTTCTTAAACATGAGGCTGAAATAACAGCTTCATTAAAAGTTATTGGAGGTTTAATGTTTGTATGTTTCAGCCCCCTCCTTTTGTGCCGAACACGAGGCTTGAAAAGTGAAATTGAAGATATTGTCCGATAATGTCACCAAATCCAGCGATCCATCAAAATCATTGTGAAGCTGAATTCTCTTGAGGAATGTGCTCTAACGTTATCAAGTGCCAAGAGAATGCATGCACTTGGCGGTAATCATCATTTACTTCTGTGCTTCCAAACCGTTTTGGTTTATGAACCTGGAAAACACATACATCTTAACAGTCACAATCTTAAATGTACTGCCAGAGACAGCTAAGGGCAAGCGTGATGCTTAGCTTCAGGTTTTTATTTTTTAAATGGCAAGATGTGCCATATCTATCAAGCACTTCACAACCACCAATACAGAGCTAAGCCACAACAATCATGACAAAGGACTTGTCTCAGGTGCACAAACCTAATGTCTGACAGAAGAAATCTGGAATATGAATTGTTTTTTAGGATGTCTGCAATCTGATTGGTCCCCACAGTCTTCTGAGGCTGGATTTGATTGGCTGGGATGGTTATTACCACTCCCACTGACTTGTAGTTCCATATTCCCATGTGGTACAGATTGCAACATTGGGTGATTAAGATACATTAAAATATTATAAAGTAGAAGTACATAATGAAATGTAAACGTCAATATAAAAAAAAGGTTTAATGAAACTATGACTAAAATTGATGGTTGTTTTCTTTGTCTTAACTAAATTTAGGAATTTTTGTTTTGACTAAAACAAATGCAGAGGGAATGACCAAAATGCAACAAAAACTAAAATGCATTTTAGTCAAAAGACTAATACCACTTTTAAACTGACCTAAAAACTCAGTAAAACCCAGGGTTTGCCATTATAAATTGGTTAACATGTTCAATAACTCATCTTTTCCCAAATCATTCCAGCCACAACTTGGATCAGGAGCAGGTCTGAGCCCCAGGTTCAACATGGCTCGGCTTCGATATGAAAGGGGTTACCTGGTTATGGCTCACCTGTGTTATGTGTTATTTACAAACTCTACAATAACAGGCATTAGTCTACCACACCAGCAAAATGCAATCCTTCTCTCGAACCTGAAGAGCAAATAATGTTTTGCATCCATGTTTTAATGACATATGAAAGTGAAACTCCTCCTAGACACAAGGTGCACTGCACTAAACCTACAAACCTGAGCCCGTGGTTTGATTTAAATGGTGTCAACATGGATCAAACATGGGATTTCAATGTAAAAGGGTTTATTAGATTAAACCAAAAATAGGCATCAGAATTAAGACTGACAGCAATGCCAGTATTTCCTTGGAGCTGGGTCCAAGGACTCATGTTGGCTTCCTTAAACAACATGGTTACATGTACGTTGTACTTACTTATGCTTACTTTGGATGGGTGCATGTCCTCTGCTTGTACTATAATGATACTAAGAAAGAAATTTTCTTATTGGTCACCAAAGTAAATTGTGTCAGACTGCTAAAGAAACTGGCTCTTTTGAGTTTGCAGAGTTGGTTGCATGGTTAAAAATATTATACAGCTCCTTAGTGCTCTCAGAGTAATGGGACGTCTAAAAGCCTTCTTCAAACTTTCACTTCTCTGATCAAAAAGTAAAAGGAAAAGGTTTGGCTTATTGATTATTGTTTCAGTCAATCTTTCCCTCTTCATACTATGTGTATTGCAGCATTAATAATTAAATGACTGCGCGAATAGATTTATTTAGTACAGTCAGTGTTGCTCCGGCAGCGTCAAGTTCTGGTTGTGATGAGCAAATTTAGCAACACTGTTAAAAAAAACATATCAGATATCAGAAAATATGTGTGTGTTATATTTATCTTATCTTATGCATATAATACAATGAATAGGAAAATTCAGAGAAAATGTCTATGGTCTAGCCTGAAATGATGCAAACAATAGATATACAACAGATTTACCACATATTACAGAAATGTACACTTGTATTAATGTATGACTCTCAAAATTTCACATTATTAGCAATAGATTAACAAGTAGGGAATCATATAACTTCTTGTGAGACAGGGGAGTGGACTTACATGCTAAATCCGATTAACAAAAGCACAGAATTGCAAAAGTTTGCATTGCTAGCTGGCACTGGGCACAAATCATAAGGGCAGATATCTTGACAGGTTACACACAGCCACGGATCAACATTGTCAAACTAGCTAATGTCACACACGTTAAATTTGCACTCAACAGATCATAATAAAATATGCAGTTAGACCCACACAAGTATTGTCGCGTCTAACTTATTATCAGGCACCTGGAAGCTTGAGGTAAGCCCACCTGCCTTGGTGATTGATATTCTGGGATTAGCCCAATGTAGCCTATATATATATATATGTATATATATATATATATATATATATATAGAGAGAGAGAGAGAGAGAGAGAGAGAGAGCGCTTCATGTATTGCTGATTTCCACAAATCACACATTTTCATTAAAAAAATGATGTAACTTGAGTCAGCAAATAAAAATCTCCAATACCAAGCCAAGACCCAGTCAAATCATATTAAAGACTGAGATAGGACAGATCCCTAAGACTACAGACTAGTCAACAGATATTATAACACTGAATTTAGATAAATTGATTTGGATACAACGGTATTACAAAATGTTCAATTCCGATGTAACTTCAATGGTTTGTGCAAAAGTTGTATTTCACTTTTCCGTCCTTATTTTTTAATTTGGTCTCCCGCTCTTTGAATGAATGTTTGCTTCTTCCCTGCGATTATGTTCTCCAGGATTCTTCACTACTGGGCTTCGGCAGAAGGTACACAGCAGCCCCCTTCAGTTTAGCTCAGATGCGACCTCCCATATGATCATTAAGAGGTGATTAGCAGGGAAACCGGGCCCTCTGCGCAGAACATTACAACTGATCTACCTCTTCCTGCCAAGTCATTTTCAGCTGCTAAAGATATTTGAGTACAGAGGTAACACTTCTGCATCTGATGCCATAAAAATGTGTCACATAAAACTCCTTTTTAACTTTCTCTGATTCTGATCAGAGACTGGTCTCTTATGCATATCTTTGGACTGTGTAAACGCCCTAGATTTCATAGAAAAAGGAGTGAAGCGAGTAATGAGAAATTGTTATGGGGTAAGTTCTTGTGAAGTTTGGGAGCAGAGGCTAGAAGCAATATGACTGTTTAACAGATTCTGTAGAGGTGAACTTGGGGCAGGTGACCGTCTGCTGTGATGGGTAGGTTTGTGGGCGCAGGGGGCACCCTCGGAGTTGGAGTAAGCAGGAATAAGTATTAATCATACATCTGAGATAACTGACCTGAAACATTTGGATGTACATTTTAGGAAGATAATTTTTTCATGAAGCCATAATCATGTTACCAAATAGAAAAGGGCATATGCAAATTCTTATACCATGACAAAGCTTATGTTATTTTCAAACATACAAAGTAATAAAATACCAATTACCTATAACCCCGTGACTGTACAGTGACAATCCTTCTGCATTAAGTGAGGGAAGACAGACTGCAGTTCAACAATCATTCATGGCAATACTCAGGCTCATAACACAGAGCTCATGCTACACAATAACTACATTTTAAATATATGTAGTATAATGCCAAACCAGTGTTTAAGATGATTTTGTTATCTTTCTTTTTGGTTTCCTTTTCTCTACACTATACTTACATCCAGTTGCAGTTTTACCTATCACACTGAAACGTTTTAGAGAGGAATGAGCTGGGGAATTAGCATGCTGTCATATGTTGCTGGTGTTGGTCATGGTGGTGGTGGTTTTGTTTTCTATGCAACGTAATTCCTTCTGTCTTTTACAATAGGGTAGGATCTGACGGAGAGAATGACGACAACTCATTTACAGTGTTATGCATTTTTATACATTTATTAAATATTTATTACATGTATGATCAGCTATATTATATTTTCAGAACATGTATTACATGTTTCATACGTTTAGTTAAATGATGTTAAATCCAAAAATATGTACAAATTATAAATATAAAGATTAAGAAATGGTCATAAATATTTATTTAATTTGTGAAGCTGTTTTAAATATATAATTTACTGATTAATATTAATATTTGATTAATATATGCAACATTTAGGAAAAATCTAAAATATTTCTAAAACATTTCAGAAAAGTCTTGGAAATATTCATTCAATGCATATGACATGTGAATATAGGAAAAGTCACAAACAAAAATAACATGATCATGAATAGAGGAAAAATATATTTTGGGTTCAGTGTAGGAGTGAAAGTGATATTTTGGTTAAATGTGGGAAGACCCGTGTTAAAACAAATGTATTTTATGTCACATTCAACCACCCCATATGGCTGAATAATAATTATAAGAAAGCGTCTTTGCCTGATGAACTTATTCTAATAATAATATGCAGCTGTTTTCACACTGGAATGAGCACTGACTATTTGTCTGGAAACGACGCCTCTCGGTGTGATACAAGCTGTTTAGTGCCAAACGGGGGGCCTTTTGTCAACAGGAGGCCAGTAAGAGAATACCCGCTCCTCCTGCCCTAGCGTCAGATGTGAGCACCATGAACATGTTAAACATTAACCTAGGGAAGCATCTGCATATATTGTCCTTTTATTTCCAGATTGTCTGTAATCTTATCTGCAAAGAACGTGGCATGTTTTCTAAATTTAGCTCGCGGGTATTTCATTCTGCATTTAACCGGAGTGGTCTTTTCAGTCGGTTAAAGCTTGGAAGCATGTGTTGTCTGACTGATTTGCTTACTCTTTTGTACCTCAAAGATGATACGGGCACGTGACAAAAAATCTAATTTCTATCTCCTTCGCTTGGGTTTGCGGTCGCCTGTGAACAAATTTATATGCAGCAAGTAAACAGAGAGGTACAGAGAGTTATTCATCGAGCCGAAGAGAGAGAAGCAAGCAGGCAGGTGAACCTTGTACGACCCCAAAGCTGGCATAAAGATTGATAAGTTTATCATGCAAATGTACCGAGGAAGCTATTTCGCTCACTCTTTGCAGCATGCGGAATTCCATTAAGTCCCCCAGCTGGGACCAAACACGAATCTCTATACGTTGTAAGCATATGTTATATGATCCCGGTGATTATTTGTAAATTTATTTTCAAAACACTGCAGTTGCCTGCAGCCCCTAAACCTAAACCGACCATATCAGATAATGATGATGATAATGACGATGACGGTTATTATAACTGTTGTTGTTTGTGTTTTTGTGTGATGTCTGCTATTGAAACAGTCTATATAATTACAGTCCGAGCCCACGTATGTAACCCACTTGACATGTGTGACCCAAAAGGACACATGCACATACAAATGAAAATATACTGACTTTACAACACACGCTCTAACGCATTCACACACATATGCGCACATGCACACATATGTACACACATACAAGCATGTGCAAACACATATAAACATGCACACATGCATGCACATACACTCTCATGCATGCACAAATACACACACACACATACAAACACACACACGCATACACATACACAAACGCACGACTGCACACACACACGCACACTCGCACGTGCACACCGTGATCTAGAGATACTCTTCATTGATATCCATATGTGACTCTTTCATTTTACTTGATGTTTGTATTTACATTTACATGGATTTACATTTCAGAGCAATTTTCCTTTTTTACATGTTATATCTGAAGGTGCATGTGCGATACAGTGAAACAATGAGACAAACAATAATACCTTTTTATGTGTTCTTTTCATTCAAAAACTGTACAGCATATGGCTTCAAAGAGATTTAGGGTAAGACTTGTCAAATCCTTTATCACATGTTAAAAATTTTCTACATGTAATTTCAGTGGCATGATTTGTGATTGGAGAAAACAAACCAGTCACGTGATGTTGTCGTCTTTCCGCACTAGCTTAATAGTTTTGCGCAAACAAACTGCTTTTGTAAATCAAGCCCGAAATGTTAATGTTACTCGGATTCTGTACTTGTCTGTGTTATGTCTGAGTGGAATGCAACACAAAATAAACATTTTTGCACCCTCCCCCCACCTCCAATCCATAATGTAACAATGGTTATGATGCACTTATCACTAAAACAAACATATAAATGATTAATACATAGAACTGCATTTGTCTCTCTCATTGTTGTTAGGGTGTCTTTCTTTATAAACCCATAGAAAGCTCTGTCTTTGATTTGAGTGTAGATAAGCCTTTAAGCTTTTCTGTTGCTGCTTGTTGTGGTTGTTTCATTTCTGTTTCAACACATGTTGTGTATTTCAGGGAGAACAAGGCTCAAAATCTTGGGAAAGTAATGGAAAAGTTACAATTACGAATATTGCTACAAAAAGCAACATACTAGCTATTTCAAATTTTCTAAATGATGGCGTTGTCCATGTGCTGTGCTAACAGTTGCTGCTGCTTTTTTGAACCCATTACTTTTCATCTTCCATTGTAGTTCAGATCTGCTTAATTCCGTGTCACTTTGAGTAATTCAGTGTAAATTCAGTGTCAAAAACCTGAACTGATGGTCTTACAAAGCTGAGAACAGACGTCCATATTACATTAGCTTGGTTTAAGCATTTCAGGGCTTAAACAAAGCCAATGTAAAACCAGGGCAATTAAACAGTGGAGGAGCATGCCACAATCAAAACAAAACAAAACAAGCCACCATAGTAATTGATGGGTGGCGCCAGGCCACAAGACATTATGGCATGCAAAGATATCATTTTATTTGACTTAAAAACATGCTTTACCCTTTCTCTTCATTGCATGATCTGTTTGCTCACCACCAACCCTCAAAAAAAGAGCTGGCTTTAGTCAACTGTAAATTAATTAAAAAATAATGTGCTTGTGGAATATAAAAATGCCACCAGACAGCTTTGTCTTTTACCTAATTCCTGAAACCATTGCCGCATATGCATAATTGCAATATGGGTTATTAATTTTATTAAGAGTTATTAAAAGCTTATGTAAGTGACAATAAAAAAAACACATACTTTAATTAATTTTACATTGTTTATGTTTCTGGCCTACTAGATAACTTGACAGCTCAGAAATATTGTGTATTTGGTCAATATTGGTCTGTTTTATATTTTGTATTTTAACTAACAGCTTGTGTTAAAGTGTAGAGTTATGAGATGTTTCTGCAAAAGAATGCTTGTACATCAACTTCAATGTACATGACAAAAGAATTCCATCTTGACAGTACATTGGAGTCAACATGGGTGGCAGTACACACCAGGATGTTGTTGTTGTTGATGATGGTGATGATGATGATGATGATGATGGTGGTGGTGGTGGTGGTGGTGGTGGTCGTGTGGTCATGGTGATAGTGTTTCTAATATTTTTATCAACATCATTAATGCAAGAAAATGGTCAAACTATAGCCGGGAAGAATCCACTGCCTTCCACTTAAAAAACAGACACACCTTCTTAAAGGAGGGCTTGTTTGCCCTGGAAAAAAGAAATGGCAGAAAAACCCAACAGTTACCCATACAAGTGTGTGCTAATGGGTTCTTAAAGGGGCTTTTGTAATGTTCAGCCGTTTGGTTTCATTATTTTTAAGTAGCCTTATACATGAAAGCACCTCCCTTATAACTGGCTGGTCCATAGTCATTATCTGTTAACTAGCACTGAATCTGAACAATGGCCTCTTTACAGAAAACTATGGTTTTAATTACAGTCTCATAGAGCAAGGTTCAGGCTAAACATATTGTTATGATAGCTGTGCCTTTACAGTTTGATAACTTTTATACTAACAGCTTTGCTTGACAAACTTCTGTTGTTGACACACAGAAACCTGTGCAAGTATGAAAGACATCACAAACTGATTTCTCAGATATCCTGAGAACTTATTGCTGCTTAACGGACCATAGACCACCTGAATGCAAGTGGACATGACGACCCATGTTGTTGTTTGGGTCAAACATATTAAGAACTGCGGTCTTTAATCAGCAGGTAACATAACAGTCTTGGGCATAACCGTTAAACAGGAAATTATATGACTGGAACCTCGGCTTTTGTGCTCTAATTTGCGGTTGAGGGGTGAGAAGGTTAACCATGTGCAGACGTTTTTCTGCGTTTCAAAGGTAAGCGGAAACTAACGCATACGGAAGCCAAGAGATAACACCGCGCGCGTGCTGGCGTGCTTTGGGAAAAGATGTGTGTCTTAGGGGGTTTGTATGGATGAATGTATAGTATACATACTAATGGTACTTCTGAGGCTCGTGGATTTAAACAGATGAGCACGCCAGACCATGGGCCGGAGCGTTTGAGCCCGCTCCAGGGAGTTAAAATGCAAAGCAAATTCACCATCGACTGACTTTCGCATAAAATCGATACCGGGCTAAGAGCTTTAATATTTTATGAGTCACAACTTGTTAATGCAGGAGGTCGGAAGCCGTGTCCGCAATCTGTGCTGTATTAACAGCCACGCCTTATTAGATGGACCTTAGAGTCAGAGTTTAAGAGGTAACGGAGAATGTATCGATGATTGCCTTGTTGAAGTCACCTTAATGAAGCGAGTGATTCGTGACTTCAGTGGTAAAATATGCAGATCGGAGGTTTGACGATACATCTTTAGTGCAAGTCTGTCAGTTTTGTGTAAGTTTACCAATACAACTAGGCTAACACTCTGCAGTTCTATTTTAAAAGGAGGGATGAACAATTTGTAAAATCACTGTCCACTGTAGTGACGTGTAATGTTTTACCTAAACCTCAAACTTCATTCATAGGTAACTTGTTTTGAAAACTGTTTTCAGTGCTTTAATTAAACACAACTATAGATCTTTAGTCTACATGTTGCTTGGATTTTTATTAGACTAGATATCTTTTTCTAGAATGATCCACTCGTTGCCTCCAGTGAAAATTAGGTCACAAAATAATGACAAGCAAGAGTGATGGTGGCCATAGGCCATCAACCCCATTGAGCACAAGGAATTTGTCGCGTTATTTAATTCGTAAAATATGTAAGTGGACACTGAGAACTAGAGAACTTTGTAAATAGTAATTCTGCTGCCTAGTTTTGAACCTGCGATGTTATAACCCCACATTTGCGAATTAAATAGGATAAGTTTATTCATTTGTCATCTCGAGTTCACATGTTATGCAGTGTAGATTTATCTTACCGTTTGCATAAATCCATCGCGATAAAGTGTTATGCACACGAGTTTTAATTTAACTGTTTTACAAAAAAAAAACTATTCTTGGTTGTTTGTTAGGCCTGTGTTAATGGATACTGCTATGTGTACCTTTTCTCATGTTTTTATTGTAAGTTACAAGCAGTTTGTACTACTAAAACCTAAAATATGACATACACTGTGCTGGTTAAGCGTACGTTGGGAAAAAGTTTAATAGTTTTCACTTGATAAATGTTTTTGAAGTAGATAAAAATAGAAGATCCGCAGTAGACGTAGCTGTGTTTTTATTATCTGTGTACTCTACAGCAGTTACCCTGTATGCGTGTATGTTTGCTTATTGTGGGCGTGTGGTCACTTACCATCTTAAACTCACCCATGTGTGCCTGTCCATCGGGTAAAATGACCAGGTAGCCTCTAACACAGTTATAAAATTAGAAAGAGTTTCGTCCAAATATTTCGAAACCCAGTGGCCGATTACTCCGCTTTACATTTGCAAGTGAACTGCATTACATGTTCACTGTTTTAGACTATCAAAGTATCCCGTCCGCAGACAAGAGAGGGGGCAGTACCATTGGCCAAAACTGAGAGGGCACGTCATCTCTTTCAATCACGGATCGAATTTCCAGGCAATATTTGTTTCCCCCTCGGCCGGTGCACCGACCAAGTGATGCGTTGAATAAGTGCCGGGAAGGACCAGGCGTCAAAAGGACGCGAAAGAGGCAACGAGAATGAATTCTTATCAAGAGTTCATTTGCGGCGGGGAGAACAATACTCACTATTCAGGGGGTTACCTTCCGTCGGAGGCCAGACTATCACATTCAGACCAAAAACCAAGTTTAAAATTTAGCTGTGGGAGCGAGGAAGGGCGCTATGCAGTTGGCACAGAGTTTTCCCTGCAGCAGAGCGTCTCTCCATTCCCCACTACCGCCCCGGCTCCTTCTCAACACTATGGGTTTACGAACTCGAGCGAAGCTTTCCACGCTGGGAGCCTTCACATAGCCTTCGGTGCTACATCCACGTACATCCAAAATCAGGGTTACCCTTCCACAGCGACCTACCCTCACCTCTCCCAGCCCTCAGCCTCCTGTCCTAACGCCTCGGAGCTGGACTTCAACGGATACTCACCAGGGAAGGACATCTTCTCCGGACAGAACTCCGGATTTGGGTCACTCAAAGCGCACTCTCAGATGCGCTCTCAGGAAATAACAAAGATACACCTGACAGTCACCGGCAGTCGCGGTCACCTGGGCAACGTCAGTGCGCCACCTAAGCCTGAAAACAGTTACATCAGCAAAACTTTTCAGTGGATGAAAGTTAAGCGCAACCAACACAGGACTGGTGAGTTAAGTTAAGACGGGCGGGGATGTAATGTCATGTGTGAATTTCATGCACACAACGCTGCGGGGGTGCATAAACTAGTTGTAGGCTATACATGTGTGAATAGAGGTCACACTAGTACACATTAACCAAAAGTAAATAAGTCCTCTATCTTTTATGAATGCAGAACTAAATAATAACTCGTGGTGAGGAAAACTGAATAGGAACCTCGTCTGATCATCTTCGTCTATAACTTAGTTTCATCGCCGTTAAATGAACTCATGATAAACTCTTCCCGTTTCCTCATTACTTACAACAGTTTCATACACGTCCTGCAGAACACAGTTTAATCTCCACAGCAAAGTGTCTAGTGTTAATTTAACTCGAATAGAGATTGGTTGAGTCCAAGAGAGATGTGCTTGATTCAAATAAGCACGACAATTAACTGAAATTTGCTGCTCTCATACTCAGACAAACACATGTGAACCTACAGTGAGAATTCACACTTGGTCTCAGGGGTTCCACGATTGAACTCCCAGTCTTGTCACCTGGTGCTCGCGGCCCTAGAGCTGCGAATGTAGAGCTTGCCCTCACTTTACATCCAGTCATACTGCATTTTTCTCATTCAATCGGGTAGTCAGACGCATTTCACACGTTTCAGGCGGGATGCATACAGCGAATTGATTTTTAACATTAAAAAAATGCCTACCTGAACGATTGAGTTCCCTGTAGCATGTACACAGTAAGCACATTTAACTAAGAAATAGATTTTATCGAATGAATTTATCGAATGGGGAATGCATTTTACAGGAAACTATCAGCCACTAATGTTTAGACTGCTGGTCAGAATGTTGTCAAACATATTTTGGTTGGTAAGGTCAATGGAGGTCGTGTTTTTCATTTGAGCTTTGCTCTTCTGTGTACAGGGCTGCGTGTCCAGGCCATTGTCGCGTGCCACATGTGCCTCAGCCCTACCTGGGGTATATTAAATGTAGATGAATAGTGCTCCTGTTTTTATATGAAAAATTGCATTTTCACCTTTACATTCTCTTATGATGTTCTATTGACTGTAACGTGCTCCAAGACGTGCCCACCAGCAGTTCAGTCGTTTTTTTTTAAATTTGATTTGTCATTTTAATGCTGATGTTCATAGTTATTTACAAACCGTGAAAAACAGGTGAGCAGGTGGTTGTAGCAATGAACCTGTGAGCCAGTCTAAAAAATGTTGTAGAATCAGGAATCAATCAGATCAATTTAAGACAATACTATACTATTCTTGTACTTGTCTGTTTTCATGAGAAAATTAAGGCGGAGAATGGCTTTCTTTAAAAAGGTCGTAATTTCGTTTTATTGAGAGTTTGTTTAGCTGAAACGATTGGCCTCAATTTTATATCACAATACTAAAGAGGAGATTGGAATATAGGCACAACGGTTTTTTGCATCGATAGAGAAAATAATGGCAGTAACGATGGTATATATATTAGTTGTTGAGGTAAACGGCAGGCCGCAAACAGCTATAGTGTTGTGCTTCTTTATGAGTTGCAAAACGATACCCCTGTTGTGAAATTACAACATCGCTAAAGCCCCAAACTAGGATGACAGCAGTATAAATAGGCATTTTTGTTCTGGGGTTCTTTTAATTGCTACATGTTGAGAGTAAATGAATATATTTAAAGTTTTTTATTATAGGATATGCTTCAGCAATCGAATGATATTTTCGAATTAGGCCAAGAGTTACTTTCTCGAGGTCTAGGCTATTCATTTTCTAGAACTACATTCTTCATTTATGTCTTGACAATATCTGAATAACTATGGGCTAGATGCCCAGACGACTGAATGAATGTGTATCGACCTCTACTCCCGCCCTCCCCCTTGCGCTCTCTCTCTCTCTCTCTCCCTCTCTCTCTCTCCCTGCAACATATTCACTTCACTTGGCGTGCCATTTCCCTCTAGAAGTTCAGTCATTGGAATAACTGTTCTGGCACTTCCTTACGTAGCCAAAACGATGATTTGGGAGACCAAAAGATATTGAGGCTCACTTCCGAGTGTTCCAAAATTAAAATTCGTAATGGCTTTTTGCGCATTCGTCAAATTCGTTGGGCAAAGAGACAGAAGAGTTGGAACACTTTGTGGGCTCTGTTCCCTGTGTTAATATCTTGCGCCACGAATGAAAATCCGCCTCGACGCAATAATGGAAACAACCACTGGCCTCCATCCACTGGCAGGCAACTGAAGGACAGCTCATATTACCCATTATGTTTCCATTAGATTGGCGAAGTGTATTTTTTCCTTCCCCCGCTTCTGCACTAACCACATAACTTGTGTTCCCATTAAGCACCTTTGTTGAGCATAACCATTAGATGCTTTTGAAGAGAATCATTTCCCCCTTTGTGGCAGATTTGAACTAGTCATAACGCTCACATAAACGGCAGTGTAAGCTGTCAAGTGGCCCCTAAGAGTGACTAAGGCTCACTATAGACGCTGTCCTCTATAATACAGACAATTTACATTTATGAAAAGGGTCAACTGCTGTCATTATTCTGCTAGTGATATAGTTATGGCCAGATTCAACGCCATTTTGAGACATACCGATGATAAATGGGAAAGGGTGATGTTTCTAGCCATTCTTTTGAGAGAATTTGTAAAATCAGTGTGAGTTTTTTTGTTTTGTTTTGTTTTGTTTTGTTTTTAATTCAAATAGAGGCCAGTAGGACAGGATGGAACGTTTTTTAATAGGGTTTTTAGTTAAAAGAACTTAAGTTCTTTACATGATATTATGTGGTCCCTTAAATTTGTTTATTTGTAAAGATCATAAACAAGTTTCGTGTTTGTATGGTATAAAAATGTTTTGTCAATCACACGAGAGGGTCAGTTGCTTATGATTTTAACGTTTTTTCGTGTAACAGATATGCCTACCTGACAATATCCGATTATTACAGTTTCTAATGATAATTCTTCAGCTCATTTGGCACGTGACGATATTGCAGCTGATGTCAACATACTGGCATCTTGTTTTACGGAAAAGTGCACTCAAGAATTATGACTTATATCTTCACATAAAATCTCATAGAAAGTTGCAAAGGACTTAATGACCGAAAATGACAAAATAAACTGAGAAATGTTGAAACAGTCAGGCGTGAGAGATACAAAACATGTATCTGATATGGGAAGCCATGATAGTGTGTCGATGTTTTTACATACCAGGTTAGAACATAAATATAGCATGTGTGTCCTTCCGGTTTAGTCTTTCTTTGTCAAAATGTTCTGATCTTTTCTTGTTCAGACATTCACCCAAACAGGTTTTTGAAGTGCCAGGTTCAGTTGTGCTCAGAAATCAGTTGTGCTCAGAAATCAGTTGAGGGGGGCAGAACTAGCTGTCGTGCCTCAGCGTTCCGTTAAGCAGGGCAGTGGTTCCCAACGCAGGTCCTTTGGGGGGGGGGGGGGGGGCTAACCGTGTATGCTGGTTTTTGTTCCAACCACAGCTGCAACCCCAGAATCCAAACAGGCTGGTGAGTTTCTTAATTATGTGCTATTCATGTTATAGGGATTATTTGCCATTCTGAGCCATGCTATGTCTGAAATATATATGCATGCTATGAAGAATAAATGTCTTGTATTCACATTGTACCATATTGCAAACAATTACAGAAAAACAAGTAAAATGTTTTAACTCATGTTAAAGATCGGAGTGAATCAATGGGCAATTAATTGGAAAAAATTGTCGACACATGACCACTAAAACTAACCATTTGGTAGACAATGAAGGATTTAAAGGCAAAGCTAATCATAATGAGCCAAACCTGCACAGTGTTACTAAGAATAAAGATAAAAATGAAGAGCTTCATCATGTGTTCAATGACTTAAGGAGCCTATTGATTCACCTAATTTGATCAGGTATGAAAACTCTTTTTTGTGTATTTGTTTGCAAAATCACATAAAAACAATGTGAATATAGGAGCTTTTTCTTCACGACATGCAAATTTTCTCTCTAATCATGAAAAGCACCTAATTATGAACAATTAACAGCTTGTTAAGATTCTGGGGTTGCAGTTGTGGTTGGAACAAAGGCCAGCATGCACAGTGAGCCCCCAGGACCGACAGTGGGAAGCAATGCAGTAGGGTACCACAGTCTTCATCGCTTCCCTCTAGTCTGGCCTCAGCTCTGAAAGCTTCTGCTACTGCGCAGTCCTGCTGCTGGACTGCACAGGGAAAAGAACGAGGCAGCTGGCTGCGTACATTTCAGAGTGAGAACACTGAAGGAGAGTGCCAGTACGTGCCCTGCCAAAATGGCTGAGGATTTTGTAGTGATGGGATGGGTCCAGTCCCCGTTAGAGAGAATAAAGTCAAAATGAATAAACAAGCATGACATTTTATGTATTCTTTCTGTACCTCTGTACCCCTACGCTGCAAAACATGATATATTTACAATATTTTAAAAAAATGAAGGCTGCAGTTTGCATTGGTTTTTTTTAGTTGTATTGTATATTTTACATATTTTATTGACTTGTATTATCATATTTTAGAAATAAAAATACATAAAGCAGTAATAGTACTCAAAAAGATTCATGCAAACTGTAAAAACCATATCTTTTTGAGCATTGCACATATATTACTTTTTACAGTGTATGTAATTTCCATTTGCCCATGTTAATGTATGTGGCTAATGAGATTAGTGCTTGTTTGTATGTCGTTCTTGTTAATATCTAAATGTGTTTCAAATGTAATGTCATTACAGCAAAGCCATTTCCAGGGGTCAATGGGGTGAAATACTTTGGCGTGGGCATCACCGTGCCGAGTGGAAGTGACATGGGCGAGAGCCGCACAGAAAGCGGGCAACTTCCTGCCGTCGGGGCCTCGAGGACCAGCTTCACCACCAAGCAGCTGACGGAGCTGGAGAAGGAGTTCCACTTCAACAAGTACCTGACGCGGGCCCGGCGGGTGGAGATCGCCAGCGCCATGCGCCTCAACGAGACACAGGTGAAGATCTGGTTCCAGAACCGGCGGATGAAGCAGAAGAAGAGGGAGAGGGAGGGCCTGGTGCTCGGGCCCCCGACGTCGACGGGCAGCGGCCCCGAGGACTCGCCGTGCGACAAGTCCGACCCCGGGTCCTCGCCTGCCCCCTCCCCTCCCCCACGCCAGCCTCTGCCCCCAGACACTGTGTCTGGGGACTCCGTGCCCTCTGTACCAACCGAGGTCTGTTGCCATGCCAACAATGCCACCGGGCCATTATGATTTTGCTAGACAGATTGACACTGATACAACCTGCATTCAGTTACTGTAAAACCCAATGAGTTCAGTTTACTCAAGCAGTCTGAGGAAACCAATTGCATTGAACTGTTTGAGTCGGACAAGTTATTCAGCTGATGTTACCAGCGTTAAACATCACTGGTAACCTAAACTGATTAAGTTGTCTGACTCAAATCATTGAAGACAATCAGTTATCCCAAACAATTTGAGTGAATATCTTGTTGGGTTTTACAGTGTAAAAACATTTGTTCTTTGCTTTGCATTTAAAAGCAAGACTTGTTTCTTTTTCTTCACATGCACAGTTTGGGAAATTCTACAAACATGAAAAATAACTTCGTAAACTGTGAATGAGAAGAATAGCATTTATACTTGAATTTATTTGAAGAAAAAATTTAGGTGAATGTTCATTGAATCCTAACATATATCAGTGTATCATTATCATTATTAATAGTATATGTTATACTGTTTTCAGAGTTGCATTCTGTTCAGAGAGCAGAAAGGAAGCCGTTGTATACACACACAGATATATATAAATTTCATTTGAAACAATCAATTTAAGAAATTTGTGTTTAACTTATATAAGTGTACTTTGGGACTTTTTACAGCAGGGTATTATTCGAAGCTTTCCAGCGCACCAAAGGTAGCAGTAGAGAGGAATTTGACCTGAGTTCGTACTCATCCAAGCCTCAAATCAGATTGCGGATTAAAAATTCAATGCACAATCGGCGAATTTCCTTAAAAGAAGTATGAAAAGAATGTTTACTTTCGATTGTGGAGCCTTTCCCGTTCAATAGCAAGGTAAAATGTACAAGCACATACGAGCAATTAGTTAGCGGATGTTACCGAGAGGTTTCGAGCTGAGGTGTAAAAGTGTTCATAGTTTATTTTATACTTCTATTTTTTGTAATATTATATAAATGTTATATTTAATTTAACTTATTTGAGTTTCGTCAACAATGTGTCAATCCTTGCATTATCGAATCATTAGTTTTGTTCTGGTCTGATTTTATTATTTTTTTAAAATATATATAATAGGCTTAGATCTTAAGCCGTTGCGAACAAGTATTACATCTAGAATGTAGCATTAACATATATTTTAGGTACAAGTGATGTCAAATGCAAATCATGTTGAAACTATTTGCATTGTATTTTCTGAGTAGGGGGCAAAGGAAAAACACAACAACTTAATTTACTCTATTTTCAGTTGAATGTAAAGGGTAAATTGGATTTTACAACGGCAATTTCAGAGCCCCCTTTTAATATTGGAATGCATAATATACATTATAACATAGGTTAAGGTTTTATTAATATTTATAACTAAAACGAATGTCTTCTCAAGTGTTTTATGTCAGGTTACGTTACTAAATTATATGTTCAGGGACAGAATGCCTGTTAAATGAACCGTTTGTTTTCAGGACTTTATTGGAGGAATCGGTTTAACAGAGTGCCTTGAAATTGATATTCACCGTATAAACGTTTACAAGTAATTGCCATCATAGTGCAACTCTGTACTGCATGAAAGAGAAACACTGTATGACTTAAAACAGCAACTGTTATACACTGTGTAAATTGAGCTGTAAAATGTTTCATTATGATCCTCAATCGAGTCTATATAAGGCTATAGTAGCAGTGCAGTTTTTCCCATAATATCAAGTTCTTTCGTTCCTTTGGTTGTTATAGGTGTTGTTTACTATATGCCTGTAGCAATGGATAATTAATAAACTAAACATTGCAACTATCATGCGGTGAACGTTGGTTTATTGAACACTGGTAGTTCGTTAATATTAATTATAAAGCCACGGACCGTTTTCCTCTACACCGGGCAGATTTCATTTTGTAACTGGTTTCTATAAATATAGGTAGCATTCGCGGTTTACTCCATAAATAAGACGAATATGCCTAGCGATATAACGACAGCTCTCAAGTGGAGTTCAAATACTTCATAGCTTGTGAAGTTAGAAGGCTCGGTGTCGGAGCGTAATTGTGATTTTGTAACAATGTAGCCTGCAACACACGGTCTTAAACATGAAAAGCAATTGGCTTCAGAAATATTCCTAATTTATATTCCCTATGCGCTTTGACGGTCTGTCACATAATTCCATATGCCGCGCAGCATGAATTAGTCTCCATCCTTCAGATATTTCAGTTAAGGGGATTTCCTCTTTTATACCACTCCAAACCATGTACATGGCTTTATGTTTTAAAGTCATACCATTGCCTTTTCCGTTAAATACATGAAAGTGTTATGAAAACAATCAGTGGGGATATATGAAGATCTATAACGTGTATTTTTTAACTATATTATAACTCCTATGTGGTGAAATGTTGTTGCATATTTCTTTTTACTGTTGAAATCGCTGCGTGTGCGCGCGCGTATGTATGTGGCAGGGAGCGGGGGTGCATGCGCCACCGGCTGATTTTCATTGCAGCAAAACGGGACACTTCTCTGCATATTTATGGAAATTAGTTGCCGATCCTTGTGCGAATTTTAAGCACCTCAACATTGTCAGGCGAAATATTTATTGGTTTTTAAAATGGTCTACTGCACGTCTGTGGAGCACTTCTCAATGCATTGGAAATATTCTATATTCTAACAAAAACAGCACAATATGCACGCTATGGTAGTGCTTCAAGTTTCCGGTTATTAACCATGTATGCTTACGGGCCATCACGGGCCCATAAAATAAACAAGTCATTCATTATTTGTTTTAATATGTATTCTAAAGGCGTGCCACTTAACTCCTTCCTAAAGGGTTCCAGGAATTTGAAATGAAGGGAAACTTTTTAGATTACCGATAGGCGGACTAGTATCACTTGTATCAGGGAAGGAAAATTGTAGCACTATCCTAGCTGCAGTGGGCATAATGAACAACATGTCCCTGATAATTTCTTGAAATATTGTGTTTTTACTGCATATAGCTGTTACGGATTAGATGTTCATACCTATGCGTGTATTTATTAAAATAAATTTAAAAAACAAAGACATTAGAGACACACTGTAATATTTTGTGATAAGATTTCCGTTTACCAAAACCTTTGTAAACCAACAGATGTGTGAACTGTTTACTGAAACTAAAATTGTTACATTAGTAGCTATTTTAGTTTCAGTTTAGTTTCTTCTAAAACATTAGTTTTAGGAGAAAGTTAAGATGGCACTAGCAAACTGCGCTTGGTATGATCTCGAGATATGATTGTGTCATAACTGAAAGGTGATAATTAGTGCGTTAGTCTTCTGTTTTACACTTTTTAACCATATTGGATATTGTATCCCTTCCCAAAAATGAAACTGAAATTAATTAGCACATATAGATGCGTGAAACCAAGTGAAAGTATATTCATTTTATTCTAATTGGACAAATGATTTGTCTTTGCCGCTTTTCATTAGTTCGAACGACCTCTGATCTCACTGAAAAAGTGTACCTATTTGTCATTGGTAAATGCATTCAGGGAATACATGTAATGTTTGTTTTTTTATAATTATATATTATATTTCATTTTTAGTTCTCATCAAGATGATGGTGGTGTGGAAGTGTCGAAAAATGTCACATTTGCAGGTGTACATATAGACTTTGAGTATCGGACAAAAAGCCATAGAGAGACTTGATTTCACGAACTTTCCATAGCTTTGAAAGTGATTCCCTCCGTCAAAATCATTTCAAGCTAAACATACTTAACGTTTATATATATAGATAATACTAAAGAGACACTTTTTCTTAAATGTATGTACATTTGTCAATAAACGCAGAATGATGAATGGATGGACGCCTTCAAATGAATTATCTGTATTTTTAATTTTGTTTTATATTTATATTGCACCTTATTTTGTAACTGTTACTTTCAACAGTGCGTTTTGACAGAAATTGAGGTATTTTATTGTAACTGGTATGTTCAACACTTACCTTGGCAGAGTGACTAAAAGATTTGATTTACTCTCAATGTATAAAAGCTCACGGTATTTCCGATATTGGAAGCAGCCGACTTGGCGTAAAGTGCCCCATATGATTTTAAGACGTTTTTATTGCAAGATAAAACTGAAAGGCTTACTAAAATATGTAACTATTGAGTGATTATTGATTTAAGTTAAAAGGATTCGTTTGTGAGTATGTTAATAAGATTTTAAAAGTATTCAGCTAACAAAGTGAACATTTTCTGTTCGGATAATGTCATCCTGAATCTTCGTAGTTTCTCTGAATCTGACTGGTCAGAAACCCTAAACATTTACGAATGCTTTCCTCCCTCCATTATTTGTTTCTGAAAACTGTTTCCTCTGTTACGACCACCGTGGCGTGATTAATGTTTCTTTGCTGTTTTTGAGGATTTGTCTTTTCATAAAAGAAAACAAATCCTTCAGGATATGGAACAACCCTCAGAAGTCGAAAATGCATTGTAGTATAAACATGTTTGTTCAATGATTTGACGTACCAGAGACTGTGCGATAACCTTAGTATGACTGTATTATGATCCATAATAAATATGAGAGTATTTTTCATTTCGTGGTCATTAGTTTTTTTTTCACTTGGAAGTATTGCAAGTACTGCATGTTTTTTTTTTCCTGTACCACACAGAAAACGTGTCAAATGGTAGAACCATACGAAGTGCGTGCAGTAAAAACTTTCATGGTACAGTACAATTGTTTTCAGGATAAATTATCATAGTAGATCGCATTTAGACACTTACCAAGACAAGGTGTCATTCATTTCAATCGGTTTGCCCTTAACTTATACTCCAATAATAATGCATTCATTTGTTTTTGAAATGTTCGTTCCAATTTCTTCTTTTTATTGAATGGCCTCCGAGAGTTTAGTTTTATAACTGAAAATATTAAGGATATTTTTGCGTACTTTTAACATTCAGCCAGGGCGTCAAACAGGTGTAGATTAATTGCTTTTGGAACGTAGTGTGTAACCTTCGAAATACAGTCACAGCACGACATATCGGAATTAAAACAAGGCACATGTAAATGGACGTGAAAAAACAGATATTGGAGATTTCCTTCTTTTAATAAACAAAGATAAGGCGAGTTAGAGGGCCTATTGAGCGTTCCCTTTACTTGTGCATATACCAGTTTCGAAAATTGCTCATCTTGAAACCATTTCAAAATATATAGCCTATGTTAAACGTTTTAATATTTCGTTCGGCATTCAGTTGGTTTTGTTTTGTTTTCCTGTAAGAGCTCTAGCTTTGTATAGCTATGTAATGTAATATAGACAACATCCACATGCCTCGTCACGCTATAACTAATGTTGTTTACTCCCTGGTTCAACTTTCACCTTTTGACCTCTGACTCGCCTGGAGACAATGGTGACCCGGTCACTGGCTGTCGGAAAGTCAAGAGTCTGCATTCATTTGCGCGAAGTTTCCAGAAATTCAGTAGGTCTTTTAATCAATTATCCGCGAGCCACTCTAAGATACATTTGTTTTCATTACAGGGCAGCTCCGGTTCGCACGCTTTGAAATGCCACATCTCACTTCAAGTACTGTTAATACGCTTTGCACAATTTTAAAGACAGGGAGTTTCCCCTATCTGGCTCGCCTCTCGAATTTATTTCCAAATTACAGAAAAACGCACATTCATATATACTAGTTTCTTTTTTGTCCAATGCTGGCCGTAAGGAGCATAACCCTATCTTTTTTATATTTTTTTTGTTCATTTATAGAAAAAAAAAACATGTTTAAATGCAAAAATATACAGCGGAGTCCAAAAGTCGGAGACCACATTAAATTTTTTTTGTTTCAAAAGTTTTCATGGAACCCTGGAAATAAACAGAAATTTTTAGGACTTTTAAAACATTCTAAACAAATACAGTTTCTGACATTTTTAAATGAAGAAATATCGAGATTCTGCACTATTTCTAGGTCAAATGTAAGCAATTTTGTCACATTGACCATGCTAAGTCCTTTGTACAAAAGGTCAGACCCCATCGAATATTCACGGGGGCAGTTACAGGCATAGAAACCTTTGGCCGCTTTAAGACCATGGGATAACATGGATCATCAGATATTGCACAAACTTGTGGAGTCCATGTCATCTCCAGTGCACGCTGTCACTAAAGCAAAAGGGAACATACCAAAAGCTAAGACGTTCTGATAATCATGTACATTTTTCAAAGATTCATCTTTTCACTTAAATTGTTCACAAGATATGTGATGAAAAATGTGTATTAAATTATAAAAGAATGGAAAATAGAAGCACTTCCACTAGTGGTCTCTGACTTTTGGACCGCAATGTATTTGTATTTTCCTTCATCATATGTATTGCTGTTATTATTATTATTATTATTACTATTATTATTATTAGTAGTAGTATCTTTGTTGCTGTTGTTGCTGTTGCGGCTGCTGTTATACTATGTATGACAAATGTTACTACATATATTCTGTGCTATCATTATTTTTATTATTGTTTTCTTTTTTCCTTAAATACTATTATGATCCACCAGAACCGATTCGTCAAATCGAGTTTCAAGTCTAAGAATGATTACATTATCCGCATTTCATGCGAGAATATGAAGAAATATGCAGCCTCTAAAACTGTTTGTGTGAGTAATGAAAACTGCAATTCACAAAATGTGATTTCTAGCTGGATATTATAAGACTAAATATAGCATGTCCTGCGTGGAATGTTTTCAATTTTTGTTGATATCGTAGCTTAGCTTACTTTAGATACAGGCCTAGCAGTGAAGGAGAGGAGAATGAAGAATTTACCTCAATAATTAGGCTACCTATTACACTATTTAAATATGTGATAAATCTATTGCCCTTACTGTTTGTGGCGTTGTTGTTTTTCCACGTAGTTTTGTCTCATACTGGTCATCGCGCCGCATATGCCCACACGAACATCAATTTCCTGCGAATAAATTGGCTCTAGATGACATTTGTTAAAGGACAAATCACTATGGAGAACTCAGCTCCGCTGTTTACAGACTCTTTGGCTCGGGTCCGAACCAATCGATGCTAGAGACGGATCGTGACAGCGTTGCTACATTAAGATCATCGATTGAATGCTATGCATTATATTAATCGTGTGCGAACGACACGTCATGCAATAGGCTAAACGTAAAATAATTCATTTTAAATTAACATTTTTGCATTCTATATCACACATATATGATTTCTAAGCGGGTCTTACTGTATGATGCTATGTTGACCTATGGTTTCTTATCAGTTTCTTTATCTAAAAAGGTACTGGGAATCTGGGATTCAATCAAACTCACTTCTTTCAGGTTATATGCTATATAATAAATTCTACTTTACTGGAGACAAGTAAGCATGTCCTTTGGAATGTATTTCTCTTCATTTTAAAATAGAATAGTTTACGCCCTTCAAGACCTAAACACTGTTTTGATTGAATTGCATACATCCTTAAAGACGCTAAATTGGTTTGATTGGGTCCCGGCTAATACATCTTGGATAAAACTGTAATGTCAGTCAATAGTCAGAGTCAATTTTTCTGTGGTGGGACCCAATTTTGTTGCGATTTATGATAAATTCATGATATAGGCTAGTGGAAGTATGTTCTTTGGTCAGGCACATTCACAAACACAGATTATTTGCCCTTCCAATTCCGCGCGTGCGCGCGATTTCCCCCTTGTGCCCTTCTCTGCAAAAGAGGGATTAAGCGGCCTTTTTGACCTGGGGGCCTGTCGTGTCATAGTGATAGCAGAATTAGCGTGCTAAGAATCGACGATGAGCTGAGCAAGCATTTCTGGGCCCGCATTGTATCGACTTCTCTCTAATCAGGCCTTTTGCGCGAAAGTTTGCTAAATCTGTACCAAACAAGTGTAATCAATGCCCGGCAATTTCCCCTATCAATGAGATAAGCGTTCCCCTAGGTACCGTCATGCTGAAGTGCAAAGCGCTCTCACTTTCATTGTTGTCGACTACAACAATGGGCAAACGTAATGAGTCGCATGAGTCAAACTCTTAATAATAATAAAACAAGAAGGTACAAGCATATCGTTTAAAGGAAAATAGTTAGAATATTAAATATATCTTATTTATCAATTCACTGAGGCCTGCTATATCGCTTAGCTAATTAAACTACTCCAATTATTAAAATTTAATGTGCGGACATTCTGGACAGTCCACAACCCCCAGTTTACCTTTACAATTCCCAAACAGCTAGAGTTTAAGCTTGGCCAAAATTGTTACTATGTGTTGTAATTGTTACTCCTCGAAAATACATGTCACCACATATTTTATTTGATTTTTACGGAGAATATGCATTCAATGCACAATTCAGTATATAAAGTTCGAAATAATAACATTCCTTAATGGCAAATACTTATACTTATTTTCTATTTCATAAAATACAAGTATATAAAGGCGGGTTTTTGTGCATGCATACCCATGACCACACACCTGCGCGCGCACCTTTGAGCGTCTCTATAAGCCATACATTAACAACCTAAAGATGTACGCTGTGGCCATTAGTTGGTAGAATGACAATATTCATCATAACAAATTGCTGTGGGGAGTTTCGGCTTCGTTGGCGGCCCAGTTAAGTTACTAACGCGGAAAAA
Source organism: Albula glossodonta (assembly GCA_019788955.1). Lineage (NCBI taxonomy): Eukaryota > Metazoa > Chordata > Actinopteri > Albuliformes > Albulidae > Albula > Albula glossodonta. The sequence goes on along the minus strand of JAFBMS010000004.1, from coordinate 27,351,687 downwards.
GCTGCTTCAACGAAACATCTAGCAACAATTTTCAAGAGGAAATGAGCAATTTAAAATATATAGTGTATAGTGTAGCCTACCTGTCATCTTTTTTGGCTAAAGCAATTCATTCACTGATATTGGAAATGGGTAACAAATGTCGAAATGGATAAATAAATCGGAATACCCGACTGAATAAAATAAGACCTTTAAATGCATGTCCTTTTCATAATATCTAGTTGGATGTTACCTGTGGTGATTTGGTGTTCAACAAAAACAAAGCTAACGTTGCTGACACATTCCAAATTTACTCTTATCTGAGAATTACACAATAAAACACGTCTGAAACTGAGTCTTGTTTTGAATCTTATTGAAGCATAGTCAAAACAAGACTTCTGTCATTTTTAAAAAAATGACTTTCACGTGATTTTGTAAATTACATCTATATCAAAATAAAATAATTTAAAAATGTAAAATGAGGTTACATGTTTTGAGTGAATCTTCATGTTAATTAAACAATTCATTTGAAAGCTCAAAGACAAAACACTGCATGTTTAAATAAAATGGTAAACTATTGTGAATATATGTGGGTACAAAGTTGTTGTGGCTCCACATTTTATGCAGCAGTTTTAGAAACAATGGTGCTAGAGCCGAATGCAGGGACCATTTTCTACTGAAACTGAAGAATGGTTTTAAAAGTCATGTACTTGGACACAGCATAAAGTCATGAAATATATACATATATGCAAAAATGTGTAATATATATTAAGTTACATTGGGAAACCAGCATGGCTTTGCATTCTATTTACACTTCATGTATAGTGCGCGCCCAATGAGGAATGATTGGCAGGTCCAGTGCCCTTCTCTGTCAGTCAGCACTCCTCCATCTGTTGTGACCGCACAGCTGCCTGCGGTTGGTCTGGCACGGCACTCCTGATGGGACAAGTTTGCTGGTTGCCAGAGACACCGTGTTCCGGCTGGCTCCGTATGTGTCCCCTGTTTGCTGGGGTCTCTTTAGCTTAGCTTTAGCGCAGTGTCGATGAGTACAACCCTGAGGCAGCCAACATCCTATCAAATGGATCTTTTGTGGAAATTAAATCAGCCAATCAACATGTGGGGGGGGGGGGGGGGGGGGGGGGGGGGGGGGGGGGGTGGAGGCGCATCTTCAGGCATGCTAACGAAGCAGCTGCAGCAGCTCAAGGGCTTGGAGGGAAATTAATCAAGCGCATCTAATACTACATGTCTTTCTAATTCTCTCACCTTAGTTAGCCCAATAAGCTAATTTGTATCAGGTTGTATTAACACATATGCATCTTTAAATGAATGTTGTATTTTCTTCGGTAACCCATATTAATACCGTTTACCTTGAATGTAAATTAAGAAATACTTTCTCTTTAAAAATATCGACAATATAGTGTTGAGAACAGAGGCCAAACGTCAGCAGCCTGTACACAGACCTTAAATTAGTTTGGTGTCGAGGGAGTATTATTTCCATGCTTAACCAGTTTCAAATCCAAACATTTAAATATGTCATTGTGTTTTTCGTCAAGCCGTTATTGAATTTAGTATAGTGATTCGTTCATGTTTGACTTCTCCCTTGTTTACGCAACACATTTCTATGACTTTCTCTTAAGTGCCATAAATTATTTATATAGTTGAATTTGCTGATTTCTTTTATGTTACTGTAATCAGTGTTCTTCTGTTGACGGAACCAGTAATATTATATAGACACATATAATATAATATAATATAATATAATATAATATAATATAATATAATATAATATAATATAAAACACCAGCTAGTTCAGAGTCAGCAGGAGCACGCATCAGCTCGTAAGCTGTGGAGAATGCACGCTCAGGAGAGGCCCCGTGCACTTTCACGCATGTTGTACGTACTCGAGAGCGAGCACGTCGAAAGCAACAAGCGATTCATGGCAAACTTCTAACTAGCGAGCCACGTAACCCTGTCTGCTTGAGACTTGTTTCTTTGCTGACTGTTCTCAGAGGAATGTAGTTTAGAAATACTATCGAAACTCCAAGCCAACAAACATATTTCCCACTCTAGTTCGAATGCTGTGACCCAAACGGGAGCCTAAAAGTATTCGTGTTTAGCGTCTTGAAATCGATTGTCAAAGTGGTAGTTATCACAGACCTGTTAGCTAGTTAGCTGGCTACTTTACCAGCTACGAACGTCAAAACTTGATAACAAATGAGACTAACTGATTAAAATAATACTTTCTGGGAAGTACAAATGGCTATCGTCAAAAATAAATCGTTACAAGTGTAGCAACTTAGGTTACATGGTGGAGATTTAGAGATAGCCTAACACATTAATGTTATTTTATTGTGAGTTAAAATCGCGTATTTTATATAATATGGTAGTAAAAACTGTTTTCCATTGTGATTCTATGGTGATGATGTTTCCAATGGTGAATAAAAGATCGACTCTGGTGGGACTCGAACCCACAACCTTTGAATCACCTCTCAGTGCTTGACTAGAAGTCCAATGCGCTATCCATTGCGCCACAGAGCCACTTGAGTGAAAGGCTGTCCGTGGGTGTGTTGGCCTGAGTTAGGGGTCAGTGGCAGTAATTGGTGTATTTGTAATATTCATGACCAAAATTGACATATATCACACGCAAATAGATAGATGCATCCATGGCCCATAGTCAAATTAATCCAGTTAATTGTCCATATCTACTGATTTCTTATTTTGGAACAGAAAAATGGGTTGACAATGTACTCAGGACTATACTGTTTTATTCTGAATATTCTTGTCCAATGTTTTTATATGTACAGCATGCAATATGAATTTTCTGAATATGAATTCTGATTTTAAAAAACAAAATAAAAAAAATAAAAACACTTGTTGAGCCCAAAAAAACTGGACTTCCTGGGGTTAAAATGCTGCAGATGGAAAATGTAATACTCGTCTGGAATATTAGTAAATATCATTTACATATGTTTGAGAGAAAAAAAAAAACATTTGTGGCATAGTAGGATTGAATTTTCTGCCATGTTTGAAATTCAGTTTCAACAAGAGATAAAAGAAAATATTAACAAATAAATATCAGTTCTTGAATTTAACACGGACAGGTAAGTAGGCACTTCATAAGAAAGCTATTACATCTGTGAGAAAAATGACAGCGGGCATGCTCTTCTCTGAAAATGTTTAAATCTTCAGCTTCTACAAGAAATATGAATTTCTACATGTTTAAAGGCTAATGTTGACAGCCCTTTCTACACATAATTATCCTGGAACATTCATCATGAAAATCATCTTGTTATTAACAATACGTATATCTACATCATACAATTGATTATATTTTCCATTAAAGCAGTCGATGTAAGAACATATATTGCCAGGCCTAGATACACCGACACACATACTATATATACACTGATAATTATATATTTATACATTTCATCAGGCCAGTTTCATTCAAAAATTAAAATGCCATTACATCATAAGACATATTTGTATATTCAGTACAAATTGTTAGGTAATATTGAGGTTAAAACACCTAGTTAGGTCATTCATAGTGACAAAATGTAAGGCTGAATCTGCCCATGTTAAAATGTGAAACAGACAGTGAAAATGAGATGATAAATTAACCAAATGACAGAATGACAAATATGATTTCAAAAAATGGGGGAAATCAATTCAATTTGAAAATGCTTCAACATCAAATTAAATTGGCAGGTCCATGTTAATTAATCCAAAGTAGTAGTCGTATGTGATTCTGAGGTAGCAGTGGGAGGATGAATTAGTCTGTATTGGACATCCCAGACTGAAGCAGTACAGTCCAGGTACACTGCAGAAGCCCTCTGAGCTACAGCTATAATGAAATAAGTCATATTCTAGGGTTAAAAAAAAACCATTGGGTGGCATCAGACCAAGAGGTAAGGCAGCTGGTTCCTTCAGTCTGGCAGTTGATCCACAGTGATAGCCGGTCCACTTAAAATCATATGATATCCACCATTCCCATGGAGTTTAAAACTGTGGGTCCAGGTGTCATGCTTAGTTGAAACCGTATCTCAGGATCTGGCACTTATACCTTGGAACACATGGAAAATGAAAGTCAGCGTAAAAATAAACTGTACATCTCCTTGAATAATAATAGCAAAACGATTAGTACTATAACCATCTACAGCATAAGGGTCTTACACAACATAAACTTTGACAGCAACAAGTCATAATCATATTCAGATACTTAATATATACGTTCTCATATTTTGCTCCTAAAAATGACCTAAATAAAATATACACATAACATTTCTACAAACAACTCACTGTAATACCAATAGTAGATCATAATACTAAAATACTGAGAAATGTAAAGATGTACTGTTGGAACTATATGGAGGGAAAAACACAATCAGTCAAGCTTGTCTCAAACTGAATCCAAAACTATGGACATACTGGGTTGTTGCGTATTGCGTATTATTGAATAAGGCCCCTATAGTTATAATATTATTCTGACAGACACCTTTTTAATGAATATGTGAATGAATTAAAAACCTTCATTTCAATAATTCATTCTGAAAATACTGTAAAATAACCTAGTGTACCACAGTGTCCATGTTACAATCTGGCATTCACCAGGCAGATTATATACTGTACAGACTGGCTGCAAGCTTCAGTCAAAGGTTAGCAATGGAGTAAAGAAACCAGGCCTTAAAAAGTCAAATATAAATATAAATCGGTCACTGACGCACAATATCTAACCTTGGGGCTACATCATAGAACAAAACAAAGATAAAACACTGACAAATAAACGGTGACCATAAACTGAATGTGTCACTAAATTATCGTATTGCTATAATGACAGAGTCCATATTGTCCTGGTGTTTACATTAATGGTGTTTATGTTTATGGATGCATAGCAGGTAAAATTCTGCATCAATATATGATGGCCAGAATTTAATATTCACATTAGTGAACATTAGACTGAATATATTGCGAATTACGTTTGGTTGGTACAGACTGCAGGGTCAAAATAATCTATTGAATTGTAAGCAAATGGGGTATTCTCAGGGGCACTCTCAGCAGAGAGAATGGAAATCCAGATCATTCACCCTCTGTCTCCCTCCCGCACTCCTGTGTGGTCACACATGGGTGTGGGCACAGAGCCCTTGTTTCTCCCCTTCTCTGCTCTAGAGAACAGATGCTCGGCAACAGCTTTCGACCTCAGCGGATTTGAGTGTGTGTGTGCGTGTGTGTGTGTGTGTATGTGTGTGTCTGCGAGAGAGATAAACAGCTGCGCTCAGCACTTCTGGGTGCTGAGGAAAATGCCTTCCCGGAGGAAAAAAGGACTAGGATGGGGATAGGGGATCAAACAGAGGGTGACAGAGGGAGGGAGAGGGGGATGGAGGGAGAAAGGGAGGGAGGGAGGGAGGAAGAGTGAGGGCCAACATCTACAAAGGTGAGACCGCGGCACCATAACTGGTTTTTTTTACATCAATTTTCCGTCTTTTCTTATTCCATATGAGATTCCACGGTGGTATTTTTCTCGGGTTAACGGGGCTGATTGCGTTTTTACGTTTCCTGCAGTCAGCAGAGATAAGCAAGGTGAGTATTTTCAGCGCGAGCTCCGCAAGCCGCAGGCCCATCACCCTGCGGCTCTACAGCAGAACGCGGCGTGTAGTCTCTGTCTACATCTGCTGACAGAAGCACCGACGGAAGGTACACACAAAGCGAAGGTAAACAAAGGCTGTCCTAGTCTCCCTGATACTGCCCTCAAAATTCACGCTGTGTACACAAAACCACTGCAAAAAAAAAAAAAAAAACGCAGCTCATTCACTTTGCTGACAAAGCGCGCCCTCCTGGTTTTCGTCACAGTTTTTTTTGTTGCATTCCCAGAAAATCCCAGTGGATTTCCCTTTCTGAGGTCACATTCATCTGTTTAACCTTACAACTAAACTCGGTACGCACTTACACACGTTCCCTTGGCACAAACACACATACAGCCACTACTCATTCATTTCCGGCCCTCCTCTCACCCTTACTGAAATGAAACCCCCCCCCCCCCCTTTTTTTTTCCCTGCATCCCTGGGTGAGATTTCCATAGCGATAGGTTCCCAGGCGTATGCGGAGGGAACAGGAGAGTAGGAAGAGGGGGCACAGTTCAAGGACACGCTTTCTTTCCCATAGGCCTTTGTGTGTCTCCGTGCCGCCACTCCCCTGTCTCTGAATAGAAGCCCAGGTCATGAACTATACCTCCCAGTCCTAAGACCTGATAACTTCTTCCACCCTTCTGCTGGCGAGTTGGAAGGGGAGACTACTTCCCCATTTTTTTCCATCCTGTCCAGACACACCCTACAACGACAGTTCGCTCCCCTGTTGTATTTGAAATACATATCAAGTACGTCTCCCGAACATAACTCCACAAGGACAGTTCCATCACGACATCTGCTATTGCCATGTACCGGTTTTTGTGTGCCTCCTGGGTGCAGCAGTGTCCTGCTTCTCAGCTTATTGGCACGCTAATAAACGGACCCCGACCCTAGTATTGTGGAAACTGCCAGGCAACAAAACAGGAAGACAGGATGTGAAGCATGCTGGGGATTGTTGCAGAGTTGGAGGAAGGTGTATAGCTATACAAGGGTGTGGCAGGAACGACACTGCTGAGCTCAGCAGGGTTCAGTGTTTCTTGAACTCCATGCCATAGAGGGTATGGAACATACGTGTATCCCAGGGGTGATGGAGTACAGGTGCTCCACCATCATCCCTGTTCCCCCTGCCTGCTACCCTCCTGGTGTTTCGGCCACCCCTTCCCTCTGGCTTCTGGTCTCTTACTATAGCGTGACCCCCCGCGGCTCACAAGTCAAGTGATGCAAGGTCATTGTCAGGGCATCACCACTGACTGTCTGACCCAGGCAAGAGTCCCCTCCCCCTCCTTGCCCCCAGCCAATCAGCTTTCCCATGCCTCACAGCAACCCACACCCCCTCCCCGCCCACAGCCAATCGGCTCCCCCACGCCTCACAGTAACCTCCACAGCCGCCCCCCCACCCCCACCCCACACCCCCGAGCTCCGCTCTTCTTCAGATCTTTGGCTAGGGCGGGCGTGTATCACATGACCTGGGAGAGCCATCAGCGTGCGGATGATTGATGAGTCTTTTAGTATCTATTTAGAATGAGGCTGTCCACACCGCTCTCTAATTACCTCCTCCCTGACGGCAGCTGCCCAACATAATTGCTTTTTGTTTGTTGACCTAGTTGAGCCCCGAGAAAGATGGGTTAGTTCGGGGGGGGGGGGGGGGGGCGGGGGGGGGGGGGGGGGGGGGGGGGGCGGGGGGGGGGGTTTCAGGGCATGGCTGTGGTTGAGGAAAGTGTTCTTATTTGTCTCATTATGAGGTTGTTACACTTCAAACTCTGAATGGCCAACCATGTCCAAAAATTTCTTGTGGATTCTCGATCAGCTGGACTAAGGAAATGGAGGCATGAACATGGACACCGTGACGGCCAGTAGGGATCCATGTTGAGGACATGGTGGGATCAAGGTTCCTCGATGCTGCCAGGATCAAGGAACAAAGAGATCGATTCCCTTTCGCCGCGGCTCTGCCTCACGCCCATTAACTACCCATGAACCCACTCTGTCTGGCCTTCCCTGTGTTTTCAGCTGAACAGCTCAGTGACCAACGGTGAAACTATTGGACATACCATTGCCATTATTCAAGGTGTATTTCACACTTCACACAGAGAGAGCGTTAGAGACAGAGAGGGATCATGTGGGTGCGTAGTACCGGCCTATTTGTAAGAGCTGAATGAAAGTGCCATTGAAAATGTGATTTTATGCATCAAATCTAAACCATTTCTGAAGCACTTTTGAACAGACCACAACTGCGCCAATGAAAGGGCAATAGAAAAGTTGTTAGCCAAAATATTCTGCCACCCTAATACTTAACAAGTAGATCTGTACAAATATGGCGATGTAATTTTAGATTAATTTTGTGTAGTGTTAGATCCCAGTCTCCAGGAACAATACAAATGTATTTGTATTGTAAGCAATTACATTTTGGGTCAACCAAGTTAATGGAATTGGGTCCCTCGCTTCCCTCAGTTACAGAGAGAAGAAACGCTATTTGAAATAATTTTTGTGTCCTTCTGTTATAATGGTGTTTCAGTATCTTCAGTAACACATTCTTAATCAATGCAGAGAGCATGTTCGATGTCATTATAGATTTAATGTCTTTAATATGTTCATTAAACTTTGCATGTACTGTATTTTGACATGTATTTTGAAGATAAGAATCCATCCAGTGAAATGTATAGAAATTAATATACTAAGCTATGTTTTATATGAAAATAAGCATTGGCAAACACAGTTAATATAAATAAGTGCACAGATGATGTAACCTATGCCCTGATGATGTCACAAAGCACACAATGATGTAGTTAAGCTGGCCTACTTTACTTCAGTCAACATGACCTCATGCCTTAACATCTCACACAAACTATGTCACTGAAATTGCATGAAAAATGTTAACACATGCTGAAGGCTTTGATATATCTGGCCCTAAAATCGTGCACTGTGTGAGAGAACATTTGAATCTTCAGCATACAGCAAAGTGATGAGTCCATGTTGTATGAACTAAGTCAGACCTTCATAACTACAGCGCTGTAGTGGGTTTCATATCAGTTTGCAATAGACAGCCTCGTCAGAGAATAAGTAAAATTACAAGCCCCCGTGCTTGTTTGAATTTCCCATCCTTTGTGGTTTTTCCCACTTTTAATTTTCATTTAAAACATAATCTTTTAAAATTAATTTCCAGATTTTATAATCAAAAAACACTAGGAAATTCAATGTCAAAATACATTATATTATAAACATGTTTTATAGCACGATCAATAAATTGATTGTTTCATGAACATATCAAATCTATTAAACCTAATGTGACCTATGAAATAACATGACTTAATCCAAAGGTAATCAATACTCTCTTAGATGGTCCTCAGACAATTTGCTCCGAATATGACAGCCATACATACTAATATAGCAGTATATTACTATATATATTATATTTGTGAATCTTCTAGTGATTAGTGATTAGTGATTAGTGGCCCCCTTTTTCATTCATTTCTCTGTTCTAATTTATTTGAAGGTGTTTGGGAGATTTTTCCCTTGGGGAGGGTTGGTTTTGGGGAACACTATGATGTCAGAGGCGGGCTGGATGTTGAGTGGGAGCTTGGTTGTTCCTTTATAATTCATTTCATTCAAGACTTTATTTGACAGAAGAAACAAAAATTTGCCCATTTTATTCATTATTATCAACCAGATTCCCATTTGGAGACACTGTTTTCATTAGTTTTTTCACCGGGTCCATTAGTTAAAAATTGCTGAATTGTCCCAAGGAACTAACTCCAGTGAATACCTTCTAGCTCGATTATTACATAAAGGTACAATTCCAATCAAGGGAAACAACAGGAGTATTAAAAACACCTTTAAACATGGTTAAGTGTTAGCGGCTCATAACAGCCTGACCCTGGACAGAAATGCAGGGAAGGAGGCTAAGAGGCGGTATCGGTTTAGGATACCATACTCCGGGTGATCCGCACATAATTCAAGCCCGCTGCCTTTACCATTAGCCCATAAATATGTTCCCTATTGCCTGATAATGTCATCTTAATGTTTAGTCAATAAGCTCCACTGTCAGGTCCCCCCCCCCCCCCTTTTATATATATATATATATATATAAACAGCACACCCAGATTGATGTGTAGGGGGGGTCTGTTTCATCACAGTGTTGACGGGGAGCATATGGGCCCTGGGTGGATATGTGCTCTGCAGAGAGTGTGTGTTTGGTGGAGATAGTGGAGACAATGGAGAGCCGAGGACAAGTACTGAAAACAAGCTTGTGTGAGTAATCACTTCAGAGGGCTTCTTGTTCAAACACTAGTACAGTTTAAAAGGAACTCAGGGACTGCTCTCTGTGAGTGGAAACTCTGGGCATGCTTTTTAGTTGTTGGATGTGCGCGCCACTTAAAGATATTTCATGAAGGGGTGTCCGGGTGATTCAAGGAGTAAAGGCATGTTCGTGATGCATGCTGGGAGTTTGAGTCCAAGGCAGTGGCTGGCTCAGCATCAGAAGGGAAAATAAGGGATAAGCCAGGTAAACTCATCAGTGTCATCTAAATTGTGATATTAATGTAAAAGTTTTCAATGGTACATTAATGGTAAGTTTGCCGTCTGGACCCTAATGCCACCATCAGCAGAGATGACGGGATGAACTTTCACATAGCCAGCCATTTTATTTGTACAGCCACAGTACAGGTAAGGTGTCACAAGAAGGGAAGTTGGCAATTCAACAATGGAGGTCAAAAGGTTATTCTTTAACTCAAGCTTTCCATCAGTTTTTATTGTCAAATGTAATTTATAGTTCATACAGCACCAGAAAACACACAATACTATGTGCTGATTGAAACACAAAAACTGTTTCCATTGCGTGGCAAATAAGGAAAATATCAAAATCTATCAAAAAATGTAGATTTTACTGCAAGGTGGTTAACTAGCCAGCTACTGACAAGCGTTCGGTTATTGCTTGGCAACAGATGAATCCTCCCGGCTCACAGCTTCCTGGTTTTCAGCAGACCCGTCAATCAAGTCTCTTTCCACAGGTGCAAAACACAACAAAAAAAACAAGCAGACTCTCACAGGACCGCGCATGTAGCAAGAGTCAAAGAGAATGGCGTGCTCGCACAGGACCTTCTGTGTGCCACAAGAGTCTGACTTCACCCTTAGCACGACCGCACCCAAAAAGTATCCCAAAAAAACCCTACGTCATATAAAAATAGTCTGACTTTTTCTTGATGTTTTAAACTATATATCTGTCATTTTGCGTGCATTAATATATACATGCCTCAAACCATAAACAAACACTGCTCAAATGACCATGGCTCAGCCTATTCAGCGGATTGTCTGCATGTATTTATGGCTCAAACATGCTCATTGTGTTCCTGTGGAGGTGAAATACCCATGAAGGGGCTGTAGAGGACAAACCAGAGTGTTCATAAACAGAGGTTGAACTGTTTATGTGTCATAGTTTACAAGTTAACTATGTCTGCTGATACTAGATAGGCTCTGTCTGCTTGAGACAAAACAATAATATTGTAGATGTATTGTATTATTAAGCCTTTATGGCAGATGGTAGATACAAAACATATGGTACAGTGGGGCAGGCATGGCCACTGTTAGGAGGTGGTGAGAGGAGGGAAAATTACAGAGAAGTTAATGAAACAAAAGAAAGGCCCTCTTTGGGGGGAAAGGAAAATAAAATAACACATTAAAACCAGTCGAAACAAGGGGTTCAAAAGGACCTCAACACACAAAAAGCACAGCCAAAACAAGTCACCGAAAAAACTCCCTCCAGCCAGGTTGGCAGAGAATTTATTGACGGTCTAAAGAACACAATAGCCCACAACTGGGCTGATTGCAGATCCTCCTCTGGTGAGCCTGTTTGTTATTGAGGCCGCCACAGACCAAGCTCCTATTGGCTCCCCAGACTGAAGGAGAGGGCAGGATGACTGACAGCAGGCCAATGGGAGGAGCAGAAGGGTGCCACCACAAGGTGTAGACTACATTACGTTTCTAAACCATGTGATGAAATTGGAAGAAGACTTTCATAACTCATAATTCAGGTTCAGGCACTTAGTAACTATTCAAACTGCAATCAAGAGCTCAGAGGGAAGAAATACCTGAATTTCCTTCAGGACCAGGTTAGCCTACCCATTTTACAAGTTGTTCTATACATTCGTCACATATTGTAGATGGTATTTTTTTGACCCTACGTTCCCCTAAAAGGCCCAAAAATTACCCTCACATTTTACCCAAAAAAGCCTTTACCATAAACTTACCAAAAATCCATTGGAAAAAATCACACACATTTTTATTTTCTACATTAAAAAATGAAGCTTGCATTCTAAAAGTTTGTCGAAGTTTTGAAGTTCTTAACTTATGATTGTAACTGGCAAGGATTCCTTCATTGGTTCCTGTCAACTATGACCGTTTTCAATAAGGCAGCTCAAGACCAAAAACATCTCTGTGGCTCGCCTCACAGTCACAGTGTATGCACTTCAGTGTAACCCAGCTCAATATTTCTCAGCCAAAGCCGCTAACAGCTTTCACCATTAGCCTGGCGATGAAAGCACAGGAATAGTTATGAATGATGCGCTATGAGACAGACTGCGAGGCATCTGGAGAGACACAGGAGAGAACGGGAGAGTTTAGATGCTTAGGGCATGTTACACAAGCTAGACAGGTCACTGCTGTAGTACTTATCCGAAAACGTATCCCCTATCATGACAACACACTATTTTCAGGGTGTAGAGCTGCGTAAACCATCTTGGGTATTTTTGGATGAAAGGGAAGGGGAGATTTTTTTTTTACAGAGGTGAGCAACAACTCAGAAGGGAGCAAGGGTAAGTAGGGGGGATGAGAAGAAGTGGAGCTGTCAGGGAACCAGGCAGTGTCCTGGCGTTAGCTGGCAGCATGTACAGAGGACTGCACCAAGCAACTCTCTCAGCATAATGAAGATGGAACCTTCCAGAAATTAGGTAAAGCAGTAATTTGAACGTCAATGACCAAACCCACAAATAAACAAAAGGGGCACACTTGAAGGGGGAAAAACGCAGAGCGATTAGCACGGTGGAAAAAATTAAAATTCTTCTGCTCGATTCAGTCGCATCTGTATTCAGGAGACGTTTTCGGGTGGGCCCGCCTCTAGCTTTATCCTGAATTCAGTGGCTTTTACCACAGAAGATTTAACCACATTGTAAAACGGGCGGTGTACCTCCATTCCTCCATTCCCGGCTGATCCCGCTAATTTCCCAGCGTACACTGCTATGCTTCACGACTTCGATATGATTGATGGAGTGCGCAACAAAAATGGGAGGAAAAAAAAATCTTAAAAGAAAAATAATCGCGTGCCAGAGAAAAATGGGACTCGCAAAAGAAAATACGCCATATAATAAGAAAACACTTAAGCAAATGAATCCTTTTACGTTATAGTACCAAGATGAATCACTTCATTAGAAGAGTACTTATATTTGACTAAGAATACGAAAGATTAATTATCTCAAGTTTTTTTTGATAAGAGGTATTGTCATACACCACTGCTGTTTTTGACCATGACATTTTCCCTTCCATTGTTACTGTTATTTGTGAAGGACATACAATAAAGTATATAATATGTTGAAGGCATATTTAGGATTTCATAATGCACTATGGAGGAAAAATGATCTTGTTTCACATTTATTATAAGACACAGTATAAAAATTATGAAAATTATGAAAGTGATTTCCCCAATTAGTTGTAAAGAATTAAGTGCCATATCCAGGCTAATCAGGCGGTTAAAAGTTGGCAAATGTGTACAAAAGAGAGGTAGCAGAAGAGGGGTATGGTTTGGGCCGGTTGGCCTGCCTGCCATGGCCGCCTCCCTGTTCCCCCGCGTCGGGCCGGCGCTGTAGGATAATAAAGAGCGATGATGGCGGAGCCGTGCCATCCGGCTGCATAGCCTCTGCTGCAGAACCGTTTGCAGCTCCATCTATCACCCCCCCACCACCCCTCTCTCTCCCCCCTTGCTCTAATTCTGCTTTAATAACCGCCACCTCCATCCATCAGCGTATTGATGGCCCTGACAGCCTGGCGCAGCTCGCGCTAACTCCCTGGCCTTTACTCGCACACTGCCGGGGTCACCGGGAGGTCGCTCCCCCACCCACCCCCACCCACCAACCCTCAGTCAATACTGGCCGCACGCAGCTGTCGGCGAGATCAGTGGAAAGGGACGGGCGCGGCGCTCGTGCTCACCTACATCGTTCTCGGGCTCGGGCGCCGTACGAACACGCCGATCTCGCAAAGTCAAAGACGCAAATAGGGCCGTTAGCCAAGTCCGCTAATGTGCTCTAAAAAACAAACAAATATGCTGTATTTAGCTAGCCTGTGCTGTGTGCCCAGCCAGGGCTGGCGCAGAGGGTGGAGGTCAGGATCTTCGTCCAGCGGCCAGATGGGCTGGAGAGGCTGGGGGCCTCCCAGTGACCGAGCTCAGAGCGCTGGGTCATCTACCCTTGACCTCGCAGAGAGGACTTCATCCTGCACGTGTCCTTTTCAAATGGCACACCCTCACTCACACCTGACCAACAGGGGCATAGGCTCAAAGCAACAAGCTGGGCTCCTGATATTGTCAAACTGGGCATTTTAGATGTCTAAAATCCGTCTCGAGTTGAATACGAAAGTCATTATTTCAGATCAGGAATAGAAACAACTGTAGTGAATGATAGAAGACTACAACTAAATCGCATTTGATTTGACATTGATTGACATTTCAGGTTAAATTGTAGTAACTGGATTTGACACCAAAAAAAGCAGTAATAATTAATATATACTCTAGCAGGATTGAATTTAAAATCATTACACACCCCAAATGTGTTGAAATTAAGGTAATTCGTAGAAAAATCCTAATGGAAAATTACCAGTATTTTTCCATTCACAAATTGAATCTCATAAATTGAAAGAATTGAAATAGAATTGACCTTATCTGCAATATACACTATTCTGCATATAAAACCACAGGGGCACGAAAAACAGAAAGTTCTGGAACACTGCAGGTTGTAACTCTAAGCACACTGCTACCCAGCACAAACCTCACAGAACCCAGCTGTTTGCTCTAAATGCAGCCCCAACACCAGCTCTAATATAGCTCATTGCTCTAAACATCGCCACTAATACATGAAGTAAACAGACACTGATCTGGGGTCAGCCCACATCTGCCTATGGCCATTTGCTCCTCTCCCGACCCCCACAGCCTGATCTCCGCACAGAGTCTGCAGGCTCCTGAGAACAAAGTCAAGGCAGTCGCCCTCACCTTGATCATCGCACGTGATCTGGCTGCCGCGGGCGTTTTCGTTGAGGGGGGGCGGATTGAAGGTTGGTGGGTTGGCGGATTGGGGGCGCAGGGTTGGGGGGCTGGGGGGCCTCGGAGCAACAGCCCGGGTCCCGTCAGCAAGGATCATTGAGCTAATTAATAACGCGGCACAGAGAGAAATGGGCGTCATTAAGGCAGCGCGGCTCCATTCACGGGTCCGCGGGGCTGCGGAGAAGGGGTAAGGTGGGTGCGCGTTGGAGGGGGCAGCGGTTTTTTTCCCGCTTCGTCGAGCGCCCGCCAGACAAGAGTTCACAAACAACAACATGTTTAGATGGCGGCTCTCCACTGCATTCAGATATTACAACAGAAGAGGATCATTAGATCCCCTAACAGAAGATCAATTCAAACTGCATTTTACAGCTTCCAACTCAACAGCAATTAGGACACACCATAAAAGGTAGGTTTGGCTAACACAGACAGGTTCACTGAAGCAGATGAGTTTTGCTTGGAAGCGATCACAAGATAAAGTATTACAGTAAACCCTCAGAGAAACACATGAGTGTATTTTAAGGCTCTGAAATGTCTGTGACTATAAACAGGCTTGTCCAAACACAATGTAAGAATTCTTTAAAGAAATGTAAACCTTTACTAACTAAAATCATTTTGTGCACAGTTGTACAATTAATTATTTAACTGGGCTATTTTCACCTTGTAAATATAAATCTTATTTTCAATTAAACAACAGTCAGACCCTCCTTCCTATCACCGAACATAGACACACGTACCTTTAGCTAACAGCTATGGGGGAAAAACTGTATCTTTCCTTGTGCTCTCAAAAATGAAAACATAACCAACTTTAATTTAAAATGGAAAATATTTTTAAAATATAATATATTTCTTTTAAATACCTTTAAAAATTTATGTCTGCATATTTCCAAGGAACTGAAATTTATTAACCAAGAAAAATGGTACACGAAAGATCACAAAGGCCAGACGAAATATGAAGTAAACAAGGGATGGTTCTTCAGGTGTCATAAGACACAACATTTGCAAGGGAACATGGGAAAAAAAGAGAAGCAACAATTGAATGTCAAACAGGCAGCCCTTGAGTTGTAAATAGGAACAGCTTTTAGGTCATTTGTTTAAAAATATTTGTGAATGAGGAAGTTTTTTTATGTTCATTATAAACAGAAAGCATTCATTCTGGTTTAAAGCTAGCCTTTTACCCAAATAATAAGCTGGTTGAGTTATAATAAAACATAGACATTTATAATTAATTCTTGCAGTCAGCTAACTAGATGAATTATTTTGCTTTCTAGATGTTCCCACAGATCTAGCTACCAATTACTTACTTCATAAACCACATATCAATAACTGATTTGAATACTATGATTAGCTAGTAATGTTTGCTATCTGGCTTATTAATTTTCCCACTGTTGATTGATATTCTTTATCTGTGCATAATTTAGTTGTATTTTCATTTTTATCAGTGCATCCATTTTGTAATGTTTCAGTTTAATGTTCACCTTTTTTGTCAGAAATGCAGTTTTGGAAGGAAGTATTTCTGGGTTTATACTGCACACAGGCAACCAGTCTTTCCAGTTGTCTAAGCTCTGTATCTAGTGTACTGTTGGGGAAAAAATCTGACTGTGGGGTGAGAGTTGTGGCACAAAATGGTTGCCATGGAATATTATATTCACCCCAGGTGAGTCATACACAAAAGTGGAGTATGACATGAGTTACCCCACTGTCTGTACAGTGACAGTTCTGGCACAAAATGGCTGACATGGACGACTACATTCATTCCAGGTGAGTAACACACACTAGCAGAGGTTAATGTTAGTTATAACTCATAATTATAAAGCACTTTGGGTATATATGTAATCTATTGTTGATATTAATAGTAATTATTCCAGATATCAATTATTTGTAGTATTGGTAATACAGAGTAGTAAATTTAAACATATTCTTTAGGTAAAATTAATATTGTTATGAGTATTATTACTACTATTAGAAGTGGTAGTAGAAGAAGGAGTAAAACTCATAATATATGTAACATGAGCAGTAACAGTAGGCAATAAAATTATTGAAAATTGAAATACTGAATCAATTATTTTATTGGAAACAGCAAAAGAGTAGGATTGTGACAGACAATGATTACAAACATCATTTGAGCTTATAAACTGTAGTGGGTTTAAAGCCTTGTGGCCTTGTTCATTTCCACCATGACAGAGAAGCAAACTGTAATGTCAGCGTACTGTCAAACTCTCTGTATGTGCAGTGTCCATGTCCGTGTCACTGTCTCTGTACGTGCAGTGCCCACGTAACTGTTCCAGACACCTGAGGTCAACCATCACCCTGCCCACTGAGAAAACATAGCTGCTGCTGGAAAATGACGAGAGACATGCATTTTGACATACGCAGTGCAGTACAAATCAGTGCATTTCTGTACCTACCGTTTTTCAGCAGATGGCTGTGAAATGAGTAAACATTGATGTCTTAAATGATCGATTTACACTAAAATGATAAAATAATGTTTTTTTCATGCTGGATTTCAACATTTTTCTGGTGTGGACTGAAATAAAAAAATTTTCTTGGTTTGCCGGAATTTTTTAAAGTTGAATAGATGATTGAAAAACATCAATCAGTTGATAGGTTTTTCGTTTCATTATTGCGTATCTCAAATTGAGGATTAAAAAGGTGGGGTGGGTGGGAGTGGGAGAGAGATTCCTAATCACTGGACTGTCATCGAACCGGCCTTAATTGTAGTGCCATCATTAACCATCATGGGTACATTCAGCACAATCATTCAAATAAATCAAACATTCTTTAGGGAGGCCACAGTCAGCTAATGACTTAGCCGGGCTTTCCAACCAGGAACCAACATTAGCTTGCAATTGAGTCTTTGCTTACAGTACCATAGTACACATGACTGGAATAGTCATTCAAAAGTATTTTAAGCAAATCAGACACCTCTGACCTTTATAGCAGGTGGCTATGACATTGCAGCTTAAATGTGCACAGCTAGCTTCATGCCTGATCCAGCTTTATGAGTCAAAATCAACCAGTTGGCCCAAATTCGGCTAGCACGCAGAAAATAGCAACCTAAAATAACCCAGACCGCACAAGTGGCGGAATACTCACAGACAGAAGATTTATGAGTACGGAGTGCAGTTTTAAGGCTAATGATAGTAAAAAAGGCTTGGATTTTGTATATATAATGCCAGTGCTTTTGAAACGGCGCTATTGTATGGGTCTGGATTATAGCATGAAATTACTACATGTAGTGTATCTTCAGTTCTGACTGCCTACATTCTATGAGACAACAGCTCAGCCTCCACTTGTGAGAGTAAAGGCCAAAGCCTTCGAACACAGTGGATGAAAGGAATGGCAAGCCCCCATCTGAGTGGTTTGTTCTGGATATTCTCTCATTCTCCTTGTGACCTGCACTTGTGTTGCATGGTTGCCTGTAGGTGAGTCCTTTCTCTGTTCCTGTGGTCATGCAGGGGAATGAAACGTCTGTAAATGGACCCTCGTTTTAACGACACCGTCCCCGTACCTGTGTGAGATTTGGCACGGGGCCTCACAAGGGCAGCTCCGTCAGGACGGAATGGGCGGCAGGTTACAGCGGGGAGCCCGCCATTCCGCGGTCCTCCGAAACTCAGTCATTGAGTCAGGAGCTCCAGCACACCTATCTCCGCTAGCGTTTTCTCAGCGATGTCTTCCCATCCCTTGTTGGCCTGAGGGTTCCTGGGGGAGGGGTGCATGAGGCCCACGACGCGGACCCCCGGCTTGGCGTCCACCAGCGCCCGCCGAGCCTGCTGCTCCGCCACCCGGCCCACCCCCACCACGGTGGACACGCCCAGCGCCCGTACGACCCGGCACAGCCCCCCGTCACAGACCGCCAGCAGCGCGTCCCGTTCGGCCCTCGGCAGCTCGGGCGGCGTCAGGTTCTTGCCTGTGGCGTTCATGAAGATGAGCGGGCACAGGTTGTGGACGAAGCAGTGGCGGAAGAACACATCCGGCTCGCCGCACAGCCGTTGGAAGAAGCCCCAGAAGCGGGCGCCGCTCACTTCGCTCTGCGTGCATGCCAGACCCAGGATCCGCCGCTTAGGGTGCTCCTCAAGGGGCCGGCCCACCTCCCCACTTATCTTCAGCCAATCACGAACCGACTTCACCTCGCCAAAGGGGATCTGAGGAGCAAAGTGATTAGAGATACGTGAGAAAAAGGGTAAATTCGCTGCCAAAAAGGGGGGGAGTAGGTAATACAGAGACAGGGGCCATCAAAAAGAGCAAGAGAGAGAGAAATGAGCAAGAGCAGAGAAAGAGACCTATCTACGGATAGAACAATTCACAAAGACAAATGCAGCCAGTGAGAGGGATACACACCATACACAGAGGAATTAAATGTGAATAAACGAGGGACAGCACAGATATTGGCTCAACTGCCGAGGGCAGGACAGCACCTCAAAAGCAGACGTATTTTGGACTGAATTTTAAGGTGAAATTTTACATTATGTAACATTATTCTTGTTCTTTGAAAAAAAGTGCTTTCTAAAATATACATCCACAAGTAAACATCGCAGTTCAGGGATCTCATACAGGCCTTTCTTCACAGAACAAAAGCAAACTAATAATTAATACAAGAATATAGATAAGTCATTATATGTATACATAAGTACTTCTCTGTGAATCAGAATTCATGGTAGATTAGCTTCTATTTCACTGCATAAATAATAAAACAGGAATTTTATTTGCTGGAATTTGCCTCTCTGTTGAAAATCATCTGAGCCTTGCTGATGGCACAGTTTACATTTTCTTAAGACCACAAAGGTCAGCTTTTTCATTTTTACATTCTATGTTTTCTATGTTTTTTATATTTCTGAGTTATAAAATGAGTATTTCACAACACTGGTATAACAGGTATAATTCAGCGCACAAACTGCTTCAATCATGTTAAAGACTGAATACATCAGGAACAAGCTAACTCTTCTGCTGCTTCGTACTTAAAGGATCCTGATTTGCTTCACACTTTTACCCCAATATCCAACCATTTTCTTGGTAGCAAACATAGTTATTTCTATATTGCAATGGAACTATGTAAGGTACTGTATAAATGGGTAGTTTGTAATATGTAAAAGCTGTAAGTGGCACTGGGTAAGAGTCTGTTTAATGTCAAAGATGAACACTATTACTCTTTTCTGCAGGTTCAATTGTAAGTGACTACAAAACATGAGCAAGGTACAGTAGGTATAAAGGTGAAAAGCATGTAATGGTTTCATTCAAAGTACTTAATGTCTTTACACTAATCGGAATTCACTTTCATGAGATCCCGTTCCTGAGGGGTTTGGATTACTAAGGTTCTACTGCACTGAAATGTATGACACAATTAAAACATTTAATTACCCATAACTACATCAGATGTTTGATTTATTACACATGTAACACACACTGGCAGCCATTATTTTAACATAAATTCAAATTTTTAAAGTTGTCACATAGACTTAGGGGACATCCTACCTGTAGTAGAATACAGAGGACACTGCCGTCTAATTAGGCCAAACCAAAGCATCTTAAAGGGTTGCACATTTTTTATTACATCAGTTTGAAACACGTCTTTAAAGCATCCAAAGGTGTGCGAATACTGCCTTAAAACACGGCCTTCATAGGCAGGTTCCTTGAAATTGAGACACACCCACAGAGCGAGGAATGAAAAGAGGGAGGTGATCACATAGGGCAAGCACATGTAGAAAAGTAGGTGAGCAGCGGAATATTAGGATAGAAAGCAGGAAATTCACAGGATGAAGCATGCACACAAACCGACAATCCATGAAGATGTTTAATTGTTCAAAAAATCTTATCTTGGCTCAAATTCACAGTACTCCCACCACTAGCGATAATGATATCTTCTAAAAAAAAACCATTTATGTAAAGTACCCCAATATATATAACTTGCACCTCACTGAGCGCGGTGTCATGTGTCAGAACTGTCTCGTGCTCTTTCGTCAATGTGATTGCTATTGACAAATCACAATTCAGGGTGGATGAGTGGCAGTGATCTACTAATAATAACGGATCAAATTTAAGCACATCTCTCTCCCCAGGTTATCACAGCATTTCACAGTTTGGTGGGGGGGGGGGGATACTCTTTGCAGCCAATCAGTGTGTGGTACTTAGGTGGATGATGCATGGCAGCCATTTTGTATCACACTGCTCTCCACACTTCAGATGAGGTGAAAGGGGGCGGGGCTCAGTTATCCAATTAAACGGAGGGGGGAGGAGTCAACATCTGCTAATTTTAGACAAAGTACTGAGAGCTGTCCTTTTGCATTTGTTATTCGAGTCGAGAGCCCAACCCATTCTCCTTAGGATGTGCTCTTACCGGGACTAGATGGCCTTGAATCGCGGCAATAGTGACACGTCCTACCTCACTGCCTCGCTGTCACGGTCTACCGCTGCTTCGCCTGTGTGGCGCCACCCCGCTACATGCTGTGCTCAATTGCCTCGTCCTCCTATTCCGACCACTACCTCCCTCCCTCTCGCTTCTCGGTTCTCTCTTTCTCTCTCCCTCCATCCGAGTGACAAATACACTGGCTGCCCAGCCCGGAGCGACCACAAGGCTACCATGCTAAGCACCCAGCCAACAACGCTG
The DNA here is from genome assembly GCA_019788955.1 of Albula glossodonta. Lineage (NCBI taxonomy): Eukaryota > Metazoa > Chordata > Actinopteri > Albuliformes > Albulidae > Albula > Albula glossodonta. The sequence continues at coordinate 27,330,194 of JAFBMS010000004.1, read as the reverse complement.
GGCCCCATTGGTTGGGGATCCCTCCTACGACACCCCCACTGACTCCATTCCCACAATCCCTTAGCAGTCTCCGAATCTATGCAATGAACAGACAGGTACCCCCATTCATATGTCATCATGATTTCACTGTTTGCTTTCAACCCGACAATTTCCCCGTAGCATCCATTATCCGCCTTTTCCTCTCCTAAGAGAACGTAATTTTACGGGGTTACCGTGATCCACTCAAGGCTGTTTTGGTTTCTGTGGCATCCTCAGGAAAAAAAAAACCTCACTATTTGGCGTTGGGAAGTGCAACTGTAAAAACGTGAGATGGCAAATACGGCCTGAAGCGCAGATCTCTACATCTGCATTACGTGCTAACTTTGAACGCTACGTCAAGGACTGTGATAGCGGTATCTTGTATCTGTGAGGAAACAAAAAAAACTTCACACAGAGAGTCATACATTTGCGATAAGACTGCTCAGCGAGACACCACTCAAAAGATCTCTACCATACAAATGGGGACCTCAGGACCTATCAGCAGAATTTCACCTTTAATGCAACATTTTTCTACCAGAGGGCCTCAATGACTGAGCATAGAAACTTCCAGAAAATACCCCACTTGTTGTATGGAAAGAATATTAACAGTGACCGAACACCAAGCACGACAATAATGAAAGACAACTGAATGGGAATAGCAAAATTAAAACAAAGAAATTCAGGAAAACAGATTAAAAAAAAAAATCAACTCATCTCAGGTTAACAGTGGGGTGTGAGTTCAGAAGTGACATAATAATTTAATAATTTTTTGTCAGCTTCTGCATTATTAATTGTTGTGCTAATTGCTGCTGGTCTTGATCGGCACACAGAGAGAGGAGCATTGACATAACCCCCCCCCATGCCCCCTTAGCGCACACAAGCCCTCTCTCAACCCTCTTGCACTGCTGTCGATGCCTCCATCAGAGCCCTGTTTCCGCGGCTCCCATATGCACAGTATTACCTCACCTGCGCTCTTCGACAGGCCTGCCAGTCAGAGCCAAGATGGATGGGCCGCTGGGGACCGATCGCGGCCCTTTTATTGACTCATTTGTTTTGCTGATCTAACAACCTTTGAACTCCTTGAGTGGTAAGGAAGCGGAACGCGTGTGAGTCTGCATGTGTGCGTGTGTGTGTGATTGGTGAATATGTGTGTAAGCAAGCCTGTGTCTGTATATGGGTATAAGTATGCCTGCATGTGTATGTATATAGCACTGAAAGTGTGTGTGTTTGTGTGTGTAGTGATGTGTGTGTTTGTGAGTACTTAGTTGGTGCATATGTGTGTATGTATACCTGCATGTGTATTTGTGTAATAATGAAAGTGAGTTTCCATGTGTGTGAACATTGTGTATTTGTGTGTAGTATGCCTGCGTGTGTATGTGTGTATAGTATTGGCAGTGTGTGTGTTTGAATGTGTATTTACCTGTTGTATATGTGTACAAGCAGGAATGCACATGAATGCACGTGTGTGTGTGTGTACATGTGTGATATTATGAGTATGCTTGAATGCTTCCAGCCTCAGCTTCTAAGAGAGTGCGTGTGTGTGTGTAATCGCGGGTAGGCTTGAATGCTTACATATGGGCCTTGGGATGTTTGGCTAAGAGAGTGTGCATGCGTGTGTGTGTGTATGTAAGTTTGTGTGTCTACAAAATAGGGGGAACAGCCTTTGTACACAGTCCGAGTAATGGGGTAACAGAAGACAAGACAGGACACAATGTGGAACATTCTGGAACAGCATGCAGACAGTGTGGATGAAGAGGAATGGAGGTGGAGAGTGGGGCGTGGCTGGGGGACCCTCACCCCGGTCTGGGCCATGCCGAATGGTCCGGGGTTCATTCCCAGGAACAGCACGCTCTGCCCGTCGTGGCAGTAGGTGTTCACGAAGCGGCTGTGCATGTCCCAGGCGTACTCCAGCGGGTTGTAGGTGTAGCGCACTTTCCCGCCGATGGAGAGCTGCTTCAGGAGCACGTTCAGCTCCAGCTCCGCCTCCAGAAACCGCGCGGCCGCTGTGGGCCTCTCCCCAGCCAGGCCGTTATCCACATCCAAACCCCCCTCTCCGCCAGGTGCAACTAGGCTGCGAGTGAGCAACAGGCCAGACTGTTATATTCCAATTCAAATTATGTTTATTAGTATGGCCGCACGTTAACACAGTGTTGCCAAAGCAATTTCACATAAACTGTAAATAAAAAAAAAAACCCATTTCAACATTATGAGGTATTTACTTACACTATGTACCTTCTTCAAATGGTGTGCTGCTGTCCCCAATGTACTGTCACTATTAACATACAACTTTCGTTATCCAGTTCAAATTATTACATAGCTTTGACAAGGGGAGACACACAAATAGCTTATCATTGGATTGGGCCAACTAAGGCCTGGTGGATCAAATGCCTTACAGGGCCGTTGCTGGCTCAAGCCCCTATGTAGGTATAGTGGAATCAGTGCAGCTGTAAGGCCCTTATTCAATGTAAGGATCAGTTTAGGCTGAACTCCAGACATTTTTGTAAGGCCCTTATTCAATGTAAGGATCAGTTTAGGCTGAACTCCAGACATTTTTGTTTATTAATTCTGCTAACCTTTATTTAACAACAGGCCCCTTGACAAAGGAATCTCTTTTTTGAGGGTGACCTGCCTAACAACCACCCAAAAAAAAAAAAAATATATAGCGAATGTCATACCATGATCTCGGGAACAGGTCCAAATGTATTCAATAACACTAACATATTCTGTTAGACTGTTGGACAGGAATAATAGCCTCATAAATTGTCTTTCACTCTTGGAAGAATCATAATTACTGTATTCTTGTCATTTTTAAGATAAGTTCTGTGACGATATCTATGCGAAAGTGTACGTGTTGAAAAGCTCTCCGCTCAGGGGATATAATATACTGCATTGCTGAATGCTGTCAGGCAAGATGGCACCACAGAGTTACCCATGTGACTGGGCATTCTGAGTCTGTATTCGCAGGTTGGCCATCACTTGATATTGTTTCTGTTTTAAGGCTATTTTGCTCATTTTCATCTCAGAGAGAAGGTGAAAGAAACTAAAAAATAATTTCTGAATGCTTAGTTTGAATTTCATACTTTATCAGGATGGTTTGATATTGATCAGGTAAACACATACTGGGTAGTAAATTTGCTTGGTAAATATAAGCCTTAACCCTGTTCACACCAAATAACTGATATGTTATCTACAAATTAATACAAGGGCCACTGCATGCCAGCTCAAGAAGAAATGGGACATCATGTTTATCAACCTTCTCAAATCTTCTTTACCAGAGAAATTCACCAAAGGGTTTTCACTGGAGCCGCATTTCTCTTTGGACCTGTCAAAGGTCAAAATACTGGCTCGCCCTTGTCTGGCAACTTGCCAAACATGAGATACGGATTTCTGTCTTACGAGGAGCTATTTTTATTCACCGTGTGAAAAAAAAAAATTATGCTTTTGCCTGCAAGTCTTTGGAATCCAGTCCTTGATTTGTAGTGGAAAACGGTGCTCAAAATAAGGAGAATTACTCATTTTGGATTACTATATACATTGTTCAGTCAATGCGTGACAACTGCTATCTATGCGAGTAGGGATATTTTGCAGACTAACCATCCTGCTTGTAAAAAAAAAAAAAACGGTCGCCAAATAACTGCACTGCCGTACAATTAATATTGTTATGGGCATATCAAAATACCCTCTTCATTGAAATCTTGGCTGTTCAGGTGTATTACATGAAAGAAAGAAAATTGTTCGATATGATTGGATATCCCGATTAGAAAATACTGCTTAATTAGACATTCCATTTTACATTAAGGATCTTCATATTAAATGTTCGATAAACTTACTATTAGGTGCACTTCACTGATTTGCTAACAGGATTTGGTTACAACGATGCATACACACAATACTAAACGCATATTTCCTTGTGGGATTCAATGGATGTAGTTAGCTAACGTTAGCAGGCTAGCGATGAGGTTAGACTCCAAATTTGGACGTGCAAGCGAACTGACACAAAAATCTTCACTCACTAAAAACGCCAGGACTAACTAGCCATCTAAAGAAAGCTGCACCCAGCCAGTACGAAAACGGCAAGATCGTGTTTCTCGCCACTTACCGTAGGACTTCATTTGTGTTCAACATCTTTTACAGAGATTTTCCGGGCAAAACAGTGACGGGCATTCTGGGGCTTGTAGTTCCATGAGAATACTACAAGTACCAAGATCCTTTGTATCCGCGTTTTAAGCGCAGTGTACTCCGTTGTGTAGACAGCGCAACCCATTGGTCGTATATATGAACTACAAATAGAGAATTTTCTGCTTGGAGCATCGCCTTATACGTCATGGGTAATTAAATGTTGATTTCAACGTGTTGTCCTGTGCGACATGAAAAACTCCTTTTCACACCATATCATGTTGTATTTTTTTGCTGTACAAGCTTTTCATAAAAGCCCGTGCATAATATTTCCATAAATACAGCCTTATATTATGTAAAGTTTCCCCACAATGTTAATAGCAAACACTCCGAGAAAGATATTATCAACACATTTTGACCTCTATTTCTGTGTTGCCAGTGTGTAGCAGTGGTGATAGGCAGGATAAAACCCTAACCTCTGCAAGTCCCCAACACCCTAATTTTGGGGAGGTTGGTGGAGGAGGTAAGTAGTCTGAACTGTGTGAAAGGGATTTTTTTTCTGCTTTTGTGAGCGAAGTTCAAAGCTACACATTGATGTTGTACAGCTCTGAAGTATATCAAACCACTGCTTTTGCCCCGTAGGACCTTGATGACATCATTAATCTTATTTGGCTGGATGTGAGGCTTGGTGTGGGCTGTGAGGGGGGGGTGGGGGGGGGGGTGGGGGGTTGAATCTCAGAGCAGTAATTAAAAGGAGCATCTCCACCCTTTGTAGCAGCAGACCCACCTGGTTAAATCCTGTGCCCTCAGGCACGATGAACAAGTCTGTTCACTGACACAACGTACAACACCTGGAGACATGACACGTCACATCTGATACTCTCTCTCCCCATGTCCTTCGTTTGACCTTCAACAAACAAAATGTGGAAGCGCTGTCAATGAAAAAAAACCTTTGTATTTCACTCTCCCGCTACCCTTTCAGTCCCAGTGTCCCCTCAAAGCAATAATATCCTACTGATGTCCCCCACAGCTACTACTAACAAGTTACCACTGGGTACTGTAAAGGGCCATCAAAATGTAAACACTTTTCTTTGACAAATAAATTAAAGCTGATATGACGCCACACAGTACCCTGTCCTCTGAGACCATAGACGAAAGGTTTCCACCGTCTGTCTGTTATTATATTCAGTAAATACTATTGTTCCCTTTACTTCTATGACAGAAATAGCTAACTTCATGTTCCAGATTCAGATCTTGTGCAGTCATTTTAAGCAGTCGTAGCCATATCATTGATAAAACCGTTTGGGAAGCTTGATATTATTAATTCATAAGTTATGAGAATTATGATATTTTGAAGCCATTTGTTTTTTGTTTTTCTTTAAGATATTCTCAAATTTAAATATTACAGTTATCAATTGTTGATTTGGTTGTGGTAAAACCTTTATATGGTCATTTTAAGGTAATAAAAATGGAAGCCACCTTTCTCCTGCCAAACTATAAACTTCTCAGTTCTGAACACATTATCTTTTTATGCTGCTGCATATTTACCGAATGCAGGTTAGGTGCTTTGTCTGAACCTGCAATAGTAGTAGTCCACATGGGATTTGAACTTGCAACCTCTTAGTCACCAGCTCGTACTCACAATTATTGCGTTAAATTCTCATGCATCACTCAAAAAATATACATTTGAAATGTAAAAAATTTAATAGCATGCATCACTCTGCATGTTCATGTGTGTTGCATTGATTTGTATATATTTGTGTGTGTATGTGTATTTGTGTATGTGTGTGTATGTATGAGGGAGAGATTGTGGGTGCAAAAATCTGATACCCAGGCTCCATCTCCAGGTGTCTGCATGGGCTGGAGCTGTTGCCATGGCAGCAGGAGCTGTATCCGCAGTCCCCGGCAACACACCCTCCTCCTCTTCCCCCCCTCCCCTCGCGTCATTGACCTGCCGCTGAACCCGACTGGGGTCGGAGGTCGATGGCTGGGAGCGGACGAACTGACAGAGAGGGATGAGGGGAGGAGAGAATGAGAGAGGAGAGATGTGCGGCGCAGATGGAGAGAGAGCGAGGGAGAAAAAATGAGGGGCTGAAAGCTGTGAATTTATAATTACTATTATTGAAGAGGAATGTGAAACTGACTGCATTTTTCTCCAGTCTGTTATACAATGATTATATTACAATAAGAGCGGAGGCACACATCGCTCTTTAACTCCTTGCATCTGATCCATTCTTCTGTTTCTGATCATGTTCTATTCCGCTGTTTCTGTCCCCTTTACCTTTGTGTTGATCATATTCTATTCTGTTCATTCTGATCTATTAGGGCAATGCTCGGAGAGAAATGCTAGTGAAGCAGAAGGCACGATTGTAAAGACAGAAGCCCCATGTTATTTTTCTGTGGGTCGTTTTCCCTTTTGGCCTGTGTGTATACATTGACACGCTGCCACGTGAACGAGACAGCACACATGTGTGTGCTTATCTGTGCACGTGTACGAGTGTGAAAGCGTGTGGAGGTGTGTGTGTGTGCGTGTGTGTGTGTACATACATCTGTTGCAAGTGGTTATCTTTGTGTGCATCTTTGATGAAGCGACAACATAACCAAGGAGTGACAAAGAGGAAAGAGATCAAGTGGGTTTACCTTTGACCTTCCTCCCAGAGGTCAAACAGTTTAGGTCATTACTGTGGCTGTCCATGCATTTCCACCCTGGAATACCATGTCTGTCACATATATACACTCCAGTATATACACTTACCATACCTGTATGTCAGTATTTATTACGAGAGAGGTTTTCAATCAGTCATTCGAAACGTCTAAGCAATCCTACTTTTTAACAATTTAAATGTTATGATTCAGAAAACAACATTCGAACTGCATTCAGGGCCTAAATTTTATCATACATATAAATGCTTTAAAAACACAATTTAAGGATGAATTTTTGTGCCATTTTCTGTATTTCATTTTCTTCATCTGTCACATTTTGTTGTGGATGGTGTGCGAACTTAATTTATTTGGTTCAGTTAAAAGCAAAATGCCCAGGTCGCATATGAAACATGAAATTTGTGGCAACATATTTTTGATCGTTACATTCAACATAAACTCACGTCTCATAAATGAATTAATTGAACATGAGAAGGTAACAGGTACATCTCTGCGAATGAAACGCTGCCCTCTGGTGGTTAGTCACTCTAACATCAAGCCTCTTAAGTCTTGTATTAATGTAAATTAACAACCTGTGTACGATTAACAATTGCAATTTTTATAAATTAACAACCTCTGTACGATTACCAATTATAAGCACTTCAATATTATATATCTCTGTTTATATGTCATCCTACTTTATAGAATTAATTTTGTTTATTTATATATGGGGTTTTCTGACCTACAATCTCTTCACAGTGAAAGAAAGAATCTCACCTAATCCACAACCAATATGTATATATAATATCTCATATATAAATACACATATATGAATGTACATACAGGCATATGGACATAAATATGTACCTGCATATGTAGTCTTACATAATATGTGATGCTGTATTCTATAATATATAATATGTTTTAGAGTATGAAGATTTCATGTCACAGACTGCTGCTCCAGTCCCCAGAGGGTGCCCCGTTAGCTGGCTGCCGTGTCCCCTCTGTCACCCCTCTTGCCCCGGGACGATCCTGGCCCCTAACCGTATTAAGAGGACAAGCAGATAACACACATGGCAGGTCTCCATCCATCAGCGCGGAGATAATACTTTTAGCAGGAATGTGTGGCTTGTCAGGGGAGCAGTGCACACATGCATCTGCACTGCACTGACGGAGAGGCTATTGACCCTCAGCTGAGCACATATACACACACACACTCATATACACACATGCACAACGCATACTGTACATACACACCTGCACACATGCATCTGCATTGACGGAGAGGCTATTGACCCTCAGGTGCACACACACACAAGCATACACACACACATACCTGCACACATACACATGTTCATACTTACACATACACACATACACATATATAGTCACACATACATATACACACTCACATATACACACACTCACACCACACTTACATGTATACATACAAACTGACACATACACACACACACATACAAATGTATGCATACATGTATTTGCACATGCACTCACTAATTCATATTTGTGTGAAACAACCACACTTGTGTACATAAACACATATGCATGCACACACACACACATACACACACACACGATCTCTGAGCTATATTGAATCAGGACACTCTGTATCGTAATGGGACCATCTTCACTTAGCCGCGCAGTGACCAGATCCTGACCCCTGACCTTTGACCCCAGACGGCCATGCTCCCAGAGGAGGAAGTCAGGAACGTATGACATCATTGTCATCTTGATTTGAGTGTCATTCCAAGGTTACAGTGGCAAGCCTAAGGAAGGGTGGTGGCCAAGTTATTCAGCATTTAAAACAAATGTGCATTAAGAAAGAAAACTATGCAACCCAGCAGTGCAGGCACCTATCAATAATTCAACACAAAACCATACAACACCTCTGTATTACAAAGGGGTAAGGTAAACTCGTAACCCTACAGTGTTCATTTGTTCACATTGCATTTTTACATACATGTGGAGCAAATATGGAGGCATGTATGGAACTTTTTTGGGGATGGGGAAGGGGGGGTGTTGGGGGTGTGGGGGTTTGAACACGCAACGCCTGCGGCAATCGAGCAGCCTCAGCGATACCTTTGGACATGCTTACACATGCGTCTTTGCACCTGAAGAGGTGTAGGCGCGCAAACAGGAGCCCGTGTGACTGGGAGTTAACTTGATCAATTACTCCGAGGCAAAAGCAGGTGCACGAGGAGGGGTCTATACGCAGCCGTATTTGACTGAACGCCTCTTCGGGGCTGCCAGGGAAACGGCTGGCCTATTTTCTCCAGGTCCAGGGGGATAGATCCCGTTGTGTTAGCTGTAGCTGTGAGAGAAACGGGCATGTGTGCCATGCGGCATTTGCTTGGCGGAGTCTGGCACCGGTGGCGTATATACGGTGGCTATGCAGAAAGCGTAGATGTTCCAGCATTAGACTGCACAGACTCACTCTCCATCTTTGCTCCTCCTAGTGCACTGTCCCTCAATCCCCCTGCCCCCCGCCCCCCACCTACCCCCGGCCCTGTCTGGTGCATATCACCCTCTTCCTGCTTGACTTCTCCAGCCCCACCCTCTGTCTTCCTGTCTTCTCTTCTCAATGTGTAAAAATATATACAGTATATTTCCTTTATAGTTGTATACAGTTGGATGCCCCCCTCTCTCACTCTGTCTTTCTCTGCCCTGTTTCTTCTCTCCCATGTGAGGAGCTGGATACCATGTCCCCCCACCCCACCCACCTGACTCGTTTTCTCTTCTCTCGCTGGGTGCCCCCTCCCTCTTCCTTTCTCTCCCTCCCTCCCTCTCTCTCACTCCCTCTCTCTCCTTCATACTGATGAATCACCTTCCCCTCCTGTTGAACTCGGCTGATAATCCTGGGGAAGCAGTAAGAGACCATCAATCAGCGTCGCCGACAGCCCCGCAGTCCGCTGCACTCCCCAGCACCGCCGCTGTGTGTGTGTGTGTTTATGTGTGTGTGTGTATGCGTGTCTGTATGTGCGTGAGTGTGCACATGTGGGAGTGTGTGTGTCTGTGTGTATGTCTGTGCATGTGTGTGTGTGCACATGTGGGAGTGTGTGTGTCTGTGTGTATGTCTGTGCGTGTGTGTGTGCACATGTGGGAGTGTGTGTGCCTGTTTGCTTGTGCATGTATGTGTGCATGTGTTACTGTTCTTCTTTATGTGTGTTTGTGTATGTGTTTGTGTATGCACAAGTGTTTTTGTTCATATGTGTATGTAGGTATGTGTGCATGTGTGTGTTCGTGCATGTCCGTGTTAATGTATCTCCCTGTATTTTAATGTATACGATAATGAATGCAGAATCCAACCTTTTGTGTTATGCTTGTCTGCAAGCAGTTGATGCGCCAGTGTGCTTGTTTGTATCTCTGGAGAAAAGCCATATCCATGCAGCAAAAAACTGCACCACTGCTACACACCGACACCTCTTAATTCTTAGTCTCAGGTGTGAGGGGAACAGCCTGTCCAAGACCACACATCTCTGACCTTATCGCACTGTGTGAATGTGGGTTGCCCATGCTACGAGCAGAGAGCTCCAGCCAGTTCCTCCTCACCCACACCAAACCCTTCATATCCCCTGCAAGGATATCAATAACAAACAGGCTGATTGATTACACTTCTTAATTATGTCACAATTACATTCATTTGTAACAATGCTTTCATGCCGAACTCTCTCCCCCCACGGGCATCGGAGAGTGACACACCATTGGTAATGGAGAAACAGTGGCTGCTGCGATGATGGACAGAGGTAACCGAAACACGGATCTCGAGCCCAAGCCGAATGGCACAACCGCAAACGGCATTTAAAGCAAAAGTTTTTTCATCAGTTTAAATGACTCATTACTCTGGTCCTTGTTCCAGCTGCCGCAGCATGTAAGGGTTTGAATTAACAGACAGCCTACAGACTACACAGGTTTTTCTCTGCACCTATAATGACAAATCACATCTCCATGAACGTCTAAGATCCCATTTTTAACCTTTTTTCCTGTTGTGAAGCATCATTGGCTAGCACTGTAAGATACATGGTAACAATCGTCAAGTTCAGGGCATAAATAAGCCGTTACCAAGGCAACAAATCCCATCTCCTACAATTAGTACACAGAAACTGGAATATAAAGTGCCCTCATGGGCATTTTCCTGTCCATTATATATTCGGTTCCTGTAGTCTGTCTGTAGTAACAGTGCATTGATGTTCCTTCCTCTGCTGTGGTTTGCTGTTAATGGACTGGAAAGGCTTGCTAGCTTCATTTAGCTCTGCATGAAATAAAGTCATTTCTGTTCTGTGCCCTCTTATTTTTCTTCCTCAATTCGGTACTACCCTAACATTCATAATATCAGGACAGAAGCAATGTGGTGGCCTTCAGTTTTCAAGTTGTTTGTAGCGACACCCAATGTTTAGGATGGGTACTGCAATTCTGAATTATTTTTCACGTGGTGTGATACAAACCAATGCGCTATGATATTGAGTCGATAGGCAATGGTCTATGAGAAATTGCTGCGGTGTCTTCCATGGTTAGATTCCCCAGATAGTGAAGCATTTTCCCCTTGGCATAGAGCAGGTGGTCTTGCAAATGTACACTTTCAACACTTCAGCTGCGTTATGATTTTACACCTTCTTGATTTAATAGATTTTTTAACGGGATACTGTAATAATAAAAACCAGTTAACACATCTTAAAACTGACAGTGTACTGTATCATTTCAAAACCTCGCAGCCGGTTTCATTTCAAAATCCTGATTATCTGCGCGATGTCTATTCAAGGATGACATTCATAAACTAGCGTCTTTACGAACCGTGAAATATATTTTTGAGGATGTTTACTCCAGTGTAAACATTATTTAAAGTAAAACGGTAAGTGAGCAACTTTTAACCACACCAATAAATGTGATCTAGATAATATTAAACCTCCCTTGTGTGCGCGCGCGTGTGTGTAACATTACTTGCTCGTGCATTTATAAAAAGTGAATTGTGATGCTTAAAATACACAGTACAAGAAACAACGCACAAGTAATTTTCTGGACACAAATGAATAACTTGAGCGCTATGGGATAGAGATTGGACTGATTTCAGTGAATCCTGCAATTAAAAACCATAAACATCAATTCAGGGATTTAAAAACTTTAACACCAAGCTTCGGCAGCACTGAAAGTGATACTGAAACGTTGTACAAATTTTCAAACGAGGTAATAATACACCCAAGTCAAGTGTTTCAGGAATATCAGTTATTTTTGAGTGCAGAGACTGTTCCATTTGAAAGGCAGGTAAGCGATGTTAAATCTTTACTGCACACCTGGGAGAGGAATGCGAGGTATTCATGTGACTAGTATGCACGTCACCCTTTGCTAGACCGCAGTAGTTTAGATTTGTTAGATTTGTTTCTGGATGTACATATTTCTCAGTGCGCGCACGTGTAAATGTGTGCATTTGGTTTGTACATGTATGTACATAAATACACAGTAAAGTGCCCAGTGTTCATTTAACACTACCGGCGGACATATGATTCCAGTTCTTTTCATATGTACACTGTTCTTGTTAAATGAACACTGGCCATTTTTCTGTGTAGCTATGCATATATGAGTGTATATACAGGCATGTGTATATGTATGTGTGCGAAAGAATGTGTGGGCGGGCGTGTACAGCGTGTGAGATAATGAAGCAAAAATTTTGAAGACGACTTTGATGGATGACAGGGAGTTGGTTGATTGTAGGTCATTGCGCTCTGCTGTCATTCTACTCATCTGTCAGGGAGGAGCACTGGCCTACGGAAAAGTGGATACCTGGCTCTGTCAGCCAAATTATTACCGTTCAGCTCTCAGATGTTTTAAAGATATTGAGTAATAACGGAGTAGTCACTATGAAAAAATCACCTTGTGGGTTTCCCTGACTGACAAAATGATTGGGTAAAAGTGCAAAAGAGGATTCTTGAAATGTTAACAAACGCCAAACTCAAAAATAGTGACCACCTTTTTGTGTCTTCCTCCATTAGAATGTATACAGAGGAACTGACACGACTACGTAAGTGGCAATTGGCACAAAAGATGACTCGTTGTTGCCCCCTGGTGTTTGTACAGCAGACAACATTTTTCATAAACTTTCCTTCTGCTTCTGGAGTCTCAAATTTGTTTCAGAATTCCAAAGTACATTCCAGTTGGTTCTCCTCAGCCGAGGCAGACAGCTAAATAGCAGACATTCCCAAGCTAATTCCGTCCCATTCCGGTTTGCATATTCAACAAATCATGACAAAACTCTTTTAGCCCTTCAACTGCCAACCATTACTTTCATGTTTCCTGTAAATATAAATTCGCTCAAAAAGTATAGTAAGAATAAAGTAAAATGGGTTATTTTTGTGTTATACTTCAGGGATTTGGATTTGAGATAAAAAGATGAATATGAGACAAAAAAACAGGCAATCAGTCTTAATGTTATGATATTTACATGCAGACATGTTTTACCATTTTACCAAAGCAGCCCATTTTTTTGGATAAATGGACATGACACGGCAACAATTCTTGTCTGTCAGTCAGTCATTCATTAGCTAAAATTGAGGACTCCACCCAAAATATATTTTTCTGTAAAATGGCATTACATACATGATGCATGTAAAAACCATAACATAAATCTGATTATTAGTAGCTCAGTGTCATATTCATCTTTTGAGCTCAAATCCAAATGACTGAAGCGTATAGCAAAAATAAAACATTTCACTCCACCGTTACCATAGTTTTAGAGGGCAATGTGTGTTCAAACAGATGTAACCCATTGAAACAGCAGACAGCACCAGACACAGCACTATATAAGCAGTACTGCAGCACTGTGTGTCTGTGTGTCTATCCTGCGTTCACAGGCTCTTAATCTCTGCATACACACACACACATACCGACACACACACTATTCACACACACACACACACACACACACACACACACACCACACAGAAACATATACACCATGCATACACAAACACACACAAATACACACAGACACACATACATTTTGATTCTTTATTTCATTCCACATAAAAGATCATTTCAACAGGAATCAAATTTCACTGAAAAGTCCAACATGGTATACAGTACATTATTCACTAAAGAAAAAGAAAACATTGTCTCTTCCAGCAGTCATGCCTATGATGGCTGATATGGAGCCATACATTGCCAGTTGCTTTGCCTTTGTTTTGTGCAGGCCTGGAATTTACAGTCCACACTCTGTAAGTCTGTGGACATGTCCAGGACTGCTAAAATTAGGACTGCGAACCTGTAGTTATATCCTTGGCTACAGCACACTGATACTTCAGTATAGGCTGATACTTCAATCATTTTGAGACGTAGGTTTGTTCCATATATAAATCAAAAGCGCATCCAATCTCAAACAAACACACCACACACACACACACACACACACACACACACACACACACACACACACACACACACATCTTTCCAGAAGCTTGCAGGAAATTGTCTTTTACCAAGGCTGTTATCTGATTGGCCCCGTAATCAACGGCCATAAAAGAGGCACTCAGCCACTGGACTCAAAGCGGAGAACAAAGATAGCTGGGCATCCCATGAAAGGGAGGAATGTCCCAAAAACTCAGGCACCCAGACATTTTGACGCGTTTGCGCCCCCCGACTGTAGCCCAGGACAGGTAGTCATTAAACGCTTGGCTGTTTGTTTTCCCAAGAATACTCAAAGAGCTGGACTCTCCCACATTTGTTCAAACTGTCTCACGCATTTTCAAACTCCTGAACACTCCTTGAATCTTCTTCCCCCAGACAAACCTGAACACACCACCCCAGCCCTAAGTCCCCAATTTGAACTGCAATTAACCCATGTCCATCTGGCACGTAGACTACTGGCACTTTGTCCTTAATGTGTATGTGTGATACTGTTCCACTGTTTTGTGCTGCCCTTTTCTCAATGTCTAATCAAAGTGGCTGTCTTTATCTGGCAAATGAACTAAGCTCCTATCTGTTTGTGCTGGAGGAGTTCCACCAGCCTGACTTTGCTGCAATAAAAAAAAAAATCTGAATCCAAACCTAAATCAGAATCTAATATCTGAATCTGAATCTAAATCAGATTGTAATATCTGAATCTGAATCTAAATCAGATTGTAATATCTGAATCTGAATCTAAATCAGATTGTAATATCTGAATCTGAATCTCTCTCCATTGTTTCAATCTCTCATCAATTCAATCTCATATCATTTTTTGAGTCTGGGAGGAATGGGGGGGGGACCTAGGGAGTCCCCCTGAGGAGATTTCACAGATTTACACCCCTCCCTGGAGAGAGGTTTATGACTCAGGACTAAAAGGAGAAGAGGGGGTGTCAGCAGAGAGATGAAAGAGTAACAGATGACATAGAAGGGGAGGGAGGAGTGAACAGGGGACAAAGTCCAAAATGTGAAGGGGAAATGGGGGCAATACACACTTACACAGAGAAACACACACACACACACTGAAACACATACCCACATGCAACTATACACTCATACATGAACATACACATGGCAACATACACATGTGTATACCCACATATAGACATATGCAACATAGACATACACATCTATACACACATGCACACAAATTCACATTTTTTTTTATTGTACACATATATTCATAATACTAGGGAAGTTCATAATGTATAATATTACATGCTCATATAACAAATATTGACATTCATGTACCAAAATGTAGGCTCTATTTCATAATGTAAGGAGCAATGAACAAAAAAGAGAAAAAAGCAAGTTTGTAGAGACAAGCACCCAAGAGGCCTCGTTTGCAAAAATTAAATAAAAAATGTAAGAGATTATTAATTTCTTGTTACTAATCCTTAAATTTTAAAGGTTTCTGAGGACATACGACTTACATTCTTAGATCAATCTTCTTATCAAACATGATAACAGAAACTTCTGTAAATATTTCATTTTATGAATATAAAATTTGACTGGAATAATATGTAGATTAATGATGTACTGTTGAGAAATATGGATTATCAAAAATTAATGATAAATCCCTTTCTTTTAAGCAAATCCCAATAGTATCCTGATAGGAAAAATAAATATAAAAATATATATAAATATAATGTTCAATTTGTGTTTATATGGTGGAAACACAAGATCATATGTTCACTCAGTGTGTATATGTTATAATGTTTTGGGTTTTATATATATAACCACATAACTTATGAATGATTTTGGAAAATAGCTGTTTTATTTTGTTGTGCAATATAACAAATTTATACAGGTGCATGTGCTTGTCAAACAAGTCTATCAGTGTTGTAGACTGGGACTGTGAAGATAGTTTTTATTTTCATTTTAAGGCAACTTTTTCCTTGAATACTTTTCAATGAGAGGCGTTAAAACATCATTTGTCTTAACAGCCTGCTAATCACCTCCAGTCAGAACTTGATACAACTTATTATTCATTTCGGTTAAGCGCCCTATGACATCAGGGATTACTGAGTTTCAATCGCCTTTGGCGTGTTTCACAGGAAATTGGTCTGTTACCAGACCACCAGCAGCCAAAACTAGCAGCCATGGATATGTAAGTACACAAATATACCTTTAAGAATCACGTACCAAAAGATGGAAAGACAGAAGACCTTTTTGAAAGTGCTTTAGTTTAGCCCACGTTGAGAAACAGCATAGAGGAAAGCCTGCCTTGCCTTGAAATGACAAACTGTTGAACTTCATTTCACACTGAACCAAACAACAGCCACAACATCTGGAAACATGGAAACAGTGTGCACAGCGCCCCCTGCTGGAGACTAAAAAAATCCGAACAAAACAGCAGCTTGGGTGTCCAAGATATAAGATACCTTTAAAATAACCATCATTAATGTTGACAGGTGCAGTCTTTCCCTTAGCTGGGGGCACTCTCTATGTAATCTGAGTCTTTAAAATCAGGCTTTCAAGGATTATATCATACGACATGTATTTATGGCAGTCCATGCCTATTCAGGGTGACTAAACCAATAAAAAAAAGAGTATAGCAGAAACCAGGTGAAATTTTAAACTGTCATGTGATGCATTATAGGACATAAACAATTAATTTGGGATGCAGAGACACAAGTGGAGACATGTATATCTACAGTAACCTCTGCCATTCTCTTGTCCATTCTAACTTACCATACAAATGTGTATATATATACACAGTACACACACACACATACACATATATGTGTGACTACACTGTACACACTGTATATACATGACTTATGGAGGCATGCACACAAAAATGCACACACATACCAGAACAAAATGTGCAAATGACAAATCACTGTACATACTCAGTGACTTGCCAATGTTGGAAATCTACTCTCATTGGATATGAATTCACATGTAATGTACACACACACAAAAATACACATATAAACACACATATACGTAAGGAAACTGAGGAACACACACACACACACACACAGTTGCAGATATGTGCACACACACATGCACACACACACTTTCTCTCTAAGGCCCCTCATACACCAGGCTCTCGAGTGCGCTGATTTATCGAGGAGTAAGTGGTTTAAGCTGTACTTCTCGCTCCAACATCTAAACACCTGACAGACGACACATAAATAAGGTTATCCAGAACCTCCCGCTTAATTTACACCTTCGCTATCTCTTAAACTAACATGTAACGGGTCTGGGGGGCCATATTTCATCAATGGAAGGAGAGAAGAAACAGGAGAGGGGGGGCGGAGCGGAGGGGTGGGGGGGGCGGCAGGACAGAGGCGAGACGGCTTTCAGAGGCCTGGAGTGGGATTAACTGTGACGTGGCAGTGAAGGAGTTTCCATGCGGCCCCCTGAGCTGGATTTGTCTTGTTACTGTATGGAGGGCACAGTCCTTACCCCACCCACCCACCCAGAGAAACCCAAGCCCTGTCCGCTGTCCTGTACCACCATTGTTCTCCGGAAAGATCAAAGGAAGACACGTCCAGGTTGCTGTACTCCGCGGTGCCCTGCTTCATGATTTTCTGTTTAAAGAATTTAAGATCGATGTATTACTCCCCCCAGCTCCCCCTCTCCCCCCACACCCCAACCCTCCTCACCACCCGCCCACGTTTTCGCACACTCCAAACCCTCTGCAGCTGCACCTCCAGGGTCACCACAGCACCACGGAAAAAGTTGAAAAGAAAAAAGAAAAAATCTGAACGGAAGAATAAATTCTCATTATGTAGGATCGCTGCTTTATACTTGAAATCAATATAATTGTTTGCTGGCATGCTATTTAACACTGTACCTTAATGTATAGCTAATAAATCACTATGGGCTTTCAGCCTTTAAGCTGGATATTGCTGAAAAGGGGTTTGTGTAGGACTTAACCCAAAGCTTCACTGGCGCAAACGGGTTACAAACCTACACCCCTCCCCTTCCGACTCTGGACGCAAAAAGTCACGTTGCCACACTGCCATTTCGGAATGATAGCGGGCAAAATGTCTTACACATATGGCTGTTTTAAAATCCCAGTGTTGCAACGGCAAATGCTTGTAATTTTTTTAGGCCCACTATCTATGATCGGATGCTTATCTCTTTGCCACACTTACAATGGTTAAAATTCACATTTCCATGCTTCTCATGAATGTATTTTCCATGAAATATATTATTAAGCCTCCCCGGAAAAGACAAAGTCAACGGCCTGTGTGCTTGCTTTAGCCTGTGTTAACCGAATCAGTGCACAACATAGCTATGGGACTCAGTATGGCTGCATGCAGTACCAAACAGTTCAAGGACATGGAATCAATTATATAACATGGCTTCAAATGACTGGGCGTAGAGTCCATTATCATCAGACATGAGATAAAAAACAATCAAGAGGAGCATCCATTTTCAGGATACACCTCTTCCTCCCCTTCTGTTTCTTCTTCTGGTGATTTTCCATGGCAGCCTGAAGTCCTCCATTTATGGCTAGGTTACCGTTAGCAGTGCTGAAGCATGGGCGCACAGATGCTAGTGCTTCCTGGGCAATTTTTCAGCCCAGTAGAATATTCAGCACTCTCACCTATTGCTGTGCACGTTTTAAATGGATGTGTAATTTCACTACCCAATCTTGCCATTATGGAATTATGTCCCCCAGATATTTTATGCATATTATCATCTGTTTTGTTCTGCTCTGCCTGCAGAGTGTCACAAACAAGGTTAACAACTCAACCACGAGGTATATCACTGTCTGTACACTCTTAGCATGTTAGCCACTGACGGACAAGGCCTGATGTAATCTATCATACTATGAGAAACAGCAGTGTAGTATAACAGTTAAGGAGTTAGCCTTATAACACAATGGTTGCAAGTTCAACTCCCTACTACAGCATCTTTGTCGCCCCCTTAAGTAATCGTGTGTGTAAATAACCAGCTGTATAAATGAAATGTGGGTAATATGGAAACTGTACATTGGTCTGGATAAGAGCGTCTACAAAGTACCCTGCTGTGACTCCTGTGATTAGCCGCGGTTTCGGTAGGGATGTCTGTGTGCATCCTTGGAAATGTTCCAGAATTATTTCACACACTGATTTTCATGATTTTGAGGGCCACAAGAGATATCTGCCTGAGGAGATATCAAGCTCTTTGTGTGCCAGTATATAGCCGATGCCATTTCCTCAGAGTCCCTACAAGAGCACTTATATTATTTCATTTCTAAGCCTTACCCAGCAAAGACCTCTGGAGCCCTAAAAACTGTAATAAATTGGTAGAATTTCCTTTTGCAAGCTCGTGTGCGAATACACCTCCCTGGTCAGTCTCAAAATAATAGAGCTGTAATGTCCACTGCTCAGTGGGGTGGTTTGGTGTTATCTTACACAGATATTATGTTAAATAATACACAAGCATGCATTTGTGTACTATCACATAGTACTGATGTGAGTGCCTATTAAAATTATATTTTTAATAAACCGGAATTATACTGACATTATATGAATGTAGAGAGCAATGAAATGAAAACACATGAATTGTGTTGCAGCCCCTTACAATGTTGCAGTTTGTTGTGATTGACAACACAGTAGCAATGTTACTGTGATGTTTCTTAACCATCTCATACCTGACCAAATGCCTTGTAAAAAGTTATGAATCACCCTCAAAAAAAATTCATAAAGTTAAACATTTTGAAAATGTGTTTGCAACTTTACGCAACGTAGGACTGGTTTTAATGAAGCATTACTCAGCTGGCTGACCTTCCCGGCATTATGATAAGTTTATGTGTCGTGTAGAATCTATAAATGTTGTTATTGTGCTTTTTATTGTGTATAAAATTTTTAAAAGTTTTTTAAAAGCACAGAATAAAATGTAATTTCCACACTGAAGAAAAAAACAGGACATATTCCATTAACCTGAACCTCCCCTGAGATTTCCAGTGAAAAGAATATGCACTAGAAATGAAGTCCTGAACAGTCCTTTTGAAAACACATAGCAGAATCACAAGAAATCACGTCATATATACACATGAAATAGACACATGCACACACACACAACACACAGAGAGAGAGAGAGAGAGACAGAGAGAGAAGGCAAAGACGTTATGGGGACCTTTACTGAAGATGATCAAAAAAGGCTGTACAAAATAAACAACCCAACTAATGAGCTAAATTTCACACTCAAACACTGTAATGAGCCTGTGGGTAAAGGCACTCTTGTTGTTTTTTTTCACAGGGAAATGAATACTTTGAACAGTGTTCTGACCATAGATAGGTAATAGAGCAGCTGTCAGGAATTACGATCCAGAAGCACCGCTGAGTTTTGGAATGCCAGTGATGGAAAATTCTGACCAATGATTAATAAACCACACCACAAGAATAGTCATACAGTAAATAAAACATTGTGATAGATGGTTTGGATTAAGTAGCAGATTACAGAAAGATAAATTAGGGAACAACTCACATACAGTAATTTAATGCTGGGTTATCTAGGTTTATCTGTTTTGAGTGCTCTTCATGTGTGGTCAGTCTCAATTTATGGTTTCATCACTATCATCTTAGACATTTTATTGCCCTGTTTTTTTTAAAGTAATGCATTTAAACAGACCATGATTACTAAAACATGCCTTATTAGAAGACGTAAGTTTTAAAATGGAAAGCTAAATCGTGGCTAAATTACTGTCTTTTCTGTAAAGTATGTATCACTCGGCTCCATAAATGAATTCATACCAGTCTCCAACTGCACTGCTATTTATCTGCATATACTTATACTTTACATTAACAAAATCAGAATTATATTCATAAATGAACACACACACGCACGCACGCACGCACACGACTGTTTAAGATGGATTACATTATATCAGAATCTCAAAGCCTTCATTTATTGAAATTCTTGTTCGTATTTAGTTAATAGTCAGTAAGCTATAATATTTATTAAAACCATTTTGGGTGCACAAATTTGGTTTAGAAATGTAGGACTGATACAGTGAAAATAAGATATTAAGATCAAACTGTCTGACCACGAAAGTACAAATTAAATCAATATAAATGTACAACGTAAATTTACGATGGTTTGCGAAAGATACCAATTTACCGTTTCAGCAAAGTAGGCTACACCAGAACAGACAGCAGGCTGTAGTACGTGAGCGACCATTCCACTCTGAAACGCCAGGAAGCTTGGATAATCCACTTATTCCTTAATTTTCAATTTGGTTAATTGTCAGACCCTGCTGTTGAGTAGGGCAGTAAGTGGTGAGTTAAGTGTAGACGCACAATTACTTCAATGTCTTTCAAAATGCTTAGAACCTTAATTTTGCTGTAATTACATTTGTTAAAATGATTATCGTCCTGCGCTGGGAAGACAGTTAAACAAAAGGCCTGCAGAGAGAGTAGCGCCCTCACAGTGGAGGGAGGAGGGAACTACAGGTTACAGGTGAATTCAGACATGTCTTTTCACTTTAGTAATGACTAGTCAATCTCAGCTGATGGCTCTTCAGGAGGTGGGTTTCGATGTCTGTGTCAGAACAACTCCACAAAAGATGCCAGCGAATCTGACGACTAGACCGCAGCTGGCAGCTCACTCTACTATTGGAAATCGAAGAGACCTGGCCAAGACCAGTACCCCATAAGGGTGAAATCTGTTGAACAATAATTCCCAACCCATACGTCCCATGATGACGTATGAAAAATGTCCATCGACATTCTCACTTGTCAAAAGTGTAGCCTACCTGCGCTTCATTATGGTCTTCACACAACTGTTTTGACACAAGGGACTATGTGATAAAATGTGACATTTTACCTATACAGCTTGTGTATGTCAGGACTCATTACTGGAAGAAGTCAAGTCAGTTGGACTAAAACAAATAAACGGTGAAAACGATGATAAATGCACCTTCAGACGTGATACATTCCGTTCTACCTCTTGAGTGGGAAACCGAGTATTTTTCTTATTGTGAACTTCCTTTTCTATCTTGTCAGTTCATTCCAGAGAAGGTGATGGGGGCGAGGCAGATCTCTGATGGTGTTGCATGGAGTGACAGCGAGCGACTTTGACGGATCTTCCATCACGCCTCCTATCTTCGCTCCGCTCCCTCAGGCGGTACCAAGGTTTGATAGGGCGAAGACGCTATACGTTTGCCATGGTAATTCGTTGCAGCACACAAGCGCGCACACGTCTACACTTACAACCTGCACTGAAATTAACGCTCAAGAAACGTCATCTCGTGCAAACAGTTCCACAATACTTGTCATGTCACAACTATATTATTAAAGAACAAAATTGTGATTGAAAATGATTTATTGCTGTACTTTTGATGAGGGTTGATTGATCTGGAAAGAATTGTTTTTTGATTATTATTATTAGTTCTGGCAGTCAAGATGAAGGTTCTTCTGTGCGTGCATGTTGTAACAGCCGCCAGAGTTCTGTGTGCGCGAGCCAGCGGATGAGGTGTACACGCAGGATTCCTGATTACAGTGCACACAGAGACAGAAAGATATTACATTAGCTTGTCATCTCCCGAGGTTGATTCTTTGAATTTTTTCTTTACTTTTAAATAATTCGTAAAAAATCCAATTCGCATATGTTAACTTTATGGAAGATAAAACAGTAACGGATAAATATAAAGCTTAACAATCTATGAAAAATCGTTCTTACAATAAAACGTACTGGTTGCTTATAAATTGAAGAAGGGCTCCGAGGTACAACAATACAAAGGAATAAAAATGCTTACATATCTAATGTAGCGTGGAAAATCAAACAAACCCTTGAGAATAAACTGAAGTGTTGATGCGGCCGGTCGGAGCACAGTTAATTGCACATGCAATGGCGCCCTCAGGTGGTAATATATTGTAGCTACAGGTGACAGAGCCCTACCCACGGCGATTCTGAGGTTTATGAGTTCATGCTGCTGGATTCCGTTTGATGTCACAAGAACGCTCTGTCTCGTCGCTACAAGCCCTGACTGTTCCACTCCGTAAGCACGAGCAAACATTCAGTAGGTGAGCACGTCGCTTGTCCACCAACTTTTTGAAGATGGAGGGAGAGACGCCAGATTTGTCAATTGTCATTGCCAGTACAGAGATGTTCCTTCTAGTATAGACTCGCACAGTGTGCGCACCAAATAGGACTACTCACTTATTTAATGCATAGAACATAGACCATTAAATGGCCTGTGTTCTATTTAATCAGTGTTAGGTACTTGGCTGAATGACACCGGTATCACGTTTAAGTATGTTTAAGGTATTATGTTAACAGAAATCCAGAATCATGTGTCGGCTATTGCAGGTCTAAATGTGCTTTTTCCATAATAATCTTCGCTGACAGACAAATTCAGCCTTTTATGAATGTTTTCATTTACATTTTTGCAATGGTATCAGAGGGCATATTCTGTATTGACTGGATTTTCTCAGCTAATAGTTTTGCTTGTTGGTTTTCAAGGTGATAACTGAGGTTGCTCAGTCAGGTGGACCGAATAGGAAATGTTGTGATGCTACCAGTAGCTATCACAAGGGGGGGCAGTTGCAGCTCTGCCAAAGAACTAAACCGAGCAGCTGTGGAAATGAGAGAGAGTGGGAGGGGTCTCGAGAGTCTGAAATGGTGGAAACTAAACACTAAAATTTAAAACTTATCATTAACAATAAAGTTGTACTTATAACAGTGATATTGGAGTAAAGCCACAATTTAATTCAATTCTCGTTCCAAATCACAGTGTCTGTAATTATTACAACTGAGCAGGGCCAAGCAAAACATGGTGCTTAATTATGTAGCAACTATGTAACTACTCAGTCTCCTATTGATGATTTGTCTTACTTAAAATGAACACATTTAACAATCATGTAAGATCATAAAAATGGAATCCAGTGAGCTATAATATAAATAGTTCATTTTACTCTTCTTTACTTTAAAATACATGTTGTCTTTTTGAACCTCACCTTCCATCTCCTGGTGACATGTTACAGCACAGGTCTTTGTTTCCTCAGTTCGGTTTTAGTCTTTGGCTGGGATTCAATCAAATGAACTTAGCCTATTTAACAGCATACCTTACTAAGGCCTAGATTCAATCAGAGTAAGTCTTTAACTTTGACTCACAGTGGAGAGGCAAGTTTGATTCCTCTTCACTGACAAACTGAAAACTTCATTCAATTCTTCACGAAACTCACCAAGCTGTGATGGGGAAGAACAAACACTTCCCGTTTAAATCCCAGCCCCATTCAAACGGTCTTAAAGAGACAAAGGCTTAGGCAGGTATTCGATCAAATAAACATAGTCTCTTTAAGGGAATATGCAATTCAATCAAAATTAAGTTTAAGGGCATATAACTATGCTATTTTAGGAGTACCATGTATTATTGCTTGTCATCAATAAGGTAAAAATACTAAAATAATCTTATATTGTGAAGTCTGTTTTCATTGAATTTTACGTCTTTCAAGAGACAAAGTGTGCTCGATTGAATCTAGCCCATATTGTTTAAATCATTTACAACAATTAAAAGTTCAGGGCTGTTCCTTTAATTGGATGCACCCCATGGTCTGGTATCAAACACAGACCATGTGAATGCCAACAGTGGCCAGCAACAGGGTGCAGCAGGATGTCACTGGCTGTACACAGAAAAATGCCTGGTGTTAATTTAACACAAACAGTGTACATATGAGTCCGGTGTTAATTTAACACTAACAGTGTACATATGAGTCCACTTGTTCTCACATGTACACTGTTAGTGTTGTATTAACATCATATATTTTGCTGTGTAGCGTCACCTAAGGCAAAGGCCTGATCAGAGCTGGACTTTACACTACAGGATGTGACATGCAATCCTCCTGGGAAAGCTTAGCCAACATGTATCTTTAAGTATGTCCTGCAGTTAAACTGAAGTGCTACCTTTTTAATGGCACCGCATCTTGTTACTTGGTGATTATTGCGGTGGAGTTTTCAGTGACCTGTTTTACATGGTGATGTCCATTCGATTCCAGCCATGTTAAAAATATACAGTGTCTGGTCCACTTTGTTGAGTCGTTTCTCAGTAAATAAAGGGATTTTTTTTTATTTACAGAGAGGATAAAAGTTTATGTGGAAGAACGGAGGTTAGAGAGGGGTATTTGAGTATGTGCTCCATGTGGGGGGGTGCGGGTGCTCACCCCTGAGAAGGGCCTCCCCTCTCCCGCTGTGACCCCCGCCGGGGCGAGGCCGAGTCTTGAGGACCAGGATTTATTTTGGAGGAGGAGAAGCAGCAGGTGTTGGAAACCCGAGATGTAGCGAGCTGGCGGCGCTCCAGTGTCCCGCTGGCACGTTACACGCGGACTCGCGGTCCTGCTTTTCCCCGCGGCCCCGGCGCCTGGCGAACGGCAGCGATGGGGAACAGATGGACCATCCCCCCCCGCCACCCCCCTTCCCCTTCCTGTCACTGCGGCAACACATCTGCCCCGCATTTTCACTTAGCTGTGAGGGAAACTGTCTTCAAAAAAAAAGAGAAGTCATTAAGACCTGCAGCCCTAAAACTTATGACTTCACATCATAAGTACAAAAATATGTAAGGAATAAACCACACTGAGCTGTGCAGTCATATTTAAACTATAAGAATGTCCATACTGAGACTACTATGAAGAGAAATTAACGTATCAAAGAGCTCTTGAGATCTGAAGGGCCAAATGTTTGGCAAACATCCAAAATGAAACCAAGTGTATTGCAGTAGCTAAGTAAACTACGGATGAGACTTCCCTTTGGTCAATACAAATTGAATCAAAACTGATAAGACGGCGAACTACAGATGGGTCCAAGGCAGCTGATATCCCAGCATGTTTCGCTTTCATGTTCATGTTCCGTGCCTCCGCTCCCGCGGTTGCCCTCTCTCCAGACGCCATCCCCCCGGTTCTTGAAGCCAGCTAAAAAGAACCAGGTGTTTCGTCAACACCTGGTTCTTTTTAGGGTCAAAACTGGAAGCTTGTTGTTCGTTCTCTGCTTGCTTTTCCCATGAATTCTTCTAATGAAGTCCATGTTAGGTTGAGGTTCAGTAGTGTTACAATTTATTTTTCCCTTTATGGGTAAATCACGCTGATTCCTTACACGCCATACAGTACGATTAATTGTACATGACCAAAGACAGTCCCCATAATACCGCAAATCAGAAACACTGGCATGTTTTAAACTAGTACCATTGTAGGAGTGTTATACTTAAAAGGGCTTTGAAGAGTGTTATATTTTAGTATGTGAAATTTTTGAAAGACTAAAAGAGCAAGTGTTTGACGTTTACAAATCAGGCCCCAAAAGTAAAAATGATTAGACTGAGAGTGAATAGATGAATTTCTAAATGAATAATTAGAATGATAAAATAATGACTTGTTGAATAATTTAAACCAATTAATATATGCTGAACAGTGGAGTACACTGTTCGAAAATTGCGAAATGCTGCATGCTAAGTAGTACTGCTGATTCAGGGGGTGGAGTTGAACTTTAATCCTGAGAGGGCAGAATTCTTACTGGAGTAGTGTCAGCACACAGGGGGACTACCAGCATTTTTGGCTACAGGAACACACCTGACACCTACATCATATCCCGTCTTTGAAAACCTCTCAGGAGTGATTCAGTTCGATAAAAACTGCATTTTCTCACCATACACTTAGAAATCATTCACTGAACCCAAGTTAAGCTGAATCCCTGCCCTGGATGTTTACCTCAGATGGGATAGTATTGCTGTATAATAATTGCAAGGTAAACCTGTGGTTATTGCCCTGACATCCCAACATTGATGGCATGAGTCTAGGGTATGTTATTGACATATCATGACCAACACTGTCTGCAAGAGACATTTCAGGATGTTTTGCAGGGATACAGATTCTACAGAATAACCAGATAGTCAGCTCCACCATTCCTTCCATCTTCTCAGCTTCACAATTACTTAGTTTGCATGACTGTGTCACAACACAGAACATCCACTGCCAGTGTATTATAGTGTACATGGTAATGCCTTTTATGAAGATGCCTAAAATGCGTCAGAGTGGAAAGTTTAGGCTTCAACAGAAAGGGAACAGGGCTGCAGTGAAGAAACCTGCAGTTGGGCATCTGGGAGTTCTATAAAATCTGTGGCTCCACTTTGCTGAGAAAGCAGTAAGAAAAAGCTTGTTCTCTCCATTTGTATCTCTGCCTCTCAACGGTTCTCTAGATTACTTTATTCAATCAGAGCAACTTGGGCTTTACTAATGCCCGTTTTCACAGCCCAGAGATGGGACCTTTCCTAACAGGCAAAGCAGTAATTGTTGTTGGGGGTGCGGGGGGGGGGGGGGGGGGGGCACGTTTAAGCAGTTCGTAGTGGCAGCCAGGCGATACGCGTATAATTTAAAACAAGAGCCACCCATGGGGGTCTAATTGTGCATTGAACTTTAATGGGATTTTGCTCATGATTTTGCAAAAAATTCATCATAATTAATTCAGAAGCTTGGTTTTTAGAGCACTTTACCCAGGCTCTGCGCTGTAAATAAAGATCAACGCACAGTAATTGCATTGTGTCTGAGTGTGGGAGGCAATTGAAGACTAATTGCAGAGTTTAATAGGATTTGTTCCACTACGGTGGGCCGCCCAACCCACCTTAGATGATGGGCTGAGCTAACGTTATCTGCCACACAAGACACACCACAATTTCTCCACATCACTTCCCATATATTCCAAATTGAAGGAAAAAAGGGAGTTTTACAACAGGTGATAAATTTAGTTGACAATGGAAATATAGGGAAGCAGGAAGCATTACTTCGGATTGATGTATGTCGACTTGGGCGAAAAGTTTAAAGGGTTATCATAACCTGGCATCATTTTAAACAAATAATTTGGTTTGCAGACAATTTTAGGAATTGCTTTTACAGATGTGGAAAGAGTGAAAGAGTAATTTATGTAAGTGTATAAAGAGTAAAGTATTTATGTAGCTGGGCTTTTGTGTCAGTCAGAATGTCAACATAACAGGTATGGCAGTAACTCTGTGATTGGCTGAGGGCTCTAATATAATTCCTCTATAATATTACAGACAAATTAAACCATGCAGGAGGAGGAAGTCTGTCCTTCCTATCATTTATTATGCTCTGCAATGCTCCATTTTGTAACTTAGTCAACCTTCACTTGTAAGTGCAATTTTGTCACTTGCATTAATTTAATGCTTTTTATTACTAAGATTTACTTGCCTTTATCACTGAATTCGATGGCCCCTTCAAGGTGGTGGGTGTCCCTTTTGTGAAAGCCATTCAGATTTTCAGTGATCAGAGATCTTAGTCATAAACATATCAGGCTAGACACAGTGACCATCTTTGTGTGCAGCACAGAGCTTGCTATACAGGCGCTCATCAACAGTCCACACTGAACATATTCTTTTCAAGGAGTCTGAAGTTGCATAGCTCACAGCCAGAGGGCAGCACTGCAGTAAGAACCCAAAGAACCAGCAATACAGTACAACAACCATGTTTCATGGTATGTCTAAAACCAGAGGAAGGTTCATTGGTGTTTGCTCATTTTTCTATAAACGTTCAAATGTTTTATATATCTGTGCCAACCTGGCATATGAATAGATATCTCAGCAATGCATATGTGTGGATATCCATATCCAATTTCCATTCATATTATTCCTAAACCTTTCATTTGTGATGGTTACAGTGTTTTACATGATAATTTCACACCCCTCCACTCAAAAGGAAATTGGTATGCTTTGTAGTTTTGTAGTGTTTGATAACCAAATGTCAATGTTTAAGAACAGGTATTTATTATATAACCACTGTAGTTTTAAATATTAGTCAGTAAATGAATATTATTTAATATTATGAAATGACTTTTATAATATGAAGTCAGACTTGGAACCTAATGTTCTGTCACAGTTTATCAAATAATTTGAAAAACTATAAAGTACCTCACCATATGTCTTTGCTTAAAGTGTTATGGCTCATTCGTGTGTACAGTATATTCAGGTTCACTTGGAAGGTTCATAACTGTATAGCACAATCATATTTACTAGATCAACACATTCTTGTGAGATAAAGCAACCTCTGAGATATACTTTATTGCTAAACTATAGGTCAGTTATTTGTTCTGTGAAATGACAAGTCTTTCCGAAGTGGGCTCCAGTTTTAGGTACCAATTCAAACCAAGCTGCTTATCTATAACATAATGCTGAAACTTGCAGTAACTAGTCAGATTTCTGGAAAACTTGTCCTGCAAAACTTTGTTTTGTATCAGTAACCAACTTTTCATGCTTTGTTGTAAACAGCAAAAATACAACAGAGATCTTTAAGTGTTAGAAATGTGCAAATTTCTGTCCAGTAATACCTAGTATAGCTTTAGTTAGTATTCATCTTGTAGTTCAATCACACCGATTAGAATATTCTGTTGCGGAAGATTTCTAATTAAATAATGTGCAATACAATCACAACCACAATTGTGCTCGCATCGTAATTGGTCATACGTTCGCCGTGCCCTGAGCTGATACAAAGTGTGCTCACACAATTAATGTGTCATTTTAATGTATAACGACAAGGACAAGCCATTGAGCCCATCTCAGCTCGTCATTTGCCTTACGGCTTGCCATTTGCAATCAAGAGCCACTGACCTCGAATACAGTTGCAGCCATTTTTCACTCTCGGAAGTTGCTCAGCCGTGGATACAGGCACGCGTTCCAGTATGTCACATAGTGAATTAATTCAGAACCGTAAGTATTAATTGTATTTCTGTACAGCTTATCTCAACCGGTACCTGACCGTCTATCCACGAAATGTTTCTTCAAAAGTGGGACGCGCCACAATGAATGGTCGAGCCATTCAAATTTTATCAGTCTTTTATCTCCTCTTTCTTAGCAAATTAATTTACAGTCCAATTACAGCTCTAAGACAAGTGTGGAATTATGACAAGACACAAATTAACGGTCGTTTTAGAGATGAAGTAAATGGTATTGCGTAATTAAAAAGTAGCACCGGATCAATATTTAGAAGCCCTAGCGGGTTACATCCAATATGACACTAATCCAAGATGACGGAAACTAGCATTTCGCACATTTTTTCAGGGTATATGACAATTTTATTATACAGACTACTGTGACATGTTATATCAAAAAATGTCTGAGTTGTGTAATAAATTTTCCATGTCCTGCTTGAATTTATTGTTTTTTAGACCTACCCATCTCCCATTGGTTTGGGAAAAGGAAATTGTGTACACGACTCCTCCGCTTCATGTCACGACCAGCCCTCGCTTCTTTCCGTAGATGCTACTCCAACCACACAACGCCTATGCCGTCAGTGTAATTCAGAGCTAACATACAGTCAGTTAATGAATTTTATAGGAGCTTGGGCGGACAGGAAAAGCCACTAGAGAGTGATGACATTGGGGAGTTTAACTGGCTTACCCAGTTTTTACCTTTTCGAAACGTCGACCATTAGCTGTAACCGCTAATGACACAGCTAATGACACAACCCTTCGTCTTCCTCCGCTAGGCTGATCCAGGTGTTGGCTCTCGAACATGGACCTGCAGCCATAGCTGGTAATTTTGCTGTTGGGAATACATCAGCACCCACCTGTGGAAACCACAGCTGAACTGTGAACAGGCACACTCTGCAAGCCACAACAAGACCATATATTACACATTTTATTATTTTTATTAAAATATTTTAATATATTTGACCTCTCTCTGAATACCAAAGAAAAATGTTCATTAATTTGCCATATGTCACCAAGGTGTGTATACTATATTTTTATGTATGTCAATGTGATGTAACCTGGCTTAACCAATTTCCAAATTTATAAAAACACTGCATTTCTACATTTCAATAGTTTGATCACAGACGGTTTGCCTGCATCTTTTCGGCAGTGCCTAATTTGGCAGTTGAGTAATCTGTTGAGTGAAATCTGAATTATGTTAATTTCATCTTCAGACAGGATAAAATCAAGCATTAAAGTTTAAAAGATCCTGAAAAATCCCTTAATATTTTGGCTATGTTACATGAAATCACGAGTTATACGGTTTTACCATGGCAAGCAGGCTTTGTTGAAGAGCCCTGCTTTTATTCAGCCAATGAATCTGTTGCCATTAAAAAAATACTTTGCAGCCATGTGTGGACTTGAGAATTCTCTCTTGATTACCTTCAGAAGGGAATTTATACTGAATCCATGTAGTGCCTATAATACACAATTTACTGAGGACTGGCTCAAAAGCCCATCAGAAGGGATTTTAACCTGCATCATTGTAGCCACAAGTCAATTTGTACATTCACAAGACCGCATGTACCTGCATTTCTCTATCTTACACTGAACCCTCCTCAATCCTTTAGTTGTTGCTGGTAAAAATATTATGTGGAACTCATGGAGGGCAAGCATTTACATTTGCATTTTATTACAGTCATAGAGATTTAGAGCAAGGGATATATCAGCTCTGAGCAGACAGAATTAGTTAACAATGCATTATCTACCTTTTATGGCAGCTATAACTCTTCCCTTTGGCTCGCGGAAGAGGGAGGATGGGGCTTGGGTAGGCCAAGGAGGGGAGGGGATGGGGGGTGGGAGCAGAGGGTAGACTGGGGAGATAGACGAGCACAACTTCCTCGATTCCTTTTGTATGGCTTTGTGCTCCCTGGGCTGTCTGGTGAAGCAGGGCGAGAGAGGAAGAGGCAATGAGAAGAGAGATGCCGTGTCTTGAGCATTTAAACGCACATTAAACTTTATTGGGGGCCCAAATCGGCGGTGATGTAAGCACGCAGCCCTCAGCGGTATGGATAAGGATTTCTTCTTGTACTGCTGCTATTGTCACCGGCTGCCCACAATCACATATACATGGTAGAGTTACAGAGATATCAAGCTTGATTTTGAGATACTCTTGTAGCATTATTTTGTACTGCAATCATTTTTCAAATGTACATGGGTTAAACCCATGATCCAGCAGGCTGGGGTGCAATACTACAGTAGCCTGACCGCTTCTCAACGCTGTTTTGCCATTTTGTTTTGTTTTGTTTTATTTTGTTCATTACAAACCCTCCACAGAAAACACTGACTGCCCTCATATCTATAATTGCATTCATATTTAATGCGATTTGTAGCAACTGTAAGAAGTATCTCTGTTGCAAAAACAAGGCCATTTCATAAATTATGCACTTATAATTGTGGGACACAGTGCTTTTAATTATTTATTAATTGTATATTTTAAAAGGAGGTTTGCAATGAATCGCAATTGTGGATGTTCAAGGGGAAGCCATTTGGTATAATGAATGATCTCTTTGTCTGCCGGTCTCTATCTACAGAACACAATTGGGCACATTTTAAAGGAATACAAACCTGCCATGGTAACATACAGCATTCTGTCTCTATACAGGCATATACCTGTACAAAACTTACCCATAAAATAGACTAGGGCCTATAGTAAATTAGGAACCATGTAGTAAATCTGTCTCTCACATAGGGTGAATCCGATGCTCAGAATGTCTTTTACATTTCTAAGCTATTTCCAGTAACATTAGTGTCTCATGCATTATGGACCAGATGCCACAGTAGTCACTAATGGCAGATGTAACAGACAGGGATCGGTAGTCTTGTGACTGAACAACGACACAACCAAATTTGTATTTATCAGGCTTAGGAGCAGAAACGAGCAGGTTGAGGAGAAAATCATGCAACATTCAGTGAGTGAGTGAATGAATGAATAATATAAATAATATTAGGTTCAGTAAGAGGTAAAAAAAAAATGCAACTAAGGCCATAACCATTTTTAAACTATTTTCATTATAATTTGTTCTTTTACTCATAGGATAATTGTGCGCTACGGGCCATTCTAATAGCGACGCTTGTGGATAGGAGAACTAAGTGGGCAGATATTAGGCATTTTCGTTTTAATTCTGAGCTTCGCGTATATGGATTTTCGGTACCGATTAAGCCATGTGTGTTAAATGTCTTGCACGAATCTGTAAATTATGGTTTTATCACTGGTAGAGCTAATTATTCATTACTGTTCCTGGTAATGAATTAATTGCGGATATATAGCTGTTTTATGGGCAGATATAATGGCGTGGAATTAAAACGAGGAAATTTTGTACTGTTTTGTGATAACTGAATTCGGATAGGCAGGGGAACAACCCTAGCCCTTCCCGTCTGCTCAGTTACCTCACATAAGATATAAACTGTACAGCGCTCTCCGTGTTTCAGTAGAAGCACTCAGTACTGCCAATCAGAATTATTCTAAAACCCGTTAACTCCATATGAACCTCAATGGCTACCATACATTGACAGCTGTTAGCTAAATTAGCTTGCTCCGAATGGAGCAACTACACCGTTCTTGTTCTTACTCTTATTCTGTATTGTTTAGTTCTCCGTAATATTGGCATATTTGGCTAACAACTGCAACCAAATATGGCTATAATAACATTAAAATTTCAACAAAAAAAGTTCAAGGGTAATTAACTTACAAAGTTAACCGTTAGCAAAAATAGCCATTCATATATTTAAAATACCAATTCAAGTCAGTATGTGTTAAGTAACCAAAGCTGCTTCTGAAATTACTCCTTATTCAATATATTATAATATATAATTATTATAACATTAGTAGCCAACAGGCCACTCACCTGAAGACCTGTAACTGGATGTAGCCCCTAACTCTGGAGAAGAAGGACCTAGAAGTCTAGTGCCTCTAGTGGCAGGTAATAGAAAGATGTTTTCCACTTAAGCGTTCAATAGAATTTAGCGAAATGTTAAAAGTATATTTTTGAAACGTTTCAAATCACAACGCAACAAAAGGGGTGGATATAACTTCCTGTATATTAAATTTTGAACTCATCGTGTGGGATTTGTCAGAATTAAGGTTTCAGTTGGGATTTATTGTGTAGGTATCGTAATACAATATTTACTGTGATTTTGTCATTGTAAGATGAATTTATATCTATTAATTTCTGTAATGACTAATGTAAATATATATTCTCAGAGCTGGGAAAGCTATTTAAACCAGCAAACACTTTATTCAGAGTGGATATTTAAGGAGCAGGCAATAAAGATCAAGTATCGATAGGTGTTGAAAGAGAGCATGGTTACTTGTTTTTTCCTTTTTTTTTTTTACATTTTGTTATATTTTATTTAAAAGGATTTAAATATTGTCATACTACCAATTTGTCCAGTGGACAACAAAGCACCTCGTGCAAATCTTGTAATATGCCTGATCAGTGGGTGCTTATTGCAAAGCTCCACGGTATCTGCTCCAACACTAATACACAGAACATGGAATGCTCTGGATTGTTTTTATTAGTTTGTTTTGGCACCTCTTCGGTGATGTATTGCAAGCATTATGGATAGCGCACATGCTAATATGGGGTTCCCGTGTGGTGAAGGGGGCAGGAGGTGGGGATTTCAGACTTACCCGTTACAAGAAAACATGTACTGTACTGTTTTTTATAACATAAAAAACTATGTTATAGAGTTGGCTTCTAGGATGGATACCACCAAGATCCCAAAATACAGCACTGATTCTGACTATCTGAATAGTACAAGGCATCTTGGCAGTCAGGTCTCTAGTAATTAGCTGAAAGCTGACTGCTGGCCTGCTTCTAGTTTCGCTCTGCTAGGAGGATACTTTTTCCAAGTGATATATTGAAGATATATAATTTCTATTAGGAAAATCTTAAAACTTTTTTGTATTATATTGTATGTTATCTCATCTGGAATTATTTGACGATGAGTTATAAAGTAACAAGGTTGACCTCATGCTAGTGTTGAAAGTTGAATTACGTGTTACCTCATGTTACAAGTATCCCATGGGTTTTTCCACTTGTGCTCCACAGCAGGTAAATGTTATTCACACCAGTGTTTGCATATATTTGAAGCACAGCTTATGCACTCCTCCTTTCCGGTCGCAATGCAGTATTTTATTTTTTTCGGAGGGTAGTGGTGATAAGAAAATACCCAGTTATGCCTACTATATTTCAGAACTGCCGGGGGTTTCCATGGCAACAGAGAGGGCCCGGGCACAAGGATGGGAGTTAAAAGGAGCGAGCAGGAGCAGGGAAGTGGGAATGAACCAGAGGGCATTGATCCAGACCTGGCGCGGCTAACTAATCCAGCGCCCCTCCTTCACATTAACATGGACTCCAGGTGACGAGCGAAGCGCTATCTATCAGTACGATCGCGTCCCGTGAAGCGCACCCCTCTTGTGTATGTATACGCAGCTGAGCCAGTGAGTTGCGGACAGCTGGCGGCATACCTTCTGATGAGGGTGCATGTTTTAGCCCGTAGTCTTCAAAATTAACAGAGGTTGAACAGTGAAATGAGGCCATGAACATACACTTGTGCATTAAGAGTCAGGGGGAAGGGGGAAAGTTGAAGTTATATTTTTTTATGGTAAAAAATTGGGAATTTTTCCTCAAATGATCAATTTCCTAATCTCATGCTAATATGTGTACACCAAGGATTGCTGACAGACCTAAACAAAGGTAGAGTATATTCAGTTGCAATGGTTTAAAACATTTCTTTAATGTTTAACAGTATTTAAATGTTGCCACCTAAATATTTTTGAGCGCTAATGTGAAGATCAGGGAACCAAGTATATTTGGTGCAATGAGTTATAAATCAAGCATCACTGAGACCTTGCACCTAACAGAGTGAAAAGAATGAGTAAAGAATCTGTGAAAAGAAACTAGGGTTTCATTGCACGCTTTTCTGGGTGTGGAGTCACCCCAACCCAGCCCACCCTGAGCAACAAACAGCTCACTGAGTCCCCCGACCCCCAGCCCCCAATACACAGAGAGCCCCTCTCCCTCCCTGTCTACCACCCCCTCACCCCCACCCCACACACGCATGCACTTCCAGGAGCTGAAATGTTCTAGTGACCTTTGCATTCCATCTGGAGGCCTTTTTCTGGAAAATTCCACTGCAGCCAACAGGAGGAGCAGCAATGCAGTAGCACCCAGTGAGCTGAAACAGACAGAGAGAGAGAGAGAGAGAGAGAGAAAAACAGAAGGAGGGTGGAGCTACATGCTCAAGGGGACTGTACACAGCCATTTCCCCCTGTCCTGCCTGTTCCTTTCACAGCTAGACAATGTGACACACAGGCTGGGTTTCCCTAAAGCGAAACACTCCAATTCAGCAGAAATGAAGCTGCAGGGTTTGATGCGTGTCAGTGCAGGACACATTGATTTAGACAGCAGCAAAACCTCACTGTCATAAAGCAAAAAGTAATAACATCAGAGATACATATCTATTCCATGCAACCTTGTTGATTATCTCAGTTTAACTTCAGGAGAGTAACTGCTGCTGTGCTACTGTGGGCTGACAGACATTCATGTTGGGGGAAAAGCAAACTGTACATATACCAGACAGTATATGTATTTGGACTAAAAAGACTGAAAAAAAGCTGTTTGTGTCTGGCAGCAGTTTTGAAGTATTTCTATAAACCCATTTCTAAACACACCAAAACTACATTCTAAAGGGAAACATACAGCCAAAAGTTATGTCAGTCTCATAGTTTTTGCAAGTTGATACTGAACTGATATTGAAATGAATTGCTGTATCCAACTTTGGCTAGAGAGTTAAGAAAAATTAGCTAGTATTTATACATTGGGGAAATACTACACTTCAATAATGAACTCAAGATAGGTCTACATTTCAAATCTATTTCATGTTTTTCAAACTTACATGGTACTTATAGCCTAGTATGAGTTAATGTGTACATGTTTTAATAATTTGTACTTCATTTACATCTTGGCTTTAAGCAAATGTTTTTGTCCATATCAACTTATAGAGTTTCCACTTAAACACACTAATCATTTACATTGCTGGATATGTATTGAAGCAATTCAATGCTAAGTACCTTGCTCAAGGGTACAACAGCAGTACCTTTCCTTCGGAAATTAACCTTCAAGCTTTGTGGTTATAAGTCCAGCTCCCTAACCATTACACTACACTGCCGTACATTATGAACTCAGGAGATGTCTGTAACTTATGTTTGCACTACAAGATCTCTGAACTGCATATGCCAGGCCATGCAGTTGCTTTGACAAACATCTTCGCAATGAAAAAGGTCTTTACTCCACGACATAACATCAAAACATTAAAGCAAATGTTTTACGTATTGGGGCCCAGGGACCGGAGGTCTCGCCACGGAAGACGTGCGACGGAGCACACGGGAGTCGCGTTGTTATCGGCGCCATTGATCACCGGGCTCTTTAATGGAAATGGATGCGTCCGCTCTCCGCGCGCGCGCCGGGGAATGCCGCGAGATGATTTATCCGCCCGCCTTCTGCTGCTAATTGCTTACATTTGCTGCTCTCTGTGAAACATTGGGGATCTTTCCCTATTAATGCCTATTAGGATGCAAGTGGGCAGCTCGCTCGGGACTGGCAGGTCTCCCTCGTCAAGCTCCTCCTGTATGGAAACCTGCATTCTGAAGTACTGCGGAAAATTGGGAGCCCTTAACGAGATGCAGTACACTCTGGACCTGAATTAATAAAGCATTTTATGTACGTACAAAACTTTTTCTGTTGCAAAAGGACTAAGAGAGAAAGTGATTGTTTGAGGTAGCTTGTTTGCTCTAATCGTAAATCATGCCACGGCAATTATTATTAAATATTAATAACATTGTACATATTAAAGGCTTTGATAAAGCTGCCCTCTGTGTTTCAAACCTTAATGAAGATCAGACCGTATTGCATGTTCCTGTCAATGTGATTTTTGCACATAGATCCATACCTCTCCCCTTCCGTAGTATGTTCTACCAACTGCACGTCTGGTTAGATTTGTACAAGCTGTCTGTCTCCACTAAATGATAGGAAAACCAGCATGAAAGGTAGTGAGCTCCATCAGTAGGTCAGCTCTCCCACTGCAGTCATTAGAGAGACAGCCCACACAGGGGGAAACGCCACGGCGCCGCTCAGCTAGCTGGTGCCCAGGTGGCGGTGCCGCCGCTCGTCTGTCCCAGCTGCCACTCGTCTCGTTTCCCAGCACGGTCGCTAACGAGGACGGCTCAGCGCCAGCTCGTCTGGGCCTGATGCGCAGGCGGTGGGGAGGGGGGGTGTATCATCCCGTTGTCTGCCCTAATCCATACTGCAAACGCAAGCATAGATGAGGCCCTTTCCTGGGCCTGCCCGTCCTTAGGAACGAATATACACCACTTACCCTAACTACACATTGGTAGTTGGTAATTGGGGAGTGGATGCCATGGAAACGGCTTTGTCAATAAAAAACTGTGAAGGATAATTTTCCTACGAAGTTTCACATCCTTTCATCACTGACCCCCAAACAATCTAAAAAACACTGGCATATGGTAAAACAAGTTTGACAAAGTGACAATAGTGAGACAAAACAAAACACAGTGAGAACAAAACACAGTGAGAACTGGCCCATTGGTCCCAGGAGTCTGTGTCAGAACACCTGGGGTCTGAGTGAAAGGTACATGTTTCAGGAGCAGAGGGCTGAGAACAGCCAGTCTGCCTGGTGTTTGTCAGTTCCAACTTGCACAGCAAAATGTCCAGTGTTCATTTAACACTAACAGTGTACACATGAGTCAAGCAGTTCTCATATGTACACTATTAGTGTTAAAATAACACTGGACATTTTGCTGTGTATGTACTGTCAGTTTTGAGTCCATGGGAATCCTTGGCCACCAAGGCCTGGCCAGTGTTATATAAGGGAGACCAGCTAGGCTGTGTAGGACTCACCCATCAAACTTGTGTTCACAGTATATTCCATATTTACATCACCCTGGACAAACACATTCAGCAAACAAATCCAAAAATGGTTGAAGTCCACTGTACTTTGCTGGCCTCCTGACACACATTTAAGGCACTAATTTCAAAATGAAATCAGAATCATAACCTAATATTTTCTGCAATTTCTTCTGACGTTTTTTCAATTTGGTAAGTTTTGGAACCTTAGCGCCCTCTTGTGGAGACATTCTCACTCAGCATTACATGACACTTTCTACTATTGAATTAATGAATGGCTTACTTTGACTCAAAAAAAAAAAAAAAACTTCTTGAAAACAAGTCATGATTTTAAAAATTGAGAATAGGAAGAAAATATTAATTTAAAAAGAGCGGCAAAATATGAAATTCTGCATCGAGACATCCATGTTTTATAATCAAGTTTTGCAATGCTAAAAGCATCCTAGGGGATCCCAAACTGAACTCTGGAAAATTTCAAACATCTATAAGACAGAATCCACACCTGATACAAGTGACTTCTTGTTTTGATTATAAATGAGGTTTTTACTACATTTCCCATAAGAACATACAAAATCCAAAGTGCCAGGCCACCTGTACTTGAACACTTCCAAAGACATGATAAAATACACCAAAACATTTTAAAATGTCTGAAAGATTACAGATTGGACATTTAAGGAGGAAAAACATATGCTTTAGGATATAATAGGTAATATGGAGGTGTAAACATAAGGGAGAAAGGGGAAAAAAAAAAAGCTAAGTAGGCTAAGTCAATACTCAAGCTACAGTACACACTGATAGAAATGTCATAATCAACATCATTGACTAAAGTGAAACATTTATAGAACCCTGTTGTAATTGGTCATGGAGAAGTGATTGAATGATATCCTGAATTGACACGCAGCATAGATACTGAAAAGCTGCTCCACATACTGTGCACACTGCAAACTGCTTTGAGTCCAGGCTAAATTAACACCTGTGAAGTCTATTGCAGTTGTTTATATTGCTTGAATAAGCAATTAGTAGGTATGGCAAACACGGGCTTAGAAGTGGCTGTCATGTCAAAACAGTAGTTTAACGAGCAGTAGTTTAACAATCAAAAAAAAAAACTTGTATAATTCCAGTGGATGCTGTTACACATTCCTTTATGCTAAGGATCGACGATGCTACATGATTAGCGTCTTTCAGTCAACCATGCCTGCCCTATTCCCAGCTGGGTGCAGTTCACCTAGAATTCCACTTTGTCCCTGAAGCTCTACATCTTAAACCAACATTTCTGGTTCTTTGATATCTGGCTCTTTTACCGTCTCGTCAGAAATACCACACATTGACTTGTCATTCACTTTGGGCCAGATTTATCAAAGCCTTTAGCACATGCTAAAATTTTTCTCACACACAATTTCAGTGACATGATTTGTGATTGGAGCAAATGGACTACCTCAACCAATCACATGCTCTCTTACTCTTTTTGAACCTTGCACATACTAAATGCTTTAGTAAATCAGGCCCTTAATTGCAGCACTCTCAAAGTATGCAATGTGGAAAAACCTGAGGAAAAAAATAACCAAGAAACAGTATTGTACACAAGATGGAAAAGAATAAAATCGATAACGATACTATCCAAAAACTGGCTCTCCTCCATTTAGTACCCCCACAGCTCCATCCTCCATCCTTAAGTCTAGCATTGTAACTCACTCTTCATAACAGAGCTGCAATGTTTAGTTGATTGTTTAGTCGATCGAAAGAAAATTAATCGCCAACTATTTTGATAATCGATTAATCATTCAAGTCATTATTGAAGCAAAAATGCCAAAAATGTGATGTTTCTATATTCTCAAATGTGAGAATTTCCAGCTTGTCTTGGTCTTACATTATAGTAAATTGAATATTTTGGGGTTTTGGACAGTCGGACAGACAAAAGAAGACATTTTCTGACGTCACCTTGAGCTCTAGGAAACCGTAATGGGCATTTTCACTGTTTTCTGATGTTTTATACGCCCAACACGATTTATTGATTAGTCAAGAAAATAATCGGCAGATTAATCGAGAATGAAAATAATTGTTAGTTGCAGCGGTACTTCATAAGAACATCTGCCAAATGACTAATGTAATGTAAGCCTTCTAAGGCAATATGGCCGATACTGTGAGAAGCACTGTGATGATCCTGGAGGAAAGAATACTGCAAGCAAGCTTTGTGTCCCTTCCTACACCCATATATCAAATAAAACTATATAAAGATCATAAAATATACTATATCCTGATATGCAATCGCACAGTCACATTCAGACACGGTCGCCATCTATTTCTTTGTGTATCAAAAGAAAGCATGAGATTACAGGAGAATGTAAGAGTGAAGGCTTGAGATTTGATTCAATTCTCCAGTAAACTTCCACCTCAAAACCAAACACTCCGAACCAAAGCTAAACTTAACAAGCTTTTTTCGTGGTTCATTACATTAAAAAGTTACCTCAGATTTTGTTCATTGCAACCTGTTTGAACATAGAGGAGAAGAGGAAAAAATGCCATGAAGTTAGCAGTGTCTGTAGCTGTTGGTTGGTTCTGTCTTAAAAAAAAAAAAAAAGACGAACGAAAAATATTTTTCCATTTTGGAGGGCAGGAAGTGAGAGCGTTAAAGTCAGTCTGCGTAAAGGTACTGGACTCCACCTTCACGCGCTTACAGCGTCCTTCTCTTTCTTCTCTCCGTCCTCGTGCCAGGTTAGCCGCTCCTCGTAGAAGGCGATGACGATCTGCGGGCACTTCTTGTTGGCGTCCTTCGCCAGCACCAGGTCTGCCTCGTCAGAGTCCTTCCTAAAGTGGGTGGGGCCGGGTGGGAGAATGGGGTAATGGGGAGGGTGAGTGTAAATCGGCCCAAAATTCCAAAAACAACTACTCAATCCACAGAGATTTACTTCGATGAAATCTATGAAGTCATTGGTTTGGGATGAGTTTCTTTGGTTTACAAACTGCTCCTTTGCCTTTTGAAATATATCCGCATACATTTCCTTTCAGAAATATATCCGCATCAGTGAACATGGGCTCCTGAATGTGACAATGCTCTTAATACATACAATCTTCAACTGACAAATGATATATTTGCTTGGAAAATCAATTAAGTAGTACGATTTTGTGTATATACATATACAACACACATACAGGGGGTCCTCGACTTACGAACCAGTTCCGTTCCTACGACTTGTCGTTAGCCGATTTTCGATGCAAGTCGGAATTTATACCTAAATTATACCTAAGTTAACACCTTAAGTCACTCACTCTGTGCACACAACACATGCAGGACATATAAAATACAGTATATAAATGAAACAGTAATAAAAAATAAAAAAAAGAGAACAATTTCTTATCTTTATTTCTGTGTTCGTATTTACGAACCAAACCGCATAGGTCGAAACTAGGTTTTATTAAATAATTTATGGAAGTGTGTCGTAACCACGAAACGTCGTAACTCGAGACCGTCGTAACCCGAGGACTCCCTGTATATGGGCAAGCCTATGAGGTACATATAGGCCGATGTAGTGATTAAATGATTAATGATTATTTATTGATAAATGATTCTCATTTTAACACGCCTGTAATGTATAGAGAGAGTGTTTGTATTTAACAGAGTAACATCTTGGTTTTAAGCTCATGGCAGGAGCCTTTGCATCAAAAGGGTAAAAAAAATTAAGTGTACGTAATATAAATGAGCTGCTTTGCTTGAGCTGACCATCTGCAAACTTGTGTGTATTTGGTGGAAAAGTACTGAGGTGGCAAGAAGAGATTCTGCAAAGAACAAGATGTTTTGAAAGTTGTACCAAGGTTGTCTTGTGAAGAAGAGCAGCTATTGATGTTCATATGATTAGTCACTGCTGATATGGAAGGGTGGAATGTGTAAACTAGGGAATACACTGAAATTAATGATACAGATATATATCATGAAAAGCTCCTTTTTGCATAAAAACCCACATATATAAATATATACGTATTTATGAGCTTGTTGACAATTGAATTGGAGGAAGTCAGAGTCGTCCACTCCTTCCTGCCTCTGACAGAAGGTTGCTTTGTTGGGGCTGATCGGTTGTGTTTGGGTGAGGGAAAAAATCTGGGAACAGAGACATTTTATGTGGTCCTTTGTTGGGATTGGTATCGGTCATGAGCAGGAGACTAATAATTCAAGACACCTCCAAAAACTTCCATATGGGCGCAAGTCAAAAGTTTGTAGGTTATTTTAAGGACTCATTTTGTACTCACATGAAGGCTCATAAAACAGAAGTGGAGCAAGGTTAAGTCATTCACATAACAAGTAGGAAAAGTAAAACCAGGACAGCCATGTCACACTCATCATGCAAAACCATACGTGGGAGATCTTTTTAGAAGATACAAAAACGGATGATTGGCCAAAATACCCTAAACCTTTAAAACGGCTGCTGTCAAATGTATTCCTTAAGAAATCGGATTCAGATGCTTCACCACGTAACAGCTGAAACCGTTTCAAATGTCCTAGAAGTAGTCGTAGCATCATAGATACAAAACTACATAGCTACAAGCAAACTTTTTTTGCCCTTTCAATCTGGCTTCCATAGACTAAAACGCTCTGAAATGGCACTATTAGGAATCATGAATCATCGCCTCCTCTCAGCTGACCCAGGAGCCTCCAACTTTATCAGCCTCCTCGGCGCATAATGCAATACACTTAATCACAACATTCCTCTCTCCCACCTCTTCACCACTAATATTTCAGGCTCTGTCCAGTTCAAACCATCTCACATATCTTCCACTACCCCAGTCAGACAAGGTGTTTCCCAGGGACCAGTGCTTGTTCCCCTACTTTTCATTATTTGCATACTACTCCTTAGCCAAAGTGTTACCCTAAACCCACCGGAGCATGTGTAGATCTACCATATGTGAAGGAGTTTATGCAGTAGTGGCATATATCAGCAAGATGGGCCAGTTGTGAGATTTGCCAGTGGTTCTGTTGTCAACATTTGAAGGGTATACATAGAGGCCATGGCCTCTGATCCCTGTACCACAACAACCCCATCTTTTGGCCAAACGCCATTTCCTTGCACAGCACACAAAGTGCCCCTCTATCCCTGATTATTTCCTTTGTTTTAAAGGTTTGTTGTACATTAATATTGCAGCATTCTTTGTGTTTCTTATGTGTGTGCCCATGTTTTTTATGGTGATCTTGGGGGATTTGCTATATAAATGTATTATTATTATTATTATTGATTGCATTTACACTTATTATCCACAGATTAACTGCACACCAACAGCCTAACAAAGTGAAAGGTCTGAAAATGAACTTATGAACTTAGATCCTTTTCAACAAAAAAATAAAAATTTGGAAATATCATTATTTCCAGAGATAATGAGATCTGAATATACTGCCCACCTGCAAAGATGGGGGCTATTCTGCACCTGAATTGGGTCTCTGTTGTGGAGGCAGAGGATGTGAGGCAGCCACTGCTTCCCATGTTCTTATACTGAACTGTGTATATAATTTTACTCTGTGTAGGCCTCATTTACTTACTTGTGAATAAAACTACAGGCAAAATGAGAGTGATTCTAAACAGCTTATCCATTAAGGTCATAATTCCTTTTCAATTATCTGCCGAGAAACATAGCAATGCGCCTAGCAACAGGTCTTAATGAGGACAGCTCATCCGCGGTCTCTGTTTTCTGTACTTATTTTGATTTGTTGAGGTACAACTCCCTTACGGCCATTCGAATAAAGCTTTGTTATTTGTCAAAGAAAATTCTGTCCGACCTTGTGCCTTTTTCCACGACACTATATTGCAAAATCTACCTTGAACACAATGTATCCATATGTCTGGGTGAGGAATGTCTACGAACTGAATAGCCAGATTCCAGCACATAATTCTAAGAGCGTTGTCCGCTTCGAGATGGCATGACCCGCAGATTAACCCAGCAGTGATGATGAATTCAATATTTTAAATATGAAAAACTGGATAATAAAATGAATGATTATTATTTAGCAGTCCCTCACCATTTCATGAGGAACATAAGGTCCCCACAGGAGTCTGTGGCACCGATGATCTTCTCTGGTTCCAGGCCCCTCTCAAAACCTCGAGCTATCAGGGTATCGTCCTGCAGAACAC
Source organism: Albula glossodonta (assembly GCA_019788955.1). Classification (NCBI taxonomy): domain Eukaryota; kingdom Metazoa; phylum Chordata; class Actinopteri; order Albuliformes; family Albulidae; genus Albula; species Albula glossodonta. The sequence goes on along the minus strand of JAFBMS010000004.1, from coordinate 27,285,241 downwards.
ACAGACACACACACCTGTCATTACTACAGTATCTTCAACCAATACTGCTACACCCTACAGAATAAGGCTTTAAATTAACCACCTAATTCAGGGGAGAAGGAGAGTATAGCTAATGCAATATTTAGGTATTGCGCACATGTCTTCAAGGACAAGCTTGCCTAAACTTTAGTTGAACCTTGACCTTAATATCAGAGTCATCAAAAAACATTCAAATATACTTGTTTGGATTGACAGTCAATGTCAAACTATGCACCTTTCGGTGTGGACCCACCTCTTTCTTCTTCTTTGACTTGCTATCTTCGTCTTCCTCGGTGGAGTTCTTCCTCTTGGCGCCGTCCCGGGACTTCCCCCCTGAGGACGGTGTGCTGTCTCTGCCCGCATCTTTCTTGTATGTCTTCATGAACTCTGAAATGAGTTCTGGACAGTCCAGGTTTTTCTCAGGCTCCCATGTGTTGTGCTTTCTGAAGAGACGCAGTGAAGCACTCCAATGTGAAAACGTGTTAGCAATCCCAACAGCTGAGAACTACAACTCGCTGTTATACCACATCTTCAGTTTACTGACAATACTAGCTACCTCAGCGACTACAGCGTAACCGATACTTTGGTTACATACTTTCTGGTTTCAGAGAGACAATAGGCAGCAATGTTTAAGGGCCCTTACAAGAAAATCAAACTGAAGCTGTTTTTAAGGCTAAATAATTCTTAAGGTAAAAAGGTGCTAAATAGCTGTTTCGAAGGTTGAATATTATCAGAAGCAATTTCATACCACAATGGTGCCTTAACTAGGATGAACCCTGAATTTCCACCACCACATCAAATGTTGTGGTGCACAAACTTTGTGGAAAAGGGGAAGCTTACTCTGAAAAACCTTTCCACTTGAGGAAGTACTCCACTCTCCCCTTCACCACCCTCCGGTCCAGGACTTTCTCCACCACGTATTCTTCTTCCTCCGAAGACCCCTCCTTATCCTCGCCAGGTCGCCGCTGGGTCTTCTTCCCCATGGCTTGATGCCCTGATGAGAAGCTGTAGCGAGAAGAGCGCGCCGCCGCTGTGTGCTAAAGAGACACCCGCTTTCCCGCCTGCACAAAACAGAAATGGCAAAACAAACTAGGGTCACGGTGAATCAAGGCGGTTCGCGTGGTTTCAGATCTATTACAATGTACCTGCTGGACGATTTCAACTGCAGTTATGGAAAGGGTTTGTGTGAAGGAGGCTGGCAAAACCCAAGAAGCATTGGAACTCCCCTACCAATGACTGTGAGGGACAAAACCACAAGGAGTTCAATGTCACATAGTTAGATTTCAATAAAATGAAAAATATTCTTCCAAAGCCCTGCTGAATTTACCATCCCTTTTGTCTTTGTATTGGGATTAAATACACACTCATCTACAGCTGGAATTTTAATGGTTGAGTTAGATTCGTGGGCCAGTTTAGACAAGTATAAACTGGCCAAAACAAGGTTGTCCCTATGGAAACGAACTGCTTAACAGTACAAAGTAATGACCTTTTGGTGTGCACGAGAGATGATAATTGATTATCCAGATGTTTCTGTACTCCTTTGAAATGAAATAACCACATACTGAAAACGGACACCTTTGCTCTTCCTGTGAATGTCACGCTTACTCAACATAGGAGGGCCAGAGGTAACAGCGAAAACACGCCTTTCATGTTTTCATCATCTTTCTTTGTGAGGTAATTCCAAACATAGCCGCATTGACTCTGCTTCATGATGTCACTTCTTCCTCAACACACATTATGACATCATCATTACCATCCCTGGAAGATGGTGGTAACCTTTCTCAATTACAGCCCCTAGGCTACTGAACATAAGAACTGCTGAGTCGGTGCCCTCTTTCAAGACAAAAAGAAGAGGTAATTGATCATTGACCTTATTATTTTAAGGCCAGCATTACCTCCTAATAGACACTGGACCTTATTCTCTACATGATTCGATTGACTAAAACACTATACCGTTGAGATGATGTGACCAAAACTGCATTTTCTAGGCTGTACAATGATGTCTCAGCAAAACGCATTCTTGACAATATCCCCGCAGTTACCATAACTGACTATTGATCATGGCAGAAAACTTCAGGGGAATTTTCCCACTTAAGTTCATCTACATTTCATGACCAAACTGCAGTGATGCTTTGCTAAGCTGCTTGTAAGGTAACTCCCCAAACTTTCCCATTGATGCTGCAGTTGCATCGGTGAAGAGGCAAACGGCACGAATTACACGAAACTGGTGACATTTAGATGAGGCAGCTTGTTTTGTTCACAGGTTTACGACATTATTTCGAACTTTATAAAACAGGAAAATCAGTTCGCAAGCCCCATTTCGCTGAATTTTCCAATATTGCATACACATCACCATATTGCAACACTTTTACAGACAGCACCTACAAAACCGTACACTGTTCATAGAACTATTGTATGCCTTGATATCAACAGACTTTGTGGATGCATACGTATTGAACAATTAAGTATTTGAGTCTACTGTGTATGGTATTCAGCTCTGGCTCCTGTCTGATTGAACGAACACCCATCTCCAATTACCACTGATTTTGAATAAACACAAAGGGAGCAATTAAAAGCCTGGGTTATTATTAGAAGTTTTACGGTATGTTGTGTGTTTTTTTTTTTTTAAAAACCACCTCTGCTCCATTCTGTTATGTGTGTATGAGATTTTACTCTATACATTGCTGTGAATAAATTAATATTCTATTCATTGCAAATGAATAAATAAAAATAATGCCAGAGGTTAACTGGTACACTGCCAGGCAAACGGTTTCCTTTAATGTGAATTATGGGTTTTCTGCTAATTTTTTGAGCTGTCGTCTCATTAGTCTCTGTATTTCAATGTCTTGAGTATTCAGATGAATTTCAACTACCAAGTCAACAGAGTTGTAGTTTGTCTGAAATTGTTTCGTACATCGCTACAACTTCGATATGAAACAACTTCAAACGAAGTACAACTATCTCATATATGCCTATAATGTAGTGCAATATACTTTCAACTAATTTAGCACAAAACATGTGCCTAGTTTGCAACTGTCAAAAAATGTACACTTTCCTACATCTTTTTCAGGGATACAAATATATGAGAGGTTCTTCCCACTTCAACAGTGTGCAATTCTTGTGTACAGGTGGCGGAGGGCTAACATAGTTTGAGTGAGGTACAATGGGTGCATCAAAAGTCATTTTGAGAATGACCACATTTTTTGAATTCATTTAGATGTGTGCAAGAAGATTTTTATGTTGCCATGCAAGCCCCACATTTACTTTAAATACAATAGCTCTGCATTTCTATAATGTTACCATCTTTGTGAGGAAGTAGCGGTGGTATTTCGTTGGTGGTATTGAGCACTGTAGTTTTCTAGAATAATTTTGGTGGCTTTCTGGTATACTCACAGTTGCAGTTGTGGTTGGTCAGCTTTGAGGGCTGAAATCACACGTGGAAATAATGCCTTATGCCACAGACGACCCTGAATGCTACCCTCGTAGACGTGTCCCTGAAACGAATATAAACTGTATTAGGATTCAACTTCGACGTATGTCAAGTCCAGCTGCCTTAAGATGGATTTTGTTACAATTAACCCTTTCGAGTTGAGCTAATAGGTATTTAATTCGCTAGAATGACTGCTCCTCCCCTTTTGCCGCTAAACCTTTACATTCCAAACTCCCAACCCCCAACTACTACACACGAATAAGCACCACCAAAGAGACGTATGCAGTTGCAGAGGAAACGAGCCGATTATTTCAGGTGCATCTCGGCAGAGACGCCGCATTTTCCACGTAGCCTTCTTGGTAAATCGAATGTGCAAGCAACTTACACAACAGTGCAAGGACATGCACCACTGCAGCTGGTAGGGATGGTTAGCTAAATACACGTTATCACGTATATACATATGACTGGCATCACATTGTTTAATTCATTACCATGATGCTAACGCTATAATTTGGGCTCAGTAGCTGGGTTGCTAATTTTAGCTAATAAGTTTGAACAGATTTTTCGTTTCAGATCCAACATCACCTTGATAGTTACCTATCCAATGGGAAGCATTGGTGTATATTTGGTTTATGATTAGAAGTACCATCAAATATATGATTGCAAGCTTATATTTTGGAGATATTTATCATTCCCTTTCAAATAAAGCGAATTAGTTCGACAATTCGTTCCACAGAGACAACAAACACACATGGCAGCGATGAAATGAATTTGCTACCGGAAATCCCTCCTTCTTCCTCTCTGATGATTCGGGAGCGCGGTGCTAGTTTGCTTCACTCGGCAGCTGATTGGTCTAGCGAACAGTCACTCACAATCCCTCGTTCGCTCGCAGTCTTACCCACCCACTTCCCCTTGTGCAATCCTCAAGCCCCCCTATCTATCTGAACTCATTTAAAAACGCAGCATTAACTGATCCGCTATCTGTGGAAGTTTGCATCGCAGTTTAACAAACGGGACGCAGTAAAACTAGCAATGCATGTTACAGTCTACCCATCACGTCTATGGGTAACAACTAAACCAGAGGTGAATTTAACTCACCGAAAGATGACGGTTTCACAGTCCCGACGTGACCTGCTCCTTTGCACCTCGTCCACTAGTCTCAGATGACTGACTCTGGTTTTCTTCTTTTCCCCCACTCCTGACTGCATAGATACGCGCCCGCCAAAATACACAATGGCGGATCACGCATGCGTACGAATAGTTCATTGGCTCATGATGGATCAGAGAGGGTCGGAGAGGAAGGTTATTTCCGATGGAGTATAGGGGAAAATAAGACCGTGGAAGATGACATGAATATTATAAAAATAAATGTTTACCAGTTATGTTTGTAATTCTGTAAATCAAAACACCAAAATAAAACATCTGTGAAAAGGGGCTTACTTTTGAACATGGAACTGCTGAATTTTCATTTAAAAATGTGTTAGTGTATGTTGGGTGGCTTGTCTGTGGATATAACCTCCTCATGTTTTCATCATTTGTGCACTAGAATCTCAGAGACATGAATAAACCAGTTAACCCAACGGTTTTCGGGCGTGATATTCATAGCCTAAACCTTACCCATTTCGAATTCTACTGAAAAGAGGCAAGTAATAAACTAAAATGCTAAAATATCTTACATTGATAAAAATCCAAAACAGAGTTGCCTACCAGTTAAACACTTTCAACTTGAAAAAGTCAGCGAGGGAATATTTTAAAAACACAAGAAAACTGCATGACAAATGAACCAAAATGAAGAGTTAGAACCCCAAAAAATGTTTTCAAAAGGTATATGTACTAGTTATGAGTGAACAGATAAGAATATTTGTTTTAAGTGTTATTAAGCATATTTTTACACTGTTTTAAGCATAAATAAACATGCCTGCTATGCATAAAAATGTTTTTCTTTAAAATTGTTTCCCATTCTTTCACTCAGAGTTAGTACTAATGCAAAGCTCCAGTCATGCTAAAGTTAGTGGCTCCAAGTTGGGTCAACTCAAAAAAAGTACGGTTAAGTTTATACAGAAGTAATTTACATCCAACTCAAAAGTGTATGCAGGTGTAACACAAGCTTAGATTTTTATTTTCTTGCATCTAAAAACAAATGCAGAATGCAAAGTTTGTGAACACATTTTCATATGCTTGAGAAAACCAGGCTTAAGAAAACGTATCTCTTGAAAAATGCAAGCAGTGACATTTCCCCCACCCCCAACAGTATTTTTATGATTCTGATGAAGATTTTGGGGATCCCTGGCCAGCCCTGGGCCCCCTGAACCACTCAGGGCTTTCATCCCATTGTCGTGCCCCTTCCCTACTATCGAGTCCCCCATTGAACCTAAGCACCAAGTTTGGTGAAGATCAGTCATTGCTGAGACAGAGTACAGGCTGCTGAAATCTTATTGGCTGCTCCAGTACCACCTACAGGGAAAAGTCCCCTAATCTTTGCATTGTGTCATGTAGTTGCCCACTGAACATGTGCAACAAGTTGGGTGGATTTACCTTGAAAACAATGAGATTTGGAGCAGTTTGGAAAAAAATGCCATTTAAAGTCAATGTGGAAAAGAGATGAAAAGAGGAATGTTTTGAGCTAACAGTGTATCCCCATTCTCAATTAGGTACTGGCCGAGTTTCAAGCCAGTAGCTGTAAACCTCGAGGAGGAGAAGCACTTACCAAATCTAGGCGTAGTAATAATAATAATCATAACAATAATAATGAGGATATAAAAATAATAATTCCATTTTCAGAAATAAACAATAAAACAAAAAAAGAAATAAGAAATAACATTTCTCTCAGGTGAACTTTTTCTGTTTATGTTTATTTGACTTGCTGTTTCTTGGACATGCACTTAAATTTCACATTTTTCCAGATACCTTTTGAGTCCAGGATCAGACCACCCTTCAGGAGGGACACTGTCTGCTTTGTTCATAGACAAGACACGACATTGTGTCGCTGCACTTCCACAAAGTCAGGCTAGCCTCAGGAAATCTGGTCCTGAAGACAAAGGCCCTCAACATTCCAAAGACGCACTGGGGTCCCAGATATACCGTATTGTCTTTTCCAGCATGCAAAGACCCAAAGTCTTTACTAAAGGGGTGGCATAATGTACCCCAGGAGCTTGACGTTATCTCTGTGCACAGAGAAAGAAGCGGTAAGAAGCACTTTCCAAAGCGACCATGGGAGCATCCATTAACAACCAGGATACCTATGACCATGGCTCGAGTTGCGGGGGGATGCCATCCTCCTTGGAAAAAATCTTGACCACAACCATCCCCCTTGTAAAATTGTCTTCTCCCTTCCCATCCCCCTTTGTTTTAATGGAATGATATGCCATTTACTGCCTAATCACGAAAAAATGAGACCTCCACGATATTTGTGTCAATCTTACATTATTTGTGCTCCACTTTGGGTTGTCTCATATCCTCCGTGCCTTTAGATTGCTTACTGCTTATTTGATTGGAGCCTGCAAATGCATGTTTGTCATTGACTAATGCAACTTCACTGTGAGTTTTTCTTTAGATGAGAATTGCAGATGCTACAGGTTAAAATGGCTAAGTGACCGGTGCAGCTGTACCTTATCTTTTTTTGGTAACGAAGAAGAAAACGACAGGTGAGATCATAATCAGTCTCATGTATTATTAATAAATAATATGTCCCTTATGTAACAAAACTTTGGCAACAGCTCAGCCAGTGTTTAGTCTTAAATGAGACCGACACAGATAATAACATGTTCAAGTTTTCGTGGACATGTTGTATGTATTGCTTGGCAGCTAACCTGGTCACTTGTGAGCAAACTAACATGTGAGCTTTCTAACGTATTTATTTGCTTGAATTAAATGATTAGATTCTAATGAGAGGGTGACGTATTGAATGTGAAAGGTATGTTAAGCAGTAACTTGTATGCTGTTGTGATAGCATAGAGGTCTGTTTTTGAAATTCCATGCTAGTAATATCATCATTGTTATTATATAAATAAAATAATATTGCAAATAATTAGTTTTTGTATTAACGATACAAGTTAAAAGCACATTTTCTGCCTTTTTTCTTAGGATGATGCATGAATATAAAAACTTGGTGTATGCAACCATCCTTCCACTCCGAGGTTGACTATCCCCCCTTGAATTGTTTTTTGAATTGACCACTGCCTATGACTGCATATAAGTCATGCTACCAGCCGTGATACACCAACTATCCCTGGCAATGACAGTGATTCAGCCCATGTACGACCTTCCTCCCTGGGCTCCTGTTTGTGGGCAGCCTCTGATATTTGGAGATTTTCTGATGGCTTGGGGGGAAAGCTCAGGTGGGTGATAGGCAGCGGATAGCCCTGTCTATAACGCCAGTCCTGGTGGAGGAAAGGGCGAAGAGGTACTTCTTGACTATCGCTCCTCTCCAGACATCAAGAACATACTGGTACACTGCAGGTGGAAGCCATGGAAATTATGGCTCCCCAACACCTCCCCAAGCTCCAAGCACATGGGTGATTCTGTCTAAAGCTCTCCCCTGTTCTACACTGAGAAGACTTGCTAGGAAACTTCTCCTGCCCCCTGGACTGGACTATTGCGTCTCTCATGAGGAGCGGTTTGTCTTCCAGGGCCCTCCCTAGAACACTGAATTTGTATTTTTTTTTTTTGGCATTTTTCCACATTATTTGACAGTTACAGTGGAGAGACAGACAGGAAATGCAGGGGAGAGAGAGGGGAAGGACACGCAGCTGCGGTAGGGCCTCGGCCTTATGTGGTACACGCTCCACGAGTTGAGCTACCAGGGCCGCCCAAACAGAATTTTTGGCTGGGGATGACCAGTGTGATGGCAACAGGCCATTTTTTGCACCTCCTTATTAGGGTTTTTGTCATGCTCGTATAATCGACGGAGAGGACATCAGTCAGCTGTCAGTTCCGCTGGTCCAACAGGGTCCCTATTTTGGGACGGAGACCACTGAACGATGTCTAAAAGCAGGTTCCTGTTCGCTGACAGTGTGCAGCACTGAAGACCTCCACTACAATGTCCCTCAGAAGATCCAAAAAATCCACAGTAAAGTTCAGCTTGGATCCCCTCAGGACCTGGACCTTTGTGTGACGGTTTAGGGAGGGTGCAGCCTAGGATACACTCCTTGAAAATTTGAAAGTATGAAAATTTTTAACCTCCTAGCAGACCTGAAATAATTCTCACAGCCCCACATTTGCATCTTTTCATATCCCTCCATTTGCAATGAATGACATAAGTTGGTATCATTGCGTGTTATGTTGTTCTTGTAAAAATGTAATGCACCAACTTATGACAGTTATGGAAGTGGAGGCCAGTTAGTAGCTGACTAATGTCAGACATTTGTCTTTTTAATAATCTACCTTGCTAACTAATAAGTTTACATTATGTTCACAGTTTTTTCTGTCCTTCCACTTCGGCAGTTTACCACATTGGTAGTCATAAGTAACTGACAGCTTTAGTAAGTTCATGTTGTTTAAGATAAACCACATCTCTTTGAAATTATATAATAATTTCTAACTGTTAAATTACCTGCCATTTTGATTGGCAATTATACAATAATATACTGATGCATAGCTGTCCTATATGCTCTCTAGTAAATGGCTACAGCATCTCAGCTGTAATATTGAACGCACAAGTAACGCTAGCTAACCTTAGCTGGAGTTGACCTTAATAGGCAATTTTGAATATAAGAAAGATGTAAAAAAAAAAAAAAAAAGGAATATTGTGGCAGATTTTAAAAAATTCTGTACATCGTAGTGTACATAACTATTCGAACCTCAATGGTTATATGCTAATGCTTAACGATACCCACTGTGCAGAACCCTGCAGCATTTCCTTGCATACGGCTGTTATCTTGCTTTTTACAGGCCAGCACTTCATGACGGACAACGCTTTGTTCAATAAATTTTCAAGATAGGTTTCTTAGCGGGATTGACCAGCCAATTGGGAAGCTGAATGGGCGGGCCGATTCACACATTATATGCAGCGTTTCTAGAGTATTCACTGCAGGCGCGACCTTGGATTCTCTGCGTCTGACGTCGAAATTGGAAACAATCAGCCATGTCTAAAGAGGTTAGTATTTTTTGCAGTGGATCCGATATTTACCAAAAATTTATAGGAATACAAATTAAATGCATGTCCCTGTTTTAATGATGAAAATGTAATTTATCGCTCGGTAGTTTGTTTACAAAAAGGTTTATGCGACGGTCTACTGTGAAATACTAGTTTATCTCAGTTCGCAGCATTGTGCAAATGTAAACATGAACGCACCCCAAAATCGGCAACTGCATTTGAAAAATACTAATTTTCTTAACTATATCCTAACAAAATTGTGGCTGTAGATAAATAGTTGGTTTGCGCAGTCTGGTAGTATTCGCTGTCCGCATCCGCCATTTTGAATCCTCTGCAGGCCATGCGGCGAATAACACTTGCACGGTCGTTTAGTATTGAGTATTTTAGACGTTATTGACATTGTATCGTACATACAAAGGGTCATAATTTACCCAATATTGTTTAAGCAGTCAGCGCAACGTATTTTTGACATTCACCGGCCGGTGAAAGGCTTTCCTTGTGTAGTGGCTGACTGTTACAGCCTCCAAACATGGCGTCATTTGTGTGTTACAAATGTACACTCGTCCCCGCCCTCCCCTTTGGAGTTTACTTGACATGCGCAGCTGGAGAGTGAATTTTTAAAAGGTCTTGCAAAATTTTTCAAGCTGCTTCCAAATGGTAACCAGAATGCGTGATATATTTCTATCGTAGATTGTTAAAAAAAAAAAAAAAAAAAAAGATAAATAATAATAATTATAATAGTAATACATAAATAGCCATCTGGAGTACTTGATGATTTCTGCTGTTGTGTTTTTTTTTTTTTTTTTTCTCTCTGTGACTGGTATGGGAAGTTAACGCATGAAATGCCTTTCCAGGCTCCTCGTGAACCAGAGCAGCTTCGGAAGCTCTTCATCGGAGGGCTGAGCTTTGAGACGACTGACGAAAGTCTGCGAGCCCACTTTGAGCAATGGGGTGTGCTTACAGATTGCGTGGTAAGTATTTCGTGCATTTGCTCTTGTCTGTGCTAGGCCAGCTGATGAACTGGTGTGAAAAGAACATTTCACATTTTAGAGGGTAGCGATTGTCTTATTGGATGTTACAGTGCACTGTGAAGGTTGTGACCACAAACTGGTATATCCCGTTGTGGTGAAAATGGATTTGAATAAAGTGACTGGTTGCCTTTCAGGTGATGAGGGATCCCAACACAAAGAGGTCGAGGGGGTTTGGTTTCGTCACATACTCCTCCGTGAATGAGGTGGATGCTGCCATGGAGGCCCGTCCCCACAAGGTGGACGGTCGGGTCGTTGAGCCCAAGAGGGCGGTGTCCAGAGAGGTGAGCAGTAGCTGCCGTGAAATTCGTCCCCACAAAGTCTTCTGATCCGATGCTGAATCCGTGGTATTAATTGAGACTTTTATACTCGCAGGACTCCTGTAGACCAGGCGCCCACATGACCGTGAAAAAGATCTTTGTAGGCGGAATCAAAGAAGACACAGAAGAGCACCACCTGCGGGACTACTTCGACCAGTTTGGAAAGATCGAAGTCATCGAGATTATGACTGACAGGGCCAGTGGCAAAAAGAGGGGCTTTGCCTTCGTCACATTCGACGATCATGATTCAGTGGACAGGATTGTCAGTAAGTGAATCTCTGTGTGCTCTGTAACTGTTTTGCGACCATCCTAAGCCAACCGGATTAGGCAAATTGCTTTGGCACATGTACTGTTTGTATTTATGAAAGGATGGAACTGTAAACCTGATACAGGGTTTTTTTTTTTTTTTTTTTTTATTTCCTCGTACTTTCCCCAGTTCAGAAGTACCATACTGTTAATGGTCACAACTGCGAGGTGAGGAAGGCGCTTTCCAAGCAGGAGATGACCAGTGCAGGAATGAACATGAGAGGTAAATGAGTCTTGCTAGTGCGTGACACAGTGCCAGGTGGCGCTTGTGTAAAGAATGGTTATTTTGTTTTGGTATGCACTTTTGTTTTCATTGAATATGTACATTTTAAATATGTGTCTGTCATTGTAGGAGGACGTGGTGGAGGAGCTGGTAACTTCGGCAGAGGTGGTGGATATGGAGGTAATTTGTCGTAATGGACTTTGGATTTCAAACTCGATTCTCCCCTACCCCCAAAATATTAAAACTGATTGGGCATATTCAGAATGCATAAACAAATGTAATCTGAACATTAGAAAAGAATTGTTGTAAGACAATTGGCAGGTATTGTGTGGTCTTGAAATCCACAGATTGAAAGTATAGGGAATTGTAATTGTTTGCTTACCCTTTTGTGGTTGCACATTGACTTGCAATTAGGGGCATGATCTATAACCCTCCAAATTCAGGTTACAGAATTGTCTCTTTGCCCCTTGTTTCTATGTCTTCGGCAACATAATTGGATCATTTGATTTGTGTGTGGTGCTGAGCTGCCTTGTCTTTTCCAGGAGGTTTTGGTGGACGAGGTGGCGGAGGTTACGGTGGAGGTGGAGATGGATACAATGGATTTGATGGTGAGCACTCTACCCCTTCTCTCTGTGCACTTCAGCTTTCCCGTCAGAATGCACCTGCTGATGTTGGGTGTACCTTTAAATTGGGGATCATGTGATACATTTCACAGAGATTTCCTTTTTAAGCAAGTTAGTGGAAGTTGTCTTGTGTTTGTAATTAGGAATATCTGGGTACAGTCTGACATGTCGTGCGCAATGAGCAAAAAGTTAGAAGAACCTGAAGTACACTTGTTGAATCTGATCCTCTGTGTACCAAAAGTGTACTTAAATCAGAATGCTGTTTCAGTCAAAAGTGTAGTATTAAACTACATTATAGGCATTTAGCAGATGCTCTTGTCCAGAGCGACTTGCAACACAAAGTTGAAGAAGGTGTTAAAAAATCATGTGGATTGTTACTGTTGGTGTAAATTAGAGTAAGATTTAATTCATAAGGCAATGTATGTTTGTGTTCTCTCTGTTCTTCAGGAGGCTATGGTGGAGGCCCAGGCTACGGTGGTAACCGTGGATATGGCGGAGGTCAAGGATATGGCAACCAGGGTGGCGGCTATGGAGGGAACGGCGGATATGACAACTACAATGGAGGTGGCGGTGGTGGCGGCGGTGGCAACTTCGGTGGTGGTGAGATTTTGACAAATTTTAACTTGGAAATATTGTGCCCATCCTTGATACACTCCTCAGAAGAGCAAATGTGTAACATTTGATCTAAGTGTTGCTTTGTCAGGACCAGCCTTTCTTTTGGTGACATTGCTTTCCTTCTGGTGACATGGCCTTTCCACATCCTTACAGGAAACTTTGGCGGCGGCGGAAACTACAATGACTTCGGCAACTACAACAGCCAGTCATCCTCCAACTATGGCCCGATGAAGGGAGGCAACTTTGGTGGGGGCAGGAACAGCGGGGGTCCGTATGGTGGTGAGTCAGGTGGATTGCGCTCGCTTCAACCTCTTTAGGGTGACAGTTTATTTTAGCATGTCCAGGGCCGAATGGAAGGATGGCACATTAACATGGACGCTCCTCGTTCTGCAGGTGGGTATGGAGGGGGCTCTGGTGGTGGAGGCTACGGCAGTGGCTCCGGAGGTCGGCGGTTTTAGACAGTCAAAAGGTAAGCGGCGCATTTGTAACTGCGCAGTTAGCCATTTAGTCTTGTCATCTCCACCACGTAGCTTGTTCTAGCACCAACTTGAGACAGCTTGCCTTCTCACTGGAGACTAGCGGAAAGGGCTATCATTCCAATGAGTCATAATGTGCGCTACTCAATTAGATTTTTTTTGAGTGAAGTTATGATTTCAGGGATCCAGCAGCAAGCCTTTCCTTTCTCACCAACTTGGTCAAAGAAAAGGGATTGGGGTGGGGGGGTTGTGCAAAAAACCCTAAAATTGCAAACTTCCAACACTCCAGTGAAGGGAAATTACTGCGCTGGGTTGGTCCAGCCATGACCATTTTGTACTTTTTTTTTTTTTTTTAAATAAACCAAAGGCTTGCTTCTGTCTATGATCCCATGACTGTAGCTTTTCTTACTGAGGACACTGCACAGTTTAACAATGTTGTTCCGTATTGTTCAACAGGAATCAGTACTTAGGAGAGGAGAGCCAGAGAGGTGACAGGGAAACGACAGGCTTACAGCCATAGATCTGCTCAGCCAAGCACAGTCGGCAGTTTACAGCTGCCACACGAAGAGACATGTACAGTAAAATAGAGAAGAAAAAACCTAAATCATGTGGGAGGGATTGGGGGGTGGGGCTCAAGCAAGTGTTTGTCAAATGCTGTCAAGCACAAATTTTGTAGTTGCTTTTTGTTTCTGTGAAGTGTAAAGCATTCCGAGGTTTTATGTGTGTGTTATTTTCATTTTTTTCCCTCCTAACTTTTGCACCAGAATGGTGTTTTAAATGTAATTGCAAGAAATCAAGTTGAAATAAACCATCTTTCAGTTCTTTTTTACATTGTGCATTATTATTTTTACATCAAAGCCAGGGTTCAGTTGTAAAAGTAGTTCATTAGCCATTCCTGAAGGGGGTATTTTGGTACTGCTGATACCATGCAAAATTTGGCATGGGTGCCAAAACCTGGATGCAATCATGGGGGTAGGGGGTGAGCTTTGAATTTCGGTAGGCAAAAATCGTAGACAGCAGTGCTGCTGTCCCACTTGTTTATTGAATAATTTGCGACAACAGGCCGAGTAAATTTGCAAGTACAAATAGTCCTGCTCATTTTGGCACAAATGGATGAAATTCACAGGAATGGGAATCTTTTGGGTTTGCGTGTAGCATCCATTTTTGGAGAAACCTGTTTTAGTAATCCATTGGAAAAGGATTGGAATTCAGGACAGGATTGCCATCAGTTTCATAGCTGGTTTATGGTCACCATGGCTGTTTGGAGGCTAGCTTACCTGCAGAGCGTGAGGCTAGCCTTGGGAAGGCCAGCTGAGGGAGAGACGTAGCAAGATCTTCGCAAGGAGCCAGAGAAGCAGGGGACAGTCTTTGAGTACAGAAGGTTGCTCTAATAAGACTAGCAAGCGGCAGCTACAAAAGGGTATTTTTATACCATGCTAGTAGGTAAGAACAGATTTTTCAACTTTGTACCTGTAATGTTTCTGTGAAACAGTTGCATAACTTAAGGCAGAACAGGGTTTGTGTCAAAACAGCAGGTTTGCTTGGAGGTCCGTGTTTTGCGGTATAAGTTAATACAACTTGATGTACTTGATCTTACAATAGCATGTGTGCTAAATCCCGATTACAGAGTCATCAGACGATTCTGCCATTGATCTGCTGCTAAGGGCCTGTCTGGTTGATACAAACTCTGACTGCAACTGTCTGTCATTGCACTTAAATTAGTAAACGATTCCAGTTTATGTAGTGCTCTGTGGAACTTGGTTGAAAAGATGCATTAACCAGTAAAGTTCACTAGAAAATGTAGTCTACTCTGAGTGTAGTAATGCATGCCAATGTTATGGAGTACTTGGTTGAACACTTGGCACTGTTTGGATCAGTATGTCGGAGGTTGAAGAGTTTGCTGGAAGTGTTTATAAAGGCTCTGTAGCTTTTTGGTTGTGAATGTGCTGGCATTCCTTTGTCAATGACAGTTGGTCCTCTCTTTCTAGGAAACTGATCTGATATGGACTGCTTGTGGAATGATGTGGCATTGTTGTCAAAAGTTACTGGCAAAGAGAAGGTATGTGAATTTTCCTTCCATATATAAATATACACCCCCCTTTTTTGCATAGAATGCCCTAGAGTACTGGTGTCAAACTCCGGTCCTGGAGGGCTGTAGTATCTCCTGTTTTTTGGTTTGTTTCAGTGCTTAATTGATTTATTTAAATCACTGATTGGCTGAAGCATCCACAAACCTGGTTTCCAGGGCTTGAATTTGCCAATTGAAAGGAAAAAAAACAAAAACCTGCAAACACTGCAGCCCTCCAGGCCTGGAGTTTGACACCCCTGCCCTAGAGGATCTATCCTTCTGGTACTTGCTGACTGGGAGTCCCACAATGCAATGCACCATTTGTTTAGCATTGACCTGCCGTACAGTAATATGGTAATTGGTGTAATATAAGCCTTTGGGCTATTGTCTGATATGAAATCCAGTAACAATTTTGAATCCCTGGTATGGTAGTTTGTCTAACATTAGCCTGTCTTTTGTCTTTCAGGGTCATTTTGGACATAGGAAGACTTTTTATAATGAAGGCTGCTGGATGGCTGTATATTTATTTTCCTTGTAATTTTTGTAATTTTACAATAAACTTTTATGAATACATGAGTTTTCCTTTGCTGTTAGGAGACAAATTCAAGACCTGTAACATTAATCCACAAATAGACAGGTTTACAAATGGAGTAATTCGGGGTAGTGAGAGGTTTTACTTTCAGTAAACCAAGTGAAAGTCTTACCACTTCCTGTTAATCCTTATTGCGGAAGCATCAAAGAGTAAAATCTGAAATGCTGCCTATACAGGTTGCTGGTGAAGAGGCAATACCTGGATATCATGTTAAAGGTTTATATACACTTAGGTATTTACATATTCTCTCTTCACCCAGTATTTTCAGTCATGCTGATGAACTCAAACCTCAGTGATTTATGTGCATCATGTGTTCTGATTTTACTGTTGGAATTTAATTGGTAAAACTTTGTTTTCAGACCAGATTATAAATGGTTTTTCAAACGCACCATTTTGAAGTAACAGGTGAAGCCATATTATCCAATATAGCAACTAATTTGTTAATTGCTGGAACTTTATATTTTAATGACCAAATGATTAGCCATTCAGTAACTGGGAATGGTTTACATTGAGATGAAGTGCAAGTTCATACAGAAAGGATCCAGAAAGAAAAATAATTTAATACATATTACAAATATTTCCTCTGAGCTGATTAATTTTGCTTAGAGAGGAACCTATAGCCACATCTCAGAAAAATGACATTTTTGCATAATACTGTAGTTAACAATGGAGCAATATTTTGAGGAAAAGGCAAAAAGAACCCTTACGTGGTCTAGCCTCATGCAACGAGAAATCGGAGAGGAAAATTTGAAAACGTTGCTTTAGAAAATGGTCTAGATAAAATATCAGCCTATATCAATGTCTTTTATTAAAGACTTCCAAAAGTTTCTGTTGAAGAAAACACGGGATTTTTTTAAAGATCCCCCATCTACTGTAAATGACATCTGTGTTGAGTTTCAGCTAGAGGTTACATCTGATAAAATGAAATGAAATAAATCCAGCTAAATTTTACTAATGTTTCCAAGCTGATTTGGCACCCTGTCTGTGTAGATTATTCAACTCTGTGTGATCATCTTTGAATATCTTACATAATGTATGAGACCGTTTGGTCTCCCCTATACCCAAACCAAATAAAGACAGTCTTTTATTAGTCAATTTTAAATCTATAACACTTAAAATAGTGATAAAATTCATACCTCCATCTCAAGTAGAATCGAGGCAACTTTACCTTCGCAAATGATAAACAGTTTGTGTGAGGTAGACGTATAGGTAACGACGTAAGACTGGTTCCTCAGCTCCAGTCAGATGCTGTTATTGTGTTGGGACGTTTTTATTAAAAAGCGTTTTGATTTTCTTGATGTTTTTATTTGGAACATCACAATTTGGTGGAAAATTCATTAAATATATCAGCATGGGCAAAGGTAATTGCAGATAGATTAAATAGAGGTGTTAGTGAACATGTAAGTTGGAGAAAGGGGTCTTTCAAGGGTGGTGTTCGAGTAGATTTCTGTATTTTAGCGGCTGAAGTATTCACTATCACTGTAAAACAATAGCTTCCATGGAATTGCAATAGGAGAAAAAATTTGTGCATTCCCCAAATTGCAGGTGTCAGAGCTGCCATCTTGGAAAATGAACATGTAAAAGATGCTCTATACATTAAACAGATTTTATCACATGCATTTGGTGTTAAACTTTGTTTAGTTCAGTTTAGGCTTTGTCACAATTTGTAACCTCAGAAATGAATTGTGTTGGCTAAGGTGTCATTTGTAAATAATCTTTTTTTAACCTTTCAATGTGTACTCAAAAATGGATGAAGACAATTATCCTTTCAAATTTACTAAACGACAGAATTCCTTTTCATTACAAATAATTTTTGCAAAAAGTCCTATTTCTGATCACACTTAGAGAATTTGCAAGAAATAAAGAATAGAAATCAAGTTACCTCTGATTTAGACCAATTGCATGTAACTATTTGCATGTAACTATACAACAATTGCATGCATTATTTCCCCCAAAGTAAAACAAATTAATTTGACTATCCTGCAAAGAATATATCTAGTAAAACTATATGTAAAAGCCCTTTCCTCCCTTTCATCATTCATATTTCTAATTATGCAGCTCTTAAACAGAAACACAACTGAATTTGTTCTTGAACGTAACTGCTCATAGCATTTGGAGCTCCCCTACTCATTGATGATATGTTTTGTATTATCCAATATGTCTTGATTTATATCACGTTATATGCATATATGAAAACTCAGATAGTGACATTTGCATTAATTATTGTGTGAATTTATATAATTTGGAAAATGTATTCGTACAAAAATGTAGATGGGTGAGTGTGCACCCGAGCCTCTCCAGTTTTCTAAATTAATTAAAAAAATATATATATTATTCTTCGCTGAAAAGTTTATTAAGTCCTTCAAAGCCATTACCATTCTCTATTATTTAACCTATGTGAGATTTTTGTAAATAATTTAATGTAATGTTATTATTGTTTTACTGTTATGGGCAAATTTTAAAATGCAGTGCCATGAAATATTCAATTGATAACGTACTCTTTCAGGAAGCGGAAGTTGCTCTTATGACGCAAAAGTCTCCGAAGTCAAGATTCGTTGTCTTGTAACCAATAAGCACATGAAACGCTTTGACAGACATATAGCAATATCCAATCGGAAATGCACAGGGTTTAACTAATTCCACGTCGGCTTGAGAGGAAAAGATGGACGCGCTGATTCTGGTACTGTACTTTAAATGTTCTTTGAAATATACCCTGATATGGAGCACTTTATTTGACAGTATAAAACGGATGGCTTTCTTTGTATAGTTTGTGTTAAGACTGTTAATGTGCCTATGTGTTTAAGGGAAAAGGGGACATTTGCGAAGATCACGGCCTGTCTCATAAGACAATCCTCGGTTAGTGTATAAAGTGCAGGCAAGCAAAGCTAACATTAGATACAACCGGGGACATGTGAAAGAAAGAAAGAAAGGAAAAGTACGCACCAAACTGAGACACGGAAGTGAGGGAGGCTAACATTGCATTACTGTAATAAATCTCAAAAGAAGTTAAACAAAAGAGCCCATGCCATACGTTATTATCAAACACAACCCCAGCAACCTAGTGTAACGTTCCCAATATTTCAACTTCAGAGTCGTAGCCAGGCATCAAGATAAAAACCCACTTCTACATAGATAATGTTACCTACTGGCTACCTGATAGATTTAACCTAGTTAATTCTTCCAACATGTCCAAATATTTAGTCAGTGAAATACTGTGTATTTAAAGCGTGATCGGTAGCTAGCTCGAGTACTAAATAATACAATAACTTCGTATCATCAGCATGTGGCTGCCGATAGTTATTGTTTGTCAGCTTGTTATGACACTGGTTGTTGTAGAATATTCTACAGTGAAAAGACACGATGAACCGTCTGACATAACACCTGTATGTCTTTCAAAATAATAAGTGAAATAAGTTGGTATAATAGTACTAAATTGCTGAATTGACATACACCACCTAAGAGTTCACGTTAGTTAGCTAGATAGCTCAAGCGATTAGTCAACTAATGTAATGGAGAATTGACCTGATTAAAATTGCGTGGATGGTTTGGCGAATTAACAGTGTTTTACAGCATCTCAGAACATTTACCTGGTAGTTCGCCTGTTTCCGAGGTCCCCAGGGTCTATTTTGCCAGTTTCATTTTAGGAGAGTTGTTGAGGGGAGCATCGCTATCGCCAGTGACAAGAGCTTTGGAACTGATTGTCGACTCTTGGCTATCCCAGTTTATTGACGTGAATCCTTTCTTTTGGACAGGAACCGTCGCTGTACACTGTGAAGGCAGTCCTTATATTGGACAACGATGGAGAGAGACTCTATGCTAAGGTAATTTAAAAGGCAGTGTGCATTGGTATGGTTAATATGCTTGAAATGGGTGCGAGTTCTTTGCTCAGTAGAGGTTGTTGAAAACAAAGTCAACTTGTTCTCCCCTTTTATTTCCTTAATCTTCAGCACAGTGCAGGTTTCACTTGTTGATATTTAATGTCATAGAATTCTCAATTTTTCGCATATGGTTTTATATGACTGGCCAGGTGTCCAGCATTTCAGCAAACAGGACCCCACTGATTTCAGTTGCCATGCTGTAAAAGGACTCAATAAAAGTGTAATCTTCTGCCAAAGCAATCATTTTCATACAGATTAATTAAAGGATATGCAAACATTAATAGATCTGACCTTGTGATGTGAATATGGACTGTATATCTCAATGGAATGCATAGCTATCTGTGACATTATAGGGGCTTAAGCAATAAAAGTATTAAAGATACAAGTAGAGTTTAAGTGGCAGGGAAAGCCACTTAAACACTCAGATTTCAGTAACTGGACAGAATGTGACAAGATTTAAACGATATGCTTGTATGAAACGAACAAAATCACCAAACAGAAACAGATAACTAAGATTAATGACACACTTCCTGTAAAAGTTTAATGCATCCCTATTAAACATGAATTTCAAAAAACTGTTTGGACTTCTAGTCGTACGTCAGTCTTGTTCGTAACTGTTGTAAGTGGCTATTGTTGACATCTAAACTGATTTTCTTTTTCCCACAGTACTATGATGATACCTACCCAACAGTGAAAGAGCAGAAAGCCTTTGAGAAGAACATCTTCAACAAAACGCATCGCACTGACAGTAAGCGCTAGGCCAATCACGTTGTCCGAGACCTTGTTTTGTTGCGCTTAACCATTTGTCTAATACGTTGTTCATTCCATATAGTATGTTTCGAGTTTGGATGGTTATGTTGAAGATCATAGATGATGTGTGAGATTTTCATAGGCATTCAAACAATGACCCAAAAATTTCTAAATATTGCACAACTGAGACTCAATAAACGCCACGCCTGTATGAAACAAAGCTTGTTCATAGATTGATAGATTGCCTAAACTGATGAAGATAAAGCAATGTTGAAAACCCATTAATGAGGCTATTCTGCACTAAAGCTGGGTTGATGCACAGTCACAACGCTTCATGCAAGAATTTTGTTAGCTGTGGTGGTTACTGCCTTGCAACAACACACATCTGGGTACTTCATCTCTAATTGAATGTGCAGGACACAGATACAAACAAATTACTTCCAAAAATAAAAAACCTGTGAGATTGAAAGCACTTTCGTACATGTTTTGAATACAAGCCATTGAACTCGTACTCATTAGAGATGCACATCATCTTTGTGCATACAATAATCCACAGCTCTGTCATTCCAGAGTGGAGGAACATGGAGGAATTTGAAGAGAATAACTACTGAGTACTGATGCTACTGCTATTATGCAGGGCATTCAGTAGTGCAGGGAAGTTTATAACTGCTCTTATGATAAGCAAAATGGGTAATCAGGAAAATATTTCGTGGTGCTTTGGGTGGTAGTTACTCAGAATCCCTCACTCAGGGAAATGTTGTAAAACATGCGCTTTAGGGATTTTTAAACTATGTATTTCCTCATTACCACTTTCCCCAGGTGAGATTGCCTTGCTCGAGGGCCTAACAGTTGTCTACAAGAGCAATATTGACCTCTACTTTTATGTGATCGGAAGCTCGCATGAGAATGAGGTAATGCCGTGGTGACTTAAAATTTCAGTTACCATTTTTTTCAATTTGACGTAAGGCTGTTGTCTGACCTCTGCTTCTCTGTTCGTGTGTTTTTGCAGTTAATGTTGATGTCAGTCCTAAACTGCCTGTTTGACTCGCTGAGCCAGATGTTGAGGTAAGTCCTCGCTCAGTACCTCTTTTACTGTGCATTACTGTGCTGTGTTCATATGGTTGAATGAGGGTTTATCGCTCTTCTTCTCTCCTTTTTGCAGGAAGAACGTGGAAAAGAGAGCCCTGCTGGAGAACATGGAGGGTCTGTTCCTGGCTGTGGACGAAATCGTTGACGGAGGGTGAGTGCTAACATGGCTTAGCTCCTGTGCTGGAGAGTCAGAATATAAGTGAGATATGAGCCTGACTGATTTGCATTTGTAATCTAATAAGTACAATTATTATTGTAGTCCACAAAACTACAAAACATGCTAGACCCTATCCCTCAAGGCCTGGAATTGTTGTCCTTCAATGTATAATGTAGGTGTGTAAAACTGGGGTATAAGACATACATATAATCCTCTCCTGAGTGTGAACGGTTGTTCCATCCAGTTCCTTCAGTGTGTTGTTGTTTTAGTCAGTTTTTTTTGTTTTAAATTGTAGTGTTTTTTTAAAGGTGTATGACCTCCAAATTCACATATTTTGATTCGCGCCCCTCTGTCCTTCTCTACAGTGTGATCCTGGAGAGCGATCCACAGCAGGTGGTCCATCGCGTAGCCCTCAGGGTAATATACACGCTCCTCCTCGTTCTTTCGTTTAGTCAGGTGCATGTGGGGAAAAATGTCCTGAAAGTAAAGCCTCCTTTTCTCTTTTTACAGGGGGACGACGTGCCTTTGACGGAGCAGACAGTCACACAGGTGAGGAAACACTAAAGTTTCTAAAGTTCTATCCTTCCGTTTGAGAATTGAGGTCAAGGGGACCTCCGGGTGGCTTTTGCAGTAAGACGCGTGTTCAGGAAGCAAAGAGCGAGTCCTCCAACTTGATGTTTGAGTTCCAGCTGTTCCATTACCGGTTACAGTCTGGCCTGCAGTCACAAATCAACAACTGGCATTGCCTTGCCAGGGAAGGACCAGGGTTTGGCTGGTTAAGTTGTGTTAGTCTCATCATCGAGTTCCCACTCCTGGTTGGCCGGGTGCCTGCTTACCTGCTTACTTGATCGTCCATCAGTGACATAGGCAGCACATGATTGCAGGGTCATCCACAGTGTGGGAAGAAGTGAGGGCCCAACAGATTTACTTGGTACCTTGATGTCAAGGGAATGACCTTACGTATTGATGGAATGTCTTGATATCTTGAGGTAATAGCTTAATAGCCTTAGGGAATGCTTCAATACCTTG
Organism: Albula glossodonta; assembly: GCA_019788955.1. Taxonomy (NCBI): domain Eukaryota; kingdom Metazoa; phylum Chordata; class Actinopteri; order Albuliformes; family Albulidae; genus Albula; species Albula glossodonta. The sequence continues at coordinate 27,262,545 of JAFBMS010000004.1, read as the reverse complement.
CCCTGACAATATAGCACCATCTCGCCAAGTGGTGGTACAGCTAAGTATCTGAAAATGCAAGCTTTTGAAAGACCATGAAGGAAAAAGTATGAATAGTGAAAAGTGTCATAAAAACCACTTCTACAAAGTGACTTTTCCCTTATTGTCAGCTGTCATTAAAGACCCATTATGACTTGTCACAATGAAACTTGTTTGCCAAGAAATGTACTATAATGGTCCTGTTTAGGAGAAGGACTCTATGCAGCAATCTGTATAAACACAGCAAAACCAAATGAGACACTTTCCCTTGGCAAATGGATATCATTACTGCGTATAGCCAAAGGCTAAATTAAAAATCCATAAGCATTTTAAGTTCTCCTAAATGTATCCTCTTCCATATAGTTTTATGATACATCTTCCATTTACACAAACAAATTGAAAACGGATTCCAACAATTAATGCATGCTATATCATCATGGGTCTAAACGAAGAGGAGCAGCATACATGGAAACAACCAAATAAAAAGTAATAAGCTGTCTCTAACAGCAGGTAGGCTACTAGCATAACAGTAATGCTAGCCAGTTCTGTTGTAGCTAACTGCGCTTAAAAATGCTAGGTGCTAGCTGAGTGATATTTTTAGGTCGCAATGCAACGCCTTATTGATTTACGTTATTTGTGGGCCAGGGCATATATCCTCAGCAAGGATAATTAATGATCATTATTTATTATCCTTAATCCACAGGCAGATATTCACAGTTAGTGTCAGTGCCATTTATCAAAGGATCCAGGTAGAAGCAGGCGTATGTATATGAGTGAACCAGAACCTCACAGAGCGCTGTCACTTTACAGATTCATATTTATGACAGCTTATCACTTATTACCTGATTATCAGATTTGATTTTGACTTTTGCCCCCTCTAGCACTTCAACACCCTTGTCCTGAAAGAAATGCATTTTGTGTTGTAAGTCGCTCTGGAAAAGACCGTCTGCTAAATGCCTGTAACGTAATGATTACCAACATCATGTATGATAAGTGTGTATAACTACTATTCCGTATGAAAATCATAACACTGATGCTTTTCAACTGAGGTGTATTCCCTCTGTTTTGTTTACTGTGGTGACATGCTGTACCTCAAGCAGTACCATACTTTACCTGCTTTGAACAGAACTCACACAATTTTCCGTGATGTCTAAACAAGTATAGTGACCATAGTTATATTCATATGAATACTTTCTTTGGTTGTGTGAGAGAAAGTTTGGATCTTCAGCAGTCGGAGGTCAGCGCATATGTTGTGAAGAGGTCCAACATAAACTAACCCATCATAGTCATTTAACGGATCTAATGGATTTAATGAATTTCATGTTTGTTTTATCCACTTTTGGCATGGAATTTATACTCAAATGGGGAAAATCTCTGAAAAAAATTATTAGGATCTTTATTCAGATTCGTAACATAAGAATACCCATATTTACATAAAGAACCGTAAATATGTTGGAGCATTTACCATTAAACCCAGTCAGAAGTCTGCAAGTTATTTGTGGTAGCTCAGAACAAAGAATCTTCTTGCTTACTGTGAAAAGGTGAACATCACGTGAGCCAGTTACTAACGTCTTGCTTCCTAATGAACTGCTTTCTAAAAATAACTCGCCCACATTTTCATTTAGCAAGTATGCTGACTGTACCTGTATTCTGGAGTGGTGTGAGGTGTAAATGGAAACTTCGCCCAACGGCCAGTTTCCATTTAAGCCCCAAGATCTCAGTCTTTCCTCGTGTTCTCCAGCGGCGCCGCAGATGATTTTTATTAGATTTTAATTATTTATTTCCGTAGCACCATGAACGCTCGCGCGCCGCGGCTAATGACAAGGCACGATTTGCCGGCAGGGATTCCACCATTCCGCAGTCGCTGAGGTGCGCGAGCAGCGCGGGTGATGGATGGCTCTCATTTGAAAGTCGTTTGACAGGCTGCAGGTGTCCCCCCCCCTCCCTCAGCATCGAAGATTTATATTCTCAAGGCTTTACGGTTATGGTTTTTGCCTTTTGTTCAGAAGAATTTGATATGATTGACTGCTTCATCACAATCTTCCTCCCTGGGCATCACTCAGCTCTGGGTTCTTCAGAGGTTTAATTAGAACTTTTCAGAGTTTTGACCGTTATTATCTGATTAGTTTCTCTAGTCTTCAGTCAGAAAACACTTGAGCTTCATCTGAGAAAATTTGGCTTCTTTCCCATAACTGTGACGTCTTTCCCCAGTTTCATAGACATGCTCTTTTCATGTTTACTTCAGCCTTTGTTCAGTTTTTGTTTGTTGTTGTATTGTACATGGCAATAGTCATTTTAATTTCATGGATCGGAGTATCAAGATAAGTTTGGTTGGCAACTGTCAAAGTAGTGGCAGAGGTGTTGGGCAGGACGTTTTTAACCTTGTTTAAGAAGGTTCTGGACTTTGTTTGAAAGACTCACGTTTTACCTGTTGGACATGCACCGACTCCACTTCCTGCTGCTGAGGGGCCTGTAATTGATGGTCAGGTCTTCATATATTTATTCACAAAGACAGTGCAACATTTGTCAGATAGATTATAATAAATTGTACCAGACCGATGTGGAATGAAGGTAGTTTGAAGGCATGGTTAATAGGTGCATCAGTGTCTCATGCCGTTTCGTTCTCTCCCTCCTTTCACAGGTGCTTCAGTCCGCGAAAGAGCAGATCAAGTGGTCCCTGCTGCGATAGGGCGGCACTTAATAGTTTCTCCAAGGGGTGGGACTCAAAGAGCCGGCCTTTCCCCCCGCCCCTCCACACAGCGACGGGCCCATTCCTCCCTCCCCAACTTCAGATTTCCTCCTATCATTGCACTGAACACTGATTGCTCCTCCAATCAGAATCACCTAGGGGACCTAACTGTGGTTCGTTATTGTTTCTTTGTATGTTCTCTTCAACTGTTCATTCCAATCAGCAGAGAGGGTCATGGAACGCATGTTGTGCTTGTTGGACAGTCATCTGTGAAAGGCTATTTGAACAGGTGTACTTAATAAATCTTTTTTCACCTGTTCAGTACTCGACCACTGTCTCTAGTAGCGGTGTCATTACAATTTCAAAGATCTGCTGCATCCTGAGAGGATTTACAAATGAACCATGTACTGCTATTCGCCTGTATGAGCCAATCAAAAAAATTATGCCTCCCACAATTCCTTTCAGCTCAAATCAGTGTTACCACATGGCTATTTCCCCCCATTTTGGGGTTCACCCTCTCACTACAGATTTTAGTGCATGGAATCTTAAACAAATCCAATAGAGAGCCTACAACCTCACTTCTTTTAGGGAAAGTAATGTGTTGTTTTTGTTGCCATGCTCATGGTGATCAGATCCCTTAAGTGGTCATAAACTCCCGTTTGTGTTCACAAGTCATTGTGTTGACATTGAAGCTGGTGTGGTCGAGAAAAGACACTCCATCATTAACCTGGTTGGCTTATGCATGCTGTTTCTGTACAGGTGAGCTGCTGTCTCTGTACAGGTGAGCTCTTCTCACCACCCGTGTAAAATGTGAAATTCCTAGCAGAACTCCCGTTTTTAGAAAACCGGCAAAAATAACTCCTCATCAGGCAAGGTGGCTGATTCTCGGTGCCTTTTCATGTCAGTTGCGTGAAGGCCTATCTGTCACGAACCTCAGCAAAGCATAGACAAGAAGATTCATCCTTCGGTAACTATGCGGCTGCTGCACCCCAGAGTGTCGGCACTCTCGCTTCACTGAGTAGCATGCCCTGTTTGGAACCAGTCACTTAGAGGATTGCCTTCCTCCATACATGAAGACAGTCCAAGAGATTCCTCCTTAAATTCTACTTGTGTAAAGTTTCAACCAGTTCATGGTTTACATCCTATCATTCCTCATCATTGTCTTAGTGGTACCACCAGTAACTGTGCAGAAACAAACATGCTTTTTTGTTATGATACCCCAAGATATTTAGCTGTAAAAAAAAAAAAACAATACTGTTCATTGATATTAATAAAACCATGTTCTCCAGAACTTGTTTGGTCTTTCATGTTTCATTGGTACATGATACATGCTTGTAAGTGTGGATTCTTGCGCGTACCATATTGGTCACCACGATATCCTGGCAATGCAGACAATTAAGGTTAGTGTCTTGTTTGTGCAAGTACAGTGCAGGCCATAAGTATTTGGACAGTGGCACATTTTTTGTTATTTTGGTTCTTTACCCATCGGTTTTTAAATGAAACTGACTGGAGGCTGAAGTGCAGACTGTCAGCTTGAATTTGAGGGAATGTACATCCATATTAGAAGATTGGCTGATCAAAATTTTCTCATGTGTTTTATTGTTGCTTCATGCCTGTCAGAGCTATTAAAGGTCTAGAGTTGATTCTAGGTGTAACATTTGCATTTGGTGTCTGTTTTCTCTGAACATGAGCACCATAGAAGAGTCTATGCCAGTAAAGCGGGCCATCATGACATTTACAAATCAGAATAAATCAATCAGATACGTTATTGTGGTGAAATCAACTGGCATACATTACGAAGCAAGAATACACTGGTGAGCTCAGCAAATGTAAATTACCTGGTAGAGGTAGACCATGAAAGATGAATGCCAGTGAATGACAGAAGAATCCTTGGAATGTTCAGGAAATATCCTTTCCAAGGTCAAGAATATTGTTCAGACTGTAGGCGTAGATGTGTCAAAGACTACCATAAAGAGATGACACCAGCATTACCTTTATGTTCACTACAAGATGCAAACCTATGGTAAGTCTCAAGGATAGAACTTCTATGTTTCAGTCTGAAAAATAAAATACATTACAAAACATGTAGGTTTCTGGAACAAAGTGTTATGGAACGAATAGGCCAAGATAAACCTGTACCAGAGTGATGGAAAGAAGGAAAAATGAAGAAGACATACAGAAAATACAGCCCAAGCAACCATGGCGTTTTTAGGGTGAAAAACTGGAATGTTCTTGACTGGCCAAGTCAATCATTGACCTCAGTCCAATTGAGTGTATTTCACTATCTAAAAGCCAGACTGAATGCAAAAAGCCCCTGATACTTTTGTCCAAATACTTTTCATCCCCTAAAATCGGGGGCCTTGAATAAAAAGGGCTACAACTCCTACATGGTTCATCTTATTTGGATGTAAAAATCCTTAAATTAAAGCAGGAAGTCTGGACTGCACTTTATTATTTAATTTCAAATTAAATGTGTCTGGGTACAGAGCCAAAACGACAAAAATGTGTCACAGTCCAAATACTTACAGATCGCTGCCGTGCTTTTGCCAAGCATTTTTTTGGTCGTGTTGCATTTCTGTAAAGATGGGTAGGGATTCATAGTAGCGACAAGAGCTCCATCTAGTGGCAGCAAGTGCAAAGCGCACCATGAATTCTGAAAGCGGGTTCAGCCGCAGTACATTGTGTATGTTAGACCTGGATCAAACGCTGTTTTAAAATGCCACACTTCGTCCCATTACCTAACCGTAAGCATCCTGTATATTACTGAACACTTCAAAAGAGACACAGATTTTCAGATATTCAGGACAAAAATTCCTTCATGTGATGGTATAGTTTAGTTAGCAGAATGTTTGTTGAAAATTCACAGGAATCTCAAATAAATGCTGGCAATATTTTACATTATAAAGAGTGAAACTATTCATCTGAACCCGGAATATTGCAGTGCAACGTTGACAAGGAAATGATGTTGGTAGTAGTGAAATAATTTCCAAATTTTTTTTAACAGTGCTAAAAATAGCGCCCCCTAAAGGGCAGATGTAAAGATCTGAGCATATTTTAGTAACAACGCCAACAAGCTCACCTCAAGTCTCTTCAAGATATTTTCACATAGATGAAAACTGTTTTGTAGAAAATCCCTACAAGTGCATACATACTGTTGGTAAGGTTTTTTTCCCTTGCAAGCTGTTATACACAGAATGTACATTAAGGGAGACTCAGTCGACAGACTGATTGTAAACAAGAATAACGATCCCCCCTCCCCCCCCACTAAATTTCCACCATGGCTTGAAATTTTGTACTTTTTTTGTACTGTTTTTTTGCCATAAGGAAGGAAAGGGGTGTGAATCACAGAGAGTTAGCGCCTGGGATTTAGCCGCCCTGAGCGGTGCTGTTAGCGGCCCCACAGAGGAGATACGGCCCTGGCTTGTGGCCGTACTTATGGCGCGTTTCGTCTGGCTTCGGCGTTCCCACAGCTGTAAAGCAGCCGAACCGCTTCCAGCCAATCCAGGCATGCTCGGGCAGGCAGGGGGTGCAGAGGGACAGGTCGTATTCCTGTCATCAGACACAGTGTATAATTTCTGGAAAGATTCACTCACTTCTCTCGCCCTGGTCTTTAATCAGGATTTGGCCGTGGTACTAAAGGGAGGGCGAGCCCGACAGCAGTGGAGCGGGGCCGCGGCGCGGATCGGTCTTGATCGACGTGCATTCCAAAAGAAGCGGGCTGCCAGGTGCTTCCGAAGATATACTGTTTCACAGTGTGTGTGTGTGCACATGTATCTGCTTATGTGTGGTGTGTCCATGTACATATGTGTATGTCCATATACAGTGCTGTGCATGTTTGTGTGTGTGTACATATGTATCTGTATGTCCATATACAGCGCTGTGTGTGTGTGTGTGTGTGTGTGTGTGTGTGTGTCTATCTGTGTATGTCCATATATAGCATTGCGCATGAGTGTGCTTACCTGTGTATATGTGTGTCTATGGCCATCTGTGTGTAGGGAAATGCATATGTGCGTCTGTCTATATATACTGCTGCATTTGTGCGTTCATGTGTGAGTGTATGTGTATCAGTCCATCGCCATGTCTGTGACTATATATGTGTATGCCTGTTGAGTGTGTGTCCATATGTCTTTGTGCCTGTCTATGTGTGTGTGTGGGCCTTGATTGAAGTATTAAGCCATACATTTCTTCAAAAGATGAGTGTGAGATTATACCACTGAAGCGAGTGAAATTTCTCTTGAATATACTAGTACATTACAACCTTGGCTGTAAAATTTAAAAACTTCAGTTGCCACTAATTGCTTTGCCGTAGCCATAAAAAAGCTCATTGAAATGAATTACAGAGGAATGGATGTAATAGTGTGAAACAGCACGGTCTGACATGCTGTAAATAAAACATTGTGAAACTGTCAAGAGGTATGTGGACTACAAGTTCATAATTGATTTGTGTGTACAGTAAGAGAATGGGATTGTGTGTGTGTGCCAGTGTGTGTGTGTGTGTGTGAGGGAGAGAGAGAAAGGGAAAAAGACCTTCAGCAACCTTTTATTACAAAAGCAAGAATGCAATCTTCCACAGAAACCTTACATATGTTAGTTTTTGAAACATTGCAAAAAAAAAAAACTCTACAATACAAAACAAATCCCCAAATTAATAAGTAAATAAAAACAACCCCACTTATTTTGACATGGTCTGTTTTACACATACTCAGTTAATAAGCATGAAGGCACAAGTGCTTCGAAAACCCTGCACATCACATAGCCCTGCAGCTTAAATTACATTTATTTTCCTCAGCCAAATGTCTAACTTCAGCTGCTCGAGCAAGGAATGAATCACCCTAAGTTAAAACGGTGTCTTCAACGAGAAAGAGAGAGAGCCCACTTAAATGTGAAGGCCAATTGAGTTCAACGCGGGGAAAAAGTTGTAGGAAAATTAAGAAACCTCGGGTATGTGCGCACTGCTAAGTTTTTATTTGCAATAATTATACTCACGCTTGCCTTTACTCAAATATGAACCTCCACGTGAATGAACTGGCTGGAGGCCATATGAATTACTCTTCCTAATTACACTGCAACTGTCAAACCCAAAAATCCTTATCGCTGAGGACGCCGTAGGAAGACAGCAACTGAATATTAGTTTTGGTCAACGATAGCATTCTAAGATATTTGCGTTGCCTGCTCATGAAAGTTGAGCAGGCACGGTTAATACCATAAAACAGAGGGCATTACAAGAAATATTAATTTTATCTCCGCGGAAACCAGTAGAGAATCCGTGAACGCGAATCACAAAAGCACTTGTTTGTGCAAAGATTAGGGCGCGGAGCCGCCGTGAAACGGCTGTTAAGGGGCATTTTTACGAGATCTGGGGCTTGGGCCAGTCGCCGCTGATCCGCCTCATCTTTTGCGGCTCGCCATACTTTATGACTGCGGTTACCCTCGCGGGTGCAGTTTATGGGTTTTCGTGGAATAGAAAGCCATTTCAGTCCCGCTGCAATACCGTGCCAAAAACAACACCAACAACACGAGTCCTCTTTTTTCCTTTTCTTGGGCTATAACTCAGCACGGGTGTGTTTCGAGAAAAAAAAACCCAATAGTCTACAAACAGGCCTGCGAATTATATTCACATATCACCTGCTAGGCCTTTGGCATTTTTCTGTGTTGTAATGTGACTTTGCAGATGCAATATGTATTCTAACATTTGATTGTTAAATATCTAAGAAGGCCCTAGCTGTGTGAGGGAGGGTAAATTGCAGCTAGACAAAGATTTGCTACAGGAAACAAATCTCCATTAGAGAGAAAGAGATCCTGTCCACAGTCTTTGTAGAGCATGCTTTAGCTCTGGGGGTGCATTGAGAAATACATAAATCTGTTTATTGTGCACACTAATGGGTAGCGAAGTTGTTTTGCGTGTTTACTTCAATGACACAGTTAATGTTTGCATTTTGTCTGGAAAGGAAAGCGTACCCACAATAAAGTAAAACTAGAATCAACAGAGACTAATATGTGTCCCCATGGGAAATAATTAAACAAGCGGCAAAAAATGTAAATGAACCAGGTGGACCGTTTACAGTTATGTTTCAAATTACTGTTTGTCATGTTTTTCATTTACTGAAAGAATGATTCCGGTAGGTTCTTTGTTTCTCGGCAGGTTTTTATTAGCATTTTAATTTTGATCCTGTCTTTTAGATTACACATTTAACAGAGGTCATTCCCCTACTGTCATTAACACTCCCCTGGTGCTCTTTGTAACTGCTCTTTGGAGTCATACAGTTTACTGCCAAAAAAATTACAATCTGTCTCTCTCAATCTGGTCCATGCATCATAAACATATCAATCACACAAAAAGTGATTTGATTTTCAGTACAAACTTATCTGGAAGAACAGTTTCGTATTGCCATTTTGATACCAGCTCAGGTTCACACTACTTTTAGTAACCTGACCTGACATGCTTGCAGTAGTCACAGTTGTACTTTTGGTCTGCTCTCTTTCGACTCACTATTTGATGGATCACTATTTGGTAACCTATCATTGCTGAGATACTATGTACTTCTGTGCTAAATGCTAATATGCCACTATATAAGCTGTATTAATGGAAGCTTCGGGGATGTGTGGGTTTGAGAGAGAGTGAGAAAGTGCACATTCTGGAACATTCTTCAAGAGTATTTATGTTGCATGTATACGGAGAGGAAATGGTCTTTTATTGATTGAGTTATATTGATGCATCACTGTGCTTTTTAACCTTGTAGTTGTAATTGTTGTTTGGGTACTGCAGGCAAAACTAATACCTGGGCTGTCTTACTTCATCTTAACAATAATAATAAACACATTTGAGACTATGTAGGATAAGGAGTTATGTATTTTTGCTAACTCTGGAATATATATTTCTCTTAAATAAACAGAACAAAGAAAAGAAAATTTTTCTGTTATACATTTCAATTTCAGCTAATCAATGATCAGATAAGCCTGTTGTTTCATCCTGTGCCATTCATAACCTGATTCATTTCAGTTAATATAGATATAGCTAATTTCCAAACATGAAATCATAGATTTTTACCATTGAGAAGATTTAACATTTCAAATGACCTTATTTCTGTCAGGCTACACTCAGATCTGTTATTCATAATATTATTTCTAACTTAGCTAGACGGGCCCCAAATGTATTTTTGACGCTATGCCACATTCAATGTCTCGGGTGTGGAACTGTTTGTTTTCTTTTTCCTCCTACCCATAATCCTCTAGTGCAGAGAGAACATGTGTGCTCTTACCCTGTTACTTTTATAAGAAAAATTATTTATAATGATCCTCCTTGCTTCACATGGCTGAGTTTTTTTTTTTTTTTTTTGGAAGGAGATATTACGATGTTCTAGATGAAGACATCTCATCTGTGTCCAGTATTTTACTGGCTGCAGAGACAGTAAATCTCTGTGGCGTATTATGGGATTGGTTTAAAATACTCAACATCTCACCAAAAGCCAATGAACAAAAAACAAAGATTAAAATTAAGAAAGGTTCACAAAATGGCATATTTCATGCGCCAAAGCCCGACCACATAATGTCCTTCTTTTGCAAATTTTTCCTCTTCTGTTTTTGAGACAGCCTCCACGCGGACAGCCGAAAATAACATGCTCTCTCCAAAAATCTGGAAGTTTACAAGCGCCTCCGTGCTGCGCCTCGTTAACGGCTGGCCTGTCGGCGTGCAACTGAGGGCAACTGACCTCCATCCCCGCGGGAATAGGTCCAATATCTGCAGAAACCCCACAAATAAGTTAATAATAATAAAGTCAACCGCATTCTACTCCGAAGAGTTCTGGGCAGGCGTTTTAAGAGTTAGGAAACCTGCGCATGGATGTGGCCAGAAAGAGGGGCCGAGATGCACGAACACGAAAAACACGAACACGCAAGCCTGCTTCCAGATGTTCCCCCTGCCGATCGTGTGACTGGACATCGTTACAGAGCAGCTGAGTCACATCTGGAAGCACAAGAGGCTCTTTTTGAAGGCCAGGAGGCCTTACCTGTCTGCTATTTCTGTGGTAACAACCGTGGCCGGCGGTGAATAGACTATATTACCAGTTAGCACGCAGTACATGCATCCGTACCACCATTAGGAGTAGTAATATATGTCGCAGAACATTAAATAAAGCCGCGAAAAATGACGGCTGTGTTTATAATGTACTTTTAGTGACAGTCAACTATAAAAACTGAAGGATTTAGTGGCAGTATTTGTTTATTAATGTTTTTTTCCTGGTGTTTCTCTCGTGAATGTAGGCCTCAAGGGTAAGAGTTTTGTTTCTTGTGGTCATGTTTAGTCTTATTTCGCTCAGCAGTTACTCCGTCATGTGGATCCGAGCTCTGTTACTTGTTTGCATGTGGCTTTTTAGACAGAGAAAAAAATAGGGTGTTTGTTGGTATGGTTCTCATCTTAAAGCGTCTCTTTTTCCTCTCCCCCCCCCCCCCCACCCCCCCCGTTCCCGTGGATTCCCCAGCAGCAGCGCAGCCCCCATTAACAGACTCGCTTCTGACAGATTTACTGCTGTCGTCTCACCATTGGCTGCCGGCCTGACAGCGCTGATTTAATGCCTGCTTCTCATTGGCTCGGTCGTGACAACCGAATTTATAGGCTCGCTGTGATTCGACACTGGCTGGCTTTGAAGTGAATTACGGCCCTGTCAATGATCGGACACAGAAGCGGCGTCAGGTTGCAGTCGTAAAAATCTTGTCCCCAAGGGAAGGGGGTATGCTGCGGTCTTTACGTCATGAAAAAAAAAGGACCAGATTCAGTAGTCGGGGTGGGGGGTGGGGGTTAAATGATTTAAAGTGCAGTACACTTCATCCCACATATATAGTTCTCCCCTTGAATTGCTTTTGTATAAATGAATTCACTCCTCCTTCTTTACACACATAAGGTGTAAACATAAGCACACACACACAAACACACACAAATATGAGCATACAAAACAAGAAAAGACGTGTGTGTTTGTAACAATGGCCTGTACATATTCACAAGCCACAATACGCCAAAAAGGCCTCTTTTAACTTTAAACAAATAGACTGAGATGAATATGGAAAAAAAAACAGGAAAGGTCGAATATTTTTATTGCGCTCGTATGTTTCACAGAGACCGTAAATCAAACTATGACTGACAGATGGCCCTTTTAGGAGATGACTCTTGACTGTGTGATTTCAGCTTTAAGGAGGTGGAGGACATGTTAACTAGTATGGCTGCCGTCCATCTTTGCTGTGTGTGTGCTGTTACAACGTCACACAGTGTAGCTGTTCTAATTTCAACCAATGGGGGTCTTCCAGATTAGGTTTCGAAGCTGAACATTTCTTTTGCTGCTCATCCACACTCATATTGTATCTTGCTGAATTTGCATCCTTGTCGATTAGCATTAATTAGATGTATATGAATTATTTATTAGCCCTTGTCTAGGACAATGCACACGCCTCACAACCCCACTCCCACAGTGTAGGTTTGACCCAATGAGATATAGGGCCAGTTTTACCTAAACCTTTAGCACATAAAAATTTTCTCACATGAAATTACAGTGAGATGATTTGTGATTGGAGCAAACAAACTACCTCAACCAATGGCATCCACTCTTAGTCTTTTTGCACTAGCAAAAAGTCCTGCAAGTACTGAATGCTTTAGGCGCATAAGCTCCCTTGTCTCACTAGGGGCAGAGTGGGTTTAAGCCATATCGGATTTTTTTTTAGGAAACTGCTACACTGGTGTCTCCTAATAAAACCTCAGCTGCACATATGGCTTATAGTCAGTCAGCAGTGAGAGATTCACCTTTCCTGAAATTGCAGTAGCATTCCTGTGGCGGGTGGATGCACGGCCTGCGGACTGAAATGCAGACACTGGCTCATGCAGGAATGTATCTGAGTAGCATGCTTACCTGCGCTGCAGCGCTTCCATGCGGGAGGCACAGCGCAATACTCAATCAGTAATTCAAAAGAAAAACACAAGGGATAATCATCCAGTGCACTTTTCTCAGTATTTAAATGGGTTAGTACCTCATTCGTGGGAATATCGGCAGCGTCTCGCCCATGAAAAACCTGAAACCTCAGAATTAGGGGCCGACATAATGGACGTGGACTTGGACGTGTTTTATGTTAGAATATTTTGTGGTAATCTGGAAACTCTTCTTATATCAGGAGTCAGTGAAAGTACGTCTTGTACATCTGACCTAAGGATAGAACAGTGGAACAGTGTAAGAACATACAATAATGATGAATATTCAGAGAGTGGTACTCATAATTATATCTAAATGTTTTAGCTATCTCAGTAATAATTAAACAAGGGGTGGAGATCACCATAACAGTGGAAATGAACCACGCGCTATTCTGTCCTTAACTGCAATGTCGTCCTGTTTTTCTGTCCATTCATCTGTTTATCCATCTGGTCCCCGCTACTCTAAAACGCCCTTGTTTCTGCTCCCTCGTTATACCCTAACGACTCAAAAAAAAGTAACGACTTAAAAAGACAGTGCAAAACTGCATTTCCTGGTTTATGGCTGGAAGTGCTTGGAAGGTGGTCTTTATGACTCTGTGCAAAATTAAATTCTCCCCGGCCGAGCTCCCGGGAGTATCAGCCGCCGCATGGATCGCGGTGCTGAAGTGTGCTCACGTCCCTTTTCCTCTGCAGAAGTGCCATTATTCCGCTAAGCACCGCCCCTCCCTCACTCCACCCCCATTACATACCTCCCGCAATCAGCCGAGCAGAGCGTGAAATATAATACGCCAAGCATCTTTTGACGGTCGGGCGTAAATCACCGCGTCGCATAGCCGATCATTCGGAGACAAGTGCCAAAGTCACTTTGGCTCACTGTCTGTCTGTCCACTCACCTGTTCTCTCAAGCATGGCTCGGCCATCCATCTACCTGTCTACCTGTGCGCCGGGTGCAGTCATCTATCCCCGCAAGCTCAAAAGGGAGAGACTTGGATGGGAGAAATAGAAATAGAGAGAGAAAAAGAGAGAGGGTTGCCCTCTTGTAATGGCCCTGACCCATGAAACTGAAAAAGGCAAGGCCAGCCCTTTCTGTCAAACTTAATCTGCTCGGGCATCCCTTCCGCTTGAGATCAAATGCATGCTTTCCCTTCGTCTCACTCCATCTTTTATTTTTTTTTTGGAAAAGGAGACGGAGAAAGAGAAATCACTACATTCCCAGTTTCTTGAGGAGAAGCCAGAGCACGTACCGATTCTGGGAGACGCACTGCGCCATGCTGACTACCATACCGACTCATGTTTAAGCGAGGCCTGTAATGACCACCTCCACCTTGCGCTGTGATTGGCCGTCGTTCTGCACCGCTACAGCTTAATGTGTTATGTCCATGTGGCTCAGGACTTCCTTTCACAGTTTTAATACGGGGACCATCCAGATGACGGTTTTCCATTTTACACACTATCATTTCGGCCCATCCATTGTTCTGTCATGGAGCCTGTTTAGCAGTCGTTCCCCTGAATTGTCTGAGATAAAGCCTCCAATGATACGGCCTCATACAGGCAGCCATTTCCTGGCAGTTAGCACGAAATGATTTACGCTTACTGTCATAATCTCACATGCAATTACATTTCAGTGTAAATGCGAGGCAATTACCAGGATATGTGCCAGTCAAGCTGCACTGTCGTCCTACAGGGCTGCCCGTCTGCAGACTGAGGTGTGTATTTATGCTTGATAAAGCAGCAGTTTCTGCACTAGAATGGGTTCCTTTGAAAGAACGGCGTGAGAAAATAATGTGTGAAGAGGTATGTGAAATGCCACCCGGATCTATCCATCTGTCTGGTTGTCTGACAGTCTGTATGGCTATCCAACCATCCATCCGTCCGTTTGTCTGTCATGCAAAACTTGGAAAAAAATGTGTTGAAGTGCTAGTTAGGGTGCAAAAAAAAATAACTTATGGAATATGTGCACTGCCTGATATATTTTGTGAAGAATATTGGGGAGGAAATGTAAAGCAGTTGAAAACATTATAAAAACTGTGACGGAGTGGGTGCAATGCAGCTTATTTCTGCAGATGTGCGTGCCAATTTTCAGTAAATAGGTAGCAGAAAGGCTGAGTCAGTGTAAAAATATATATAAAATGGCTGATTCATTATGTATAACATATTAGGGATCAAATTTGAGATTCTGAATATAAGCATATAAGCAATTTTTTGAAAAATTTCTTACTAGTAATGTCTGCTGTAAGTAAATGCTGTTTATAAGTCTTATCTATCGTCTGTCTAAAGGTTTTTAGAATATGGTGTAGGTGCGCAAAGATGAAATGAGGGAAAACTCATTATTTTTGTACACCACGTGAGGCAGATTTTGGATTTTAAATGTTGATTTGTCGATTATGAGACTGCTGTATGAAAATAGGACGAATCAACAATGTCTGCTTCAATAGAAAAAAGCGTTTGTCTGTCTACCTATACATGCGCACGTGTTTGTATCTGCAGTAGGTTTCGTTCAGACGCTGGCAGCGTGGCGGCCCAGCCTGCTGCCTCATCTCCAACGAGTCACAGATTGATGGCGCGGCAAGAGGCCACGCCGTGTTAATGGATCTGTCCGGGCTCAACGCGCGTCAGTCGGGAAAAGTGATTTCAGCACCGGGGCTGCAGGGTGCAAGAGGTGCACAGGCTGTCAGAGGAGAGAGTGGATGATTCCCCTGCGGCATAAATCTCACGACGGCTTCTCTACAGTGGAGCGACAGTGAGGCGTGTATTTACCATTACCTTAGAGTAAGGTAGAGTAGAACAGGATGGAGTATTTAACATTACCTTAGAGTAAGGTAGAGTAGAACAGGCTTGAGTATTTAACATTACCTTAGAGTAAGGCAGAGTAGAACAGGATGGTGTATTTACCATTACCTTAGAGTAAGGCAGAGTAGAACAGGATTGAGTATTTAACATTACCTTAGAGTAAGGCAGAGTAGAACAGGATGGAGTATTTACATTACCTTAGAGTATGGTAGAGTAGAACAGGATGGTGTATTTACCATTACCTTAGAGTAAGGTAGAGTAGAACAGGATTGAGTATTTAACATTACCTTAGAGTAAGGCAGAGTAGAACAGGATGGAGTATTTACATTACCTCAGAGTATGGTAGAGTAGAACAGGATGGTGTATTTACCATTACCTTAGAGTAAGGCAGAGTAGAACAGGATGGTGTATTTACCATTACCTTAGAGTAAGGTAGAGTATAACAGGATTGAGTATTTAACATTACCTTAGAGTAAGGCAGAGTAGAACAGGATGGTGTATTTACCATTACCTTAGAGTAAGGTAGAGTAGAACAGGATGGAGTATTTAACATTACCTTAGAGTAAGGCAGAGTAGAACAGGATGGAGTATTTACCATTACCTTAGAGTAAGGTAGAGTAGAACAGGATGGAGTATTTACCATTACCTTAGAGTAAGGCAGAGTAGAACAGGATGGTGTATTTACCATTACCTTAGAGTAAGGTAGAGTAGAACAGGATGGTGTATTTACCATTACCTTAGAGTAAGGTAGAGTAGAACAGGATGGTGTATTTACCATTACCTTAGAGTAAGGCAGAGTAGAACAGGATGGTGTATTTACCATTACCTTAGAGTAAGGTAGAGGTGGACATGGTGGATTGTATACCATTTATACCATATATAAGTATGCATGGCTCCTGTGGTCATTCCAACCCCACAATTAAGGTTTAACCTGATACTATGCTAGCAAAGGATTATGGAATATACAAATATATATGACACAAAAACAATACAAAAAATAATCACAGACAGACCGACCACGACAGAAATGGGAAGCAGTTATACAAAAGACGAAACAGTATTCTATCGAAATATTTTGAACAGAATACACAAACAGTGGTAAAAATATGTCTAAAATGTGTTGAAGATATCCTGATGTAAGATTGAACTTGCTAAACCCCTCCCAATGACACGATCCTAAACTGCTGATTGATACTCAGAACAATGAGATAATCTGAGATGCAGGTAGGTTTTCCTGCAGGTAAGACTTTTTCAAATTAATGTCAATATTTGAAAAAAATGAAATTTTCCCTCCAGTTCCTTAATAGTGACCCAAATTTGCCTTAGCTAATCAGCCCCAATTTCTCACTCTGGAGAGTTCAAAATCACCAGAAAAAAATGGAAAAGTCAGTATTATCAGTTATTAAGGGAAGAAGAAAAAAAAGGCCACAGGCTTCTAATAAGTGAAGCTGTCAGGTGGTGGCCATCTATCTAGCGGAGAGAGCGGTCTTACTCCCCCAGTATATATCCGTCCGCTATGGGAGCAGAACGACTCATCTGTGCCGATCGGAAGAGCCTCGCGCGGAGCTGAAGAACAGCGGGCGATGGAGTCATATGAGATTTCAGCAGCCTGCATCTCATAGAATTATTAGGAGCAGAAAAAACGAGAAAACCCAGGTTTACATGCCCCTGTGCAGTAGCACAGATGCGATACACTTCCTTACAGGAGTACGATGATTGTAGCATAATGTCAGCCAGTAGTATTTAATAACAAAGATGTGACACAGTGTCACACAGCTGTAATGCATTGTGGTTATGGCTGAATTCATTCTAAGTGGCTAAAGTCATTGTTTTTATGTCCGGATTTAAACGTTGACAGTATCTGCATATAGTTACGTGAGAAATCCCACTTCTGGGTCCCTGTGGCAAGCTGGAGTCAGCCCGTGAGCAACAATTCATCAACCATTTGATTAAAAGTGATGAAAACCATGTCATTTTATATGCCGGAAAAAAATAAATCAAATGGTACATGAATGGTAGCACAGTACTGCGGCTTGGTAGAATTACATAGTGTAGTGGATAGTTTTGATGCTACTAATTTCATTTAACAAATATTTTGTGTACAGCTGATGGCTGAAACTATTTCAAAATTAATTTATTTTCAGTGTTTATTTCAGTACTTTATTTCAGTATGTTTGAATGACCGATTGTAACCAGTCAAAAGTAGATGTTTCAGTAAAACAGCTTGCGTCAGGGCTTGGTCTGGGAGAGGAAATCGGGGCGGTATGAGGGCACATTCACTGGGCCCCTGAGCTGAGTTTCCTTCCTTCCAGGTTTTAAAAAGGAAAATACGGTCAAACCCTAGAGCCCAGAGAGGAAAGGAGAAATCCTGTTCACCTAATGAAAAACAGGCTTTGGGTGTGTTTGTTTTATTTTGTTACTTTTATGTATTTCTGTCTTTTTAGTTTCACAGTTTATTTTGACATGTCTTTGTTAAAGGCGGCTTTTGTGACTAACGTTCCAAAACCCTGTAAAGATACCAGCTAAAAGGTGAATATACTATCTCCCTGTGTTTGCCTATTGTATTCCTCCCAGCGGCATCACATGATGTGCTAGGGAACAGAGCTGCTGGTCAAAGCCTGGAAGTGGGGAGATTTTTCACATGATATTGTTTAGTAGATTTTGTCAAACTTAGTCATCTGATTGGATTCAATCACAAACATTATTATTATTTATTATTATTTACAGAAATTCAGTTCAGGGGCTGCACCTCAACTAGAAGATGTGCTGCACATGACTGATAGTAAGTATCGAAAGCTGACCAAAAAATAGGTACTTTTAATAAACGCCTTATCAAACTTTCAAATGAAGAACCAGATGGTTACAGTATCTCAGTCATTTCTGAGAATAACACTCAACTCTTATCACAAAGTTGTTGGCTTGCCTGATTTTGTTGAGCCATTTTGTTTCAAAGGCAGTTGCTGCCACTTGAGGATGGAGCCGAAATGGTCAACCATTTCTTAACATCCTTCTTGTACGTAAGGGGATTTGTTCCTTTATGATCTCCTGTTTCATAATGATTACACTTAGACTTGTATCTTAGGAATATGCCCTTAATTACTCACTTTAAATAAAATAATACACGGTCCCTCAATTGCCTGCTACTTTCCGGAACTGCTTGCAGCAGCAATCCCACAGAACTGGTCTGAGATAATAACAGATGAAAAGCAATACATGAGCCAATGGAAGCAAGAGAATAACATACGCAATGTACTTCGATCTCAACCAACCTTTGTAATAATGAAGTAATTAAATAATAATTGGAGCTAAGAACTGACGCCAGCATTTGCTGGTGCACTTAAATATTTTTAAATCTCCTTCTTGTTCTCTACTTTTGCTGTTTGAATTATTCATAAATCGGCTACTTTTAGGACCTAATAATCATGCAGTTGATGTATCGCTTTGGAAACACATCGGCCCTGTTCTAAAAACGGAACTTTTATTATGTTTGATAAAAAAAACCATGTCAAAACGATTTTTTTTTTGATAAAGCTAGCTTAGCAAAAGCACAGGCCCAAAAATACGAAGAGTACCAAAATTTACCAGACAATGTTGGCCACCATGACACTCTTAGCATTTCTACGTGTATGTGTGTCTTTGCATGTGTTCATGGACAAGCCGATGCTGCTTCATTGCCTCCATATTTGCGCGAGTGTGAAAGGGTTTAAATCACTCCTAGAGGCATTCTTAATGGGGATTAGAGCTCTGATATAAACTTCAATGGCTCTCAAGATCCTCTTACGGGCCCATCCATCTCAATACAGGGTAAACAAGCAGACAGCACTACATTCACAGTGATAAGGTTTAGATTGAAGTCACAGAAGGGCCAACGAGATGCATGTTTCCGCAAGACTAAACTGAGTCGCTGAGTGCCGTCAGTCTTTTTTTCTTTTCATTTTCTTATAAGTGACTGTGATATGGACATAGCTAAAGCATTCAGTCCCTTTTCTGTAAACAACCTCTCACGGAATAAGTAATAACATATGTTCACTGATGTTTACTGATCTAAAACCTCTTCACTGCCCCCTGCTGCACAGGAGTATTACTGCCATCAGGGGATTTCATCTTTGCAGTGTTGGGAGCGTACAGCTTACACGGAGCCAAAGGTGGGAAAACCTCGGCTTCAGAAAGTTGAAGTTCTACCATGTATTTGTTCCATTCTTGTGCTAAGCTAAGTTAAAGTTGATTTTAATCAGCTCAGCTCTTCAGCCAGCTAGATGAACTTTTACTTTCACAGAACTGTGAGGTAGTTGTACTTTCTTGTCTCACATGTGGGGGGGGGGGGGTGCGTTCCATTGCTCAAAGTTTGTCTTCTCGTCTCTTCCAGTGCCTCCTCGTCTCCTCCAAACGAAGGATACACTGATGTATCCTACCATGGAAGTCTTCACATTTCTGGGCGACATCGTTGTGCTCATGACCAGTCACTTTGAAAGACCATCCCACATAATATTTTGATTGGTTTAGATATCCTGGGAATCAGTCGAAGTTACACAATCTCATCAATGGTTGAGGTTGACTTTGACCATGGGCTAATCCAATTAGCTGTTCCAATTTTCGTTTCATCACCTCGTTTCCTCCTCTCCTCCATTTGTTTCCTCCCCTCCTTTCCTCTGCATGCTTTCGGGGTAGGAGACAAGAGGTAGGACAGAAGTGGAGGAAACAAGGAGACGAGAAAAAGTACTGGAACGCACCCAGGGCTTGCTTTATAGATGCCCTCCCAGAATGCACCTGTATGAGCTGTATCAGCCTCCTCCCAAGACAGGCCTCTGAGAGCAGGAAGTGCCCTTCTCCATCTCCTGGAGCTTTACAGTGATTTGTTCCCTCACCATGCAATGTCTGACTGACTGTTGAGACCCCTTCATTGCTGCTTGCAGCTGTATTTTCAAATGAGATCTTGTTTATTTTGGTTGATTCAGTGGTCAGAAGTTTAGTTAAGAACCAGGAGAAAGAGGAAAATAGAGTCAGAAACCTCTGCAGGTGACGCCATACATCCACTCCGCCCCCTGAATCCCGTGCACCTTTGGTTTGACAAGTCCACTCACTGGGAATGACGGCCATGTTAGGTTCAATCCATTGAGAAAAAGAGAAAAAAAACAAGCGTCACTTTTCCATCTGGACACTGGAAATAAAAACTAAAATATGACCACTCCTTTCCGCTTTCCTCCTTTTTATTTCCATTACAGTTATGACAGGGTTGTGACAGTGGGACAAAGAAAAAGCAAGAACAAATTAACAACAAGATTTTAATTAGATAACTGGATACATGTGTACTGCGACCCTCAAAAAGTCTGTACAAACTTCCCTTCAGTAGTTCCACATGAACAGACACTATTTCAGATTATGTAACAACAGACCCACAAACAGCTTAACACATCAAATAGAGATACACCACACACACACACACACACACACACACACATATATACATATACGTATATACAACATTTTTGGAATGAGACTAACCCGGACGTCAAAACAGACTTGATCTTGAAGATAAAGCAATTACCTGTATATATTTGTTCAGCTGTTTGCTTGTGTCCTTGGGAACTACGAGGTGGGAGGAGGGGCAGGTCGGGGGCTTAAAATGTTACCGAGGAACGCTGACATGCTGGCTGCCATAGGACACATTCTGTTCACTTAAATACCACTGTTAATTAACAAAGAGAGGGTGGCTGACACCTGGATGATGGATGACACTGAGCTGATCCGAGCATTTAGAGAGAGGCAGATTAATGTATTAATTAAACATTAAACGAGGAGATGCTCTTTCATCTTTCTGCCAGACGGGGTGTACGGATAGGTGGGGGGGGGAGGGAGGGTTAGGGTTGGTGGTTGGCTGAAAGAGGTATATGTGTCATGTGGGGGGGGTGGGGTGATACCTGGGGAATGATGGGTAATTTATGACAATGCTGTATCTACCCAAGAGAGGAAGAAGGAAGTTACCCTGTGAAATTGAAGTTCTAAATTATATATAAATGGCCTCATTGTCAGAATTTTAATTTGCCACACCAGTAACAGGCCAAGCCTAAAATTTCCTGCAGCGTGCCTCATGCTCCCTCACCAGTTTTTTTTGATGATGATCGATCTGGCGGTGGCGCCCCGTTGAATTTGTACCTGCAAAGCTCCGAAACTGCAACGGTAGTTTTCACAGGAGCGCGTGGGAGGGGTGGGGGGGGAACTAATTTTGTCCCGCCACAGATCTTTTCACCTCTTAGAAGATGAAAAAGTTTCTTGCGCCAGTACAACTTAGGCACAATGTTCTCCGCTTATGGACATTACCTGAGTTGCGATCTAAATTTCATATCGTATTTATGTTCATTTGTATTTAATGTTTTGCCTGCATAATGTGGAAGGACTTTAAGTACAGAGGATGAATGTGTCCTCATAAATTAAAAACTTAAATGTAAATAACATCTTTGAAAAGGACCGAAGGCTAATGACTGCTTCCTGTTTTAGGCTTGGATATATTGGGCATTTTGGGGCCTATTATCCAACGTGATCAACACCCAAACTTTAATCCACCCATTAGGTGTAATTATAAAGATGATAACTACTCGTTTGGTCAGCTGATGGCAAAAAGATGGGATATATAAGGATAATTAGAATGAATGCCATTCAGTAGTGTTAATGAAGGCTAAACTAGTAAGCTAAGGTTATCAAGTTATATTAATTGCTTTGATTGCTACCACTCAAGTCTCGAGTCCTAGTTATAGGTTTGAGCATCTGCTCACAGTCCTACAATGGGAAAGCTAATCAAGCATGCCAAAACTAAAGAGATTTCAGTTGCAAGTTATTTGCTGTATTAATAAATATTCGAAAACGACCATGCCTTACAAATGCATCCTGAAAGACTCAATTTAGGAGGGTACACATTTTATCAGAGGTGTCATCACCCCTTCTGCATCAGTTATGTTGTAAAAAATAACCAATATTGAGACATATTGACCTATGTTAGATAAAACCGGAAATAGTTCCAGTGGTATTCTAAATGACTGCCAGTGGGGGGATTTTCTTTTGACTCTGAGGAAGGCATTGTAGACGTTGAAACATCAGTCCCCCTCTGTTTTCTGAGCTTTGTGTGCTTCACTCTTCCTTATTTTGGGGTAATCCCAGTCAAGTTGTGTGGTTAAGAAGTCCTTTATTATAGAGGAAATATTGTTCTATAATCTGTTGCTTCATGGCTGAGTGGAAGGGGCAGAGGATGTATATCTCAAGTGGTTTAGCCATCAAAGGAGCTTAAGCAGAGTGCCTAACCCTAACCCTAACCATAGCTCGTGTCAAGGCTTGGCCAATAAGCCCGCTTTAATCAGGAGGCTCCTGGAAAGCTAGTAGTAGCTTGGGCTCCTCAGGCTACCACTGCAGAACATGCCCAGTAGCCACTTGCCGCTAAGAACTCACCAGTTGTCCTCAGTGGGAGATTAGGCTCTCTGAAGCTAACCCACATGCATTACGTTGTGGAACACATAGAGTGGAAAATAGTCCTTAGCAATACGGGCAGGTGCAGTGAGACCCTCATTCATCGGGTTCGCTGGTCTTTGTTTTCACCCAAAAATCAAAGCAAAGTCAGAGTCAAGACGCTGTGTGGAAAGAGTTGACTGTGTAATCTAGTGGAACACAAAACCAGCAGAACCTAAATTCTGCCGCGAACCTAGTGGTCCACAACCCAATCCTCAGGATGTGGGTTGTGGACCACTGATACAATACAAACAGTGATTCCCAAAAAAAATAAAAGGGGTATGCATGGAAAGAAAAAGGTACAGGAGTGAAATGACGATCCCCGTCAAGTACACAAACGTTTTGAAGCAAACTCCCTCAGGATACTTAACATAAAGGGAAATGCACTCTGTTGTATGGAATGGTGTAAAATTCTCAGCTCGCAGATTACGGTGTGTAAAAAGCTGAGAGCAGCCGCGGGGTGACTGTTCCCCCCTACCCCCCCCCTCCCCCCACAGGAGTGCCTTTCTGGCTGGCCCCAGTTCCCCTCCCCCCACTCTGAAGATGGCACTGCATTAAGAGAGTGCCGGACACCGGGGGGCGGTGGGGTGCTGTAAATCACCGAAACGGCTCGACCTGGCAGCGAGACAGAGGGTCCGTTCCCCCCTAGAGGAGCAGCTCGCTCTCCGCTCCGGTCCATCAGGGCTGATCTCATCCCATTTCGGATGTTTGATTGCGTCCCTCGCGACATGAGGGGCAGATTTGGGGAGAGATAGGGGAGAATAGTGGTGTTGGAGGATGGGGGCTGGAGCGAGGTCTTACAAAGGAATGACAAGCACATGTGTTGGCAATCGCTGTAAACCATCCCTGACCCTTTCTTACACCCTGATAATCCTTAGTCTCTATTCCTGTCTGCAACAACTGGAGCGAAAACTTGTACTCACCTATATCCTGAAAAATATTGCCTGTATATTGACAAAAAAATTACGAAACTTATTTTATACATTTATTTATTATAACTTGCAGAACTGACAGGCTTGGCTGTGCTGAAGATCCTTCGGCTGTTCAACCAACAGGAGAATCTTCTGTCACTTGACCATAGCATCGGTGGTCTTCAACGTAAGTCCTGAAAGGCCACAGGCTTTGGTTTGTATACTGGTTTGTATTTTTACCCAAAAGTCAATGACCAGCCAACAAATCAACAAACATTTGATTAAACACCTACCTCATCTTCCCTGGTTTCTTGGGCCTAACCGGATTCGTAATTTTGAACTGTGGCCCTCCATGACCTGAACTGAGGACCACTGGCATACAGTGCGTTCTATTACACTAATACCGGATTTGCTACCCCTAACCAGGGACGAAACATTTAAGTCAGTACTTCTTGTGCAATGACTGATTTTCATATAAAATCAAGACCCTTCCTCATCGTCTTGATGAAATCCAGGTCCAGAGGACCTGAAAATGGTCTGACTGTTCACCCACAGCAGGAAGACGTGCAGTTATTCAGCTCTGGGCGCAGTTTTACGGTCTCCCAGTGGACAGGTGGTCATTCTCTGAAACTATCAAAAGAAATGATGGGTTAATAATGGATCCGGAGCAATACCTAGAGGCCCACTGTAACTCAGGACGTCTTAAGAATACATAATGACAAGAACAGGCTCTTCAGCCTTTCTAGGCCCAAGTGGGTTATGATATCCTTTCTTTTACTGGGTTCAATTCTAGACACTACAGCTCCCAGAAACCACATTGTGGATTCGTGTTCAGCTCTGGTTTGAGACTAAGTTTGCAATCGCTACTTAAGAAAAACTTTCAACGATTTGGACACTGTTACATGCAGGATGTGGTTGACCCTTATCCTCCCGGTTCCACTGTTTCGTTTTATGTCAAGCCTTCACTTCTGGGGTCGTCCTCACAATTGCCTGAAGACAGGTAGAGACAGGTACCTGCAGTGCCACAAGAACCAGCTCTTTGAAAAAGGACTTTGAGATGCACCCATGGGTGCATGTCTGCTGCTGCTTAGTCAAACATTTAGCCAGTTTTGACTGGTTTTCACCAATTTTGAAACACTTATGATATGCTCTGGTTTCTTGCTACAATGTAAATATTTGCTGGAGTGTACTGTAACTTCAGCCTAAATGAATCTTCAGAAAAAGCCAGATTCTTAGCTTGAGATAATTCATGGTAATAACTTCTCGGTCTACTGTTCAAAAGCTTTGAACGACTTTTAAAAATCAATCCTTTGGTTGGCGTGTTGGAATTTTACTCTCCTCCTACACTCAATGAAAGGACCCATTGTGGCTTGTGTGGGAAGATCTAATGAGCCCATCCCGAATGATACCAAAATGGGTATTTATCCTGACAAACGGTGTCATCCATCTTGTGTGCAGGCATTTGCTTGGCAGACTTCCTTAGCAGTCCCGTGCTCCAGCCCAGCCTGGAGGAGCGCCCTCTTAGGGTGAACAAATGCTCACATTTCCAGAAAGGGTTTATCCAAGGTGAAAGGCCCACATGAAAGCATGAACGAGGCTTTCCTTTCAGCTCTGTGAGTGCGGCTTCCTCTGTCACATAAACACTTCTGCCCTCTGCAGGCCACTTTGAGAATACACTTTCTCCAACTCCTGAGCAGCCTCCATTGTTAGAGCAATGCCTCTAGCATTGCATCAAATCACCGTTTCATGTGTTAACAAGACATTCAATCAAACACAGGCGTGGAGCCAGCATCTTTTTTAAAAGTTGTTTATTTCAGCTTAATGAAAGCCCTGCTCTTCACTCCATACAAGTGTCACTAACTGGATCAAGAGGGTAAATATTAGTTTGCCCATTTTAACAATAATGTCAATAATAAAAAAAAAGTTATTTACGCAAATCTTTTTTTTACCTACACAAAGAATTATTAAAAGATCCTTTTAGTTAAATCAAGGACCACAACTCTGCATGCAAGACTATTAAAAGAAACTCTAATCTGTGATTGCTACACTAAACACAGTTTGCTCTCCTACTATTCCTATCAAGATGATCCACTACAGTTTTTATGGGTGTAAGGGGGCAGGGGTAAGAGCAGTGTAAAAACACTGCAATCTTCTGAGGTACTATAGGCCCCTAAGAATATTTAAATTACAAGACAATCTGATCTTTTGAAACAATACTAACCCAAGTACTGGTCAATTGTTGTTTTTTTTTTTTAACCACTTAAGAGTTCATGTCTCTCTTTTTCCATGGACTAAAAATAGTAGCTGTTTAAAAACAATACATCCATTATCAGCTAGTTTTTATTCGCTCCAGTGTTTAAGTATATGCTGAGGAAAAAAAAAAAAAAAACAAAACAAGAGGTCCTTGAGATTTGTTGATGGGGGTCGCTGCTAAGCGACCAAAGCGGGTGGGGGATGGGGGGGGTCTTCCACAGTCTGCTGTCCCCAACCCCCCTTTTGTCCCCTTCGTTGTCTGATGTAGAGCACTTGATCCACGAACAGAAAGACCTGCTTCTCACCACACAGTGGGCAAGATTTCTTTTTTTTTTTTAAATGTAATTGTAATATCATTAATAAAATCGAACACAACTGTGGATCTTACTGTTGGATGTGGAGACTAAGGCCCACTTACAGGTCGTGAGTGGCCACGCTGGCAGTAACACAGGTTTGGTGTCACGGCAGTGCATTTCCGCACCTTCAGTTTGCTAAAGCATCCACACCGTGGCGTGGTGAGCAGTCAGGAGGCTACTACAGTTCTGTGCTACTGAAACCCTACGGAAATGGCTAGAATCACAGTGACGTTTGCACATGTACTCTGATAGCGGCAACTGGAAAAGCAGGCACTGTTACCAGTACTGCTGTGAAAACCTGTAACCACTTGACAACAGTTATAGTCAATTCATTAAGGGTTCCGTAGGTAATTGGTACTAACCAACAGGCCTTCTGTGACATACGACACAGAACCTAAGGTTTGGCCAACTGCTCAAATATGCACAAAGTATCCTTCGCCATTTCCTGTCACACATTGCTGTAGTGTCGCTCTCCTTTGATCATGACAACAACTCACCAGCGATGACCCCCAATCACATTCACAAGCGAATATAAAAACAATTTTTAAAAAAAAACTCAAAATAGGAAAACAAATACAAATACCTGTGAGCATTTTTGAAGGCCACAAGGTTTTGCGAATCACTTATTAATCAGTAAGTCTGTATATATTAAAAAAAATATTTCGACAAAAACTGGTAAAGCTGCCTCCAGGTGCAGTGTCCTGAGTCTTCAGTGCTGTTCTACACTGGAGTCTAAATGTGTCATCTCCATAACATGAATGATATCACTGACCTCATCACTGTGCGACTCCTTCCTGTTACAGAGTGTTATGGCAATGACCGGCCACTAACCAATAAAATCATGTTTTGTGAATCAGATATCTCTCATTCACAAATGTCGGAAAAGCTTTATTTTCCCCCTCCCTCTTTCTCACAACCAATTCCTGGCATACGAAACTAAGCACTAACTGTTCTAGCATATTCTGACAGGATTCTTTTACAGATAACTACATTTAATCTTTCTCTATAGCTTCTCTATATATGCATGTATAAACCCGGCTCTGTCATTGCTATGGTAATAAGCCACCCACCCTTCTGTTCCCCACCTCCCAGTACCATTAAAACACAAACGGTAAAATCTAAATAATAATGAAAAATTAAAAAAAAAAAGTTTTATCAAAAAATCAAGTAGAATAAGTACAAAAATTATCCACTTTCTAACACAAGGAACTAACTGACCCAAAAACCAAAAAAAAAAAAAATAAAAAAAATAAAACGTTCAACTGTCTCGCTTCCGGAAGCCCATGACCGGATCCGCAGTTTCGTCCTGTGCCCCGGCGATGGCGCCGCCGAGCTCCGGACTTAGCGGCCATGATGTGGCGGGCGTGTTTCTCCAGGGTGGCGGTGGGGTGAGGGTGGTGGTGGTGGGGGGGGTAGAGGGGGAGCTGTCAAACGGCCAGACGTCCGGGCGGGGGGTGCAGGGGGCTCCAGGCGGCTGTGGGCGGGGGCGGCTCCTGGGAGTACGCCCGAACTTCACAGCAGGACTGGTTCTCCACCTTCGCCACGGTCCGTCCCTGGCAGAGCCGCCGGTGTCGCAGCAGCCGATCCGTCCGTGAGAAATTCTGACCGAGAGAGAGATGGAGGGAGAGCGAGAGAGACAGAGAAAGACAGAGGGTGAAAAAGAGAGAGATGTAAACATTTAATGGTGTAGTTACCCCCATATGGTCAGCTGATCCATTTCGCGACACATCTCAAGCGGTCATATAATACCTACACAACATCCACTGTTTCCCACAGAATTACATTGTATTTGTTGTGGTAGCTAACTGGGGGGTGGTGTGTGCGTGTGCTCGCAGAAAGAAGCACACCCACGCTTTCTTAAATTAGTCATTAAATAATACCGTATGTAAGGTGCTCCACTGTAAATGTTTTAATCGCCAAGTACTTTGTGACAAATAAATAACTGAACAACATATCCAGCTCCACTGAAAAACATATACAGCTCCATTGCCAACACTTTGTGTCAAAAAAAACATTAAAATAATAATAATAAAAAAAATTTTTGTGCCCCCCATGCTTAATTGAAACACATTTCATTTATTAAAAGGTGACACTAACTTATATTGTCGTCTTTTTTTGAAATGACTTTTTTGTGAATCGTTTCACTCATTCTGTTATCCTTTAACGGTCATTACGTATCATATTAATTGCATTAAAATGACGTATCAAAAGCAATTATCCGTCGTGTGGAACATTGATTTGAAACGTTTTTGTACCATTACTACAAAAATATGTTTATAAAATAATTTATGAACTGAATATTCTTGGGTGTCTCTCACCTTCATTCTGCAGTCTCTGAAGTTATGCTGCTATCCTACTCTAGATCTCAGAACTAATAATCAACTTGTTTCCACTTCTGCCTCTATTTTATCATTTATCTAACTTTATTTTCTCATTGTTATTTTCCACTTCTGCCTTCAAAGGAAGTATTTAACTTCTCGTTAAATGTATGAATGAAAGCTAATGAATGAAATCTATGGTGGATCGGGGGTATGTGAACTGTTGAATATTTCCAGACATTTATGTCCAGCACATATTGAGCATTCAGGTCTTTTGGCATTTGTACGGATCGTAACGCTGGGTTGTCATTAGTGTGCCAAATAACGATCAACATGTTGCTAAGGCTAAAATGAATAAAAATGAATACGTTATCTGTGTAATAAGAGTTGATATTATTTGTGAGAGGTAGAGCTTTCATAAACGCAGCTAGCTCATTATCTGATCTTCTATGCCACAGTCCAGTCTAGCTGGCCTGTACTGGAGAGTTAATGTTAGTTAACGTGGATAGCCAACGATCTTAATTAGGGTGGTCACATTGATTAGGGAAAGTGATCGTGTTGTACAGAAACAATTGTAATCACTTGGGTTTACTGGTCGAAGTAGCCTAGCTAGCAATGTAGCTAGATAAAGACACTGTCGCAAAACACAACTTCTTATTTCTCAGGTGTCAGATCATACGGCTTAAGCCATCACTTCTGTAGAGTACAGTGATCAGTTGTGTGCCTGTGGAAGACTGTTTTAAGGCCACCTTTTTCGTTCCCTGCTGTGAGAGACAGCGAGTTGACACACGTTCATGTTCCAATGTAAATTGGCAAAAGGCCATGGAAGCTGGAGACAAACTGAAGAATCAGTCCACAGTAGCGTTTCACAACAAGAAAAATATCAAGACTTGGTTATGATAAGATACGCAGCGCAAGGGGGGGAGGTGTGCTGCACAGCCCGAAGATGCATTCTAGAATGGAGCACATCTGACAGACCGTTCCAAGTGTACGTGAGCAACGGGTCTGTTGTCAATGTGTTTGTGAGAGAGGTAGCGAGAGCGGGGCTAGCTGAGGCTTAGCAAATCAATACGCTGCATGAAGCTCTACAATAAAATACAAATTTCACCCATTTTAAATACAAAATAAAAACAAATAGAAAATCATCTGTGGCGGTAAATGTTGATATTGTGGCGGGCCGCCGCAAATAAATCAATGTATGGG
This sequence comes from Albula glossodonta, assembly GCA_019788955.1. Lineage (NCBI taxonomy): Eukaryota > Metazoa > Chordata > Actinopteri > Albuliformes > Albulidae > Albula > Albula glossodonta. The sequence goes on along the minus strand of JAFBMS010000004.1, from coordinate 27,232,564 downwards.
AAACACATCTAATATCACATGAAAAAACCCAGCTGATTTGCGTTGCGGCACACTTTGTCATTAAAAGGGGGTTGCGGGGTCGAGTCTCATGCTCACCTGCTGGCAGCGTTCGCACTGGTAGGGCTTCTCTCCGCTGTGCACTCGCTTGTGTCTCTCCAGGTGGTAACGCTGTATAAACCTCATGTCGCACATATCGCAGGCGAAAGGCTTCTCCCCTAGACGCACAGAGAGACGCCAGTTAGGTCACCGTCTCCAAACGAAGGCGGTCATTATCAAGCCACTAACCCACAAAGCTTATGTCACATTACACTAACGTGGCACTCACAGCTGCTCATGCCCCTGTAGCCAGACTGTGATGTAAATGCTAACAAACGAACATTTCAGCAAATAAGTATCCTCTGCTTCACTGAATTTGCTTACATTTGCATGTGCAGACAAAGCTAGTGACAGTCAGTGATCTTTCAGAGTTCTGAAAATAATAATTTTGACTAAATGTAAGAATTTAAAAATTGAAGTAAATCCATCAGTTGGTATCAGTTCCATTTCAATTCAGTCAATCTGCGATATGAATTGAAAAACTCCACTGACGTTCAGCAGGTATTTTTATATTAACAAACTAAGTTTGGTTTATTGACCGAATTAAAAAACAACTGACCCAAACCCTGATGTTTTACTTAAATGTAACCAGTTTTTTTTTTTCCGCAGGGGAACACAATTAAAATCAGCCAATCATTACACAACTTCCTGTTAGCTGAATACTACGGTCACTTTATCGGTTTATGACGGGACATTTACTACTTGGCTAGCAGTCATTAACTGTGCACCAAGAATACTGCAAGTGAGATTTTCCCTCTAAAATTGTATAAATGTTTACAAAGTATTCTGCATGTTTAACATCCCTAGAAAGCAGTATAGGAGCAATTTCATCAAACAGTAATTATATCTGTCAATATATATGGACGTTTAAATTCAGCAAAGGTGGTATTTGAGCAAAAAAAAAATAATCAAATAGGATAAGTACAAAGCTTCTCTCCGCTGTGAATTCGCTTGTGTCTCTTCAGGTGGTAACGCTGAATAAACCGCATGTCGCACACGTCGCATGCAAAAGGCTTCTCCCCTAGACGCATAGAGACCCTGGTTAGGAAATACTCTCCACACAAAAGGCAATCATTAACCAAGCCACTTATGTCACACTACACCACACAGTGCTGTCAGTAGGGGGCGGTGTAGTGCAACACAAGTGTTGCGAGTTAGCAGCTTGAAAACTTCCCCATTGACAATGTTCTTGAAGTGTAGTCGGTTTTTTTCCCCCCCACCGACACTTTAACGTCATGCATGCTGAGACAGTGTTCAGGCTACGTTTCAGACTATGACTCGCAAATGATACTAACAACAATATGGGCACAGAAATATTCTGTGGAATTGATGTTGATATACCATTTATCAAAGGCATTTGCAATACACTCTCCATCTTGTGAAATCATCTTTAAAAGCCAAACCCATGAATTGTGTAAACAAAGCTAGTGACATTCAGTTAACCTTTTTTTTTTTCCTCTCTCATACAATTGATTTACAGGAAGTCGAGCATTTCTTCACGTAAACACCAGGTGAACCTACGCTTGTACTGGACCACTATGACTTCGTCTCATGCTTTATCTGAATGCAGTTGTACAGGGCGGGACCTAAACGGTTAGTGGGCACTACTAGCACAGCTCCATGCAAGCACCAGAATTAAATATGTAATTTAACCTTACTTCACCTAATTTATACATCTGAGACATGCTTGACAGTACTGTAAATGGAAAAGAATACACCAAATAGTTGCTAAAGTCTTTTGGAACTCTTGGTGCATCTTAACACAGGGTTGTTTGAACAAAAAAAAAAGAAGAAGCGGCATTTTAGCAAAAAGCAAATAGGATAAGTACAAAGCTTAGCTCCAGTGTGAACTCGCTTGTGTCTCTCCAGGTGGTAACGCTGAATAAACCGCATGTCGCACACGTCGCATTCGAACGGCTTCTCCCCTAGAACGACAGAGACCCTTGTAAGGAAATGCTCTTCGAACAGAGGCAAACATTATCAAGCCGTTAAACCGCAATGCTAACGCCACACTAAAATCGCAACATTGCTGCCACCGGAACATGCCGAACATGCACAACGTTAAACGGAAAAATGACTACACTTCAAGAAGTTGGATTTCAATTGGTTATTCCATTCCATTTTGTGTTTGTGCTCAACCAATGGAAGCTGACAGTCAGTTAAGGTAACTGGCCTCACCTGTGACAGCCAATCACGATGGGCTTTTGGTAACTCTCCCTATACTACACTCCTTACTTTTAGCTGAATGAAAACCTCAATCTTTTGCTTGTCTAAAAATGTTAAAACTTTATTTAGACAATGATAATAGAACAACACATTCTTGTAACGCAGCGTTTGACTGTTCTTGGAAGTGGTATTCCCTTCTTAAATTGAGAGCGAGTTGTCTCTCTGTTTTGTTTTTATTAAACCATCTACAATTACATGCTTCGATAAGGATATGTAGAGACACATAAATATTTTACGGAACGCGTATATTTCTATTTAGTACCGATCAGTTCATATGTGTTAACGAACATCAACACTTGCTCTCCTTTTCAGTTAAACACTTGTATTTGTTAGTGACATCACTGAAAACCCTTTAACATTTGTACCCACGACTTTTGTCTCTGCATTGTTAGTGAACTTTTATGAACTGAAGGTACAGGAGACTGTAATCAGTTGCACATAGGTAGTGAGGTAATACATTCATACAAAACGAAAAAAAAAAAAACACACAAATAGAGATGGCTGTCTCATAGGGTCACGTTAGTGCACTCAAATTCCATAAACGGTTGAAAAAGTCAGTGCCAGACTTGGGTTAACTGTCAGGCAGTCAGCAAGTCAGTATTTGTACCATGATCAAACACATTACGGATTTATTTTTTTATGACTGATTTTTCATGGGGGGGGGGGGGGGGGATCTAACAGAAAGTTCACTGACTGCCAACAGTGACAATATTTACTCTTGTGATGTTGAATATACATGTTACATAAGGGATAATGCATGACAAAGTGTATGGTTATACAGAATTACTGTACTCCATGGAGGTGAAACAAAAGCTATGAAGTACGTCACTGCACCACCATTTACGTAATTTTGTGCAACGGTTGCCTACACCGCTGATTGCATTATTCCACTTATACCACGGCCACTTGCCAGAGAAGTTTCTTTTGATACTGACTGTGCAGTAGAAATGAATAAAGATACGACCGGTTTTATTTCAAAAGATAACATATCAACTGGTTTCATAAGGTTTTTGTGTCAAGCGAAGAATTTAGTCGACTGTACTGATATTTAATAACGTACCAAATACTACACCGCTTGACAAAAGTCTAATGATTGGAAGTTTACAGATTTACAGTGAACCCTTGTTATAGCTGACCTTATAACTATTTCAGCTGTAACTACATGTGTGGTCTGATCTGGTTAATATTTGTTAAAATTCCTCTTTTTCTTTCCCTTACACTTTTCTGTTATCTTTTTCTCTCTTTACTCCTCACTCGCTACCTCTTATCTACTTTCACTGTTCTCTCTTTACCTTAGTTTTTTTTCTTTACCTTTCTCTCTTCCCTCTTTCTTCTAATATTCATTGTTATTGGTAGCTATTACGGTGGTGCAACATCGTACCACAAAGGATTCTTTGGACACTTAATTAAAATGACACAGTCTTGAGTATTTTTGTACACCGAACTCTGAGTAAATATGGCTTGGTACCACAGCCGAGGTGGGACTACTGTGAGTTGTTTATTATCACCCGGTTATATCGTTCTATCAGTTATATCGTACTCCCTTTCCCTGCAATTAGGGTTCACTGTATAACCAAAAAATTCATATTTTCAAATTTATATAAAAATTTAAATACAAATTCACGTATTTGCTGGTTTTGTGAAGTACTATGACAACCAGCTGACATATTAACAGAAATTAATATATCAACAGAATCTGATAAGTTACCTTAATATTTTCTAAATTAATAAGTACGGAATCCTTAACCACAAAAATGCTTTGCTAGATGCAGCTTGCTGCAATGGTGAAATCTGGTAGGTACAATATTTTTATCTGCAAATTTAATCTTGGCTACTTGTTTTGAATCACTGTTACAACTTGTTATGGTTTGATGAAGCCCTGGAGGTAGATCATGTAGCCAGGGGTTCCATTTGCTTCTGGGCGTACAGTTATATTAATTTAAAGTAAGCTCTTCCACCCAAACAAGAGGGACAATTCAATCTGGCCGTGGTATTAAGGCGAATATTGATGTCGTAAATATCCAAAAATCCTGACCCAGCAAGCTTCTGAAGCCCGCCTTTCTGAAGTGCGTGTGTGTAAATGATTAACTCTAATGTGATGGTGGACGCTGTGGACGAGCTACGCCTTCCGGCCTGAGCAAAATGTGCGGGGCGGGAGGTGGAGAATCTACCTGTGTGGATGAGGATGTGTCGTTTCAGGTGGTAGCCGCTACGGAAGGCGCCGTAACAGTGCTCGCAGATGAAGTTCTTCTGCACTTTCAGCGGGCAGTCGCCGTTTTCGTCCACCACCACCACCTAGGGAGGGAGGGACACACAGGGAGTGGTATTTAACTCAGGAACGCGACAGCAGGCCCAAACGAGAGGCATGATTTTTCGTCTGGGCAGCAGAAGAAACAAACGGTCAAGTTCAGCAGATAAATCTAATGGACGATTCATTTCATTTCGTTTGGAAAATAATGATCCTGATTTCTGTTTTTACTTTATGGATTAGATAAATGAGACAGACACACAAGCACGGGCGTGTTTGAGCATATACACATGGACATTTACATATAAGGCAGGGGTTTAAACCTAGTACGCAAATCGAAAATTTTTGTTTTATCTTGGTTCAGGTATACTTCTACCCTTAAGATGATATGGGTGTGGCCTCACCTGGAGGAAGAGGAAGAGTTTTCCAGAGGAAGGCAGCGGAAGATGAAGAATACACCTCCGTTTGTTTGTAAATAATCCTGCTTAATGCAGTTCTTGGGGCACAGTTATATTACGATTTAAAAATAAACACACTTCCCCAAAAATAGAGAGTAGGAAAAACGGAATTCGTCTGATGACTGGACACGCGCTGGATTGTGAAACTTCCTGTGGACTTGTTTTTGGTTCTTTTATACAGACTTCATACACACATATACATGTTCTTGGTTTTTTTCGGGTATTACATACCATCATTAGTCCTTCTACCTTTTCTAGAAACAACATTATTGCAAACAGAAATGGCATTGGGCTGCAACTATAGATAACATTCATATAGGACCTCCACTGTATATTACACACGTACTGTCTACGCGGTTTTACATTATGCTGTGAATTAGATTTTGGTTTGTATTTTTTTCCACTTAATATTTTTGTTTTTACCACTAAAGGGAATGTATTAGATGTGGACTGAAAATCCCTGAAAGTGCGCCTTTTAGTTTTTGGATGAGGGTTTTACGGTCAGAACGACTTGGAATTCTCAGAGGGCATTTTCAGTGTGAGCTACCCCATCTGAAATGGCTTGCGGTCACACCACTTGATCCCCTCCCCCCTGTGCTTTTCCTCCCGGTGACTCCACCCCCTCATGCTGCCACAGTGTTATCTACACCCTGCCCCACCAACGCAACCCCCCCCTCCCCCAACCCCGCTGCCGCACCCTCCCCCCCCCCCACAACCGCGCTGCTGCACCCTCCCCCTCCCCCCCAGCCCTAGTCTCCCTCCCCCCACCCAATCCTCTCACTTTGCAGGGCGTTCCAGACTTCCTGTTCTTCTTTTTCAGCTGCATGTCGTCGCTCTCTCGCATTTCCTTCTCGTCCAGCAGCCTGGAGGAGTGGAACTCTCCCTCCTTCCTGATGAGCTGCGGCGAGAGCAGAGGGGCACCCTGAAAACACAGCGCTTTAGAAGGGGCTCCCCAAAAAAAAAAGCGTGTTAAGAGTCGGGTGCCCTGACTCCACTGCGTTTAACATGAGCGTCCTGAACCCGCTTTGTTCAGGGACGAATGTCCTAAAACTGCCACAGAAAGAATACTGAAAAAAATCCACAGTACAAAGGACAATCACTGCAACCCACTCTCAGTAAGATACTGGAATAACCCTTTTTCTGGGTCATTAAGCTAACCCCTGTGAAATGTTTTCCAGTGGTTAGCCAAGGGCAGGTTAAACATAGCCATCTGAAGTGGAGTCAGTTTAGATCTTTGCGCACACAATATATCGTATATATCCTTTTCTCACACACAGAAATTGTCAAAATGATCATTACTTTACAAATTGCCATTTTTCCAATGGTAAAGTAGTATGGACATGACACTGTAAATTCTGGTATTCAATGTCTATGAATGAAAGAATTGTAAATACATCATTTTTATTTGTTTGATATTTACCATGTTGTGTATGAAACCAGTAACAGAATTCAGTATGTATTTAAAAACTGGATAAACATATTCATCCAGGAAAAAGTACATATTGTTGTACACCAGGTTAACACACTTCCATTATCTAGTTGACCCTTCGTCCCTGCCTATTTGATCCTTCATTCTTAAGGACTGTTCTGGTCTCGACTTTTTTCTGTCTGCCATAGAAAATGTGACCAATACTACATTTAGAAAGTACATTTCTCATTTCAACTATGAAAACACTCCGCCCTCCCCGATGTGCGTCTCACCAGCGGTGGGCAACTCAGGCCGCTGGGAAGGATCATGTGACTCTGTGGCACACGTTCCGTGCTCTCTCGCTGTCCGTGGTTCAGCGGTGACATCATCTTCTTCTGTCCAGCCATGGAGCTGGCCTGCATGAGTGCCATGCTGGACAACACTGCCTCACAGCCCAGCAATCCCGCCTGCCAATCAACACCCAGGGTTAGCGGTAGCCATGGGAACCACACACAGACAATAAGGAAGACGACCATAGGGGTGCAGAAACAAAAGAGTAAGCTGGAACTTTGGTTGAACACTTATGTTGTTACTTGTTGTGCGTGCTGGGGGTCAACAAAATAATGGAAAACTCATATGCAAAAATGGTAGAATTTTGAAGTAATGATACTTGCAGTAAAGGAGTCTACAGGTGTTTCAATATTAATCTCAATAATAAGTATAAAAACGTTTCTGTAATCAAAATGTTTTCACATCAATATTTTCATACTCCAGTTTCTAACTGCTAAAATGAAAAAGCAAAATGAGACATCAAACTGATTTTGAAAGAGGTCAAGCGGTTGCTTCCTGAATTGTAGGTCCTTCAGTCATAGAAACACCCAAGTTACTTCATGAAAAACAAAATAGCATACGCCAAAAAAGAAAAGCTGCTTCAAAGAGTGGAACTGTGGTTGCAAGTTGAAGCTCATCGACAAAGACAATCAAACACTTAAAATAATTGATTAAAGATGAATGAACCTACGCTTCCATTCCAAAAATGTCTGTTGTGCTGTTGTGTGTTTCACAAGACCAATATGCAACAACAATATGCAACAATAACCTGGTCTAAATGAATAGACAACCTGGACTTCTAAGCAGTGGATGAATGTAATCTTGCCCAGTGAGCGGACTTTCACTATTCTTCCTCCTGCCAACTAAAAGGGTCAGTGTTTGAATAATATTGCCTATTCCCAACTGTTAAACATGGCTGATGGTGGATCTATTGCAACAGTCATTGAGTCTGATTCACAGTTTGCATGGTGAAACTACCGCCAAACAATACAAAGCTATTTTGGGCCATCAGATGCACCCTACAGTGCAAACATTGTTTATTCACGATGTTGCCCTATTTCAAGATGACAAACTTCCCAATACTCGCTGCTAAACAGGGTGAGGATTGCTTTTGTGAGCGGCCAGGTTAAGTTAAACCTGTTTCACAGCCTCTCCTATCACCGGATCTAAAATCATAGAACTTTCATTACAAATCCTTAAACGCAGACTGCAAAGTGTTTTCCCAACGCTATCATCACTTGAAGAAACAGAGGCTTCCCCTCCAGAGGAATCATAGATTTGTATCCTGTAGCTAAAAACTTGTATAACAGCATTTCAAAAATGACTGAAGCTGCTGTGAAAGCAAAGGGCAGCTAAAACTTCGTACTGGTTAATTCATCTTCGGTTATCATATGTTTCCATCATTCTGTCTCGCAGTGCATATCGCATCTTAAATGCAAGTAAATGCACTTTCACAGTGGTGGAGTGGTTGACCTCAAGCATTGCTAATGTGTAGCATCGGTCATGCCTTGGTGATACATAGGGGCGGTTACTTGCCAGCGGACCCACCGGCCAATCGAAAAGGGACAGAATCCCATTTATTATACAATGGACTGACTGGTAATTTGGCTAGAAGTTCCAGTTGTTTGCAGTAAGTAACAGTTGATCTTTATTACCGATAGTGAGTCAAGACCAGTTTAACATCTCATTCAAAAGACAACCTCCTGCGCAGAAGTGTCCCCATCACTGCATTTGCTGTATTTTTAGTCAAGAGGAAAGACAACCCTTTACAGGCCCAAAGACACCATTTCCAGCAGCAATTTGTTTTCCTCATGAGATCTTCAATCTAAGTAGTAACGCAGCCCAGCAATACTTTGCTTTACAATCAAGCAAGACTGTGAGCCTCTTGGCTGGTGTTGGCTATTGTGTACGTGAACTTGTTTGGGGGTGGTACCAATAGCTGAGTTCAGCGATTAGCAAGACCGCCATGAGTTTTGAACCGCAGCGAGGTAAACTACGACGTTAACAACGATGAGAACACTCACCCATTTCATGTGGTCACGGACTGAGCTGCTCGGTAAGTGTGTCATGGCCGTGGTCCAAAAGCGTGAGGGTGGGTGGGGGGTGGTGACGGGAGCAGCGGGGTTAGCCGTCACTCAGGATGGTCGATCTGACTGGAGGCTTCGGCCTCCCCAGTCATCTGGCACCGTTACCCCTGAGAAAACAAAGCGCAGAGCTGAAAAGGGCAAACCACAAAAAGTGTAATCAAACAATTTTTTTTTAAATTAACTGAACACCGCAAACCTCATCCTGCCTCTAAACACAACACCACAGCAGTAGAGCCGGGGTTGCCAGTATGATATCCTTTTTATACCCTGTAGTTTGACATTTGATACAACTTTAAAGATGAGCTTACGTTCAAGCCAGCCTTTTCACAGAGTTTCTGGTAACATTCACGTGTACACGCTTCTAATATCAATCTATTTTGTTCAGTTTGTGGATTTTTCACATGTTGCTGTGACAGGAGACCCTTTCTAAAAAGTCACTGTTGACATCTGAATCAACCAATTGTCACAACTCAGCTATAATATGAAGTAATATAAACAAGAATACCATGAAATAGGTACTGTCATAAGCATAAGGGGATTACATAAACCATGACCAAAGAGGTTAAGCCTTTGTCTTTTGTGGAAAAAGTACAAAAACCTTACAAAACTGTTCATAAAATCTATGTTTCATCACTTTAAACAGTGCAGAACTGTAAAAACTATATTACCACTTCATCCAGATTAAGTGTGAGAACATGAAAGCAGTAAGATCATGACTTGTGTAGTAAGTGAAGTTGCAAACAGAAGTACTATACTACAAACACTGAAAGCTGTAAACCTCAGTTTGCATCTTAAACTTTAGTTCGCTAGAATGCATGCGCCTGACTGAATCTTCACTCCTAAAATGAGTTATCGCTACTGAGGGTCACCATCTCTTACTGACTCGACGGATAATTCAGAATCAAACTGAACCGAGTGTTTCTTGCGCCTATTAACACTTCGCTGATAGCAGGTGCAAATGTTTTCTGAAGGCATCCGCTCTACGTGGGTGTAAATGGCTATGGTTTAACTTGTGGTCTATAGAGGTTGTTAAGATTGTTATAGAAGTTGTTTGCGGCTGTACTTTCAAATGAAGGCAAATAAACCACCGTTTTGCGGTATCTAATCAATTCAACTAGCAAGTATTTATTTAGCCGTATCACACTTTCGCGTAACATTCGCTTTCAATGCCACTGTCTGTCCAATACTCGTACCATAAAGTTCATGTAAAGGTTTAACTGTTAAAAAAAAACAACTCTTAACAGTCAACATGCAAATAATACAATGAAACACGCAGTTTAACAGTGTTCATTTAACTACTAGCTATGTTAAAGGGTGCTGGCTTGCTAGTGAGCCAAGCGTCCAGATGATGACCATAAAACAGTGGTAGCTAGCATTGACAGCTCATTGTTTCTCCTTCGCTAGCTTCAACTGCTCCTAAATTTACATTTAAAAAATGGAAAGCCATTAAACTTAATTTAACAGAGTCTCCAAACTATACAGCTTGGCATATATACTTAAACGTTTGTTTGGTGAACTACAGTGTAGCAAGCTAGCCAAGTACAATAAGTAGCATAGTATTGATACAAACCTTTTCTGACTTTTTAATTTATGGAATTTCATTAGCGACCATTTACCTAGCACCTGCTAATATAATAGGCAGAGCAAGTAACATGTAAAGATGTAGCTACCTATCGATAGTAGTTGCTTTTCTAGAGCAAAGCAAGCTAGCTTTTTAGCCTGCTAGCCAATTCAAACAGTTAGCTCTGTCAAGCTTAAACTATTGTTCTAACACAGCTTCGATGGCTAATTCCCACACTGGGCATTTCTCTCATTGCTGTACAACTAAATGCCTCGATATATATGACTACATGTTAGAAATAACTGATCAAAAAGAACTTTAACCACCCCTTCTTATACTGAGCACTTAAAGTGACACACGCTCAATGTAGAACAATGCGCTTAAGTGAATTGTGTTGACTGGCAGCTAGCTTGCTATTTAGCTGACTAGCTAACTCACAAACAGCTAAAACGATCAAAGCCCGAGATGAGTTCGTTATCTTTGCCGTCCAGCGGAATAATATAACTTATGGGGCGTTTCAGTTAAATGTATTTCAGAAACTAGGATTTACAAACACGAGGGACGCGGGGTCAGCATAGGATCAACTGAAGCGGACGAGCACGGCGCAATTCAAGTGAGATTTCGCGATAATCCAAGACGTTTGTGATGATGGTCGTTGCGTGCTGCACCCCCCTCACCACACCAGTCTAGCCACACAAGTCGTATGGCTTTACAGCCCCTTTAGATTTGTGCTCGGAGACTATTTCCTCGTCTATTTTTGAAGTCCAATCCCCAATATACAAAGTAAAGTTACGATCGAAGGCAAACGACGTTTCGAATGAGTGATTTACCCTTTTCGTTCCTTCGTATTTCGCTCTTTAGTGTCTCGCCCGAGTTCCAGTTTTTCTCAGTTTACAAACACAGGAAACGCCACCGGAAGTGCTCCCCGGGGAGAGGGGTGCCACGTGATTGGAGAAAAACGATTTGAGTTGCCTGCCATATTGGTGAAGGTGAAGACCACCCTTCTGTCCTCCATTTTGGTTGGGGGGTTGTAGACCTCTAGTCCCATCCACACACTGGCATAGACTGTGAGCACTTTAGAGAGGAAAAATGTGCTCTTCAGCTGGGCGACATTAATATCAGTGTTATAGCCCAGCTTTGCCTGTTATGAACAAACATCTCCAAAAGAAAAAAATACACATTTTAATAACCATGCAGTACTTTTCTAGTTTGCAGATTTATATGTGTACTTGTGTTTGGCCTCTTGGCTGAAAGGGCAGTCGGCATGGTTTGGTGTCCATTCTGTTCAATAAATGCCATCTATTTTCAGCTAGTTTGGCTTTCATCTAGTTCCGTAGTAAAATTAAATATGAAATATTAAAAAATACATTCGTAATGAAATTGGTAGTTTGGAGTTGATAGTAAACAAGTGTAAAATCCTCAGTGTGATATTACTGCATAATTTGAAAGTGGGTCAACATAATTAGAAGAAATAGATTATGGCTGTAAAAATATATATTTTTGGCTCGCAACTTAAAAAGGAACACTGGATACATTCCCATAATTAATATTATTGTAATTGTACAAATTTTTAGAGGAAAGAACGAGAAACATATGTGCCTCTGAATTCACAGTGGAGCACCTCTCAATGGCATATTGACAAAAGTGGTATAATATACAACATGAATTATGAGAATTTATAGTGATCCTTTTTAAGTTGTGAACAAAAATAAGATTTTACTGCCATAATCTATTTCTTCTGCTTATGTTGACCCACTTTTAAATCATCCAATAATATCACACTGAGGATTTTACAGTTGTATACTATCAATTACAAACTACCAATTTTATTACTAATGTATTTTTCACATTTCATATTTAATTGTACATCAGAACTAGATAAAGGGCAAACTATCTGAAAATAGTTGGTATTTACTGAACAGAATGGACACCGTACTACCCTTTGAGCCAAGAGGCCATACACTGGTACACATAGAAATCTGCAAACTAGAAAAGTACTGCATGACTATAAAAATATGTATTCTTTGTGTCCACTGACTTTACCCATGATAAATATCACTTCATCTAGTGTCTGCAAATAAGAGCTATAATGTTTACTTAATGTAGACAGTAGATGAAACCAAAACAATAGCTAATCAGTGGATGACATTTTGGTTGCAGCCTGTTGGCAACAAAGTATGTAAAATAAATTTAGTCAACAGTAAGACAGCTAACAAAGATATAAGCAAGATAGCAACCAACATATATGAAGTTTGGTCTCTGGCCCACTATATAGAAAATGATTTACACCTTTAGTCAGTGAACAATACAGATGATAATGACTATAGCTAGCTTGAGAGCTGGGCGACCTTTCTAGCTACAGCCCACATTGCCAGTAATGCGGTATCATGACTCATTTGAGCAAGCCAGCTCGTCCAAGTCTTGCCAATATCTGTTCTTTCATCCTGGTCCATGAATTGGATCATGAATCATGAATGTTGGAATCATGAATTTTTATACCAATGGGGACAAATAAACAAATAATGTGTTTAGGCTTGGGAATGCTCGCGAATGGTAATTTTACCAGTGTAAAATTGAGCAAGTTTATGTTGTGGTAAGTGTGTTTATTCCTTGTACAAATGTTTATGTTACATGAGCAGAATACGAGAAAATGACATTTGTATTTTAATACATGAAAAGGGCTGTAGGCGTGAAAGAAGCGTGATTGGCTTTGGTTTCCTCAGAGTCAGTTGAAATTATAACTTCATCAATAGGCGACGGGCGAATCGGATTAGCCTTTCCAATTTTCGATTCATCTCCTCCTTTCCTCCTTTCCTCCACTCATTTCCTCCCCTCCTTTCCTCCACATATTCCGGCATATTTCCGGGGTAGGAAAGGAGGGGAGGAAAGGAGGACACGAGAAAAAGTATTGGAACACAGCCGAGAGCTCTGAGTTGGGTTTGTGAGAGCACCTGGACTCGTGAAAGGCCATCTTAAGTCCTGAAACAGCCTAAAGACCTGCCCTTGAAAGTTTTTTCCCTTGTATTTGTCTCTCATTGTTTGGATCCAAATCCTACCATGAAAAATACTGGAACGGGAGACTGTATCCCATCACAGGTGGCCAAACTGAAGGCCCAGAGAAGATTTATCTCTCTGAGACCAGTGGTAAGCCTCTGTCTCCCCTTCATGTAAGGTCAACTCTTCTTTCTTTCTGTTCAAATCTGTTTGTTACACCCACTCACACTCTTGTTGTTGAGGACGAGAGTTAGTCGGAAAAAGTAGCCATCATAACCACTCACTCCTTCTCATAACACACTTTTGCAAACATATGTTCATTCACCTATCAAATTATGAGGTTTTCAGATATGTCATGCCCCTAACGTGCCCAGAAAAATGGATGAAGCATAAGCCAAGTTTAAACATGTCACTCCGCTTCTAGTTACACTCCTTTTGACAGATTTTGCATAATGTTTGGAGAAGCTGCATCATTCAATGAGAAAAGCATGAGAAGGCATATTTTTAATCACACCAAGTTTCGATGATTCATGCATGGGCAAACATGGACCTGAGCCAAACCAGATCATGCTTTCTTTCAGGCATTTTCTTTTACAGTTGCCCGGCATGATCCTACCACAGATTTACGTGACATCACAGCATGAAAACTGCCCTTTTGAAGGTAAATTAATGATCTGCAGGTGACTGCAGATACTCCGTCCTTTTTGTTCAGTGTGGCATTTGGTCACTGTTCCAAAGGACAGACTTGAACCAGGGGTTGGAGTCTCTAAGACTGTACTGAACTGGTTTCCTCCTTAATTGTCAAATTGGAAAATTCTCAGCCTCCAAAGGTGATTTTGTGTTATCATCAGTGATGATAAAATGTGGTGTTCCTCAAGAATCTGTATTAGGGCCAGTTGTACTCTCCATCTATATGCTGCTGCTTGATCAAGTTATTCATTATCATAATGTGTGCTTTCACTTTTATGCTGATGGGACTGAGTTACCTGTCAGTTGATAGGTTCCAGGTTTTTGTTATATTATTTAAGGCTGCTTGTAGGTTACAGAATTGTGTTTTATTCTGTTTTCGTATTTTGTGACACCTCCACCTTTGGCCTAGTCAGCTCCAGCCATCAACCGAACATTGGCATTTCTGTAGGGTATCCTGTCTTCTCAGCGTACCCCTGCTGATGGCCCATTTGTGGCTCCCATTGAGGGCCGAGGCCAATTGTATCCAGCGACCGACTTTCCCAAACCTTTGAAATGTATGACCATGGACTGTATATCTATACACCACACAACTCTATTGGCTCTGTTGAACTTGTTTAAGATTTGAGTTAGGTACAGTGTCCTCCTTTCTGTCTGTCACCATCTTTGAGCTGACAAAAGGGGGCAGGGCTTACAGGTGGCAGGTCATGTGACTTGCCAGTGGATGGGTCATGTGACTCGAAAATGTGAGCGAAAAAGGAGGGCTGTGTTCCAATACTACACATGTACAATGTATATCTATACACCACACAACTTGAGTCTTCAGAGATTCTCTCAGCACAGGGAGCCTGAATATTCTGAGGATATCTCTCCGTTTTGTACTGTAATAAATCAACATTCTCTTAAGAGAAGTCCTCCACATTCTCTTCATTGTCCTGCATTTGGTTCCACAGAGAAGGGCGAAATATCCTAACAGAGTCAAAGCAAATTATTTGAACAAATTTGTTGTTTTGCATGTTTAAAAGATGCATGTCTCAGGTCCTCTTCCATCTTGTCTTAGATAAAACTTTTCAAGATAGATTCTTGTCAAAAATTTCTTGACTGTGGAACAAATGTCCTTTGAACAACTGTCAGTATCTTGCTTTTACTGAATTTTGCTTATCATGCTGATAACCGATGCTGGTATTTTCACAGCTTTTTGTTTATTAATTAAGTTTATTTTTTTAATTAAGTAAGATTATTTTTAAGCCTATTCTTTTTTGCTTTTCACTAATTCCACAAATTCAATAATGTGGCTGGCAATATGACTTAAATTGGGGGTGCACTAATACTGATACTGGTGTGTGGTATTGGGCCTGTATCCCACTCAAACTTGTGCACTTAGTAACAGAAGTATGAAGTATAGAAATTCCTAACGAGTACTAACACGTAACTGCGTTCTTGTGTTGAAGCTGTAACCTATGGGAGATGTATAAATCATTAGGATAAACAAGAGCATGTTGGCAATTCATTGCTTTTACAAGGATTAATTAGCAGGATAACTTCATTCAATCATGAAAATCCTGGGAAAATCATAGAATTTGAAAACGGTCACTTCCTTGGAGAGAGGATGGGAGCCTTGTGACTGGGTGGTCGAGTCCCCGCAATGCCATTGCAGGCTATGGCCATTGGTTGACATTGCATTACATTTTTATTTACATGTATTCATTTGGCAAACGCTTTTATCCAAAGCGATGTACAAGGATTGGACACAGTCATCAACAAATCTAAAAGTGCATCTATAAATAATGCTACAGTAAAGGAGTAAAGGAGATGCTTGAAGAGAGGAGTGACATGGGAATCCTTGGGGAGGTTGAAAACCAGGCGAGCGGCTGCATTCTGGATTAACTGAAGAGGCTGTATGCTGCGGGCTGGTAGGCCTGAGAGGCGGGAGTTACAATAGTCCGAGCAAGAGAGCACTGTGAGCTGGACGAGTAGCTGGGTGGAGTACATAGTCAAGAACGGTCAGTTCCTCCTGATGTTATACAGAAGAAAACGACAGGACCATGCTGTACAGGAGATGTAATCCTTGAAGTCCAGTTTGTCGTCAAGGATGACACCCAGGTTTCTCGCCGAGCGGGAGGCTGTAACTTTAGACCCATCGACAGTGATGAAGAGCTCTCTTAGTGGGGAGGACTTGGCTGGGATAAAGAGCAGTTCCATCTTGTCGAGGTTCAATTTTAGTTGGAGGGAGGACATCCATGTGGAGATATCCACGAGGAGTGCCAAAATTCTCTCACTAACCTGTGGGGAGGAGGGTGCAGAAGAGAAAATGAGTTGGGTGTCGTCAGCATAACAGTGATATGAGAAGTCATGTGCATTGATCACCGAGCCAAGTGTCCTAGTGTAGATGAAGAAGAGAGGGGGACCCAACACTGATCCGTGCGGAACTCCTGTGGTGAGGGATGAGGTTTGGAGGTGGAAACTCTCAAGCAGATTTTTGAAGATCTACCAGGTAGGATCTGAACCATGAGAGGACGGTCCCAGAGATGCCCATCTCGACCAGTGTGGAGATCAGGAGTTGGTGATTGACAGTGTCAAATGCTGAGAGCTGTCTCTGTTGAGTGGCCAGCTCTGAATCCGGATTGGTGGGGATCCAGAAGGTTGTTCCTTTGTAAAAAGGAAGATAACTGGACAAGAACAGCTTGTTCAAGAGTTTTGGATAGGAAGGGCAGGAGAGAGACAGGACGGTAATTCCTCATATCAGACAGATCTGAATTAATGGGGTGATAAGAGCAGTTTGCAAATTAGTAGGGAAATTACCAGAGGTTAGAGAGGTATTAATGACAGAAGAAAGATATGAAATGATTTCACCGGATATGGACTGGAGAAGGGATGAAGGGTTTAAGTCAAGGGGGCATGTTGTTGTACTGTGGGTTACAATTAGTTGTGTCACTTCTGAATCCTCGAGTGTCCTGAAGGAGGTCAGTTGGTTGTTGAAGTTGTTTTGGGTGGTTAAGGATGTTGCTGGAGAATTGAAGGAGTTCCGAATATTGGCCACTTTCTCTTCAAAATAAGCACTGAAATCAGGTGCAGAGAGAGTTGAAGGTGGAGTAGTGGAGGAGGGAAGAGAAGGGAGGAGAATGTGGAGAAGAGCTTACATGGGTTAATGATGGACTCGTCGATTTTTCTATGTTGGTTGACTATAGACACAAACTTGGCTGAAACTAAGAAACTAGACTAAAACAAATGATAAAAAAAATACATTGGCCAGGCAACAATTGGCTGAGCTTTGCCTGGGAAAGAAACAGGTTAACCCGTTCAGCTATTTAGCTGCCATTTTGGTTTGCAATTACATGAACCAAGTATATCCTGACTTCATCATCCTCCAATAGCATTGCTAATATGCAAATGGTGGTCCATCTCCAGGAAGACAGTGAGGGCTTCTCGCCTCATGAGTCAGAGAATTCCTGTTCAAGGCTGCCATTTTCACGTTGATCATTACTTGCGATAGAGAGCGATATCACAGTCCTAAATTATTAAAACACAAAATGTTGACACTGATTGAAAAATTATTTTTCAAATGAATATAGGGTTACATGAATCAATGAAAATCATTACATATGTCAGTTTAGGAAAAAAATGATCAACCTGTAAATGTAATAAAATCCCAATAATTTAATAAGATATTACATTATTGGGCAAGATATTATTATGGTGGTATAAGCCAATGTGAAATGTGATCTATGTGCCCCCACCCTGCTCCGTTTAATACCACACCTTGTTTGCGTGAATAAAGTAAATTCAGTGTTACCGAGGCATAAATAACACTTTTTATCATCCTATTCCCTCAGGCTAAATGATTGACTGACTCATGGCTTTTCTGTTACACAACAGAGACATGCACTCTTTTAGAGAAGCGTCGCTCTTTCGGAGAGTACACAATTGCATCACAGCAGTTTCACATCTAATGATGTTGAAGTTTTACCATGATTTTACTCTTTATTTCATGTTAATTGTCCTTTAATTTACCCTTGGCCTGGTTGGCAAGTTTCCCCAACTGTCTCCTCCATTGAATTACAGATTTTTCAGGTGTTATCGCAGTATATATGTCATGTCGTAACAGTGTATTCTTTCTAGAACTAAGCTTCAATGCATAAAGCATAAAAGCATAAAGTTCTACAGAGGAAGAAACCCTTATTTTCTACTTAGTGAGGTGAAAAAGAACCTTTTGAAAACAACCATTTATTTTTTTAAAATGATTTTAGTTGTTTTTGTTGGTAAATTTTTATTATTTTATTCACGAGTCACTCAAAAGGTCCAAGTTGTTCTGAGAGACTCCCATCATCCCCTATTTAATGAGATACAGTTTCCCTCAGGGTACAGATATACTTCAAAACCAACAGATCAAGATTTCTAATTTATTCCTGCTGCTAGTAACTTTTTAAATGAGCTTTAACTTGCACAATTGTCTGCTGTTGACCTTGTTTTTGCATCATGGTAAATTACATTGCAGGCATGTTGCAGAGGCTCTTATTCAGAGTGACATGGGGTATAGTAGGGATAGTGAAGAATCAGTCAGTCAATCAATCAATTAACCAATCAATCTGCTGCTTCTTTTCACTACATGGCCTGCTCATTTCACTCACACAGATGCAGAGTCACAGGAGGACAGTTTATGTACAGCGGTGATGGCAGACTGCAATGTCCTGCCTATTTGGAAGGGTCACCAACAGAGCAGATAAAAATGAACGATCTGCCTACCGAAACCCTTCCTTTCCCAGCTAACCCTCTGGCTAATTATGCCCTACCTTGTGGCACTAACAGGCAGTCAGGGCTAGCACAGTCTATATTCCATATCAAACCATGGGCCTCATCCATGCACTGCAAGTGAAGAGTATGGTGACAAAATATAATTAAAGAAATACATAAATATAGTTTTTGTAAGTATGATACAACAAAGCCACTTTTCTCACAAGTGACTCATGATGCTCTCATGACGAGTCAGCCTGAATTCTGAAAAACATTTTTGAACATCATAACTCACATTTCCAATGGCAAGCACTAGGGGGAACTGTAATATAAACCGCATATGCTGAATAAGAGTTCCTAACAGGCTTCTGTGTGTTGCTCGGGTGCATGGCTGATGATGTCATACTGGTGACTGGGTAATAGTAAAATAACTCACATTGTTCAGCATGGATTCTTGCTCTGTGGTTTCACTGCCAATTCCAGGTTTACACTGCTATTCTGAATTAAATTCTTGGTGAATTGAATTCTAAGTTAAATTCTTGGTGTTGTAGGAAAGTGTTTAAGTGTTCATATCTGTTATACATTTCAGAAAATATAACAATTACTTTTGCAAAATCGCAACTGACTGATACGTTTGTGGAGTAAAACTATCAAAAGTGTTATTTTGTTACTTTTTATAAAGAGTCCCATGTCTACATCCAAATTGTGTTGATTGTTCACCCGTGGTATTTAATCTGCTGTTTGAGATTTTTTTGTGTGAAGTGACACATCACGAAGTTCTGGGAAACGCTACTACGCTTTCATTCCAGAGCGACCGTGATGGAAACGTTATCGCTTTATCACATCCCCGAGGAAATCCCACACGGCAGAAGCTCTTCAGAGGGATTCCCTTGTTGTGACAACGCCTTCTCCTCCCTCAAAGACTCACTGATGACAGCCAAAACAATGTTTCTGTAGCTGCTACCATTGAATTGAACTCAACTTACGATTACTCACCAGACCAAGCGCGTACATGTTTTGGCTCATTTGTGAATCCTTTTACTTTCTCATCCACAATAAAATCTGTTGTGTGTGCTTTGTACGAAAGTCATTTGTTTAGCAAATTCTACAGATCAGGTTTTAGTCATTGCACTTTTGAAATTTTGCAGTAGGGCTTGAATGGACATGTAATGGGAAAACGTCATCCTACATGCCCAAACATGAAGCTTAAAGTATGAATCTTCTTTTTCATGAATGAACCAAATCGTAAAATTTTCTCCAAATTTTCCAAATTTTCTCTTCAATGTGTCCCCACATTTTTCCAAAACCCCTGACTGGACTAGTTTGCTCTCCTTAAGCAACTTTTATTTTGGCTTCTGGAGGAATGTCATGGGAATTCAACTCCTCAAGTGTACGTGACAACAACCTGGCTTCCTTTTCAACACCGCACCTGCGACACTAATTGCACAATGACTATGTTGTTCGAGGAAGGCAGAGTTAATGTACACTCGGTTGGTGCCACCGCAGGCGCCTGGCCTGACCAGTAGTGGACGCTAAAGAATGACGAGACCAATGAACTTTAGCCCAGCAATGGCCTGTCTGGGATCTGAACAACCACAGAGCTCACAGGCAAACATTCTGTGAGCCGCCAAGAGGCCCCAACGCTGTTCTCACTTCATGCCACAAGCCAATGGAACCCTGATAAAAAAAATGTCCTCACACGCTTAAACCACATCCCATATTAAGCAAGTTTGCAAATTAGTGTAGCCAATAAAAATAACTTGGCATCCAAAAAGGATAAAATTGCTGTTTTAGGTGTTTTCCTGTATCTGTGTAGCCCTGGTATGCAGAAAGACAAACTGATATATAACGATTTTATAACAAACTGAGTTAGAAGTCGTCATTGAACCCAGATGTTATCCCAGTCTTCAGAGGCGAATGGCACACCTACATTCTGCCCGTCTCTCACCTGAGTCTGTGCATTACAATCAGTACTTGAATGAGTCATCAACCACTGCAGACCTGAAATTGTTTTCCTGACACAAGCTCACATCATACACAATACATCCTCATTCTTTTGCCCACACCTGAATAGCAGTTGAGTGTCTGTTTTGGGTGTTTTGAAATAAGAGATTTTAGTTGAACATTCTGTAAAAAAGCAAATTTTAGCATTTTGACTTGAGCTTATATTTGTTTGTCATTGTGTTTTTTTTTTTTTGGTTAATTGATTAGGTTTGCAAAGATGTAACCTTTATGTTGTGTACTTGCAGTTTTGGATATATATTGTTGCACACCGCTTCATTTTTTGGGGGGAAAAGTAGATTGTATACTTGAGCAAATGATAAAGATAGGTGAGTGTGGATTGACTGTTTGTATTTGTGTGGGTGTGTGTGTGTTTTTGATGTAGTACTATTGTGGTTGTAAGACCATGTTTCATGCCTATCACCAAAACTATGAGTGGACTAGCAGTGGTACCCCCTTCACAAAAAGAACACCGCAAGATTGCTTTTCCGGTACCACTAGAGACAGTTTTCTTTTTTCTGTCGGCTCCAGTTCTGTCTGTTCTGTTTCTTTTTGGTAAGGAATCTCAGCAAGTTTCATGCGATACGTAGCCTTTCTTTTCCCTCAAAGGGTGCGCAATAAACATTGACGCGTTGCCATGGAATTCGAGCACTGTCAGAGCAGATAGCTTTACAGTCAGGGGTGAACGATACCAGGCGAGTATTGCATGAAGTGAGATTAAGGAGCTGGCTAACTTTTGTAAACATTTTTGATTTTACTAAGTATACAGAGCCCAAGGATTTTAAGGGCCCCACGGAAATCTGGGATTTGTTTTTTAAGAGTGGAGGGGCCCTCAGAGCCTGCCTGTGTACAGGGCCCAGAATTCCTAGCTGCGCTTCAGTGCTTGCTGAGGTCTGCTATTCCTTTGTAACATTACATATCCCAATTATCCCATTTTCTTAGCTCATTTCCATTATTATTTCGCAAAACATCTCATTTAATTGCATTTACAGAATAACTTATTTTATGCTTAGATCACTATATCTACGTCTCTCCCCGTCAGGAGCAAAATCTGATGCCTTTAGAAGAGGCTGTTTGTCACTCGGGATGATGTTGTTGCTCTAGTCCAGTTGTTCCCAGTGTCAGTCCTGGGGGCCCACTGCATATGCTGGTTTTTATTCCAACCACAACTGCAACCCCAGAATCTCAACAACCTGATAATTATTCATAATTGTTCAATTGTTCATGCTTTTTATGATTAGAGAGATAATTTGCCATTATAGCTATGCATGTCATGAAGTAAAAGCTCCTATATTCACATTGTTCTTATGTGATATTGAAAAAAATACACAAAAAAGTAAGTTTTATGCCTGATCAAATTATAGAATGGGGTGAATCAATACGTAACTTAATACGCTGCTTTGTAACACAACACAGGTTTGGCTCATTATAATTAGCTTTGTCTTTGAATCTTTCATTCAGTTTTAGTGGTCATGTGTCCAGAATCACTCCGGTCTTTAATGAGTTAAAACATTTTACTTGTCTTTGTGCAACTGCCTGCAATATCGCACAATGTGAATATAGGAGCTTTTTCCTTCGTGACATGAATGCTAAGGGGGAAAGCACACATGTCCAGTTGTTACATATATATACAATACAATGCTACATACCGTTGCTAAAACCCGTTTCATATTAAGTCACTTAGTTAAAACACCACATGACACATAAGAAAGAATATAGGCCTACAGCAACCACTGTAGCTAGCATGACATATTTGACTCCGCTACATTAAATACAATTCCAACAGAATGCAACATACCTGGCAAAAACTGGCGAATGACAGCTGGTAAAATCGACAGTTAGGCTACTTGAGAGGGAAGGCAAAGCTTTCCTCGAACTTGCGAGACATCAGGGCTTCTGGAGGGGGTCCTTCCACCACGCAGCCGACATATCTGAGGAACGGGGAAAACATCTGATCTCCCCTTCCTGCATGTGCAACGAGCCGGCTTTGCCACCGTTCAGAGGCAAAGCCGTAACGCTGACAGAAAAGAGCATGCCCTGACATTTACGTATTGTATTGCTTGAATAGTTATGACCTATTAAATATAGGCTATCCTATCTAGCTAACTACTGCTAACTAACTTGCTTGCAATGGTCGGTTATGGTTATGGGGGCCTATCTTAGCTAGATAGCTAAATATATTGATGATAATTATTTGACAGTCACCTGTATTTATTGTCCTTATGTAATAATGTATCACTAGCCTAGCATTTTACATGTCTGCTGCAAAACGGTCACATCAGACAATCAGTCGCCCATTTTTGACAGTGTTGTTATTCTATGCCCTGCTCTCTCACTTGCAGGAGTGCCACTGTTTGAAAAGTCTTTGGCGCTAACACCTTCTTCTCCTTGCAATTATGTATTACATACTACTGGGGTCAACAGCAAAAGTGATGTTAAATTCAGCCGAGACTACTTGTATGCATCCATCCGTCATGTACCAAGTATTACATTTCAAGAGCATGGGTCTCACATTTTCCTGGCTTCCGCCATTATATCAATGTAGATTGTGGGGCTGTTCTTATATACAGGTGGAGAGGTATTAGTTAATTTGGAGAAATTGTATCGTCTGTGCTTAGGGGAAGTCCGTTGTTTGTTTGATGTATCTTCATTGCCAAGTCTGACACTATGACAATTCATGACACACCAGACAAATTTCTGCTGTAATATCTTTATTAGAATTCAGTTATTTGTGTTATTAGGCCAATGGAACTTCGACCATTATTGCCTTTCGGCCACATCTCCGGAGTCATGTTGTGACACATGCTGGCCGAGTCAGTGTATTACAATTAGGCTAATTTGGCTACCTTCAAGTTTTGCGTTCCGAATACACCTACGTTTGAGACCTCTTAAGTGCAAAGGTTTCACTTTCGATGAAAACAGCAATTCGGACATAGCGCATGGTACTCAAATTCGTTTTCAGAGGACACTCCCAGACATTGCGCTTCTACGCCCTTTCATTATGCTAGAGGCACAAGTGGCTTTGTGCTTCCGCACTTTTTCTATTGCAGCGCTGGCGTGTTGCCGAAAATAAGGGGTGTCGTTTTAGTCATGGCACGTTTTTAAATCAGTCCTAGCACGTTGAACCTGCTGCCGAAAATAGGACCATTTAAGTAGTGTACAGATTATCAAGTTGTTGCTAACCACTGTTGCTCGCAGTGAATTCAATGTAACCTACCATAATACGCATTGGATATAATTATATTTTCTATATTTTAAATATATGTTATTGAAATATTTTATGTCATATTTATGAGCACCTACATACCATCAGTACACACAGACAGTGGGCGGAAGTTCAAAGAAAGTGCAGGCAGAATCAGGACTTGAGAGAGGAACAAAGGTACACCTGTCTGATACATAAGTATGTCTGGTTCTGTTGCATACCTGTAAAACGTGGTGACTAAGACGACTAAGGATAAAGGAAGACGTCTGAATACTTGTCGGTATCAGTGGCTGGGACAGATACCGAGGATTAGATGGCAGCAAAAGATTTTTAATATAAATGTCAAAATACTGTTTCGCTTTTTGAGACACAGGTAAGGTCAACGGTGACGCCAGCATGGCATTGGGGATGGGGGTGTAATGGTGTTTGGGTGTTTTGCTGGTGATACTGTCAGAGACTTATGTAAAATCGAAGTGCAATCAGAAAGAATGCCAGGAGTCTGCAATGCTGTCATCAAAGCAAAAGGGGGCTATTTTGAAGAGTCTAAAATGTAACATAATATTGACTTGTGTCGGGGAAGAGAGGATTTAAGAAAAATAAGGATTGTCTGAATCCAGGGTGTTCTAATAATGAAAGCCCTCGTTTAACGTCCGGCACCCTGAATACTGAACACAAGTGACACTAACTACTGAAACTCCTCACCGAACCAACAGGTAATAAATTAAAATTGGTTTACTTATAGAATTACTATTAAAAATTAGAACTATTGATTAAATAACCAAGTTCGTTTATAGAAATGAGCAGTCTGGTGGGTCAATTTTGATCAGAAATATATGGATATAGTTCAAAGCGTTTATTTGACGATTACAACACTAAGACAAGAACAAACAAGAAAATGAAAATCGCGGATGAATGAAATGAGGATCTCCCAGCCGATGCTTGTGTCTCCTGGGGAATACAGTCAAACCAAAAAGCGGTACATAGTAAATCCCAAATGTGTAGTAGTTCCAGCAGTGGCAGTAGAGGACTCGCGCGAGCGATGAAACAGGAAGATGAGGTACTGAGCGATGAGGACTAAGCAATGAGGTCTGTTCCAGGCCCAACTTAAGAAGGGTCCCTCCCCCTTCTCCCTGGTCTTCGCATATCTAATTTTATGGTGGGGGAGTGCCTGAAGGTTTATCCAGGACTCAATCTGATATTGAAACTCAAACAACTGGAAAACACAAGGCATCCTCTCAGTGTTAATGTTTCTGTGATCAGCTCTTTACGAGCATCACAACGACACCGAACATGAACATGTGCGAGTTTAGGGAGGAGAGTTTAGAGAGAGGAACAGGCAGTTCTGTACATGAATGGCTTTGCGGTTGTAGACAGACACGCACGCACGCACGCACGCACACACACACACGCCCTCCAGAAGGGGAAAGAGCCAGAGGGAGCGAGAGAGAGGTGATGGCCCCCTGTGGTTGAGCATATTTGTCAAAGGATTCTATATTTGGGGGGCACCTTAGAACAAAGAGGGTCGTACCATGCCCAATCCCTCTTTTAACTGGTAACCCCAAATGTAGATCCATATTGGCGTCATAAGTGGTTTACCTTAATTTCTGCATAAAGGTCAACTAGTTGACATGCTTGAAAAGCCTGTTGCTCCTTTTCTCATTGGGTTGGAGGTGTTTATGAGTGAGAGGGACCATTTGTCCCTCCCTGGCTGTGTCTGGGTGCATGGCAAGGGACCATAAAAGGAGGGAGCAGGGTAAATAACCATAAAATGCATGTTGCTCTCCCGACACCTGTTAAACATGTCCTCTGGTCCTCGCAATGTTTGATTTGTATTTCTTCATTGCTTCAAGGCCTTCTTGCAACTGTAAGGCATATAACATAGCTAACATAGAAAAAAACACATTAAAAAGCAGGTGTGTCCAAACGTTTGTCTGGTACTATATATAAGAGTGTGTGTGTGTGTGTGGGTGTGTGCATTATATCCTATTTTAGTCACTGCTTTGTATTGTCTTATTTAGCTGGATAAAAACATCAACTAAATAAGTGAAAAAAAATACATACACACACATATATATATGGCAGGCACAACTACATTTGAGGGATTTTTGTAACCTTGTCCTTCACTTTGCCAGTTTATGGTTTATTGTAGCGGAACCACTGGAGTGTTTGCATACTGCTCATAGGCCTGTTCTCTATGACTGTGGTACTTGGGACTGACTGAAAATATGGGTTTCTTGTGAAGTGAGATTTCAACAGAATATGCCGTCATAATAATGACCCCTTAAACGATTAGAAAGCACGTGACTAGCAACTGCAGCCACAACAGTTACATGAAACTGGAGCTCTGCACAGAACACGACCTCTCCATAGCAACGCGCTGTGTCAACAACGAGCCAGATAAGTGGTCACGTGACACGTCCGTTTTCAAAACATTAGCACATGCTGGATTATATCTTTGTATGCAAACAGTCCACAAGGGAGGGACACTGTCGTAGCACAGCGGGGCATACCCTTGAGTGTCTTTATCTGAGTCATTTTAAAACCTTTTAAACCTTTTATCGTTTAAACAGTTGTATAAACTTTTGTTGGAGTTGTATCGCTGGCTTTTTCTTTGCCACCGAGATCACCACTTAATTATTGCATTGTGACATGTCACATCCTGTCCTCCAATAAGTGCCCATCCTCAGACCTGCCCGGCCCCGCCCATCTCATGAGACAAAGCCCAGCGCCCACGTCCTTCTGTGCTTTCCTTGCGTAACAAAGCTGAACACTCTAACTTCACTTTGATAATCTTGTCCCCAAAGAAATGCACTCTGTGTTGTAAGTCGCTCTGGATAAGAGCGTCTGCCAAATGCCTGTAATGTGATATGTAATGTACATGTGAACAGTCCACCCAGACCGCCCAGACCGCACTCGGCATGTGCAAACACACTGTGCAGCCACCTCGACCTTTCCCACCTTAAGATAGGACTGTTCAAACACCTTAATTCCCACCCAGCCCATACTACCACACCATTCAAAAGCCTCTATTCCCACCCAACTTATCCAAACAGATCATAACAACAATGCAGAATTTACACATGACAGACATAAGCAGATTTGCAAAACCAAAACACAAACTGGAAGTGTGGATGGCATACCTTTTTTTTCAGTCTTTCAAATTTTGTTGACTTTACTTAGTCATCAACCTGAGTCATCAAAAGTGAGGTTTTTTCTTTCAAATGCAACATGCTGCAGTTGGCTTCCTGGGTTAGAGTGACCCATCTACCCCAGAACTGTCTATTGAATTTATTGCATCAACCTCTAGACCTTCATTGCAATAACATTGTATTAGTTGTTGTGCTTTCTGTTTTTACACTATGCTGCTTATGCTTCGTTAAAAACAACTGCCTGACGATTCCTATGTTTTAGGCCCAGGGTCTACTAAAAATAAAAAAATGAGCTAGTTGATGGAGGTTGTTGCAAATTTAATTTAATGTAGCCAATATATCTAGAATTGCTCTGTAAAATGTTGCCTACATTGTCATTGTTCATTGCAACAGCAAAGAATATATTGTATGAAAATGGTCTTCTCTTACATAAAGTTTGGATGAGATGTTTATAATAGCAATATTTTGTGTGTGCTGGGACCAGTTCCGGGGTTCCCGAGTTTGTGAAGTTCCAGGTTTTCTCCTCTCATTGAGCATGCAACTTCATTAGCCAGGCAAGACGCAACATGCATTTACAGCCATGCTCTACTGCAGGTAAACAGCTTCATGTCTACAGAGTGGGAATATAAAACATTCTCAGGATCCAAGTGCCAAACTTTCTATACGCCGTCAGTAGCGTATCATATCACCCCTGTGTTGCTGAGAGGGCATTAGAACGATAACAGTAGGTTTCAAAGATAATATTACTTCCGCGTTTCGCAGCAAATGATTGAAATACTAACCTTATCTGAAATCCCCATGGCAACAGAATGTTTGTTTTTGGGAACAATGTTTTTAGGCGCTGCTTGTTTTAAACATTGTTTGCATTACGTCATGTTTGTATGTATAGAAACCAATATCGACCGGAAGTGCTAAACTTCGCTATGAGGGACGTTATTGCTAATTAGTTATGTTTTACGCTTACCACTCCTCAACATTCAACATTGCATCATTTATTCAGACCTCAGTACTACTCAGCAAATCTACAGTGAAAGTCATTAAGAAAAGTGCACTGTCTCTCATTTGTCAGCAGTTATCCAAGTGAGTTGAAGTGTTAATATTGTAAAGTATGTATTTTGTTTTTATTGTATAATTGACTAAACCTTCTGCTACCTAAATCTGCTACATTTGCAGCAGAATGTGATCCTGCTTTTTAGGCAAATATTAAACTTTAATTTTCTTTCCCTCACATTTGGTGAAATTGAATATATTTTTGTCAAAATGTAGTTTGATGCATACATTTAAAAAACAAAGGTTCAATCACGAAAAAGGTACAGTACATACAGTACGTGAATACATAACAGATCCGCTTAAAATATGGTCACACAATTTCATAATATTCTAGCCATTTTTACCCCGTGTCCACAACAATCAACATATTTGTCATTTTCTAACGTTTTGCAACATGTAATCCTTCTATCAGATGAGACAAGGTTTGGACTCACAATGGACATTAATGATCCCCCAGTGTTCTGGTCAAACCCCCATAAAAATGGACCATTTCTTCACACCTGCCCCCCAAAACAACCCCTTATATTTGATTGGCTACACAATCCCTACCAACATACTGATTCCTAAGGCCATCACTGCAAAAAACAATCGAGTTGTCTATTCAACCTGATTAATCCCGCCTACTACAACTCCCTCCTTGCTTGCCTTCCAGCATCTTCCATCAGACCTTTGCAGCTCATCCAGAAAGCTGCTGCTCGTCTGGTCTTCCACATTCCCAGACGCACCCATGTCACTCCCCTCCTCACCGACCTCCACTGGCTACCTGTCTCAGCTCGCATCAGATTCAAAACATTGGTGCTTGCTTTCCCGGCTATCAAGGGTACAGCCCCGTCCTATCTTCAGAAGATCATCAGACCCTATCCGCCTTCCCGTTCGCTCTGTTCTGCGTCTTCAGCTCGCCTGGTGCCCCCTCCTCCGCTTGTCTGCACTTCCTGGTCATGTCTGCTGTCTGTTCTATCTCTCCGCTGGTGGAATGACCTTCCCACGTAGATAAGAACAGCAGATAGTCTGTCCACCTTCAAGCGCAGACTGAAGACCCACCTCTTCAGGACGAACCTCTCTCCTTCCCCCCCTAGCTCCCCCACTTAACCATAGTTTCACTTGTAGCGACCTAATTTCGTTAAGAATTGTTGTTGATATTACTAATGGTTTCTTGTATTGTTTCTTCAACAGTTCATCCATAGGGTTTAGTCCATGCTAACCCTCCTGTCACTTGAGACGTTCACCCCCTCTAGCACTTTAACACCCTTGTCCCAAAAGAAATGCACTTTGTGTTGTAAGTTGCTCTGGTAAGAGCGTCTGCTAAATGCCTATAATGTAATGTAATGATTAAACAAAGGTAATAAAAATGCTTGAGGCCTGAATCAGTTGCATTGCCCTTCCCGTTTTTGTCTGGCTTTACTGGGATCTTTTTAACTACAGGAATATTTTTAACAATTTATCATTTTCAGAGATACGTCACACGTAATCATGGAATAGAAATGGTTAAGGGAGGGAAAATGAGCGATGTCTCAATAGAACAAGAACTTTAAAGTGCTCTGAAGAGAAAACAATTTTATTTTAAAAGTCTGTAAACTGATCAATAATGTAATGATTAAAGTTTTTTTTGTTTGCTTCTCCTCGCACACCCTGGTTTCTGTAGCCATAGCTAGTTTTCTTGTCAAGTTAGTCACTCTTCATTTTTCCCACAAGTATTTGGAATGTAGTGTTGTCTTGGATGCAAAGCATTTTAAAGAGTTTTTACAACTAATAAATATCATTAAACATATTTTTTTATTTCACGACTCCCAATCGACCAGATTTGTGCATGCTGATTTTTTAGATGTGACTTTTTAGGCCTTTGATGCATACAGACATGCCAGTGTGTCCGTTCTCTTCTTACCATCAGTGAGTATGAAGAGACAAAGGTATGTTTGAACTACCCACAACAGAATGACTACTTTACCGTATGAACTAATATGCTAGCTAGTTCTTGCTGACACTCAACATACTTTTTTTACAGAAATGCAAACAGCCAATACGTACATACATGAACAGTAATGTATAAAAGGAAAGCCAAAACCCCACCCCTGGTAGAAAGCTGACAAAGTTCATTAAGCATTCATGCCATCGTTAGAGGAAGTGATGCGGTCATGTACAACTTGTCATGCAAAGCAGACCAATAGTATTCCTGGAATGAGCAGACAACTAGTATTCGCAAAAAGCTTTATTATAACCACAAACTGACCTTACTAATATTTATTAAATTATCTCATTTTAATCAGGATAGACCATGAATTACTGAATTGAAGTTGCAAAATTGAATTCTTACCTACATCCTGAACTTGAACAAGTAGTTTTTTCAAAGATGTATTAATTAATGGATCACTGTTGAAGAGATGAACCACGCTCCCATAGTTCTTTATCTGCATAGGTATAACTGGTTACGCGACATGCAAACTGCCTTTATGTTGTATTTTAGACCCATGAATAGAATGAAAAAGAAGTTTTGACCTCAACAGAGATCTAGAGTCATGAGTTAGGGCAGTAGCAAGTTTGATGAAAACTCTTTTATCTTCAGAGGTCTCACATTTTGTGGATCTTGCGGGTTCCTTTGCAGCAAAGTTCGTAGATCCAGCATCCTTCTTCACGCTTCCATCTCAGGGTCATTCACGCACTCTCCTTCATTCATTTGAACAAAGACAACACCATTCCAACTCCCTTTGCTTCTTGTGACTCCTTTGATACCATGCTTCACGTTATGGGGATCTGAAAAAGGTCAAGTGCAGTACTCCTCTTTATAAAGACACCACTTGAGATAGTTGTAGTCAACCCTCTCCCCAAAATGAATTGATCTGCAAGCAATAACTTCTAATTGATCAAATGTAAACATACACTGGAGGAACGCTTTCTGAATCCATATGATGCATCCGGTATGTATTAAGTGGCTCTGTGGCGCAATGGATAGCGTGTTGGACTTCTAATCAAGCACTAAGAGGTGGTTCAAAGGTTGTGGGTTTGAGTCCCACCAGAGTCAAATCTTTAGCTTGAGTAAAGCCCTTGCTCAAAAACACCACCTTGGACTTCTCAGCAGTCTATAACCACTCGCTAGCATCTCTCCAAAAGCATGAAATGAGCTGCGTCCTTCCAGCTGGCGCAATATCTGACTCCACACGATTTGTTTTGACCTAAACAATCTGGCTCTCCTCTTAGTAACGGATGCTCTCCAAATGGCAAAATCTGCATCTCAGTTCTGGTTCTCCTTCACCTCTCAGCTGCTTCTCATACAGGCAACCAACCACTCCATTTAAAAACTGTGGCTGGCATGGGGATCTCAGGATCTGTCAATAAATAGTTTTCGTCATATTTCTCTGGCTGCTCATATCCAGTAACATGACAAAGCTTTGTCTCAAAATGACACTGCCTCTTGGCAGGAGTGCCACAGGGGTCAGTTCTTGGTACATTACTGCTCACCATTTACACCTTAGCTCAACAATATCATCCCATGGTTTTTCCGATGCAGATCTTTCACAGCCCACCTTTCTCTCCTGCCCACCATGCTGGATGTTTCCGCACACAATGAAGTCTACTTAGCCAATGTCTCCTCCTGGATGGCCAGCCGTCATCTAAAATTACAGCTTTATAAAACTGAGCTTCTCTACTATAAAGGTATATCCCACTGATTCTTCTGTAACCCTTGTCACGACTGCAAATTCTTGGCAATGTTTTGGACGAGTTGTCTTGCTTGGAACACATTGCTTCTGTACTCTGGTCATGATGCTTCTCCCTCTACAACATCTGTAAAATCCATTCATTTCCTTCCACGTATAGTACCTGGCTGACAGTCAGGGCCGTTCTGCTGTCATGACTGGACCACCGCAATTGTCTCTTTGCTTGATCTCCCTGCTCATACCAACCCGCAAGGAGACAATTGTTCAACTGGTCCAGAATGCTGCCGCTTAACTATGATCTATAATCAGCCAAAATATATGCATATTAAATCTCCCTCCACTGGCTTTCAACAGCAGCCCGTATGAAACCCTAGTCTTTGCCTTTGGGGCAGCCAGAGAAACAGCACGGTCCTACCTGCGATCTATTATCAAACCTCACACTCCTATGAAACTTCTGTGCTCACCCCCGTCTGGTCACCTTGCCTACCCTTTTCGAAGGGGCACCAATTCTCAGTCCCACCCCTTTTCTACTCTGGCCCCAACAATGGTGGAATAACCTTCTTATCACAATGAGGACAGCGGAATTTCTCCCCACCTTCCGCCACAAACTGAAAACACAACTGTTTAAATCGCACCTCATCCCATCTGACCTTTGACGCCGCATATATATTTTAATCTACCTACCACTATACTAATTCAGAGATAAAACATTCTAGTCAAATTTACCTTTGACCATCTGAGCAGTCACTTTGGAATATAAGATAAAAAATTTGATCTACATGCTGCTTTGCATTCTTTATCTCTAAATCTGTTTGTAATAACCATCAGTTTGGAATAAACTGTGCTGGAAAGAAACATGATAGAGCACTATTTATGTCTTTACTGTAAACTGAGAAAGCATTCCATTGGTAAGGATCAACTTTTTTTAAATTGGAGGTAGATTGGAGGCAAAAATCCATAATTATTATTTTATGTACTGGTTTCATTCCGAAAGCAATTGAAGTGAAGAACAGTTCCTCATCCATGCAAATAATTTAACGGATAAGACATGGTATTGCTGCACTGTCTACTTTTTGTATTTGTTGCTATTCATTTTATCGTTATTGCTGTATGTTTATAGGGCCATGTACCTCCCAGCTTATTTTCTTATTGGTTAGGTTTGTGTTTACCCATCATCCTTTGCGTTTTGTGCGTCTGGGTGGTGGCCACAATAAGTTGGACGAGCAGGCTGAGGAGGGGTCCTAGTCTGCCCCTGTGTGGGGTGGAAGCCTGTTTTGAATGTGGTTTGTTATGTGCTCTATTATCTTACCCTGGTTAACGCTACCCTGGCAAAAAATGCACCTGAAGTTCTGTTCCTGAAATGTTCTTATCTTTTTTGACGCGCCCAGTGTTTTACACGACAGATAGAGAACTAAAAATATGATTATAAAATGTCTTACTACATATTTTTGCACCGGATTTTTATGTCAAAGTTGTTGCCAATTAAAGTGGACCGTTGGTCTTAATACATGTTCTTTTGCCCATTACCCCAGTGGCTAATACTTTACTTTAAAAGTAAATTGACTTTTTTAGCAATCCAGAAGCACATGTCTGATATTAAGTGTAATTGTGAGGTGATTTGATTGCTATGTTAAGGTGTCATACTCATGAGCTGCTAAGCTTACTGTTATTTTCCACATAATTTACTGTTATTGTGCATCTTCTCCTCAGGCATTAACCACATGCTCTACCACACTTCACACTCTCAACCACAAAAATCAGACAGACAGTCAAGAATTAATTTTCTTATTTTCTTTCATGAATTGGCACAATGTAGCGATTGCTTTATGTAGTGTATCTCACCTTGTTACTTGTCTTCTAAATCATTTTCATTTATACTGGTATCTTGAAACTGTGGATGCGCCGATTGTGAAATTCTGGGCTGATAACAATGTTTAAAATACAAATTTTGGCCAAGAGTTGGGTTTTTCTTTTTTTTTTTTGTTATTTATTCCGCCTTATGTTCCAGGGAAACAAAGAAATCTTTCAGTGAAAATCTTGTGTGAATCACGAATCCTTCTACATGAGATTTCAGCTTCAGTCATGCAGCAAGTTGAAACCTAAGCCGAGCCCTTCAACACGCACGGGACCACAGCTTTGACTGGATTTCATAAAACTCTCGTATAAAATGCTTTAGGGGGGACAATTACTCACCAGACATTCATTATGAGTAAATCCAGTGGAGCCTGCAGTGACCAGTAGCTCATTAAAATCCTCCACAGACAGAAGTGAATGAGTGCAACACCAAAGACTTGAAAAGGGGAATGCTGCTGAAACTATACAATTTGCAGATAACGTACATATTTGCAATACTGACTTTGAAACAACCTGAATGCAATTTTGCAAGTGTCTGAAACTTGAATTACTGAATCTCAATTTGTGAACACTGAAAAAAACCTATTTAAACATAACTGTTTTTTTTTTCAAATGTGGCAGTTTTTAAACTGTGACTTGCTGATTGTTGAAATAAAATGACTTTGAATTTCAAAAAAGTTGAAACAAATAAATGCAGACATATGATATTCAAAGTTAAGTTTATCAATGGTTTGCATTCAGTGGTGCTTAAATGTCATTATTGAGTAACAAATCTATTAAGTATCGATGTCTCACTGGTTTACTTAATTCAAAATCTATTAAACACTTTCACAGAATCCAACGAGGTTGCTCACTTTTATTTGACGCTGTTAACAAGCCTCTAGCAGCTAAAATAAGGCAGTCAAATGATGATTTTGGAATACGAGAAGAATACCAAAACAATCAAATACCGTCTTAGTCACTATTTGAAAATCCCCCTAGACCCCTATCCAGCCTCAGCCAGATCATTGAAGAACATGGAGCAAATCCAAGTCATAGAGTTAACTGGGATAAAATGGATACAATTCCATTATCTACAACCACATTCTCCAAACTTCTATGCAGGAGCCCTCTCTACAAGGCCAACTAAAAGCATTTTGGGTAGGCTCCAGACCTGCACTTAAGTGCATTTTCTACATAACTCATCATTGTTAGAATGACAGGCTTACACAAAACATGGACTTAAGAGCAGATCTGGATATGGCCCAGCTCCCTTGATATTTTCATCCCTAGATTCTCAGGCTATTTGGTATGGATGAGCTTGGAATAACTCATAACTTTGTGATAAACTCTGGAATAAACAACATACAAATGTCAGTGGTGCAACTGGCATCAACCCCCTCTTGTTGCAAGGATGCTGAGGGAAAATATGTTGAAAAAAATATTTCGAAAATCTGTTTTTATTACAAGCGCCGGAACTTTAATTACCTCCTGCTCCCCAGATTTTACCGTAATACATGTTCATATTGTCCAGGCTCAACAGATGATTACTTCCATACCCTCCTGCTCAGCCCTCACATCCATATCTTCTGGTCGGAGGTCATGAGCAGGCTATCTGAGATCCTCAGCCTCACCCATCATTACATTACTTGGCAGCGTCTCTACGTTATGCCCAAACATCTCAAACCATTCATATCAATATCACTAACCATTGCCAAAAAGACCATATTACTGAACTGGAAAGACAGAACCAAAGTATCCATAACCCACTGGCTCAACCTATTAACAGACCATTCAAATCTAGAAAAATTCTTTGAAAAACAACAGTAAATCCGATGAAAACACCTGGTCCTCCTTTCTACAATACCTTCAACGCCACAAATGGCCACTAATTTATGACTCTCATCCATACAATAATTACAAGTATTATTATTCTTTTCTACTTCTGTTTATTTATTTTCCTATTTATTAGTTTTTAGGCCCTAACAAACCTACAAGAAAACAGTGGAGTTTGTCTGTCTTGTTATTAATCAATATGTATATATAAATAACTACGCTTGTTTTTGTTACTAGCATTGATTAAGCATTTGATTTTAGAGTTCTGTTAAAATTAAGGTGCATTTTATATGGAAGGAAATATCTACTCCATGATATTTACAATTGGCATTTTTGACGTTTTATTCATATTTGTTCTTTCTTTGTGTTTAACTACAATAAACATTACTGTTTGATTGTGATTCATTAAAAAAAATACAAGAAACAAATAAGTTTAGGTTGCTGGGTAACTTTTTATGCTTCACCCAAAATTGTTTTAGACAAATAAGGAAAATTCCTCAGAATTGTTCCTCAAAATGTTTCGAGGTAATACTTAGCAATAGACTTACCACCCCATTGCTCACGGTGATTTGGCTTTCACTCGCGATTGCCAATTTTTTAAATATTTTTTATTTTATTATTGGTGCAGGTGGAACTGCGCATGACCGGGGACTTTGGAGGTTGTACAAAAAATTGAGCGCACGTACTGTTCTCTCTCACTGCTCACCGCCCGCGCACTTGACGCACCCACCGAGTGCGGTCGAAAACAGACGGAGATAGGACTGTACGTCATACAGGGGAGCGGCTTGTCAATCTTTTAAATGTTCTGTAAAACAGTCTGATTCAAATGCATTTCGGAACAGTGCGACGAGTGAGCACATCTGAAAACTTTCCTCTTCAAGATGAACCCCCTCCTGGTGAGTTTCTACATGCATTTAATACATTTTTACACACATTTAACGTAAAAATAACGCAGAAGGATATTCTTGCTTGCATGTACTTCCTTGAGTTCTGTCCAGTGTGCATAGGAACAATGTCAGCAAATAAATCGCAAACCATAACTGTTGTCTAGTTAATTCATACATTATTTACTTTTCGTTAAAACTTAAAAGTTGCATGAAGCTTAAACGGTGTATGAAACTTTTTTTTTAATTATTGTTCTGTAACGTCGGTAGTATGTACAGACCAGCAGACTTCTACCGACATGATATGCAACAGTACTTACAGTTAACTATGAGCTCAGAAAAATAGCCGACTGATAGATGCATAGACGAACGTAATGTGATGTTCTTGGTGGACAGAACCGCAGTGAGCGGGGACAATGCGTAGTGTTTCTAAGATATAAATAAATGTAACATTTATATTCATGCATTTTGCATCGAGTGAAAGGGAATTCTCTAATTGTAATTAACATCAATTGGACAGTGCATTCTACTGTTAAAATTTTGCTATAGCGCATTACGGTCTGTCCGAAGCTTAATTTTTTTGTTTAACGGACATTGCTCAAGCTCGTGGACTGCATTTCATTGCTCTCACTGAAAATGACTTCAAAAATGATTCCAGTTACGTTTTATTCATATTTTGGATCCCTGTATTTACAAGCCGTTTTGCTTTCGTTCTTTCTTTTAGATGCAAGCTAATCAGACATTTACTATGTGAGGGCTACTATCCCAGCAACATCTGAAAATACTATTTAATTCTTTTATCTCCAGTAGACTTGATTACTGTAACGGTCTCCTAACCGGACTTCCTAAAAAGACTATTAAACAGTTACAACTCGTTCAAAATGTGGCTGCAAGAGTTTTAACCAGAACTAGGAAAACACAACACATAACAGAACGCCCTGTTCTGAAGTACAGCGGTAGGTCTCGGAACGTATCACCCGCGAATAGGGGGGGACTACTTTATTGTTAGCAATAGATGGCAATCCTAGGTACACTTTTGATTGCGCCTAACTCATAACACGTTTGGATGTTTGAGGGGTTGAATCAGGACTGGGCCTACTAATTGATTTGGCATAGAAAGTAAGTAGTTGACATGAACGCATGCTACACTTTGTATTAGTGGTACATCATAATTATTATTATGTTCTGTTGTCGATGAACCTACCTTGATGTACAGAAACTCTCAAAGTGCGGTATAATTATAGTTTCTGTCTTCACTTGGTTTCCCCACTAAGGCTGTATAAACTCTGTAAATATTCTATAATTCAGTCCTGAATACAGTGATCCTGGAGATTTCTGTAATGTATACTTGTACCTTCCCAGGTACCTTTTTTCATTATCACTAATGTAAATGTAAGATCAAGAGAGTAGTATTTTGATAACAATGTTGAAAGGCACTTGAACTTTCAGTTTATTTGCATGGTCTTTGGTCAGCATCTGATATAAGCTTCAATTAATGAAGACTTGAATTTGGCTTCTACCAAATGTACGCAACAGAAAAACATCTATAACATTGTTTCCATTGTAAAAGCAATGCATATCTTTTCGTAACTTAGGAAAGTAATTGTATTACATTATCTTACACCTGGCTCGAAGTCCTTTCAAGCTTAAAATGTTGATTAAGTATCAGTTACGGAGCCAGGAAATATTGGCAGCATGAAGGCAGGAGAACATAGTCACAGTCACTATGTTTATGAGCAACATTTCGCAAACACTCTCATCTGCAATGACTTGCCACTTACTTATTGCACACCATCCATTTATACTGCTGAATAGTTACAGATCAAGTAACTGGCTTAAGGATACCACTAAATTGCCTTAGCTGAGAATCAAACCTGCAACCTTTGCATTGCACAATGAGCTCCTTGACCATTACACTACAACACAGACATTTGGGGAGCTCTTCCAGAGCTTACTTCAGGCTGCTTGCCTGACAGCTGAACTATAATAATGAATAAATAATAATTTCTCTACAGACCCCCTAGAACATGTAATTGTTCCATAAAATACTATAAGAACCTTTTAGAAGATGTCCTGTTTCTGTAAATCAGAAATTTTGCTGGAACTGTATGTACTTGAGAGAGCTTATAAACCCCACACAGGGAACATCCTTATATCCTTGCATGGCAAGGTTTTGTGTCACTTAAGCAATATGGCTTGAATAATGTGAGGATAATTTTACATGAAAATGATGAGTGAAGGATGTAGCAAAACGGAAAACGAAGACATCTCTGGATATTAGCTCAATGTTCTTATGCCACTGATCCATGATAGGTCTAGATGGCTCCTGAACCACTTGTTCTCATTGGCAGGAAAATCTGGCCAATCGTGGACGATGCACTGTCTGCATGATACACCTTTGACAAAGCCCTCAAAAACAGTAGGCGTAGCCATCTCTTCCTGCCTGCCATGTTCAATGGTTTTGCCTATGCCATAAGTAGATTTTACACTTGAGGAGCAATTGTCATGTGATTCTAAATCAATGAACATGCATTCAACCAAAATGGCTGTCTACCTTTTTTGATAGATTATAGTACTGTTACTACTATACATTCAAGCAGCACATACCATAATATTTGTTGCCTTTTGCCGCTTGCTCTCGATGTGCTCTGTAGGTATGAGTTATCATGATGTGATGTAGAAAATTGTGGAATGACGAGAGATTTTGATTATGTGTTTGTTATTATCGTTGTTAGGCTAGTTTGTTTTCTTCTTTAAGTATTTGGCAATATTTTAACATCAACAACCATTGTAATAGCTTAGTGAATGGAATGGAAAGTACAGTATCTCACAGATCGGATTACAAACTACAGCTGTGTGTGGTGTGTGTTGCAAACCCTGGTTACCATGCAGCATTGTTCACCAGCAGTAAATATTTGGGGGTTGTGGGGTGTAGAGGGAAAGGGCAAGATTTTTGTGGCTTTTTAAGTCTGGGAATGGTTTCACTTCTGTCACCTGAGAGAGTAGAGAAGCAGGAGAATGATCTGGTGATGGGGGAGGGGGGTGTCAGGTTAGGACCCACCCCTGCAGTGATGACATCACAACAGTTCCCGCAATTGGTCAGCCTGTTTTGACCAGGAGCCATTCTTCCTTCCCACAGATCATCTCCCTTCTCGCCATGATGGATACCGTTGTAAGCCAGTGTCACTCAAGAGAATATGAATCAAATGAAGGCCAATGCTGTACCCTTCCCCCACCAGGTATTGCACTCGTTCATTCAAAGTTAAAACAGCTGGCATTCAATTGCCTGACACAAGATAACGATAATACGGACCTCTGTTTAATCGTGCAACACTGAGTATTTTTCATTCTTTCCGTGTCTACAGGGGAATCACACTTGTGATTCTGAAAACTCTCCACCCCCTCTTGTATACATATCTTAGGCCGATCAGAAATCAGCACACTCTTCCAGCCATTGTTTTAAAATTTGCTCATTTTGGTCTATTTACTAAAAAACAAGGATTTGTTGTGAAGAAGGTCCTAAAAGTAGTATAAGAATGCACCAGTCTCTTAAAGACTGTTTTACCGGGATGATTGAAAATTTGTAAGTGCTTTCAAGCCGTTCTCAAAGGGACAGAGTTATTGTGCGCATAGAAATTCCCTTTTGAAAGTGGTACCATGAAATATGTTGCCTTATTACATTATCAAATTTGATCAAATCCTCACCTGACTGAATGGGTTTGGTGAAAACGTTCAAGCAAAATGTGTTTGTTTCTGGATATTTCATTGTGGTTTTTATTATACTTGCAGGAAACTTCATTACCAAAAACTGCACCAAGTCTTACGGCATGAAATATAAAACGTGTAGCGAATGCCTTGGTAAGTCACATCTAACTTAAATCTCCTGAGCTTGTCTTATTGTCGTACAGATGTATTTTTTTTTTGTGTGTGTGTATACACTTTGAATTTGTCCTGATTTGGTCTTTAATTTGTAGTGTTGCCCTCAAGAAAAGTAGTTAGTAGCGTCCTGGTGAACAGGACAGTGAGTTGTCATATACTTCACCAACGTCTGCTTAGTCACCTAAAGCGGGACTCCTCTGCCACGAGCCTAGCTGAGCAAGTGCACGTCTGTTCTGTCTGGCAGGGACAGGGATGATAATCCTGGCCAACTGCACCCTTTTCAACGACACCCACTGCGGCTGCGAGGACGGCTACGCCATGTTATGTGGCAACTGCGTGCAGGAGCCTATATCTTCAGCTCCTACAGGTAGGGATTTTCCACCACCCCGTTGTTCCAACGATCCTGCTTTAGTTCGTTCAGACTCTTGCTGGAAGAGCACCCTCCGTGCCTAGCTTTGCGCAGACGAGCTAGGAGTCTAACCTTTGCTGGTGAGAGACAGGAGACGGGTGTGGGCATAGTGATTTGTCAGGTTGTTTCTTGTCGGGATGATATTGTGGTCCAAAGATGAAACAGCCTTCAGGGCTACCAGCCAGCATGTTTTGGGTTCTATAGTAGACACCAGATGAGCGATGACCTTTTCTGAGCTCCGCTAGCTGTAGTCATGCGAGCAGGCTCGCACCGCACATACGTGCAGTGGCCTGTCAGGAGTGACGGTGTGCTCCACCCTCACTCGTCTCACCTGATGGAGATAATGTACCTATATGAGGGCATGTTGCAGCTGGGGGTTGAAGCATACCAAAATGGAGTGATCTCATCTCCAGGTTTTCACAAGGCGTAAAAAGCGTGACAGAGTGCATATGATTCACTGAAGAAGTTCTCGCCAAAAAGTGTTTGCATGTGTTTTACACTGCTGCTATCAAAACACCTAATGGTGTACTTCACTACCTTCATTTGATTGTGTTTGTTTGTTTTGCAGTGAGTGAATCACCAAGCCCAGACCATAAACGTCATACAGAGATCCTGTAAGTATTTTTGTTTTTTTCCCCAAAAAATAGTTTGGTTGGGTACTGACATTGAATCCTCCACGCAGTTCAATTTGTTCTGCTTTCCTTGTTAGCAAAATGTGTCAATTGGCAAAACGTTTACTTAAAGTACTCCTGCTCCAAAAATTTATATTTTCTTTCACTTGCGTGTTATGAAAGGGTGGTATTATAAAGGGCGGTAAATTTTGTAGTTTTTTTTCCAATTTTTCCCACCCCTATCCCTTCAGCCTAACTGGTTAGCCTCCCGCAGCATCCCTCTCCCACACACTCAGGAGAAGGTACCCGTGAGCATGTGACTCCTCTGATTCATGTGGCAACGAGCCCTCTCTTCATTGCACACTCTGCAGATTAGTTAGCAGTCACGTGATCCATCGGAAGTGTTCAAAACAAAGTATATTCGGTCCTTTTCAGGTGCCAGCTGACCAGGGGTAGCAATAGAGAGCGACAAACAAACATATACAAACAAACGTAAATGGCTTACACCTTTCCTCAGCGAGGCTGTTCTGGAGTTGCCTTGCCAGTGAGTAATATCATGACAAACTTGACTTTATCATTTATTTTATGAATATAATAATTTGAGAATTTAAAGTATTCAAAATGAACAGTTGCGTTTGGCTGTTAGAGGTTTTTTGACTTAAGAAATTTTGAGGCCAAAATCCTGACGTTCACAATGCCTAACCAACCAAGCAGTGATAGCCCAGGTCTTGTCCAATAAATGAATCTGCCTGGCCGCTTGTTACCTGGCAGCATGGTGAAGTCGCAGCCAACATCACTGGCTGGTAGCTCCTGGGATCAGTGTTGGTGAATTCGTTTGTTGGCATTTTTGCCAGTCCAAAACTGGGTGAGCCCACTGCCATTGTGGAACATTTATTGGTTAATGCAAGCTTGCAGAACCCATATTGTTACCACTGTTGTCTGACTTGGAGTTGTAATTCTGCGTTTTGGCATCGGTTTTGCAATGGGGATAGCAATGGTCCATAGCTGCTAAATGCGCGCTCTTGGCCGTAGCTGCTAAATGCGTGGCTGGATATGCATGGCTCACAGCTGCCTCGCTAACAGTTGCCCCTTCTGCTTGAGCCGCTTAGAGGGCCCTCTGAGTTCCTTTCACTGATTCAATTATCAATATCTTAACTGTGTTGTAAAAATCAATATCCTAACTTTGTTGTAATAATCAATATCCTAACTCTCTATCTCCCCCCTCAGTGTTCCTGCTATTGCTGTTGTGATGACGCTGTTGATTGCTCTCTTCGCTGTGTTTGCGTACAGGATACATTGGTCCAGAAATAAAGGTAAACATCTAACATGCAGCCCAGAACATAACATATGCAATCTTTTGCAACTAGCTATTTTACAGCTGTAATAATTATGCATTAAAAAATTAAAATAAAATTGACAGTGAGTCAGATCACACTAAAATATGTGATACATTCAGTGGGTTATTTCTCCACTATGCAAGATTTGAACCTGAAATCAGCTGGACACTTTTTTTTCAAACATAATTTTCCATCGTTCTTTTGCAGACCTGTTTCAGAAGGTTCCATGCTAGACAGAACATCTGGTGCCCACAACTGAAGAGAAAAAGCTGCAATATGATTGGTGGAAAACTTTCAGAAAAAAAAATGTGAACACCTTTTGTGTAGGGTGGAGCTCCTGGGCATTGCTGGGGTTGAGGGTCTCTGGGTGGAAGGTGTTGTATCTCACTGCCTCAGTGCAGTGGTGGTTGGTGAGTTGAAAACAGAGGAAACACAAACCTCACTTTTAAATCTATCTATCATTAATTTCAACCTGTTCCCAATAATCCGCCTAGATTAACAATAAAACGAACAATTCGCAGAATAATGAACACCAATCGTGTAGATAGAGTAAATGATTACCAGTGTCATTTTGTGATAGCATTTTTTCTCTTGACTGAACTGTGTAGCATTTGTCATACTCACACGTTCTTGTAATTTGAAGAACAACTGCCCGACATCAGGGAATATTTATGTTGAATGCGCTCGTCTGATAGGCGAGATTCTGCCATTTAAATGCTCGCGAATCTTGTGCGATACAGAGAACGCTACAGCATGAAATTGTTTGACAAGGATGTCAATCATCTGAATACGTATTGAAAAACGAACCCCTCAATGTGTTTCACATTGTAGCTTTCTCGTGTTACGAAATTCACATTTATAAAACGGAAGCAAAGGTATTGAAATCGATCTCAATTTCTGAGAATGAACTTTTAGGTTAGAAAAAGGATCGATTAGCTGTAAAATGCAACTGCATTGAGTGCAGTGCACAAAAACAGTTTAGCACAGAGGACTCAGCTAGTTTGGAAAAACGGTAACTCTGTCACAAAATGACATCGATAATCATTTACTCTGTTTATGCGATTGGTGTTGATAATTCTGCAAATCGTTTGTTTTGTTGTTAATCTAGGCGGATTATTGGGATTAGGTTGATTTAAAGGTGAGGTTTGTGCCTCCTCTGTTTCCGACTCACCGACCTCAGGGATTGCAGCATCTTCTCGTTAGGTGGTAAGTCAAGCAAGCATTTTTGGAGTGTCAGGGTTTTTTCCAGTTATTGAACGGTGCAGTGCATCATGTTCATGTATTATTTTACACACTGTTTGCTTTCTTTATGAATGGAAAGAATAGATTGAAAATTGTTTGAATTTTGCACATTTAGGGGTAGTTTTAGTGAACTCTTTAAGTGTTTTATTTGATTTTTTAGGCAACTAAATTAGTTGACAAACAAAATATGGTCATTTTAACTATTATAAAGTTTTAAAACAAGAGGCACTGTGCTGTTTTAAGCACTATAAACTTAAAGTGTAGCTTGCCTCCACATTTTCTACTTCCTAAAATCTCACCGGGTTGAGATGTAACTAAATTTAATCGATTTTAATTCGATTTAGGATGACTTTTTCACATATTGTGACATCCCGAGAAAGCACGTTGAGCAACAAGAATGTATTTAGTTTTATCATGTGTAGTGCCACCATCTGGCCGCTTATGGAACTTTTTTCTGAAGCCATACGCTATCAATTAAACAGGGCCTCATTTCCTGGAAAAAAATGAACTTTCAGCTGAACAAAGGTTCATAAATGGTTTGCTCAGGATTTTCAGCAACTATATGCAGTATTTTTTTTATTCCTACATGCAGTACCTCAAATTAATGTATACCTCTGTGAAATACGTCAGGTCCTTCGTTCACTAAGAAGTGCGGCCTGTTTGAATTCAAACGTAGTGTCCATCACTGTAAAGCATTGCTGGTCAGTAGAAAAAGTATCGGTGTCAATAAACCTGAACAAAGCGTTTAATCTTATCTGATCCTATATTATTTAGGGCATTGTATTGTGCTTTTACTGCCTTTGTAAAAAACTTTTTAGAGACGCGCGTTAAAAATTATCTTAAGGTATACGCTACAGTGTTACAGAATCTGATTATGTTGGCCAAGTGTGTCAAATGTGTTTGATCCTGTACCTACTCCAATGTAAGCATTAACAGGTAAAGGACTGCAGGCTTATCAGAAAACAATTTCACTGTATATCAGTTCATATCGTCATATGCTGCTGT
Source organism: Albula glossodonta (assembly GCA_019788955.1). Classification (NCBI taxonomy): domain Eukaryota; kingdom Metazoa; phylum Chordata; class Actinopteri; order Albuliformes; family Albulidae; genus Albula; species Albula glossodonta. The sequence continues at coordinate 27,187,647 of JAFBMS010000004.1, read as the reverse complement.
GAATAGAAGAACCTCAGAGAATTGCATGTACTGGACCTTTGTGGTACGACCACCATTTTGAATTTTCAATTTAGCTAGACTTATTTACTTGATTACTCAAAGTTTTTCTCAATTTTCTCAAACTGGACTTTTTCATGGTAGTGAATTGTGTTTTTTTTAAACAGTGGAGAGTATGATGATATTTCAGTTTAATGTCATCACAGCTTAATCGGCTGCTATTTCTGTTCCGAATCTCTGAGGTTGTTTTACATTTAAAATTATGCATTCATTTAAATATTGATGTTCTTAGCTCTACGCTAATTGCTCAGTGGTCAGTAGTCAATGTTGTTCGGTTCAAAATTCCATTAAAAAGTACTCTTCCTAACAAAGAGCATTGATTCCCAAATCCACATACAGACACCACCAGCATGTAATTTTCAAATGAAATTTGAATATGCTACCTGGAGTAATATAGTCATGTTTTTGTATATTGACTGTCACAGCGCCACCTTATGGTAGGTTCTGTATTCATGTGCATAGTGAATTCTCTAAAAACACTTTGATACAAAGTACAGGAGGTCATCGGGTTACGACGGTCTCGAGTTACGACGGTTTCGTGGTTACGACGCACTCCCATGAATTACTTAAAAAACCTAGTTTCGACCTAAGCGGTTTGGTTCGTAAATACGACCACAGAAGTAAAAATAAGGAATTGTTCTCTTTTTTTTATTAATGTTTCATTTAATTACTGTATTTTACTGTATATGTCCTTCGTGTGTTGTGTGTACAGTGTGAGTGACTGTTAATTTAGGTATAATTTAGGTATAAATTCCGACTTACGTCGAAAATCGGCTTACGACAAGTCGTTGAAACGGAACTCGTTCGTAAGTCGAGGACCTCCTGTACATTATATTGAAAGTGGTGGGAAGCACATTCAATTTTAGGGAAACCCTTTAATCACAACATATGTTCTGTATGTAACTAAGCAGTTCATGTAATATGATTTTTAGGAACTGAGACCTTCAGTGGTAACTAATTTTCACAGGAATGCAGGTTTTATTATATTTAATATTTTTAACTGTGAGTTCAGCGGTCAGAAATGCATGGATGTGTTTTCATTGACTTCATGACCGCTATTCTTCTTATTTTTTTATTTAATTATTATATAATTGTATTGTTACATTTATGAGATTATTACCATTTATTTTATGTGAATTGTTTTTAATAACACTTCTTTGTTTTGAAATTTGTTACTGTTACTCTCCAGTATTGCTGCTGCAACTTTACTTTTTTTCTTTATTTAATGTAAAGCACACTCCACTTAAGTTTAAGAGAGGTGCATTTTTGATAATAATAATAATGATGATAATAATAATAATAATAATAATTAATAATAATGTGTTTTGTCCAATGTTGCTGTGAACAGGAATGTCAAATCTGTTTCGGTAAGCAATTGTAGGTGCAGACTCTTCCATTACAGAGCTAAAACACCCAACGGGCTGTACTATGAATTGGGTTCATTAGTTATCTGGTTAAATTTGATAAATAATAAGGCAATTAGGCTCTTTCTCAATCAGTTCATACTGTTTGAAATACACAGTAACAGTCGATGAGAGGTGAACTAAAACCACCTCTAAAACATTTAGCCAACTAGCTTCACAGGATGCCCACCTAATTAAAAAAAAAAAGTCTGAAATGAGCCTTATGATTGGTCGATTATTTTGAAGTGGGCGTTCTTGCTGTTTGCTAGAAAAAGAGTTTGCACCCTCACTGGCTTATCTCAGATACGATTGGAGGCTCCTGACTGAATGTTACTGGAGGTAGCCAATTGCAGTATTTCATATTTTTCGTGTGGGTACTGTTTTCATGCAAGTTTATCTTTGTTGTGTGACAAACTGGTCTTGAACCATCATTCAAAAAGTGATTGGAATCGGTTCTGTTTTTATTTTTGTGCATCTCTTGTGATGACCAGTGGATAGGATAAGGCTTAAAAAAGGAACAAAATACTGTTCTTGTTTAGAGACTGCTTTCTGAGACCTAACGTGTAGTAAGATACCCCTTAATGTTGTATAACTTCAAACAATGTTGTATACTGTGCAAATTTTGTTTTGATTTCTGTTGAATCATTTCATAACGTAACTCCACTGTGATTAAACCTGTTTTACAAAACTACTCTGATCCTGTTTGCCTGCAATATATACATACACACGCCTTTCACATTTGTTTCACAACCAGTCTGCAAAAGTACTGCCATGAGAATGAGGAAAATGTTGGTATTTGGAAAGACTTCAGGAAAAAGGCTCTGTGATCTGAAGTATCATGGTGATCGTCTGAAAAAATATTACAGCCATGTAATAGAAAGTGGTGTCGCACTTCAGAGAAAATGGTTTTGTTATTCTAAACAGCTGTTCCGTGCTATGAGGTACAAAACCTGGCAAAGGTTAAATAAACCAAAAGGTTTTCCAGTATCGCTTTTGCAAGAGATCCCGCATATAAAGTTTTCCTAATTACTGTTCTTCTACCACCTTGACAGAAGGCCTGCAGAACATTCATGCTTTTTAGAGCGCAGAATACCACATACCATTGTCTTCAATAACTTCAGATAATTGTACATTTGATGGTGGAATTTTTTCAGTTTTCTCAGATCGCGCATGCATCCATGAGTGGAGAAAGATACTGGCACTAAAATTTCACTTGCACAGCATGTCAAATCAAAAAATTATGCAATTGAACCAGCATACCCTGTCTCTGCTGAATGACTGAAGCTAAGCAGATGAATGCTTGGTTAGTACTTGAATGGGAGACCTCATGGGGAGACTGAAGGTGGTATTGTGGGCCAATAAGGGGCAGTGTTGTCCCGGTCTAAATACAATTTCTAATGTCCAGGGACAGTGTTTAAGGAGATGCCATCCTTTGGATGAGACATTAAACTGCGGTCTTGACTCATTGGTAGTCATTACATTACAATGGAATTCATTACAACTAAACAGTACCTTGGTGTCTAGGCAAAATTCCCATCCTGGATCACACAATATGATCTCCTAAATATCCCCCAGTACAACTAATGATTCTCCCTCTATCCACCTCAAGCTGATGTGTGGAGAGTTTTATGGCACAAAATGGCTGCCATAAATCACCTATGAGGGTACTACACATAGGTGGTAGAGATGGGTTTCTCCCTTCTCTGCTAAGTACTATAGGTATAAATATGAAGCTCTATATAAGTGCAAACAATAATTGTTATTAGTATTAAACCAAACAAACACAGCCTGAAACATCTGATTGTGCTTTAATTAATTCTGGTGTATCAGACTCAGTCAGCTTCATCACCGCCAAACGAGCCACTGGTTGGTTAGAATGTGAGGGTAAAATGTCACTCGTCCAGGACCGTGCAGACAAAAGGGGAGCACCCACAGACATTCTGAAATTCTTTTACAATGTAATAATATTTATGAAGCATAAGAGAGTGACCCAAACAATTTGGGCAAAAAGGAACATGCATGACACAGACGATAAATATGCCAGTTAAAAAAAGGGTAAAGATTTGGGCCAAAAAGCACTGTCTGATTTAATGTTTGTTAATTATTATATCTAGGGGCAAGTATTGCGTAAAGCATTGAGAACACTTGCTGAAACTATATGTGCAAAATGGGCCATGAGGTGTTTAAATTCAGCATTAATCGATTGTATTGATGACATAGGTGACTATGAAATAACGGGACATGTGAGACATGCTGACTGATTCATGTTTTGAAGATGTATGAGGGCCTGCATGTCCAGTGGATTTGAAAGTTAGTTAAGAATCTAAGCACAGGGCACTGCAGCCCTCTTCTGTTTGTTGGGATTTTTTTTTTCCACCAGCATTGACCTCAAATTACTTTTAGCTGGTACGTCTGAGAGCAGAAAAGTTAAATGCTTATAAAAGCTTATATGTAGGTGGCTTAACCATTGATTCAAATACAGTGGGGCAGATTAGGTACCTTGTGGTGCCATAGATAACATTTAACACACTATTTCACTTTATGAGTCCAGTTTACGCTTCATGTTTGACTGACAGTCATAAAGTGACATTGCTGCATGGGCCCCTCTACCCAATAGAAAGTGTCATAAAACAATTGAAACATGCATAAAGTGACATCATGGATGAATAGAAAATACGATAAAGAAAAAATGCGATACTAAAACAATTTGCACAAAGGACGTATACAAACATGAGATACTGTGTCCATGGGGATCCAGCTCTAAACGGGAATTGCTTTTCTAATGGTTGCGTTATGATGTCGCCAACTACCGAGTCAGTGGACTTTGTGTTTTTATGTTATAGATTATAGCTGCAAAACATGTTTATTAGGTCAAAGAATCTGATTGTCGTACGTTTATCTGCTGATATGTCCAAGACAGGAAGTGATGTACCTGGAAGGATGTAGGAGGCGACGTCTCATTAAAGTACCATTCAGTAAATGCTCAAATCAAATTCATTTCTGCATTGCTTTTATTTATCGCCATTTACACAGGGTTGTGACACAAAATTCTTATAAATTTAAAAGCAGTTTGTATAGAAAATTATGAAAGTTGGTATTTAGCTTGCCATCAAGTCTCCAGCCCTAAAGAACTGGGCCAGTCAGGAAACACTATTGTGATAAACAGCTTCACCTGTGGAAGTGTACAGGACTGGCTCTGAAAACACACCTTCTCAGGTGCAGGAGGTCGTGCTGTAGGTCCGCAATACAGTAGTCCCCCCATACCTGTGGTTTCAGCAACCACGGTTTCAGTTTTTTTATGTATTGCTGTTAGTAAACAATAAAATTCTCAAAATTAGTAGGACAACCATGTTGTTAATGAAGAGACGGAGCCCATATTCGCAGTTGAAGACAGGCGGCCGAGGGAACATAAGCATGGAGCAAAATGTTCAAAGATTACATCATGTGGTTAACATGTAGACAGTTTAAGGCAAATACATCAGCATGTGATGGCTCATACATGGTAATGAGGAACCCTACATTTCGCAGAAGGCAGGTAACTAGTCATTAATAGGAGGTACCATTTGGCCCTGGTCGGATGCGGCAACATCCCTTTGTAATTTTAATACACATGCTCAAACACTGTGCCACTCTCCAAAACTGACTCCAAACACTACGGTCCAAAAAAAATTGGTAAATTCCAAAAATAAACGGTTCATAAGTTTCAAACCGTCCGCCAAGAGAGCATTATTGTCTGCGGTTTCAGCCATCCACGGTAGGTCTCGGAACGTATGACACACGGATACGGTGGGACTACTGTACCCACAAGGCCTCAAGGCTTAGGCGACACATGACTCCCGTGACCTGCAAGGGGGTTTCCAGTAGCCTCATTCTGAGTTTCATCTGGAATCTACATTTGGAGTACGACTGTGTTGGTCACGTTCCAGACGTCCCCTGTCGGTCATGTTTCAAACGTCGCCTGTATCAGTCGCGGGACGTCTGGACTAGACCGAAACAGGAGATGCCCGGAGCATAACTGACACAAGTGGCATCTTGCCATAGGGGTCGTCCAAGGTCCAGATCCAAGCCCTGAGCCTGACCGGCTGGGGCTCAAAGGGGGGCTGTTTTTCAAGGAGCTGGGGGGTGGGTATAAGCAGGTAAGCAGGGCATATAGCAACACATTTCCTGAGAGAAGCAGTGATCAAAATAACTGTTTTACCAGTCCCTTACCTAGACTTTTTGACACAGATGGTTAATCCACAAAAATCAGCTGCAATCATCTGTATATTAAAATACTTTTGGGGGTGAAATATGGACAATCAACTGGCTACAAATGCAACCATTTAGATTAACCAAAACATTTCTGTACCAGATTCATGATGGCAACATGTTAACACAAAGACATGTTTTTAAAAATAGTCCCATTACTGCAATGGGAATATATATATAAGCCTTTATGTTCTTATTACATTATGGAAAGTCAATCATCTACAGAATACCCTGTGCTGGAACAAGGGTCTAATTCTCTTTTCTTGTAATTGAACCAAAAGGTTTATCAGAATTCCCTTTGAGTATGTTTAGGGTTTTTATATGATCCCAAACTCAATATAGTGCCCTGCAAAAGTATTCAGACCCTTCATCATTTCCCCTTATGTACTGGATAAAAATGTTAACATGATATTTCTTTCCATGAGATAATTTGACTTAAAACACAGACAATTATTCATCGAACGATGTTCGATTTACGGTAGAAATTATTTTTAAGAAACTGAAAAGAAAGACTTTGGGTGGGGCGACTGCACCAGCACAATGCATTGCTATGTGTAGGATTCACATTTTGTACACACATGATTTAGTCAAGTTTTTAAATTTTATTTTATTTTTATGATATTTGGGTCGTGTATTCATGGATGTGGACATTTTACGCACGTTTGCAAAAATTAAATTAGACAATTTCATTAATGAGACCACAGGCAGTTTACAGAAAATGCTACCTCTCTTTCACCAGTAGAGGGAACCAAAATTCCATATATCGCAAACACAACAATTTACCGTTTTTATTATTTACCATGGGTACTTTATTCACATTCTGCCAGAACAAAACTGGAGGCAGACTAACTTTTAACGGTATTAGTAAAACATATTCACATTAACGTCAACGTATTTCGTATTTAGATATTTTCACGAGCGTAGGCATATTTCAATTCAATAAAAAGGTAAAGGTAATTATTTTTGCAAACTCAAGTCTTAAGAATGGTGGGTACCAAGACGATATCAACCAGAAAACAACCGTCGGTCGGCCTAAGACTGTTGGTAAATTCCCAATGTCTCGGTTTCTTTGACTTTACTGCTGCTTTAAGATAGAAGAAGCACTACCTCGTTAACATTTCGGCCCGCCTCCTTTAAGCCGCGGGAGGTATGGTCTCCAAAGTTCACCAACATCCATGTCTTCCTGGGAAAAGACCTGAACTTGTTGCATTTAATTTTTATTCCCCGGTTAGGCTAAGTTGTTCATCGAGGTGGAATAAACCCCATTACAATATCCGATTAGCGACCAAGCAGGCATCACCACGGCTCCTCTTTGGACAAACATTTGTAGACTGGAGTCGAAACACCTGTAAACGTAAGTGTATGTGGTCTGTACGTTTGTTTTGGTTATGCAACAGAGAAATTACATGTGGATTTAGTCCCTGTATTTAGTAATGGGGACTAAATCAAGTTTTTGCTTCCTTTTTCTCTTATTTGGATAATCACAATATGAATCATTTACTTTCGCCGTGTTTTGTTCACTTGCCACTAAGAGTACGAATTTGTTATCTCACAATCTCTGAATATGAATTTTATTTATTTGTTTAATATTTTACCCCTAATTTATGTCAAGGTTTGAAAATGATGCCAGCCGTTTGGGTACCCTGCAATTCGAAATTCCGTAACTTGTAGGTTACAAGATAAATGATAAGGTAGCCTAAATGTAACAAGATAAATGTTTCGGGCGGTGTTAATGGATACAGTTAGGCTATTTTGCGCAGACACGTGTTAGGCGTGATATTAAGCCAGCCAACCTGAGTCACCGGTTAACTTGCTTATGTGTCGAAGCGCAATACGTTCAAAATACAAAGTATGTACTCCAGTACCTTGGCTGTACCGGCCGACTCTTTGAATAAGTAATTTGAATGCAGCAATCGGTGCTCATTTGACTACGCCAGGATTTGGAGTCAATACAGAAATGTCTTGGAGCAGGACGCAGCAAAGTTAGCCAGGGCAGATGAGACAATTTTTGTCCTTTTTTTTCCCCACCCTTTTGAAAATTACCACAAAGAAAGCAGGTGCCGTCTGCTCATCACGTGATTTATATTGCAGCCCAGACTTGGTGGAATACGTTCAACTGCTCTCCGTTTCGCCCATTCCCTTTCAAAGGCCCTGTGCTGGTTTATAGTGGGCTACTGAATTACTCTCCCCTGGATACTTACTGAAGAGTGCAGACTTGGGTTTTAATTAAAGAACCCCCTGCAGAACGATGAGGGACAGGGGGAGATATAACGGCGTTCCCTCCAATGAAACTCGACCATGGATCTTGCGGGATAAGAGTAAATCAGCGGTGCCTTCAAAATGTTCCCATCGGTCTTCCTGACCATCACATAACTTCACCTGGTTAGGTAACCCAGGGCTTATACGTGTAGGCTATAAAATATAATATATAGGACTTTGGGGTAGTGGGTCAGACGTCTTTATTGTCTTCATGAAAACACCCAAAGTAAATTTAATGCAGGATAATATAAACTATGCTTGCCCTCTTTACCTTCAGCTCGGTAATTTAAATGAGCCTTTGATTTTGCGATATCTGTCGTTGGGTATGAATCTCATTTTACTCAGTAGTGTTCTTGTCAGTCATCCTCTTCCACGTGACTTCCAGGAAGGAGTTAAATTTGCGCTGATTACACAATAGGCCTGTTTTTGTTTTCTCATATTTGGTGACAAGTTGTCATGGTTCTACTATGGGTCATTGACTGATTTGTTGCGAGTGGGACCAGAACTCCGCGGGCAAGACACCAGAGATTAATTACTGTTCTGCAAATCTGTCAGACGGCACAATCACATTAGCAAGGTTGCTGGTGTAATTGGGCTGGCCGGGTTTGGCCAGGAGGAGAGACCATAATTACTGTGCCTGTCTTTATTCAAAAAACTCTTTTATGTGATGCGATCCTTTGGGACGTTTGAGGTAAAAGCAGTGCCTTTTATATTTTGTTTTGATATTCAATGTGTATCAAAATAAAATGTATTTAACAGCTTTCCTCCTGGAGCCAGCAGAATGGACGCTGAGGTTGGGGAAAAACAGGGAAAAATCGGGGAAAACAGTTCTCTTATATTTTGCTTAAAATTGTCTTGTATTTTGGGATCCCCATTCTTACTGTTTGGCCTGTACTGTCGGTAGGAGGCGCTCCCTGCAACATGCATTAAAACCCAGCTCCTGTTCACTTCACACCACCAGCTGAGCTGCGATAGCACTGACAGCAATCAAAAACACAGCTGATACAGTTGGCATGACAATTAGCGATGCAGCAGATGGACACACGACCAACTTAATAAAACCTCTCAGCTGACCGTCCTCCTTCGTGTTTTACCTCTCAGACGTTGAATGCTCAGACTAAGACGTTTACTGCAATCAAACTTCGATTAAACGAAAACAAGAAACGACCCTGGCACTTGTCTGGGATAGTTTATGTATATAAGATGCACAGGGGATTCGTTAAATACCGCTCATCTACAGTTGTGTCTCCATAGGAAATGAGGCATGTCACGTTATCTCGGAGGGACCGTCTCGAACAAACTTGCCTGTACTTGTGCTAGTTCATGGAGATACAAATGCATGCTTGTTCTGTGCGCTCATGTGTGAGCGGACATAGGGATATCGCTGTATGATCTCAAACAAGGGCAGACAGCGGTGTGCTTGGAGATGCTCGGATAGCACAGGTGTGGGCAGGTTTGTGTGCGTTGCTATGCACGCATGTTTTGTTCGTTTAAGAACAGGACTCTCATTGTGATCCTAGGCGGGGGGAATGGTGCTCTCCACTATTCTGCAAGCTGGAGAAAAAGACCACACTCCAAACCTACATCCATCCACTTTAATTTTCTATTTTTATTATCTGTTGAACAGAAAAAAAAAATGTAAGACATAACTATGTTCCCCATCACCTGTGTGTCTTTTAAATTAATAATTGTACTTGCGTGACACTAGAAAATATTCCTCAAATTTTACTGTGATCCACAAGTAAATTAGTTTCCATGAACAATCGTTGTGTTGCCGTTCTCTTAAACATCAGTAGTTAATGCAACAGTAGCAATAAAGTAGTTTTTTTTTTATTTTAGTATGCATTTTTCATGCCTTAAAATTATTCGTAAACTGTCTGTTAACCGGAAAATGACTCACTCCTAACTACAGGGCTACGTGCATTGCCCCCAGCGTGACAGAAATATCTCGTATATTAGCGAACGCCGCCACACAGTAAGCAGGTTTAAACCCCAAGAGGAAGATTCCTGTACTCTGATCTCACCGTGATGACATCCTCGCTACCATGTTAACAGGCATCCGCACCTGTTGGCAGTTGCATAATTCTTCAAAGATTCCATATTTATTTTTTTTCCTTATCTGCGTTTCCATGGAAGCTGACATAAACCTTGTAATCTTTTGGATGTTGTCTCTTGCACAAAATGCACAAGACCAGTTGTATCTAGGTTCCACATAATTCCATTGATAATGTTAACTATCGATTCTGAAATTAGTTCAAATGAAAAGTTAAGTGGTGTATCACTAACATGTTGTAGCCTTTTGGCTGCGTTTAAAGTATTGTATCAATACAATTAAGATCCCATTTTATGGTGTATCTTCAAAAACCAGTGAGCAAAATATTAACCTTACCTCTTCCCTGGCACTGATACTTTTTGATATATTGATACTTTGGACATGTGCTTAAATTTTATTAGACTAATTTCTTAAAGGCATTAGCCAGTACTTTAACCTCTCAGTGCTGTACACAATGCATTCAAGCTGTATAACATCACCTGACAGATAAATTATGGTGATTCTGCTATCATTCCCTGTTGTTTAAATTGTTCAGAAGTTCAGTTTTTGCACAGTATTCTATGATGTATTATTAGTAAATGAATACAGCTGAAAAAAATTACAGTTGACTATTAAAAAATTGGTCGAATATACCCTTCTAATTGGGCGAAGATTTGTTCATTTCGTATCCACATATTAAGTGTTTTTATTTTGGCTGTACTCGCCCCAGTCTTTGACGGTGCGAGGGAACAAGTCTCGAGGTCTTAAACAGAAGCCGCTGTTGGCTGGCTCACAGATGTAGAGGGTTTAGTGGAGCCGGAGTCCTGGAGCACAGACAGCACGCTCTTTGGTGTCCAGCAAATCCCATTTAATTCGCCGATGTGACACAAAGGAGCCCCGGTCTGTTGGTGGGGAGTCCTCGCCTTCTCTCGCCCAGAGCTGACATTCTGCCGTGCGAAAACCCCTCTCCACTAGCATAAAAGCATCTTTCACTCCTGCTCATGACCAGTGACTCATCCCTCTCTACACCGCGCAGGACTACAATGTCTGGTCTGTGGTCCGGTGGCCTTGCATGAATTACGTATTCATCCCCAGCGGCTGGGACTTGGGTCAGGATTTGCCTGAGAGTCAGGTGTAGGCTGACCCATGGGATACCGGATAAAGCTTTTAAGGATTGTTCCCTGTGTCAATCGGTCAATCAATCAACAAGCCTTTATTTTCTGTAGCTCCTTGTTTGAACAAGAAAAAGTGTTTGTTTTTCTTGTTTACAAAGATAAACACGAAAAACAAAGGTAGGAAAAAATATCAAAATAGAGATAAAATAGGGTTTTATAAAGGTAATAAAACACAGAAATATAAATACTTCTAACAGTGGACTTAAACAAAAAGTATGTTATGAAAGAGTAGATACTCAATACAGATGCAGCCATACACATGAAAATACATTTTCAGATAGGTCCTGAACCAATAAAATGTTAATGAAAAGCAAGCAGTAGGCATGTTTTCTATTACGGCTACCTACTAACTGCTATTTCACTTGTTACTGGCCAAAGCGGCATTACAGGGTAATTGCCACCAACTGGAGGAGAGGTGTAGAACTCACAAACTAAATCTGACAGTTTGGAAGTACCTGGAAGCAACATCAGGTGGAACTAATGCTGCTGTAATATGAAGAACTTGGGCCAAGCCGGGATTTAAACTCTCCCTACCCTTTGGCAGAATGTAGGAAGTTATGTGTTTGCCAGTGTGGAGTTCCAGCTACACTCTGGTAAAGACATAGCTGAGACTGGAATCTGTGTCCGTGGGTTCTGTCCACCCAGTGCTCCTTGGCTGTCTGGGCATTTAGTGAAATGCGTTCTCTCTCAGTCAGAATGCCAGCATGATCGTTCAAGTGGAGGACCCTGTTTGGCCACCCTGCCCCCTACCATGGAGGGTCTGTGGGCCCCAGAGATGGGGGTGTTTATGGGGGTGTTTCTTAGCCCCAGGGCTTTTTTTTTGGGGTGTACCGGCAGTCCACATGTGACCTATAAGTGTGCAGGTGAATGGCTATCCTCCCTCCACCCTCACGGCGCATGCTGCTGAAAAATTGAGGTGCGTCACCTCAGGGATCTGATGGTTTCACGCTGAGTGCCAGACCTCTCGATTCTCATTTTCTAGGGCCGCGAGGAGACTCTTCTTACTACCTTACATGAGACCCAGCGCCAGTTCTGCATGCATTTTGTGCTTCCCCATTTTAGCAACTACTATTTACAGATATCGTGATTCCATATTACAAGATCCATCCTATTGCTCGCTTTGGCCACGGCCAAGAGCATTGGTGACCTGCATAGGCTTTTAGTTATTCCCTCCTGCGTGCTGGTCTCTGAGATCAACCGAGTATGCTTTCCGAAGGTGCTCCAGACTCTCTAATGTAACTGGGTCATGGTGGTCCTGACCCGCTGATGTAACCCAGGTCATCGACACAGTAAGAGGGCAACATCCTGTCTGACTTTGTTCCTTGTTCCCCTGCGAGAGCCCCGTGTCTCTGAAAAGTGCTCAGTGAACCGTGCCAGCCAGCTGTATACCTACTTTTCAGCCGGCACAAGGGTCTCACGTGTGGCTGTTTCTCTCACGTACACCACCCCACCATCTGGTGTTCACAAGCGGTCTACGCGGGGGGGTCCCTAGCCCTCAGGTGCTCCTCATAGGTGTTAATCTGGAGCCAGGTGTCTCCTGCAGCGACGTGGTCATCTCAGCACACCTGTACCAGGTTTTTATGGTCTGGATGTGGGAGGTTCTGCTCTCTTTCACAGGGTCCTGGTGCTTTGGCTCACCCTGCACACTCATTCGGGCAGAGTGTTTCATGTTACAGTATTGCATAATAAATATTAGGAAAGAAGGACCGCCTTCTTCTGCATGATTTTATGTACAAGTGGTAATATCTCAGAGCCTTTGAGTGACATGATTGCGTCTAGGATCTGGCACTTTCTTTATTTCTCAGTTCCTTCTTCAAGAATTGGAGGTTCCATATGGAAACACAACACATGGTTTTACTATGTCTTCCTTAATAGTTCATGCAGCTATGATTATTTATAAGTTTTACCTCTTTGATAAACAAAAGAGCACAGACAAGAGAAGTCCAGCTACTTTCATGTCTTGACTGTAGGTCTCTGTGGCCATTGAAGGTGACATTGAGTCTTATTTCTGCCACCTAGTGGTGAGGGTAACAGCTGCAGTGACAATTAGATGATAATGATGGAATTCATATTGTTGTTTGACCATAAGATTTACCAGAAGGTTTAACAAAAAATGAATGGATGTGAATATCCATGACCAAGGAATATGTAAAGTGTTTCTTTAGGAGGCAAATGTTATGAGCTGATGTCTGTGCAGTTCTCAAATGCTATAGCAAAGTCGGTCTGGAAGAGCAGCCAGTGTCGCCCTTACATTCTTGTTTTACCTGTGCAAATGAGTCCTTATAACTCTAATCTGAACTATGTCAATGGGATGTCATTTTAATTCTAAGGCCGTTTTCCATTAATTATCTTTTTCATCAGTTCCTAGGATAACGTGAATCGTTGCATGAAATTGTATGTTTTAATGTGTGAATTCAAAGCAATTATTTTCACAGTGAGGATCTTCGCTGAACAAAATTTTAACATGGTGTCTTGACAATTTTCTAGCTGTGTGTGTGTGTGTGTGTGTGTGTGTGTATATATGAGTGGTTATTCCTGGCTCCAGTTAGTTATAAATTCAGGAAATCAAATGGAAATCGTGTCAAGGGGAACACTAGGGTATCTGTGAAGGCTTGTTTGGACTGAGATTAATTCAATGTTTATTCCAGGTTAAACCCAACAGCTTCTTCCTGTGGCATGTGAACTTTATAAAATCATATAAAATTTGTTGAATGAGCATTGTAGATGGGTGAATTTCATATTGGGTGCGCATTTAAGTGGAGAGCATAGGGTTAAAGGCAAGAATTTCAAGATGTTAAGATAAGGAATAGAGCCGAATGAATATGGATGAAGGCTAGAGTTAATAGTGAAGGTTGAAGCTGGTTGAATTGTGGGTGAATGTAAGTACCTGTAGCAGGAGATCTGGGATTTAGAGTTTGAGCAAGACAGGGAGGGACACGACTGACCACAACAAACACAGACAGGGTGGAGGCTGTAGTCATTGCCCTTTCAGGTCCATTGTCTACATGAGAAGAAAGGCAGTTGAGCTCTGCAGACCGGGCCGAAATGCCAAAGTCCCGGCTGTATTCGGAGAAGCGATGTTTTGTTCTTCAGGAGCTCCGCGAGGGCCTCCCGGGAGCTCTCATGTCTCCAGGTCCAGTTTCACACCACAGAAAGAAACATGAACCTCTTTGACTCTCTTCATCTCCTCTCCTCTCTTCTTTTCTCTTGTCTTCCCCAGCTGTCCCTTCTCACCATCATTACCTGCATGATAAAGATACTGAACCTTTGCCAGCTCCTCCTGCTTTGGCTCAGTGATGTCAGTGGCTGCCTATTTGAATTCCCCCTTTTTCACCCTGAGTGGCCTGACTGTTTTAAATAATTTGTGACTTGTGTAAAATAGGTAAAAGAAACGGATAAATGGCTTCATCTCTAGGGATTTCAGTTTCATTATATTTCCTATCTCTCACACACACACTCTCACACACACACATACACACACACTGTGTGTGGGAAGAAGCTGCTCACCTGGCAGGTGAGAATCGGTGTATCATTGGTGCGGAGAGTCACGTGGGATTTTTTTTTTTTGCCTCCTACGCCCACTCCCTGCCCCCACCCCTTCTCTCGGTACACACAGCTTAACAGGTATTGCAGGGTTATTCTTAAACTACCTGGAAGAGGAGAGAGGAAAGAAGAGAAAGCAAAAAAAGGGCACAGCCAAGGGAATGAAAGTGTAAAAAGGACAAGCCAAAAACAACAAAATCAGAGGCAAACAGAGGGACTAAAGAAACTTGATCAAGGTGAGCATGAGGAAAGACTTCCTCTGTCAAGGACTGGCAGACCGTTTTATCTCAGATCAGTAAACCTGGTAAAAAATTTTTCAGGATAATTAAGCAGTGTGACTGCTGGGTTGACATTATGCAACTCCACAACACTCCGCTTTTAATCTTTTCAGGAATCCATTCAGTAGTACTTTGTGTCAGATCGGTCGGTTTAACACTGGCGGAGTGTAATTAAAAGGGTACCCCGGCGAATATGTTTGCTGATCCGCCGTTATTGAGTCACTTACCCTGAAACCCTAGAAGGAGCAGGTCTGGTGGCTCTTGTGACACCTGATCTGCTGCTTTGGGTGATGTGGTGGGTCCATTTTCTCTCAAGGTTCAATCGTCCCAAGGCTTTTCTTTCAGTTTCTGTATTTTTGACACGGAGAATCGCGCTTAAGGAACGGGGTGTTAACTTTTCAAATCACCCGGTGGGTTCCTTTGCATTCTCTTCCGAATTGCAAGCCTTTAGGCAACTTTTGGTTGGTAGGCTGTAAAATTCCAGGGATGTTTTCCCCCCCTGTATTTTTCCTACTTCACTATGAGCAGAATTCCTAGATATGCTGGTTTGTGTGTGCAGGTGTCAGAGAGAAGGCTCGGTTAAGTTTTCTATGCTTCTGTCATAGACGTATTCAATCTGTTTGACATCCATACGATTCTTTCCCGCAGTGTCTCTTTCAGTTTAGATGCAAAGAAAAAAACACAAACTGATTGCTGGAGGGGGTGGGGTGGAGGGGAATAAGACTGTCTGTTTTACAGATTCAGTGAACGTGTTGATAAATAAAATACAAATGAAATTACTTTGTAAAGCTCTGTTAGTATAATGAAATCATAACTCAAAGGGGCAACACAGCACAGGTTAGACAGAACATAAAAACAATTACAAGTACTAGACCAAACAATAGTAACACTGATCAATATGTGAGTGTTTTTTTTAACTAATATGGAGTTGGACCACCCTTTGCCTTAAGAATAGCCTCTTGGAATGCTGTCATACAAGTTTTGAATTGTTTCTTGTTGAATATTGAACCATTCAACCACAAGTCTTCTATTCTTCAAGAGGTGTGAAGGTGGATGTAGAAGCCTACACCACACTCTATGTTCCAGAACTTTCTATAAGGGTTCTATGATGTTTAGATCTTGTAACTGGGGGAACCATTGAAGGTGTTTGATTTCATGTTGGTGTGCATGAAACCTGTTTCTGTCCATTATTGCTTTGGTAGATGGGAACATCTTGAAGAAACAGTGTTTGCACTGTAATGTTCACCTGGTCACCTAAAATGGATTTGTATTTCTTGACTAATTTTAACATTTGGAGTAATGATAATACCCAATGACCACCACGAAATGGCTGCCCATACCATAGCAGATCCATGTTTAACAGTCGGGAATAAGCAATTTGAAGCGAAGGCTTCTTTTGGTTTTGTTCAAACATATGTATGCCCAGATGTTGGAAAAAGACTAAAAGATGACTTATTACATCATATTACTTCCATTGCTCAGAAGTCCAGGGTTTGTGCTTGTTACTCTGGGTTATGTGTTGATGCTCGTTGGCCTTGGTTACAAGATCTTTCCAAATGACAGCCTCGTCATTAACATCAGCACCGTGAAGGTCACAGTGTGTAGTTAGTTTTTGGAGACTGCGTCATGGTGAATTGAGCTCAGCATTTTTGAGGCAGTTTTTTTTTTGTCAATCTTTGTTGGTTATCTTAGACTCGCAACTGCTGTTCTTCATTTTCTGATGCATTTTTCCCTTGGCATATGCTGTCATACTACATGGATCTGCTTGATGCATAAAATCATTTTGCCTGTTCTGCAGGAACCACCTTTTTGCCATCTTTGAAAAGTCTCATGTTAAGAAACTTGCATATTAAAGTCTTGATTTAACACCATGTTTTATAACAGAACAACTAGTATGATTAACTTGTTCCTTCCTGTGAATAAGTACAATCCATCTGACAACATTACAAATAGATAAAAGTACATTATAGTTTGATTTCCCAAAGGTTAGGGAATAAAATTAAAAAATGAATCCTTTTAGATATTTGAAAAGCAGAAATTACTGAAAAAATATACATATTTGACGCACACAATTATATAAAACAAATATAACTATGATACACAAAATAAGATACTCTGCTACTTCAATAGTAAATGATAGTTTGAAAGTGTTTTAGCCATGATGGTGAGTATCTAATGTTCTATAGTGATTCTGTAATCCTGGGGCAAAAAAACTGAAAGCAGGCCTTTCCACGATCGCTCAGTTGACTTTTAATGGATGAAGTATTACATTTTACTCATACGTTATGTAATGTCAATTGGAGAAGTTTCCAGGTGACACATGACTTTTTTGGCCAAGTAAGCAGTTCTACCAAGTCATGTGTGATTATCAATACGAACAGAAAATGTTATAGAAATCGAAACTAAATGTGATCTATTCGGATAATCATAGTCCAGCTTTGAATTAGTCCTTTACGCCAGGCCATCATAGTGAAACATTTACTTAGTAACTGTTATCAAACGTCTCCCATCACCTCTGTGGAGAGGGCTCTTTTACAGCACTTTTAACAACTTAAATTTTTCGTTTTTCATGTTGTCAGTTTTATTTTTTGTCTGTTTCACTCTTAGCGTGTATGTGATAAGACCTATCCTCTATCACATAGCAATAAATCCTTTAACTCCTCTCAAGCAATCTCTCACATTCTTTGGTTCTGTTAAAGACCATGGCTGTCCTGGGGCAGCGTGCTGGAGGGGGCTTCGCGCACATTTGAGGGGCTATTACACAAGAAGCCTCTTGTGTAACTTCCTGTTCTATTCAGGTGGTTGGCAGGGTCCTGAGAGCCTGTCTGTAGTTCAGTGTTTGGTGCGTCGAGTGCAGTAGCCCCTCCCAGACACACGAACACACACACACACTGCTGACCTCCTCACAGGCCCTTCACGCCCACGTCACGCATGAACTTGAAAACATGGGGTCGCGTTATATGTTTACGTACTTTATCCTTTTCAAACCATATTTTTCTTGCCGGCAATGGGATCGATTGAATAAATAATGCCGTAGAGATGAGTTGTGAGGGAGTTTCTTACCCTCTGGAGGGGAGGAATGAAGCTGGATTTATGGAACGAGGGAAGTTCCACTCCACCACATGGAGATTTGACTGGTTACCTTGACACTCGCCTTGAAGTTGTTGTTTTGAGCAAGATGTGTTTCAGCAAAGAGTTTTAGCTTGCATCAAGAACTTTCTTGTGGAATTTTCTCAAATGGATGCCAAATCAGAGTTTTCATATTTTCATGTTGACCCTCTGACCTCAGTGTACATACCTTGACTGTGTGCTTAGCACAAGTGTAAATGTTAGGCTGTTTCTTTTAGTCCACTAATCCTTTGGAATGTGACAGGTATAAGGCTTTTAAGAGGAAATTTGAAGTAGTATACTGTATATACACTTTCAGTCCAAGAGGCACCCAAATACAAAAATCCCTTGCTGAGTTTTTTCACAATGTGAGAAAAGTTTGTGGCCACATTTCAGATCAGTCCCACTAACAAAATCTGTCATGAAACTGATAAACAACTTCTTGTTGTAGTTAGTGCGGAGCTCAGGGTTCAGGCAACCATAAAAATCCTAGTAATGTCATGGAATTTGAAAAGGGTGTTTTCCAGGTGTGGGAGGTAAAAAATAATCTGCTTCATAACTATATTTCTCAGTAGAAAAGCTACTGAAACGTAAACATATGATTATTGAAATTCTAAATTGCCATGACAAGCCATTAAATTTTAGATTTGCTTACTGGGTGTTTCAAGGTGTGTCCCTGACATTGTTAAACAATCGCCCATTTTCGGAATGTGCAATTAAATACTAAAATATTAATGAAACAATAGGTGTGTTCTGTGAGGCAAAAGTGGTGAGCCAGGAGGCTTACGTCAACCTGTTGCTGAAGACTTCCCACCTGACCTAGATTGGACTGAATACAGAGCATGCTCAGTTACGCCTGAAGACAGTAGACGCAGTCTGTGGTCGAGGCTCTTGACAGAGATGGAGAAAGCCATTCCAAGTCTGTAGCGCATTGAGCCAAAAACTGCCCGATTGTGGTGCATTTTGAATGGCTCAATCTGTTATGCTGTGGAAGGGCTATTTCATTGATCCTCAGTCCTAGTCCTGTAGAGTCACAGTGCATGCTGGTTTTTGTAGTTACTCAGCACTTGATGACTGAGTGAAACAGCTGATTACACAGGCAACTCGCCTCACCTGATTTCTTGGTTCTGAACTTCAGGTGGAATTTCAAGTGAAAACAAAAACCAGCCTTCCAGGACCATGAATAAGGAACACTGGGTTTTCGCTGTTACCCATAACCAAGCTAGATCTTGTCTGATTAAACTGGGTCAAATGATGGGAGGGTAAACAGAATATAATGATGAACATGTATTATTCTGAATAAACAGCTTTTCATACACAATACTTTATTTGCTTAGACTTCAGCCTGTTATCTAACGAAAGATCTAAAAAGTCTGCACACTGCAGGGAAGAGAGGCTGTGATTCCACACCTTGGTAATGCTTCTCAGATGTTTTGACTGTGAATCACTGTAGTCCTTGAGCAGATCACTGGTTGACGCTGGAGCTGCCCGTTCAACCTGTCTATAGTGTTAGGAATTCAGTCCTAACACCGTGTGACACAAATACAAGGCCTACAGGTGTAAAGACTGCACTCACCTCTGCTCATTCTTATGTGACCTCTCCCTCCCCGCGGTGCTACGTCTGCTGCAGCAGAGGTATGTTTGTGTTGTGACTGTGGGCTCTTTGAATACATAAGGTGGCCTCTTGGTGTTCAAAGTGCTCCTGTTTGCTGTACGTTGACACTCACAGTAGTCTGGGAAGCCAAGAAAAAATTGCTGCATGAAGCTCAGTGATCCTTTTTCTGCTCACTTTGTGAATGACGTAAATATTACATTTAACTAGCAGAGTGTACGAATTTAAAAATGCAGCTAAACAAAAATCAGAGACAAAAGTACAAAGGGCTTGTTAGCATTTAACTATACCTTGGTTTTAAAAAATTTCCTTGGTACTACACACACACACGAACATGCGTATATACACAACACAGCAACATATGTATGTATACACTACATATAATACATGCATATATTGCTGTTTCTGAACTGGAATGTGGGTTTGTCCTTATTCGTTGCAATGCTTTCTCTGTTTGTCTTATTGAATGTACCACATTACTTGTACATCAACGATAAATTATTCGTACCAATGAATTCCGTATCGAAAAGGGTGGATCCCACCGCAGCAGAGCAAACATCTCATATGCCTTTTCCAGCCGTCAGGAAGCAGCTCCTCCTTAGGTAAATGACCTTTTCATGGCTTAACGCACTGTTGTTGACCCGCCTTTGTGTAACGTGTAAAGGTCTCTCCATTGTACCAAGGCAAGGCAGGGCAGTAGAGGTTCCGTCAGTGTTGGCACAGGGCAGCGATTACAGCATCCAGACAAATAAACGCCCCCAGCATACTGTAACTCAGAGCAGACGTCCCCGTCAGTGAGATAAGCCATAAATTGCGGCGCAGGTAGGAACGCGTTTCAGCTTGTCTTCATGCTCCAGACGGCCAGTGTTGGCGCTGACTGGGAAGTGGGCATGTAATCTCGGCCTATCTGGGGAGGCTGTCGCCGTACTTCACAGGGACTAGCGTTATCAGCTGTGAGCAGGGACGTTTTTGTGATGCTGAGCCCGCTCTCGGTGTGGACACGTTTAACGCGCAGAATTCTGAGTTGTTGGCATCGAGAACTACACTCGCTGACCCTTGACCTCTACATATCACTATGTGTCTGGGCAGTGCGTATTCCATTATGCTAGCCATAAACCATGTGACATCCAGAATATTACACCAGAGGGACAAGCAAGATGGTTTTTCCTGTGATTTACTGTCGTCTTATCAATGCCCCTCTCAAACTACTCAGGCGAGAAAACGGTGCCAAAGAAATCTATATAATCGTTGGTTTTGTGATGCCTCAACAAATGGATCCGGTGGCTGCTGACTGTGTCGCTGAACATCTCACACGTTATGAGAGCCTGACCATTGCTACAGAAGAACTTGCCATGTGAAGATGTTAATATCTGGTGTGCCAAAGTAGGTGCTAAATTATGTAGGGTACACCTGGCATTTCCGAATCCCTCCCCTATCCCATAATACCATGCTTCATATCTCCCCATCTGAAGTCACCAATGTCAGATGGGATACCCTTTAATTATGGACCAAAACATTCCTGGGTGACCATTCAAACTCAGATACATTACTATATTATTATTATAATGAATAGCGTACCCTGAAAGCGTACCCTCCAACATTTTCATCAGTTTAATTGAGTTTTATTTGTATGTCTAGAGATGGAAGGGCAGAATTAAGTATGATTAGGTACATTTTAAGTATAAAAATATATTTTTTTGTCTTGATTATCAATCCATAATCCATTGCTTTAAAGGCAATAGACTTCAATGTTAGTAGAGGATGGCCAGAGCAAAAATACACAATACAAAGCACAAAATACAAACAGTATGTCTTGTTTACTGAAGAATGCATTCTGTGGTATTTAAACTAATTATACTTACGCTCATATGACTACCTCTACCAGCTGTACCTTTCTACAGAGGTCGCAAAGCCTAGTAATGTAGTCCATTCAGCTATTGTGTGAAGTTCCTACACAGAGGTCTTTAGGACAGAGAATAGCTGATTGTTTGCTGTCGCTCTGTACTTGTTTGTGTGAAGCCCCAACAGAGATGGGAGGAGACTACGGCTTGTAGACATGACACGGAACCAATGCAGAACGTCGGCAATTCAGAAAGCACACATTTCTTAACACCACGTTAAAAACAAATCAACAAGTTTTCCTGTTTTGTGGATTCTTCTGGAAAGCAATGGGCACACATCCACACATGAAAACTATAGCTGTTCAGGTGTTTTTTTTTTTTTTTTTTTTTAATGCTGGAGAAATGGTCCTTTTTGAGCTGTCAGTAAGATGGACGCTGCTGGGTTTCCCATGTGTTGTGTAGCGCAGGTCCTGAGAGAGCAGCGGGAAGGAGCAATGGAAGCCAGCCCATTCAGTCGGAGGCAGTGGGCCACCCAGTCACTGCGCATCACGGCCAAGGAGCTGTCGCTGGTCAGCACCCGCGGGAAGAGCAACGCCATCGCGGAGCGCTTCTCCAAGTGAGTACCTCGGTTCGGAGCAGGTCACAGAGGAAGAAGCTCTGTGATTCGTTGTTTGACGTGCACAGAGGACGTGGTTAGTTAAGAGTCCGTGCCAATCGCTCTTTGAGACATGCACAGAACACATGCACGGAATGATTAGCAACATCATTTGCTTCCTGTAAATACAAAATGTCACCGCCAAACATGCACACACACACCCATTGATGACAAGTGTACAGATCTCTATACACTTGTCATTAATGGGTGTGTTTGCATGTCTGACAGTGACCATTTTTTCAAAACCATCACAAAGATCAGGTAAGAGAACAATGTTCCCCCTGTCACTGCCCATGAACAGACACACACACTGAGGGCAGGGCAGACATGTTGGATACACAGATGCATGATGGGACAGCACTGCTAGAGAGGAGAGTATGATCTGTCCAGGAAATGAAGCTTTCCTCTGCCTCTAAACTAAAATAGCCGAGTCCTTTAGCCTCAGTGTTTGCCATTTGGCTGATAAAGTCCGTTCTGGCTTGAAACTGTTTCAAGGCTACTGCTCCTGTCTCGCCATTTCTCACACACAACTCTTTCATCAGCTGCTGTTATCATTGGTTTTTTCCGTTTATTTTCTTTCTGTTGTGAACCAGTTTTAATACCCCCTTTTTTTATTATTCAGTAGTGCTGCAGTTTCATTCATAAACCTGCCCAGCATTTCAGTTCACTTACCAGTGCTTAAGTTTACCTGCCTAGTCATCGCATTGGAGGACTGTACACAATGTACCTGTGCTCATTTTACTGATACATTCACATATAAGCCAGTGACTGTTCCATACCCTGCAGTCTACACAGGGCTGTAAAACTTTAAGCCAATTGGAGGAGAGGTATACCTCTCACCCATGGCAACGGGTAGCCCGTGGGCATGAGGCGTGTCGTCGAGACGACCTATTGTCATGGTAACCCAAGACAACCTGACCAACCCAACCCGCAAACCCATCCCCCCACTGTCCCCCCCCCCGGTGGGCCAAAAACAATTGTTTTTTTGTTTCCTGCCACTATGGACTCTTAGTCATAGCCTGTTAGGGACTCTGATAGGCTCAAACCTGGGACTATCGGACGCAGTTTGCATTTGTGGCAGGCCTTTTAAACCGACCTGCCTGCTCATGTCCCATCATTACCTCTTTTCTGTTTTATCTTTTTTCTCCTATTAATCTCTGTTTTATTTATTTCAGTTTCTGTTCATACATTACTTTCTCTCTCTCTATCTCTCCGCTTAGGAAAGTGCTGTTATTTTAGTCTGTCGTCAAGGACTGTCAGCAGAAACCACAGGCCAGCTCAGTGGAAATCTGGATTACCGTCCCTGTTAATGTTTAGCCACTTTTTAGATGCCGGTTAGCGTCAGGGTTCAAAAGTCACCACCATAGTTTCAGAATATCCATTTGACTGTGCCTGGGACTCATATAAACTAACACCATAAGAAACTTTATATTTTTTGAGGGGTTCAGAGGGGAACTTCCACCTGTTGATTTCTCCCAGCTCTGGGCTTATTCTCATTCATTTTCTCACTCCTCTTTTCCACTGTCATCGCTCTTTTTTTTTCCATCCCCTGGAGTCCACATTCTGTTCACACGCGCGCTTGAGGATGACCTCATCCTGAAACTTGTCAGTCTGGTTTGGCCCGGCCAAGCCTCTCCGCACCTGCTCGGCGAGAGCATCCTATGAGTCGTCTGCCAGACCCAGGCAGAGCTACCTGAGGCAGAGACGCGGAGGAGACTCTGCCGCCGTCCTGCATTCTGTGTGAATCTGGCAACCCGCGGCCCTGTCATGGCCTGGTTCTGGCAAGGAGGTCTTGTTAGCATGTTGTTTGCATGAAGATTACGAGATCGACGAATGGGGAGGTGGAAGCGGGTGGTTGAGGTCAGGAAGTACACGGGGCTTATTGTCACGCTCTGGATTGATAAAGGTTGTTAGCATCTGTTCATACGTGGCAGCAATTTGTAGGTCTAATCTTGAAATACGAATCCACATCTGAGTCTTCTATTAAAAAAATAAAATGACATTGAATTTAAAGAGACTGAAATTATTTACCATTGTTTGCATTGAAAGCTATGGTTAAATTTAAAGGAACAAATTAGAGTAGATACATATAGTAAATGTATTATTTTAATTTATTGGATTGACATGCAGCTTTTGTATTCAGACGTACGCTAAATGACCAGTCCTTTGTATTACATTCATATGTAATGCTCCATAAGGCCAGCAGAGGTCAGCATTGTTTCATTTTCACTCAATGGGTCAAACCTGTGGAAAAAAAAATACTTTCAATTACTCTTTTATGAGCCACCACAAAGGTAAAACACCTCTCATACTTTGATTACATGATTGTCCTGGTTTAGAATGAGTCTAAATAAGGGCTGAAGGGTTTGTTTTTATGTGTTTAAAGTCTGTGTACTTCGTTTAGATCCACATCTCTCCTTACAGTGTGTAATTTCCTCTGCAGGTACCAGAAGGCCGCGGAAGAGTCCAGTGCAGAAAAGAAGAAAGCAGTAAGTGTCTAACTGACCACAGCGTGCGCCGAGGGGATGGGGGTCGAACAGCAGTCCGTGTTCAGTCCACGTCACGGTGACAACGCGTCCATTTTTCGCACTTGGTCTATATCCTGATCATGTTTTTCCGATCATCTGTTTCTGTTTCTTTTTTCCCACATCCATTCTATGGATAAACTATCATTATTATTATAATTATCATTATTATTAGTAGTAGCAGTTGTAGCAGTAGCAGCAGAAGCAGTTGTTAACAAGAACAAGAGTAAATATTTATTTATGCACGCATATATTTTGTTACCATTCTTATCAGTACTATTATATAATCAGAGTCTTATCACTTCTATGCCTAGTTTTCAGAGGTCTGCATGATTTCGGAAGAGTGTAATTACTGGGCTGCTTTGCTAAGGTTAGGGGTAATTAGGTAAGTGGTCACTCACATCCACAGGTTTTAAGTTTAATAATACGTTTTTACAAATGTTTCATAGCTTTACAGTTCTACCAGGACTAATAATATCAATCAACATAGTTGAATTTAAATGGCAGCACTGTTGTATTTCAAAGATGGTCTGTATATGTGAAGAAACCAGAGTTTATCTAGAAGCTTCCTTACTTGAGGGACTTGAGATCTTAGTACGGGAGACCAGCATTAATTAGGCTTAACTACGATAGCATTCTTCTTGCATTAGTATACGACAGCATTTTTTTCTTAAAAAACCACATCCGAGTCAGTTGTTGGAGTCTGGGGGGGAGGGGTGGGGGGGTGACACATCATCGCTCTCTGGACAAAAGTCAGCAGCCTGCAGAAACCTGTGAGATAGGAGCTACATTCACCACTGAACGTTTAACAAACATAAGTGTTTCCACCTTAGCGTGCACCTTGTAAAATGTAAAATGCCATCGTATTCCTAGGATGTTACGCAACCATGCAGAGCGATTCCCTGAACTCAGATACTCCCGTGAAATAGCTACCATTACCAATCCACCACCATGTTCAACAGCTGGCGACAGACATGTGTT
This sequence comes from Albula glossodonta, assembly GCA_019788955.1. Lineage (NCBI taxonomy): Eukaryota > Metazoa > Chordata > Actinopteri > Albuliformes > Albulidae > Albula > Albula glossodonta. Next base: position 27,161,930 of record JAFBMS010000004.1, on the reverse strand, counting down.
GAAGGCTTTCTTTGTCTTCCTCCAAATATACACCCGTCCAGCTGTAGGAGGAAGACGATTCGTCAGACCATATTACTTTTTCGATTGCTCGGGGGTCCAGGTTTGGTGCTTTGTGCATTAGGCTTAGCTACAAGTAGTTTCCCAATGGTGACCCTGCCAAAAACACTGGTTTTATGAAGCCAAAAACATAGTTTTTGTTGAAAGTGGATGACCGGTGTTAATTCAATTCTGTGGTTTGTTTTTAGGCTATAGTTTTTTGGTGTTTAGAACCTTTTTAAGTGTCTTTCTGTCCCTGTCGATGAGCTTCAACTGTGACACAGTGGCAGGTGTGGCCACTGAGCTGGGTGGTGAGTGGAAAGGAAACCACAACAGAACTGGCCAAAGGCTTTTTATTGACCCCTTTTCGGGGGGGGAAAAAAACCACAAAACAAAGAACAAACTTAAAAGGCCCGATTGAAAGCAAGTGCTCACAGCTGAGTTGATTAGAAATCACTCTCAGGTGAGCCTGCCTGTTAGTAAGGCCACTGCTGTTGCAGCTCTGGTTGGCTCTCAAGGCTGAGGGAGGGAACCAGGAGGCTGACAGCAGTACAATGGGAGGAGCTTAGGTGCTTGCTCCTCCCTCCACCTCTACCAGCATTTCACCATTTTTCTTCTTTGCTGATACAGTTTTTATGGGGTTTGTTTGACTCAACACACGCCAAGCCCCATACAAACCACATGAAATAAGATTGCATGACCGATGCCTGTGGAATTTGTGCACCAACCATTATTGCTTTTTGGAAATCTGTTAGTCGCCCCGTGTTGTTTTGGAAACTCACATACCATGCTGCTATTGTCAGGTCTCTTTTATAGCTGACACATACTGCTAACTGGCAGTTGCTAACTTAATATGACTCACCTGTGTAGCTTGTTTTTGTTATTGTGATTTAATTACTTTCAGTTTTAAAAGTCCTTTGTCCTGTGGTGTGTCCAGTCATTTGTCCACGCCCTGTACATACAGAAGCACATACTCAAACAGAACTGAAACACTGAAACGCTGTCAGAAGTTAAAACCATTCAATGAAAGATTTGCGTTAAATAAATTGTTGTTTTTACAATTTCTAATGAATACATTTTTTCTTTTACTTTTAACATAAACATAACCCAGATATCAGTTCCATTCAAAAGTGACTCACAGCAGATAAGTTGAGAGGAATACTTATCAACTCTCAGTCAACCAAACTGATTTAGAGGCTCTGTCTCAGTAAAATATCTATATCTGTCTTTGTCTCTGTCTCACAGACCCAGACACACACACACACACACACACACACACACACACATACATACATACGCAGCAGGACTGTTAAACACCATTTTTACTGCTTTGGCAATTAGGAAATTCCTTAAACATGTTGTATGACTTATGAACAAACCTATTTATGAACTAATAAACAACATTATCACAGTTATCAGTTAACTGCCTAAGATTATGGATGTCCAGTTAACATCAAAATCTAAAATGCATCTTTGTAGAATTTCTATTGTTTTGTGGTTATACAATGCAAACTTCCTCATATCCGTTTGTATGCGGTAGTTGTGCTGTATGTGCAATCGGTCTGTTGGTCCTATTTCTGAGCTGTACACAACTGGAAGTTTGGCAAAGTTGTTTTGCCTTTAATGAGCTATTGAGTTTTATGATAATGGCAGGTAGATTTATTTCTCCATCTGGCTCTTTCATTTGCTTATAAATTAGATTTGTCAAAGCCTTTAGCACATGTTGAAATTTTTGCACATGCAAATACAGTGACATTTGTTATGACTGGAGCAAATGATCTTCCTCAAACAAATCACATGCTCTTTTAGTGTTTTTGCTCCCGCAAAGCAGTTTTGCATATAATATATGCTTAAGTAGTTCTTAAACTGAATTCACAAAATGGTTCTGGTGCTTATGTTACCTAATCGTACATAACCTGAAATTCTTCGCATGAGGAAGTACATTTTTATGCAAGTGACGTTAGCACACACGCACATACGCATACATACATGCAGACACATACACATATACACACACATACATACAAACACACACACACACACACACACATATACACACACATACATACAAACACACACATACACATACATATACACACAAATACATACAAACACACACATACACATACATATACACACACATACATACAAACACACACATACAAATACATATACACAAATACACACACATACATACAAACACACACATACAAATACATATACACATATACACACACATACATACAAACACTCACATACACATACATATACAAATATATACACACACATACATACAAACAAACACACACATACACACACACACACAGAGTCTGCATTGCCCAGTCGTCCAAGGCCACTTAATGCAATTGGAAGGTAGTCAGGCCCTAATCCCTATTTAAACCCTGTAATCTGCAGGTAATTCCCTGTAGTTTTACATAACCAACTCAGATTACAAGTTGCGTTCCAGTGGCCATCAAGGAGAGGACAAAGGCGTAACGACGGCTCAGCATCATGCAAGAATACCAGGTAATTACTAGCTGTATAGTTACGCCACCTCTGTGTTGTCAGCTTTCACAGTCGGGGTGAGCCTTCAGGGAAAATGAGGCCTGTGATATCTCTGTTTGTTGTTGCAATGTTCTGTAAAAATTGCTGTGCATTTAAATCTGTTGCATCTTTGGTTGTACACCGCAATACTTATAAGGACATAAGAAGACATCGTAGGCCTATTTTCATTCAAATTGTGCATCAGAGCATGGCTGCCTGACTTCGGAATGTTCCGGAAATGTACCGCAGGGAAGGGCCTAAAACATTTGCCTTTGTTGTTTGCGTGCAAATTTCCCACATTCTTCTGTACGGATGAGAGCAAACATTGGGCCGAGCGTCTGTCATTGGAATGGACAAGACGGTACCAAGTAAATGGGTTTGCAAGGATCTGGCCACCTTGATTGGTTGCATGCATGTACATTCATGAGCGTTACTAGTTGGCTAACCAGCGGCGAGTTTTGGTTCAACTGAGATGCAGGCGTCCAGTGGGATGGACCACTGGTGCCGCAGGGGTCAAGGGTCATTCCTGTTCAGCTCATCTAGAGCTGGAGAAAGGCTAACGGATACATCAGGGTGCTGTACTGGACACGATCCAGAAGTGCTTCCGGTACAGGTTATGATTAGCACGTTATTGAGACTGATCCTGAATGGCCGTTTTGTTTCAGGCAGAGAGAGAGGAAGAGCCGGCTGTTTAAAGGAAGAGCACAGACCTTTGAAAAGGACGTGGCTTCTAACGTACTGTACGCTGTAACCGGTTCCTCACAGGAAGAGAGTTTTGTGCTGAAAAAGGCCTTTTTAGCGCTGTCTTGGTAGAGTGCCAAGGGACTGCTGTCGAGGCAAGGTGTGAAGCTAATAAATGTTGCGCAATTAACCACATAGCTTTGATTGCTAATTGCCTTTGCAGTAGACTACTTCCCTGCACCGTACATGCTCTGAAGGTAGGCCTGCCTGTTTCAGACAGCAAAGGGTTAACCTTTTCCCAAATGTATCATTTCCTGCTTTCTTGTTTCCTGGATTTTTTTTTCTCTGTCTTTCTCTCTATTGACCCCCCCCCCCCCCTCCCCACAACCCCCATCCCCCGTTGGTGTGAGGGGGTGTGTGTGGGGGGGGGTTAGTTCCTACATGCAGTCTGTAACTGCTAACATCTGGGGGGAAGCTTTAGCTTCATCATTTCAACTCAGCACAACGACAGAGAGCTTCAACCAGGAGCTTCAGGTCGCCAGGCGTCCACGAGGTTTTTGAATCATTTTGCTTCTGGTACTTCTTCAAAACCGCTTATCATTTTTCATTTTTATGCGCAGTAGTGGCTTCCAGCACAGTTTTTTTTGGACTACAGGTTTTCTCCTCAGTTTTCAGTTCTTTCTTTCATTCCGTTTACTGCTTCTTGTCACATGATCCATCGCGCTGCTGACTTTCACTTTAAGAGAAGAAAGAGGGATTTACTGAAGACAGGGGATCTCGGTAAGGTTATTAGCTGATCTTGGTATGTTTTCTATGTGGACAGTCTACTTCCCATTGTTTGAGAGCAAGCATCAGGGGTGAGTCAGTTGTTCCTCTGAACTAAATTCCATGTCATTTTTTGAAGTTACACTTTTTCCTTACCAAATGTGCTGGTGACTGGTTTCAACTGTGTGATTTGTGAGAATTTCTTCAAATGTTGTGAAAGCCTGAACTGGAAAAATGGAAAGCTTTTGAAGGTATTTGAATATCGGATGCAGGAGGTGTGTTTGTCTGTGCGCTCTGTGTGCTTACAAGAAGTAGATTATTGTAAATGAAATGAAATGAAGATGAATGAGTGCATCGCTAGGTGGGGCAGGATTTAAAAATGAAACGTTTTGTCAGTGTTCATTGTTTCACCTGTCATGTATTGCGATTTCATTGAGAGATTAAGAAAGAAAGAGAGATATAGGACAAGATAGGGCTAGACAGCCTAATTTGCATTGTCAGCAGTTAGAGTCCACATGCTGTTTTGTGACATTGTCCTGATCCTTTTCAACGCAAAATGGGCAAAAACCCCCCAAAGTCTAACCTCTTCAGTTCCCAGACTTTTAGTCACTTTTGGAAAACTTTTGAATAAGTATTTTTTTCCTCTTTCTCTTTTCTCACTCCCTCTGGCTGTGATGAGCGAACATTTGGCTCTCCGTTGTGTGACAGTGGCCAGTCCTCTCTGAAGAAGCTGTGCTTACCTCCATGGTCTAAGCCGCTATTTTATTTTTCATTCTTTTTTTCTGTCTTGGCTTGCAAACAAGATTTCAGTGTCTGTCTCTTTAGTTCATATTTGGGGCTCAGGGTTTGAAAAGGCTCACTTGCACAGCATTCATCTGTGCAAGCGATGAACCAATAGTGCCAATAAGTACATTAACATTACATTTAGACACTTAGTAGACACTTATATCAAGTGTGACTTACAGAGGTTACATTCCTACACACTACCCAGTCATACAGCTGAATATCTAGTGTAGCACTTAGGGTAAAGTATCTTGTTCAAGGGTACAACAGTAGTGCCCTATCTGTGAATCAAATCCACCACATCTGAGTTATAAGCTCCCTAACTGTCATACTACACAGCTGGCCATAAAACTACTCTTGGAGATGCTGGGCAAGTAGCTGATTCTTTGGTTGATCTATACTGAGAAAATAACTGGAATAATTCTCTCTCTCTCCCTCCCTCCCTCTCTCTAGGCTCTAGACTCTCTGCCTCATTCTCTGCGCTCAGGGAATCTGAGTGTCCTGAAGAAACGCTGGGAGCAGCCCCTGAGCCCAACCAAGCCTGTTGCCCAGCCTACCGCCCCGCCCCGCGCCCGCCCCGCACCACCGCCTGCCCCCAAGTCCATCCTCAAACCCGCGCCCAGTCCGTCCGTGGACCCGCCACTCTCGGCCAAGTCGCCAGGCACGCCGGGGAACTCCGGCCAGTTCACCTTCCCCGCTGAAGATCCAGAAGGGCCAGTGCCCATGGAGAGGACGCAGAGGAAGTCGGCAGGAGCAGAGGAAGGGGCGAAGGTTGCCACGGTGCCCGTGAGCCCCCTGGAGAAACCCGCTGTCCCCCTCAACAGTCTGAAGAGGATGTTCGAAAAGGGAGAGGCCGCCCAGAACAAAGTGAGTAAACAGTTTAGCCAATAGTTCAATTTGTTAAGAGTGTTTCATACATTGCGGTCAAAACAACAAGGGTCCTTAAGCCATAAGCCATCATTTCCTCTTAGACAAAACCACTGCTGTTCAGCTTGGTCGGGCACGCATGATACAATATTCCCAACAAACGTTAATCTCTTGAGGACTCTGTCCCCATGTGACCTCAAGGTCATTCTCCGCACTGGAGGATGTCCTCACAAGGACTTAATCCTAAATACCCTGACTTAAGCGAATCTCGAGCAAACCAAAGAAAAGTGCTTAGGTGTGTTTTGAGTGTTTCGATAATTGGATTTCATGCTGACTAAACAGAGAGTTTCCATAAATTGTAACCCCACCTGAGGGAAATCACCTATAGCCGATTGACATTAGCATAGATTTTTGTGTCGTAAAAAGAATTGATTTTTTCAGTGGCAATTTGACCTCAAATAATGCAACACACACTGTCTTTTTTAACAGACATAGTTGTCAGATATGACTGACAGACTGCTTGTGGACTCTTACTCAACGATGTGATTGACAAAGGATTGCCGTTGTATGATATGGGGCAGAGATAACTGCTTAGTATTAATATCAATTCGTAGACAAGCCCAAGTGTCGTTCAGGGACTTTTTCCTGTTTCTCTCTTCACGGACTATTGGTGGCGGTCTGTAGGCCATCTATAAAATGGACGGATCTACTTCTGTATTTTACCAACTGTGTCATTAATCTCTTTGTGAAATGAACTGTTTCATTTCTTCTTCTGCATTTCGTTAACAGGCCCCGCCCATGTTTCACTTTCACAGTTTATTTTGCCTGCCCTATTATTGATGATGTCAGACTGAAAGATACCATCCAAGTCTGTGATTGGTTAATGTTCTGCTGTTTACCAGCTGAAATGGGCGAATGGAATGTAACTGTTGTTGAGTCAGACCTAGAACATTCTACGGCTTGCTTTACTCAATGGTGGTTCTTGAATGACACCCATTGTTCTTAGGTGGTTTATCTACTTTTACACTCACCTGTCAATCAATCAGTCACTGGCATGCCGTCTTACCTTTCTCGCAAGGTTTCTTCCCATTTGTTTCACATAGGATGATTTCCTTTCCACTGTCACCCCAGTCTTTCTTTTGTGTGGGTTAAGGCCAGGGTCTCTAGTGAAGGTGTATTATGGGCAATATTTGCACTACACTATTCAAATCGATTTGATTTTATTTTGCCTTCCAAAAAAGTCTATAAACGTTGAGGGGTGTCCCTGAAGGGAAACAGGCACCAGCTTGCCAGTGTTCGGTCCCGGGATGGGATCGCAGGCCAGAGACCTCTCTGTCACCTGAGTATTTATGCTCATCCAATGAGGCGGCGGAGCAGTGGCATGTTAGTGGGGCTACGCTCTGCCCCAGGCAGGGCAGGGGAGCTAAGCGGACGGCCGGATTGATGACCCGCTGTTAGGGAAGATGTTAATGAGCTTCCTAACCCTGCCCCCAACACCCCCATCCCGCCCTCATGCATGCCCCCTAGTGCTCCTTTTCTCCTGCTCTCTGCCTCATCATCACCAAGGTGATGGAATGCATGGACATTCCTGCATATCTGGAGTGCCCACCCAGGATGCTCTCCATGCCCCTGTCTCCAACCCCCCACCCCCGGGGAACAGTCAGTCTGTTCCTTGGTTTTTCATCCATTCCTGATTTAACTGTTGGGCAGAAACAAGGGAGTTTTACTCCATGAATCAAACCAGGACATAGCAAAGACCACAAGGGTTCTCCATGTGAGTGATTCGTGATGAAGTCCTCAAGCACCTGTGTAATACGTGTAATATTCCTTTCAAAAAACTGCTTTGCCATGCAAATTTCTCTATATTCAGTTATTATGAGTTAAGGAGAAATGCTTCATGCGAACCTTTGTGTGGGGAAACATCTGGGCTTTTGATTGACCAGTAGTGGTTGCTGGTGAGTGAATGGACACAGAGCAGACCGCCCACCCTGGGCAGCACCACACCCAAACTGATCCTCCTGTGGGGCGGACACCAACTGTCAGCGCTGGCACCGTCCTGGTTTGATAAGTGATTGTGACTATGGTGTCTATCAGCTCTCTGGAACAAAAAGTTTTTTTATTCAGTGTCAAGGGGGGAGAGGGAAATGTATGTGAAATGGAGGGAAGGGGCAGGGTTTGAAAAGAACAAACCTCATTGTTGTACTGAGGGCATTTAAATTCATCGGGTCAAGTCTGACCCGCCCCACACCAGACTTTCAGACCCTTGAAAACTTATGTCTATGCTGATATAAGGATGTGGCATCTTCATGCATCCGCTGCCTGCAGTCCCAGACCGACCATCGCCTCCTCACTTCCTGTCACATGACCTTGCAGCTGACAGGAAGTGAGGCCCGAGAAGGAAATGGGATAAGACCGGCGTGCCACCCTCCTCCTCCACCTCTACCCCCAACCCCAACTCAGACAGGACAGTAGGAGTGCAAATGAGTGGAAAAACACACAATTACTTTCCTCTCCTGGGTCCCTGAGACAGTTTCAGGCTTTTTTTTTTTTTTTTTACAATGGTGGGTGGTTCTGGAATTTGGTAAGGGCTTTAAGCGATGAAAATAACTTTAACGCGACACTACCCTGCTCAACATACAGTTCTGTGTTCCATGAAATGCTGATCAGTGCAAAATATTTGTGATAGAAAATGATGTAGGAAGTGACTGAAAGTGTCTGAATATTATAATATAAAATTCACTGTTGAAAGCGTGACAGAGGGCCTGTCTCCTGGCAGACACATACTCAGACACACTCAGACTGCTGTAAGCCTGGTGTGCACAGATGCCTTCTCACAGGGGTGATGTCATTAGGCTGGTATTCGCACTCCAAGGGGCTCCGAAAACTGCGGCCCCTGCACACAGACTCCCCTTTCTCTCGCCCATCAAAGCCCTGCTTCTTCACACCCCCCCCCCCAATCCACCCTTCCTGCAACAGCATGGGGGTTTGGTCAGCAGGCCAGTCACTGCACTCAGAGTAGCTATTGCCCTGTGCTGGAGCCCAGTTCATAGTCTAAACCCTTCCCTAACATTGTCCATGCATGCTACAATTTGATTCAGCACTTATTCAAATGATCTTAGACTGGATGGACAATGTCTTCTGGTCGCAGAATATTCAGAGTGTGATAACCTAGTCTACCCAGTTTGAAATGCTTAAGTACTTAAAACATACTCAGTGTGAAAATGGCTACATACCCAAAATACCCAAATCTGAGAGTGTTTTATGGAAGCAGGATAACCTGGTCCTTCTTTTTCGCTCATTGTACAAAATGGGAGTCTTTTTCCTCCCATGTAGAATTTCATGTAGTAAAACTTATGTCACATCTTCTGTAGTGTTTCCCTGTGTGGTTCTTTGAGAAATATGTTATCTTTGTTTATCTTTCGCAAGTGAAAGTTAGAGGCGTCACAATGGCTTATATGTCCTCTGCCACGCCTTCACTCCCTGATGAAGTGAAGAAGACATCCAAAATGGAGAAACATCTTTGCCCTCTCATTACAAATCCATTTCCTTTCAACAAATTGCGCAAGTCAATTTACGCATGGAACCGTATCAATCAGACAAGATGGGAGTTCCGAAGATAGTTTGGTTTTTTTATAGCTTGCACCTTTTCCAGTGTCTTCTGGCATTGGAGCTGGAGTAGACAAACAAAAACAAATGAGAGGAACTAAACATTCTGTACAAGACTTGTGTGCCTGGTGATACTTGAGACTTTTACAAAAGTAACATGGTTCTTCTTAAATAAAGTGGTATTAGTTCTGCTGTATTTATCATTCCCTTTCATTCATCATTCAACAACAACAAACATGCTTCAACACAATCTACCACTGATAGAAACAATAATGTGGTGTAATGTTTTGTCTGTTCCCTAGAGTAACGCCAGTCATAATATATACTCCAGCGAGCCTCATTCTGTGTGACCTACGTTTGACATGAGCTGGCCCTAGATGTGGGCTCTCTCTGAGAGGCTGGTGCATTTTAATTGGGTGGATCCTGCGCCCGTGGGTGTCCAGGATTAGCCTAAGCCTTCTCGTCTGGTTGTGCGATCAGCTCGGTTCAGTCCCGGGCTTTTGTTTGGTTGTTTACTTGCTGTTTTCTTGGAGGTTATTACTCCTGTCTGCAGACACGGGCGGACAGCCCGACTCATCTCCAGTCTGCCACTCCCTCGTGGCTAATCCTCTCAGGGCCGGACAGAGGCCTGTTTTTTGGGGTGTATTTAAATTTCGGACCAGCTGCCTCCCCTCCCCTTCCCTCCCCATCCTGATCTGGTCTGACAGACGGGTGCAGACTGTGTTCTCCACTTAACAAGATCTACGGTGAAAAACCAAAGGTTTTACCACAGATGTTATACACAAACCAGATGGCCAACTCCTGCATTCTTTTAAATAATGCTGTGCAGCTCTATTCAGGAGGTTCTACTGTTGTCTGCGGGTATGTCCAGCCCTGCGTTATGTAGATATAATGGACCAGTAGCAGAAATGCCAGATTCAATGCCAGGAATATGGACATAATAATCTGGTTTAATGTAAAGCCAATCTGTGTTTCACTCTGGCATAATGCTGTTGAGGGGATTCTATAGTGTAGCAGAAGCATGCGGGAAACATGCGTCATGAAGGGTGCACTGGACCTCTCAGTAGAAAGAGGGGGTTGGGCTTTGGGTTTGTATGAAGGCTGCTACAATCCTCTCTCACAGAAATATGTGTTATGTGTAAAAGGTGCTCTCTTATACAAATATGTATTGTAATGGAGATGTGTATAAACAGCTATATTGCCCACATATAGACATATTCACTGTACCTCAAAAGAAATATTTACTGTCTGATTTTCAGTATGTTTGCCCTTTTTCCACATTGAATTTGTTCTGATTTTTTTTGGTGACTGTGTTAGTATTTATACCGGCAGTGTGAAAAAAGGTAATCAATGAAATCCTCAGGTATGAAAAAGGTAATTTAACCCAATTAAAAGGATAATGAGTGTCAGCTTTTTGAATACTTTGGTAAACAATCTGATTTGGGCCAGCTTTTGGGTCAACCCTTATAGCTAGAGCAAAGCACACAGTTTGCATGGTCAAAATAAATGTATGAAGACAACTTCTAAGAAAATGTAGATGCTTATAAATTTGTAAGGTGTTTCAAAGTAAGTTTCTGATGCTCCACTGAACTATAAGCAGAACCACGATATTCGATTCAATTGTTGTGAATCAGGGGTGCCCATTCTGCTAAACCCAGGGTCCACACATTGGAACATCCAGGTAGTCAGAAAGAACCATAGAACGACAGCCGAGGTGAGAAACCAGTAGATGAGTTTATAAGTTCATATTTCAATGATTCTACCATCAGAAAGATCTCAGGCAAAACTGGGACTCCTGGCAGAGCGGCAAGGCCAAAACCACTGCTCACTAAGAAGAACATGCACATTTGTCTCAAGTTTGCCAATTGGTACCTGGATGACCCTTAAGAGTTTTGGTATAGAGCTCTAACTTCAAGGTCCATGCATGTCAACTAGTTTAGGCAGTTTCGCTTGGTGGATTGGGCCAAAATTCCTTGGCGTTGCTGTGATAGACTGATCAATACCTATGGAGGCATTCGGCTGCAGTCATGACTGATAAAGGTTGCGTAATTATTGAGTCTAAGGGGGGTGATTACTTTATCTCCATTGGGTTTAGTCGAACTTTCTTTAATAAATAAATAAGAATCAATATTTTGTGTTGCTCATTCAGGTTCAGTTTTGTTGTAATATTAAGTTGTAGTTATATCTCATAACAATCAGTGTCCTAAACCAGTATACACCCTGACTTTCCAGGACCGGGAGTAAGGACCAGTATCGTCATAGATATTTATGCAGTGCTGTACTGCCTACATGCACAGATATGTAGAGTGTCCTATAGTAGCCACTTACAGAGATGGAGGCAGTGTTATAGTCCCCTGCTTTGTATAGATGTGTATAAAGTGTAGCGGTGTATATATAGTGAGCTATAGTCCCACTCTGCAGACACATGTGTTGAGTCTGTGGCAGAATGTGGTTGTTCCTCTGGCCAGGACAGGCACAACGTGCGCGTCTGAGTGCAGTTCTGTTCTCTGAGCTCATTACGGGATTAATCCGAGGGGTGAAGTTGGGGGGTGGAGCGGGACGGCCCCGGGGCTGGGAGACATGCTGCGCCTCCCGACCTGCAGACCAAACACAGGATTGCCCCAAATGTGCGCCCCAGGCCCGTCTGATACCCCTCTCTCTTCACAGCCAGTCCCCTCTTCCCTAAACACCCACCCCCCCCTCGCCCCCTGTCCTGACCAGACAAGACCAGAAACTGTTGTGCTCTACGCTACATACCATACCAGCACATTTGATTTAGTTATGCCAGTGCTGTCACTGCATTTATTTAATATATACGAGGTGTGGCTATTAAATAATGAAACTAATGCTGTAAAGAAAACAAAAGATTCGGTAGCCGTTTTGTTCAATTTCACCAAAAATCTCAAATCGATGCGTTGCTCGACTTTTGAAAGACACGTCAGGAAAACAAGTCATACTACAAGCGATGCATGACAGCAAACTGAAGACACGAGCGGATTGAAACTTTCAGGGGTTGTTCATGCTTGCCCATCGGTGAGTGTGCACCACATGATTTGTGTGTGCTGTGGTTCAACTTACATAAGCCCAGTATTGTTATTTAATAGCCACACCTATTACATCTATCTATCATGTCATTTGTGGTGGTATAGTTTCAGCCTTAGATTTGTTTTGTGGGTCGGGGGCTGGGAAACGTGTAATTTGGTTGTGCTAGAGGGAAGGTCTGTGCACAGATAGGAGAGGCTGTCATTCAGTTCTGGTGTAAATGTTGTGTCAGTTGGAGATCTCATGTAGTATTGTCACATCATCAGTATATTAGGCAAGTGTAAAAAAAAAAAAAAAAACAGTTCTTTTTAAACCTGATGTTTATTATATTTAGTTATTACATGGTTTTTTGAGGCAGAGGAGGACAGGTCCCTGAATTTGGGAGGTAATCTATGCACAGCCTGACGAGGACCGGGTGAATGGGAGAAAGAGAGCAGTGAAAGAGTCCTGTTTCAAAGGTTGGCCATTGTGCTGGGGACAGAGACTGAACCTTTTGCCATTTCCCAGGTATCCCGAGAGCCAGAGAGGATAAGGGGGAATAGCACTTCGGAGGACACGGAACGGAAAGACCGAGGTACTTTAGCACGGTACAGTCAACAACAGTACAACACAGTGTAAAACAGCACAGTCTGAAATAGCACCTAGGAGAAGCTGTATACTTTAAATCATCAGATTTGTCTACAATTTTGGACAGGCACAATTTAAGACTATTTATTTACTAACTGTATTCTAAATGAGCTATAGTATCAAAACTAGTCATGAGCTATGGCTACCCACAGAAAAACCTTTTTCTCTCCATGCCAGAATCTATTTGTCAGCATTCTGTAGGTAAGACTATTGTGTTCTGTGCAAACTGTGGACTTTGTGCTATAAACGTTCCCCGTGTCCTCTCTCCGCTTGCACCCAGGGGTCCTCGATGGGCTGACTTCAGACCGGAAGCGAGAAACGACCTCGGTCCGGGACCGGCTGGCCAAGTACCAAGCTGCCGTGACGAAAAAGGATCCTCTGCCCCCAGCGCAAAATGTGAGCGCCCCCTCTGTCCACTGTATGCATGTGCGGGCGCTGGGTTGTGCTTCTGTGTTTGTCAGCGTGTGGACGGAAAGCGGTTGCCATGGTTAGCCTCCCCTGAAACGCTGCATTGTTTGGGCCATAACCGAGTGTGACGGAGTGAACACTGGCTCCAGTATTCATGCGAAACCTCATGCTGGGGCATAGATAAGCGCATTGAATGCAAGCAGTGCAGGTATTTGCTTATCGGTTTTGTTTACACAACCACACCCGTCAGCCCTATCTACCCCCTCGCCCACCACCCCCCCAGGAGGCGAGTGGCTGCTCTTGCGGGCTAACCGTTGTCATGGGACATATCTTAACTTTGTGCTGGTTTAGTTCCTCTTTCACATTCACACAAATAGGTCAGCTGTCGGACATAATGCAGCCATAGGTGTGACAGTGACTAACCGACAGTTCATCTTTTTCTCTGTTGCCTCCTCTCAGGGCAAGTCTTACGTTGTAGTAGGTTGTCTCTTGCACTATTTACATTTCATATTCCAGAGAAGAGGGCATGCTACAACGAATGAAATGTGATGATAAACTGTGATCATTCCACGGAGCTGCACTCCACATAACCTTAAGCACTTTGCATGCGCTGTAATTTGCATTTCTGTTTGTATGTAAAAATACTCCAGGGACCGGTGTAATGTATCTGTGCCCTCATTGTTGTTGTTTCTTGTCAACTCAAGCCTCTCATGTAATCTTCAGAAAGTTTTCTTACCTAATCTTATCTCCCAAGCTTGATAGGGGAGCAGCAACAGGCTGTAGTGATTATTTGGTAGTCTAAATCAGGTGAAAATTATATTTAGATTAAGATAAAAACTTTGATAGAAAATATCGCAGTGAAATCAGTGAAAAGTTTAAATGACAGAGTTAACAAGGACCTAAAAGAGCAAACAAGGACAAGATTACAGCCATTTTAGTCAAATAATAGTCATTAGTGCACTGGATTTGGAAACAATATTATAAACATAGTACAGTTCAAGAATTTAACGAAATAAAACCTCAAAAAATGTTTTTTATATTCACCTCAGGGTTTGCTGACAATCTGAAATCCCTCCCCACAGGCTGAGCAGAGAGAAGTGGAGCGCAGCGCCCCCTCTGGACACCAGAAGGAGAACACACCACCTGCCAGCACAGGGATGGTCAGTAAGCACCGGCTCACCAGCTCCTCCTCTGGACAAAGTTAATGGGATAGAACAGCACATGGCCCAGTGTTTCCATCCGTCAGGAGGATGCGTCCGATTGGGCTAATGAGACTTAATCGGTCAGAAGGGCAATGTTTGAGCACATGGCCAATGTCAGAGTCATGGGCTCTCTCTCACAGATGTAACATGTGTGGATGCCAGTGAATGATAGTTATTTACATTTATAGTTATCATTCCTAATGGAAATGAGCCTTCACACTTTGCCCTCTGTTCACAGAATGCTGCTCCCGAATCGAGTGTAAGGAAGGGGTCTACCCCAGACATCAATGGTGAGTTAAAAATTGATACCAAAGGATATATTTACTCTCATGACTAACAGAACAGTGAAATACAGTGTTACAGAAGGTTCTGTCTCTGCCATTGTTAAGGCTCAAGGAATGCTAAGCAATTGGCTCGTCATGAACAATCATACTGGGAAAAAATCCATAGCTAACATAGCAATGCAAGCAGCACTGGAACATTCTAGAATTAGGAAGTGCAGAGGAAATGAGTGAATAAACACAGGAGCTAGCCATCTGTGCAGTATGTGTGAGTGAGTGTGGCTTCAGAAAAGGAACCTTAAAAATGGGTAGCACAGCTACTGAGCTACAACAGTCTATCTGTCTAATCACTGACTAATGAGGACCAATCAAAGTGTTTTTGCTGTCCAGAACAGAAAACTGGCATTGATTGAGATCAGGGAGCCATTAACTTTAGGTCACAATCACATTAAATCAAAATCACATGTGTTCAAAGATGGAGGTTTTATGTTTTATAAGGTCGATGTACCATGCTGAGAATTTTTGTCGTATGAGCAAACTGACTTTTAAGGCACAGTACTTTTTAGTGGGATCTGGGGGCTTCACAGATTAACCTTTGGGTCATCTCAGTGTAAAGTCCAAAACATGTTTTTTGTAATACTTGAGCTTATTGATGGCTTTGATTATTTGCTGAGTAAAGAGCTCTAGTCTTTCTTTTTCTTAAAGCAGAGCATGTTGATTTAAGTTGGCCAACCTGCCAGCCTCACTGATTTTCCCAGTTTCTTTTCAATCCTGTAAAAATCAATGGCTCCCTCTAGTGTCATTCTGATGCTACTGCATGCCTCACTTCACGCCTCACAGCGGTATAAAACAAAAAAGAACCGGTACATATTCAGAATAGGTGTGTCTCTTCTCCCAGGAGCTGGAATGGAACTGGCATCCCCCAACACAGGCACTGCTTCGCCCCTGGCACCTAAGGAGAGTTCCCAGCCCAAGGCTGCAAAAGTGCGTACTCCAAGAAGGCTTGCAGCTATATGTGTCTGAAAAGTATACTGTTCATTTCATGGGAAACGTGAAATGGGGTTGATGGACTGTGCTGTAACTTTACAGAGTAATTGGTGAGACAATTTATGCATTACATACATGTACATACATGTATGACATAACTTGGAGGTCTAAAAGGAAAGTTATGTAACAGCTTGCCATGTTCCCAGATGGTTTAAATAGGTGTGTGTGCTCGCACGCTTGGACAGGCAGGTTTCTGTATGTGCCCTTGTATACTGCATATACGTATGTATGTGTGCTTTAAGTATCTGTAAAAGGAACGATTTTCGAAACCATTTGGATTCCTTGGTTATTTAAGTGCGGTCTGAAGTAAAGCGTTGGTATGTGTTTAGAAGTTTGGCCTGCCTGTGCGGGAGACCTGCGTGGCCTGCCTGAAAACCGTGTACCCTCTGGAGCGGCTGGTGGCTAACCAGCAGACCTTCCACCGCACCTGCTTCCGCTGCTGCCACTGCAACTCCAAACTCAGGTGAGGCCGTACACCTGGACTGCACCACCCCGTGGTATAGCAGCTATGTCTCTGTAAACTATGCTGTTACCTGACAACGTACACCTGGACTGCACCACCCCGTGGTATAGCAGTTACGTCTCTGTAAACTATGCTGTTACCTGACTAATGGGAAACTTATATGTTGACTCTGTTACCTGATTAATGGGAACCTTGCTTGCAATTTCGCTTAAATAGATCACCAGCATCACTATGTCCAAAAAATTGAATTCTCAGGACCATATGAATAAATCAACCACATTCTTATATTCTGAAATTGTTTTCCTTTATCTCCCTCTGCTGGCCAGTCTGGGGAACTACGCTTCTCTGTATGGCAACGTGTACTGCAAGCCTCACTTCAGCCAGCTGTTCAAGGCCAAGGGGAACTACGATGAAGGTTTCGGCCACCGGCCGCACAAGGAGCTCTGGTCAGCCCGGGCAGAGGGCGAGGAGGAGGACAGGGCAGGAGACTCCCCTGCCGCCACAACCCCTACTGCCACCGTGTCCCCAGCTTCCACCGCGCCTGTAGCTGCCGCCTCACCCACCCAGGCCAAGCCCCAAAACTCCATGGTGGAGGATTCACCCATCGCCAAGGTTAACGTCCTCGCAGCTGGCCTAGAGACACGGGCGCAGAGCTCGGCCGTAGGAGAGAAACCGGTGGAGACCCGCCGGCTTAGGATCGCCTGGCCGCCCCCAGCTGATGCCGAGAGGGGCTCTGGAACCTCTGGCTCCGGCCTGGATGGCAGCCCCCTGAGGCCCTTCAGGGCCAAGTGGCCCCCGGAGGGCGACACATCGGCCCCCGCCTCCCACAGTTCTGAGCGCTCCGAGCTCAAGAACCTCCGCAGGAGCGCCTCCCTGAAGGAGCGCAGCCGCCCATTTTCCGTGGCTGCTTGCCCCGTGCCTGTCCCCAACCCCAGGGAGCCGCGGCGTCCAATCAGGGGACTGCCGGAGAGGAGGGGCTCTCTGGAGGAGATACGCCCGACCCCCAGGCCCCGCCTCAAGGAGCCGGAGCCTCAGAGAAAGGAGACCGTCACACCAGAGGACAGCACTGTGAATGGAGAAACCGCCATAGAGGAGAAAGACAAAGACAGCAACTCACAGCAGGAGGAAGCGAATGCAGTCACCACAACAGAGGAGTCAAAAGAAGAGGCTGGACAAGAAAAAGACGAGGAGGAGAAGCAAGAGGAGGAAAAAGCTGAGCAGGAACCGGTAGCGGAGCCGTCGTCAGAACCCTCCTCCTCCCCCAAATGCCAGGACACCCCTCCGGACGTCCCATCCTCCCCAAAATGTGAGGACACCCCTCCAGAGGTCCCAGATGTCCCATCCTCCCCAGAGCAGCAGAGCAAACATAACAGGACATCCCAGGACGTGGGCTTCTGGGACGGAGAAGAGGCAGAGGACGAGGGCGGAGAGCTGACCGTGGAAGAGCAGATCAAGAGGAACCGCTACTACGAGGAAGAGGAGGACGAGGAGGAAGAACAGGAGGGCTGAACTGTGCCCGATCCATCCTCAGGTCTTCACCACCTTCCAATGAATACATTCCAAAAGAATGCCAGGCAAATGCAAAATTCTAATTTGTTTCTTCCCATTGTTCTCTCACAACTACTTCTGACCAATCATGATGGAGGGCGTCCCCTGCTTTTGGTGCAATCAGTTCGTTTCCTTTTCCTGTACGTCAAACTATCCCGACTCCCTAAGGTACTGTGGTCGCCATCATAGTCCAGACAACCGGAATCGTTTCAAAAGAAGAAAATCGATTTTAACCCTTTTTTCCCCCCAAACTCCTGAAGACTCTTACCATGCTCCAAGCAATTTGGAAGTTTTGGTACTTTTTAAAGAATTGCCACATTTCCAAGTTTGTGGGAAAAATGTTTTTGTATGGTTTCTTTTATAAGCTGTAAAGGCTGAGTTTTGTGTGTGTCTTAAATCTAAAATGAGTCGTTTTGCATTTTTATGGCATTTTTACAATGGGGAGGGGATGCTCATAAAGGGCTATGAACTTGAAGCTATGCATTTTAATAAACTTTATTTTTGTTTTGTTTCGTTTTGTAAATGAAAGAACTATGGCCTTATAATCTGTGTAGTGTAATTAATGTGTGATGGTTTAAGATGAACGAATGGTTGCGTATAACTGGAATTTTAGAGAAACAGATGGAGACGGATCAGCTCTCTGCTGGTTTGCAGGCTCAAATCCACGCTCACTTACATTAAAGTGGAGCAGAAGTGCTACACACTCACACTCAGGTGGCCTGGACACAAATATAAACTGAGTCTGAAGCTTTCAACACTCCAAACAATTCACTACTTTTCTGGTATTTCAGTTCAGGGGGCAGGGGGTTGAATTAATGATGCGCATGTGGATTTGGCTGTGGTGTTTGTTTGTGTGTAAGCGTGACAGAGACACTGCGTAGGTTCAACAGGGTGGACAGTGCAGTCATTTTACCTGATAAGGTGCCTGTACAAAAATTCCAGAATTGTAATTTGAAATGTAAAAAAAAATGAGAACACAAGCAATCTGATCCACTTAAGGTGAATAAAAGCTGAACACTGTAATTCTGTTATTTTGTAATACTAGGGAATCAAGACATAGGACTGTAAAAACACGCAAATCATCTTTACGGCAATGCTATTTACAAAACTGTCACATACCCATGTATACTACAGTAGGCTGTATTTGCACAATAAGATTTACGGTATAAAATACCCTTTCTGGTGTCTTAAACTCATGCTGCCAGGCCAAGACTAATGTGTAAACTGTTATGACACTTAACGATAGCAAGATCGGTATTTAATTGGTGGTGTTTCTACATGTATGAAATAAAAATGAAATGTGTTACATTTTTTTGTGTGCACTTCCTTTCTCACCACATCAACGTTTAGATGTTTTTTTTTCCCCCAAATTTGAGGTGATGCTCACACCAGTGAGGTGTGGTCATCGGTGAAATGAAGAATTGAAGACACAAGGACCCAAAAGCTATGGAAATAGCCATCTTTATTTAGTCATATAAACATCTGTGTATGTACACATTTAATAGCAGTGCAAACTGTCAGAGCGGGAAACAGCCCGCTGACAGACACCGCGTGGTTGGCTACTGCAAATGGTGGGCGGGTCCTGTTCATGCATCATTGGATAACATCTCTCACCCAACATGGCCCCGCCAACTTCAAACGGACCCTGCCCACCCCCAATTTAAGACTCTGGTTACCCAAGAAGCCAGCATCAATGGGTCAGCTGTATGACTCTAATATGGGGCAAGTTGCCTTTGTACTCATGCATAATGTGCATCCGTTGACGATTGGCCGAGATATGTCACATGAGGCCCTGCTTGGCCAACCATATAAGAGGAGAATACACTTGGAAGAAAAAGAAACCGTTGCCATGAATTTCTCCCCAGAAAGAATCTGTATCACTTTAAATAACCACCACCCTTGAACAGACACCGCACAGAGAACGAGGGCTTTTAACAGAGCGGTGATTCAAATAACGCAGTATTTGAACTTTACCAGATAAAGGCACCGGTGTGTTAGCCATATAGGCACAAATTTGGGTTGTATATATTGCTAAGTATGCATCATCTAAACACTACTTATACATGTCAAATTATCTGTTATGCAAAACTAAGAACCGCTTTATATACTATGGCAAAATCCCACTCCACGTAAGCGGGAGTTGTTTTCTGCACTGTGTGTGAATATGTACAGTGAATCAACACGCATTTGCCCTCTATGTGGCCAAAGCGTGATCGAAATCATCCCCTGATTACCACAGTCTAGTGTTTGAGACCGGCATTTCCCGCAAACGCATCTCCCTTCCTAAATAAACATAATCAAGTATGAGGTGAACGCTTTAGAAAGTGGCTAGCGATTCTGAAAACTAAAAGAGAAATACAAAGAGAATGAACCGAAAGTAGCTTACATTTTTTTAAAGATCTAACCACAGCATTAAAAATGAAAAAAAAAAAAAAGCTTTTAATGTTCAACCGTTAGATTTATGGAAAAATAACCTGGAGAAGGGAGGCCCAGGATCATTCTGTGCAGCCGCCGTCAGACTAACACGTCAGTAAAGTGCTTGTGACAATAGCATATGGCATGACTATGGTTCAACAATACGGCCCCTATCGGAGACGACACGACATCACCACACAAACACTGCAATCTTTCAGGAGAACGACATGACACCAACCAGATTCCTGATTTCACAGACCTTTCATGTGTTTTAGACAAAGACTATTATTATTATTATTATTATTAATAATCATTATTATTATTATTTTATTGACAAGGTGGAGAAGAGCAATGTTACATGAAGAGTTTGCTGACGGACAGGGTAGGAGAGCTATCGCTACAATCGCAGAAAAGCACCACTTTTTGCAACTTCATTGCTTTCCTCTAAAGCTTGCTGCGCAGATTGGCAAAAGTGAACTTATTTAACATCCCGAAAGATGACATCTTATGATGGGTTGGTTCATTGGCCCATCTTCACACATGTAAGACATGAAAAAAACTATGATCACAAAACTGCATCAAAATTATTCTCATAACCCAGACGGTCAGATCTGAACATGCTATGGGCTGGGGATGGCCCATCTAGGAACAGTAATTGTTGTGGCGCTTAGACATTGGTTATATTCTCGACATTGGGACTTTCTTGGAAGAGTCTGATTTGTTGGCTTCAACCATAGAGTTCTATTATTCAGCTTACACTCACCATGGATGAGTTGAAGTAACTGGTTTTAAAACTTTATCAATATTTGTGGGCTTATCAACCTGACCTGAACTGCTGTAGCTAAGATTATTGCAAAGAGGTATAAGCACAACAACTCAGCCCGCAATAAAATTAACATTTTAACTTCATAAATGACAGCTCATTTCAAATAAGCAAAAGTGAGGTGTTTCCATAAATACTTCCAACAGGCCAACATCAGAACAGAGAATATATGGGAATTCTGTTGCTTGGTTACGGCCTGTACAGATGATGGCAGACAGCCAAATTAAATAACGTCAACAAGCTATCAACTGATGCAGCCAATATTGTCTTTTATAATAAAAGAAATTCATTATATCTCTAGTGAATCATGCACAACTAACCATTAGCGACAAATAATTCTGTCTGTTCAGAACATTACACTCTGACATACAATCTCATCTCCACAGGTCGCAGAGCTCCCGCAACTTCGTAAGACAACCGTTTTCCTTTGCTGCGTTTTAGCGATATGAGGTCAGCTTCGGAATGTGTGCTAACGGTGAAGCATTTCACACAAAGCACCATGGGGGAAGTACAAGCTCTGCCTTCTGGTGCTTCTGGAGGCAGAGAGGCTCAACACATCCAGGGCTTTTTCTGCCCTCTTGTGGGCTCCGTATGCGTTGAACACCCACAATTCTCAGATTGACAGTTCTCGCGCGACCGACAGACCCAGGGCACGAGGAACATGAGTTTTGACACAAGAAAAGAAGGTGTGTGTGGTACTGCTGGGACGAAAGACTCAGTTTCCAAACTCCTCATTGCCCTTATCCAGTAACCATTTTCATTCTGCCCTAACAGTACCCTATGGTGCACACCCATTTTAAATCATGCCATGGAACTTCATGCTTTGCACCACAGTGACATCTTGGGGTTATATTTAAATTCAAGTAATATCATTCAAAAATAACCTACTATTTATACAGATTATACTTATTTTTTTCATTCATTGCTTTACTGATTTACCTGTGAGCCCTCAGAGAAATGGTGCCATAACTAAGTCAGTGGCCAAAAAAAAAAAAGGAAAAATATTGTGAGCATGTAAAGATGGCGCAGGGTTGAAGGGCACAGTTAGTCCCCGTCTCTGCTCCTGCCACCCTCTGTCTGAACAGTCTGGGTGTGTGTGTTTCCCCAGTCCCCCCTCCCAGCCCGGGCTGGTCCCACCCCTCCGCCCCTCTCTCTCTCAGCCGCTCAGGGGGTGCAGGTCCACCTTCACCTTCTCCCCGCTGCTAAGCATCCCGATGGTGGGGTAGAACCCCCCGGTGGGGACCACGGCCTCCCGCTTGCCGATGATCTTTCCGTTTCGGGTGAAGAACACCTGTGGGAACACAAGGGGGCGATGGTAAGTCAGAAGCGAGGAAGAGCAAGGCACTGCTGAACCCGTGTGACTCACAGAAATAACACATAAATCCGATAATCACATATGTTTGTCTGTGTTTGTGTACGTGTACTGTGCCAATGTTGAATACATTCTTTCATTTTTTTAGCTTTATGCACAAGAAAACTACAACTTAGTAAATTAAAACCGACCACACGTCTGTCGCTGAAAAACCACTGAACTTTTTCCATGGAGAATTTAAAATGCTTTTAAGCTAATACACTCCTCTACTCTGACCTTCCTTTTTTCATTGAAAAAACAGTCATGTTTGCTTTAATGTCAGATTTCACGAAGCACACGGTTTTAGCTTCCTCATGCATTTGAGAAATGGATGTGCTTGTCTCGTGTGGAGTTGTCTTTTTGCCCCTGCAATTTTTGAAGCAATATTTTCCATTTCGATGTACTGGCTCTTGAGATATCATGGAAAATTAAACAGCTCATAACTGTGAATGTGAGTTCAACAAATAATACATTTTTCTATTGACTTGTTCTTCAACATCCATGCCATTAACAGTTGCTTTTAACATGAAAAGTACTTTCTTACTCTCTTTGAAGAACTTCCTTGTGTACCATACAATTTTCTGTAACGTCTTTACATGCTATACATTTCTTATACTTTTATGTGGGGAAACAAACATCTATGCAGTGATTAATAATTGAGTGTCTGAAAAACAACTATGAATTTTCAAAAACTTCCAAAAAATAGCGTAAAAATACTTAAAATACTAAAAAAAAAAAGCATAAAAATATCTCTAGCTCTGAGAAACCAGCTAATTGTATTATGTAACTCTATTTACGCTGCCATAATAAAACACTATCAGATATCAGCTGTATTATGCCGTGGATGCCAACTGGCTACTCAAATTTCAATAAACTGTTACCAGATTCAGATCATCACAAGTTGAATGAGTGGTAGCCTTCTCACAAAGGACACTTAACAGTGACGTCACACTCTACTAGCTGAGCAGATGGCTCCATTGACTCCTTCCTCAACTACAGGAGCTTCCGATTGGAAACAGAAGCGTCAAATGCCACGCGCTACCTCATGAATATCAATTAGGAAGTAAACCCGAAGACAGCATTCGCTGTCCTCGGAATTTCCTTGGGACTTTAATAAGGTGCGTCACTTTGGAATGTTTGAAGCTTCACATCAGTGAGACAGACCTTTCAATGTCTAAGAGCATGGAGCTCAACATCTGATCGGTCTAGAGTCTGGCAGCGCTGTGTGAAACAGTGCTAATGGGGTGGAATGCAGCAGCATGTGGTGTGTGTGTGTGTTGAGAGGACAGTGAGGGCCAGTGTATCTGGCCCTGAGACACAGCAGCTGAGGAATTCAGCCCTCTGGAGGCCATGTGTCTGTCGCCTGACTGTGAGGCTCTAATACAGCATGTCAGCTTTGGCTGTACACACTCCGCACCCCAGTACAGGAAGGCTACAACTATGTGAGTGTGTGTGATGTGTTTGCTTCAGAATGCGCATTTGATAAAGAGTGTGTATGTCTGTGTGTGTTGCTCACCATGACCTTCCTGCCTTCGTGTTCCTGCTCCATCTCCTCTCCCTCCTCTTCTTCCTCTTCATCATTCAGGTACAGAACATTCTGGACCCTTCTCTGTTTGGGCCGCACCTCGAAGAAGTCCCCATCGTCACTGTCATCTGCAGCACACAACGCACACACACACACACACACACATACACACACACAAAGTTAATAATCCAAAAAAAACAAGCAAGTCTACATCAGTATGGGCAGAAAAACAACAAATCTAAAATTCTGTAATGGTGTAGTCAATGCCCAAACATAGAACCCACAGAGATGTTGTAGCAGGACCCAATATGAGCAGTTCAACACATGTAAACCCACAAAGGTCATTGAGTTGAGGCAGTTCTGCATGGAGGAGAAGCCTAAAATTCCTCCATGCTGCCGTCAGAGACTGATCACTAACTGAAGACAGCGTTTGGCAACGGTCATTACTGCTAAAGTTAGCATAATGCATAACATGAACACATGTTCTGTCTGAGCATTCAGCTGATGAATCACTACTGACAAATCACAGCTTTGAACAAGGTCACATGATTAATGTGATATACAAATAAAACAGAGAAAATATACTGTTTAAGGTGTCATGTCTGGAGTGCTGCCATCTAGCAGCTTGGTATGGGACAGCAATAAGGTCAAACTGTCATTCTTTTGTCATTCACCTGCAGGACAAAATTTAAGCAAAAAGCGATAAATTAAAAGTGATTTGATAGCTGTAATTGGAATGATGTTTGCTGTTTCAACTTAAACAACTTGGTTTTCGTTGCACTACATTTCACTAGTGGGAGAAACACTGTGTTTGCAATACGCTTCACTGCGCTTTAGTTTCATTTGACTAGCAGGGCACCGTGTTTGCATGATAGAACTTCCTCTACAGAAGGTGATGTCACCGCTAAGGACTTCAGCAAGTCTACCATTCTCCCGACATTTCATTACGATTCCTCTGCAGTCCAAGTGCTTTGCGTTGCTTTTACAGTGTAATGGTCCAAACCCTGAGGCAGACCTATCACAGTGACATTTAATAAGGCTTAATAGGCCATAACTTACCATTTAACTATATAAACCAAGATAAATCAAAAGTCAATATTCCTCAAATAGTTTTATCTTTAACTATCAATGATTGCATCTAGAATTGACAAAAATGCTTGTTTTGTGCCCTAATATCATTGCATTACAGACATTTGGCAGACTTACAAAAGTGAATGGTATGGTAACACTCTCATTCCTAAATGGTATTCAGGAATGAGAGTGTTAAAAGTCTTAGAGCAGGGTTAAAGTCCCAAGTGCCAGAAGGGATAGCATAGACTAGACCCTGTGAATGACCTTGTTATCAATGGTATTTGGAAAAAAAAACATAAACAGTGCAGGTTAAGATTATTTAGATCAAGATCACTGAGAACATTAAAACAGCGACATTCTGTATCTGAATGTTATTGAGAAGTCAACTAGTAATTAATGTTACAAAACTCCAGGAGCCTAAGAAAGCAGGATAAGAGCGGAGATTGACATTTAAATGAAACGGTGCAGTTTCAGAAGGTCACATTGCCATTCTCTCAAATTCTAAATAAAAAAAAATACTTCATGACATGTCTGCTTGCTTGTTTCTGTGTGCCAGTCACCATTATGAACCATTACTTGTAAATGAATAATACGAAAGCTAGGTTGGACCAATCAGAAGGCTGGTGACGTACCACCCTGCTTTCTAAGTGCAAACTAACAGGTGACTTCATTATTTCAGCAAGCTGCTCTGATGGAGTGAAAAATAACCATGTGGCTTCCTGATACTACCCTGGCTAAGCCACAGGAAGTAGAGATTGACATACTACTTTTCCAGAATGTGTAATTAATGATCTATAAGAGGTGCAGTGCCAATAAGCCTTATATATGAATTCAATTGGTTAAATAATGCCATGAATGAATTACCATAGCCTTTATCTGATGGTTATTTCTCTGATTGCACTGGTTATAGCCATAATATTACGCAGTGAAATGTGTCTTGCTCTTACCCTCACTGTCCAGGATGTAGTCGCGAGGGAACATGATCCCACAGCCCATGATGTCGCCCTCAAAACAACGGGGCCCGAAGGGGTCCCCCACCCCGCTGCCGTGGAAGATCTTCCCATCGTCTGTGAGAAAGCGAGGGGTGATTTCCAAAGTACAGGGCCACCTTCAACCCCACCCACCACCCCCCTTGTGGCAAAAATTACCGTATGTACCATATGTGGCAAAACATTTCGGTGTAGGAAGATAACGTATTGTATGCATCTTCATTTTTAGGCTTCTGTGTTTTTAGGCATGGCTGATGCTAAAATTCACACACTGAACATTAAAATGAAAGCTACAGTGCCACCGTGAGGCCATGTCCATGCTAGGTCAGGTACATGGACTTTTCTCGCAGGCTTCTACATATCCATCCATTACATATGCCTGTTTCATCCAACTCAGGGCTGAAGCCTATCCCAGCATACATTGGGTGAAAGACAGGGAGACACCTTGGACAGGTCACCAGTCTATCGTAGGACCAGACAAACAAATACTTACTCACCTGCATGCACTCATACCTCAGGCAACCTGGTAAGTCCAATCTGCCTTACCTGCATATATTTGGGACCAGAGGAGGAAACCAGAAAGCCCACATAGACACAAGGAGAACCTCACACGACCTGGTCACGGTGGGACTCAAACCTGCGTCCTTCTTGCTGTGAGGCCATAAAGTAAACCACTGAGCCACAATGTTTTTCTTTTACAAAAGATATGAAATGGCTTCTTTTGGCTGACCTCATTTGACTGCTTACCAATCCTGGAGTTAGCAAGTAATGTCTATGAATGCTTACCATATATTTCCGTCTAATGTGCTAAAGCTCTGTAAATCTAGCAAAAACATCAGACTTCAAGTCCAAGTTTTAAAATGTCTGTTCCTCAGATTTAAATAACAAAAAAAACAGCACACTATACTCAAGTTTTCGTCAATGACACAATTGTGAAATAAATGCAAGTGATTTTCAAATTACATTAAAATACAGAAAATACTTTTACAATACACAGAAATGAAAGCAATGCATTTTAAGTCAGAGAAAGGGGGATAAAACAACAGAGCCCTCTATCCAGATTCTACATAATCGCTGTAATTTTCCAACAGTGGGCCTGTCATCTCCATCCTACCGTTCGAGCTCAATTCATCCCCCTTTCCGTTGTAGAATCTCTGGGTTGCAAGGTAGCCACGGTACATAAGTTAATATGTGACAGCTTAATCGGGATATGAAGAGAAAAATGTTTTTTAGTAGCACAAGTCCTGACTCGAGTATCTGTCTGTCACTGTACATTCATAGCCATACAGCTGCTAGCGCCAACTGCTGTCAGCCTTTTGTTTCGGATCATTGAAGCTGGGCACTGAGCTCAAATTTAATGATCTCAGGTGCCCTCATAAATTTGTCAATCATCTCAAGGGCCCAACGGGACCGTGCCAAAACGCCTCACGGGCGCACACACCTCCGACTATTAACCACCTAGTTACAGCCATTACTACAAATTAAGGCACAGTCCTATGCCATATACAGATAAAATTACTTGAAAGGGTTTTAGAAGCACACCCTCTTCCTCGTTGCTAGTTTATAATGTTTCTGCAATGTGAGCAGGACATGCAACGTTTAGGAAGGACAGGCACCTTTCCTAAGGTACCTGACCTTTGAGAAGTATGACTTCTACCGTAATCTAGGCTCCTGCTGACCTGTGATGACAGGGCATTTGAAAAATTAAAATATGTGGAAATTGTATGTCAAAATCCAGGTATATACAGTCAGGCTGTGAGGGCCTGGGGGCCAGAAACAACTGTCAGAAAGGTTGGCTTTGTTTAGAAGGGGAAAGGGAGGTAATGAGCCCATACTATCGTACTACATCACTGGGTTTCCTCATATCAAGGACTCCGTTCAAGCGAAGTGCGTTTGATCCACTCCCGATAAGACCAGAGCTATACTGAGCGATGCACCCTGGGGGTACAGTAACTACACTAGGAAAACAATCAAGCCAGACTGCATTGCTATGCTGGCATGAACTTGCCCTCTGCCATGTTCTAAAAATACCACCTGAAGTTAACAACACCTATTTTCTAACTTCAGACCCACCGCAACGCTAGATGAGAGTGCCGCGCATGTGATGTGCACTCTAACATGCCCTGGCGCAAAACGGGGTCACGTCTCAGAGCACGGGCACTCTTGCGTTTCCCATTTGACCCGGTCCGAGTCCCTTTTCACAGAAGAGCGCTGTTTTTTTTTTTCCCTCCGCAGTTCTTGTAAATGGAGTGTTTTGATACTGTGTGTTTATTTTTATCATCAGTGACCCTTTGTCCCCTTGTTTTAAAAACATTGTCTGCGTTCAGCACTTGATAGTCTATGTACAGAACTCAAATACATTTTTATTTTGACTGTAAATTATTTAATTTTTGGTTGCCCTTACAAACATTTAACATTTTATCAACAAACAGAAGCTTGGCAATATAAAGACGGCAGCCTCCAACAGTAGAATTTTCATAACATGCAAACTTTCAAAAGATGCAACGGAATATAAATAGCATAGACTGCATACACCATTTACATGGTTTTATTGTGAAGGAAATGTGGCACATATCCAAAAGGAATATTTCAAAACAGAATAAATTCAGATAAAATGAAAAAGCTGTCTGTGTACTGATAAACAAGTCTTTACAGGCGAGTTTGAAACAAAGCAAGAAATTTGGCCTACTCTGAAGACATAAGCTGGAGAAATCAGAAAGGAATAATGTAACATATTACAACATGTGTACTAAGATTAAAAAAATGAATCAGGGAAGCTAAAAGACATTTTGAAATTCAAATTGCCCCAGATGCTAAGAATAATTCAATACTGAAGTATAAAAAATGAAGACATAGAGTTTCAGTGTATAAATCTGAGATCTTGACTAGAGGAAGGGTATTAAATGTGGCATTCAACATGTCACACTCATAATTTTATAAAGGAAACTGAGATACGTCAGCACCTATATTAAACTATACAGGCAATAATGAGTGGCTAACAGGGTGAGACATTTGCCTGGGAAACCTGTGATTGGAGGTTCAATTCCCAGCCTTGCCATTACCACATGATGATGGGGATGAAGCCAGCTTGTTGTCTGACCCTCAATAGTGACCACAGCATATGTACTCTTTGGAGAACATTGCATGCCTGTAGTGTGGAAAGGAGCAACTGTTGTCATATGAAGCAGAATCATGTGTCTGTGCCATGTTCCATCGATTGCTGCTAGTAGCTTTGTTTGCAGTTATTGTTATCTACTGTAGTTGAGGGTATTTACATTAAATTTTTGTACATCATTTTTGTTAGTCATTATATTTTGTATTTAATGCTAAACCTGCTACCACCTCTGACCGGGTCCCTTTTTGTGAAAAGAGATTTGTTTATCTAAATTAGAAAACTGTTTAAGGTTAAAGAAATCTTCACATTACAGCAGGTGATACTCATATGTGAGTGTATGTACCGTGTCCATCTCGGCAGACCTTTGTGTTTTCGAGTTTTGAAAGTGTGGGGGGTCTTCTGATAAGGCAACAACAACAAAAAAAGCAGCAATTACCTTGCCAAAATCACGCTAATCTTTTCCACAACGTGTGCTTTGTGCATGCCAAGTTTTGGCACCCTAATTTGTTTGGTTTGGAAGTGTTTGAAGTTTATGGCAAGAATCAACAGGGCAGCCAAACCATGTGACCTTATAGTCATGTTTTGTACAATCTTGCCATTGTCTTCAACAATCCTACTCCACTATCAGCTCCGTGAATCCATTTTATCCATCACCACATTCAGCTATTGAACAGGAAAGACATTTCAGATAGCTGTTTAGGCCAACTGAACTCAATGAATGTTCTTGCACAATCCAAACCGCTATCACAAACAATTTCATGTACACAGGTACTATACACACTTTTTAAACAAAAAATCACTTTCGACCACAAAATTTTTCTTTTCGAGAAATTAGGATTGCCCAGTTGTCCCCATAGGCCTGTCTAACAGGTACTATACAGTACCATTTCAACCTCAAACCTTTTCTTTTCTAGAAATTAGGATTTCCCTATTATCTACATATGCCTGTCCCAGGGACTAGCTCACGCTTCTCTCTAAAGGACACACAGCCAGCATTCACAGTTCAGGCTGCCGTCCACAAGCAGGTTCCAAGCGTGTTTTACTGATGGATGATCAGTGTTTCAAAAATAAAGGGAAACATTTTTATCCTTTATATCCAACACACACACACACACGCACACACACACACACACACACACACACACGCACACAGAAGTGCTATTCTATGCCTTTCAATCGTCAAGCTCTGATGCAAATCAGCTGATGTGATCACATTTTCCAATAATAAAAAAGCTGACTAACACTATAAACAAAGGGGAATGTCCAAGTACTATTGCTAAAGAATGAAACGTAGGAAAAACAAAATGCTGGCCAGCCAGCAAACACATCCTGACATCTAAACATTCAAACCATGGCTATATAAATCTTGTTTATGAGGCAAGCACACCGCTAGGCAATGAGACGGCAAAATGAGCCTAGCTAACGAGATGAGAACATACCACAAATATCAAGCTAGCTTACTTAGACATCTAGTTATGCCTATTTCTGCTGCAATATTTATATTTCCATAAAATTCAGATTGCACACAATAAATACAACAAGCAATGTATGTTTTCATGCTGACACCAGTCCGAATTTTGTGGAGGCAGCGCAAAATAAAACAAGGGACAGCACACTGGATTAGATAGCACAGTGGCCACATGGCAAGAAGGACATAGGTTCGACTCCCACGGTCTGTCTGGAGTTTGAATGCTCTCCCTGGCCCCAGTTGGGTTTTCTCTCTCCAGTTTCCTCCCACAGTCCAAAGACACGCAGGTTAGTCTGACGGGGTCTCTGCCAAATTTCCCATTATGTATGAATGGGTATGAGTCGGCGTTTGTCTGTCTTATCCTGGGATGACCTGGCAATCTGTCCAAGGTGTCCCCCTGCCTTTCACCCAGTGCATGCTGGGAGAGACTCCAGCCCTCCAGGCTTGGATGAAGCAGGTATAAATAATAGATGAATGACAAGAGCAAGGGGCGGACACTCACCTGCGTGGTAGGCCACAGAGCCTCGGCTCCATCCCGGGTGTCTGTTTTTGGGGTAGTCCTGCCAACAAACAGAGGAGCGGAAATGAAAACCAAGCAACAGAAACTAATAAAATTAGCGATTCTCCACCATTCCTTCGTTCCTTCTCTTTATAGCCATGCAACATAGATGCTCCATGCCAACCTAAAAAGCAAAGTGGCAGGGAAGTGAATGTTAATACAGCAGGACAAACAGTGTTCACTGACCGCACAGTCCACGCCAGCCCAGGAGTAAACTAACAATGTGAACAAACACAGCTGCTTAGATTTTAGACTGGCATCCCTATCAGTAGAAGTGTGATATTTTTTTTGTCCTAACCTTGTCTTAATTCCAAAGGAAATTTAGGTCAATAGGGAAAGAGAAAGGATGGAAACAGAGTGAAAAAATGACGAGAAATGGAAAGAGGGAGACAGGGGGAGGAAGACGAAGAGACGGAGGAATGTATATGATAGACTCACTGGCAGTGCCAGGGTTTGCTCCGTCTGTATCAACCGCAAAGCTCTGGTATTTATTAAACCTGTCTCAAAGGATGATGTATTCATTGTTTTGATTTTTATCCAAAAAGAAAAAGGGCTCACTTCAGCACCTCGATGAAAGCTCCACTTATTTGGTAATTAGAGTGGGGAGAAGGACTGAACCTCAGTCATGAGAAATGACGGATTTACATCTATGGCCATCACCGCAGGCCTGACTCTGTGAAAACAATCGGTGAAATCACAGCGCCTTTTTAAACGCCCTCCTCTGTTTGTTCGTCTCCAGCCTTGAGCGGTGGATATCTATCACGCGCGGAAAAACATTAGTCAAACTGAGACGACAGGACGCTCACCGGCGCACGTTTTAAAGGAATGCCTGTACTGGAAGATGAACAGACTCTACCTGTTCAACACCTTCCTATACCGAACGCAGATTACGACCCCTGAAAAAAAACATGAAAAATTAAACTGTGGTTTGGGCGGTCGTGAAGAGTGTGGCCTCGGGGATCTCACTGAAACAACAATATAACTAATAATGATCTCCTTGTACAACTCCAGTTGATCGCTATTTCACGGAAACAGCGCATTTCCCAGAAGTCGAGCTGCACGATATGCTAATGGATAAAGGTGCATTTTTATGGTGCAGTACTCCCTCCTCTCCTCCCACACTCCAAGCACTTGCACAAGTACGATCTGGGTCTGCACATAAGTTACTTCACAAAAGAGGGCTGATTTTTTTATCACTTATTCACACAAAAGTCAAAAAATAATGGTAGAGGCTGAGCCAAAATGAACTTGCTTTAAAAAAGATAGTAATTTGGCAAAATGCAAGTAAAATCCCTGAATTTGCCTTGAGGAGCAAATTTGAAGAGCAGTATTAGGACGATTGAAAAGTTACAGATAAAACCGATTTCTCCTTTTGATGTAATGTATACTAATCACTCATTTAACTCTCTCGACAGTGTATTTAAGATATGTTTCATTTGCATTACTATATGTTAACTTATTCTCATCAAAGCGATTTGATGATTTTTTTTAAATCACAGGGGATATTAAATGTACTGTCTATTACTGCGGTCAGATTAACTTAATATTAAAAAGATTTGAAAAATTCCGTCTGAGGGCCCTCATCCCTCAATCCCTATTCTCACTGCAGTACCTACCAATAGAATTATGGAAAACAGAGGGTTAAAACTTCAAGTTTACCTCAGAGATTTTTAGAAGAAATGCTGTAAATATGATTCAGCGGCTGGAGACTGGAACTCACTTGCGAAAGCGCAAACTCATCTGACGGTTTATGCAGCTGTAGTACGAGAAGTGGAACTAACTCTCTACACAAACAACTACATCTCTGTTCACATCAGACCCGTCTTATCAGATACCCGGGGCATTCATTTAAGCTCTGCCGTTCTGGCCTTTCTCATTTTCCAGTGTGGCTGATGTAGCCGTAGGCCCAGATGCCAATCTCTACAGGCATAAAAATCTCTACAGGCAATCTCTATTCAGAGGTTTTATACCTTTAGTCAGTAAACAAAACAATAAAAGCGATTTACAAATCCATCCTCACATATTTTTTTATTCGGTATGCATACGTCACATGTGAGCTAGGTTCTTTATTATTTGTGAATAATTCATGGATTATGATACTGGATAATGGCTGAATAAACACACAACACTGTCATTAAAGTGAAAACAGAACAGGAACACAGATAGTTGAAGCATTAATGCCGTAATGACTTGGATGGCCACAACGATTTGACACCCTGGTTTAACTCATGTTAAGGATGTGGTGAGATGTTTACAGAGTCTCCTGCAGAAAAATAATTGATACAAGTTAACGTCCAGGAAGATTTCAGTTTGTCAGACAAACGGGAACATTAAAGTTATATATTATAGTTATATATTACCAGTGTGCATATTACATGGAAAACTGCATCCTATAGAAAAATTTGAATAAATAGAATGAGTTTTATTGACCTAGGCTAGATGAAATGCATCACCAACAGGAAACAACTGCTTCCTGCACAAGCAATTAAAACACATGGCTAAATGAAAGTATTTTGATTAGTCAGCTAAACAACTATCAGTACCCACAGCCTGGAAAACTACACACAACCACCACTTAAAAAATCATGTTAGAAATGTTATACCCAACAATATTTTGTACTTTGTAAAAGAGGTGAACATCCTGCTAGCTAGTTAGTGAACATTAGCTAAATTAATTTCCTGACAGACATAATTTTCTTTCTAGGTAATGCTGGCAATTCATGTCTACTACAATTTTTTAAAAAAGCTCTTTCCCTGAAAGCTGTTCAAAATAACAGCTCCTATACACTGCTTGGTCAAAATAACTGCCAATGTGATCGATGGCAGATTTTCTATAGAACCTGAGAACATGACCAGAAACATCCCTTCAATGCTTAAGTCTGGTGGTCTCAAATGACGAAGCATGACGGAGCAGAGAAGAAGAGCCAGAAGATGAGAAGTCATGACAAAGATCCAATGACCAATGATGAGTAACCAGAGGGAAAGAAAACAACGCCATGAAAACACTGAACCCCCACAAACAACTCTAAAACTGCTGACTAATCAAGCAGATGTTTGTGCATCATTTGCACTGACCGCTAAACAAATTCAGTAAGCAGTCAACTAGAGATAGGAAGGAAACCCACTGACCGCCGTGCAGATTTCTGCAGGCAGAGTGTCCGGAGCCCCTTCAAGCTAGAACAGCTTGTGAATGACAGATTCAAAAGCCGTGCTGGCCAACAGTTTTAGGTCCTTCCTTCTAGCCTGGATTCCTTGGAAAGTTCTGCTGTTTAAGCTAAGAAATATTTATTTACAGATGATGGTCTGCCCCATCCTAATCGGTTGTGCAACCTTTTCTTTCGTACAAGCGTAGGCTGATATAACTGGTATGTATGTGGATTGCAGGGGGGCAGTGCGGGCCTGCTGCACATTATATTTCCATCAGTAGCATTTTGAACATTTTTGATATTTCAAGATACATTTACTTTTATCAAATTGTAAATATGCAATAACAGAGGTGAAATTTCCCCTGTTCGTTACGTCCAGCAGGTTTTTTTTTTTGTTTTTTTTGTTTAAACATTTCTAATGAGCTCAGAGGCACTGGCAGACAAACGGGACTGACCGTTTGCAGTCAGATAGCTCAAACAACACTCCAAGCAGTGTCCTGTCCAATCATAATCAGCCATAACAATAAAAGTACCCGTATACCAATACCAAAAAGAACCAATACATATGACACGGCACCACGGGGTGCACCGACTCCTATTCACCGCCTTGAGACAGGTGACAGCATGAGTTTGTGGAGAAAACGGAAATTGCTTTGTGGTCTGCAGGACAGGAGGTTCTTGTTATCATTTAGTTAGCCAGAGGGAAGAGGATTACTCAACAGACATTGTTTGACATTTCAATTACGAAAGAGGATGAATGGGCTCAGGGAAGTACTCTCTATAATCCCTTATTTTATTACGTGATGCGCAGTTCACCAGGGAAACGGCAGGTAAGTCTCCTAAACTCATCAGTTTTATCGCCGCATGACGAACTTCGCCGGTTGGCCGAGTGCCTGCTGGTTAGCGAGCTGAACAAACCGTACGTTGTCTCCGCATTCCTTTGAAGGCACAGGAGACGTGATCAGTGTTACGTAATTTACATGAAGACAGCGAAGGCTAGTGGCTACATGAAACAGAGGATCTGCGCATGCACCCATTTCCTCCTGAGCCCAGCCGGGGGGTCAGCGTTGGACCTGACTACATAGAAAAAAGGGTTCTTCAATTCAAGTACCAAAGCCAAAACTGTGTCTACAGTGGTCTGCATATTGGCCCATAGCCTAGCACCTGAGT
The DNA here is from genome assembly GCA_019788955.1 of Albula glossodonta. Classification (NCBI taxonomy): domain Eukaryota; kingdom Metazoa; phylum Chordata; class Actinopteri; order Albuliformes; family Albulidae; genus Albula; species Albula glossodonta. The sequence continues at coordinate 27,126,398 of JAFBMS010000004.1, read as the reverse complement.
AGCACTGGTCTAGAAATGAAGAAATAAAAATACCTTTACAATTATTCATTTAATGATAAATTCATCATTATAAATAACTAAATACATAAATTGCATTTAGAGATTCTTCAACGCTATGTTAGAAATTTTACTATCCCGTCTTTGGTCCCTAGCTTTCGAAGGAGTCAAACAGGTGGAAAGATTAGATAAAGACAAGGAGTGGATAACGCAAACTGAACATTACAGAGATTTCCGGAAGCAAGGACGCGGCGTTTGTTAAAATTCTGGAAGCAAAAAGAAGCCGTTATTCAATTTTGACAGACCACCTGTCACTCAAAACCTATAGAGGCAATTGCTATTGCTGAGTGGATATGAACTCGGACTGGGGGGAGACAGACCCCACCCTCGATGGTAAAAGAGAGAGATCTGCCCTGATACAGCACATTTCGCACACTCCTGTCTGTTGTGTTCCGCGGCGGGTTGTCATGCCAGCAAGGCTTCGTTTGGCCCTAAATGAAAGCCATGTGCGCATTCTTCGGAAAAACAAATGAGGGGGTCTAAATTGGACCTAAAAATATGACGTTAATTGTTCTTTCTTCAAACAGAGCGGGGTCGTTTATCACTTGCAGCGGAAAGAGTGAGAGGGGCTATGGCAGCTGGCCTGAGCGATAATGACAAGCCCCCTTCACCCCAAAACTTAGCTGTGTGTTTCAGGGGGAGAATCAGAGGTGTGCAGACACTATGAGTATGGTTTCCTACTGGCTAGCTCTGGGGAGGAATGGTGAATGCAAGGTGGTGTAATGGTTAGGGAGCAGGGCTACCAATCCAGAGGTGGTGGGTTTGATTCTCAGGTAAGGCACTGCTGTTGTACCCCTCAACAAGGCAATGAATCCACCAATTGCTCTAGTAATTTGTTTATTTTCTTAGTAAGTCTTTATTTTCTGTCTGTTAAATGCACTATTCTTGAGTAATTTGCAACAACTCATTTTATTTTTCACTCATTTTCAGTGAAAAATAATTTTCTCTCATTCTCACTCATTTTCTGAAATAATCAGACCCGTAGATGTCACTGTAATGTCATAATTTATCACATACTTACCTATAACTCCACCCACATTCCAGGATATGCTTTGGTAGCAAACCAATTGTCATTTACTTCTTCTAACCAATCAGAATCGAATTCAACCCACCTCAACCAGCAGACCAGTAACACTGGCAAAAGCTTGCCTGAACCAATCAGGATGTAGGGAACCAAGCTCAAAAATCTTTCCTTTCCAATGGAAGGCCCAGTGAAAGTATAACGGTTATGCTCACCCTGCGCGCCAGGCCAAGGGCGATGTAGCACTTCTCCCCTGCGTCTACGATCTCCACCTCGAAGTAGTGGCTGCGGGTGCTGAGCGGGCGCCGGGCCTGGGCCAGACCCACATCCATGATGCCCTTCCCTCGGCCCGTGTACTCCAGCAGCTGGGGGCGACATAAGGCACAACATGGGTGACCACTTCAGTAACATCGTCTGTGATTGGAGCAAACAAATTACCTCAACCAATCACACGCTCCCAGTGTTTTTGCACTAGCAGTTTTGCACATACTAAAAGCTTAAGTAACCCAGGGATTTTCCGTACAGTACATAAAATTCAATTACAATAAATTAACAACACACACACGAGCCAGAAACACTAGCTGCGTCAAGTGAAAACGTGGATATTCTTTTGTTTAAATGGTGAGCTTAGTGGGGCTGAATGGCCTGTTCTCTTCACAGCACAGTCAGTTCTTACTTTCTTACGACATCTGCTCCAAACAGTGAATCACAAACAACTTTGGCAGTTTACCTCGACCCAGCAGAGATGGTATTTTTTTTTAAATCCAACTTCAATTGTTCATTTCTGGTAAGTGAAAGGTCCAGCAAAAGAAGAGGTCAGGGGAAGAAATGTGAGGAAATTCACAGGACTTCTGCAATCCAAAAACTTACTCAGCTGACCATGAGAAGGAGACGCTTTTTCTTCCGATAAAATTACTAAAAAAAAAACTTCAAGTTTAGTGTCCAGTCATATTAGCCACTCTGCAATCTCTGTACCAACACATTTATCAACTGTTACCCATTGCCAGTCCCAGAGAAGCAAGTCTCAAAGTCACTGTCATCACATCATTAGCACTGAACTATGGGTTCATATTTTATGCTGCTACATACATTAATGTTATGTTACATAAGTTCACCTTATAGCAATTACAAGTCACTGGTTGTTTACAAGGACAAAGCTGAATGATCTGATTTTGGGTGGAGTACCGCTTTAAGATGGTGAAACCACTGATAATGCTCACCCATGAAGTGGAAAACAGTTAATACCGTTACTATTAAAGTTTTACTAGTCAAAACACAGAATGAGAAACAGATTATGCCAACGGCTGAAACACAAACAACTTCAGAATGTACTTTCTTGGCTCCAGGAGCCTACCTGTTTATATGCCGAGTTCTATTCCAGCAAAATCGCTGGTGTCTATTGTTTGGTGTCAAGGTGGATAGAGCGCCGAGGGCACACTGTGACCTGAATAGACTGTCGTCTGGGAGCCTGGGTTCGAGCAACCCATCAACTCTTCTTTCAAGAGTTCAGAAAGCTTCCGGAAGAATCCTCCACTTGCATTTTTTGAGGGTCAAGTTGAGTTTAGGAAACAAAGGGATCCTTTTCATTCCAGGTCTTCCTTTGTCGTAACATAAAGGCCCAGTAAAGACAGGCTAGCACATGAATCACCCGCTCTATAGGAGCATCCAGTCTGGTTTGCTGCAACAGGGTGGGAGTACCTGGACGTCAGTGGCTCTACCTGGAGGGTTTTCGTTCCTTTCACCAGATGAAGTGTTTCCCCGACAACTCCAACTTGCATAATAAAAAAAAAAACTGTCTGCATGCAATATCAGAGTTCTGTACAGTTCTGGTCTAATATGAAGAAGTACTTGTGTCAGGGGACAAAAACTTATGATTGACACCCTATTGTTGTCTTTATTCTTACTTTACCACCATTGTCTCCATCAGATCACTCGAAACTCAACAAATCAGGCACATGATGCTACATCAGTCAAACACAGATTTAATTTCCACGTAAATAATTAAACAGACTGTTGAGGTTATGGACAGATTTTTGCACTGAGACACATTCCTCTGTAGTTAATTCAAAAATTTGATTAACTGAAATTAATTGAAAAAAAAAAACTAATTCAAACTATCTTTAAAAACTGTGCCACATAACCAATGAATAAGACAAAACTACACAGCTCTGAAAATTGATTTTTCTATAGTATGAAAAAGTTTTTTTAAATGTTTTTAGTAACACAAACTTTTACTCCGGTAAATTCTTGCAGCTTTGGGTATTTAAGGGCATAGACCAAAATAAAATGACTTCTCTGTAGCTGTGTGAATTGTCTGTACCACCAAAAAAACACATTTAAAAACTCTTCAGATGTAACGTAAATCCAAATAATAAGTCTTTACTTAAACCACACACACATACACACACACACACACACACACGGACACATAAACTCTAACATTCACACACAAACACAATCACATGTGGGCACAAATATACACACAAACACACACACACCTTTCTCTTAAAATCATGAGAACTGCTGTGGGGAACAGGCAGGGGTGGCCACAGAATGCTGGAGCAGTACGATTAAAAATGTAGCCGAACACAAAGCACTGGCAGGAGGCTCTGCGGTCAGAGTGTCACCCGAGCTCACCCTACTGCCTGCCTCCAAGTTCACAGGTGTGGCTGCGGATAGGTGGGGGTGACCGAGGTGACCCTACTGCCTGCCTCTACGTTCACAGGTGTGGCTGTGGATAGGTGAGTAGAGTCAGTGACTAAAACCTGCCATGGCCTGGAACACCCTGTGCAACCACCTCCCAAATTTTTTTCCTGGGAGAAATGCGCACCCCCCCCGCTCCAAGCGTTCTCCTACCTCAAAGCCACCGGTCCTAATGGGCAACACACTGCTTTAATTACTCTGAGATTTCCACATGCTAAAACAACGAGCCCGCCACAACCACAGTGGAAAAATCTCAAAGACTCCAATTAGCCATTTTTTAGCATTTTGGTTTATCTCGAAAATTTTCTGCATGCAAGACAGCACTTGCTGTCCTCGGGCTGGGGCCATAAAAATTCTGGCAATAACATCTCATGTAGCTGAAGAAACTGTGGTCTTGTATTCTCCAACATGAAGAGGACTTCACGTAATTCGGCATTGAAAACTGCACATAGAAACACAGAAGAGGGTTAAATTAACGAAAAATTTTCTTAATGTCTTCCTTCTTGGTATAAACACACCAGAAAAGAGGAAGAAAGACGATGCAAATTAATGTATTTTTTTTTGGTTTTACGCTGGTTTCCTTATTCCCATTTTATTAACTTAATGATTTGCCACACTTTTTCCCCACAAAAATATTTCCCCATATTGTGTTGCCCATTTGGACCTGGCAATTACATCTGAAGTAACTGCACTCTTCAAATGTACTCAATAACATCTGTGTCCATTTCCACATTTGTATCCAGTCATGCCACATGCCAAACTGCTGGGAGGAACCAATTCAGCAGTGGCCTGACGACCCCTGACCAATAACGATGCATTTTTGTGGGAGAAGCCAATAGAACCCCGCCATTGTGGACTGCTAATCATAGCTGACTAATGACTGAGCAATCTCAATCATATGTATGAGGTACTGGTTTGGAATTTTACGGTTGATTTAAAAATATATTCACAACCGTTTTTATAGGATTAAACGGCGGATTTTACGGGCAGTACTGGAATTCGAAAGTATAATTAGCATTTGTATGTAAGCCTGTGTTTCCTCCCTTAGATCCTGGTCCCATGGGTTGTCTGCTTCTTCAAAGAGTAAGTTGTGCTTTCAATTCCACTAATTGTTATCACGGTTTCTTCTTTACGTCTTACTTCTTGTTTAGGTATAACTTTTGACAACACCTCCTCATTTCACTCTTAGTCACAGCTTTAGATGTGTGTAGAGTGCTTCCTCTATGGTTTCTCACTTTTTCCAGTCCCAACCTTATTTAGCTTGTTCTTCAGCACTGAGCAGGACAGGTGATCCGGCAAGGCAAAAGCCTAACGTATTCACTCACCTTTTAGCCTTTAAATTTGTTCAGTTTAATTTCCATGAACCTTCTGTCTTTTTGTTCCATGTCTGTCTACAGAAACTAATCTCCTAATTCATTCCCCTAAAGGAACTACACTTCCATAACACTGACAGTGTGGGAACATTAAATCCCAACACTTTAATTCCAACTCCTGTTACCACAGCTATGCTAACAGCTACGGTGGATCTCTGTGTGAGCTAATCCAAAAGTTTTTTTCCTAGATTAATTTCAACATTTGTCTGTAGGTCTGTTTTTCCCCCCCACACAAAAAATCTACTTTCTGAGCCAACAAAAGGAATCTGACTCCATATCCAAAATGTCCACATCCACCTGAGCTTTGACTTCTAACCTTGAGGTAGAAGTTAAGGTAATCTGAAAGTCAAACCGAAATGATTTTGATTAAATAGTCACTCACTATGAATCGCCAGAAACATCAAATTCAGCTGGCGGTTGAAGTCCTCTGAAAGGAAGCCCGAACAAAAAAAACTATTTTTAAGACTAAATCCAAGATGGCCACCAAGATGGTCTTGCTTGCATTTTAAAAAGGTGCAATTTTGTTGGTTTTTGATGATTTAAAAGTTCAAATGTAGGAACAACAGACAAATGTCAGCCAGTATGCACAAATTTAGATGAAGTGACTACATACGTTTCTGTACAGTCTTTAATCACTCTAAATTGGGTAAAAGGCAAGCAAAATGTAACATCAAACATTTTACGAGAAAGATACAAAGGCATTTTAAATGGTCAAGGTTTCACTACTTATTGGTCCTCTGCTTACCTAATAATTTGAATGCACTCTTAGGTTAGCTGGTTGTGGTAGCAGCTTTGATCAAGTCTTGCCCAACCTTTCCATGTGTAGAGTTGCACAGTTTCACACAGAGGTGATCTGCTATGAAATACAGTCATTATAGCACAGTATAATGCAGCACCTTAACTTCAACACAGATGGCATCAACATAGTTCAAACTGTGTAATATACTGATGGCCATAGACACAAAAAAACATTAAAAAAACATATTTAAAAGCTTTATTTGAGGACTATAAAAAATATTTTAAAATGTTCTTTTGACTAAGCAGCAGAAGAGGGGTGTCTTTAGAATTATGAGCTTTTGCATTTTCACTTTCAGTTCAGCCTTCATTGGATCAGAGTGAAACTTACTTGCTTCAGATCATGCATTTGCGTTATCGGAACGAAGCGTTTTCGTGATTTGCTCCATAGAGGAAATGGGGTTTTGAGGTGAAATGGTGCACAGAAGTACAAGGCCAAGGTGTACAGGGAATTCCCTGAGCTGGTAAAAGGCTTTTAAGGAAGTAAATGGAAAGCCCGTGTGAAGGTTGATTTCACAGGCTGGTACTGTTGGGCTTTAAAAAACACAGCCAACAGACACACAAAGAAAGAACCATTTATTATATGTAAGCTGTCGGATTTAAAAGGTGGTTGGCTCTCACGGCAAACCAAATAACTGCCGTCCTGAGATCAAGCCAGTCTTTCTACAATAATTAACCATCACCATGTGAACAACTGTCCCGATTTAATGCTTTTACGATGCAGTTTAAATGTGTTTTTCAGCCAAATTACCAACACTTACATGGTCATTTTGAGCTTTCTCACTCACATTCTGTTTAGAACCTTTCTGGGCAACCCTTCTTGAGTTTCTGAGAATTCCCAAGGAATATTTGCACTAAATTTCATGCTATTTTGGTACAGTTAAGATTTCTTTCAGGCAAATTAGCAATACTTTAGGTCGCCCTTTTCAATTTTGGCCACAAAATTCACTTCCTGTTTTGAATACCACTCCTACAATGTCTATAAATCACAGTGCTGTTGCTTCAATAAAGCAACATCATAAAATAAAATCACTGCTTCAAGCATAAGGACAAAAAGATCACAACTGTTAAAATAATAAAAATATAGTATGGCATATTTCAATTTAGGTGGGGAAAACTAGCACATACCAATATCTAAGCAAAATATCCATACCTTATCTTTCAGCAAAGTTCTGCAAAATTCTTTATACAGATCTAATCCTGCTCCTGTCCTGATCGGTAGGATGCTAAGATATATTGCAAAAAAATGCTTGGTAACAATTATCTTCACTGTTATTTTCCTTGACTATGAATCTGTCAACAACACGTTTCCATCTCATTCCCTCCTTGATGAGCAATTACCGGCTTATGACCAAAAGGAGTGACCGGCCTTTATGAGGTACCGTTTCCGTGCGTGTTTGAGGACTCAAGGTGATTTATGGGTAACCCCTTTCAAATGCTGTTTGTTTCCTGCCCTCCTGGAACGCTTCTGCCTGGACGGCTGACTGTAACTTTACCCTCTGAGGAGGGCGAAGGGTCACACCTAACCGCACCATCCTGCTTCCGTCAGGGTGAGTAATTGGGAGATGGTGCCTGTTTTAATCCGCACTCCCAGCATCCCGATGGGCATGCTGACAGATCCCTGCGCCGCTCTGATTGTCACGGTGGGTGTGGCCTTAGGGGGGGATGAAGCATGACTCAAACAGACGTACTGCTGGGAAATCACTGCCTTTCAATGCACGGTTTAATCTGATTTTCTTTTGGGATGCCAAAGAATGGAACAAATGTGTGCTCCGAAACCCCGACACTACGGTTCTACAAATCTGAACCGTCTTTCAAGTTTCCTCAACAGAGAGCGCAGTCATACCTGCCCTCACATGAGCCTACAGCTTCCAACACTCCACGTACTCTGTGCTTTATTCAACCAACATGTTGTCCTCACACTCACAAGTTTCACGATACCACTGCTCTGAAGAAGGGCCGAAGGGCCAGTGGCATTAAGCCTATAGCATCAAAGATCCACCATTTCATGATAGGTTTGAGGCTCTTTTCTTTGTATGAATCCCACTCCTGACACCAAATGTACCAAACATTTGGACTCAACACAATAAGCTGTTGTGCTTAATAAGAGGTTCCTTCCAGAAACCCTTCTTCTGGCAAGGATTTGTCATCTAATTGCAACTGATTGTTGCTGACTTGGTGACCCCAAAAAGCAACCAAATCGTGCAGATCTCAAACTGTGACCCTTTTTTTTTTTTTTTTTTACCTCCCTCACAACTTTGTCACTGCCCATGGGGACGAGACACATGCATGCATTTGCTGGCAGGTTAACTGTTCTAAGCAGTAGTACATTCACAATTTTTTTGCATTTCTATACTCAATACCTGATTTTCTGAAATTTGGCACCTGAAAATACTGCACCTTAAAAAGAACTTTTAGAACAACTGCATTTGAATATCACACACACACGCACACGCACAAACACACATATATATGGTTTTCACATCCATTTGATCATAAAATGTAGCTGATTATCTGTGTTGTTGATTATTCACAGCCTTTTCCCTGTTCATCTTCCTCAAGGGTAAAAGAGGATATATTCACATTCTGCACAATGTTACCAATCTAACCACTTGTGACGGGATTATATGACCGTAACTGTTTGTAAGGTTTACTGCATTAGACACAAAGTTTCCCTTGAACATGGAAATGGATAGCTCTGAAACGATACTGACGGTTTGCATGTACATTTGCATGCGCGCGTCTTTCCGGCCTCACCCAAGTCTCAACTGTACCAACATGGAAACCTGGCTTCGGTATTTTTCCTCTTGACTTTCGACTTGTTTGTCAGAATTCAGTTCCCTAGGCAATTTAAAACAACAAATTCAGGGATGTAAAAAAAAAAAAAAATCGTTCCTGATAAAAATTTATTTACAACACTCCTGAAACAGACAAAGCAGTCGTACCCCTTGAATGAGTTGCGTCTTAATTCAGGATTAGGTGGGGAGGCGGTTTGTGAGCGTGCCGCCCGACTTACGGCGTTGAGGGAGCTTGCATGTGCGTGTGTGCTCTCCCCCTCTGTGTACGTGCAGCTTACATCTGCGACCTTCGGGTTTCTAAGGAGTTTCCCAAAATACCTCTAATTGATCTTTCAGGTCGCGGATGTAAACTCCCCAGCAATTAAAGCAAAGAAAACAACAGTGCAGAGCCAGGTGCAGGTGGGGACCGTGAAAGCCAAAAGCGCTCTTTTTTTTTTCTTTCTTTCTGCGTGGATCACATGGGCAGTGCCAGCCTAGGCCCCTGCATGACCTCTCTGCCTCGGGGGCGCTATGGAAACGACCCGTGATGTGTGACCCCCCCACCCGGTATGCTCCATAACTGAGCACTGTGCTCTGTAAATACGCATCAGTCCAGGTGGGGGAGCTAGAGAGCACCATTCCTGCATTTCTTACACCGTAGCATATGAGATTGTGGTCCCCAGAACTGATCCTGAGCCCATATTTGTATATTAAAGGTTTAAATGAATCACAGGCCTGTGCCTGCCGTTTTGAGAATTTAACTATCCCCAAGCACTGATCTGGGAACTGCTATATCTCTTTGGGCTTCAATCTAACAGCAAATACACTGACCTCAAATCAGCATTTTGGGGGTTACAGGTACCCACAGCAAGAAAGTGAAAAAACTCAAAGTTACCTCATGGCGGTAATTTTGCAAACTTGACTGAAGTATTTTTCCACTAATTTGTTACTTGCATTGTTAAATACTTACAGAACTTCAATGATGACTGTAATGACAGACACCAAATGCCTTCACCTGTTATGAAAAATATGTGGAACATGCGACAGGATAGCTATTAAAGCCTCCTGTGTGTTGTGGTGAGAAAAAAAAAAAACCTGTAGGATTTTTGTCGACTATTAAAAAAAAGGCACATACAGTAAAGCATTGTGTCAGCCGAGGCCCACGTCACTCTCTGGGCATGTGCGAGTTGTCACCACCTTTTAATAGGCTAATTGTTTTAGACCGCTTCAGGGAGGATGTTGCCTAATCGCGATACCGCGGAATCGCACACACGCGTATGCGTAAATACAGCCTGTCAAACAATGGCACTCAGACACTCTTTCGCACATGCGCATTTGCATACACGTACGCACGCCATGACTTACGACATTCTCATCCACACTTTCCTTCTCGTATATGTGCACCCACACAGTTGCGCTCTCCAGCATTTCTTCACACACGTCTAGCTGGTTTATGAAATGTGCTATGAAACACGAGGAAGCATAGGTCGCATACACTCACACAGTTACATCCCAACTTACAGTACCCATCATCTGCCGTGATCTCCTCCACACATTCTTTCACATGTGAGTACACGCACACACACTCTCTCAAGCATTTCCTCACACACGTCCTCTCTGTGAAACGTGCTCTCCGGCGTTCGCACACACAGACACATGCACGCACACACACACACACACACTCACAAATTCACTTGTACACACATGCACACTTAGGCACATGCACACACACACACACACTCAAACTATCTCACACACATGCACACGCACACACGCACGCACGCACACACACACAACATTCACTTACGCACACACACACGCACTCACAGTATCCCGACATTATCTGACATTAATTGCTCTTGCCCTGGGCCTCAACTAAATATGGCAGAGTTAACCAGGACATCGTTATTGAGCTGTTTTTATCTTCTGGGTATAATACTGGAATTACAGACAGAACAAGTATACAGTCTTGTTTCAGTAAAGACTCAGCATAAGGAGAAACAGGTAGGATCGGAAAAAACCCAGATTTTCAGCTCCAGGCAATAAAAACCTGAAACCTGAAACAAGATGGTTAACGAAAAATCAACAACCTTTACCTCTTCACCCAAGCTTCCTTACAAAAAAATAATCAACAGCCAGAAAGAATGAAGCAATGTCTTCAACAGTGAAAACAGACCAGAAAACAGACAAGAACAATACTAAAGTTACAGACTGTATTGTTTTCACAGCTTAAAAGCACGGTACTCTTCAGACAGACTTCATAGACTCTCATTTACAAACAGACGTCAATGAGAGTCTATCAAGAAGCCCATCATTTACCAGCGCTGGTTTCCTGTGCAGTGATGGGATTGAATGCTCTCTTAGTCAGTCCTGACGCAGTCTATGGCCCTGCAGGATAGTGATAACTGGGCCTACTGTCACCCAGGAAGGGAGGGCCGCAGGCAGCAGGTCTAGCTCCTTTCACACTGCACTCTGGAGCTCAAAGCATTACCAGGGTGTGTGAGGTAATCCTGTGGCTACTGTGATTTAAGCGTGTTCCTCCTACACGTAGACCGTGGTCGACTACAAAATGGACAGAGGAGGCCGGCTCGTCTACCCTCTCGTGAATTCGCGGATGATGTTGCAGAAATGAGAAGGCCCTGGAAATTGATTAGGCATTTCAAACGGAGAGTAGAAAAGGCATTGACTATAAATAAATGAAAGACACAATAATTTTAGAACACTGATAATGAAATATACCCCACTGAGTCTGCTACTCGAAGAGAAAAGGTAAGAATGGTTGGGTGCAGACTTAAAAGACAGAATCTGAAGAGTTTGGGACGTACGGTTGCATGGCACCAAGGCGATACATGTAAATAATGTCTGGCTTGTCTGGGAATGCTCTTACAGTCAGAACGAACGTCACGGAATACTGGTAGACTGTTTACGCTCACGGCAAGAGGGAAGACGTACAGTGAGGTCCAAAAGTCTGTGACCACATCAAACTTTTTCTTTGATTTTTTTTTCCCGTGTAATCCTGGAAATTAACTTGTGGATATCCATGCTCGCTGCAGTGCACGCGGTCATTAAAGCAAAAGGAGGAAATGCCAAAAAGAAATTCTGAAATTCATGTACATTTTTCAAAGATTTAACTTTTCATTCAAACTGTTGTATTTGTAATAAAAAATTTTGTACATTATAAAAGAACACGCTTCCAGTAGTGGTCTCAGACTTTTGGACCCCATTGTATTTATGGCCTATGCAGGTCCTTCACATAAGTGTTAACTTGAACAAACAACGTAACAAAACCAGAAAAGGGCAGGGTGAGGGAATGAGTTCACGGCCACAGTGCTGTTATCACTGTTATTGTGGATTTATGGCTCGGAGACTCAAAAACGTAGGACGTTGGGGGCCCGTTAATCACCAGGTTTACGGTCATCGGTTAGGGTCTGGGGAAAATCAGCGGTATAAATGTTACCCAGAAGAATCTTCTGGTGAAGTTAACCGCCAGAGAGGTTCACCACAAAGCATTTTAAATATGGCATCAAGAGATCATCATAAAGACATAAATTAAAATGCAAACAAAAGTCATCTCTATCCCAGCTACACAAATGCCAATAAAACTTATATATTTCCATAGAATCCCGAACCACTTGTCAAAGAGTCTTCATTAAAACCACAGTCATGAGAATACATTTGATAATTATCGAAATTCTTATCCTAATTTGGATGCCAGAATAAATATGACATTTTTTTGCTTTGTCAACAATACAGTAAACCATGGTTATTTTCACACTGAGTGATTAATTTCAGTAAAAATAAAACTGTAAAAATAGTTCATCGTTTTTTTTCCCCCCGCATAATAAGGCATACGTGCCAGAATCCACGTTTTCCTAGATGTTTCACGTTTCAGCAATGAGAAAAGCTATTGACCAGGGGTTTTTTTTTTTTTTTTTAAAATGGACAGCATCCAATATCTACTCTTGCCTCATTACTTCATTCTAAAAAGAGCATAATATACTCTGACAATGTACGATACAATCCAAAGAATATTTATGAAAATCAACAACAACCTATAAACTGCAAAGGTATTAACTGAACACTAAAACTAGTAGTTTTACAAGTCAGTTTTTTGATGCAAATTACTAGCTAGCCAGATATATGACAAAATAGCTTGACACAGTTAAAAGGAAAAGTACATGAAACATTTATAAGAATAAACCGCAAATATTGAGCTTCTTATATATAGGAAAACAACAAAAATACAATCTTTAAGAAATGTATGAACTGCAAAGATGTGGGTAGAACAGCACTCAAATGATTTCTAATAAAATTGTAATTGGTTATTGAGTCAAAATGTAATTTTTTGCAGTGAGTAGGCACCTCTATGGGCACACAAAGTTTGTCTATGTAAGTTAATACTGATGGTTTGACTATCGATCACTATGAAACAAGAGTAGTTTGTTAAAAATTAGGCAACCTTTGCGTACGCACTGGTTTCAATCAGAGGATTAAAATTGTTTAAATTGTTTAGAATCTGTTATTCAACTTCTACAGTTTTCATATCATGGGGTTGCAGCCTTCTGTTTTACAAAGACCTGAGGTTGTGCTGGAACAAAGCAAACCGTGAAATCTCCACAAACTTTTAACTTTTTCCTTTATGGTTGCTGACCAACATAGCCCAAGAACGATTTCAACAAGGATTGGTACTGACCACTGACAGTAAATTGGCAGCAAACTTATTGTCGACTGCCACGTCCAGCTATTTCATACTCAATTGGAGTGATACGCTTCCTAATGAAGTTGGATACCTCAGTTTTCATACTTTGCAGATATGTGGAAGATCAAATTGCTTATTGTTATTGTTTCATATATAAAATTCAAAACAAACTGAATCACCCTTGCAAGTGAATCAAACTATACAGGAAGAACCTGTATACAAACACTTCCAGTCACATGGTACACTCCAACAGAAATGACTGGAGGGGAACCCTACCCATCACTGGTGGTCTATAAGGCATCTGTCAAACACACTCTGTTTGTATGGGGTACCTTCAAGACCTAGTAGACTTTCTGACAATACTTTCATTTAAATCTACAATCATTTATCAAGTTCCCTTTCCAAGTACAACATAGTACATAGACAGTACATACTGTCAAACAAAGCCAAATGAACACCAGAATATAGCTGATACAAACCAATTTTCGCAAAACCAAAATCAAATCCAATCTTCATTATAGGAAAACAAAGTACTTCAGCAAAGTTACTGCAGAAGCAAAATCAAGACCTGGATCAATTTCAGCTAAACATTGTTGGTTCTGTGATTCTCAGCCACTCCTAGTGTGTCAATGGGATGCCATCTGAGAGGGCATTGTCTGGTTTCGAGAGGCTGTCCCATACCTCCCACTCTTTTTCCAACATTGGCAATATTATCCGTTCAATTAAGAACTCCTCAATCCAGTTCTTTTCAAAGGCTAATCCTTTCTACTACTGTGGGTAATCTCTGTTATAACTAACAATCACAACAGTGTCATGTAATTTGATTGTCTATTTTAGATCCGATTAATTATCGTTATTTATTTTTGTTCACTGAATACAGTAGCGCACACATGTTTTCCAGTAGCGCCCACATATTTCAGTCAGTGCTGTTTGGCTGCAATTTCAGCAGTAACATAAGTACAATTGATTTAATAGTACATAATGTGGCAGGCAATTACTCTTGTATGACAAAACTTGACTGAAGTTTTACAAAAAAAATTTGACTGAACAATAGCGCATCATGCCATGCTTCCATGAGTCGCTGACAGAGAAGTAAGCCCGATGTGCGGACCATAAGTACATGTCCTTCTCTTTTCCACCGAACTGAAGGCACTCTGATCCTCTCCCAAGTACATTCATGCATACAGTTTTTAGCATTTAAACAGTAGGAATGGGAATAGTGACCTCCTATTATTAAGGTAGTCTCTCTTAATTGTAATGGACGGTCTCTCCTTTCACATTCAAAGAGGAGTTCCCCAAGGATCAGTGCTTGGACCAATTTGATTCTCCTTTCATGTGGAACGGCCATTTCTGGTCCTTGACTTTTCCTTCCAATCCAATGTTGAGGACATTCAGCTACATCCTTATTTTCTACACTCCCAAGAATCATGGTCATCACACTGTCGTTCATTAAAAATGTTCATAATCAACAAATAAAAACCCTATCAGACATAATGTCCAATACACAAATCCACCCAAATCAATGAAGTTTTAGATTTTGATGAGAAAATATCTTGCAATATCAAAAATGAACAAAGCGATATTAATGAAAATTTGGGGTCAGGGTGGATGACCAAAAGGCCAGGCCGCTCATCACCTCATTCTGTTGGTAGGTATAGATGTAATGAACAAGTCTGCACTGCATTTCTATGATCCATATATTTGTCCTGTTGGTAAACAGGACTACCAGACTTGAAAATTATAATGAGATGCCTTCCCAGCGCGTCTGGAATATGTCAAACCAGCCACTGACACTGAGCAGGCCGACACCACACTTAATTTGGCCTTAAGATGGATGAGACAGAGCAAGAGATTGACAGGAAGCTGAGCAGGGCCGTGGCAAATACCTTGAAATCCTTCTCTCATTTGTCATCCCATTAATTACAAAGGGCATGTGCGCATGGGTCAGGCCAGTATGGGGTGACAGATTCTCCATCCAGAGTGCCACAATGACACAGGAAAAGTAGGAGGTTTGTGGTTTAGGGTCGTCATGGTGACGGGGTACAGTGATGATATGGGGAGGTGGGGGGGGGGTTGCTGAAGTGAGAGATGGAATGCGGCCTGCTTGCCAGAGGCAATCCAGCTGCTTTTTGGTTTCCTTTTTGTTAATTGTTACCAAGAAACATAGTAAAGTGCTTGTCGTGCGTGTCCTGTCTGACTCACATCCTACACGTACTTAAAAAGACTGACGCTGTCAGCCCCTTTCAGAAGAGTCTCCAGGAAAAGAGAGGGAAATAAGGGAGAGAGGGAGAGAAGGAGAGGGGGGAGGGAGGGGGGGAGAACAAGTCGTGACACCAGCTGAGGCCCGCGTGTGAGTGACGCACCGGGGCTCGGAGACGGACTCGCTGCCGAGCCCTCTGACTCACCCGTTTCTTTGGACCGCCTGCACTGACAAACCACCAGCGTCCAACCACAACAGAAACTCTCAACAAGGCCACGGTGCCTGTACGCGGTTTCACAGAGGGTGGGGGGGAGGTTAAAAGGAAAAAAAAAAAGACTTGGCTGGTTCCTCGCTGTAAATCTTCGGCCGTTAACAATGTTTTACCGCGTCTCCTTCCACCCCCACGCGTACGTGTTGAAACCGATTGCGCTACGGAGGATTTCTCTCTGCAGTCTGGAGCCTCTGATGAAGTCTGGAGCTGCGCGCTTCCAGACTGGCGCTCAGGGAAGCGAGGCAAATTTTGAGTGGGTTCCTTTGTTATTCTCGGGTCTGGTCTGGGCCCACAGGGTCCCAAACATTAGCTAATGGCCCACTCACACAGGCCAAGCCTGACACCTCTCTAGCAGATGCAGAGGCCAAGACCCCTGACCTCCTTAAGGATAGCAACCACTGGAGACTTCCAGCATGAAGAAAAACTGAGCAAAGTAAGACAAAACTGGACCGATTTAATAGCCTGTTATCAATGGCCAAACATACTTGTCATTAACGCTGAATGACAAAATTGATCCATTACAAAGGAGAGTGATGAGTGCCAATAAATTTAATTTTCCAGCCAGCTGGGTTCACCGCAGGCCTCTTAATCAAACACAGAGCTAATGGCATGTAAAGACTGTGACATGAGGAATAACCTATTACACCAGGTCCTTCACAGATTCAAACAAAAATGTTGGTGCCATATTCTTCAATTATTTTACTGTAATTGAGTTCTGATTTCTTGCACAGAGACCACCAGTCCACAGCGTGAAAGCTGAGCCCAGGCCAGTTCGCTCCCTCTAAATGATTATACCAGATACTGCACGGACCGGCCGTGCAGTATCCAAGGTACTGCCCCATTGCCGATAGCGTAACTACGACAGTAATGGCTGGTGAAGGTTTAGATACAGATAAGCCTTTAGATACAAGCCAAGCAAAATCAAGGTGATGTCATGCCCCATATGGTGCCAATATGGTTTACAGGACGTTTCCTGGAATGCCGAGCACTATGGGATACGCAAGACCCATAGAAAATAAAAAAGGCTCTGTCTATCTTGGAAGAGGCTTATGTAATTTCTACAGCAGGGGGAAAAATTCAGAACAATTACGATTTTTTTCACAAGCAGCTTCATTCATTGCCATCTGATGCAATTGGTCTGCCACCGATTTGCATACAACTGAGGCGAGAATCATGACAGGGGCACATGGTTGGGGGGTTTGGCTCAATGGGAAGGATGACAGCTGGTGTAGATCTGAGGCGAGATAGCGAATTACCTAAACAGAAGCATCTGCGATATAAACACAGAGAAGAAACGGGCGGACTCAAAATCAGGCAAATCGGCACCGTCCTTTCGCACATCCTCCATGTGTTCTGTGGCTTTCCTTTTTGCAAACTGCAGCTTGTCACAGAGATAATCGGGTGGTTCACCTTCAAACCTTGGTTTACAGGAAAATTCACCGTCCCCCGTTTTACACTCGTATAATAACCGCGACACATTCAATATACTCTCCTAATTTCGCCCCTGGTGCTGAAACAACCATTTTTCTTGATTGTTACTGACTGCACAAGAGCCTACCCAGGCTTCTTCTAACTTTGCCCTGTCCTGACTGACACACAGCAGACGGAAATGATGATCATGTTGTAGTAAGAAAAACTATTTTAGGGAGCAGCAACTATAGTTTGCGAATGATTTCTGTTTTTCTCTCTCTGGCAATGTACAGTAAGACATGAATTGGCTATTTCCTTCCCCCTACAGAATCTTTAACCGAAACCAGGAGTGAGAATATACAATTGGTTGTTGCATGGCCATCAATGTTTATGTAAATCTTCTAATTCAATTTTAAATTCCCTAAGCAACCCAACCACCTGAAACCTGAGAAACAAATACCTGACAAACAAAAAAAATATGTACACATTATTATAAAAGTTTCATGAGTATACCGACCGATTATTATTAAAAGAGACCAGTAACACCTGACTTTGCAAGGTGACACATATGATATGTATACTGTAATTTTGTATCAAACAACTTTTATTCTGCTCACAATGTTTGGATACTTCAAGCTCCAAGGCCTGGAGATGAAAATGAGCTTTTAAGATAACACTTGCAAAATCACTGGGTCATGTACAGTGCCTGGTTAATAAATACATTTAAGAAGATAATAATAATACTAAAAGCACTTTTCACCCTCACGCGGCCGACTGTGCTTAATCCCGGTGGGTGGAAGGCATTTCCCAGCCAGTCACGCTCGCACACGGCATTGTTTGGATTGTGTTTATATTACATGGGGATTTATTCGCCGCGGAAGGGAACCAAAGGAGCAATCGGTCTCAGCTATGAGAGCTAAATGGCCCTTGTGCTTGTCCAAACACGCGCTAATCTCCTTTTGAATCTTCAACCCCTAAATCGGCATCTACACCAGCTGCAGACATTTTTGCCCTCCGGGAGGGGAAAAAAAAAAAAAGGAAAAAGAAGGAGCTGATATGGAGGCAGCGGAGTACCCCAGCTGCAAGGTCCTCCGAACACGTCAGAACCATCGAGCCGAGATTCCTGTAGGTATCATGTATCTGCCGCTTTTATTTTACTTCAAACAGGGTGTGAAGTCAACCAATCCGTAAAATGACATTATTAGGATTGAAATGCATCCACTTGGTAACCCCCAAGGGCGGGAGATCTGGCCTAAAGATTTTATCACGATATACTTTTGATTCTTATCACCTACAATGATAAAGGTCTTAATATGTTTGTTTGCTTGGTTTTTTTTTTTTTTAACTATGCTCTCTGGGACATAAAATGTGTGGAGACATTAGTTACACTGAGTGCACGACACTGGGGAACATAACAAAAGGAAACAAGAATTCACGCCAACCTTCATTCAGTCACTGGTAATTGTTTTTCTCACATGTATTCAATACTAGTAACCAGATATCATCATCTGTGTCGTCACTGGCAAACCAAAAACATTTTGGCTAAATCAGAAATAACATACTGACGAGCCCAACGCATGTCCCACCAGTTTTCGTTTCTGTTGCTGAGATCAAGCTTTCACCTCTGACAGCAACTGTACAATGGAAACAATGCAAAAGCCACGGGGCTCATCAAAGCCCGTAGTTTAATATATTCGGCCCATTTACACTTTCAAAATATCATGTTCACAAAATTTCTCCTCTGTCTCACAGCCTATGCCTTTGCTATTGTTATCACTAAGTCGCTACCATTTATAAGTATAAGGATATATTAAATGTCTAACTAACCCTCCATGTTATTCACACCAAGAAGTAGTGAAAGAACAGAATTATCAGTAGTTAATTTGAAACAGACCAAGTGTGTGTCACTTGTTTTACTGCACATTTCCTTCATGAAATAAAAGAAAGCAGGAGAATCCAAAAAAGCCCCTATTTTCATTAGGCAGTGTCAGCACAACGAAAGGAACCACACACACTAACACGTGCGCCCAGTAAGAACAATGACAGGTGTCTCACTCATCTCAAGTCCGTGAGCACGCCGTTTGTGTTTTCCACATGAAGGGTGAATGGAGGGGGGAGTGTTTTATATTAGGTTTGACCGTATGAATCCTCATAAAAAAAACACAAGCTCAGAGGTAACGTGAATGATTCACACCGTTTTGATGTGCTACAACTCTCTGTGAGCAAGCTGCACCTGGACGTTGGGAAACTCTGAGAGTCAGCATCATTTCTGTTCAGCAAAGCAAAACAGGTCAACTCTGAGCCGTCTGATTTTGGAGATGCACTGAACGGACACTGAGCATTGGTATCGGGTCAATACTGGCCTAACATGATCGATTAGACTCACCTCTTCAGGACACACCTCTCTCCTTCCCTCCCTAGGTCCTCAAGTTTACCATAGACTCACTTGTAGCGACCTATTTTGCTGCCATATGATTGCTGTTGATATTAATAATAGTTTTCACTTTGAGTCTTCAACAGGTCATCCACAGGTCGATGATATCCCTTCTGGCAATGATCTCTTAGAACACGCTAACGGTACAGGATGCAGTACTGGTATATTTGCATGAACGTCTTGCACTTCACTATGAGCAATAAGAGTGCGTGCAAAATGCCCATTATGTAATGTAATATAACCATACTGATCTATCAAACAGTTCTTGGGAAATAAACATTTGCAACATGCACTGTTATGTTTCTGTTACTTCTTTACTCATACCTGATGCAGTAGCAGTCCATTATCAGAACACATGTAAAATGCATCCACACATAATACAAAGAAATCACTCATCTATTAAATGTTGATGTGACAGCCAATCAGCAACAGCCTTATTGCTTTCATGTGGTGGATAAACACGCATTACTATGAGGGTTATGAGAGAAACCGTAAGAGATGAGCTTTTCAAAAGTAATAGATTGGCCAAAACAGACTGACCAATAGGTTAATCAACACTGAATTGACACAAGTGATGTTTTTCTCCCTGTAAACATTCAATGTAACCAGATTCACTGGGTAAACAACAGAAAGGTTTAAGACTGGATATTCCAAGCCAAAGCTTCTTTTGTCTTATCCCACTTGGGGTCCTTAGAAGGATTTTGACCTTGTGTTTAGATTCTTCTCATCTTATCAAATTACCAGGACGGAGTTAGGACCAAACGGGGTGTTGGAAGCTAAATTTAATGAATACTTCATGAATCCTCAAAAATGTTCAATTTGGGTACCAACAATTATTATAATTTCTCAGAGACCAAATTATTTTTCTATGAAACAGTTTGTCAGGAATGCCCACCACATTGGTTTATAAATGCAGACACAATTTCAGACCAAACTGAAGTGGTGGGTGTCAACTCGTGTCAAACCGCCCATACAGACAGCCTGAGCCAATGAAACGGCTCAGAGTGGTCAGCCTTACCGTGCCGCTGACGCGGACGTCGTGGAGCCGCCCCCACTCGTCCTCGTGACTGTCCACCATCATCACGCTGTCGTCCTCGTCCACCCCCCACTCCGCCTGCAGGTCGAGCCGCACCTCCTCCCCCAGCGAATGCATCCCGATGGCGGGGAACAGCCCGTCTGGAGAGGCCGGGACCACCACTGACCCCACCTATTCTCAAAATTCAACACATCAGCATCAGTGGGTCTGTGGGCTCCATGTCATGATATACTTTTAAAACTGTACACCAGGCTTTCAGCTGGGACTGTAGGTACTATGCACTGGCCGCACCTATTTTGGAAAATGAACACAAAACTAACATCAGTGTATCTGTGGGTTCGTACATTTTTAAAATGGTCCAGCGGGCTTTCAGCTAGGACCAAGATTCACTACTGGTACTACGCATTCATACAAGCCCTGGGGACCTGTGCAGAAAAAGGGCAGCACCATTCAACGGAGTTAGATCTAGAAATCTCTCTCTCCTTAATGTCATCCATATCCAGAGAGTTTTCTCAAAAGCTGCTAGCTTGCTACCAATGACCAGGTATTTATTTAGCTGACTAGTTAAAATAGGTGACTGAGCACAACAATAAAAGAAATGCCATAAACTGAATCAATACATGAAAAAAATTGTTTTGAGGTTATACTTTCAGAGGTATACAATATTTATTTAGTTCCACCAATGAAAGCCACAAAACAACTGTGTTGTATAGTTTTAAGTGGTCGAACCCATGTGATTCACTACTCAAACTGTAAACTGCTTCTTGAACAGTAGTTCCCCTCAGGTAAGCTGGGTGTGGGGGATCCAAGACTACAGAAATGCAAACAAGCGTGCCAAGTTTGGTGGGCTTTGGACATACCAGGGGAAGTTATTTGAGGTCAACAGAAAAAAAAAAAACAAAAAAAGGAAACATAAATCATATGATTTGCCGTGAATGATATTTTGCATGTTTTGTCTGAATTTGAAATAGCATTTTGGTTTAAATCTGGCCTTTTTGCAACCGAGTTGGAATAACTGATAACTGAGAGGGAATAATTACAGAGCTACTTCCATGTCTTACCCTGTTTAGCTGCCTAGTGTATTTTCTATCCATATCTCTAGAGTTCTACCGTGCGACAGGAAACCTCAAGGATGTTTCAAAATTCAAAATTCAAGGATTTCATTCAAAATGCATATTATTCATTTTGTAGAGGATTAATTCAGTGTTATTCTTGGTTGTTGTCTCTCACTATATTCTGCATCTCATGCTTCAGTAGAAAGAGAGGTCATGAAGTCACTCAATGCCTGGGTTTAGCCATCAGCCATACCATAGAAGTGGAGACTCCGGAAAAAATTACGTCAGTTTTCCAGAATCCTAATTTCTACCACAACTGCAGCCGTTACAATTTTCTCAATTTATTGCTTTCAATTAGAAACAATATTAAATATGTATCGTTATTATGATGACTTCAACCTTTCAGGCCACATTATGTTATAAATATTTATGAAACTAAATATGGTAGTAACAGACTAAGATCAGGGAAACAAAGTTTCTGACAGGGTTGTGGTGAATCGATGTCCATTAAATCGGAGAAATCTGGCCAAGCTGTTGATTCGTCATTTCAGAGCTCAGAGTAGAAGCAGGTGGCTTTTTTTACAGACATTTTAACATGTGTTTTATTTGTTTTATTTACTTTTTCATCTCCTTTTTTTGCCAACTCATTTTTCACTCCTGCCAACATAAGCACGAGAAGGAAAAAAGGAAAGACCTTAATGATTTTCGCGTTTTCCCACAAGGTAGCAGGCAGGGTTGACATGCGGGCAGGCAGTCAAAGTTGCTTTTCAGAGTTCACAAACCTTTGGAGGAATGAAGTGGGCTGAACAGCAAACAACACGTTCTGTCAGTCACGCATACTGACGGGCTTCTTTTCTGTCACTCCGAATGTGATTCAGATACAGACTGATAATTATCCACTAATGGAAATGTTGGCAGAATGTAAAATTTTGCACTGGCTATTTGAAAAAAAACACATAGGAGGGAGCCGAGGAAACACCCAAAAACCAGAGCCAAGCCTTTTTCACGCCCTCTGTGCCTGACCTCTTGCCCTAACATTCCACTCTGCTTTGATTGGCTCTGGTCCTACACTTTCTCTGTGTAAGGGTTCACCGAGTTCAACGTGGGATTAAAGCGCTCCCATAGTCCTTTGAGCTGATCTTCACTGTATCTTGCCAGCTGATCGCACTCCTGTGGCCTCTCGCCGTCATCGAAGATTCTGGCGTCACTCGGCAGTCATCAGTCATCGCTCATCTCATGGCTTTTTCTCTCACGTTCTCAGTCGCTCCTGCAAGTGTCTTATTGCCGTTGGGCCGAATGTGACTCAGCTCCACTAATAGGTGGCCATAGAAACTGAAACTCGTCTGGATCCTGCTGGAAGGCCGTAGAAAAGGCTGTGGGGCCTCCTCAAGGTTTCTCCTCAAGGAAAACGCTAGTCCAATGATTGCTCTTTCCAGAGCATCCAGCATGCTATTAACACTCTCTGAATGGCCAAGCTCAGGAATGAGAAGTGTTCCAGTATGCCCTTCAGGCGGCAGAGAGGAAACTCGTAGTCTCTCAGTTTGATAGGTCACCATCCTCGAACTGATGAACCAAACCCAATTAACAGTGGTCATTAAGGACCCCTTTGCACTTTTTGGAAGTAGCTTAGTCAAACTCCCATAACAACACCCACAGCAATCATTTCCCTTACATCTACATAGCGACAGCAGTGAAGTATAACGGTTAGGGAGCTGGGCTTGTACCCAATTGCAATTAGCTGTATCAACGGATAGTGTGTAAGTCGGTCTGGATTGGAGCATCCACATTCATTCACCAGGTCATCACCATTTAAGAGAATTGAAATCCCAGTTAATCTAACCTGGTTGAAGAGTAAAAAAAAACCTTCAGCCTCCAGGCCAGGTCTTGCCATAGCCACATGTTCAAAGTAGGCAGTACCACTTCGTGTGATGTAGAAAGAACTTCAGCAGCATGTTTCAATGAAGGGGTCAAGCAGGTCCTGTAGACCAATTCCAAATGATGTACAAAACAACACACACGTGTTGCTGGTGGTTCTAGAGGCCATAAACCACCAGCAAGACATGTGCGGCAGTGGACACAGTTGAACTGCACTGATAAATATGTACTGGTTGACCTCTAGTTTCTTTTAAACGATTCGTGGTCTCTATTGACTTTTCATGGGCTAATCACCATCACAGGTTCAGCACAACCAAAAAAGTCTTAAAAAAGACTGAAACAAGTCATTTACATGTTAATAATGTAATATAAATGTTGCTGTGTTGTGTCAAGTAAATGGAATTATAAACAGAGTTATAAATGATAAATAGCAAGATGGGGTGGAGTTATAAATGAAAAACAGCAGGACGGGGTGGAGTTATAAATGAAAAACAGCAGGACGGGGTGGAGTTATAAATGAAAAACAGCAGGACGGGGTGGAGTTATAAATGAAAAACAGCAGGACGGGGTGGAGTTATAAATGAAAAACAGCAAGATGGGGTGGAGTTATAAATGACAAACAGCAGGACGGGGTGGAGTTATAAATGAAAAACAGCAGGACGGGGTGGAGTTATAAATGAAAAACAGCAGGACGGGGTGGAGTTATAAATGAAAAACAGCAGGACGGGGTGGAGTTATAAATGAAAAACAGCAGGACGGGGAGGAGTTATAAATGACAAACAGCAGGACGGGGTGGAGTTATAAATGACAAACAGCAGGACGGGGTGGAGTTATAAATGACAAACAGCAGGACGGGGTGGAGTTATAAATGAAAAACAGCAGGACGGGGTGGAGTTATAAATGAAAAACAGCAGGACGGGGAGGAGTTATAAATGACAAACAGCAGGACGGGGTGGAGTTATAAATGACAAACAGCAGGACGGGGTGGAGTTATAAATGACAAACAGCAGGACGGGGTGGAGTTATAAATGAAAAACAGCAGGACAGGGTGGAGTTATAAATGACAAACAGCAGGACAGGGTGGAGTTATAAATGAAAAACAGCAGGACGGGGAGGAGTTATAAAATGACAAACAGCAGGATGGGGTTGAGTTATACATGACAAACAGAAGGAGGGGTGGAGTTTGGTGTGACACAGGGGGGTCAGTCTCACCTCTTTGCCATTTTTGGTGAAAAAGACAGTCGTCAGCCCGGCTTCAAAAGAGTCTAAGTAAATCCCACAGCCGATTCTATCGCCACGGTTGCATTTAGGCCCAAACTGCTGTCCCACTGTGTTCCCGTTGTAAAGCCTGTGGATTGGGGAGAGGGGAGAGCCATGTACTACAACCGAACATGTACTGCAACGTGCAACCTACAATCTCAGAAGAATTATCCAAAGATACAGACAACATTTTCATGCTCTATCCTTTTTGGGCCTTAGCTATGTCTTACCATGCATGAGTTCAATGAACTCATTGAAGAATGACATGGACATGGACACCCAGGAGAACTGGGGAACATTTGGCCCTAAATTTCAAATGCAAAAAACCCAAACTCCCAAACACACGCACAAAACTAGACTTCCAGAAAGGGAAAAAAAAAACCTAGTGTATGCAAGCAGAAGCACTCATCCAATGGTCATCCAGAGAGTCTAGCCCACAGTAGTGTTAGCGCTTCGACCAAAGGGGGTGAGAAATTGAATTTCAGGGGGTGCAACAAAGAGTGGCTTGTGTCTTTGAGTGACGAGTCACAAGTCATCACTCAGCCAGCCGCCAGCGTGCCTTGAGAAGTGGTAGTATGTGGTTGTGTTGCGTAGATAGTAGTCGCGTTGTTTATTTCATCAAAAGGAGAGAATAACAGAATTAGCATATAAGTAGCTCATTGCCAGAGTATTGCTCATTATAACGCAACATCTGACATAGTCATTGTATATTGTTTCACTCATAAACTCACGATCATGAGAGTTCAGCAGTTATTTCACCCCTTGGGGTCTCTCAGCTCGCCCGTCGCTGCTGCTCACACACCCACCCACCTCTTCATCTTTAAATGTGATAGTACTTTTTGTAGGGGGTGCGAACATTACTCAAACATTTCCTAGGGGTGTGGGGAACCGCTGGTTTAGACAGGTGAGGCAGGTGGATCTTACTTTCCGTCGTCAGCATGGTAGGCGATGGAGTGTGGGAGCCAGCCCGGCTGATGGTCCAGCTTATAGTACTGAGGAACCAGTCCCACTGCGATCATCCCCCTCACTCCTGTGTCCATGATGGTCACCTGCAACACAAAACAGGAACCTTTACTGTCCACTCCACCCAGCAGAGACAGCACAGCTACAGTGAAGGCCATTGACACAGTTTCATTATGTTTGAGTGCTAGCACATTATAATCAGATCGACAACATACCGACCATAAAGCTTATTTCTGCTGAGAACAATAGCTATGAGTATAACAAATTAATTATTCATTAGCTTTCCATTCAGCTTCCCACTTTTTACACTGAAGTCAGCTGGAGTCAGCATGTTTTCAGTTCAAGTGCCTGCAGGGGCCTGGCTGGCCAGCAGTGGCCGCTAGAGAGATGGGACCAATGAACCTAAATGGCCCATTCAACTCATCCAGTTTGGAAACTGCACAAAGATCCATGTCTAAAAATCGACATCTGTAAAAACATGCGTGATTGCACGGTTAAAGTTTTTCTGAAATTTCCTTCCTCCTAAAATGAATTCCTAAGTTTGGTGTTTAGGAATTTGGTTTTTTGGTGTTCCTAAGTTTTATTTACAGATGTGACCTAGTTTGTCCTGTTCCAGAAGTTTCTTTGGCTATCCAAAGTGCCCAAAATGGAAAGGCCACCAAGGTCTCCCCCACTTAACCCTCTGCAGAATTGATGTGCTTTGTTGTATTAGCATGTAATTTAGCACAGTTCTGGGTGTGAGGCTGTACAACCCCATAGCATAATTTAGATTTAAAATCAGACATAAACGAAAACTTACATTTCGGTTGTTGATTCTGGCATGGTAATGTCCATGACTGACAGCTGTTACATAATCTCACCATAGTTAGGTATCAATAGATACTTTGGGCCAGATTTATCAAACGTTTTCGCACGTTTGATAAATAACATGATCAATAATGTGATTTGTGACTGGATCAAAAGAACTACCTCAACCAATCACATGCTCTCTTACTCTTTTTGCACCAGCAATACAGTTTTGCACATACTAAACACTTTAGTACATCAGGCCCTAAGTGTATGGGCCTTGCAGTTTAGAAGCTACTCTTTATTCATTTTGGGAATGTTATTTCAGGCAAAAATGCCAAAAAAGGCTCCGGATCCGACACATTAAATGAATCCAGCCCAGGATCAGACAGAGCCAGAGGAACTGATTATCTGGCTCAGTTATGTATGACGTATCGTCTCCCACTGAACTTTTTCCAGACAATCTGTCAAATTATGTAGCGCTCCATGGAACTGATTATAAACTATTATAAACTGACATTAACAATGTAGAGATCATGTTGCTGTGCCCCTCTCTAGACAACGGCGGTGTTCTGGAGCACAGAGCCCAGCTTCTGCAGAGTGTGTGCATTCGGGTGGGCCTGTGGGCTGGACAGTCAAAGTGCACCGTTGTTTACACTAGTGCACTAGTTAATTTACTGGGTTAATACTATTGGCTTTAACCCCTCGTACCTGATTGATGCCGACTGGCGTCATAAATTATGCCCTCTGATCATAGTGTAATAAACCACTCATTTTTACAAAGCACAAATGTATTTCTTTTCTTTTGATATTTTTTCCCACCCCAAACTCAGCCAAACTGTCTAGTCTCATGCAGGAACCGACTCCCACCAACTTCAGGAGGAGACAGCTGTACACACGCGAATCTTCCGATTCACATGGCGACAAGTCCTGGCTTCTTCCAACACTGGAGATGTACTGGCTATTGTATGCTGTCTATATCGCTGAAGGATGATGAAGACATCATATATTTCATTTGTACTTAGCTGACCAGTAGTGGCCGCTAGAGAGTGATGACACTAATGGACTTAACAGGCTTGACCAAACATCTTTACCAAATTCCTCATGTCATGACCATGGCAAATAAAAATATTTTTCATTTGGCATATCACCTCTGAAGACAAATTCTATACAGTTTGCTTGGATATCTATTTTTTCCTAAGCATCACTGCAAAACGCAAAACATCAAAATCATAGTAGGGGTTAAAAAGGTTACACTATCAATCAATAAACGTATATTTGGATAGGGCAGTTCACAAACATTTGCCACAATACTCTTTATAGTTAACCATGGCCTGAACCCCCACAAAAACAAGCCTACAGCAACAGAGGCAAGGAAAAACTCCCTATGTGGAAACAGACAGGAAGAAACCTTGGGAGGAACCAGGCTTGAGAGGGGAAGCCCATCTTCCTCTGACTGGCCCAGGGTTTGAGTTTGTGATGACCAACACTAGGTATCCTGCATCTACTGTATCTTCATGCCAATGTTATACTGGTCAAAGCCTGGAGAAACTAACTGCTCATTCATTGCTTTGACCCTGATATTAAGTGTGAAGTTGTGCTTTTCCCGAGGTGGACCTAAGTGTTGCTGGCAGTTGTAACAGGTGCCGGCTGATCCTTCCAGGATTCTCCTGGGAAAAGGGCACTCCCTCCCTTTTCCTTGGATGGAGGCAGATTCCTGTGAAAGGCTCAGCATTCCAGCGGATCATAATGAAATGACATCACCCTGGGGGCATCTGATGGGGCGACCAGATCACTGACAGATTGAGAGCTCTTGAATAAGGAGCTGTTAAGCCGTTACCCATTACCTCATCAGGCCTTGTATCTGCGATTGAGAGCTGCGTTTGTGGCAGACCGTGCGATAGAGAGAAAGGAAGAGAGAGAGAGGAAGATTGAGAAAGAGAGAGGGAGAAAGATGAGAAGGGTGACAGACAAGAGAACGAGCCTTTCTTTTCAATGGAGGTACATTCCTCTCTTTTGTGATCTGTCCCTGGCGCTGACAGGGTGGGAATGCCGTTGAGAAAGGTGGAGGGTGTTACCGTGGAAACACCTGAGCGACGCGCATGGACATAAGTGAGTCAGGAGGGGTGGGCGGCTCCGGGCCCCGCAGCGGCCACTCCTGAGCTCTGACATCAGCACACCCCGCCCAGGCACCAGGCAGGTGTCTGTTTCCCATGAGAGACCTCACAACTGGGACAGAGCCAAAACAAATAAAAACCAGGGTCAACTCAGGTTGCGTGTCCAGAGTTCTGTGACATCATGCATCTGCAAGACTGAAGACACGAAACTGATATTCAATACAATGTCCATTTAACTCTCTTGCAAGCTGTCGACTCTGCCTATTTAGTTATTTAGTTAATTATTTTTCTTGAATGTTCTCTTGTCAGGTTCGTGCTCAGATACTAAGACACAAAATGCTCAAGTGTATGAAGCAGTAAACAAATCATGGTTTTCCTCTTTATTTCAGAGGACAGGGAGAGCTGCAACAAATTATCTTTCTGTACTGATGAAGGTGGGCTTAAATGTTAAGTCTGGTTAGCATTTTGGCAACAAGATATAATAGACTCGCAACCAGACTGCCAACCTTGCTAAGCTTCTGCAGGCTTAACACATTAGCCAGCTCTATCAGGTAAATTACAACTGCATGATGAGATATACAGAATACATGTCATCATGGATTTGTAACTTCTTCTCTGGTAGCACTAGCCACTGTGGTCTGAGTGAGTTGCGCAGTCCTTGTGTTAGTCTCCTGTCACAACAGCATTGCAAAACAGCCCAATCAAGATTAGAGTGGTCTACAATTACATAAATTTGAGTTTCAGCTTAACTTCCTAAATGTTGCATCAGTTCAAACGGATTTGAACATTGCCTACTAAGTTCATACAGGCCTAAATATTAATATTTAGGATGTTTAGGAAACTTAACTCGCAGTTTGAGGTCTTATAGGTTCATAAATGTTCTTGTTCTTGTAGAATGTTCTTGCAGAACAAGAAACACATGTTCAACATCCAATTTTTTCCCCTGAACTGAAAAAATGTACAATATAACATCTGACCTCCCTACACAGGACAGCAGACTGAAAAATTACAACAGCTTCCTGAATCTCAATCTTCTAACACTAGCCTCAGGTGGCAGCCTGGTTTTCTATTGGACAGGGTCAGTTCCAGGGCTGAGCTTGTGAAAGGGAGGTTCCCCCCACCTGCTGAGCAGTGGAGTATGTTAGCACATACAGATGGAGCTGTCACAGGAAAACGCCAAAAATGGAGTCAGCCACATTCTCTCTTCGTCCCCCGCCAGGAACGGAATGATTAGACTATGGACAGTGGAGAAATTCCTAAGCTTTTCCAAAACCAGTACTCCAGCATTCCCACCCTCTCTCTTTTTATCTGTCAGAGTCCATCCTTTTTTCCATGCTTTCCATTCCCAACATCACTGTCTGCTGTACAGACCGTTCCAGGAAAAAAAACCCTCAGGAAGTAGACCATTGCCTGTCTTTCAGATGTATATTTTGAAACATGCTTAATTACATTAGCATTTGCACGTGTCGACGCCGGTAACGGTGAACCCTTACGCACATGGAGAGGAGAAAACTGGAGGATCTCACCGATGTACATTTTAACAGTGTCACAGACAGGACCGTAGAACTGCAAGAGCGCTTTGCATGAGGCGAAGAGAACGAGGCATGTTCGCGACCGTGCTAAAACTGATGTAACTTACCTTACGGTTAGGCAACCTTTTATCCTGGAAAACCATAGGTTCGCGGATTTTGTTAAAACTGGATTGTTAAAGAGTCTGTGGTTGAGTACTCTATGGCTGAGTGGTGAAATGCTGAGAGAAATAATCAACCAAATGATGTTGTTCAGGGTTGGGATGAAACAGAAAGTGTATCCAAAGACAGGTCCAGGGGGAACTCACAGACAAGCATTACAGAACAATGGAAAGTATATCTACAGTGGCACCCGACAGGCTGAGAATGTGCATTTATGATCTGAAAGTGTTCATGCAGAAAATTCCTGTGACTAACAAGACTGAGAGATAGAGCTACAGCCCATTACTGGGGCAGAGGGTTCCCTTACAACTACTCTACTGCTGACACAGGCTTCTGGTCCTTCCAGAGGATAGAGGCAAGGTTCAGGTTGTCCACAGCAAAACAGGGCTTAACTGGGCAAGATGGCTACACCCAGCCCCATAGACAGTTGGGAGAGAGCTGAGCCGTAAGAACTGTGAAGTCAAGTGAAGGAGAATGGGTTTGTATCAGTTTTGTTTTCATTTAAAAAGTGGTGTGGGCTGTTGGATTGTTTATTCAATCATGCACTGTTGACTTGTGTGGTTGGGCCGCATGGTTTGCTCTTATCTTCAGGCTGTGCCAGTGCTAACTGTGACCAACAGGCCCTACCAGTTACATAAAAGAACATTGACGTTTCATCGCTCAGGAGCTGGTTTCACTGTCTGTCTGCACCAGAGGCACACAAAGTGCTTTCTTCAAAGACATACGAAACCTTAATTGGGGACAAATTTCTCATCAGATTAAGCGGGAAAAGGGAGGAAGCATCTTAAATTTTCAGCTCCAATCAGCGATAAACAGGAAACAGGATGTAACACTTGGCAAGACCACAAAAATACCATTGCAGAGGCATGCCGCCATCATCGATGCAAATGGTCAGCAGCGTTGTCACAGCTAGATGTGGTGGTATTAATGCAGAAAGTTTGCGCATTAAAAGTTGTTGCAGCTAAGATATTCGATATGAACAAGCCTTTCTATTTGCAGATTTAACGTTATCACCTAGTTTTATGAACCAAATGTAATAGTCTGTTGCTATGGTTACTATTAGTATCAACCAGAATCATGGCTCGTATAGTACAGCAAATATCTGTAGAACAACAAATCTAATGAGGAGAATTTTTTTCACGCTGTTTATTGAGCACATAAAGAACATGTACACAAGGTCCTAGCAAAATTGGAGTGGTCACCCCCCAACACCTGGTTGATTTGGCATAGACTAACCGTATTGCACTGCTTCCATCTTTTGCAGCTAAAATGTAGTAAAATTCGGGATTAATGCTGGCCTTATGGCATCACTGTTTGAAAAAACGACGGCATAATTAGATGAACCCCAAACGGACTACCAGTGTTTCCAGATTACAGGGATCTCTTCTAGAGGGCCATATTCCTCATCCTTCTGAATGTCCTTACAGTAATCCAACAGATGTGAACCTCCAAGAGAAACCAGCATCTGCTCTCGTCCCTAGAGCCATAAGGCCGCACTTGTAAAAATATGGCCCAACCATCTTTCGACATGAATTACAACACTGCCATTTAAGTCATATCTGAAAGCAGACAAGGTTTCCTTTGGTTGTACAAGCTTTTGTGGAGCGGCCACTGAGATGCTCTGGTGAGAAAGCTTGCTAGACTACGAGCCCAACCTGCCAATACTGTACATACCACAAGGCCCATCTCACTTCCGCTGCACGCCCTCATGCTTTTCCACAGTCTCGAAAATCACATTAAAAAAATAGAAAGCAGCTGTCATCCATCTCCTAATTTATAACTAAATGCAAACAGGCTTTCCCTCCTTAAGTCATAAGGATGTTACTGTCAGTTCCGCTTTATGACATGGCCGCGGGTCAAGCATCAAACATCATAATTAATAACTGGAAAGTCTTGTTGGAACACCAGGTTCTTTAAAGGGAAAATAATCTTGACCCATTCGTCAGATTAGTTCTTGCATTCAGAAAATAAAAATTGGTCTGGCAGCTATTTTTACTCGAACGTGTCAACTGTAATGTAGAGGAAATGTAGCCGCTAACGACATGCCGCAATCAATCACCTGCCCGTGACTCACCCCCCGGTCAAAAATTATGTGAGCGTTGCTACAGAAACATCCTCCAAAGCAGTGGGAACCCCCAAGGGTAGGTCCATAATTTGTCTTTGGCAGAGGGTGGAGCCATGGCCTCAGCTAGAATAGAGTTCTAGTATCCTCGGTCAGCACCACAGCAAAACAGGTGTCAAGTGCAATACAGACAGGAGATTTTCACAGACTACGAAAACACGAATACACACAATACGAATGGCTTTGGGCCTCCAGGTGGTGCGAATATTCTTACCGCCACTAGTCGTTCCCAGTCCCAGCCACGGTAGCACTAGCTATGGCTGACTAACTGATGCTAACTGGCGGAGCTGAACGGTCGGCTCCGCCACACCAGGGAAACGTAGGCGGGATAGCCAGTTGGACTCATCGGTCTCATCACTATGCAGTGAGCTTTCCAAACTGGCCAGGCACTAGCAGGTTAAACGACAGCAATGGCTAATTGCTAAGTCTGAGGGGGAGCATTATGTTTCTGGCTGGGGGGTTGTGGGTAACAGCAGAAAGGACCGCATGGGAGTATGAGCTGAAAAATGCTCAGCGGTTAGCAGAATGAACTGAGGCAGTGTCATACATCAGTTGCTACAGTCAAATTTCAGAGAAAAACACTGTTGAGTAACCAGAAATGCAGTAACTGGTTGTTCTAATACTTCTCCTATTAACACTGAGAAGCTCTCATGGCAGTGAATAATTTACATACACATGAGAGAAGACATTCTGTTTATCGGCTGTAACCAAGCGGCCAGCCTGAAACAAGCCTCCGCAAAAACAAACCCAAAATCTTCACAAACCAAATCAGCGAGTGATATAAATCTGCTCAATCACTCATGAGACACTGGCACGCTGTGAAAACAGTCATTTTTTCCAAATATAATAAAATGGCAGTTCATCAATACCTGCTGTGAACAAATCCAGCTAGGTCAGAAATTGGCTAAAAATGTGCTATTTTTTTTTTAGATAAAAAAAAACATTGGCAGTAAAACATGAAGGTGTGCTTCTCTCCTAATGACAACAATGGGAAGTGGCCAGACTGTTGTCTGCTTTGCCTGAATTCCAGGCAGGCCCTCCCTTTTGCATCTGTTGTTACTCAGTACTGTTTGACAGGAAGCTAGTTTGTATTCTGCAGATCGGAAGGATGACGGTGCAGTAATTGGACTGTCCAACATATGATTAGGTATTTCAAATTGGAGAGAAAAGCTCTCAAATAAATTATATAGAACTTTTATAAGTAGATGTTCAGACTTACTTCGAAGTAGCAGTTTCCCTTTGAAAGGGGCCGGGGTGCAACGTAGCAGCCAACTTCATCAGAGTTCCCTTGGTAACTGCAAAAGAAACATTTGTTGTTTTTTTTTTTTATATCTTTCTTTCAAAACTCTAACATGTACAAAGAGATGGCTCATAGTGGTATCATTTTAAGTGACATCATTTCGACACTGGCTCTAATGTACAAAGTCCATGACTGTTGGACTGCCAGTCAGCGCTAACCATCTCAAACCACAGATGCCAAAAACAGTCAGTTAAGGGAGACAGTGGTCAACTGACAACCTAAGTGTCAGAAAAGTGCCATTTGTTCTGAACATAGTTTAAACGTTCCTAATGGAGTGATGTGCCCCCACAGTCCAGATCAAATCTTGAGTATATGAGTAAGACTCAACTGTAGTTGGGTGTTGGGAAAACCACAGGCAAGGGAAAAGATTGCATAATGAAAGAGTATTTTGAAAGCTGGCAAAGTATTCTCGATTTCATCTCTCAATTATGTCACCTGAGGTCAACGAGACACCTGTGATGGCCTATATTATCATTATGCACAACCAGATACTGGTGTCTCATTCTGCTCCTTTGCACCTCCCCTTGAAAACCCTGATGTTTCTTTATGGACCTCCACACGCAAGGCGTTGAGAAAGAGCTGTAATTTGAATCTCTGTTGCCTTAACATGGATTATCTGTATCAGGGTTCAGCTGAACCAAAAGTAACAACCTCACGGTATGTCTGTATCCCCATCTCTGTCATCTAGGAGAACGTGTCCTATTCAGCATCACTGTAGAGACCCAACTCAGATACCATTCGGGAATTAATTACTTTTAATTTAGGTTATTCCTTGGTTGCATTCAATGTTATTTTAATTATACATGCCCAATCAAAACTGCAGTGAGAGGTTTCATGACAACTGATGTGGTATCCCAGAATACTTTTTCCAGGAATTTTGCATTTTTCATAAATTATGGAATCCTTCAGCACCCTGGTTTCTCCTGAAAGCCAACAGAAAAATTCACGCCACTATCCCCCCACAAGTCATTTGGAAACAACGAACACCTCTGCTGTTCGAGTATCAGGTTGCTAGTTAAAAGCCTGCTGTAGAACTAGCATTAATGTACCAGCCAGGTCAAAAAGGTATCTAAAAAAACAACATGAAGTGATCTGGAGTGAGAATAAGTCACTGTACAGTTTTTAAAAAGGGTGACTTTCTAAAAACAGTTACAGGCTTGAGGCTGTTTTATGGACTATATTTATCGATTTCAAAGCCTTTCGTGGCACACCTGGTTGGGCCTAATGGCACGCTAGTGCACCACAGCGCTGTGGTTGAGAAATGCTGACCTAAGGATTTAACTCTTGAGGATTGGAGCGTGAGGCTTGTGCAGACAGATGCATTTAAAGGTGAAGTGCCCCAGCTAGTCCTGGTGGTCCCAGCAAAAACAAAGGCAATTTCACAATTTTTCCCTAACTCCCGCCTCCGTGATTCTCATGCCCTCACCCCCATAATGGAGAGATATTTCTGTTTGTGGAGTGACTCCCCTGAAGCTGGCAAAAGCCACACCCTCATCTGATAATTCCTGAGATTAACAGTGCTTTGAATGTTTTCATTTTGGGCGTAAACATGGAATCCTGACCACTTCGGCTCAAGAGTCACGAGTAATGAGTCGGCTCAATCTTTCAGCCCGGTGCGTGCTTAAAGATGCAACGACCTTTGGGGCTGTAATGGCACAACAGCGGTATGTGCTGTGGTCGGAGAAACTGTGGTCAAAGGCTTCAATGCAGTCAACAAAGTGCAGGCTAAACTTTACGACCAAGCAGTCTTCAGTGGAATCGAGTTGCCACACAAGCCAGAAAAAAACATAGACGCTTCAACGTAAGGGCTTAGTTTGATAAAGGTAAAAGGAAAAGTTTTAGGTATAAGATATAACATATAACATTTTCTGAATACACAATACCAAGAAAAACAATTAAAATAACCTTTTCTAAAAAATTATGTTGTCTTATAATGTTTGTAAAATGTTCTTTTTTCATGTTTCTTTTTTTATTTAGAAAATACTCTGTCTCGTACTAACATTCTTTAAGTATTGCCTCTGTTTCACTATCCTTGACTGTTTTCCAACGATAAGTCACACCCACTAACCTCTGCCCATGTAAGGCCGCAACACATACATTAAGTGCATATTTTAATCATATTGCCAAACTTAAATAAAGACTTTTAAACTTCACCTTACGTTGTACTGTCACATTATAGCCATTTTTCACTACCCTACACTTTTCATGGCAAACCATAAATGTTTTTTTTTTTACCCTTTCCTGTCCTGGAAACCAAAGTGGAAAAGGGTTAACAGCTATCTTAAAGACAAACACCTGTGCCAAAGATCACGCACCAGACATGTGACACGGTTGAGTTAAAATGTGTCTGACTGACATAGGACTCCACCTCCCAGGAGACCGCTCACCTGAGTGTGTCTCCATCCTTCAGCATCCTCTTGTATCGTTCCTGAAAGCGCACGGCTCGCACCTCGCGGATCTCCCGTATTCTCCGCCGCCAGTTCAGGAACCTGTAGTGTAGGTTGATATCATCCATCCTAGCCCTTCTTCTGCTGAAGAGAGAGAGAGTAAAGACCATGATGTCATATTTAAGCACAATAAGAGGGTTGCAGGGGAACATTACAGAGGATTATTCCAATTGTGTGTTTTAAGTGAAGTTATTGCTGAGGTCTCTAACCTCTGGTTCACACCACAAAGCCACTAACATCACAACCACCACAAATTCAGTCAACACTGAACACACAACTGAGTTCAGTGATACAATGGTTTAAACGTATTCAGGCACAGAAGCCTACGTATGCCACTACAACATACCCAGTTAGAAAAGCAGAGCCTCAATTTCTAGACAGCTGCTGATCTCTGCTGATGCTGTTTTAATTAGCATGACTAGCAATAAATTAGCAAACTATGTGGTCTGGTTTAGTGTTTACTTGTTTGAAGATAGGAACTCTGTTTTACATTTTTCTTATGTCCTATGGTACCGTCCCAGCTAATGCTATCTATATGACGTCATGAAACACTGAGCTGGAAAGATGTTACTGTACGGACTAGCAGCGAGGTAGCTAACTAGCTAGTTAGCTGAGAGCGACACTTTCAAAACGTCAGAAATAACTATTTTGCCACTTAAATACCGACCTACTTGTTTTTTTCCTCGAGTTTTGTACCAAATACGTTAAGGTGCTTTCTACCTCACCGCATAATACTCCACAAACTAGGGAAGCTAGCTAACGTAACTAGCTCTCATGCTATCGATATATGTCAACAATGTATCTGACTATGTAGTAGGTGCTAGCAAACGTTAGGTAATGAAACTGTTAGATGCTTAGTTTTGTTTAAACGCAAATACAACAGCAGTTAGTAAAATGTATTAAGTATGCGCTAGCTATTCATAGGAGCCACTTAAATGAAAAATGTTCAACTTATTAACGTTAGCTTGACATCTAAGAAATTTTAGGATTGGCTGGCTAGCAAGCTAATCTCCACTTCTCCGCTGAACATAAACAAACCCAGTCAAAAACTCTGAGAGCGTAAGCCACGTCCCAAGTATCAACACACAAGACCCATAACATACCATCATTTACACTTGTAATCTCTTTTACCTTCTTATATGCGGACTGTCATTAATATGTTTTCAGGTCACTTTTGTTCTTGGTTTCTTTTCAAAATCGCTGATTATTGCTATCCATTGACACTTAACTCCTGTAAGGCCAGTTGGCGCTTTCTGGTGACATCACAGGGCTAGCTAGGAAGCTCACTTGCAGAAACCTAAGGAGCCAACCAGAGATCGAACTATTGACACATAAAAAGTAGTAAGAATTGCTCAACATAGGGGTCGAAGAGCTGAATGGTAGTTCACATGACAGAAACCGTGAGCTATGGCAACGATCGTTGACTAAACAATGCTTATTTTTCACTTCTGAAATGGACTTCTGTAATTACCGAGTAATGACATGGGTCTTAACACATGTCGAAGAAAAAAAAATCCAAGAAAACCACTTCTTGGTTTTGTTTTCTATTTATGAGTGAAGCACGGGATGCGTTTGAAATGAGGATGAATGTGTGTATTCCATATGTGCCGTTACTGACATTCCTTTTTGTACTGTAATTATTTTATTTTCATATTTTTTTTTTATGAATGGTCAAACCCTTGGCTGTGCTACCTTCGGTTTAGGCCAAGATAGGCAAAATAAAGGTATTTTGTTAAAAATATGAAATGTCTCAAATGTATGCTCATATTGAAGCTAGAATTTTAAAAAAAGTTAAGGCACAGATTGCAGGGGTACAAAGGTATACATTGTACTATAAAGAGATGTGCAACTCATATATGTAATACACAAAATGGTAATTCAAAATTATATATATATATAAAACGGCTATCCCTCAACTTGAAAATGTAATGCACTGCGCTATAAAGTCTTTTTGAGTTTTGTCAACTCTTAAGCAATTAAGTTGATTTATTTCAGATGTACTGCTCAGAGAACATCAAGATTTGAAAATTTAAGTCAGAAAGGCTTTTCAGTTGCCTTGATCTTTTAAGTCAATTTTGGGATTCACTGATGTTCAGCCAGCTACACTATAAAAACTTGTATCAACTTAAAATATAAAGGCACCATTCTGTATTCACCATAACTGTAACCGTAGATTGTTAGTCTGGTGCTAGAGCCTACACGTCTGAGTAACTGTTTGCATTGGCATTTTTATTTTCGTTCAGCAAAGACATTTTGGAAGACAGTCAATCAGGTCATTGTTTTCTGTTGCATTCATTGGTATGACTCACTTGCAGAAAAAAAAAATCA
The DNA here is from genome assembly GCA_019788955.1 of Albula glossodonta. Taxonomy (NCBI): domain Eukaryota; kingdom Metazoa; phylum Chordata; class Actinopteri; order Albuliformes; family Albulidae; genus Albula; species Albula glossodonta. The sequence continues at coordinate 27,087,678 of JAFBMS010000004.1, read as the reverse complement.
CCTCATATCGCTGAAATCACTGAATGAAACAAATGTGTGGATATCATACATATGAAAACCTGCAGCTCTCATTGTGGATCCCATAAAGACCAATGTTTGCATCAGTTCAATAGAGTAGTACAAATGCAATACTTCTGGGATTTATACTGCAGATATTTAGCGGATATTTGTATTCCAGACAACAAGTTACAATTTATTGGATTAACCAAGGGCCAATCCCCACCAGGGGCCTTTCACAGGGGCCCAACAGCCGGTCTGATCAATTTGTGGCTGAATGTTAAACACCAAGCTTCCAGGTCATATTCAAGCATTTTACCCACTGTTACAGGCTGCCCTCTTTTTGATGACGGTGTGTGTGTGTGTATGTGCGGATAAGGGTGTGTATTTGTGCTTGTGTATGTATGTGTGCAGTTAAGTTCAGTGTCTGTCTTCAGTGTTTGTGTATGCAATTTTATGCCATTGAGAAGGTACATGGAGGAGATCTCTTTCCCTTATCTCTTTTCATGCAGCAGGTGCATGAAAGAGACATTTGAGAAAGGCTCCTGAGAATGTATGAAGGTTGGGTTTTTTTCCGGAAAGGACGAGAGGGATTGAGAAACCAGCTTGGGGAGAGAAGGCTGGTACCGGTGACGGACTCGAGGCAGTGGAAGAGAGGATGGAGAGAGGGAAAATGAGTAATCCAGCAACCATGGAAACAACAGACCCCATCGGCCTGGCGCTCCTTTTTGGAAAATTTTCCAGGCAGAAAAGCGTGAAAACAGAACAGGGTTTGCGCCGCCCATGGGAAGGAGAGACGGCAGGCAGGCAGGCGGTTCCTCTTCTCTGTGCCATGATTAATTACTGCCGGTGTGAACTCTGGCTGGCCGGGGACCAACAACGCTACTGGATTCCTCCCAAGCAGGAGGTTCCCCACGGCTTGTGCAAGAGACGGGATGTCCCTTCCTGTCCTCTGTGCTACTCTACTCTCCCATGCTGTCACGGTCAAGGGGGGAGGCTTTTGTGGTGCATCCTGTGACATCAGACGTTGTCACCACAGATTGTGGCCACGTGCCACCCTTGTTTCTTAACGTTCCCTTTGAGAGAGGTACCGCGCCCACGTCAATCAAAGTTGCCAGACCAACGGTACAATTCCTGTTTGTTCCTCGTTCCGTCCTTTTTGTTATCTCGGTTATTGTTGTTTCATGCCATGTTATGGCAACCACATACACAAAACAAGCACTCCTTGGTGATACAGACTACCATTTATGTCATAGGACAGTGACTTGTTTGTCTGAAACATACATAAACCCACTACAGTACAATGGGTAATAGATTTGTTTATTGTTTTTTTTAATGATTTCTTCTGTTTTTTTTCCATTTGGAATTCCTGATCATATTCACTTTAGTATCAGTTCTAGAGAGTGCAGTGAGGTGCTTAAGCCCTGATTAATACTCCAGCAGAGGTGGAAAACCATGGCTTCAGAAAGTAAAAGCATTACAGCGTACTCGCTCCATCCTTGCACCAAACCAGCTACTTCTAATTACAACTCCTCAGCGACACAGATGAGCTGCTTTTAGTGCACAGGTAGAAAAAAATATATGGTAGAACTTTTACTGTCTGAAGCCAGAGTTTTACACTTCTGTCAACAGGGCATGGCTCTTCGGAAGTAAAAGTACATAAACAAAGTGGTTGCCTGGGCATTTTGGGCAGTTGCTGCATAGATCTAAAAAAATGATCCTATTTGTGTCCTTGCAGTGAGTGTCTAGTTGGAGAAATGTGATATAGACTGGACTCCATTCAGCTTCTTTACTTAACTGCCATAAAATTGGATATGTTTACTTGCCCTGGTGCTTGTATTCAGGTCTGCACCCCTCTAGTGTATTTGGGTATAATGGAAGTGCAGGGTGGAGGTTGGTTCATCCTGTTCTAAACAGTGCTTTATCTTCCTGTATGTGAACTGTACTGGGTCTGCTGCAGGTTACCCTCCTGTAATGTACATAGACTGCTGTGGTCCTCCACACTGTCTCCCCCACTTTAATTACTGCCCCCCTGTGGACAGTTGTTGTTCAGCCAGTCAGTCAGTTCTGTGTCCACAGTTGGCTAGTAGAATGTGGTCATCTGGTCTGAGAAGGATCTATTTTAAAATGGCAGGTACCTGAAAATTCCGACTGTCCCCTGGTCCTAAAAGTAAGAGTAAAAAATTATCTGGGGAGTCTTCCATTTTGGGCACTTGTACTGTACATCTTTGTTCATTGGAATAAAATTGTTAACTGATTTATTGTTCCAGATGATTCTTTAAGTACCACACTCCTGAGATGCCGATTTATTTTCTGAGATTATAAAGCAGATGTAGTTCTTGAGCTACCAAATAGATGTGCTCAAAACTCACTCTCCTCAGAGACACTCATTCTCCTCCAGAAACACTTCTTTTCACACTGCAGTTTGTATACACATGAGCTGGAGGAAGTCCCTTCTAATGCAGCCTGTGCAGGCAGACTGTGGGTGCCTCATTGACTATTCAGGGTCACTGGGGAACAATAAGATATAAATCCCTGTTGACTGAACCCCTCCCCGCCAAGTGTGAAGCTACAACCAGGCAAAGGTGCCACTGTTGCAATCATAGTTTGACAATTGAGTATGTATCCATACACTGAAACAGTGCCTTACCCGGATGGGGGACCTTGCGGCTTCTGTCCAGATTTGTTCTTCTTGTAACTTCTATCCAAAGATCATAATAGACTTAATATCAGCAGCTGGTGTCTACTCATTCTGTTCCAGTGATAAAACCAAGAAGCTATGCTAGTCTTACTACATCAGGATGATAAAACCTAGAAAATAAAGGACAATACCCTGTCTTGTACCAGCCATCTTTCTGACAGTTAAAACACTTTTACTTAACAAGCGTTAATTTAAAAAGGAAATGGCGGAAAAAGTTTGGGATACCCCTGAAAGACAACGGAATGGTTGAGTCTATGGAATGCTCAATTCGCCACTGGCAAGGATAGTCAATTGTACGTTCCAGTAAAAACAGATTAGTATTACTCTCTAGATGCCTCTTCCAATATAAAGATCTGGCATTGCTCGAATCTGGCCTCCACCAGGATTCAGCTGTGCTTTGGAAGACATACCGCTTATGTTTTTGCGAGTAAACTGAATGGGGGAAACTATATGCTGCAGAATATACAAAAGCCTGTTCTCTGTAACTTCGGCAACCGCAGTTTGACTTGAGAAATCTTCATTCGTGTGGTCCTCACCAGCTCTGCCCTCTAGTGGTTACAAAGTGTCAAATGCCCGTACAACCAGCACTCATTAACTTTTTCTGATTGGTTTGGGCCAAATAATTTTTTAAAGACATACAGATTTCAAGAAATTGACGTTTATATGGTGATTTTGTAAATTATTTATTGTCCTTAATAAGAAAATCTTTAAAACTTTTCATCTTACTCGCTCAGCAGGACAGCAGGCCAGAATGAAAAATTACTTGCACTCTCCTTGAATGAAACTTATTTGAATTTCCTTTCCTCCAGTTACTGCCTGACACTTTAGCAAGACAATTACAGTGCTACAGTAAACTCTACAGGGAACCAAAACGAAGGCAAATGTGTTGGAGACGTATATAAAGCATCGACGAAAAACATTCCAGTAACCTTTGGAGAGCGTTCAGTGGCAAAATGGGTATCGGTGCCGAGGCTAGTGAAGGAATGACAGTTACTGGGGGGGAGGGGGGGGGTGCTTTGTAATTCTGAGAGAGAGAGAGACAGAGAGAGAGGGAAAATAATCTCTATCTCTTCCTCATTCCCTCCCTCCCTCTCTCCCTCCCTCCTGTGAGTCCCAGCCCCTGGAGGTGTCATAATGGGCCTCTCTCTCCTGCTCTCTCCCCACCTTTCAGATCTTTAAAAGCCGCCGCTCGCCACCTCTCTGTGTTATCACTCCACATCTCTGCAGGGGAACTCCTGGCTGCCTGGCCCTTCCAAACTCATTCCGCTGAACTATATTAGAGGGAAAAGAAGACAGAAGAAGAGACCCCCCCCCACCCCACCACCGTACGGAATCGCTGCCTGCTGGGAAATCTGGGATCCAGATTTTAAAAAATGTCTCTGCTCTGCAATCTACTGGCGGTCCTGGCCCTGTTGCTAGCATCACAGCTGGGATCCCGGACCCTGGCCGCACGACTGGGTGCCCACAAGGCCTGTTCATCCTGCAAGGAGCTCCCGGGCAGTGGCGTCGGGGGCAGGGGCCAGAAGGAGCAGACGGAGGAGGCGAGCACCTCGCTGCTGGCCCTGGGGGAGCCCTGTGGGGTGTACACCTTGAGCTGCGCGACGGGGCTCCGCTGCATTCCGCCGCCCCAGGAGAGCAGCCCCCTCCAGGCTCTGCTGCAGGGCAGGGGAGTCTGCTCCAGGAATAACACGGCCAGCAGGCCCCAGAGGCCCCTCCCCACAGGTAAGGCACGCGGTAAGGGGGGCACACTGCTCAGCCGGGGGCAAGCGAAAAAGACATGTTAAAACTTGCTTTACCGGTCGAACACATGCGAGCGAACTCTTTCCAAGAACTACAAATAAAGTGGTCTGTGCAGAATTATGGAAAGGCTGTAAAAACCATGCAGCCCCATGTTAACGACCTACCGGTATGCCGCAGGTCTGAAGGACAGACTGGAAGTGGCTAACAGATTAAAAGTAGGATTCCGCACAGTCATACGTAGACAGCCACAGGCGTTTTTGGCAAAAGCCTTCAGAGGCAAAGAAACACTTGCAATTATGAGGAGAGCTCCTCCGGCGCAGCCGGTCTTAGATTTGTTAGGATGAGGACCGGATTGTTTCAGCTGCAGCTACGGGAACAATGCTGCGGTTCTCTTGGAGACAAAAGGCTGTCATTGGCAGGTTTATCTGGAATACGTTAAAAGGATGGTTTTGAAGTGCCGCGATTGGCCACACTGGATGTATCAATAAGCCTAGGGTGTGTTTCTGTTGAACCCATGCAACCTGAGGGTAATACTTGCCGCTGTGTGGTTCTGGCTCTGTTGATTCTCAGCCGTGAAAAAATCATAACTAAGAGTATTCCCAACCTCTCACACAAGAGGCAGTCAATTTTGTATGCGTGCGTGTGAATTGTGTTTGGAGTTAAATCTCGACACAGCCAAAACAGAAGTTCAGACCTCAGCTCCATTTGCTGAGGCATCAGTGAAACTCGTTCTAAGAGACGAAATGAAGAAAAATAGAGACATGCAGGAAAAATAAGGCGGACTCAGCTGTAGGAATATATGGCAATGTATTCCTGTGGTGATAAATTGTGTGAAAATGAATAGCATTTTTATGGGCAAAAAAAATTGATATAGACCAATACAGTCCCACTGAATGTGCGCCATAGCAGAGGCTATAATTATTGTTGTAATTACGATAATTATACCGGGAAGAGCAGTCACAAGAGAGCCATCTGTCACAAGGCACCCACTGTCATTCACTGTGCCCAGACCCCTGCCCTGCTCTGCTATGAAAAGTGTACGTGTCTCCATCAACTGGTCAGACTAAACCGCTGTACTTACCAAAGGGGGTGTGGCATTGTCTTGAATGTGTTTTAATTGGACAAAAGCTAAGATTCGTTCAGGGGGAAAAACATGACAATTTGCTATTGTTTGTTTCCAGGCGTTGACCCTCTGTCCAATGGTGAGCTGGAAAAGGTAAGTTTCCATCTCTAATCTCTTCTTCATAAGGGTTAGATTTAACAGTCTTTTAGACAGTGTGAACCTTCTCCATCCCTTTGGGTTTATGCTGCTCCAGACTTACTGGGTTAGAGACTGGCAACGGCTAGCACTGGGAAACGGACTACTAACTGTAAAATATCCACCTCTAAGTATACAATGTGGTCTCAGCGGTCATTTCTCTCCACGATTGTGGCATGGGAGGATCTGCCTCTTGAGTTATCACTGCACCACTTATTTCGAGCGTTGCAGTTGAGGCCCACTTTCTCTCTTAAGATGCGGTCAAAACCAGTGACGGCAGCATTTTCCACCAACGCACCGTACTACACTACAGGAGACCACTGCAATGTATCTCTCACTTATGACAACTGGTGGCCTGGTGGCGGCGCCTGGTGCATTAGCAATAGGGGCTAATATAGCAGTAAATCAAGCAGGCATAGTTGATTTAACCCATTCCTCTAAATAGTGACCCCTCAAATATCAGCCTACCACTTTTTTTAAATGACTATTGACTAGTAAAAATCAGTAGTCGTGCAATACCTATCAGAAAGAACTTCTTTAAGACCATCACAACAATGGCTGAGTGGCAACTCTTTGAAGCCTTATGAAGAGGAGCACTATTTTCAAAATAAGAGTACCAGATTGTACTATTTCCCTTTTTCAAACTTGTGACATTTCAAAATGTGTTGCAATTTGTTCCTTGAAGAATCACACATCTAGAAAGGCCATTATCATATAATACCACTTAGGCGATGTTCAGAGACAAATGCTTGTCTCGGAACAGCGAACAGTGAATTATGTGAAGATCCTTCCATTCATTTTGAGAAAAACAAAACCTGCAAAGTCATGTACGCATTTAAATAAGAAATATATTGTGGGACATTACGTGGTAAAGATAGAGGGTGCTATATGTTTCTTGTAAACAGGAAAAAGGGTGTGCGATGCACAGGGACTTGTAAAGATGAAGCTGAAGCAGAAGCGTAACCATGCATGGCTACAAATATAGTTTTATCAGTGGTTATTTACGTCTACTCCACTGAACAGTGCAGTTCCAGCACAAAGGACAAATAGCTTTATCTGTAGTCCACAAGCAAAGTTTGTGGTGTGCTTACTGGCCCTGCATCAGCAGACCTATCTGTAGAAACCCATATCTGTAGAAAGCAGGTGCAGCCAGTCGGCCACGGTCATCTTCTCACACTTCAGTCCACCCAGCTGAGCCCACTGTAATCGTCCTGGAGGACTAGACAGCAGGCACAGCAGTCAGAATACTGGCAGATCAACCTGAGGAATCGTAAGATGATGAATGGGGAATACATTGCAGGATACTGCCCCCTGCTGACCAGGCAAGACCACAACACCTTCGGGGATGCTGGGGAAATGGCCTTGTCTGGCTAGTAGGGGGCAATACCGTCCCGAGAATAGTGCCGCAAAATATTGTGCTGTTTTTGTTTAGGGAAAAAATAGTCAGTCTAAATGAGGTGTTCGGCTAAAAGGTACAAGGCAAACGATCCACCTCTTATTTCCATTGGTAAAGCATGAATATGAGACCGCTAACCTATGTGCTGTACATTGTTATAGTGCATAGATTGTGTGATAGGCATTGAAGAGGCTGTTATACTGTGTAGATCGTGTCTAGAGTGTTGTAGGTGCTTTTATGGCATGCAGGCTGTGTGCTGAGTTTTATGGATACTGCTACAATGTGCAGATTGTGTGTAGGGCGTTGACGCGGCTGTTACGTTATCCATGTTGAATAGACTGCTCAAGGGCACTGATCGTTTTTCCTTTCTCTCCTGCTCTTTCAAAGGGACCCTGTCGAAAGCTGCAGAATGCTGTGCTGGAAGGCCTCGAGCTCACTGTCTTCCAGTTCAACACTGACATCTACATACCCAACTGTGACACACGTGGCTACTACAGGAAAAAGCAGGTAGCGTAGCCTGACAAATCCACTGCGTGAGTGTGTACACAAGTGTTTGTCTTTTTGTGTATATGGGCGTCTGTGTCTATATATGTGTATATAAGTGTGTGTGAGCATGTATGTGGGTGTGTGAGCGCATGTATATGTGTGTATATGTCTGTGTGTGAGTGTGTGTGTGTGTTTATGTGTGAGGCCGTATATATGAGTGTGTGTACATGTGTGTGATTGCGTATGTGTGAGTGTGTGTACACACTCAGTGCGGGGGAGTGTAATGTCTGCCTCTCGTTCCCCTCAGTGTCGGTCATCTAAACGCATGCAGCGCGGTCACTGCTGGTGCGTGGATGAGTACGGTGAGCTGTTGCCATCGCGCACCAATGAGGACGGCACGGTGCACTGCGGCAGCCAATGAGGGGCCTCTCCGCTCCACATCAGGGCGCTGGGTCACTGAGAGCGCCGGACACTGTCTGGCCCGGAGGAGCCAGGGACCAAACGCTGGTCCTCCACTCCTTTCCCACGTCCCCACATTTCACATAGAGGCCACACCCCAAATCGGACACGGAGTCATCAAGTAAGAATCATCGCTTCATATGACAACATCAGGGTACGGAAATGACAAAAGCACTTTTGGAGATTAAAATGACTTTCTTAATTTTGAATTCAATCAAAACACACTGTTTTTACAATGCAATGTCTTCTACGGTAATGCTAGCCAGTTCCCTTGCTAGTCACACCACAATATTGTGGTAAAAAAAGTTAAATAAGGAACATTTTGACACTGTTGGGCACAACCCCCTTTGTAAAAATGAGCCATTGTTTTTCTTTCTTGCTTACCAACCACTGAACTCCCGGTTGCTATCTACATTATGGATTATTTTGCCAGAAACAATTCTCTTAACTGCAATAGTTTTAATGTCCTCAGATATTCCCACTGAGGAATAATTGACTGAACAAAATTGTACAAGACATGGAAAACAGTACACTCTTCCTTTTGAGTAGACATTGGAGAGTAAGCACCATGTAAGCATCATATTATAATAATGGATACTGTTTAGACAGGGCATTGAATTATTTTAGTACAGCTGAAGTCAGCTCTGACTTTTAAGGACATATTGGGTTTTCATACAGAAAACAGGGAACAAAACACAGATCAATAATAGTAAGGTATCTCTCCTCTAGTTTAAAATCATCAGGACTATTATTAGTACAAGTTAAACCTCCGCATTTTGAGGTCACACTGCCCTCTAGTGGAACATTTCTGAGGTTCAGTTCAGTATCATTGGCTTGTTTATTTATTTGCTCATTTTTAAGCGAACCTTTTTTAAATGAAGACATCATATTGATTTTTAAATTAATGAAGAGCAAAAGTATTTATCAGAATATATATTTAAATTTGCTTGATATTTCTTAGGGGGAGATTACATGATGACCTCACAAGCAAACCATGAGACAATAGGATATGAACAGAGAGTAAAATATGGTATCACAACCTGAATGGAATGCATTCTGGAAAATATTTTAACAGTACATCTAAAAAACAACTGTTTCCTGTCAAAAGGCTGAAAAGCTTGGATTAAGCTTTGTAAACATGCACAGTCACCCACCCCCATTCTCCCCAGACATTCTGAAAATATAATAAACATTGAAATAGAAATGTTGCAGTGACCATTCCACTATGAACAGCTTTGAATCAGGACATTTCACATCATCATTAATGGACCTAGGCTTTTAGTGATGAGGTCATATCGGTGCACTGTGGAGTGGGAGAGGACAGGGTCTGTTCCCACAAATCCTCTGCTTAACCACATTGGTGTTAGAAGTGGGATGTGCCCTCACTGGTCACAATGGTAATTTTTGAATCTAATTTATTATGGAGGAATATATAATATTGTGATGCACTTAAAAGACTTATTTGATATATGCACTTAAGTTTGTAATCTAAATGTATGTACACTAAAATTACATATAACTCTACTGGTTTATCTGCTGTCCTTCTCAGTTGTATTTTTACTTTGGTTGAAACCTGAGTTGAACTTTTAGTGTTTTCAGGTATTGAGTGTGAGGACAAAAGCATGCCAGAGACTGCTACCCCTTTGAAAATATTGCCCAGCATATTTTTATACACTTTTGTATACATGTGTAAATTAAGTCTGATTTATTATTTAATGAACTGCTCTGTATTTTTATAATGTCCTCTCCTTATTTAAAACATGAGTTAGTATGTTTTTTTTTATTTTATTATATGGGCTAGGGAACCTTTTTAGAAACATATTTTGTGGAAAAGAAGCATTTTAACAGGCGTTAGACCTTGAGCTGCTGTTTATGTCACCATATTATTTCACTGTTATTTTATTTATGTCTGTCATTTATAGTCAAAGTGCATTCTGTAAATGTTGACATTTATTTTTTTGAGACTGTCTGCTTTTCATCCAACAGTATAATAAATTAAAGTGAAACTCCATTACCGTCTGATCCTGTTTTTCAGTTTGTTTAACCAGATTACTGTGAATTCCGTTTTAGTGGCTAAACTACAGAAACTGCCTTTTATGTGTCTGGTGTATGGGGGAGGGTTCTCTAAACCGCAGATTCATGTGGGGACATTCTGATACATGGAATAGGACAGAACAGATGTGGCTTTGCCATGCGAATTTCGGCAGGGCCTGCTCCCTGCCCGAAGGTAAACCGCCATACGGCAAGCGGACCCCTGTGTCGCCTTTATCCTTTTCATAATCCTGAAATCCAGCTCATATGACCTGGAGCTGAGAGAGGAGGCTTGTTGCAGAGTCGAGTTTCCATTAGCGTCTAACAGACAGACACATTTATGACAAGACGCTGGAAATGAGGAACTGGTTATTCTTCAAATGACACACACACACACATCTGCACACATAATACATCTTATTTTGGTAGGATATATGGAGTTTGTTAAAACAAGAGAAGTATTTTCAGACAACCCCTCACTCAAATACCACTATCCGTTCAATCTGGTTTTCTCCGCAGGTATTAAATTGCCACGTACCTTACCTCCCATCACGCTCACTGCTTACGGCATTCCTCCCCCTTCCCTTCTCTGCCTTCATGTCTACTTCCTTTCTTCTTCTTTACCTTCTCTTCTCGTGGTCTGGTGAGGGTTCACCTCACCCAAAAAAAATTGTGATGTATGACGTTGCCCCCCTTGGACTCCAAGCCCAAGTCTGTAGCTCAAATGTCTGTACCTTTATAAAACTTACCACATTATAATAAATCACTTCTAAGCACATTCACTGTTGTCTGAAATAAGTCTTCATTCAGCCTTGTGCACTGTAACAATCGCTGCTTTTGAAAATATTCCCTTATATAAATAATTTGTGTTTTTTCATATGCACAAAATAAAAACAATACCTTCAGTTATAATAAACAGTCCTCATAAGATATTATCCCACACTAATTATTTCAATGGTTGCTGTAACCCCTGTCATGATACTTGCCACATCCTGTTCGCGTCAAGGAAAAGAGTTAATTGCGTCAGAGCTATAGACAAAGACATTGTCTGCATACAATGACATCTTATGTTCTTTCCCTATGGTGTCAACACATTTTATATTTGAATTTCATCTTATAATTTGAGCACGGGACTCTATGCATGCAGCATAAAGCAGAGGTGACATATTTACACAACAAATTTTTCACAAAGAGCAAAAACGTCAGAGGAAAGGTGGCCATATTTTTGTCTTTCCCACGGCAGTAAAGTTCTGCATTAACATACTGAAATCAGTGCCGTCATAGCAACACTGCACCAGAAGGGACCTTGTTCTACAAAATACAGAGGGGTTTCAGTTGGATATAACAAGTAGCTTATTTATAAATTCAGCATAATAAGAGTCTTTTATTTACTCTGTGTGTTCAGTGGGCATGTATTCTTCAACACTTTCAGTGGGTTTCATATCAAAATATCTGGTGACTTGTGGTGACATATACCTTGCCATATACCTCTGTGGTTGCAATGAGTCTTTGTGCCCTGAAACAGTCTACCAAAAGTCAACATTGCATACAAAATGACCAAATTAATGAAATATTTTGATACGTCAGATAAATATATATTGTACCCTCTTACTTGGGTGAGATAGCTCACTGCAATGTTAGACTACATACGCCCCAATAGTCTGAAAAATAAGCTGAATCACCGTCAATTAGCAATAGACTTTAAAGAGAACATCTCTCTCATCTTTTGGTTTTTCTAAAAACAGTGCTCCATTCTTTTAAGACAGAGCAAGTTTGAAGTGATGCACATAGCAGAGGAATTACCCTATCTTTAAAAGTTGGTAATTTAGTCATTTGATTTGCATGTGATCAGCCTCAAACTCAAATGAGCACTGTCTGCTTGGTTTTCCTGGTGCCAGTGTGTCACTAGCAAGAAAATAAGGGTGGTAGAGACAATCTTGCACTGTGGAGACATTTTAAAAAACAAACAAACAATGCTCTTCTATTAAAACAGTTTTAGCAAGCAAAAAACGTTACCAGCTCTGTTTATTTACGCAAAACATTTTATAGAAAATAACTAATTGTATTTGGCTTTGAAGTCAACAAATGAGTTAAAGTTTGGCGCATGTAATATATTTTACATCACACTTTCATGCACGAATATTGTTTCCTGTATGATTAGCATTATACAACAACAACTAAGCGCATTGTGTTCACAATTATGTTGATGTTTTTATTAAGAAACACAAAAGCTCGTTACGTATTGTACTATGAACAGACCTAGTCTATGGCTTATCCATTTATTTAATTGCGGCATGTGACGGGGGATGTAGTTGAAGTACCGAAACTGTGTGATTTTGTTGTCTGAAAGTTTTTGCAATGGCATGGGGGAGGCATTGGAGGAGGACCACGAACAGCGACCGAGAATACAGAACAGGACCAAGCACAAAACCTGAAAAAATGACCATAGGAATACTTGGAGGGATCCGGAAACAGCCAGTTGTGGTCCTAAAGTTTTGCCGGCAGCCAGCGCCTTTGACAGAGTAACGGATTGATGTTAATAGCTTTGCCATAATAACACTGTTACTGACTGTTCATCGATACATTGATCTTTTCAAGATTCGGAAAGTAATTGTAAGTTTGATCGCTGGCTGGTCGGCTAGTTGAGTTATCGTAAGCTAGCCTGAATCTTTTCAGCACCTTTCAAACACAAGCAGACACCGCGATGGCGTCTGTTGGTAGCTCGGGGTCTGCTTCCAGTCCGATGGTTATTTTGGCTCCTAAAACCAAGACTAAGAAGAAGCACTTCGTACAACAGAAGGTGGAGGTATTTCGTGCCAGCGATCCCGTTCTCAGCGTACTTATGTGGGGAGTCAATCACTCGGTACGTATCGATAACCTCACCAGCTAGTTCGCTAGCTAGCTATCAATAAAATGAAATGTCAGCCAGGGAAGACGGGTTGTCATCTCATTAGCTTCTGGTTGCTAAGTTGGTACAATACTTGACATCGTTTGCGGGACAAACTTTAACTAATGTTACATTCGCAACTTTCTTCGAAAGAAATCAGTAATTTGCCCTGCGCTAGGAATATATGTAACGTTACCTTAGTATCTCACTCTTGAATCTCGCTTGGAGTAGCTATAAACAATCCGCAAGCGTCTTACTTTGGTCTCTGTCACTTTAAATTTCCGTGTTAGAAATTACACTTCACAGTGTTACATTGTTTTCGAAGACTAAATGAGTGTTAAGTTGTCAACATGTAAGCAATAGTTAGTGTCAGATATAGTGACGCAACAAAATGTAAATGTTTATGGTGATTAGCAAGCTAACATACCCAAACTGCGAATGCATTCGCTTTAAAAGCTATAAAGTTTACAACAGTGATAGATAACGAACTTGCCATTTAGGAAGAAAGCAAAACAAGTTTACAATTTATCAGTAGTCTAAATTGAGTGTACCAGGCAAAACAACGTGCTCTTACTTGTCTTGAGTTAACCAGTTAAAAAATAATAATAATAAACATTGACAAAATTAAGCTCATGGACAATCAGTGAAGTTGGCTATCAGTTGTTTTCATGTGTTCTATTCCCTTAAAGTAAAATTAACATAAATTTAGCTAAGGCAACTATGCAACGAAAACCTCTCCTCATAAAATTAGTGCTAGTTAGAGTGTCAATGATAACCATGATTGTTAGCAGTGATTTTATCTAGTGTTCAACCAACAAATACTTCATACAAACGTAATGAGTGCACTGTAATTACAGAATACCAAACACACTGTTCTTTAACAGGTCATTAACAAGCATTATTGAATGAGCAGTCTTTCTATATTTGACGATAATAATTTATACTGTGACTGGTGAATTTATACAGAGCTTCACAGCCATCACACATAAAGTACCCCACACTACCATTATCCTCCTCGCTGACCTCGCCAAATCCTTCCCATAAATTGGCCTTCTTTTCTTCATTTATATTCAGTTGTCCATTTTAAAGTTTTTGTTGTATAGATTTCAAAGCAGAGATAGCCACTCTCACCTGTGGTTAGGCCCTAACTGCGCTGCAGTTGGCTTAGACCTACATACATGTGCCAGCTAAAACAAGTACCAGCTTAAAATGATTTTATGTAACCAAGTGCTGTGGAAAAATACTTTTATGGTATTTTCTCCTACCTTTTTCCCGTCCACAAAGTCAGCTGAACTGTTAAGTCTCACGCAGCAACCCTTTACTGCCGTCTTCAGAAGGAGCCAGTTGTAAGCATGTCACCGGTCAAATTCACACAATGACAAGCCCTTGCTTCTGGCCGTATTGTAGATGTATTGGTAATTACATGTTATCTGTGTCGCTGGAGAATGATGAAGTCAGCATATATTCAGTTTGTACCTCCACAGGCACCTGACCAACTAAGAGTTGCTGTAAGAGAGCGATGAGGCTGATGAACTTAACTGGCTTAACCCCTGTTTTTCCCCGGCTTGGCTGTACCAGCTGTTGCCATGCCAATGTGCATATCTGCTCATAGCTGGTGATGGCATGGTTGGGACTCAAACACGCAGCCGTATGGCTCACACCTGCTTCCTAAACAAATGTCTTTTAACATGGGCTATATGCCTATATTGCTTTATGTCTGCTTCCTCTACCCACTCCACCCCCCCCTTTTTTTTTTTTACCATGCACACAATTCATGTGACTATTGGTCCTTGCTTCTTTCCACACTACCTATGCTATGTACACCACTGCATCTTCCTGGCCAGGAGTGGCCAATAGAGAGTAATGAGACCGATTACTGTAACTACCTTTTCCCCTGTCTTTCCCTGTCTGAGTGTACCCTTTAGGCATTTATGGCTTGGAGAAGTTTGCCTTCCCTTTATGTCATCTGTATGCCAAACCAGCTGTCTAGCTATGTAACCAGCTAGCTAGCTACAATGACCATCACTATTAGCCTGTCGCTGTAGTTGTTTCTATCTTGTTTTACTGTTAAACAAGTCTGTTTTCAGTGGCTTGGCAATTTCTTAGCAGAAATTTTTGGTTATTCAGCAAATCCTGATGATATTCTCTAAATATAGAGGTATACTGCTGTAAGATATTTCTTTATTATTTCAGCCAACCTCACCTTAAATACGCTGTTAGCTATCAGGACCAGAACAGCAAGTAGCCTATTATAAGGATGTGCTTCTCAGTTTTTAGGTTGAGCCTATCGTTTCACTGTTGAAGGTCAATCCAAACAGGAACCAGTAAGTAGGGCAGTTAGCCTAATTGTCAGTTTGCATCTGGTGATTGGTATAGCTTCTCTCTTCGTCCATCTGCGTGCTAATTAGGATCTATTTCAATGTCAAGTGAATGTATAAACGGTAGCAGAAGTTAGGTAGGTATTTTGTCTTTACTCAGTTGGTAAAGCACTTCTACATAGGGAAACAGCTTGTTAGCTTGCGTTTATTAGTTTGTACCAATTCCATCTCTGTTAGTCTCTGCAGATACGTGTGTGAGTAAGTGTTTCATGTGAGTTTTTTTTTTGTTTGTTTTATATGATAGTGCTTCGTAGGGAGTGTGCAGAGGTGAAGTATGAATGTTCCTGGCAGTGCCCCACAAATGCTTTCTCTTAAACAGCAACTCAAAGGTGTCAGGTCTAATCTGTTATCCCATATTATATTGCTGCATCTCCAAGTTCATTCACTGAGTACATCAAGGATTAGGTACAAGGTCACACTGACATTTTGGATAACAATTAGTGTAACATTAACTTTAACAGTGCAGATTTGTGCAGAAATATGCTATTTATGTTTTGGTACTGTATGTATGTATGTGTGTGAGGCTTGGTGCCCATCTGATACAGTGTGTTTCTCTCTTTAGATCAATGACCTGAGCCAAGTGCCTGTTCCAGTAATGCTGCTCCCTGATGACTTCAAAGCAAACACTAAGATTAAAGTCACTAACCACCTCTTCAACAAGTAAGACAAATCATGTTCTCCCCGTACACTGTACTATAATTGTCTGCATTTCAGTCAAAGCACATAAGATATTGTTGATAATTCTAAATCTGTTTTAAAAATTAGTGCAGTCTCCTGTTTTATATGTTATTTTTAACTTGGACGGGAAACACCAGATTTACTGGTTTAATGTTTCCTCCCGCGACAAGCTCCTGTTTGCGCTGCCTGTCCTTTCTTTCCTCAGCAAACATAATTTTGCAAAAATTAGAATGACTTTCGCAAAGGGGGCTACATATTTATGTTAATCTAAGAAGCTACCATTTCTAAAACGTAAAACTTAACAAAAAGCAAGGACAAGTCTCCCTGCAGCTCAGAAGGTCAGAGAATTTATTGCTACCAGTAATACTATTGTGTTTTTCCTCAAATCGGTTAAATAACTCCTTCTGAGGAGTTGGCCATTCACAGGAAGCCTTGTTAAATATAGGGTACTGCTCACATAAACAGGATGCTTTGCAGTAACTAAGCGGTGCAATCAGCCTGGGTGAGAGGCCTCTTGGCGAGTGGAATTTGCCATGCCGTGGGTGGGCTCTCAGCACGGAAGCTTTGGAACAGAGTGAACACATTGATGAGAGCGGTTGCCAGGCAGGGGTTAGTCCCTCTAACATAGGGGATTTGTGGAAAAAGTAAAGGGGGCATTTTACTAATATGTATGAACAGTCGGTGGAATATTTTGAAGGGAGGTATGAGTTTGTAGTCATAAAATTTGGAGTCAGTTTAAGATGGGGAAAATTTAAGGAAAGGATGCGATGGATTTGACTTGTGACCCTTCACTTCCTTAGCAATGGGACTGGAGGCGTATGGCTGTCCTCCACATTGTGTGCACACTGCCGTTGCATGCTATGTCTTCTGTAGGGACAGTATTTTCAGCAAGGCAGGAGTGGACTTTCCGCAATCCCATAATCTCTCCAGGAATTTAGGTCTGGCTGAAAGGTTTCAGGATTAAAATTGCACTATGTAACATTTCCATTTCAAAATGTAATTGCTTCATTAGTCTATTTTGGGGTGGGGGCTGCAAAATAGAAACTCCACTTAGTTGCTTTCCTTATTTTAGACACTTGAAAGTTTCCTGTATTAGTTTTTGCGGTCAGTTATGATCAGTGGTCGAAAATCTTCTGTGCACACCGGAAATGACACATTTTATGTGTGGAAGCTAGCAGCAATGTACAACCTAGGCTTCTATAAGAGAGGTCATCACCATCACTGGTGAAATGGAACCTTCAGTCTACAGTATGGCTAATGCTCTAGCTAACAAACAGCTTTTGCAGCATGGTGAGTTCTATATCCCCAATGAAATACAATGCCTTAAACAGCTTATTGTTTAAAAAAAAATCAATAAGGATAGATGTACACACAGAAACTGTGGTAAAGTGACCATTTTCATCACATTAACACAGCCTATCATAGACAAAGGAAGTACCTCAGTGTTGCTGTTTAGCTTTTGCTATATAACCTGGTAGTTCAGCTCGCAAAGGAGCTTCTGGCTCCTAAAAATTGTACCTCCCAGATGTTTGGTGGCTTTAAATGGGTCAGTGGCTTTAAATGGCACAGCACACAGGCACCCTTGGGCCAGGTCACCACAGACTGGCATGGATTCAGTTTTCTTTACCCAGTTTGCAGTGTAGCCAGACCATCCCCCAAATACTGCTAATGAGCTCTAGCAAGGGTAGAAAAGCAGAGAATACAGAATACAGGAGCATGGTGGTGGTCCATGTTTAGTCCTGGATCATTGCTAACGAGTATAGCAAGGGGTTCTATTGCAGGTGTAGAAAGCAGTGTGGGCATGGTTGATGTGTGCCATGATTAAGGCTGATTGTGAGGGGACCTATTACAGTTGGTAAGGATTCATGCAGGTGGGAAGTTACTTCACATCTCAGCCAATGAGGTGAAGCTGTTCCCCATGACAGACTCCTCCTTTTTATCACATTCTTGTGGTTTCCCCCACCCTGAACTGAACCGAACTGTTTAGCCTGTCATGGTATCCCCTCGAGTTAACAACATGACCTTGCCGCTTTCCACACAGCCGATGCACCAGCAATTACATACTGACCTATGGTTTTGCAGGATAATAGTCAGGCTTGTACACTTGCAGGCACCTGGCCAATCAGGACATTAATACCTGGCCAGTAATAAGTAATGAGACTAAGAAATTTAAAGAGGAAAAACTTTTAGGGGCATTTCACTTTGGTAAGATCTTAAGCTCAATAGTTTCCATGCCTCTAGCGTAACTTCATAAAAGAGTCCCATAAAACACTCATTCACTTCCTATTCAATTACATGCATTTCATGAAACAGTCTGAAAAAATGCAGCTCTAAAAAATAAGGAGCATTTTTAAAAACGTAAATTTTGGCAGATTAATATGACAGCCTCTTGCACTTTTGCCGAAAATATTGATAAAAAATTAAAATATTGTACAAAAAAAAATCAGCTTGTACAATTTTCAATAATAATGGAATGACATTTCTGTTCCAGCACAGAATGTTTGTTAGAACAAAATGTAAAACCAGTTAATGACAATATGATGTCACAATGGCGTCTAGACAAGGAAAGCACAACAAAACTTTGAAAACAAAAATGTTGTCATAGCAATGGTAAACAAACCTCCAAATGGAGAGCGTGCCTTGTGGAAACGTTCTCACTGCAGAGACAGACAGTCCAAAGCCGGTAATGATAAATCCTATGAATAAAAAGAATTAAGCCCCCAAAAATAGGAAGGGGCTGAAGATGGCTGCAGTACAAACCTGGCTGAGCCTCACCAGAGACAATACTCAGCACCTGGTGATGTCTATGGGTCACAGACTTGAGTCATTGCATGTAAAGAACATGAGACAAAATGTTAAATATGACTATTTTAATGTGTATACAGTTAGTATGAAATCGAGGGGCTATGCAAAAAAAGTGTTGCAATTTCTGCATACTGAAGCCAAAATATATTAAAAAATACCCTTGACTGTAAGCTGAGAATCTGCACTTTAAGTACATGTGAATTGTTTGATTACAAATCTAAAACTGCGGAGTACAGAGCAAAATCGAGGAAGAAAATAATGGTTAAGGTAACATCATGGAACAATGAGTTACGGATAGATTGGCATGGCTACTCATTGGTTATCGCTGTGGCCCAGGTTCGATTCCCACCATGGCCCGGCCATGTATGTGTGGAGTCCGCATATTAACCCTCGTCTTTCCTGGGTTCTCTGCTGATTGGACTTGTCGGATTGCCTGTTTGTATGTGAATGTTAGTGTGAGCGTTTGTCTGTCTGCCCCTATAATGGACCGATGATCTGTCCACAGTGTCTCCCTGCCTTTTTCCCAGTGTGTGCTACATATAGCAGGTATAGATAATGGATGGATAGATTCACAGACAGCTAGCACTGTGCCCCCAGCTTAGCGGTTCCAACCATTTGCTTGTGCCAGAGCTCCCTCTTCTGTGTCTTTTCGCAAATAGCAACAACACATGCTAACGGTTTGATACTCAGAACAATTGGCTTGATGTATGAGAACTGGGTTTTCGGTTTCTTATAAATGCAAAAAGGTATGGCATAAATGCAGACGCTTTTTTGTTTTGCTTTTTAAAAAAATCCAAAGATCGTTAGTTAGACCAATGCTTCCACCAGCTTCTGCGAGTTTCCCCCACTGTAAGGCAGGGAGGAAGTGATAGAGGTTTGTGTCAGTATGTGAATATCCAGATAGAGGAGTGTGAAATTCCTGTAGTGTGTGTGGCCTGGGATAGGGAAATAAGGAGAGAGCTGTATCCTGCAGAGAGCAACCTGAAACTGCAGAACGTCAATATCCTACACACATCTCAAGGAAATGACCTGCCCAGTCAAACTTATTCAAATGTATTTTATTTGTGTAGCCCATTTCACAATCAAAAACTTCTCTGGGTACTTGTTCACTCTGTATGTTCCAATATACATTTTCTGAGGGTAAAGTTTAACAATTATGTTTTTGTAAGGATATAGTTTCTGAATTTTCTGGGTTTTTTTTGTTTGTTTCTCAATATGCATGCTTGTGTAAAACCCCCCATAAATGGAGGTTATTGCAGCAGTAGCTTAATGTTAAAAAAAGAGAGAGAGTTGAATAGTCTGTAAAAGTGCACTGATGCATTTTTTTCACAATAGGGTATGCTGTACAGTAAATGTAAAATGTTTAGATTTAGCTTGGCCAAAGTGAATGGATATCATTGCACCTGTGCTGTAATTTATTTTATTGTGTGTCTCCCCCCTCTTTTAACCCACAGAGAGAATCTCCCTGGACATTTCAAGTTTAAGGAATACTGCCCACAGGTTTTCCGCAACCTTCGAGAGCGCTTCGGAATCGAAGATCTGGATTATCAGGTGCGAGGTCTCGATTTTTTTGTGGTTGCCTGAACGTTATCACTTCTTATCCCTGAGGGTTTGGTGCGTCCTGACTCCTAAATGGGTGGAGCCATGTGTGATAGGAGACCGATTGTTGTGAACCAATCACCTTTATGCAGAATGGGGTACATTGACTATAGCTACTTGCGTCGCAACCCCATGTGTCCTTCAGATTGTGGTGTGGTTCATTAGCCTATCAAAGGGATCTGGGATACAAAGGAGTCTGTGATACAGTCTTTGAAGGAATCGGTTACAATGAAAAAGCAAAGGCCAGGCCTTTGGGGAGAGGCACAGTGAAGGCTATTTGAATGGTAAATCTGTGCTTCCTGTATTTGGGAGTTGGAAGAGCAGTGGTACTGTGTACGTCCACAATTAGGTAACTTTCTCAGAATTAAGAAGTTCAGGATGAATGGCTGTGCTTGTCTCTCTGGTTACATGTATTCCATGATCCCCCCCGCTCCAGGTGTCCCTGGTCCGGAGTCCTCCCGTCAGAGGTGGGGATGGTCAGGGGGAGGGGCTGCTCATGACCTCGTACGATCGCACGCTGGTGGTCAAACAGATCTCAAGCGAAGAGGTGGAGGATATGCACAACCTGCTCTCTGAGTATCACCAGGTACTGATCCTGACCATGCGGCTCCCCGGCTCAGCTCTGATCCAACACTCTTTATGCCCCCACACTCATGTCCTTATAGTGAACCAAACACATTTCTGGGGAACTGCCATGATTGTGAAAACTTAGTAACCTTATTTGTACATCATTTTATTTGCATTGGTGAAAACGGAATAATTGTATTTGTACAAGTTGCTGCTGATCAGCGATTCGTTTGGGAGTTCCGCAGAGGAGTGCGTGACGATATTCTAAACTACTTGTAACAAAAGCATCTACCAACCTCTTAGCATCCGCGCTGGTGAGAGGAGGTTTTATTTGACAACATTTCTTAGACGAAAAAACCCACCATTGTCGTATTATTCGGCATCGGTTGCTTGAAAATGCAATAAAGACGTTGATGTGGACTCAATTAAAATGAGTTTGGTTGCCCTATTTCTCCGTCATGTTCATTTTGGAGGGGTCAGCAGTGAGGTGTACTTCAGGGCAGTCATGTCACTTTGAGTAGTTAGTAAGGCACTGTGTCCATTATCACCAGCCTGTGTTTGTAATGTATAGTTTAGCTCACCTCCATACCTCTCTCTTTCTTCTCCCTCCCCACATTCCCTCTTTCTCTACACTTACTATCTCCCTTTTCCTCTTTTGTTCTCCTTCTCTCTCTCTATCTCATCCTCTCTCTGTTCTCTCTCCCTCTCTCTCAGCACATTGTAACGTGTCATGGCAGCACCCTGCTGCCCCAGTTCCTGGGAATGTACCGGGTCACGGTGGACAGCGAGGACACCTACATCATCGTCATGAGGAACATGTTCAGCCACAGGCTGGTGGTGCACACCAAGTACGACCTGAAGGTGAGACAGCAGGGAGAGAGCGTGGTGTGGACCATACCATCACCAGGGGTGGGGGGGGACAGAGACACACCTGTAACCTGCTATATTCTGGTGTGCTTTATTCCAATCCAGGCTTTCCTTTTTGCTTTCAGTTTCTAGCCAAAATTTCTAGCCAATTTTGCTAGCTAAAAGTGATAAACTCATTTAGGTGAGCAGTTGAAGGGATTTTCCATGAATTTGGAAATTAAGGAATGAAAGTGAACGCAATTTCTGTGAAATCACAACAGCTCCAGTCAAAAGGGATATCTTCCATGGCGTCCTAATGGTGAGAAGTTGCACAGTTTGGGGTTTAAATATGGTCCCGAAATGTTCAGAGCTGGAAATGACCTTCTGAGTAATAAAAAACATCACATCCTGTGGGTCTCCAGGATCAACTTTTTTCCATTCAAAGGATGCTGACCCTGGATCAGTTTTACATAATGTCTGGGTGTCAGTCAGGCTGGGTTGTTCTGATCCGTGGGTCTATAAAAAAGAGCAGATGTTTTGTTAAGAGAGTGTGTGTGTAATGAGAAGGTAAGGCCATGGACAAGAAATGTTTTTGTTGGGTTTTCAGATGAATATATTGCTGGTGCAATCTACTCCAGCGTTAACATGATCTTAAAACATGTTTGTTCTTGTTCTAGGGCTC
Source organism: Albula glossodonta (assembly GCA_019788955.1). NCBI lineage: Eukaryota > Metazoa > Chordata > Actinopteri > Albuliformes > Albulidae > Albula > Albula glossodonta. Next base: position 27,065,168 of record JAFBMS010000004.1, on the reverse strand, counting down.
CCTTGTTTCCCGGGAAGCCAGTGACAAAGAGAAGGTATGTTTGGAAAAGTTCGTCTTTCATTTATGTTTTCTCATGTGTTCTTCAGAGGAGGGGATATTTTTCACTCTATTTCATGGGTACATGGCCACAGAATTCCAAAGCCCCTTTGAAACTGTCTTTGGGATCGCCGACTACAAAAAGCAGGAGTGTGTAGTCAAGGAGAAGACTTTTCTTAATGAAAACATCAGTGGAACATTTGTTTGTTAAAACACAACCCTGAATGTTTGTTAAAACACAACCCTCTATTCATAGCTCCATTCATATGTGAATTGTATTTCTGTTTTATTGCATTGACAATTAAATGCATTAAGATTGTATTGCAATTTTAAACTTTTAGGTGTTCTAAGTATCTCGTGCTTTGGCAAGGAACCATTTTGAATTCGGTGGTAGTCCTATAAAGCCGGATTCATAACACTGTCCGTTAAATCGACCTCATGCTTTTACCTTCCTCCCACTCGCACCGTTCCTCTCAGGTGAAAGAGCTGCCTACCTACAAGGACGTGGACTTCAGGAACAACATGCAGAAGGTGTATGTGAGTGAAGAGGAGAAAGACTGCATCATGGAGAAGCTGAACAGAGATGTGGAAGTGAGGGGCTTCCCGTTAACATCTACATGACACAGCTAGTCACCCATGTGCGGCAGCGTAGTGTAATTGTCAAGGAGCTTGGCTTGTAGCTCAGAGATAGCGGGTTTGATTCGTTGGAAGGGCACTGCTGTCGTACCCTTGAGTAAGGTACTTGACCCACATTTCTTCAGTAAAAATATCCTGCCGTATAAATGGATAGCGTGTAGAGGTGTAAACTGTGTCAGTTGCTCTGTGTAAGAGCATCTGCTAAATGCCTATATGTAAGTGTAGGATTGGCTAATCTCCCTGTGTGGGGATTCATTTGTGTGTGTGTTTGTGTGTGTGTGTGTCCTGTAGTTCCTGGTGAAGCTGAGGATCATGGACTACAGCCTCCTCCTGGGGATCCATGACGTGGCGCGGGCGGAGCGCGAGGAGGAGGAGCTGGAGGAGGGCTCCTACGAGGAAGAGGCGGACCCTGAGAACGGCCTGGCACCCGCGCCCACGGTCGGCTCGTACGGGACGTCCCCCGACGGCATCGCTGGCTACCTGAACTCGTACAGGCCCCTGGGCCCTGGAGAGTTTGAGCCCTATGTGGACATGTACGCTGTGAAGAGTGCCCCAAGTAAGTCCTGTTAACGGCAGACGTCAGTCACACACCAGCTCAGTGCTGTTATTCGTTACTATCTGTTACTTGGTATTCTGCCATCTTTGCCTTGAGCATGTTGGTAGGTTGCTGAATGAACTAAACAAAGGCAGCAAGAGAAAGCCACTGCATTAAACAGGGAAAGAGAGGGAAAGAGATTAAGAGAAAGTAGTCTTATATTGTAAAGGGGATGATATTGAGTGACTAGAACAGATGCTACAGTGGTGCAGTACCTGATTTTGAGCAGTAGAGGGAGTTTGAGAGGATGTGATTTTGGTTAGAAGGAGGGGGCGGAGCATGTGTGATTTTGGCCAGTTAGAGAGGGTCGGTCATATACCATGTGATTGCAGATGCCCCCCAGAGGGAGGTGTACTTCATCGGCCTGATTGACGTGCTGACGCAGTATGACACCAAGAAGAAAGCGGCGCACGCGGCGAAGACGGTCAAACATGGGGTGAGTTACGTCATCGTGGAGAAAATCCCTGACAAGACCAGATGTAGTCAACAGCCTTAGACTGCTATTACAAACCCTGGCTGTCAAAACTATTGGTGTTGTCCACATTGCAGCTCGTTCACTGCTTAATTGCCTTACATGTAGTTATTTAAGGCCTTTGGTTTAAAGATTCTGTCCTATAAGTTTATAACCGAATGTGTGAAGAAATTTGTCAGTCTCGTCACTTGGCTTAGATAAGGTAACTTGCTTATAATACTTGTACCATGTTGTTTTTTTTTGTTTGAAAGGACATGTTCACACTTTTTTGCAAAGCTTGGAGCAGTTGTCATGCTTTAACTTTCTAAATGCATAAAAGATCACAGAAAACGTTAAAACACATTGATTCTGAGGTACTTGTGCCTCTCAATCCACCCCCTATCCCGTGCCCTCTTACCACTAACCCTTTACCCAATCGCCTAACTGCCTAACAGTACCCCCCATCCCCTAACTGCCAACTCCTAACCCATACCCTCTATCCCGTAACCCCCTACCCCCACCCCCTAACGCCACACCCTAACCCCCTACCCCCAATACACTACCCCTACTCCCTAGCCACCTATTCCCTAAATCCTACCCCCTAACCCTCTATCCCTTACCCACTAACCCCATAACCCCCTATAATCTGTTTTCCCTCTAACTCCTCAATGTAGGTTAGCCAGTGGTAAATGACATAAGAGACACAGAGAATATCCTCCTTCATTTAAACGACCTTCGTAAAGGTGACTACTGTGTGTCTTTCAGGCTGGTGCGGAGATCTCCACTGTTCACCCGGAGCAGTATGCCAAGCGTTTCCGCGAATTCATCGCCACCATCTTTGCATAACGCCCCCAGCTCTGCACCATATCAGTTGGCTTTCACATTTACGCGGCCAACTCTCACTACTGTTCCCTTTCGTTTTCCAGATGTACATGTATTTAACAGATATCCTTATATGCAGGCATTCAGATGGTTAGAGTTAATATATAGGAGCTCTTTTCTATTTATATTCAGTATTACAGATATGTATTTATTGATGAAATCATGCAATAAGTATATCATAACACTTCATTTTTGCTTCATTTTTTTTAAGGCAATAGTCCAACAAGGTTGATTGCACTTGTCATTGAAAATCATGTATTAGATTCTGAACATTTTATTTAGGTAAAACATCTTGATTAGAAAGCTCAGGTAGAGCAATGACATCATCAGAAGTGGACAGGACAGGAGTGTCTCAGTCTGTAGAAGCATGGGTTGATGGGATGTGTCTATCTGTCTCACCGCAGTTCAAGTTAATCAGGCCAGTATGATCAAGCGTATAGGGTGGAGAATTGAATCTTTTGTCCCCAAACAAACAAGAGTTCTGTAGCTTTATTCACAATCTGAACAATTCAAGAATGTACTGTGAACAGGCTAGACCACCATTTTTCAATGGTAGTAAGTAATTTGTAGCAGTAGCATATTGATTATGAAGGATTTTGTAGTCTCTTTGACTAATACAGACAAAGGACAGTGTAGACCAAATATGCCTTATGACTGTTGTGCAATAATTAATGACTGGACCAAATATATTTTACACAAATTTTCTGAAGCATTGCTTGTGGCATTTCTTTCTGGAAACAATCACATTTTATAGATGTGGTAGACTGTTAAAATGCTGCTTACTGGTCAGAAATGCACTTGGCATTCTGCAAATGCAAATTTTGTTGTAAGAAGACAGTTCCTACATCACAATTATTGAAATTATAGTGTTTTTCCCTTCACGTTCTTTTAGGCACAATTTGGAATCATCAGTCATCTCAGGAGTTAACTAAATCAGTGCTGAAGCACATGTACTTTTCCAATACACTACTCACTGCTGACTAGCTAATAGCTGCAAGGATCCGCCATGTGGTCAGGAGGAACTACTGCACTGGCAAGGTGATTAACTCCAGTTAAACCCACCAGATACACCTAAGGTCAGTTTACCCCACCATTGCAGATTCTCAGTCATAAGGTGTCATTCATATGGCCAGGGTTCCAAACCAACCACTAGACGGCTGCACTAATGTTTTTTTTTTTTTTTTTAAATTAACAATTTCAATGGATAGACAACTGAAGACAAGGGCCACGATTCTAGCAGCACTTGTCCTACACTTTAGCTCTCTAGTAAATGCAAGTGTTCATTTTTATCTTCGCCGACACAATGTGGCGAGTTCAGCAATAATGAAAATTCACCACACCAAACGGTTCTTGTACAGATAAGGCTGAACACTCATTCAATTGTAAGTTACATTACAGATAAGAGAAAAAGTTGATAGAAATCCACACATGAAGCTTCTGTATATGTGTATGTGTTTACAATATGTTAAAATTCATAGTCTTTAAAAGTCTGTAAATACATGCCCCATATCCTTGGGGATTCCAAAATGACAGATATTAAACAAAACCACAAATATTCATTTTCAGATTTTATTTTATTCATTACAGAACAGATACAAAACAGGATTACAACAGTGTAATAAAATTGCAGATGTCATGGTTTGTGCTGACAGTGTCTCACACAATACAAATAAAACAAATATTTCCATCGTTAACTGAATACATATCTGTGATTAGCATATATTTAAGGCTAAAGCATAGCTCTTGTTGGACATGTTAAATCTGACAAAACAGTCTCCTTGAAGTTGAAGGCCTTTAAAAAAAAATCTCAAAAATGTTTACAACAGTATGTAATAATCATTGACCAAAATTATTACAGCACCATCCATTTGTTTAATAACAAATCACTTGGATAAAGATATGCTTGGTAATACTTTTACCACTCTAAATATGGATAATCTACTACGCTGTAGTAAAAAAAAAGTACGTTTTTGCTTAAAGTTTAAAATTCAATCTAGGTAAGCAGTGAGGGTTTTAAGGGAACACAGTTGTTATCCATATGTCTATTAGCATGACTTAATTGTTTTACTGTTGGTTACTAATTTTACCCAACTCGGCAAACGGAAATGTTGCACAAAATTTTTCATAAAAACACAAAAAGGCATTATGAGTATTGTTCATACGTAATGGATGAAAACAGACAAACACATTAAATAATCTTAAATTTTAAGAGGAGGTCTGGATGATGTACTTCCCAGCATTTGGGGTTTGGGGGGAGGGGGGTAATTTTCATTTCGGGCTTTTTATAGAAATGCTAATTTGTAAAACTACCCTTATTCAATTTCGTTTTCTTGGCTGATGCTACAAAAAACCTGGGCCTATAGTTTACCAACTAATAGGAAAATATAATGAAAAAAGACATCTGCATCCATCAAAAACATTTTAGGCAAGTTGAAAATCATCAAAAAATAATCTGAAATATGACCTGAGGTATGAGGAACAGACGATAAACCATTGAAACATTCCCACACTGTGTTTCTTAGTTTGTGAAAATCGAGATACAACATCTGTGCTTTGTGAGCACACAATTTTTCACAAAATTTGGGAAAAAAAGAGAATGCACAGAAAGTAGGTAAAAATTTCTTTGCAAGTTCTCAAAACATCTATTGTACTCTGGAGGGAAACCTTCAATGATGTAAAAGCGATTTCAAATACAGAATACCCATTTGTCAAAACCCATTTCCTCGGCAAAGGGAGATGGGCTACAATACTAGCAAGACATTTCAAACTATGTATGAGAGGAATTTGCATTTGTTGCTCTCATATGATTGGTCGCTGATCTTTATTCTTCAGCTACCAGCTAGCTACAGCAGATTTTCTGTCGTTTATATTTTTACAATTAGTCACGTCTTCAGTTTACACCATGATATTTACTATACAGGCCAGAAGCGCATTCAATACATGACAAAAAGCTTTGTAAGGCTTTGTTGTGTGAATCTGAATGCCCTAGTTTGTGAAATGCACCAAGAATGTCAGAGGGTGAATTTGTTTTAAACAAGCTGCCTCGTGAAATAAACAGCCATTTGACAGTGGGGTCATTCCACGTGAAATTAATCTTCTAACCTTGCCTCTCTTGTTTTTAAGAGTATCTATTCATGTTTCCCATTAGACAGCTCGTTTTTAGACCGAGATGATCATGTAACCAGGAGAAAAGTGCATAAAACGTAAAGCATACCCAATACCCCACCTATCTATATTATAATACCTGTATTGTAATAACATAAGGGCTTATAATTTCAAACGTATAGGTCGCCACACTCTTGAATAGTGTGTCAGTCGCTCTAAAGCTGCCACACTCTTGAATACAGCGTGTCATATGGAAAATGTCCATTCCCAAAATATTCATTCCATTCACAAAATTATATTTTGAGCCACACAGAGTTGCATTCTGTGCACAAACGTACGTTTTGTTGCATGAAACAAAATTTTGTGTACGAAACGTATGTTATAAATATTTCCCCATACCATCAACATAACCCTTTTTTTTAAATACCCATAAAACTGGAGAGACTAAATTTAAGACAATTGACTAGGGAGACTAAAATAGCAAGACTGAACAGAAAAGGCCAGAGAGATTTTAAAGAGACGAAGGCCTATGTCTACCCACAAAGTAAGCTGCACAAATTGGCAGGCAGAGTTAAGCGAAGTGCTCATTAAAAGAAAAATAACAGTACTCTGCATTACTTAACAGTACTCTGTTGTGACTATTGAACGTACCCCATAGGTCTACTCTATCTCAGGCTGATTCACTGAGCTATGCAGTCTTTGCATAGATTTCTCAAGTATCAGAAAGCCCTACGCTTGAGGGTCTGAGATTAGTTCTTTGGGCCTATCCTTTCATTCAGTAAATATTATCATTTTTTTATCTCTGTATTTTTCCATAAAATACTTAAACCATCTCCATAACATGAATCAGAGAAAGACTGAAAGAGGAGGTGGGTTGAAATTGACACAACTCCCTGTAACTTTATTTTCAGTAAAATACAAAGCACACAGTATCCTGCCACCCAGTGACAGAGATATACAATGTTAAATTAATATCGTAAGACAAATCAAAAAGTCATCTTTGTAAAAATACCATCATCAACACTTCCTACTCAAAAGAAACACACACATACCACACAAAGACAGAGTAGTTTCACCTTCACCCTTCAGGATATAGCCTATCCCATATCCATGTAGAATTTGACGTAAAAAAAATAACGCTTAAAATAATGTCATACGTAAAACGGCAGCTCAACCCAGACAGAACTGCAGAAGGTAACATTGCTTCAAATGGTGCATTGCCACTTTGATTTTGGACGCCTCATACAACCCAGGAAGCACTTGTTCTTTACTCAGAATATGAAATCCATAGCCATTAAACGGTTTCGCAGCATAAAATGTTTTCTTCTGGCTTAATAAAATCTGTTTCCAGTAGACACTCCACTGATCCTGTCATCATTTTAAACAGTTGTTTTCATGTCTTGGTCTGTCACATGTAAAGAAAAACCGGAATCGCAACACAAAAAAATAAACATGTTTTTCATAAAATTAGCCAGTCACTGCAAGAAATTTTCAGACATACTCTCGATCAGCTATGGAGTAGAGGGAAATCACGCCATCATATATTGTATGAATCACATTCAGATCATACTGTGGTTTTGTTCTGTGCTCCCAAATGGTGTGAGGGAAAGAATACAGACCTTGGTGTTAACTTCAATATCCAGTTCACGGATGGAAGGAAAGATGGTTGGTGGGAAGGGGGTGTGGTTACCCCCAAACAACCAATCAGCTGTCCAGGCTGGGAATGGGCTCTTTGGAGTGGTCGTTGTACATGAAGGTCTGCTCGATGTTGAAATCGGGCGGCAGGCAGTCCTTGTGCAGCTCCATGTGGGAGGAGACCAGCTTCAGGGTGGAGAAGTAGAGGCCGCAGACGGTGCAGCGGTACATGAGGGCTCCGGCATGTGTCTTCAGGTGGCAGATCATGGTGGAGCGCCCGCGGAAGAAGCGCAGGCACACCTTGCACTGGTAGGGCTTCTCCCCCGTGTGGATGCGCAGGTGGTAGGTGAACTCGCCCGAGTGCGCGAATGGCTTCCCGCAGTACCGGCACCGATACCACTTCGCCTTCTGGCCCGTCACGGCCACGGAGGCCGGGTCGGCGCGCGGGCCCGCGTTCAGCTGTCCGTCCGGTCTGGGGTGGCCGTACTCCGGGGCGTGGTCCGCCTTGCGCTTGCCGTGCCGCCCGGGGAGGCTCACGGCGTGCTGGCTGAGGTGGTGCTGGAAGGAGGCGGCCGAGCGGAAGATCTGCGGGCACAGGAAGCACTGCAGCTCGTCCGTGCCGTCGCCTCGGACCCCTCTGCCCACGGACACCGCTGGCTCGCCGTCGCCGGTGTGGAGCTGCAGGTGCCTGTCCAGGAGGGGGCGCTCCAGGAAGCTGCAGGCGCAGTGGGGGCAGGAGTAGACGGACAGCGAGAGGTGGGTGAGGATGTGCCAGAGCAGAGCGCAGAGAGAAGGCTGAGGCTGCTGGCAGACACCACACCGTAGGGACTGCACACACACATGGGCCAGGAGGTGGTCTCTCACAGCCTGCAGGACACGGACACAAAAACACACAGCCACAAATAAGTACTAACACAGCTACCCTCTACTGTCACATTATAGCCATAATATGAAACAGTATCATCTCTATTTATCAGTACATATGTTTGTACTACCAACTCTGACTATTGAAATCAGACCAAATCCAATTAATATATTTAAAACTTAACTTACACACAATGAAACATTTTATGCAAATTCCCATCTGAAAATATAGATCTCAAATCTGAAAAATGCCAATCTGCATTGGTTTTTGGGGGTCCACACTGGCAGGTCAGGAAGGTTCTATGAATGTGAAAGCCAAATGAAAGGGATTTTACACAGAAAACCATAATATCTCTAACATTTAATTGTTAACTGAACAATCGAATGTAGCAGCCATTCATGTTAACTTAGAAATGATCACCAACACTTCATCTCAACTGAATAACCTGCAATTTTGGCACCATGATGCCCCAAGAAAAACTGACCTGAAAGTCCTTGGTGAGAGTTTTTCCACAAATGCTACAGCGTATTTCCTCTCCGGGCCCCCAGGAGGTGCTGTTGAGCTGGTCAGACTGGGGCTGCACAGTCCCAGCAATGGCCTGTCGCCGGTGGCGGATCAGTTTGCCCTGACTGCAAAACTGCAGGTGGCACATGTCGCAGGAGAAGAGCAGGACTCCCACGTGTGAAAGGGCGTGCGTGACCCGGGCGGCGCGGTCGGCAAAGCCTGCACCGCACACGCGGCAGGCCCCGGTCTCAGAGAGATGTGTCTCGGCATGAGCCCGGATGGCGGCCACATCGGCCGGCAAGGACTCCCCACAGACCTCGCATGTGGCCCATCCTTGGCTCCTGTCTCCCGGCCCGCCCTCGAGGCAAACCAGGTCTTCATCCTCGAGCTCCTCCTCCCCAATGTAGTTGGCCTCGTCATCACTAAGCTCAATGATCTCTTCCATGGTCAACACCCCGCTGTCACCTTCCCCTGGTCTACCCACTAACCCTGGTCTTCCTTCTGCCTCGTCTACCTCATCCCCTTCAAAGAGTACGTCTCCGTCGCCTAGGCCCACCCTCTCATCTGACGGTCCTAGCTGTAGGCCTTCCAAAGGATCCCCGGAAGAGGAAGAGGGGGCGCACAACTCCCCTCCGAGTTGAGCTGAGGAATCAGGGTAAGAGTACGCATCGATGGCACAGGGCCTCACAAGCCTGGGCTCCTCTGTCGTCACAGTGTCCCCCTCCCTCTCTCTGTCATTCACGTCACCTCCTTCCTCCTCCATCTCCTCAGTCTTCAGCTGTAGAGAGGGACCCAGGAGGGATTCCCCAACCCCTGAGGGGCCACTTGCGTCCAACGTCGGCTCCTGGCTTTTCCTGTTAGCCGACCGCCCGTAATCGGAGAGCGAGCCCGCGTCCTCCGCCTTGGGGGGCTGGCAGAGGGGCGGCGCAGAGGGAGAGGGTGATAGGTAAGGGGAGGGCACGTGGAAATGGCCTCCATCTTTCGGGAGTGAGGAGAGAGGGGCGGCCGGGGTGGGGACAGCAGTGGAATAGCCCGAGGAAGAGGATGAGGAGGAAGCCGTTGACGACGACGAGACGGACGCGGGTCCTACGGGGGTAGGAGCATGTCCCAGGTCTGGGTCCCGGTCCGTCTCATGCTCCGCGGAGCCCCGAAGGTCAGGGAAAGTCGCATGGCAGGCACGCACCAGCTCCCGCACCCCCAGCCTCTCAGCCAGCTCGTACAGCACGCCCACATTGATCAGGTCGGTAAAGATCTCCGCCGTGTAGATGAAGGTCAGCACTTTTTCAAAGTTAGCCGGAGCCACAAAGTCCAGGGTGACTGTGCCGTTGGCCCTGCCTGAGGGGAACAGGCTCCGGAAGTAGGAGGCAGCGCATGCCAGCACCACGCTGTGGGCGGGAAAGGAGCGCCCGCCCACCTGCAGAACGACGTCACACAGGTAGTTGGATAGTCGACATCGGTTCAGCTCCGCCAGGAGTTTTGCCCCGTGGCCGGTGCCCTGGAGCCGAATCCTCATTCCAAGAGCCTCACCGCCACCAGCACTTAACTGGATCACAAAACACAGTCAGGAGTGGGTGACGCACAATATGCAGGAGAACAAAAAAAATGTTACAGTAGCAATCACTCAAACGGTAATGAATGTTAACAGGTCGACACTGTAAAGGTATCGAGAGACGAAAGAGAGACAATTCTATTTTAAGAGCAAGTAATTTGATTGAGGAAAAAAAGAATGGCTCCATAAACGGACATTTTGCAAGTTTATAATACAATGTGATTTTGTCAAATGTTGAAATAAAATAGCTTTTCCTGAATCCAAATATTTTAGCTGCACAGAATGAATTCAGGCATGCCACGCGATTAATATTCAACACTGATCTTCTACAGTTCAAAATTCAGTTGGAGGCGAGTATGCAATCAACATTAATTGCTTGCTCTGAATTCGAACAGAAATTTCAGAGAGGGCATGTTAAATACAGTAGCTAGCGATTTGCAAATATTGCAGGTTAGTGTGAACATTAGCAAGCTAACTGGCCAACTAAAGCGCTACCTGATAACATGGTAGAGTTTACTACATGTGAGGCGATGGCGAGCCTACACATTTACTAGCATTATATCTACGCTGCACCATCATAATATCGGTATTCTTCGGATATATAGCGACCGATATTTCACTTTAACTTGCTATCCCAGGTAGCTAGCTAGCATAGTGATGTTACAGGTAACGATAACATGATGGGGAAACCAATCCGCAGTTGCAAGCCAGAGCTCTTTTCAATAGAAAACTAAACAGTAATTCCGAAAACTACATAAAATTGCATCTTACCCGTTAAAAGAGCCCATTTGAAACTACTTAGTTGTTTTTCTTCTTTCTTCTGCTGGCGCTGCAGTAGCATCCACGGGCTTGCTAGTTATTGCCTTTTTTTACATAGACAACGATAGAACTCCCGTGTTCTCTGGTTTGGACGGGCAGGAGAGTCTGGACAACGGACAATTCAGACGCTGTCACGTGACTACCACTGGCTATGTGACGTCACATATGCGCTGTGAATCTGATTCATACAACGTAGCTTTGCGTGCGGTTGGGTGGTCGAGAGGATGCGCACGTATGCAGAGGATACCGACCTCAACCTGTGGGAGTGCGTATACAGCATTGCCATCATTACCATGAATTATTATGGGCTTTCGGAGTTACAGTATGTCGACCTCCTTAGAGAGTATATTCACCTCCGTATTTACCAGTACAGCTCATATCCAGAGTACTTCTAGCAAGATTAGTGGGACATTAGTTGACCGTACAAGTGGTTAGGCTTTTTCTTGAGGCTTTTGCCGTCACTTACTACTTCTTACGATGTTCTAGAGTAGACCAATGAGATTTCTACATCAGTAACTTCCTCCAGTTGTCCACTCATACAGTTGCCTAGGATAAAAGTTTTGATTCATAAGTACTTGGCTTAACAATCATTATGTCTTATTGTCTTATCGTTGTCGTATTCAGTCAATTGCATCAAAATCTTTAATCACCACAAGAATCTACTGAAAAGCATCAATCACCGAAAAACATCAAATCTAATCAAAAAATCAAATCATTCACTGAGTGATTGTGAAAACTTTTCTTCTTCAATGTTATATGGTAAATTTGGTTTTACGTCTTTCAAAATTTTCAAATGCGAATTGAATTTTGTTAATATATTACTGCAATTGTTTCGTTCTAAGCTAATGTGGTTTGAAGAACATCTGCAAAATTAAACAAGGAATTAATACAGGAATCGTGTATGTTCAACCTACAAATCTTGTCAAGACTGTCCTCGCATCAACAGAATGCTATCCTGTAGTTGTGATCTTGGCTGCTTTTGTTTTAACAGTGAATTAGCACTGCACTTACAAACATATTCCGTTAAATACACTTTTTAACATTTGTTATGAGTGCAAAGCACGAATAAAATATGTTTCAAATCGTCCCAAAGTTTGATCTTGAAATGTTTCCAGTTTGGTCACATGGTGAGATCAGAGTTGTCCGATTAGTTAGCGCTCTGCGCGTAAAGAGTGCAGAGAAAACAGACTACCATCAGCCAGATAAAATCCTCGCCCCGTAGTGGACGGAAGAATTAAGACAGCCATTTAAATAATGATAGACGTTGCAATAGACGTTTTCAGAACACATTTTAAAAATGTAATTGTAAAAATTTCAGTTGTTAATGGTTCACAGGTACACTGCATTTCAGGAAAGGTCGGCTTTCGAATCACAAACAGTAGAAAACTTACATTAATATTTACTCCTGAAGTTACACAAAATATAGTGCAAAAACGTTACATTATAACAGATATTTATTTCTGTAAAATCCATCCAAATTGTAAAAATATGGACATATGATAGCCATATTTAATATGTTCAATTACCCATCAGAAGTTTCAAAATTACACAAGTGAATATATTGTTAACATCACAAATGTGAGTAATAAGCTAAAACCAGAAATGATGCCATGAATTATTGAATTATTGCCCCAAATAAACAAAACAAAGATGCTGTTACAGTAGTCACATTAGCTCTGATAGTTTTTTGTGATGACAATTTCTAAACATATGAAGTAGTTATTGCTCTAAAGAGTCTTACACAGAAGAGTTGTGACTAACATTAACAGATCTCCATAGGTGCTGAGGTATAAGAATGGACAAAATGTTCATAATTACAATAAAGAATCTCATTATGGATTTATCCACTAAATATCACCTGAGACAAAGGCCCATGGATCTAAACATCAAGTTTTCCGTACATTTCCTTTTGTTTGTCTTCATGTTGCATTAATAACTTTCAACTAAACACATTTAAATATCACCTCCTTATTTTTCTGCTCAACATATGCAAAAAAGTAATTTGGCTAATAGTGAGTCAATGATTACTTTCGATATGACATATTTGTAATCATTCATAACACAGTTACTGTGTTAGTCAAGCTTGTCCGTTAAAGAATTGTTTCCAGTGCAGTGTGTCTACAATTGTCTTCTTTTTGTTTTAGTACTGAAAGATGTAACATGTTAAAAAAGGATCCCTGAAGAAAAGAGATCTATGACTATAGAGCAGTAAGGGTAATAGGATTTCTCACGTCTCTTCGCTCAGTGTGGTTCAGCCGAGAAGACAATGTGTGTCTTATCTACTATAAGAAGCAAGACTTATCGACAGTTAAGAAGCCCTGTGCCTCCAAAAACCCTTAAGCCATATAAGCCCTATTTAAACCTATTTTGTATGTTGCAAAACAATTGTTACAAAAGGGATCATTAAATTGATTGTTGCGTAAGACAATAGTGTGTGGGTTATTTTGGGTCTCGAGTAAGTGTTCCACATTTATTTCGTTTTTTTGATTTCAGGGCATATTAAGGAATAGGGATGGAGACAGGAAATAGGATAATTGTTGTGGGTCTGTGGGTTATGAGTGGTAAAGATGACAGAGTCTGAGTCTCACGAAAACAGTTGAGGACTGAGTTGAAAATGTGATATCAAATCTTGTTCACCTAATGATTATTTTAATAATGATTATTCTGTTCTCCTCAGTGCTCTGAGGACGACTCAGATTCTGACAGGATGGAAAAACCCTAGTTTCAGAAAATAGATTTCTGAAAACACACCCCTCTGTCCTGTTGAGATTAAAAAGAACAATTGTTTCTGGATAGAGCAAAAATCACATCAGGGTGACCCTGACTGTTGACTGTAATCATTCACCAAAATACTGTGCGGAAAGAGTGTCCTGACCAAACCAAAATCAACTGGTTGAGCACGGTGTGGGCCTACTAATGTCTTTTTCTTACAATAAATTAATTGGGTAAAAATAATACAGTTGCTACTAGATATGTTCCACAAAGCTGGCTAACTAAATTAGCTGGGTAACATCGGTATACATTGCTGAAGTAAAAATATTTAATAGGATGTTTCAGTTTTTATATTTCACAGAGTAATAGTAACAGTTGTTGTTTTTGGACACTTTAATTGATGTAAAGCTAGTTTAATGACTAGAGGTGCCTATTTGTCTGGGTATTTTCATGAATGTTAGCCAGATAACCAGTTTGCCCCCTTGGTGATATACCCTCACTGTCTAATGAGGTGTGTGTTGTGTAACCATCACAAAGCTCCACAGATAGTGGCGAAAAATGATGTTGGAAAATACTGTCATAATTATGATAGACAGCACTTTATTTATAGAGGTCTAATAAAATGTTTAATGTTTTTTTGCCATGTGTTAAATTTGAATATGGTGAGGTCGGGTCTGACAGCCTGCCAGATGTCCACTGTAGATGATGAGAAAAGTGCACTCTGGGAGGATGTAGGGGTGTAAGCCACCATCCAACCTTAAAAGTAAACTATGATTATAATCTGCTGCCAACAGTGTGTTCTCGCATGTGATTTCATTCAAGCCAATTTGTATTCGTGTTTTGTGACATTTGGACTGGAAAACATTCGTGATGAGACATTCAGAAAAATTGAATGGGGACACGGTAAACGACACTGGTACACGACATTGGTACGACTCAGTGATGTAAAGTTAAAATGTGCTATTGTCCCTACTCCATAATTTCCCGGTAACAGTTATGTGATATTCGTTTTGTTATACAATATGTGTTAGGACTGCCCCTCCCACCCCCCACTGACTTTTCGTCTTGGTATTGCTGCGGCCACGGTTGCATCACTGATGTCAGTCACTGGTTTAAAAGGCAACCCCTATTTTTGCGATGGGAATGGTACGACCCAAGCTTTTCCCAGTTCTGCAGGTTCACCTGGATGTTGCTAGAATGTCCGTTTAGAGGAAGGGAGGGGTGGGGGGGAGCATCTGTTGTGGTACGGGATTAGCCTAGTGCTGCGGTATAAAACCTCGGTTTAATCTCGACAAGTGACACAGGGCTTTCGCCATCAACATCAAGCGATAGATAGCGGCAAAGGATCATTGCTCTATGTGCGTTCCTGAAACGCGTGAAAGAGAAGGAGTAAAAGAACAAAACAGAGAAGCATCTCGGTAA
Source organism: Albula glossodonta (assembly GCA_019788955.1). Lineage (NCBI taxonomy): Eukaryota > Metazoa > Chordata > Actinopteri > Albuliformes > Albulidae > Albula > Albula glossodonta. Next base: position 27,049,957 of record JAFBMS010000004.1, on the reverse strand, counting down.
ATAGGAGGAGAAATAAACTACTTGGACGCAGTCATGACCCAAGGAAAGGTATGTGTCTTTACTGTGGAATGTTTCAGTGGCATACGATCTCCATTTGGTTTCTAAGGTTATCCGGTTTATGGATATATATTTAGTAAATATTCAGTAAAAACAGGTGTAGTGTATATTGAACTGGAATGGGAATACTGAATGGGATGTTCTGTACTGAGGAATGAGTTTTGTAGAACTTTACCTCGATTGGATAACAGGTGCGCGGTCGCTGATGTTGCTCCTTGGCGCAGTTTGTTGTGTGTATCATTATCGATACTTGTTTATGTTAGTTGAAGTTTAGTCCTGAGACCTATTTCTGGAGCCTCATTTGAATATGGAAATACCATTAGACGCACCTCGAATACAGTGTGGCGGATTTCCGCAACTTTTCCGTTTCATAACAAAAAGAAATGCATTATTGTGTATGATTATTTACTTCATTTATTATATTATAATTTGTTTTTGCTTGAAAAATCGTAATGCTCGTACAAACGTACCATGAGTCATTCAAATGAATTCGTTTTTAAGAATGAACTGTTTCGGTCTCCAATCCTCTTATGTAATTAACTTTACGCAGGCTACTTGCTCCGAGCAGAAACTGCATTGAAAGAGCATAATTACGCGGTTTAATTGCGTCTTCAGGGTTTCAGTTGTAACATTAGTAGGTCTACATCTTGAAAATATTACAGAAAACCCTTTATATCTTTACTGACTCAGCGGACAATTTGCGTTTGTCTTCGTATCAGTGTAACCGGGCACCCATATTGAGCTGAATGGACTGTTCTTCAATGTATTCCATTGAACCCTCTACAATTTTAAGTTAAATTCAGTTTAAATTTTATTTGTATAGCTCTAATAGTGTAGAAATATTTATAAAACAACTTTAAACAGATCTCAGGCCTGAGACCCCCTCAGAGCAAGCCTAGCACAACAATGGCTAGGAAAAACTCCCTGACAGGAAGAAACCTGGAGCAAAACCCAGAGGAGAGAGCCCATCTGCTTTTGGCTGGCACTCGTTAGACGAAGAGTTAAACGAGAAAGTAAATTTAATATTATATTTAATATATGAAAAGTAATTTATATGCAAAGTTAATCTTTGTGTAAGTACTTCTTAAGCATTCTGAGTCTTTGCCAATTTCATTTTGCTTCAGAGTTAGTTGGTCTGGACTGCTATGCACTTTCAATTTTTTTAGTACACAAATATTCTGTCAGTTTCCTGCATACCTGGCCGCTGCTTTAGTAGTAGAATGCGGGAGCTTTGAATAGTTAGTCCCAGGTAAGTCTCCACTCCAGACTGTCTGTGATGATGTCCATAAACTGCAGGCAAACCTGGTGGCCTCAGATTTCTGAGATTTGATTGGCCCATTTTGTTGCCTTTGAATACATTTATTACAGAACAGCCACCATGGAATTTTCTGGTTGTAAATAGACACTTTAAATTGTCATACCTACGCAAGATTGTGAGCAGTCAGAAGAAGTAGCCGGGGACCTAAATGTAAGTGATGGTGTAAAGACGCTCTGCTCTAAAAGCAGATTGTGAGCTCTGTGATTGGGTGATCGAGTCCAAGTCTCGCTATAGGCAGCCTAAGGCTGGAGGGAACAGTTGGCCCCGCCTCACCGAGGAAGGATGAGGGTAATCCAACTAGTTCTCTCAGTTCCATTGCTGCTGGTCAGACCAAACATGAACCAAAATTGTGCTGACATTGTAATCCTCCGACTACAAGGGCAGTATGTTATTGGTGGCGCATCTGCATTGTGGAAAGTAACGACATTCATCAGCATGTGAATTTAAGGAGAAACATGCTAACTGCTCTCCCCTTCAGAAACCAGAAGGGATGGCTGATATCAGGAGATCAGCTAGACCAGTTGTGTTCAGGTCAGGAAAAAGAGGAATAATTGGAGATAAGAAAGGAGTAAATTGCCACTGGTGTATTTGGAAGGAACATTTCTGGACCTGGGTAGCTCTATGCCCCAACAGACAGCAGTTTGTTCAACTGGTGGCTATGAGCCTGACCCAGCTGGTTGCCTTATCTGAGACTGGAGGTGCTGGCAGGGACCTTTCTTGGAAAACTGAAGATCTACAAGTGTGCTTGAAAACCAAGAAAGAAATGGTTCTACTTTATGTATTGTAAAATCCTGTTGTGTTATCCTAATGTAATAATGTAATATTAAACTGATAAACCATACTGTAATCCTGTTCTATTCCACATCCATCCAAAACCTTGTAGGTGTCACTCTCTTTCTATTCATTTGGAGGAGAAATGATGTACAATTCTGCTACTTGTTGACACTGTTACAAATGAGTGGTCCCCTTGGATTTTTTTTTCCGTGAATGAAATTGACATTTTCGAACCCTGATTACTCCACCAGTGAGTAGATATCAATTCATGAAACGTTCCAACACTAAAACAATGGTTCACATAATGTTCACTAAGTGAATAATTTCTTATAATGTAAATGCATGAGCTAAATATGCCACCATGTTTTTAATGTACTGCCAAATGAGTACTGGTGAGAAATTAGTTCTTTGTACAGTTTTGAAATATTTGCAAATGGGATGGTTGATTTGGTATTAGTATCTTGAGTGAAAGTGGGATTTTTGACTAAAACTTGACACATTATATTGTCATGATAAATTCCACAGTGAGAGGCCCACAAAATATGTACAGCAGTTGATGTTTACATATTGCATTTGTCATATTGGAGAAACATATCTTTAGGTCATACGAATGATCAGTTTTAGAGAGAGAGATAGTAAACACTCTAATAGAAATAAAAATTCAATGAAGATTTCCGCTGACAAAGGTTTTGGTCCAGGACTAGGTTTAATCCATGTCTGGGAAACCAGGCCGTGGTGTCTTTTCAATAAAAAAAAGACTTTACATTCCAACGTAACAGTTTTAATTATGTTATATTTTAAAGGAAATAAACAAACGGGTCTGTTGGAATGTGCATTTTTCATGTTCTGTTAAAACGCATAAGAAAGTATTCTTTATAATTTCTTATAGTTTGCCGTTTGAGAGGAACCCTCCTTTTTAATGGTTTTTTTCCATTTCCAGATCTCCGTGGCAAATAAGGCAGCCAATGGTGAAGGGGCTAAGCCAGGTGCCCCGCCCACCTATGAGGAGGCCACAAAAGGTAACCAGACCTGGAAAAATGGGTCTAAAAAATTACAAATAATCTGTAGGAGAGACAGATATGATTATTCACTACTCTGTCTTTGTCGCTACAGGCTCCAACGGGGGTTACCCTGGTGATGCAGAGATCCTGACGGAGTTCAGCTGGGAGGACAAGAACATCCGACGGATTTTCATCCGCAAGGTGAGGCCAGAGCTTATGACAGGCCTCAGCGGGCGTTTCCCCCATATTTTTTCAGTGCCAATTGTGAAAGCTTTTAAATGACTATTGATTGTCAAACGTATGTCCATGTAAAATGCAAGTGTAAGTCAAGTCCCCATGTGTTAGAGATTGAAGGTTTTCACACCTCATAAATAACGGCCATAATCGGTGGTCCAGGATCAGTTTTCAATATTTACTTTCTGCTGGTTACAGGTAGAATTTATGTAAGCACAACAGGTCCCAGACCAGTGCCAACAAATTCTTATTGAGTCAAAGAAATGATCTTAAAGAGTTTCATCTTAAAGAGAAAACCTACCTTATTTTAAAGTCGTATGGTTGGGAAATGTGAACCTAGCTTACGCAAAACTTTACCAGAACATTGGGGCAGATTTAGAACAGATTCTCGTTGGGTTTTGACCCAATTTACAGTGTGAACATTATGAAAAAATTGATTGTCCAGTTGTTTCTCACAGTATCCATTGTGGCTCTTTCTCTCATGCCCTTATTTCCTCAGGTCTATGCCATTTTGATGATCCAGTTGTTTGTCACAGTGGCCATTGTGGCTCTTTTCACCTTCTGGTGAGTCCTTCTTTTGTACCATTATGTGTCCAATAAAAAATGTGAGACTGAGAGCCTCTGGGTTGTTCATGCGGTAAGATACTTGAATCTTGATACTTGAATAAGATACTTGAAGCGATGCCTGGATCTCCACATTGCCAGCCCTGTCTTGCCAGGGAATGATAGGGGTTAAGCTGGTCGAGTTTGTTAGGCTCAAGGCTTTCTAGTCCCTCCTGGTCAGCTGGGCACCTGCAGGTACACGAACCAAGCATCTGCAGACTTTGTCATCCTGGTATGGCAAAGGCCGAATGTGCTCGCTGGCATGTGTCTAGTGCCGAAAGAAGAGAAGGCTATGAGCAGGAATGAATTAGTGAATTAGTTCCATATCTTCCTCTTCATGAGTAGGCAGTAGAAGGTTGCTGCAGGAGTCTAATGAGTTCAACTGAGTCCATAGTGGGGGGAAAAATGGGAAAAATATTTTTAAAAAAAGAATTTGAGATTCTGTCCTTGTTTTTGTCTGAATACTCTCTCTGTTAAGTCTCCATAAACTCTCTTTTGCAGTGACCCAGTGAGGTTTTATGTCCAGACTCACCCCAGCTTGTACTGGGCATCACAGTAAGTGAATGTTTCATTGTTACAACACAAATGGGTAATAATTTAGATGCAGAAATAGCTTATAAAGACTGTAACATGTAGTTTATAATCATTTGTAATCTGATTATTAATCATTATATATGGTTAGCTAAAGTGTTTGTAAACAATTACACTGTCTGGTTGAGATGAGTTGATCTTGGTAACCACTATTGTCTGACTTCCTGATTCCTGTGCCAGGTCAAAGGTCACCTGGAAGTCTGATCTGAGCACTGGATCAGTGATCAAGTGTTGTTACAAAGTCAAACTTGCCAGCGTAATTTACTAGTATTCACTAAAACATCAGCTTATCGTATGTTCTGTTTAATAAACAGATTACTAACGATTAATAAACTACTTATTGTGTTTATAAGTGGATTTTTAGCATTACTTAATCTAAAGTGCTACCCAGAAATGCTTCTGTTTATTTCCTTTTTTTGATAATCTTGATCTATTATTATGTTAACTTTATGTATTATTGTCTTAGCTGGATATTCATATTCTGAATGGTTAAATTCTCACCTGTGTTCATTAATCCTAATAATAAATCCATTCATGTAGATAAGATTCTGATATCATCTGTGGCCTTCCATATTAACAGTTATCATATTACACTTATTGAGATGATGGTTGATACTGAGAGATGATTTTATCCAAAAAATTGCCCAGGGTAGCAGTGTGGGGTACTCAGGTACTCAGACCTGACCATATTGTTGGTACACCAGGGCTTGAACCACCAACCTTCTGGGTCCCAGTTGTGCACCACTGACTCTAGGCTATTGGCTTCCCCTGGTGGTTTTGTTTGCGTCATAGACTGTAAATGAACACAAACTTCTCTGTTACTGATCTTAATTATTTTGCTCCTTTAACAGCATAGTGTTTTTTGGGACCTACCTCACGCTGGTCTGCTGTGCCGCTCCTAGGTGAGTGTTTACGATATTCTTCGATATGAAATACTGAGAACAATCACATGATTGTCACCGATCAGGCCAGCGTCCATGATACCAATTTCACATCACAGTGTAAATAAGGCCTTGGCTTTCTTATGTATCCTCTGTAATATTTAATTTATGTAATTTTATGCTGATGTTGGATGTGTGAAAAGTCTGTGTATTGTTAATTATTAAGAAAAGAAAACAAAAATGGACGAGCAACACAAAATTTTCTCACAGCCATTTTTCTGTACTTTCGATTGCAGGAGGCTGTTTCCGTGGAACCTGATCCTGTTGGCCATATTTGTGAGTGTTCTAAGGGGAAACGAATGATGTGTAACATGAATGGGGTTCTGTTATGCAGTGATTTTTCATCTAATTTTCACTTGGCACAGCGCAAATAATTAACAGAACAATTGTCTCTCGAACTTCTCTGCGATATCGTCTAAAAATAATAGTATGTCATTTTGTTTGAATCGTTGCTGCACATGCTTTGCATTTGAAGAAATTGCTGTGTTAATTTTACGTAACATCGGTGTGAATTTTCTGTTGGCAACATGCATGGTATTAAAGTGTGTGTATGCACCTCCTTGATTGTGATGACAAATCCTGTCCTGTGAATCAAAAAAAAAAATCTGTAATATCAAATCAGGCTGATATTGTTGTTTGTGTTCATATAGAGGTGTATCAAATTATATTGCTGTCACAATCATGCAAATTCGTACCTTGCTTTTGGTTTGATAACCAGATATTGAGACCAATGATAAATTCTGTAACTCAGCGCCTTAAAGGATAAAAGGGTGCAATGATATTCCTAGCACTTTGGAATCTAATTTTTGTGGTGCCAGTATAAAAGATTATCTGGACTTCCACAGGAAACAGCATTATTGGTCAGGATATGATGTCATTCAAGTGAGGAGAGTTTTAATCTGGGGGGTGTTTCCTGTCTCGTTCAGTAGTGAGTCCTCCTGTTGATCTGGCTTTGCAAAATCCAGTTTTCAGGTGCAGCAGCCACACAGCTCAGCTCACAGGTGGCCTACGGTGCACCTGCTAATCCCGTGCTTTTCCTAAACTTTAATTTCAGGTTGAATTTCAGCTAAGGACAAAGCATGCTAAAGTCGTAATCCGGGCCTTGTAGCCATGTGGTGCTAACCACGGCCTCTTGTGTTACAGACACTGTCGCTCTGCTACATGACAGGGACACTATCCAGGTAGAGTAGCGCCAATGAGTGCTCTAACCATCACTGCGCCCACTAATTCTCACCGTTGTCTGTGTCTTTGTCCTTGTTTTCTGTTTGCATGCTTTCATAGACCGTCAGCATGGCCAGCATGATGGCTTTTGTGTCAAGGTAAACCAGCTAAAACGTGCTACTCTGTGGTAACCTCACTGCCTATGCTAAGCTAAACCCGTCACACTATTCCTGCAGCAGCAAAACTGTGAATTTTCGTTTTACTTCATGCCTCACTGTATGATATACATTGCAGACACACTTTTGGTTTGCTTGAAAGAACTAACTTTCGATGTTTTTTTGGGAACGTAGAGATCTACTGGATTTATATCTCAATCTAAATCTATGCAGTATTTCATTCACAGTAGTGAACAGCACTTCAGCACAATTTTTCTTACATGTCTGACAGTGATATAATGTAAGCTGGTTAAATATTTGAAGAAACACAAATAGCGGTAAAATATGTCTAAGATGTAATAGTTATTTCTTGAAAGGGCTGTAGTGTCTGCATAGTTTAATATACTACCCAGGCCGTCGGGACACCTCTTAATAAACTGAACAATTGAGCCCCAGATTCTGCTAGCATTAGCAGTTTTCGTCACACCTGAAAAGACCCTCCAAAATGTGCCACAGTGAACAGAACTGGGTAGCCCTACTTTAAATTTTAAATAACATAATCACATGAGCATAGGTAATGCAGAGATGCTCCTTTTGAATGGACCTGCTGGATGACCGATCCTTATTTCTCTTGAATAGCTTTTACAACACCAAGTCGGTAGTTCTGTGCATTGGGATCACCGCCATGGTCTGTCTGTGCGTCACCGTCTTCAGCTTCCAAACCAAGGTGAGGAATTGCCACATTCCCTACTCCATATAGAACTATGAGCTTCTCATCTCTTTTCACACAAGGTTGTGGTGCATAATAGACATAAGTAGCGTGTAACGTACTCAGAGCTCACATAATGTGGGATGGTAGCAATGTGGCCAAGTGAGGCACTGGCTATGCAGAAGAAACAAATTAAGAGCACAGGCACTGCTGGGATTTGAACCCAGGATCTCCTGTTTACTAGACAGGCGCTTTAACCAACTAAGCCACAGCACCCTCCTTGTTAGTCTCTCTTTGCTGTATGGAAAAAATGCATAAATGAATAAATAAAACTGATGAGATGTTGAGAGGATGAGAAGGAATGCACAGTACTTGTTCAGAGGTGTGACAAAACACTGCATCCTAACTATATGTTTGGCTGGCCTTGCTTGTTTAAGTTATGGTTCGTATAAGAACTGTAGTGAAAACAATAGACCTCCGGCATGGATGGATGTTGCTACGATTAGACATCCATGCGATAATCCTTTTATTTCCAACAGTCTGATTGGTCAAGAACCATAAGAACCACAACCAAATTCAAATACTTTTGCGAAACTGCATTCTTTAGCGAAAGAGTCCCTACCTAAAATTTTGACCCATTGTTTTCTGAGCTATAATGTATACCCATAAAATTTTTAAGAGTTTCGGATGTGGGGGAAGTGCTTAAAATTTGCCAGTTTAGTATGCGCAGATGTGGTTGTTCTCACCATTTGTTGACACAATGTGACATGCGATGCCATCGGTCTGTAAAGGCGATCGACAATGCAAATGGTAATAACGATAACAATAACAATTCAGACAGTAACACAGAAAATGAGAACAAAAGATTGTGTGGATTCATGTGGTGCCACAGAGCACTATAGTTCTTATCTGAGCCATCACTAATTCTGTTGCATGTCACCAGTGCATACAGAAAACTGATCGCCCAACGTGGGGCTCGAACCCACGACCCTGAGATTAAGAGTCTCATGCTCTACCGACTGAGCTAGCCGGGCAAACGTGCACTTAGCTCCTGCTGTTGCACTGCAGTGAGACAAATATATTCTTGGAATCACCTCAAGTACAAGGCTAAAATGAGGAGTAATAAAATGGAGCAGGTGGCACACTGTACTTACTGCAGTCTCTGTGGCGCAATCGGTTAGCGCGTTCGGCTGTTAACCGAAAGGTTGGTGGTTCGAGCCCACCCAGGGACGGCTGAATTTTCCCTCCGTCTTTATTGTAGGAGTTTGCTGATCCGCGGAGAATCTGGGTGATCATGTACGACCCCCTTAACATGTGTGGACCCTTGTTCTCCCGGAAATAAGGGGTGCGTTTTGACACTTCTCTCCTCCTTTCATCCTCTCTCCTACTACCGCTCATCTCCTGCCAGGAAGTATGTGGAGGAAAAGAGGGCAGGAAACAAACAGAGGAGAGGAGGGAAGGAGGAGATCCTAAGAAAATTGAAACAGCTAATCCGCTTCCCCAGTCTTCAAAATCGATGACGTCTATTGATGAAGTACTTAACTTTGACTGATGTCCAGCATACCTAAGCCAACCACGCTTCTCGTCCACGCCAGTCCCTTTTTATGCATTAAAATGTTACTCTCATTCTGCTGTTTGGAGTAATGATTTCACATAAAAATACACAAGGAAATCAATAGACCTGCTGCTACAGTAACATGCTCACTTTTGCATTAGTTAAATTACCATTCACAACCCCAAAACGTGGACATACCGGGTTTCTGTGAGTACATTTGTAAAAGCAAATGGTACTGTTTGCCCAGGAATATAAATCTGCCGGTTACCGTTTACTGTTCTTGGCACTTATGGCACTTATATTTCAGTGTTGGTAAATTCCTTATCCTGAACTTTTCTACAGTAGAAAGGTGAATGGTTTTTTAATCTGACTGGTCTTGACCTCAATGGTGTCACCAAGATATGCCAAAACATACCAGCAGGATACATCGATGTATCCTTTGTTTGAAGGAGATGAAGAAATAAATTTAGCCTCCTTCTCTTTCCATCTACGATTAGAGGGAGGTGGGGCACACAGATCAGTTTCCGGGGCACGGATGAGACCAGTTGGTAGTTGAGGAGAAGAAGATACAAATTTTGAGCGCTGAAATGCACCCAGGCTGGAAAAAAGTTCGACCCCAAGGCCTTTCTGCTGGAGTTTGCTATGCTGCCACTGATTTTCTTCAAGAAATCCATGCCCTGGACAAGGAGCAAACTAAACAGTGGCATAGGTTGCGGCTGGTGCGGGCCAGAAGTCGAATATCACTGGCTCGCAAAGCCTGTGCTCCTGGTGGGGATAACTGCCATCCACTGCCAAACATACACTTTCTTAAAATATGCTTTGCCAATACATTCACAAAGAAGCATTTGGACACTAAATGTGCATGTTGCTGCACTTTATTGATGCATATTAATGGGTTAATAGTTATGCTAAGGTGGATTTTGTTTGGCCCTTGGATCGCTAGCTCACTTCCCCGCTTTATAACTACTGTTCTGCTGTAAGCCAAGAGGCCGTTCGCCCGCTAAGCACTTGTATGACATCATCGGAGCTGCAAAACTAGCACAACTTGGAGAAGTAGAAGTATCAAAGTTCGCCAGGTACACTGTATTCATTACTGTAATCAGGCAGGGTTTGGAGTTACTTTCTGGTCTGTCTCTATCCAGGTTGATGTCACCTCCTGTCACGGTGTGCTGTTCGTCATGTGCATGGCCACGTTCTTTTGTGCGATCGTCATGGCTATCGTTGTCCCTTTCGGATACGTGAGTAATACTGTCCCAATCCCATTGCCCCTCTTCCCATTAAACACAAGCGGACTAAATAAGGCCAGTTTAAAAATAGGCAAGGTTCCCTTTGTACTGCTTTAGTGTGGGATTATTTAGAGCAGCAGAAGGTGGTGAGATAATGGCCAGGTTGTTTGAGCAGTTCTCGGTGCTTCTAGAGAGTTCCATTCTTAGGAGGATTACAATGACACTGTCCTAATCCCCCAGTGACCCAGCAAGTCTGTTACCATTCCGATATTTTTTCCCAGTAGCTCTTGAGTCAGTTAAAACCTGTCTTTTATTTTAGGTTCCCTGGCTACACGCCATCTATGGTGTCGTGGGAGCAATGTTCTTCACCTTGGTAAGTGTCAGAGGTCTAGGCAGCTCCCATTGATTTACAAGTGTCCAATCCAGCATTGTCTTTAATGCTCCTTCCCCTCGTTTTCTGTTCCGTAGTTCCTAGCATTTGACACTCAGCTGCTGATGGGAAACAAGCAATATGCCATGAGTCCAGAAGAGTACATCTTCGCCACACTCAGCATCTACTTGGACATCATCTACCTCTTCTCATTCCTCCTCCAAATTTTCGGGACGGGTCGGGAATGATTCCAGACCACTGGGTCATCGCACATACCGAAAGGCATTCCACCACATTCGTCCAGTTTTGCTCTCTTTCCTGAGTCCAGGGGTTTAACCCCTCCCATCAGTCAGTGACTCCACTGCATGATTGGGTCATCTTTAAACTAGCTCCACTGTTCAAACTGTTTCTGGTTCTAATACACACGTCCACCTGTGAAATTTTGTGACGTTGAGGATTTAGGATTCCATCAAGTTGTCCTTAACTTTGATTCACATTTGAAAGAAAAGTTTCTGTTCGTTTATCACAACCAAGCCGAGGCAAGTTCCTCAAACATGAACATTAAATTTCCAAATTGTGTTTGAAGAAGAAGCAAACTCTTGCCTATTCACTGAGTCAGACTTAAGGAAAAACGCTGATGGAATCCTCGATTTTTGACTGTGATCCAGCAAACTCGATGCTGCGCATCATTACCTCACTGCAGCGATCTGATGCCATCACCGCGTTGCATAATACCCAGAGGGCTGCTTGATTCCGCCATTTACATCTCAGTACCTTTCAACTGTCAGGTTTTCAGCCAAAAACAAACAGGAGCCAGATTATTATGAACTTTCATAATTAGGAGTGTATTGGTAGTGAAGGCCAGACCTCAATGATGTTATTACAAAATAAGCAAGAATGAGTAGCATTGATTCCTTTGCAGTCTTTGTTGTCAGTACGTAAATATGTTCACACCTTTTCTGTTTGTTCCCTGCATTCTCTGTTTTGTAAGCACGTGGTTTATACTGAAAAACATCTCAGTCAGTTGCGTTGTGTCGTCCTATATTAAGATTCAGTTTTCATGTCTTGGTTGTGTTTTCAATGTATTTTCGAAATATCCTATTTTAGCTAAAGCCTTTGTAGAACAAATATTTTTTAATAATTGCATCATTGCAAACATGTAAATAGTTATGTCTCGGCTTCCCAGGATTTTCCCTGTTAAACACGAACATATTTAGACATGTAACTTATACGTTACATAAATGAAATGTGAAAATAAAGTAGAAATTCATTTTTGAATCTTAGGAAGCCTAGCTTTAACATTCACAAGTGGAAACTATGTGAATTCCCTGTAGGTGTTTTCACCCCATTATATTCTTGACTTTCCTGCATGCCAGGTTTTTAGTTAATGTTTCTATTTTGACACCAGTCAAGTTAGCCTTCTCTCTCATTTATGGTTTGTGAGTGCCGTTCTATGTGCATTCAGACTCTTCTCATCAAGGTAGCTATTCTCATCAAGCATAGCAATGTGCCACATATTACAATTGCATAAAGACCATGCTGGTCCAGCCATATTGCTTTAAGTGAACAGGAGAGACAAGCTATAATTGAATATATTACTACTTTCCAACGCGCTTATAAGAACAGTGTCTGTCTCAGAGGATTTAAAGATGGTCTTTAATGGCCCGCTTTGCTCTTCCAAACATTTTCCTGAGATATATTGCATCCTAGTTTGAGAATGGTGCTGGCGCAATTGCCCATGTCCGAAAATCGACAAGTCAGTTATAGGCAGAGTAATTGGACTGTAACTATTGAGTTGAGTTTAGGAAATCATAAATGATTTTTGATTTGTGATCCATGCAACCTCGACATCTTGATGCTTCGCTGGTTTCCATTTGTTCTAAGTTTCTCTTGTTTTGAACATCTTTTGCCCCTCTCTTTGAGAAGATGAGAGAGGGCTGGCTAGAGGAGAATCAGTAGCTTTGGATTAAGACAATCATGCGATTCAAGCGGATAAAGGATTTTCTCTACTGAAAGAACCTTTATTTAGCTCCTGTGCTGAAGAACGGACATTGATTGAACAGTAAAAATGGACATTTATTTACGTAAACATTTTACATGAAGCCGTAAAACTAAAATACATGGTATTTGTTCATTTACACTGTAATTAAAAATAAGGGAAATTAATCATTGTGACAAACAGATTGGCCATTCTTTGAATATTTAATGCTTTGATGAAGAGGAAAATTATTCTCAGAAAAAGAGTGTAACACTATATGCTTCATATTCTATGATTTTTCTTTGTTTCATCAGATTTAATCCTACATTATTTATGCATACAAGCGTGTTGCATTGTATGTATTTTGAAAGCATTGTTCTAGGGCAGGTATTAACAGCTAAACTGTGAAAGTTAATTTAGCATGCGTCCCATTGTACGACATAATTTTAGTTATTTGTTTTGCTTAAGGGAATGGTAGCAACAATGTTTATTTTTGACCAGCCATTTATTTGTAGTTATTGATACGCTTTTGAGAACACAAGGGTTATGTCTGATGCCAAAACCAGCAGATAAAATATGTATGTTATGTGTGATAAGTAAAAAAACCGAGGAATTAGTGTGCGCAGGGCAGTGATATTCTTTCATATTCAGGGTAATGCTGTTCTCAGATTTTACACATTTTGATGGAAAATGTGAAACCCATATCTCTATGTAAGGAACCTGTGAAACCCATATCGCTATGTAAGTCTATGCAGGTCCAGCCAATCACAGTTCAAGGGCAAGTTGCCCTGCAATACCTATTTGAACTCTTAAATGTGGCCTTTTGGAACACAGTAATGAATACGATAATAGCATAAGTGAAATGACATGTTACAAAGTTGTTTGAGAAACGTGTTTTAAGGTTCTTTTCACTTTATACTAAAGGTCTTTTAAACTTTTTGTCTTATCCAAATCACACTTGTATCAGGTAGTAAGTGCACTGAGAGAAAGGAGCTCTGCTATTTTTGTGAGATAATGAAAAGATTCTGCTCGCTCCAAAGGTATCCCATTTTCCCTGTATGAACTGAAGCACATTCTGTATATTTTATTGTGTAATTATTTATGTATTTATTTAATGGGGGAAATGAAGATTGTATTTTCTCTACATTCAAAATAAACTATTCAATACTGAGTCCATGTATTAGTGTTTAATTTGCTACAAATCAAAACTGTGATTCAGCAACACTAAAAAAGTGTATTGTATCGAAGAAGAGCAAGATTAGTTTAATAGCTCATTGTTTGAGTTGCCCATTTCTGCATCATTATTTTGAAATTGAATTCGCAAAATGGGCTTTTTCAGAATGTTGTATATTATGGTGTATATTATGACTGACTAAACAAATAACGTCTAGAAATGCCCTACTTGTCCTCTGCACATCAGAGTTTCTGAGTATAACTATATTCATTATGGGTAAAGTGATGGAAAAAACAATATGCAATGCATCAAATATAAAACATTGAGTTTTTGCATGTACTGTTTGAAAATAATGACATGGACGTTGGACAATTGATAAATGACTGCCTTAATGTTATTGATATGCAGTCTTTAGAATCATTGTGAAATTACTGTAAGAAATTTATATTAATTTTACTGAGAAGGATCAGGAACTGGCCTGGAAAATAATTCATGTTGTCAAATAACATCTCCAATTAACAGAAATAATACTTTGGAACGTCTTCAGAATTAAAGGATATGAAAATAAACAATTTAATAGAACATGTAAGGACTTGAACATGGGAGGAACAAGTCACAACCAATTCCATTTCAAAGTGTATGACTGTGACTTCCTCTTTATACTGTGTGCCATTCGGGTAAACAGGGAAAAGCTATGCTATTGTAAGACATGATTGTAAACGGCGTTGGGTATTTTACTTAGAAAAAGTAATATTGGATATTATGTATTACTTGACCGTTCATGTAACATAATATCCATGCATATTATGCAATTTAAGAAGTAACTTGTATTTCTTTTGTTACTGGGGTCCATAATACACTCAAACGGCAGTACTTACATTATTGTTACTGCTGTAACTGCATTACAAAGCAGTGGTGTGCCACCCCCCACCCCCACCCCCCATGGGGGGTTCAGAATTGGGAGGGGGGGCCATCCAATGTTAAGCAAATGCCAGGGTTTCAATAATACACACAGGTGAAAAACAAGAACTTTTTTAATTAAAAAAAGAAAACTGACATTTCAAAATCCAAAGAAGTAAAACCAAAGAAGAAACATCAGTATCATCAACAACAACAACAACAACAAAAAAACACAATTACAAAGCTGTGATTTTTTCTCCATGAATAAAAGAAAACGGTAACAAAGAATCAGAAACTATGGCACAGGAAGACAAAAATAGCTAGCTAGCTAGCTAAATACCAAAAAAAAAGTTTCTCTTTTCATATATTATACAAATGAATTTTTGTATAATTGAGGAAAATGTTGGAAAGCTGATGTGTTGTGAGTGATGAGCCAGTTGCATATTTGTGGTCACAAAAAGATGATGCTAAAACCTGGAGAATTAAAAGTTTGGCCCTGGGAAGTTGAGGTACATCTGGAAGAACCGATGGTCCAAAAACATGACTCTGACCCCTTAGCCCAAACGTACGTCCGGTGACCATGCCCTTCAAGTGTACACTGTGACAGCTGATATTCCCCTTTTTACTTGTGTGTTAGCATAACCCCTGAACACTCTGTAAAATTTGGAATATAAATTTGGATTTGGAAATATGTGGTAAGATGGAACGATTTGGTGTTGCATGCAACAGATATCAAAAACTTAAGGCGGGATATGATACTGAAGATTTTAAAATGATGATTCACAAAAAAATGTGAACAGGTACTAAGCTCTATAGATTTTATTGTAAATGGCAGTTATAGTAAAATGTCCATGAACAGGAGGGATTTTTTTTAAAAAATTCCTTCTGCTTTTCCGAAAATGACACTGATGCGGCAGAGAAGTAAATCCATTCTATGCAATAAAATAAATTTTGGTCAAAATTTAAAACAGTATTCTGAAACTACAGATATAGAACTCTTTCACAAAAGTTTGGTGGCAATTTTGGTTTCTAACACCTATGAGCCATGCAAAGACCATCAAACAGAACGATGGTGCAGACTCTTCCACAAGACGATTATTGCCCTTACTTTACTTTTGAACATACCATCTTGGTCTACTTCACAGCTGAAGTATGACAACAATCACTAAATTTAATATTAGATATGTTTGGGTGACATTTAGCATCTTTTCATATTATGTTTTAATTTCAAACTATACGATAAAGGCTGTATGTCAGTACGTGGCCTGCATACTGTTTGTCACCCTTCTTATTGGTCTGTCTGTAGTGAACCACACAGAAAAAGAACGATCATTTAACCTATAACAACATTGGATCATTCAACAACTAACCCTTGGAGAAACAGACTACAGATACCGGTATTGTTTTAATAAAAATTTTTGCTGATGTTTAAAAAAGGCAAAGTCAACCCATGAATCTACTGAATTGACTGACAACTATATTTACATAACGACATAACTATAACATATAGAACCTTAAATATATTGTTGCACCAAAGTTGTCAAAGGCACATATGTATGTCTGAAAAACATCATGCAATCCCAATTTTTGGTACAAAGTACCATTATTTTTAAGGCCCAATTTCAATTTGCTTAGTGTTTAAGACGCTGTTGAAAAGGTTATCATCACACATCTCAATGATATAGAATTGCTTTTTAAATAAAAAAAAATAATAATGATGATAAACATGTCATTCATTATGAAATAATATATGATTTCAACCTTACACAGTCACTCTTATCTATGCTATTTTAACCACGAATCAGGACTGAGCCGTTTGCCAGAAACGTATAAAGGTGTCACTCTCAACGTATATTTTGTGACGAAAATGTGTTTTTAATTTACATTTTAAAAAGACGAAATCTTCCTATATAGTAAAGGCCATTTGAGATCAATGAGCTGAACCTTGAGTTGTCACAGTTTGAAAGAATGGGGAAAAACACCCGTGCCTCGCAAACAATTAATCCTCCAGGTTTTGTATTATGGATTGACATATTTCGTTTTGGAAAACCAGTGTCGCTCGGATCTCACAAACGGCTTTCACATCTCCTGTTAGCAGCAAAAACCTTTTGAAACTATGAAATAAACCATTTAAGCTACATGAACTGATCGATGGAAGACAGCGAGGAAATTCACAATTTTTACACACACTGATAAGGCTAGTGTATTTAAAAAAAAATGTAGAAAAAACACACAAGGATTGTTTGAAAAAGAGCCTACTTAAAGCACAATCAATGAGCTACCTCAACTACTGTGCCAACTCCAACCGGTCCTCTGTATTTTTCGTTATTGGCTAATAAATTTCCTCTGAAAATGTTCCTATTATTTAAAGTTTGAGATATTGAGGTAACATACCGATCCTACAAATGACAAAACAAAAAATAATCATTTCCTTTGTTGTTGTGAGTTCCGTTACACTTCTTACAAAGTTTGGGAAAAAAATCTGGAAGAGCTAGCCTCGACATAACAAGATGACCCTCCTTTCTCCGACTTTGAGTAAAATGTGAATTGGCACCGACAGAAGACACAAATTTCGAGGAAAACACTGTGACGTTACAACTGGTCATTTCATAGATTCAAAGTTATGTTGTATTTCCATATGTAGTGGCTGAGACACGATTTGTCAGTTTCACTTTTAGTCGAGAATCTCCTTCATGAGGTGCATTCTGTGTGATAAACCTGTGACTATGTGTATATCTGAGCACTAAAAAGCACAAAACAATAAATCAGACAACAATACAGTTACAGCTAAGTTACAGGGGGGAAAAACATCAAATGGAAGGATGGTCCTAACATTGTCTCAAAAATAAAAGGGGAAAGCTGAGGGTTCGGATATACACAGACAGATAAACTCTGAAATCTCATGACTGGCACTTTTCCTTGTGCATAGCATTCCCTGCTTGCTTATTGATATTGTGATTCGATACACCCAAATGTTGTCAACATTTTCTTTTCACACGCCCCATGAAACCGTTATAAAAACACCAAAACAGAGTCTTATATGGTTAGGCGTCCGCAAAACTGTCCAGCAACAGGTTGACATTGACTTTTCTGACCAGACAGGACATTAGCAAGTAAAAAACGGACAATACACTCCTCATTCACATGCCTAAACGAATATGAGATTTCATATTCTTAATCCTCTACTCAGGTCCTCTGACAAACATCTTGCTAATTGGTGGATGGATGGCTTCGTAGTCTTTGGTAAAATTCATAAATTAAACTGTCCAAAGAGACAGACAAACAGACAGAGATAAACAGTGATAGAATGCAAGCATTGGAAACAGCGAGAGAGAGGAGCGTGTCTTTCTCTGAAGTCATTTGGGTTCCCCATTTTGTTGCACCAATATAAAATATAAGATCAAATTTATCAGGGCTAGGGTGGTTTGTTGACAAATTAACAACAGCTACAAATACCCAGTACACCAAAGATTATCATCGTACAAATAGCCTATACAGAACTAGATATCTTAATCATCAATTCTCTAGTATATAAAACTCAAGAGTAATTCAGGTTTAGAAGCCCGTTTAACGGTAATGCATTTTACTCCCCATGCCAACAAACGCCATAATTCCAAGAGAAATTAAATATGTAAGTAGCCAAATTGCGTACATTTGGATTAGCGATACATTCCCTTTCATGCACTGAGATCGCTGGTGACTGCCAAATCCTCAATATCTTTATGTGAGATGTTGCCCGTTCAATTCAGTTGTGTTCCATCACGTAGACACGACTTGTACACCTTTGCAAATAGTTTCCTGAAGCACATCCATACAGCTCAATCGTTCCGTTGGATTGTGCGTTTTGAGGTGGTTGACATTTCTCATAGACACGACAATGTACGGTTGACGTTGTCTAATTAAAAAAGATTGAACTATCTCTTACATTTCTCTGCAAAGTTACCTAGTTTTAGATAAACAATACTACATTACCAAATTGTGGAAAGAGTTATGTAGCTTGTTAACATCTATTTACCCTTTTTGCATTAACACTGTATTTAAAGTTCAACATTAGTAGAACCACAAAAAATTCCAAGTCTGTTTCGTGCATGTATGTGACTACTCTCCCTGTTTACTGTGCACACAGCATGGTATTGCATATTCTGATTTACGAGACCAAGGCCAACCAGATTCCTTTCCAGGCGTATTTTAAAGCTGTCACTATTTAACTCATATACTAAACAGGAAGATGCTGGTATGCCTCGGGACGTTAGAATAACTCTCACAACAAAAAATCGAAACTAAGTCTTACGGCCCTATTGTCATCGTTCTTCAAACGGATGCGCAATTGCGCAAAAAAGGAGCGGAGTTCGCACTGCGTTATTTCACCATTGACCAAAAACATTTCACATCTGATCTCTGCTGAAAACTATACAGGTTTTAGTATTTAGAAATACTTTGGGCCTGGAAATAATTGTGGAGATGCGTATAATATTGAATAAGTGTTTATGGGTCAAAATGATACTGGACCAGTGAGTTTTTCACTTGAGTATTCAATAGTCTTCCTTTAAGTGACGCAGTTTATTTTTTCTTTTATGAATTTTTAGCTTTTCCACAACACGTACAGCTTACACAATGTAAATCTCATGGCATTGTATATTTTTTTTGGTAGAATCAAAGTTGTTGGTTTTAAATTCAGGCAATTTCATGGACAACATATGAATTTTGAACCTTATTGCAAGGTCCCAAGATTTTCCATTTGTTATACATTATATTATCACACTTGAGACTAATGCTTCGGTCTTCAAAAGCACCGAGGGCTGTTTGATGCTCAAGCAAAACCCAGGGTAAGTATTTGGCTGGATGAATCAAGCATTTATGAAGGTAATGGCGACTGGCTTGCGAGTTTGGTTCGTCAACAAAATTAAGTAGAGTTACATTCGACAGATGTTTTTTTTTTTTTTCCTAGAAAATTAGCAGTTAATTTAAATGTCAAAGTCGTTCATTTTAAAAGACACTAGCAACATGACTTCAAAGATGACTAATGCTTTTTCAAAAAGCAACCCTAGACTTATTTAGAATGTGAAAAGTTCACTGGTAACTTCAGTGAGATAGACCACTCTTGTGGAAGTGCCGAAGCTGATAAGAAAGACAAGATTTCATTACAAACCATCCCCAAAAATACGGCAAAGCCCTTTTTTGGCTATGATTGCAAGCGAAAGCAAATATTGAAAAGAGCAAGATGTACAGTATCAGAAACAAAAGTGGAAAAAGAAAAAAAAAGTTTAAATAATTGTGTGGTTTGCATGGACCGTGCACAAACTCACAGACTCAAACAAAATTTCAAAATTCCTATGAATATTTAAAAAAGCTAAAATCTACACTCCTACAAAAGTTATTTCCCTATTAAAGATCTACATATCATAAAGAATTTAGTTTTAAAAACATTTTTCAACAAAAATGACAATTAATCTAAAAAAAGGTTTTCAAGTGTATTAAAAGCCCAAAAGAGAGAGAGAGAGAAAAAACGTTTTAAAAAATCTTAAAGGAAGCAGTAAAACAAGACAACAGCAGCATAGTGAAAGCAAAAATCTACAAGGATCCACAGCTACTCCCGCTATCTACAACAAATCTTTATCGGACACAAAACATCACTCTTTTAAAACTTTTGTCCAGAATGACATATTTCAAACATCTTTCCTTAGGTTAGTCTGTAGTGTACACTTATTTATTTAGTTTCTTTTATTTACTAACTGTTCTCTGGACTTCTTTCATCCGTGCGAAAAAGCGACATTTCCCAACAATTTTTATCAGCAACTACAAAGAACGAAACCGCTTAAAACCACTTCTTCTCCAGTGTGGTGCTCGGCAATAGGAACACCTCACAACACCCACCCTCCCTCCACCCGGAGATGCTAGTCAAGGTGAGATCATGGATGGAGCCCGTAGCTACCTGTGTCAGGACAGCACCCTGTGTCAGGATAGCACCGTTAACAGTTGCAAGAGCAGAGATATTATATTAACACAGATGAGTTGGAGAGATCTCAAATGCTAAAGCCCTACAACAATACCACAAACATTTCTAAACAACCAGATTCTGATTAATCTAGGTTTACGGCAATGACTGAATTAATAGGAGAAACGAGCTATGAGCTCTTGCTCTTTGTTTTAATGCAGAGAGTTTCCTCTTGCTCGATTCGACGTAAAGTACGTGAGTTCAGGTACGTTTATTCGCAAAGGATGGACAGATAGTTCGGCTCTGCATAGCATTACATGCTTTTGCATAGTTTAATTTAAAAATCTGCTGGGGATTAGAACTCCACAATAGTTCTGACAACCGATATCCCTTTTTGAAAGAGCGGTTTGTCTTTACAACACACAAATGCGAGTATTGATTGCACTGGCACTAGTTGTGTAACAGACTAATATTACGTATTACCTACATTATATATGGAGATATTTTCAGAGAAGGAGATCGAAGTTTTGAAATTATCAAAGGGGTAATAGTTTAAATTGTTCTAACACCACAACCTTCAAAGACTAAATATCACTACGATACATGTCATTACTACATTTTAATTAGCCATGTAATAGCAATTGTTTCTGTTTTCCACAACAAACACAGAATTGATTAACATTTGCTGTTTTGTACTACAAATGTAAGTAAGGGAAATTTTAAATGTTTTCTGAATATTTTCTTTCAATGTAAATTATTACAAAAATAAAACTGTTTTTTTAAGTGACAACAAAAATTGTGAGTCATGAATTGAGTTTGGTCTTAAAATATGACAAAACTTAAGAAATGTAAACATTTCTAGTAATAACGTAAATGAGAAGTAGTTTATTTTAAGATTCCTGAACTGAATTTTCTTTAGAGCTTTTTAGCACATGCTAAATACTTAACAAACATTACCTGGTAGCCGAACTGTGCAGAGAGCAACAAAACCCTCAAATAAGCTTTGACCCATATCAAGATAGGAAGCCATCTAGCTTCTATGTTAAGTATTTACATACTTTTGTTAAATAGACTAATTAAATAAACTATACATGATATGCTTGTGTTTTTCCTTTTACACTCTAAAAAAATAGAACTATGACCAAAATATAAATAGAACAATATTGATGATTGTCTTCTGCTCTTAATAAAATATTCTTGGTACTCCGTCTGAGGGAATTAGGTAAATTGTGTGTGTTATAAAAGACTATTTTAATAATCTTTACCACCTAACATATTTTTTGTATTATTTCTGCTCTCCAACTGTGCTGCCTCTCAATTTAACAGAAGCAGTTTAGCCCTGCTTTTAATTTGAAATCGATTCGAAGTAGTAGCTTTAAGCGGCTCTTCTGTTTATTTTTTTTTTTTTTAAGTTTTCTATGTTTCCTCTAGAAGAACAATAATGATAGCAAACCTACATTGCAAAATTAGAAAAAATGCATTGTTCGAGTTTTTGAATCTGTACAAAAAATTTCCTGCTGCTAACAAAATGTCAAAAAACAGACACAACTAAAAAATAAAAGTTTGCATATCTTACAGTAAAAAACCTTAAAAAGACACATTTAGTTCTAACTTTCTTTTCCTCGTCTCATTCTGCAACTCCAGAATGTTTCCAAAAATAAGAATTTGCTATATTGCGTGCACAAAAAAAAAACAACGCTTTGTTGTCATATCCTTTCTTAATCTGTTTTTTGTTTTCCCATGTTTCTACTTTTTTTCTATAATCAAAATACGAAAAAATTGGTGCTCCTTCTTCGAAATCCCCCACCTTTGGTTGATTGACTCCCGAAGAACAAAAAAAAAGCCTAAAGAAAAGAGCTGTTGTCCTCTTAAAAGAAGTGTATTTCCTTTTTTGACTTCTGTGTAAAAGTTCCGTAGTGCCCAGTGAGACCAGAGCCCCGGTCAGGTTTTCGTGAAGGAGTCCCCCGAGCCTGCTTCAGAATGTACCTTCTTGAAGACCTGAAGAAGAAAAGAGCAAAACCTCTGGTAAGAAACCTACGGAATAGAGCTTTTTCACCCATAATCCTCTATTAAAGACTCCTGTATCACATTGCTACAAACACACCTGGTCGTACTGAGTAATCAACAGCAGCTAAGGCGAATGGAGTAAATGGTCACCAATTTCATTTTGTGTTAGATTGCTGTTAGTGTTAGTGACCCCTGCTCTCAGCAGAGCTGTCTGTGTTACTGTTTTACAGTTGAACTTATGCATATGTTAAACTACTGACTGTCTGAGAAGTTAATACTACAAATTCATCATCAAAATTTGTATTTTTGGATAGCTCATACTGCTTAATAATTAAAAAACACTGAGAAGAGGAAAATAAATGAGAGTGAAACTTTGAGTTGCCCAGGCAACCTACATATTAAAAATGTTATAACATTAGATTGATTGATGTTGTGTCTCATATTTCTGTCAGACTGTACCCTCCTTGTGCCACTTCTATCTGTTTCAGCCTTTGGTCATAGACGGTTATGAAATGAAAAATAATAACAAAATAACAACCACAACCAATCGCTTGAGTAGCAAGCAGGCTAAAGTGGGTGCAGAATTAAATGGCGACCAACCAGGCTTCAGGTTATTTAGTGTAAGTGTACCTGCCCATTTTGCTGCAGTGAGCTCTTGTCAGAACTCTATCCTGAGACACCCACCTCTGCTTCACTTGCTGTGCTGGTAGGAGTAGTTTGTGTGTTCTGAGGGCGTTTCTATGGCAACCTGCTGCTGCTGGCCGCTGTTGTCCTGGAGGGAGGGAAGGGTAAGGGACTACTGGGACACGTGTCGTGAATATTAAGACGACGTAATGAACTTCACTGGATGACACTCCCCACGGTTGTGTCAAGAGCTGGCTTGAACATTCCTCACACAGTGAATCAACACCTTTACCTCACATACTCAGCCATTTTTATTTCCTCTATATCTCTTGAACTACAAAACTTACGATCACAATTTTCATCTGATGCAATTTGAAGTATGTTATGCATACAATATAATTACCATGGACTAGAATATCCTTTATTTGTATTTTTCCTTGACTTAGAGTACTGGTTATCCCCCCCCCACCCTGCATTGGGTTTCTTACCTCTACTGAGACACTGGAGGGAGGCACTGTGGTGTATTGTGGGATATATGTCCCTTGCATAGCTGTGTTAGCAGGCATATACTGTGAAAGGAGAAACAGACAAGTCAGTTAGCTGATGCTACTATCCCAAGTAAATTATACAGTTACCATATCCACATGCTATCCAGTTATATAGCTTAAAATGTACTGAGAGGCAATTCAAGGTTAAGTATCTTACTCAAGGGTACAACAGCAGTGTCCTTCTTAAGAACTGAAGCTACAAGTCCAGCTCCCTAAACGTTGTACCTCACTGCTGACCACTATTACTTTTAAGAGAGAGAAAAGGCTGAGGACGCTGAGTATAGGATAGGAGACTGTTAAAAATAAAGTTAAATGCCTGTTGATTTATTGATGAAGAACAAGCACTGCTAAAAATGTACACTGTTCCTTAATTTTAATGAACAGGTTTAATTTGATGTTGTTTTTATTTTGTTGGATGTCCTGTGTAAGTCCTTGTTTGTAAGGTGGTTTGCTCTATTGGATGTCTTGTGTAAGTTGACTCTTTTGTAATGTGGTTTGCTCTATATCCTGTGTAAGCTGTCTTTTGGAAATGGAAGGTGGTGTGCGTTAGGAGCAGAGACCGGGGGATGGACCGGTTCTTGTGGGGGGGGGGGGGGGGGGCGGCCCGTGGGGGGGGGACTGACCGTGCCAGTGCTGCCCAGCGAGAGGTGGCTGAGCTGCTGTGTTAGGGGCCCCATCATGGAGGTGGGCTGGATGGACATGGTGTGGTCCAACGAGGGGGTCAGGACCGTCCCCTGCATACAGAAAACACCACACACACATGCACACACACACACCAGGCATACAGCCCACAAATGTGCACACACATAAGCACACAGACACACACAAACATATGGACAAACACAAACAGCACAGGCAGACAGATGTCAGTGGAAGAGCTCACAGTGTGACAGAATCACAGTTACCTGTCTTTGCCTTATAATACCTGACAGTGCATCAGATAAAACAGTGTAATGAGGTACTTGTGAATATTCATATTTGATCAGTAAAGAGCCTCCCTTGTGCTGTTCTCTTTCTGCTGTTCTCCTATTCCACATACTTTCACAACATGAATGGCACACAGTGTGTGTCTCATGTTTGCATGTGTGTGATGTGTCCACTGTGATTGTTTGCAACACCTTGCAGTGCACTGAGATGTAGTGACGACATTTCCCCACAGGGGGCGCTGTCTGGGGACGACCCGACTCAGCAGTTCAGTCTTTAGGGATGCGGATAAGCAAATGTCATGTTTCAGTCTTGGCTGTTCATTAAAAAGTTACAGCCACT
This sequence comes from Albula glossodonta, assembly GCA_019788955.1. Classification (NCBI taxonomy): domain Eukaryota; kingdom Metazoa; phylum Chordata; class Actinopteri; order Albuliformes; family Albulidae; genus Albula; species Albula glossodonta. The sequence continues at coordinate 27,024,830 of JAFBMS010000004.1, read as the reverse complement.
CGCAGAATTCTTCAGCAGGACCATTAGCGTTAGCCGAGCACCAGAGCGGGAACGCTTATTGTGAATACAATCGTGTTACAGCACCTAGGATGGAGACAGGCTTACCGCTGGCTGCATGAGGTACGACTGGTGATGCATCCAGGAGGGACTGTGTACCTGGGGGGGGATTTGGGGGATGGGGGGGCAGGGAGGAATAGAGAGGACAGGGATAGGGGTACACATAAAAAGGTGAAGCAGAGGGATTTTTCATTCTTCATAGCATGAAACCAAAGTGTTGACAACTCTTAGGGCAATAGGTAAAAAAAATTAGATCAATACCCATATTGGATCTTACTCTACAGATCTGTGTTTTAATCACCTCTGATCAAATTTAAAACAAAACCTAGCTGTTAAGAAGGATTAGTTCTTTACCATCCATATTTTTGTCAAAAATATGAAAGCCACTATGTATGAATGTGTATAATTTTGAATCAGTGAAGGTACCCTCATATCTGAGGAAGGATTTGATTAGCGTTGAAGTTTGCCTGCGTATACATTCCTTACATGGGAACCTAAGAAGAATTTTCAGGCTCTAAGAAGTCCCTTCAGATTGGGTGTCCCCTCCACATGAGATCAAATTAGTCAGAAATAGAATTTGATAATTGGTTTTTCAGAACAGAACATTACTGAAATTCTGCACAGTTATGGCATAATGGTGACAGAAGTTATGAACCTGACAACAGGAAGTGTGAAGTCATTTCTTCTCTGATCTCATGTTTTCTAATCTGATCTCACATAAGAAATATGACCTGAATTCAAACAGAATTGATTGAATTTGGGCCATGAATGAAACAAGCACTTACCTGGTAGGATGAGACAGGAGAATGCATATACGGAGAAAGGGAAGTTTGAGCTATCATTCGGTTGGGGGCAATACTGTAGGGAGACGAGTAGAACCTGGAAACACACATACAATGTGATTTTCACTTTTGAGTTTGATGAAAACAAATTTGACACATTTCAACTGACACACAATACAGAACACTACTCTGTGATAGCTTCATGTTTGGCGTTGCAGTACCTTAAATCTCCACCAGATGGAAATATGCGATTAGCCTGCAGTTCTTTAATTGGCAACTGATGTTGTTTGTTGTGTGGTTAAAATACCTTTGACTGTAATAATTTCCTTGGACAAAACAACCAGTTTTGAGTTCAAAATATGCAACATTTAAATCAACAAAAGTTGTGGTATTTAAGTAATGATACAATAAACAGGACAACTATATGCAGTCGATTAAAAACGACAGAAGGTACAATCAACCAAATAGATTCAACAGATCAAACATTGACACTTCATCAACCTGAAGTATATTGCCTTGATTGAATGGACTGTATTTCACACATTACCAAAACTAAATTGAAAACATACCATGCAACAAGTTTCCTACTGGAATGTTTGACCATCAGAGCTATTTAAGACTTGACAGAGAACACATATTCTGAAAACAACATGCAGGCCTATTTTACATTTCGGTATTTAGCAGATTTTTTTGCCCTGAGTGACATACACAGCATACATTTCTACAAACTATCCATTTACGCAGCTAAGTATTTGCTACTGCAGCACCCTTTGTGGGAATTGAACCTACAAACCTTGTGTAAGTCCTGCTCCCTAACCACTACACTAAACCCCACAGAAATCACAACACTACAACAGCGACACAGATAACATTGCTCCTTCAACAGCCTACATAACACTATGAAAATAGGACAAAACCACTAGCATTCACTTGGGCGGGTTGATCATAAACTGAGTCTTGTTCTGGCACATTGCTGGCATACCTCTATTTTGATTAGCGCTAGGAGATAAGTTACCGCCAACCAAACGCATAAGTAAAGCTAAGCTCTTTTTTTGGTTTTACCCGCATAAGACACTGACATACAATGCTTATTTAGGTGGGTGCACGGCACACACTTCTGTGTTCACATGGGCAGAAACATATATATAATGTGTCATTTGTAAATACATTACCAAATGTTTCCCCACTTTTGATATTGTGGGGACAAAGAAATAGAAAACATGTTTCAAGGTTTGGACACAATATTGATTTGACAGAGATCGTTCCATTAATTAATAACATAGGCATAATGTGTGTAATTGGGCTGAGGGTGCACCCTTCTTTGCAGCTGTTTAAAAGAGCATGTATGTTTTTATCATCTGTAAGAGAAATACAGAAACTGTAAGCATTAAAATACTCTGCTAATTGGGACTGTGACTTAGACCATGGTTACCCTATTTGTACATAGACTAACACTTGTTTTGTTGCTGTAAACCTACGCTTCATTTAACCAACAAGTAAACCAGCAGTAAAGTCAGTCATGTTAGATGCTTATTTTAAACACAGATTCTCGAATGCTATCTACCCTTTTCAGCATGGCCCACTATCTTATGTTTGTAATGTTCATACACGATTAAAACATTTCCTGTCCGTGATAAAAAAAGGATAATAAAATAATAAAAACCTCCCGTGATAACGAAAAGCTGCCACCATTCTGCAAACCTGTTGCCAAAGCATTGAAACTTATCAGTCTACTGAACTGGTACATTTGCCTTCGTTGCATTAGGTTAGCATTGCTAGTCAATTCTGTTCCTAAAGAAGAAGACTCAACCATGGTGCCAATGCAGATAGAATTAAAGGGAACAGGAGACAGTAATCTACTTGGTGTACAGTGTGTTTACACCCATGACACACCTGCAGGTGTTTAAACTAGGAAAAACAACATCTTTTTTGTGTGGTGCCAAACCATCACAGTGAAACTCAAAGAAAAATGAGCAGAGCACAGACTTGCTGCATTAAAATTGTTACAGTATGGCCCATTAAGTTGATGAAATTCCCCTGCATTTTATACAATGCAGTTACAATTCATTGCAAACCATTCTTTATGGCCAAACATTAAAAAACGCTGAATTTGTGTCAAATCCCTGTATGAATGAATGAAAGTCACATGTCGACTGGAAAAATATGCAAACACAAGTGAATGAAGTGTCGAAAATGTGAAAATTTTGGATTTTGGACACAAAGATGGAGTTGATTGGCCATGGTAAAATGGAGGCTGGTACTTACCCGTTCTGCAGGGCTGTTGGGTCGTATGTTAACGTCATTCCTCCCTGAGGGAAGCACAAAAAACAGAGATGGCATATTTTCATTCATAATAGAATTCCATTCATTTCCAATACAATGCATATTCAAATGTTATATCTTTGGCATGCCTGTCCTACACCCTGGTCCTACAGAGCCACAGAATGTGCTGGTTTCTCTCTGCCACTTAGCGTCTCATCGGTTAATTATAGCGGCTGATTACAAAGTAAACACACCTCACCCATTTTCTTGGGTTTCTGATTTAGTGATGAAAAATTAATAAGCAGAAGCCGTGGATTTCTGTCATCAGGGTTGATTGGCACTGACTCAACATATAATTTTTAGCACGATAATTTTTAGGCAATAAGGAGTTTCTGACAGGTCAACTCTCTCATTAATTACAAAATTTTGAGTCTCTTCAGAATAGTATCATTTCAAGGCGACAGTAAAGGAGTGCTTGAAATTGTATGATTGCAGGTTCAAATCCGCTGGTACACAGCCATTATACTCTTATGAAAGCCATATTTTAAGGACAGCAACGTGATGGAAGAATGACAAAAACAATTTGAAAGCCTTTTGGATCAAAAAGCAACTCACCGTTTCCCCATCCCTGGTCCAGGGCCGTCCGTTGTGTAAGTACTTCCCCTGGTTCTGCCGCTTTTTCTGTCCCCCGTCCGCGAACTTACACAACAAAGGTTCCGTGGGCACTAAGGGATGTAGGATGTGCATAAGTGAATAAACAAAATTCAAACTAATTTACATCTGTGCAATAAATGTGCTCCCAAAAATGCATCAAAATTAGCAAAAATTTATTTGGACTCACCCTAAATGCATGCATAAAAACATGAATGGTTAAAGTGCAATGACTTACCTGGGACACCAGGGGGAGTTTTGATGTATTTGCCATTAAAATGTTGTATGATGGCTTCACACTTTTCTGTTGACTCCATCCTGAAAGTCAGTTAATTTAAGTTTTATCAATTACAGTGGGAAATTTCCAAGTCCCACCCAATTACTGTAATTCCCTGGATGGTTTGGTATGACACTATGACACAATTTGGCATACGGTTTTGTCACTTCCTCTATAGTCTGGCATGGAAGTTCTTATATAGTTTGATGTATGGTTATGTCATTTCCTGTATGACTTGATATATGGTTATGTTACTTCCTGTATGATTTGGTATATGGTTTAACCACTATTTGTATTGGTATGGTAGTTCTTGTACAATCTTGTCTATGGTTGTGTCACTTTCTGTATGGTTTGGCGTAACTTCCTGTTTGGTTTTGTCACTTCCTGCCTGGTTTCTTATGGTGCAGTACCTGGCAAAGCCCACTCCTCGACTGGTCCCGTTGGCATCGCGGAGGATGCGGGTGGAGATGACCTGGCCGAAGGGCTTCAGCATGGCCTCCAGCTCCTGCTCGTCCATGGACAGCGGCAGGTTGGAGATGTACAGATTGGTCGGGTCTTGCTCTTGTTGCTGGAGCAAGAGAGAGGTGGAATTTGAGGCATTTTTCTACATCTTATGAATATTCATTAATGGGTTCGGTCAAAGACATTACTATGGCAATAAAAATTCCATCCATGGACATGCCTCTTCATGAATATTCATGAAATCAATACACAAATCCTAATTTTGCAAACTAAGCGGAAATGAGTAACAAAAGAGCTAAACATCTGGCTATTCAAAACAGTTGATAATCTAACAGGGTCCATATCCAACCAAAGCTTTCCCAGAGTTTCACTTTAAAGATACATGCTGGAATTTCATTGTTCAACATTACGTAGCTGAATAACCTAACAAAATCATGTACAATATGAATAGTTGTTATAACATGTCTGAATTTAAGGTCCCTGGAAAATACAGTAGTGTTTGATTGTTACAACAAAACAAGAGTAGCCTTTTAAAAAAAATCAGGTGACAGTTATGCAAGTAATGATGTCAGTTAAGAAAGGGTTAAAATTCTTCAAATTTCATACTGACATCACCGTCATAGAGCTTTCAGAGCCAGTATGGAAAAAAGCGAGCGCTTTGGCATCACAATATTCATAATCCTTGGCTGAACTTATCATAAGGTTAAATAAGAGTTTCATTATTTATTATTATATATTTTTATATATTTTAGAATTTATTATTATAAATAAAGTTATTATTATTTTATTTTATGTAATTTTTCCTTCATATGATGCCAACACCCACTGATACGTGTAAAAACACATTTTCCCTTTCCGTTTGAAATTATTTTTAAATGCAATTACTACAAAACCATCAAACAAAGGGAGGCAAATATGCATCAACGGAAATAAAACAAAAAACAAAGTTATAGGAAGGGGAAAAAACCTTTCCCCCTTTCTGAAATAGGCTTTTTAATGGAATTTTCTTCCCCTGGTTAAAAGTAACACACTAACAGGAAGACTAGGAGGAAAGAATGTCAGGTATAGCTGTAGTGGGCGAGGAAAACGGAACTGGGTCAGTTCCCTGAAACACGCACACACACACACACTCACACACACACAGGAAGCAGGGTGAGGAGGCCATGATGGTGTCTGGAAATGGGGTGGCAAAGCGCAGGCTGGAGCAGGATAGAGGGAGCAATGGAGGAGTGCTGGAGAGACAGCTCAGGGAAAAGAAGGCTGGACGGGAAGAGAGGAGGAACAGGAGAAGGAATTACGGGAGGGGCAGAGGCAGGATTTTCACTGCCAATCAGGAGAAGGGGGTGGGGCTTGAAAAAGTGGGGGGGGGGGTTGTAAAAGAGTGAGATGACGAAGGAAGGAAGGAAGGAAGAAGAAGGAGAGATGTAAGGACAGTGCTGTCTGGCTGTATTTCAGCTCCACTCCATCCCGGAGAAGTACCAGCTGTTCTCTGTCCAAAAATGTTTCATTACACAAGCATTCAGTGAACAGGTCCATTGTGTGAGCGTGTGTTTACGTGTGTTAGTGGGTGCCTTGTGTGTGTGTGCGTGTGTGTGTGCGTGGGAGGTCATCTGTCACAGATACAGACAAAAGGAATGTGGCTTCAGCCCCAAAGGGTCTCTTTGTCATTTATGCCCCATATTTCTTCACATAAATGAACAGCTTCATTCTATTGGCTCTCTATAGTAACAAGGCCCGTCATTTTTAGAATGAAATATGGAACAGGATAAAAGATGAAAATGTACCTTGATTGCCTTGCAAATGGTGTGACCGCTAAATCTGTTCTCTTACTTCCACAGTCAATAAACATTTTCAAATGAATATTGAAAAAAATATGAAAATCTGGAAAATTATCTTCAAGAGATCAAGCAGAACACTTGGAAACAATGTCCTCTCTAGAAATGCCTTCACACATATGTCAATAGCTCGACAAAAAACACTCACGTACCTGATTTACACACATTGCACAAACATGTACCGCTGACGCAACAACGCAGCAGATAAACAGGAAGTAGTTCCCTGGGGCGTGGCCTCCCTCGCTCCTCAGCAGGTCAGGTGACTGTTAGGTCACTGGCTCTTTACTGACAATGCCAAGTATGGACATTTGCACCCCTTTGGTGAGGGGTATACTTCTAATATGGTGTTAACACGGTCTCAGAATGATCATTTATGAGACTCAGAAACAGTTCTCCATGTAGAAGTCAATGTCTTGGTGGTGTCTTCAACATTTGAACGTTTAAGAAAACTCTACTGCTGTCCTGGACCAGGGGTGTAGACCTCTGCAATACAGCATATCACAGAAACCCATACTGACCATAATTAATCGGTTCGCTAAGTCTACATTTTCAGTACCTGGGTTTAAGATTCCTTTTTCATTCAGAAAAAAGAAACCCTAAAGAACACAGATAGATCACATGGAATTTGAGAAATGTAGTCTTTCAAGACGAAAATCAATGGGGAGTACGGAGGTGCAGAACATGAAATAGGTAGGAAACATCAAACAAAAAAATCCCTTTAAAAAATCGCTCTTCCCTTTACCCATGAGCTTCTACCTCCCACCTCGGCCTTATGCAATACCTCATCAAATACCTTTTTTTTATATTTAGATTTTATTATCATTTTTATTGTACATTGAGCCTGTATTGCAGGCGCCTAAATAATGATGGGGTACTAGTCTTATTTTTCTGGCAGTAGAACCCTCAGCCTTCAGTTGTCATGGTTACAGACACAGCCAGTTAGTGCAATGGAGGCCCGGTTATAGAATTAAGTCTGACACAAATACTGGCAGTGTGCGGTGCATTGAGGACAACAGGTGTGAATGCGCCACCTAATTAAGTATCAGTTCAAATTCCTGGCATCACACTTACATAAGTGCAACAAATGGCAATTGAAAAAAAACTAGCAACGCAGCCCGTGGAACTCAGGGTACAAGCTATGCTAGTTCATTTGCATGGAGTGTTTCCTAACGACGGGGTTAGCGATCAGTCAGCGAGGACCAGCACTTTATCTTCTCACTTTTATGATGCCTCATCAATCAAGAGAGCTGCATTTCGGATACAGGCGCCAACGTCAACGCGACCTTCTTACCGCGAAGAAAAATTCAAACTATCCACGTCTCAGAATGTGGCGTGAGCAGGAAGCTCTCCGCCACTCTCGGCTTTGCTGCAGAGTTATGCTCAGCGCGTTAGCCGGCAAGCGGCGCGTCTCCGATTCTGAGTCGGGTCGGTCCGTTGAGGTGTCGCGTCAGCCAGGTGTGTGTACGTGCCTGTGCGTGTGTGCGCTTGTGCCTGAACGCAAGGGAGGGGAACAGGACAAGACATACCTCTGTGGCTATTTTTAAAACCGCTTTTGATGTACGCGGGACTCTAAAAACAGGTCTCCCTTGCGATCGACGTCACAAGGCAGCGCACCAACATCACTCTTAAGTGCCTCGCATCTGATATCGCGCTCTTGGCAGCGTCACGCAGGGTGTGGACTGTCTCCCGTGTAATATAGGAGCCATAACTCCACCGCCGTTCAATTTCTCCTCAGGGAGTTTTTCACCAAGAATATTTCCCATAAAATAAATTATGTTTTATTGGCTCAAGTAACAGGAAAAGGGCAGACAGTAATAAATTAAACACAAAACTGTTAATCTTTAATAGGTCTCAGTAGCTATATTGCTCATTGCTTTTAAGGTCAGTTTGAAAACTTACAATGCGAAAATATTGTATATGTATTGGTATGATAGATTGCTAACATATATTTAATACACTAAACATTACCTTTACAGTGGCTATTCTGACAAACAGACCACTTCACAAGAGTTTTTATTTAAAATTTAAGGCGAATTTGTCATACAAAGCCTCAACTCTATCCTTGACAAACTCATAAAACCTGGAAATTGTGACACTTTGTGGTCATGAGAATTCAGCCAATCAACAACTATGACCAGCCAACCACAAAACAGAGGGAGGAATTCAGAGGGTAGGACACACCCCCTGAAAAAGGCCCTGTGAGGATAATCAGAGCAGAATGACTCAGGGAAGGTAGCACCCCACATTTCCTGTTGACAAGCCTGTCCCAGCCAACCAATGAGAGCGGGCTTCAGGCTGCAGTGGAGTGTGGCCACCCGCTCGCCCGTCGCCACATCACAGTGCGTTACCGTGGCGTTGATGTCCCTATTCCGTTGCTCTGGAGCACAATCCCTGGGCTCTCCCCAGTGGGAGGCTCTCAATGGCAGACGGATCGGCTTAATGAGACGAAGAGGATCCCCTTTCACGCGCTAACGCCTGCGACAAAGGCCACGCCACGAGACGGTGGCCCTCTCCAGGGGGCACACAGACACACAGGGGCCGCCCGGGAAAGCAGCACCCTTCCCGCTGTCCTGTTTAACACCCTCCTCCACCTCACTATTTCAATTCTACCCAAACTCTCAACCCCATATGCAATTTATATGACCTTATATGATTGAGTAGAATAACTTTATTTTTCCCCATAGGGTGCCTCAGTGGTCTCGGAAATGATTGGCACTCTTGAACATAAGCAAGAAAGCCTATACAACATTAATAGCACAGATAATGAACTCTACCTTGTGTTACAAATATTGAAATACTATGTCTTACTGTTTCTTGCCCCCACAAACAGTGATGCAAAGAAAGGTCACAGTTCACAGGAACTACAGAGTTTGGTTGCACTGACAAGATACATTATCAATTAGTTACATTACATTACAGTCATTTAGCTGACACCCTAAAGCGACTGACAGTTCATTAGGCTACCCAAGGGCCAATCCCCTTGGGAGCACTGTGGGGTTAAGGGCCTTCCTCAAGGGCCTAACAGTAGTGGTCTTCCTGCTGTGACTAGAACCACCAACCTCAGGGGTCCCAGTCATGTACCTTATCCACTAGACTACAAGCTGCCAGTTACACTCCACAATGCCAACAAGCTTGAACTATCTATTTTAGCGGTTGCACTAACAAGTCAAGTATTTGACCATTGAACTAGTTTGGCCACTAGTCCCAGCCCTGTTGGTATCTGGTGACTAGTCACGACTTGAGTGATCAGTCTGTCATGCAACATCATTCTGCAGTACAGCAGTGTTGGGGAGAGCAACAAACACGCATGGACAAACAGACTGTAGTTTTACAATGTCTTTGTTCTTATGCAGTTGAACAAGTCTGTATGCACTCCTATGGCAAGTCAGTTATGTAATTTTATGAATACAATTTCCATTAAAGGAAAGAACACTTCTCTAGATCTAGTATATTACAAAAGAAAAAGAATGGCTAGTCGACAATTTTCTTACTGACTAATGACCAGCAAAAACCAGTAGTCATTCAACACAAAGTCAACACATAATCAAAGGAACAATAATTCTGCAAAAAAACGTGTACATCATCATACCATTAAACAAACTATCAGTATCCCTGCTAAACAATACCCAAAAAAGCTAACATTATTCCTGCAAAACAACAAATGTAGCCTCTTACCATGCTAACAGCACAAGCTAACAGCATTCCTGAAAAAAATGTACACAACCTCCTACCTTTAATTAAACTGACACTATTTCGGCAAAAACGTTTTACCTTGGCCATCTGAGCCTGGACTCCACTGGCCTTCAGTGCAGTCACAGCCTTCTGCGCAGCTGCTGGGCTGTCGAAATCCACGAAGCCATACCCTGTGAGGGGTACAGGACGGACGAGTTGGTGACAGGGGTGAGGACACAGGAGCACAGCCCTGTTCTGTCCTGGGAGGTCGCATTAGGTGTTGACAATAACACAATACGGCATGCAGGCATCACAGGGCTGTGTTCAAAATGAAGTACCAAAAAGGAAACTTTTGTCGCTTGCGACTTCTCAAGTGTAGGACCCTCTGACTTGTCGATAATGATCTTATGTCTGACAGCAGTGGCTGGGCCAGTTTTCACCTAGAAGAGTCAGTTTTAAAAAGCTGCAGCGGACTTTGGGCAGCTCACATGGTAAGACATTTGTCTGAGAAGCAGGTGTGAGCTCTGTGGCTCGGCTATGGCTAGAAGTCTGCATTGGTGAGGCACCGATTGGCCCAGCCTCCCCAAGGAAAGACAGGGGGTTATGACAGCTGGTTTTGTGAATTAGTTGGACTGCTCTCTAGCGGCCACTACTGGTCAGCTGGGTGCTTGCAGATGCACACATTGAGTATATGCTAACTTCATCATTCTTCAATGACATAAGCAGTATGTAAATGGAGTGGGAAGAAGCCAGGGTCGTCACATTATTGGAAGGGATTGTGTGTCACGGCTAGCTCCTTGTGAGCTGGTGGGAGACAGCTGCTGCCAGAGGGGAAACAGGCTGCAAGGGGAGTGGCCGAACCTCCAATACCAGCCTACAACTACAAAAACCTGTGTATTTACAATAGTGGTGCTCCACCCAAACAAGATTCCTGTACTTATAACAGTGGTGCTTGAACCTTGAATCTGTGCATTTACAATAGAAGTGAAAGGCTCTCTAAACAGCTGTATATTTGCGAAGGTGATGCTCGGCAACTACGATTGCTCTCACCTTTGCACTTGTTGGTAGACTTGTCCAGGATGGCCTTAGTGGACACAATCTTCCCATACCTTAAAAACACAGAGAAAGAGAGAGGGAGAGAGAGAGAGAGAAAGTCACTTCACATGGACAGCTGAGTCAGAAGGAAACACTCCCAGGGTTTTTTTTAAGCCCCAAAACATCAACAGGAGCTTAGCGTAGGCCGAGGATCCCCCCCCCCCCCCCCCACCCCGCCTCTGCTTGGCACCTGTGGTTAGACTCCACCGTCGTGACTGGCTACGAGCCTCTTTTCTTAGTCAACTATTGTTTTGATGGCAAACGAGACATCGCCCGAGGACAAAACCAATTTGTTCCAGTCGCTTTCTCTCCTTCCACTGTCTGCCTGCTCCTTTCACCTTTTTCGACAGCTCCAACCCCACCCTACTTTAACAACTGGTGTCAGTTACCTAGCTTGAGCCTGCATTGTTGTGCACGATGTCTGTCAATGACGGCCATTCATTCAGAGATTAATCATTCTGCATATGCCTTTCATTTTGGAGTATGTAATTTACCATGTTTACATGTGCATACTGCACTAGCCTCAGTCATGAACTGCACTGAGATCAGTCATATACTGTCATTGAATCACAAACTGTGTTGGGATCAGTTATATACTGTTGAATTGCAGTAGTACTGTATACTACATTGGATTTAGCCATACACTGTACTGGGATCAGTCATATATGGCTGTATTGTGTTAGTAAGCTACACAAGGTTGACTCTTATACTGTACTGGGATCAGTCATTTACTGTTATATTATAGTAGTATACTACACAGGGTTGAGTTATATACTGTACTGGGATCAGTCATATACTGCTCTATTGCTGCAGTATACTACAGTGGTTTGAGTCAATTTACAAATTTGAGTCAAAAATTATATTAAACTGCCATACCTCAGCAAAATTTTTTTAAACTGCAAGAGACACAAACAGATATCTAAACATCCAGAGTTTTGTCTGTAGCTATAATTTGTATTTATTAATATTTTCTTTTGTCTGATCTGTAGGAATAGTCTGGTTCAGGAGTTTCAGTCAAATATTGCCTTTTTTTTCTGAAAGATACACAAACTTCAGCCATTTGTTTGAGGGTAAGATGTTGTATGTTTTCCCAAATATAGCCAGCCCAACTGTGTTTGTCAAGCTTCTGTCAGTAAAGCTACATTCTCCTACTTCTTGTGTCTAGGATCTTTCCTTTTTTGTCATGGACTCACAAGAGCACTGTAACAAATTTCAGAAGTCTGGTATTGTGACAACCCTAGTATACACCCCCATGCTGTTTACCATTTTCCATTCTGTATATTATGGTCTGTGCTCTTGATGTCCTTAATGCGATGTTTGCATCTCTGTCATGATGATGTACAGTGTGGGATTCAGTCCCCCCCCCCCCCACCCACCCCCATCCATGCTAATCGGTGGTGTCTTCCCCATGTAATCAATATGTCAATTAAGATAATTCTGCTGTAAGTGCCCTGGAATGGTCCAAGAGGCTGACCGGGGCGGGGGTGGTGGAACTTCAGTAGCTGAAGACTGGAACAGGGAATACACAATAAGACCTGTTATTTTCAATCTAAGTCTGTGTGAAGATAATAGGAACCTCCCCATTTCCACTTTTTTGAGCTACTTGTGTGTGTTTTGCCTTGCGTCACTGTGGTCATATACGCAGTGCGCTTTCCTACACAGGTTTACAGGAGATTGCATCTCTCGGGTTTTTGAGTTTTACTTGCTCATGCATTACTAAATAGCATGGAGGAAAGCCGATTAAATCTCTGAGACAAAGCGAGCTAACTTTTGGATTTTAGTTACAGTTTTGCTTGTGGCATCCATGAAACTTCCTTCCGAGGGGAGAGAGAAATCAACACGACCAGTTTCAAAAAGCATCTTGAAACCTCAGTTTCTAAACCCCGTTTCAAACCCAACAGTTTCCTATCTTGACGTGGATTCATTCAAGGATCCAAAAGCTACCGTGCTGAAAGTACCTCATTCACAAAAACCTGCCATAAGGTTCCGTCTCATTCCTGTTGGTGTGTTTCATCGAACAGTAAATGATAGTTTAAAGTAATTGAAAGTGACACCTACTCCTGTTCTTCACACAGTGCTTCCTGCTATGACTTCATACCAATTCATTCTTTTACATTTTTTTTTTTACCACTGAGTTTTGTCATGCTTTCCAGCATTAATATATTTTTGTAATAGTTTTACTCATACACTACACACACAACACTTGAGAAAGGTGCTATATTATCAATGTATTCAGTAATGCTCTGAGCAGACCAGATCAGCATCTCACTTCCTTGGGCTATATGGGAAAGAATAATGGATTAAGGGCCTATACACACATATGTAGTAGAGATATACACACAGGCATTGTAGTCCAGGGTTGTTCTCCGTTGTGGGTACAATTCTTGTTGCTCATTCGTCATTTGACCTGTCAATATAGTGATCCAGAACACCGAAAGCCAATCACAGCTACAGTCTCATCTACTTCCTGTTCTCCCTATTGCTATCATGGTAATAGTACGGGGCCTGTATTCAGCTCAGTGGGAGGTACTTCCTGTGTGACAGCCAGTTATTGGGTAGCATCCAGTACTACCACCCGCCAGATTCTCAGTCAAAAGCAAAGGTTAAGTATGATCCATTCAATTAAACCACTATCTCAAATCCGCAGCATGTATTTGGCTATATGCCTTTGTATGTGTGTGTATATTTGAGTGTAACTGTATTTATATGTCTGTGTATGCATGTTTGTGTGTGTGTGTGTGTGAGAGAGAGAGAGTGAGAGAGAGAGAGAGAGAAAGAGAGTGAGTGTGTGTGTGAGCATGTGCAAGATCGAAGGGGGTTTGGCAGGACTGAGGAATTAACTTTAAGTGTCTAGCAAACAACTAACTGCTGCATGCTCCTTATCTTAAAAGCCTGACCTACATCACACACTCACCCATAGCTCTGTACTTAGTGTATATCCATACTGTAAGTGTACCACAACCTCAACTACTAATCCTGCCGCCCTGGACTTACATGATAACTACAGCCAAACCCCTGCTTAAGCATTACAGCAGATATAACATACCTGTACAGTACAGCTCATAAACACGAGTAAGCCATCTACCAGTCATACCGTGTGAGAAGAAAAGGCAAGCATGTTTTTCCATATATTTAGGTGTAAAGTGAGGTAAACAGTTACACGTACTTTGTCCTGTCATTCAAAAGTCAAGCCATTTTGACACTAATGTGCGCTTGTCTTGGAATTATCATAATTATGGTAAAACATGATGGATTTACTTCCAAATCACAGAAAGAGAACTTTTCTGGCGCAATCTCTGACAAGCAATATATAGATTTCAGGAACGCAGTTACTGCGTTGTCGTACAGAGAGTTTAACTTTGGGTTGGAAAGAATCGTCTCAACATTATTTTTCACATCTCACTGAAAGTCCTGTGTGTTTCTAACGTTTTCCCACAGTGGTAAGCTCCCTCTTCATACTTGAGAATCTAGGCCTTCTGTGGAGAATTTGGTAAAACATTAATGAAGCGTGAATTTGGTCAACCATTAAAGAAACATGACCGTACCGCTCTTCTGTCTCTCTCTAGCATTAAGAATTCGATAACCAGCTGTAGAATGTAATGGTCAACTTTCAGAGGTTCATGGACTTGAGGCAAGATTTTTATGCTTATTATGCAGAGGCAAGATGCTATCTGCTAATTGTTTCCAAATAATTTAGGATAAATGTTATTTTACAATAAAATTTTCCTGGATTTTTTGAGAAACCTCTTTGGTGGGGAAAAAAAGCTTGAAGTGTGTTTCCTGTTTAGCTGAGCAAGTATGTATTTGACTGGCAGAGCGTTAAGACACATCTTGATTTCTTGGACAGGACTTGGAGGTACACCGCAGAAAACGATCTTAGCCAGCTCTGAAGCAAGAGAAGCCTGCCGTCCATAGACAGATTAAGATACTGTTTCAAAACGACTCCGGGAGCAACCCGGTCGCTAGGGAAGGCAGCGGGGGCGGGAGCATGTGTGTTCATCGGTTTCCCGGCAACCAAAGAAGTGAAGTCAAGTGCGGAGCAAGTAATTCTTTGGTGTTGTCAGGGTAGTGAGAGAGGCAGGGAGGCAGCAGACTCAGACGGGGGACCGTGCGGAGGAGCACTCTGTCGGAAATTCGTCACCGGCTACAGTTTTTCAACGGGGCTTCCGAGAAGTAACTGTGGATGAGGGCAAAACCAATAGCAAACCTCTTGATCTGCTAGAAAGTGAAATGGGCTGGTCAGCACATCCAGCCAAAAAAAAAAAATAAATGTTTAAAGTTGCCCTTGCCCTAATTATTAATGAGGTGCATGATCACAGTTCATTATTAATACAATACAGAGAGACATCACAGCTTAGCCCCTGCCCACTAGTGATCATTAACACACATAGGTCATTCTGCAAGGACAAACATCCACAGCAAATACCCACACCTACCCCTCTCCGATTTTCCCAACTTTTTGTGTACAGTCACGACTATGTATAGGATGAAATAATTTCAAATATTAACATCCTAGCATTTACATCTTTTGTGTTATGGGGAACCTTCAATTTTGGACCCTTTTGTAGTCAATTAAATTTATAGCCATTTTTGCACCCTGGTAATTCCTTTGCTGATAAATATGATTTTATTCATGTTTTAAATCTCTGGGTCTCCACAGTTTCAAAATTATGAACCTAAATATACGGCAAACTATGTATTTTAGTACTTGTAGTACACAAATTGTTTACATTTTAACAGAACCATTGTTGTTGTTATGGTTTGCAATCCATGTGAAATTAAGGTTTAGTATGTTTTCTTTATGAATTCAACATTCACAGGGCATGAGAGATATTTTTTTGTCATTATTCTAATTAATTTTCCATACTTCATCGAGCACTGACATAGGTTGTTCCGGGATCTACCGTTTTTAAGTACGACACACAGTGACTGTTTCACCTTTCTCGCTGAAGAAAGAGTCTTTCTAAAAAGAGAGCAAGAGACCAGAGTGAGAGAGAGAGAAAGGCCAACACAGTGTGTGGACATGGTCACGGTCAGCCACCCAATGAACAGCCAGATGGGTCGGAATGCAGAAACTTCCTGACCTTTGACCCTGCCCTGTGCAGTCAGCGGTTACAGCAGCTGAGAGGGGGGGAGGTGGGGGGTGGGGTGCAGGGAGAGGGATGTGTAGAGGTCAACTCTGACCTACTTAAGGAGGCCTACTATTCTTTCCCAAGCTACTGACACTCCCCTTAGCAGACACATACATCCTGTTCTGTGAATCAACCCCTCCTTCCATTACATGTCATTTTGCGTTGGGCTGTGTGGCCTAAATGGTCAATTAAGGAGACGGTATACTCAATGCAGAAACAAACCTCTGCAGTATTTCTTACTAGCTGGCCAAACTGGCCAAATTCGCCACAGAAATCCAATGCAAAATTATCTGTAAAGTCGGGCCACGTTATCCGCGGGTATATGGCTCCAGGACCCCCCACGGATGTGCGAAAAAGGTGGATGCTCAGGACATGTATATAAAATGATGTCATTTTACACTCTACGCGTTCATAACTTGAAACCCCACCTATATGTATACTAAGAACGGCTAAAACGCACATAGATCATATTGACTACAGTATCCTAGCATACACTACGTGCAGGAATTTCTTTTTCGAAAATATTCTGGATTTTTTTTTTTTTTTCCAACCATGGTTGGCCAAAACCGCGGATGCCAAACCCGTGGATAACGTGGGCCGAGGGTATTTGGTCAAAAATATCACATGACTAGTTGCATGTTGCATGAACGTACCTTTTCCTTTTCTCCTCTTTTTCGTTTCATGTTGATCGAAATAAACCAAAACTGCTTGCAGATACCTGTCTTCCTCCATCAGCATTCACGTTTCTTTAACAAAGCCGTTGATGTCAAAGATACTGCATTCTCATAGTTATTGTGTCACTGTTACTTCCTAGTTACGGGTACCGCACTGGCGGCTGTCATTAAACGAACAATGCAAAGCCACACAGAGTGTACACGTATTTGTCTGGGGTGACGGTTTTGGCTGTGGTTAGACTTCGGCCATGTTTGACTTCATCTTAAGTATACTCTTACCTTTCGGCTAATGTAAAAGCATAAGGAGGCCAGAAATACAGCAGAGGGCATCCAGACTGTGAAAGCCACTCTGATTGTTGCATCAACAAAAAATACAATTGTGTGAAATGAAAAATTTAGAATCAGTGCAGGCTTGACTAGAAGTCATGTTGTGTTCTTCTTCAATACAGTGGGCATTCAGTTTGTATGGAAAGCAAGGTATGTCTCACGGTTCAGTGTTCACCCAGCAGGAGCTATGATGTCATGTCAACAGACTTTTGGTTTCAGGAGCCCTCAGAAACCTTCAAATTTAAAAAACACAACACACACACACACGCATATACACAAATAATATTTTAAACTGATAATGAGTGTTCCCGTTTTCATGCTACCCACAGCATATTCTGGCCTCCAGGAAACATGACTATAGTGAACCCTCGTTGTAGCGGACCTTGTTAAAATGGATTTTAGTTATAACGGACTATTTCTGCTGTAACTACAAGTGTGGTCTATTCTGGTTAATATTGGTTAGAATTCCCCTTTTTCTTTCCCTTACACTTTTCTGTTATCTTCTATCTTCTGTTATCTATCACTTTTCTTTCTTTACTCCCCTCTCTTTCTCCCCTTTCTCTACCTCTTATCTCCTTTCACTGTTCTCTCTTTCTCTTACTTACTCGTACTTACGTATTTTTTCTTGACCTTTCTCTCTTCCCTCTTTCTTCTAATGTTCATTGTTATTGGTAGCTATTACGGTGGTGCAACATCATATCACAAAGGATTCTTTGGACACTTAATTAAACCGACACAGTCCGAGTACTTTTGTACACTGAACTCTGAGTAAATATGGCTTGGTACCACAGCCGAGGTGGGACTACTGTGTGTTGTTTATTATCACCCGGTTATATCGTACTATTGGTTATATCGTACTCCCTTTCCCCCCCAAGTCTGCTTAAACGAGGGTTCACTGTATTTTCACTGTTAACAGTGTTCAAGATGGAGTGACTGGCTCATAGACTGCTGTGTTAAATCTCTTCCCAACAGTAGGGGTGTTTTGCCTTTTCTGTCTAAGCTCCAGGAACTGCTTGTGCCGGTGCAGAGATGGGCCCAGTCTCTCCCTGCTGTTAGCGTCTGTTTCTCTGTGCCCGTCGGAGTTCTCTCACTCCTGTGTTTATCTTTTTTCCCTTCCCCGGTGGTTCCCCACTTCCTGTTGAGCCAGGCTGCCTCTCTCAAGCCAACGCTTACAGACAGCTGTAAAAAGAGCAGGTTTCAGTCTTACCCTCCTCCTCCTCCCTCCTCGCTCTTTCTTTTCTCTTACACGCTTTCTCCAAGCCTCATTCTCTCAGTCTCTCCTTGTCGCTATCCAGTCATCTATTATAATTCCCTCCTTCCTTCTCTTGCTCCGTTTTCTTGAATTTTATTCTCTTTCTCCGTGTTTGGTCTCTCTCACTCTCTCTCCCTCTACTTTCATACTCCTACTCTACCTCTTGGTTGTTCTTGCTCGCTCTGTACTCTGTACTTCTCCTCTTTGCCTGTTCTCTTGCCCCCCCCCCCCCCCCTCCATTTTGCCCACCCCCCCCCCCCCCCCAAAGTTTTACTGCTCATACCACTCACCCACAGTTTACTTAATCTCAGGTGAAATCTACTTTGATCATCAAAGCACATTTCAAAGCTATGGCAAAGTCAAAATTTCTGGACAGGAAGTTTGCATTCCAGCATATCTGAAACAAACAAACACTCAAAGCCACCCAGAACATTCCCCAAATGGGAAAGCCTAGAAAGTTCTGGAGCTGTCCCTTTCCTATCCTTCTGCTCTGACTCTCAGGATTAGGGAGAAACAGAATAACAGAATACATGCAACAGTGTTATGTAACTAAATTACATGTTATTGTCAATTACAAGAGAAATCACAAATTACAAGAGAGGCAAGCACGCCATCTGACAAAAAAGGCTTTCAAGGGATGGAAATTTTGCAAGAATTTTCCTAAGTGAAAAGGCAGGTCATGTCTTCCGGCAGTCAAGAAGATAGAGGTTGTTATGTTATGGTAGTTATGTCTACCCACAACAAAACTGTTCAGCTTCAAAAGATTCCATGTCCAATTTCAGGACATACCAACAGGTAAGAAAATTAGCTTAACAAAGCCATTACAAGTTAAAACTATGTGCAAAAAGAAAACATGCTTCTAATTCAGAAGTATGTCAACTTTAAGTGAATAATGAAGTCATTTGATACAGAAACGCGCAATAGCGCAAGTTAGTCTTTTGTTAGCTATCAATATTTTTTTTACAGTTTTTACATCGAAACTTTAATTTTATTTCTCTGTGACATTATTCGGGTGAGTCACATACAAGATATTTAGCTTTAAGGATATCTAAGAAAATTCACAGGATGCTACCCATACTTGCTCTCTCCCTCCTTCTCTCTTCTGTCCCACAGCCATGAAAAAGTGTTAATCTATCACTCCGTCTAAACACAAAACTAGCTTGTCTATTGCTTGCTAATGCTAACATAAACGGAAATGCAAGCATGTGAATGTGTAAACCAGCTGTATAACTCTATCTACACAGTCTAGAAATAAAATGGAGATGTTTGCTAGTTATATTACATCCCAGTCTTAATTTCATAGTTTTTAGTAGTATTAGATCCATCTTCATTATTTTTGAATTTGTGATGTAAACAAAAAGTTATCTAAAAGTAATCAGCACATTATTATGTTATTATTTACAATTTTGAACGGGCAATCACCAAACTGTAATGGATTGTTTTGGAGTAATCTTCCAAAATGCTACTGACAACAGCCAGCGACCGAAACAAAAAGAACCGGATGCTTAATGTTTGCTTTCCCTCCAAAAGTCGACGTTCCGCCATGCTGCCTGTTGCGACGGGTCGTCCTACAGTGGGCCGAGCCGACCCTACGCGGACGTGGAGACAGTCTGGGGGCCAAATTTCCCTATTTTCCAGACAGGGGAACGTAACCAGCCAGCTCTGGCAAGAAAAACAGAGGCCAGGGCTGTCAGGCAAGCTATTTATCCCACAACGTCAGCATGAAATTACCATCTCAAGCTGTCAGACAGCAGGCCGGCCCAGCAAGGAAAACATGGGTGGAGGGATCAAGGGGTGAAGGGGGAGGAGGGGTGGCAGGAATGTAAAAAAAAGCACGATTAAGGAGGTAAGAACCTAATGGCAAAGACGGAAGAAGATATGCAAGGCATGGTAGATAATAATACGGAAAGGATGGGGAGAGAAACTTGAGACTGAGAGAGAAAGATCCTGGTGGGTTGTGTGTGAGTGTGGCCTAGAACATTCCTCGAAGGAATTCCACCTCCTTTCTCTTTGTTGCATTATCCGTGGGAGTGGAGGGTGGGGTGGGGTGGGGCTGGAGCTTGGGGGGGGGGGGGGGGGGGGTGTTGGAGCGGTTTTGAGCTCCGCCAAGTCGTTGGAAAGTCTGGTCTCGCGGCGTGCCAGCTTTGACAGCGCTGCTTGAGACATAAATGGCTGTGAATTTTTCCATATGCTGCCGGTGTATTGAGTTCGCCCCTGCCGCTTTCAAGAGCTCTCTGGTGTCTGTCACCGACAGGAAATGCAGGAAATTACGACGCTTTGGTCAGGACTTAGTTTCAAACAAAGCGTCTCCTCTCCTTTTCTGTTACGCAGCGACAGAGACGCTCTACAGAGCGATTCCCAGTCTTGCATTTCTCCTGACATTCTCTGAACGCAGCCCCTGGCATGTGAAGACGAGCTAACAGTAATATAGGAGTTTGAAAGTAGAGGGGAACCCAGGAAAACAAGGACCATATGTGCTGGCAGAGGGACCAAACTTGTTTGCTCAACATTTTACAGCCATCACAATCTGAGAACTAGCATCTGAACACAAGGAATGTTTGGAAACACAGAATGAAAGTCTTATTTATTATGTAAGGTTTTTCTTTTTTTTCCATTTTTGTTTTTACTTATTTTGGATGTTCTCTTAACACTGACTTCCCTTGTTCTTATCGGGCGGTCGTGGGGGATGCCAGCCGGCAACAGAATGACTCAGAATCGTTTATTTTACGATGCCATCCCCTACGCTACTCCGTCTGAATGGGTTTCTGCGTCTCTTTCAGCCTACGGAGGAAGGGGGTTGTGGGGGGTGGGCGTGGTGGAGGGGTGGGGGTCACATGAGGACGTGTAGAGTAGGCGCCCCCTTTCCTGGCCCCTTCTTCCCACTCTCCCCCTTTCCCTGCCTTCCTTCCCCATCTCTTTCCCTCTGCTTCTCTGCTCTTCCTCTTTCCTTCTCTTCAACTCCCATTTACTTCCTTTCTCTCTCTCTCTCTCTCTCTCCTCCTCAAACTTTAATCTCTTCCTGTCCCCGACTGCTCTATGAGTTTTAATTAAATTAACCATCCCCCCCTTCTATTCTTTCCAAGTGCATTTATCCTGTCTCGTTGCTCTCGCCATTCTCCTATTCATTCTGTCTCAGTCTATAGATATTTTCATAAAAGCTCGACCATAAAAAACCCCGCATACAGGCTTGGTTGAATTTTAAGTTTTTGTTTTTTTATTTTATTTTATCAAATACCATTAAATATCTGTTTCACCAAACCCTCAAAAGGAAAAGTCTGAATCACCAGAAGTAAAATCATTCTCTCCTCATTTGCAGATAATCCCTTAATGATATTAGGAGACTTCAGCATGGAAACTCAGCTAGTAACTGAGAGGTTGCAGGTTCAGTTCCTTGGTAGGGCACTGCCAGTGTACCCTTGAGCAAGGTACCTCACCCATAGGTGGTTCTGAAGACTGTTGGAGCCCTAGGCTGAAAAGGCCATGAAGACCATTTGACCAATGTAAGTTGCCATTAAATTACCCTATTTAATTTCACTCTGGGGCCCCAAAATGCTTGGGGCCGGTTCACGTGGCCCACAATTTGCCTCCGACTTCACCTAAACTGCCCCAGTAAATTTCCAGCTGCATAAACGGACAGTATGTAAAAAATGTAAACTGTGTAATTCGTTCTGGATAAGAGCATCTGCTAAGACGTAAAAAAAAAAGTAAACTCTCCATTCCCTTATGAATCCGCACAGCTGCTGTCCACTGTGGCTGTCTCAGAAGTGTGGCGACTTACCAATCCAAATACAATACAACGAAATACAATATAGACCTATTATAATATAAATAGGCAAACAATGCCAGCAATTACAGCAATAGAATGATTATATGTTGCCAGAATGCAATAAATACAGAATTCATAACAATACAAAAATGAATTAAGAGAGCACAGCAGATGAAGAGGCCTAAAATATTTTTTAAGTTCTCCCTTCCAGATTTAGAGGCTCCCGTTGAAAAGTCGATGATTTGGTTTGCAGTTAAGACCCTCTCATCAGGGATGTTACCATTCAGTACCTTATATTATATTTTACACAAACATTTCCGAACGCTGTGTGGCCAGCAAGGATATTTGTGTTGTTCGAAGTCAAATACGTATGTGATGGATGCGAGGAATTTCCACCCATTGAGATTATTAAACAACAATTAGAAAATATTTACAAAAACTTTGCCTCCCAAATATGAAAAAATAGCACAATCCATAATATATAAATACGTCAGGTAGCTCGGGGAATCTACATCACATCAATAATCCATAGTAGCGTGAATGTTTGGCAGAAAAACTGGTAAGCTAATTCTAGTAACAAATCCCATTCGCTTAACACCCGTAATGCTGAAATACATATAACCGCTTCGCATCTGGTAAAAAAATAAATAGGATCTTGAACCTCAAATGGCAAACACGCCGTAGGCCTCTCACCATTTGTTTGGAAACATAATGAAATGTTGATGAAATATTTTGGTATTTCATTAACAGTGGTGCCCGCAGCTGTGAGCCGGTAAACACTGTACGTTTTTTATTTTGTTTAATTTGGAACCTTTAATTATTCATGTGTGAACTCGAGCCAAGTTTCCATCCAATAAAATTGAATGATGGCTGGTGATTGGCCATTTTGCTTTCTGACACCTGATTGGTTGGAACCACATCCAAGTATAAGTATGGGGGAGAAGAACTGAATTAAACAAAACTACTACTAGACTAGGCTACCACACAACTTTTTCTCAAATAATTCCTCCGATTGTGTTAGCTTTTAGCATCGTTTTTTGCATAGTGTAACATCAAATCCTACAGGCCCCCCGATCATTAAGAACCCAGTATCTAAGGTAATTGGACTTTAGAAATGATATATCCTAAGAACCATGAATGGTTTTGGTGTCCATAGTATACATCTTAGATATTATTTAGCATATAATGCTCAATGTCCCCTACACAAGGTTATTAAAACCAATTCAAAACAGGGCAGTTGGGAGTGGCTTGAAGAGAGAATTTTGGCTAACCGCAACAATTCTAGCTCCCTAAATGCTCTTCGGCACAACCCAAAACCACCCCCAAAAATGGATAACACAACAACGAAATTATCTTGTTGTTTCCCGAAGTTTACCACAGCGCCAGTGAGATAAAAAAATAATCCATCCAGCTAGCAGGTTCATCAATTTATCTCTTTTATCCAAGAATACATAATATCCTTGTGATATCTCATGACCAACAGATACAACAGCTCTAATGAAAACCGCAATGCTATGAAGAAAGACTAAGCTGTCATGCTCAGTCAGTGAACTGATTGAGACCTGATTTCTCTCTCAGCACCACTCCCAAAAAAACCCCACAATGTACAATTATATGGTATCTGTTGGCTAACCAAAGCCATTTTGATTTTGTTTTGGTTCACAAACTTTCTTCGTGACAAGATAAAGTCTGTCCCTCACTTCCTTCAATGTTCATGTGTCAACAAGCATCGCTATATGCGGATATCTGTATTGCATCAAGCTGCGGATGCAGTACCATTCACATACTGGCTATTATGATGGAGGAACACAAAGTCAACATATGCTCCTATGTTCCTGAACCTGCGCTGCCCTACAGCCAATTGTTGTCTAGCCAGTGTGGACTGCTGACCATAGCTGCTACTGGAATAGCTGTGAAAAGAATATTTTCAGACAGCCCCTTATGCTGTTTCGTTTGATTTGCGAAACAGTTTTCTTTTAGAGGTATAAATTATTGCATAGCTGAACTCCTGATCCAACGGTTTCCCTCCCCCTCCTTATCTACACCTTATTTATGTCCCCTTACTTTCTTTCATTTCCCTCTTGTTCATGACCAAACCAGACAGGGGGGTCAAAAACTCTACCCCCCACACCCCAAGCCCAAGATCAAATGCATGAAATGTCTCCATCCATCTAATTTGTTGTCTGAAAATGTATTATAATGATTTTATGGTTTTAACGTACATAATGATCTAAATTAAACATCCACTTAAATAGGCTAACGTATGGGACAATCAAAGATCCTCTGTGCCAGTAAGAGCCTGTGGTGGTATCATCATGGCTTTGAGTGTACGATAGCAATTAAAGGCCCATTAGAGTGAAAACACACAGCAGGAAAAACAGAGAACAAGATACTCACGGCTGGCAAAGCTTGACCAGATCCTGGTCTGTGGTGCCCGGATGAAGACCACGAATGTACAAGTTTGTTTTGCTCAGCTGCTCGGCCGCCCCGCTACTGCTGTTACTGCTACTGTTGGTGTTGGGACTGGGGGGCGCCATCTGCTGGCTGGAGGACACATAGGCCTGCTGCGGACAGAGGAAGGGTTGCATTACTTAATGCTATTTCCAAAGCATACCATTATAGATGTAGGTGCTAATGCATCTTGCATTACAATACATATTTTGATGGGTTAAAAATGAGAAAACAGAAAAAAAAAAAAAAAAACAGATACTGCACAGTCAAACAGAAGTAACAACCTTTTCAAAGTTATAAAAAGCCTTTTGTAAATTCTTCTTTTTGAAGCTCTGAACGATTAGCACGCCCACGCAGAGCTTTGCCGTGGCGCTGTGCTGGAATCGCTCTGGGGCGAACAGGAAGGCCGCTCCGCGAAACGCACGTCACCTCTTCGCTGGTGAGGGCCAGCCGAGGCACGCAGCTCGTGGTCATGCATCATCGCACATGCATTACCGCGCCAGGAGAGGACTGATATGGGGGGTTGGGAGGAAGCGGGGGGGGGGGGGGGGGGGGTTGGTTCTATGGCAGTGTGTGGCCAGTAAGCCATTCATAAAAATCCACATTTTCATTTCATTCATTCACCAGATCATTTTAATTCATTTAAGCAGCTTACAGGAAGTGCATAAGCAAAAGCATCTGAGCCATACATTACAAAAAGCACACACGTAGCACAGCGATACACAAATAATAATAGATATATTAAGTATCTACGTATACTTTTTCATTCATAATTAGGATGGAGGGACAGAGGAAGAGGTGAAGGGTACCTCAGTAGGAAGGACCACGGTACATGCAATAAAGTTTGGTTTTCAAAATGAAGAGAAATCTCCATTCATAGAGGCTTGCAGCCCATTCTGGCGCATTTTTATCTCTAAATAATTCCACTTATTCAAATAAATGTGACTGATACCTGTTCCCGCTTCAGCGCCACACTCGCCTGCCGACCAATCAGAATAACCTTACCACATCATTGAACAAAGTACTGCCCGGGTCACAACTTAGTAGGTTTCTGTTACAATTATAGCTATTTCGAATAGGCTTTGGCGACTACACTTCATGAAACTGTAAGAAAAGGTTCAGTTAGCTTGCCTGGCTAACGACTAAAGGTCCCCAGTTGAGGGAACTCCACAACTTCAACAGCAAGAGGGATCCAGAAAGTGAAAGGATCAGATCCATTCGATATAAAATTTTATCAAAATAGCATGGAGTGGGTGCAGAAGCTTCCATTTCAGTGCTTTAAGAAGGCACTTTCCACTATACCAGAGAAACTAGATTGTCTCTCCATCAACAGAGATCAAAATGCCTTGACAGGACATATACACAGCAACATTAAGGGGCGTTTCACTTCGGTAATACCATAAATGCTATATCTGCCTCACCTCTGGTGAGTCTTAACGACCACCAGATGGAGGGATACGATTTAGGCCTCATCCTAACTTCCAGTTCACTTCCATTTATTTCACGAGACAACCTGGAAAACGTACCTCAGGCAAATATACGAACTTCATTTGGAAGTGAATTGGAAGTTAGGATGAGGCCTAAATTAACAGGCACAACATTCGGCGAGGTCACACGACATGGCGAACAGAAAGTGATAACACGTTGTTCAGGAAAACCCAACAGAGGTAAACAAACTACACCGTGTAGGGTCTTCCGAAAGTGAAATGCCCTTTTAAAACCCTATTGCCCCCCCTAAACGGTACAATGATACAGAACAGGACCTCATGAGAACTGACAATGAATCACGTTATGACTATAAAATTAAAAAAATGTATATTTGTCACTAAAAGAAAAATATACAGTGTATACTGTATACAGCTGTGATTAAATGCATAT
This sequence comes from Albula glossodonta, assembly GCA_019788955.1. NCBI lineage: Eukaryota > Metazoa > Chordata > Actinopteri > Albuliformes > Albulidae > Albula > Albula glossodonta. The sequence continues at coordinate 26,998,257 of JAFBMS010000004.1, read as the reverse complement.
TCAGTGAAAAGTAATCTGCACAATAAATATTAGATTTGAAAAACACCAAGCTGCTTCTGTGGAGATGCATGCTGGTTCATTAACCTGAGGCAAAACGGAGAAACGTCTACAACGCAAACACCAGAGGACAGCGCCAAACCAGGGTTTTTCGGAAAATCGTGCTCCAGAATTGCTGGTTTTAGACACCAACCACCCAGTCACGCAATCCCATTCATCCACTTTCCTCAGGATATCACAAATTTTCCCGCTTCACTACGTTTTTCGCCAAGAGTTTTTGGCCTCTTGCTTCTCGGCCTCTAACTACCCCAGTCTTGCAAAAAAAAAATTAATAAACTATGAGACCAAAGCTAAGCCCCAAAATACTGCTTGCATGACTTAATTTGAACTCTGCTGGCAACAATAAGCGCTCTCAAATGCAGAATTATATCTATTATGAATATAATTCTGACCACTGATCCTTTACAGTAGACCTCAGCAAAACGACTACAATGTAGGAACTGGAGCTGCAGAAGGAATAGAGACTATTCTATGTTCCCTGAAAACATCCACAAGTTTAACAGAGTATTGAGATCAGGTGTTTTATTATCTTGCTTCAATTCAGTCCATTCTGACTGGTTTGAACTCTGAAAGGGGCCAAAATGTTCGCAAAATTAGTTTCAGGTTCATTTGATCCAGGAGGAGTCTGAAGTAGCCCTGCTTCATTTTGTACTCTTTGTGGCTTATATGTCATACCTACTGTGCTGTAGCATTTTTGCGGCTCACTAAGATGATTGCAATACCCACAATGCAAAAGTTCAAAAGATTACGTGCAATCGTGTTGACGCAAACAGATTGTATACAACTCGACTCCTATCAAGTCACAGACTAAAGCGCTTCCCGTGGCGCTATGGAAATGATTACTGACTGTAAACATCGTGAAAACAACGCGGGGTGCTGCCGCGAAGCCTTTACTCAGAGACTCTGTCGATAGGCTACTTTTTAAGAACAATGAAACTGCAATAACATTCTAATCAGCAACCCTAAAATGGCTCTTTAATCAGTGAAAACCCCAACTAAGAAAGCATACTTTCCAAAACAACACAATTAGAGTCAATGTGTTGTTTAGAAACAGTTCAATTCCTGCTTAGTAACAGCGGGGTTGACAATTTGGGGGGGTTGGGGGGGTTAGGGTGATCATCAGTGGCTTTGGCCACGAGCCATATAATTTAGGAAAACTCATGTCATGCTTGCAAAACAAAAAGATCTACACTTTTCAGATCATAACAGACCAAATGGTTAAGCATGGTGTCTTCATCACAGAAAATATAATATGTGCTCATAGAAACGGAACTCCAAAATGTCACCACAGGATAATTAAAAAGGACTAGCCAATCATTGCAATTACTTTCAGGTCAGCTGATAACAATAAAAAAAATTATTTGTGGGGGTGGAAATAAAAACAAGGGCCTGCTGCAGTCATGTGCCAACACCGCCCACACCAAGTCGTCCCGCCTTCCGCTCTGTCCGGCCAACACCATGGACATGAACCCATCCCTCCCAAAGCTTGACTCATCAGGGGTGCACTGGAGGATGAAATATTTAATTATCATGGACCCACAGAGGGACAATGGGCAAATTAGGAGTCAATGGGTCATGGGATGGGTCCTGTGTGCTTGGGAATACCTCAGTGGGGGGGTGGGGGGATGGGGGGCTGGGTGGTGGAGTCAGGGGGGGGGGGGGGGTTGAAGGAAGCAAAGAACACAGAGAAGACAAGAATGAGCTGCCTCTTGTCGATTACATCCTGTCCGTCAGCCACTAGCGCTTTGTGTTTTTAATTCAATCAAACTCCACCGTCCCCCTTCATTGTGTCCCTTTGGCGCTGCTGTCAGTTCCAGGGGCGTAATCTTATCATAGGGAGCCACTCTGCTCTTCACACTCGCGGAGGTTCTTTCAAACGCGACTCCGAGTATAAAAAAGGGCAGGGTGTAATCCCGCTATAATCTCCCTCGCCTCTTGGCGATCACCCGCAGAGCTGCGGCGCGGCCCGTCTCCGCGGCCTGGTCACGGTCGGGTTCGGCCTCGCTGACTTTTCCAGAGCTGCACTCCACCACAGCGACGCTTTCTCTACACACTGCGTCCTACAGGTTATCTACACGGAAGGCTTGTCAGTGCTTCAGTCAGTAAACGCGAAGGTTTTAGCAGCAATCCAGTTCAGTGCAGGCTTGCTGTCACATTTATGCTTATCATTTTCCATAGCACCAGCGCTGTGAATATGAATATAACAGAGCACATATTTACACCAAATGGCATCCAATATGGGGTGCTTGGTTCCATTCGCTCTTTGAAATGAATTTTCCAGGGGCTGTTTCCTGTTAGTTCACACGTTCGGCCGAATGCAAGAAAATCAAAACGCGTGGATAGCGTTTCATGTTTCTGCTGTACTGGAGGGAATCGAACTGGCACCCCAAACCCAAGCTACGTCGAGCCATCGGTCTGGTGAACCTTTGTGTGTCTGTTTTTGACAGCAGTGTAATTTAGCAGTTAAGGAACAGGGCTTTTAACCCTAAGGTTTCAGGTTCAGTTCCCAAGAAGGGCACTGCTTCTGTACCCTTCAGCAAGGTAGGGTACCTGTACCCATTAAGCCCACTTTCAATATAATAATATAAGTAATATAACCTGAATTGCTTCAGTAAATATCCAGTTGTATAAATGTATAGTGTATGAAAATGTAAACTGTCTAAGTTAATCTGTTAAATGATTAAATGTAATGCAAATCTGATACATGAATAAAAGTTTGCATTGTCTGTTGTCTACTCAATATCTCTGTCTCAATATCTCATGGTTATTGGTTTATTAAAAACACAATTTGACCAAAACAGCATAATGTAAAGTAAAATGGTTTTGCTCATATCCTGCAATTTTGAGCTTTTTGGGAGATATATATTTTGTGAAGCTGAAGATAAACACTCTGCTGCCTTGCTTTGCTTTGGAAGAAGGGCTGCTGTCATACTGTGACAGCCAAGCCGAGCGCTATCCCTGGAGCCGCCCCAGTCAGGCTAGCACCGGTAGGCTGGACAGGGTGGAGTCACAGTTTGTTAGCACACCGTGCTAATCCCTCTCATGTGCTCGCCAGTCAAACACAGCCTCATTACTATTGCTCTGTTGGATGGAAAGTGAAGGCTTCTCACCAAGACAGCCGCTTCCCAGATACATATGGACACATACGCGCACACACACACACACACACGGACATACACCAGGCCCACATGCAGCAGATGCACACACAGACACCAGACACACAAATGTGCTCAGGTGTACAAGCTCACACACAGAAATCAAGATTCCCTCCCACACACACACGCTCACATGCACACACACAGATACCAGACACACACTCACACACATACAGATACCAGACACACACACACACACACACACTCACATGCACACACACACAGATACCAGACACACACACACACACACGCTCACATGCACACACACACAGATACCAGACACACACTCACACACACACAGATACCAGACACAGACACACACAGACACGTACACACACACACACACACACCACACACACACACACCAGACTCATAAATGTGCAGGGATGCATGCACTGCACACACAAATCAAGACACACACAAACACACACACACACCCAAACGTACTGAGAGTTGGTTTGTCTCTAATACCTTTGCAACACCCTGCAATTCCATTTCATGGCTCAGTTCCATACATACATACATACACAGCATAGCGTTCTGCAGGACGCTGAGAATATGAATGACACGCAGATGTTTCTGCAGGTTGAAAAGAATACGAACAATGAAATAAAAGCAAACATAAATCTGGCTGTCACAGACTGCAGCACTGTGGACATTTTATTGGTCTGACATCATTCACACAGCAAAAACACTGATGTCACCCCTTCCTCAGACTCCTCCCTCCCTCCCTGGGAAATTATCCATACATATGTGCTTTTCTTTAGGTTTGCATTATTATTTCCATTTATTATCTCAGAAATTCAACCATTGTTCCGTCATGCTAACACCTCTCCTGTCACACTAATAAATCTTAATCGTTGTTACAAAAAAAGCAGCAAGGAAAGAAATGTGAAATGCAACAATGTGATCATCAATTTTAGTTCGTTTAATTTAATTGGTATGTTTGTTATTCACATCCTGTATTTGCTCTGAAGGTCTGAAAAGAAAAGTGGTGGCAAAAACAAAAAAGAAACTGAGAAATTGGTGGAAAGCCAGTATTGGCTTTCTTGTGCATTAGCGTCTCTTGTATGACCATGACATGTTCCATGCAAAACAGTGCATAGAAGTCAGATGACACATCCTATAGCCTAGATAAAAGCCAGACCACTCCAATAGAGCATTATGGGTAGCCATACATAATTGACCATACATTAAAAAAAAAAAAAAAAAAATGAGGCCCCTTTTACGCACGTCTCTTTAGATGCTTCTGGTTCTGCCTCCACTGCAGTGAAAGACTGCAGACCACAACATCATCTACCGCGAGGACCAAGGATATTGATCTTGTGTGATGTTTTGAGACCATCATGTGAGAGGCAGAAGATTCCTTCATAAATCTTCGCTCACAGAGCCATGCTAGCACAGGTCTGCTACTATAGATTACTTCCTTCCTGTTTGTCAGGCAATCACATATTTACACTTTGAACATCTAACTGCAGGATAAAGAAACTTGGCTTGGGTAAAGTAACAGGTGGATTCTGGGCAACTCCAAACCCGGCAGCTGTGTGTCTTTATCAAAGCCAGAAGTGACGGGTCCTTGTAAGTCCCGTTTGTCTGCCGTTACGAAACTGCTATATCAAATCCGCTCCAAGCAATATGCAAGCAGCGTTGTACATGGAGCAGTTTTCTCAAGCTCCAAACTTGCCCTGCTATCTGTGCTATATAAGATTCATCCAGTAGACTCAAACTGAACTACCTAAATAAACCGCAGTAATCTCTCCTTCAGGTGGTTTTTCAGTTCTGGGAAATTAGCAAAATCTTCCAACTGATGTGTAGCAGAATGTCTAGCATGCCAAGCAGTTAGCCGTTCTACTAAACACTGAGTTGAATTATTTTTCCTTTATTTCGGGATAAACTTTGGGACACTTTTTGCTTTGTGTCACTCTAATGGTTGTAGAATACTAAAAAAGTCAGCAATACATCTTCTAACACAAATACTAACACAAAAAATGCAGATCTCTCCTACCATAACCTGACTATCTTAAAATCTCATGAAGAAGCAGCTTGAAATAGGTCAGCCAGACAGGTAACTACCACTGTTATGTCCTCTGAGATCTTCATTAAGGCCCCTAAACACAAGCGCTGAAGACTATGCACCTTGGTTCAATACATCACATTATAATCACTTAGCTCCTATCCAGAAAGAGTGGGAGAACGTAAGTGCATCGGCCTGGTAAATGTGAGCGATACTGCCAGACCAAGGCTAACCACATTTCCAGAACAACATCACTAAAGCATCAATGCAGGCTTCCCCATGTGAACCTCGCTCCTTGGCATTCCCAAAATGCCTGTGAATATCTCAGCCAATCCACTGCCTACTCTACTGGACACGTTGCCATGGAAACCCGGTTTTTGCCTCCTTGGTTTGTCCCATGATGCACTTACTTTTAAACTTCAGAACCGTAAATGGTCTTTTCCCACTTTTTGTTGCTAACTGATTGCTGACGTCCTGTGTTTCCTAAAACTGTCCATACAACAACCACGTTTTTATAAAAGTATGACAAATATGAAAATCTCCAGTATATTTAATGCAAATTTAAGTCATACACGGCTTGTTGCCAATGAAATACAACCATACTCAAATAAATGTATGTAATAGTATAAAGCCTGATTTGTTTGCATTGTATATACCTTTTCGGTTCATTTGTTTGCATCCCAGCTCTGTACCTTATAGTGACCCTAGACAGAGTCAAAATGTCGTAAAAATGATAACTTCTCAGGTATGCTTTTAGATATAAAAGTCAAATATCCTTCTTCCAAAAGGATTTTTCCATGTACTGGTACAGGAGAATCCAAAATTCAATGGCCTTTTCAATTTAATATGATACAACCCTTTATAATAAAACTAGAATGCTTGATAATGACAACAGGCCATTCAGCTCATCTGGACTGCTCTATTTACCAACCGTCTAGACAGAATCTATCACCGACTCAAGACCAGTCATTAACATTTTAATCCTCCTGCAGTAGTTGTCTGTGAAGGACCTTTGTGTAAAATCCTAAACAGATCAGCAAAGAAATTATGGTTCAATGTATTTACGTACAAATACAATTGATCAAAGATATCATCAGAGTATCTGAGACCGAAACGAGATAATACAGATACCCCGTCCCCCAGTTAACACAAATTATACACTACGTACTCGTATATTTTGGGTTGAGGTAAATAATTACTTCCTGGTTGTTCAGCACCCCCTCACCATGGTACAAACAAGGTGAACCGCTGTCTGTAACCGACGGATGACTCCAGACACTGGCCCAGACATGTACTTTCTTCCGCCGCCACCGAGAATACCTCACAACCCGCCTACGCGTGTGTAGGCATTGCACTCTCTTTCCAACTATGGTTTCCTGCCTTCCCATGATTCCATTCTCTCAGAAAACTCTCACACACAGTGCCAGCAGAACAATGGATCACCCCATACAACAGTTTACACTGCTTCAGACTCAGAGTGAGTCATTCAAGGCTGGCATTTTATTGGTAAGATAATGCCACGGTATTTGATATGACAACAGAGTCAGGGGAGGTCGAGCAGCATCTTTGTTCCACGCGGTTACAAGCAAGCAAATTCAAGCCCATATAATACACAAGCTACAATTCAGTCAAAAAATCCCAATGGTTGTGAGAGAAAAAAACCATATCGCTGAAAATGTATTCTACTCAGGGCCATAGTAATGGCTGGATTGCTCCATTATTTCATATGTACACTGAGATTAACAGTGCCCCAGTTTATATTTTTATATTTCATATTTATCCAGCTGTAACCCCACAATAAATCCTGCATCCTTCATCAGTCATTTTATTCAAAAAATACAGTATGAACACGACTGCTACAGGCCTTGCGATTTTGGCAGAGGAATTGCAGTTATGTAATATTTTTTTGCCATGCTTTGGGGAGGCAAAATTAAGAAAAAAGTAACAGCACTATTTGATACAGTAAAAAATAAAAACTATTAGTCTCGAGCCAGCATGAAATTCAAAGTAGCCTATCACTGAAGTGCAAAAATCGAAACATTTCCAGAAATTTAAGATTTACAGACAGTGACCTTTGCATATGAAAATAGGGTAGCTATTTTATATCAAAACTATTTTGTACATTCCAAATTAGCATGTCAAAAAATTGAGCTGAATGAACTGTAACAGAGTAGATTCGAATTAAAAAAACAGCACATTTTCTGGACTGAACAGTGTTAAAAAATGTAACCGCTCACCTCCACCTGACCAATCACCCAACTCTAGTCTATCATGTTGAAATGTCACGTCTCCCACGATTACTTCTTTAGATAATATATAATTTAAGCCTCAAATTAGGCCTAAAATGATCTTAATAACAGTTCTCTGCAGTGTTCTTCAAACAACTCACTATATCTACAGTACACAATCTTAAGATTGTTCTCAGTGGGAAAACAAAGCAAGTCTTCAAAGGATCTAAAGAGCCATTTTAAGGACTGCTTAACTAAACAGGGATCCCATTTATATATTTCTCATATCTCACCTACATCATATGTTTCATAAGAATGCAGGAAAATAACAACAACAAAACAATAGGTCGTCTGCCAATATGAAACATATTTTCACAATGGGTGCTGCATCTCCCCAAGCCCAAAAATTTCAAGCCCAAGTTGTCTTGCAACTGCATATAAAACATTTTTACTGTATGAATTATAAATTGTGATAAGTGCACTAAAGAATGTTGTGAGGCCGAGCCGATTGGTGCTTTGCCTTAAATGTGTGAGCCATACAAATACCATCTTGAAATTCACGGTTTAAGCTTTGGGACGCACTTAATGTAGTATGTTGGCCAATAGTCATACTAACAAGACAGAATACTCACCTGGCTTATTTTTTCATTTTATTGCTATTTTTACAGAATTTGGAATGCTAAGTAGTGTCTGTGTGTTTTCTTTCATTGCTTCTCAATAGAGGACACACAAGCATTGTCTTCTCCTCTTACACACATTTTGTTAGCTGTTCTCTACTTCACAGACTTTCCAGTTAAGGCAAATCTCAAGACTTTTCGCAGCTCTGACGCCCCCTATTTTTACCCTGCGGGGGGCTGAGCTGCCAGTTGACTCACCATCGTCAACCAGAGCCACTGAAGTTTACTGTCGCTTCACCATCATGCACATGACATTAAATTGATGTACATTCAGTCGATGCTCTTATCCAGAGTGACCTTCACAGTGAGTTTTTATATTTTAACACACAGTAAAACTACGCATCTGGACATTTCACTGAACCACTTCAAATTAAATATCTTGCTTAAGGATAGAATGACATTGCGAAGCTCGGAATCGAACCTGCAACCTTTCAACTAATAACGGACGAGACTCAGATACGGGTGACGGAAACCTGATCGTAGATCAGCTTGTTCTCTGAGACGCTGTACGAGTACCGTCCAATGTTTTTCGTCTACTGCACATCCCTGGATTAACTGTGCCAGTCCAACTGCTGCTCCAATGAAACTGCTGCACATCTATGAAGTATCACGGCTAACACGTCTCAGAACAATGCTCATATAGCAGGGCATGCGAATATTCCTTACTGCTACACCCGGTACATAATCCACTGTAAATAACTATTCCTCTGTAAATATCAGATAGAGAACCATGCAGATCAATGGTAATAATAGGTTACACGAACAAAAATAGATACAAATAGAAAGTCTATTAGGAAGCCAAGTGTCTGCCCATTATTTCTAAGCCTCTCCTACCATTCTAAACCCTTTAACACCCCTCTGTGTTTTTAATTCTTTACAAAGGGGGAGAACGAACACAATTTAATGGAAGATATTTTTAGAAGCTATAAAGAGCTGCCTGAACTTTCCTCTGCCACTTTACCACAAGCTTTGAGTTTTTTGAGTTCCCACAGAAGGGGTTAATCAGACACAGAAAACAAAAAAATGTAAAAAAAAACCTAGCCTCCTATTTTTTTCTTTCCTGCAGACAGATTTCTCAATCCGGTGCTGCTGCATGCCACCCAAGTCAGGGATCTTTCCAGGAATCTGGCGGAGGGGGGAACGAGAGAGAGAGAGAGAGAAAGAGAGAGGAGGAGAGGAATGAAAGAAAGAAAAGTGCTGCGAATCCAGATTTTACAGTGAAACTGTGAAATCCCATGTTTCCAGTGCATGAGAGAAAAAAATATACACCACTAATTGGAGAGTGGGGAGGTGAATGAAAGGAAGAAAACTGCAGGCAATCTCGGGTTCACGCTACTTTATTCTACTTTGACTGAAACTGTTTCCAAAGTATGCGTTTGAGTCATGGAGAAAAACAATAACTGGAGACTGGAGGAGGTGATAACTAAGAACCATAAAAATAACTTTGGTTTTCCTCAAATGCTTAAATGCCCATTTGAAATATCTTGATGTGCGTTACGCACAGCTTTCAGTACAAAGCGATTCGCTCCATGCTAGCGACCTTAGTACGTTTAGAACACACAATTAACAGGACAAGATGAATAAAACGCATACCCCAGCATTAACTAATGACTTTTAAAATTTAGTCATTCAACCCTGATAATAACAATGCTTGAAAATATGCATGGATAATAGTTACAGAAAAAAATATATGCACATTACATTAATCTACAGGTTAATAAATGAGTATGTAGCACATGTATGTCTGGCTGATATCATTCTCCATATTGAAAGAAAATTATTATAAATTTCATATAACAGTTTACCAAGTTAGAGCTACAGGCTTTCAAGCTGTATTATTGCATATTTCATCTCTCAGTACACAAGCGAAATGAGCAACAGTCTTGTTATTTTTAACAACTGAACAAGCTGAGCAAGCCAGCTTTGGAGTTGCTGTAAGTTGCATTTCTACACCAAGTCTTCTCATAAACCCCCAGCCATTGTGCTCTATCTCAGTGCTGTCCAATGTATTGATTGCAGAGAAATTTCTGGAATGGACAAACACAAGCAACAACCACATTTATGGGTTTCTCTGCTCTTGATAAAGGGATAATTTCTGAAATGGCACAGTATCCCTTTAAGGGATAAAGTCAAATTTACATTCTTTAAAATCAGCAACAAAACTAGTTACCCTTGTGACACAGTCACTAGGGATACACATTTGGCTGCAATCTTTTTGGGCAAGGGAGACTAATTCAGCTTCAAACAGACAGCAAATGGCAACAGTCCTCCTGTTATGAGTGCATTATTTGAGGCGAAATTCCAGGGATTCCAAGGCCTTAATCTTGGCTACTGGACACCGCGCTAGCTGCAAAGCGAGGGGAAGTAAGAACATAGCAAAATTCGGATGCTTGTGCCGACTGTACCAAAACAACTTTAAACAAACCCCAATGACGCTGACCAGACGAAAACAGAAAAACAACAATATGCAGTCGGTGGTGGGGAAAGTTTTCAGTGGAAGTAGGTCGTATCGCCAAGCTAAGAGCGCTGCTTCCCTTCCACCTAAGGTAACGTAACTGTCTGTTGTTAGAATCTAGTTTCAGAAGTTTCAAGAACGGCAATCTCTAGACGCCATATTTCCGTGGTTAATGTTTTTTATAGTAATCTTGGAGGCCAACTACTCTCATTCCAGCTTTATTAAATCAATATAATTCTGGTTCTGGGATATTACCCTTTAGCTGTAAAACCATAGCAATGTGTGCTTACCTCAATATGAGTTCATGACCTGTCAGTCACTGACATTAGCTGGCCCTCTGAGCCACTGCCTTAAACGTTGTTTTTCTCTCTTTCCGTTCACTTTTGTTCGTTTTGCAAACAGAATATTCGAATCATATTGCTCACACCTACACCCGTCGTGCCATATGAGCCTTTTATTTTGTTTTATATTTTGTATTTAAGTAACCTGTTGGTTAAACACTATTTGGCATTCTTGCCAACATTAGAATGTTAGCTAAGTCCACTAAATAAAAGAATCTTCATCCTTTTTTGTTCAGAATCATGACTTAGAAAATAAACCACTTATTTTTAAACAGGTCACTCTATTTCTGTTGTGATAAAACTGTTTAAATTGACCAACAATCAAACCAACAGGGGGTATCCACAAGTGAGTAAGTATGTGCATTTGTGTGTTTGAACAGACTGCATGTTTGTTTTAATGTTTAAAACAATAGCACTGTGCTGAGTGCTGATTCTAAAACTATGGCTACACTTTGTGCTCTTCTCTCAACAGCACTGCTATGATCAGTGAATGACCTGTTGACTGACTCAGTTATTTCTATTTATAACATTTTTCAATAATGCACATCAACATAACACAAAGCATTTGATATTATATTATAAAGTTAATACGGTAAACCTTTTAGTTATATTCTACCACATTTTTTAACTTCTTAACTTAATTTTGTCCTTTTTCAGACCACTGTATGTGTGTGTGAGAGAGAGAGAGAGAGAGAGAGAGAGAGAAAGAGAGTGAGAGAGAGGATAGTTTTTGAAAATCCGTTTCAGCCATGTCTCCTTTAGGACAGTATTAATATGGCTCCCAACAAATACAAGTAAAACCACAGTTACTTTCTGCCTCTCTCTCCACCCTTTTGCTACATAGAGAACTGCACAAAAGTGGGCAGAGAGTGGAGGGGGTTGGGTCTGTTGTGACACATGACTCAGAAGCTCCTCCCCCCTTGCCCAATCCTATGTGTTTGCCTTGGAGGCCACAACTCCACCCTGGACACTACATAGCAACGTTAATTTTAAAATGAAGGAGATAGCACTGACCAACTTCAATATGGGGCTGTAACTTTATGACACGCGGAGTACTTTCATACTCTATATAAATGTCAGAATGTAAGCAAAAGTCTTCTATGGGTTTAACCCACTAGAGACAAAATTTAGTCAGAGTTATTACCAAAATTAATGTTTGCAAAGATATGCAGAAATTATGACCACGACTGGTGTCTCTCTCAATAAGCAAGTGATATACATCACTTTTCAAATGAAAAAACTTTTAGTATTTTCATTAGCTGCAGTTTCACTTACTTGTAGTTACTTGTAGTGTGTAGTTATACTTTCATGTTTAAATCCATACAGATAAATCAAACAATTTCTAATTTCTATTCAGTGCCCTGTAAGCTCAGCTCCTTCTTTTGATTTCTAAATACAAACCCAATGAAAATAAAGTCATATCACTTCATCAGTACCATCCAAAATGTATTTGTTTTTCAATAATAAAATATAAAATACAACCTTTTTCAATTTGGGTACAGTCTTTGTTGTTGCAACAAAATCCAAAATATAAGTAACAAATTGCTAAAAGATCAAATTACTGTGTCAATCAAAATGATTTAAACATGACTGTAAATTAATGGAAAATCAAATGAAACAGCCTGGGACTAAATAGGTGAGATGGTGTTGGATAGATAAAACTTGTTTATCAACTATTTAAATCTGATTTTGAAAATGTCATTTTTCTAGAAGTATTTCAAATTTAAATGTTTAAGATATAATGGTTTTGCAAAATATTAGGGTTTGGTTCACACTAAAAGAGGCCATGAAGACAGCAAATTCTAAGTTTTGTCCCATCATCCTCCTTCCACCTTTAAATATCTCGCATTTGTCTCATTTTCTTCAAAAAAACATTCAAAACATTTATTCCCATGCCTTCCTATCCCCATTTGCATTACCAGTTAGCTCCCAAACGTCACTCCAGCAGACACTGCCCTCAGGACAGAGCAGGGAAGTCTTGGTTCCCCCCTGAGAACACAGATGAATGCAGCCATCTCGATTCCGTTTGAGCTTCCCTTGAAGCTCCTCCCTCCAAATACTTGCCGCTAAAGTTACAACTACACCGAAATCTCCCGCCAGATGTTTTTGCACCCTGAAAACACTAAGAGGGGAAAGACAGAAAAGGTGCGTTTGGCTGGTAGCCCTGGAGGCTGGGAGCATTCAAGGATAAATGCATACGCTCATGAAGCATTCTTTGTGCTGGTCCGTAAGGCGCGGCGTAGAGTCTCAACAGTGTGGCAGCGGGCCAAAACACAGTGCAGTGCTGCCACAAGAATATGGAGCAAATTAAGCTGCTGTCAACTCCAGCCGTGAGGATAGCATCATGCCTCGGTTCCCCATCTACATATCGGGACGATGGAAATCCCCCGAGTGAATGACACGAAAATAAAAAACAGATTAAAGCAATTAATCTTATTGCTCTGGCCAAACCCAGATATTAGATTTAAATTAATGTGGTTATATCGTTTTCTTGATGTTCTATCCGTGCCATGTCTAATAGTTAGCGGGGTGTTGTGTATTTCTTTAGCAGTAGTGTAGCTGGCTTTATTTTGTTGTCTTTTATTATATTTTTTTAAACTTGCTCCCTCCCGGACAATCACATTTCTCATGATGTGTAAAAATATTCAATAAAAAGGGTTTCAAAAACATACAGGAAAAAAAGATTATTAGGTGTCAGTGGGGCAATGTGACAATCTTTACTGTCCTCGACTTTCATAATTGTAGAACCTGTCTTGTCTCGACTGTTCAACAGTTTAGGCAGAGGCTATTGTGGGCCTTGCCAACATGTGTGTGCAGTTGTTCCATGCTTCTGCAGTCTGCGTTTCATCTTGGCAGAAATGTGATTAATGAGGAAAAGATTCCAGCACAGGTTAGCTGAAAAAAGTGAGGATGCCATTGTATTTTGGGTTGGGAATTACGACTTTGCCCAAACCTAGCTAAAATCTGGCATGTTACTTCATAAAAGCACTACTGTTCATGTCTCCATAAAACTAATGACTTAAATGACGGGCAAACTTGAAAGGGCCTACAAATATTGACTTAAATGAGAGCCAATCCTGAAAGAGCCAAAAATGCTGCCTTAAACTAGAGCAAATCCTTTAAGATCCTACACCAGCTGAATTAAACAAGAGCCAGCCCCAAAGAGCTGAAAATATTTAATTAAATCAATCCTGAACAATGTACAAGGACACAAAAACTGTGGGCCAGTCCTGAAAGAGACTGAAAACACAAACTTAAACAAGAGGCAAAACAACCAAACATCCTTAAACAGCCAAACGTTTTGTTGTACTGCGAGGGTCTTGTGGATTCCTGCCATTTCTGTGGAGAAACACAGGCCGTACAGGGTTTTTCCATTGGCAGAGAGCGGGACTACATTCTCCACAACACCAGTGAACACGGCATAAATATATAAGTGTACATAAGATGGCATCGAATATTACACGTTCATAATTTGATAAGACTTTGGGCCACTCTTTTCCTTCAGAGCAACTTAAATCCTTCATGGAATTCGGTTAAACAAGTTTTGAATTGTTGTTAGTCGGATACATGGCTATTCTTGTGGAAGGAAAGCCTTCAGTTCATTGACAGATGGAGGGGGTGGAAATCAGTTCTACATTCCAGACCTTCCCATTAAGATTCAGTGATGTTCTGATCTGTTGATGGGGTTGAGGTGTCTGACTTCATCCTGAAACGTTCATGAAACCATAAATCATAATCATAAATCCATCGAACACTGAAATGTTATCATCCTGGAATATGGGAGGATCCTCAAACCCCCCCGGTTGTAGGGTTCGCATCTGCTTCACAAACAAGAGGCCCCATGACATATAGTTTTGTTTGGAGACTTTTGTCACTGAGGTGGAGATTCACTTCTATAGGCATTTTGAGGTTTTGTAGTTTTCAACAACTGACCTGTCAAGTGTCCATTATCCCTGACAGAGAGCTTTGATTTCCTACCACTGTCCCTCTTGCTGCCGTTTGTCATACACCATCATAATCATGATTTTTGACACTGCACCCCTTCATAAATTAAATATGCCTAACTCTGACTGATGTACCTACAATTTAGGTCCCAACAATCTGACCTCTTTCAAAATCTGTTACATTTTTCTAGTATATCTAGAAACTAACACGTCTAAGGATTGATTTTAAAATGTCTTTTAAATTTTAAATGGAAGTGTAAGGAAATGGAGATCATCGACTCGTCTAATTTAAGGCAACTAGGTAATTTTTTTTTTTAGAGTTTTGCATGAGGTTACGTTCATAAGGCTGAGCTATATGGATTTGCTGAGACTAACGCCACTAGCTCACAGCTCTGCATTCTGCCCGCAGAGCCCTCCCAATGACATTACGATGATTATCGTCAGTTTTCACAAGAACAAAAAATTTCCATATTGTGTTGGTCTGCCAAGGCTTATTTATTAAGTAAACAAATTATTGCATGATGTCATCAAAAGCAAAAAGATATAACCATATGACACTAATTGATTCCGTGTGCCTTCCTGTTTATCTGTTTGCTCTGAATTGGCCCATATTTAGTTTAGCTGACATGATTTAATTAGAATAGATAACGTGTACTAATATTTTCCTTCATCAATCTTATCTCCAAGCAAAAACCACATTGAATTTGATCTTTTCAAAAGTGATTTACAGCACATTCAGAGGTGGTTCGTATTCAGACACAAATCTATGCCATCTATGTCACACTTTAGTGTGTACGTTCAGATCAGATTGTTTGTGCCTTCAGGTTTTTTTCACCATTCCCAAGATAAAGCAGATTTGATTTTCATCATTAGTCTACACCAAAATTAATAGCCAGGGTAGCAATTCTGGAAAATGATCACAAGCCAGTAGCTTGTATAAAACCTGATTTGGTCTCTGATTTTTGGACAGGGAGGTTTTCTGGCAATTTGTTGGAAAACCAAAAACAATTTGAGCATCAATATCTACAATGTAAACAAAGCCTGAACAAATTTCAAAATTCAGTTTTGTCAACCTTATCAGAATGTTTAAGCCCTTATTGCAGAGCTGTTTTATACTGCGTGACTTCTGAATTAAAGGAAAACGGACCTTAAAAGAATTCATATTCGAAACGCCATTGCTAAAAAGGTGCAGTAAGAATGGAACCCAAAACGAGGCTGCGATTTTTAAGTATTCACATGATTCTCATGATCACAGTGATCAAATTATAAGCTTCTGGTATAGTTTTATTTAGCCAGATCGTTCTGCAGAGATTGCGTCAAGGGCAGAAGAAGGCGAGTGAGCTCTCAGAACTTCATATTCCAGGGTTTATATTGTAGAAGGAAATATCCAGAGCTGGAATTCCTAGTGGTCTAGGGGTCTACCTGCTTGGAGAACATTATATACCCTGACTGCATGGGTTTGAATCCCCGCCTATACTTTGTTGTCACGCCTCTCCTCTGCTTCCTGTCAGTCGTCACTATACCATAGGAAAAAGCTAATTAACAATATGGACGGTGGGGGGAGTGCCAACTATGCTTTTAAAAAATAAGTAGAACTAAACTCTCAGATGAAAATGTAAGCAATGAGCTATGTTTCAGTTCTTCACAGATACCAATGTGTGCCAAACACATACTGTTGAGTAGGAAAAAAACAAAACAAGTCATGCTCGCCTAACTATATTGCTCAGTTGTGTGAACAAAGCAGCTTTATGTTATATTGAACATTAGGATTAATTTCAATTGTGTGTGTGTGTGTGTGTGTGTGTGTGTGTGTAATGGGAGGGTTGCTCACATAGCTTGTTTGTTTAAAGACCTGGACATTAAAAAGAATCTGCCAAGTACAATTCCATTCAGATGAAAAGTTTTTAGATAGGGTAACATACCCTAGCATAATCTCAGGGCATGGAACGGTGAGGGATTTCTATCAAAGCTCGCTGACACAAGAGACAATTCCAAACAAGGTGCATTTAAAAGCAAACACGGCCAGACATACATACAACAAAGGAAGAGAGTCACCACATATATTCCCTAAATGTCTAACCTGACAATATATCAAAGTATATTTTGAAAATAAAGTTTTCAGCTTCCTAAATCGTGATTTCGTTACAGTGAAAGTAATGACCAACTTCACAGTTTTACCCAGAATGCAACAGGGCTTGGTGTGGGGAAATACACCTGGAGATTGAAATCATTAGCAAAGAAGCGAACTATCCAGCTGGTTGTGTGCCCGACGCAGCAACCAGAGCAAGCTAAGCTACGTTTCGAATAGATTCTATCAAAGTTAGCCCATTTTTAAAATTAATTATCTCAATTTCTATTTTGAGTTTGAAAATGGTAAAGAGCAGGTGGCTCGATGCAGGACTAGGGCAACAATGTGCTTTCAACAAACGCCAAACATTTGTCACCTAGGGAACATCCCTCTAGCAATGACTGAACTATGTGCTTTTATACTTGAGAGTGGTGCGTTAGAAATGCATGCCAATAATACCCCCAGCCTTGTCGTCCTTCCAGTGAACGAGAAGAGAGAAGAGCATCTCAAGATGAGTTGCAGTTTGCACTCAAGAGTTTGTTCATTGAACATCGTGTCAGCACTAGATGAACTCATTTTGCTCTCTTCCAAGATTGATGATTTTGCTTGGCAACAGTACAAACGAAAGAACTGCAGACACGGAGATGGAGTATATCTTCCTCCTCTTCTTCTTCTTCTTCTCTGTGGCTTTAACTTTCTTTTCCACCCTTTGATCACCACTGCTTGACCAATCAGCTGGCCAACAAAGGAGTTTTCACCAACCTGAAACGCCAAGTGAAAACTCTAGACAAACAAAAATGGCATCGGATGACATCATAATGTATGCGCGAATGGGGGAATATCGGTTCACTTAAATTAGGACAGACGGTGTCAACAAGGAATATCGGTCACACCAGCAGAATTCCCATGGAAAGTTCCCTGCAACACTATGAAGAATTTCCGAAAGGGCTCTTGGAAATTTTGGCCAGGAATGTACTTAAATAATGTTATGCTGCACATTTTTCAAATAAATTACAAATAAAAATCAGTCTATGATATTATCATAGATCACCAGTCCATGCATTCAATTTTGAACAATGAATACTTGCACCAATACTTAAATGCAATTGTACTACTGTAAGTGCAAGTCCAAATGCACACTAATTCTCTACTGTCACAGCAATGTGGTAATAATAATAATAATAATAATAATAATAATAATAATAATAACAGCCTTAATTGTAAGAAAACCAAATTGTTGGTCCGCCAGAAAAGTTAAAGTAAAGATTTTATAAGGCAGAACTTTGTGGTATCACAAAAAGCAGTAAACGTCACAGGTTTAAGTTGACCGGAGACCGTTGTTCCCATTCACAGTGCAGGACGGAAAGCATCAAGGACAGTGTGATATTTTTATAAGCCTCCTTCCCACTGTTGGTCACGTTCTCCACAGTCACACACACAACTGCCTGAGTGACACAACCACAGCAGGGCCATTTAGTATCAAAGCAATAAGATGAAACACACTTCTTTGGCGGAATTTTTTCGCTATCTGATCTGCCACTGAATGCAACGTCCGGTCGGTGAGGATAAAGGATGTTGTGTAGCCCAGGGGCTTCCAGTGTTGCCTGAAGAACTATCCAACGGCGACCTTAATAACGTGGTTTACTTTTGACACTTTTCACCCCGTAGAGGCTGCTAGACAGTGAAGAAATATAATCATCTAAATCTAGTCCACTCAAGCATAAATCATGTACAAGAAATCGACATCATTATTTCATTCATCGAAATAAGTCGTAGCTGTTTCGCACAACATAAAATGTAAAAAGTACAGAGGTCAGATACAACAAAAATAAAAAAATATAAAAAATAACGACAGTCTGAATTCTCGATTGAGACTTACTTTTCCCAATAATATTAGTCAGGGAAGGTTTTAAAAAAATAAAAAATGAACCAAACACCTGGTACTCACTTTGGGTTTCCTGGTATCCAAAAGAAGATAGTTATATAGGTTCACAATTAATTCATGAATGCGATTAAAATACAACAGCACACAAACCATTCAGCCCAACACGACAATGCAATATGTCAAATATTTAATGCTGTTCTGACCTGCAGGCTGTCAGGTACCCCTCGTTTCAATACCATACAAGATCCATTTAACTTCATTAAGAAATTACTGGCAGAAAGAAAACTGGTGAAGAAACAAAATTTTCTTTTCAATCTCGCGTCCTGTCAGTGAACACCGTTGAATACCTTACTAGCTGTATTCTTCTGAATGCTCTAAACGTTTTCATTTGTAATTACGCTTGGAATTTCCCTTTTAAACTTAAATAAAATAAAAATAATATCATACGTTGTGAAGAAATCTTCTTGTAGAAGATTTTGAAAAATTTCATTACGAGAATGTGTTATTGTTATAAAATGGCCTAGGCTATAGTCTTTTTGGAGCATCATCCAACGAAAACCAGCTGTGGAGTAACAGCGATTTATTCTCAAATGTTTCTGCTTCAATGACTTTCATGCAGTGGGAACCATCGTTCGTCTCCCAGTGAAACGGATCAACATCGTTTATTAGTCCGATCTTTTAGGCCAATCGAGCTACACATTGACAACATCCATATGCACGTTGTTATATAAGTATAAAACTGAAGATTTGTTCCTTTTCAAACTGTAATTGACTTTCAGACCCCAGCATGCACAATCAAACTTTCCCTAGCTGAAACAGCGTCAAAATTGCAACACTGTGATTACAATCGGTCTGTTTTAACGGTAACAGTTTCTCTTCCGATTCATAATTTCTGGCAAGCGACGCAGTCCCGTCAACGAAATGAGAATTTTAAGGGGTGGGGCAATTCACCCTGGATCAAGCTACTTTAAAAAAAAAAACTTTACCAAACTTGTACCGCTGTCAAAGTTGAGGAATTTGTATTTTTTCTTCTGCGTCTTATCATTACAGAACAAAATTCGCTATTACGGGTGTACAGCAATGATCACTAACTCTAAACAACATCAGTTGCTCCCATAGGCAATATCCCTGATAAGTTTATCCCTTTATCATTTCTTTGCAAATGGATGAACGGGAATTCACGCAGGCATTAAAACTAGAAAAAAAACATGAATATATCAACAAAATGTAGCCTACTCCAGAAACGCCACCGCACGGCTTTTCACACAAACAACAGTAGGTACACTATGGAAAGCAGCACTGTTGTATGCGAAGAGCAAAGTTGGTTTTTTTGTGTGCACTGTGTTCAAGGACACTGCAGCTTACAGTCATACACAAAATAGGCTACTGTTGCGACAGAACCCGGAGTGAGCCCCCCGGCTGACCGAGAGCGAAGAGAGAGGGGGAAAAAAAACATTAACCGCAGGATCGCTTTACCTTTTTGCTGTTTCTGCTGTTATAGCCGTTGTAAGGGTTGATTCCTGCCCTTGGCGGCACGGAGAGCAGCATTTTTACAGCGCTATGTCCGGAGCGGCGAATATTGCCAGAGCTGCCCGCTGACGTCAGCTCGGGAAGTTGAGCTTGGAATCTGGAGGAGCGATTGGAGTCCCGCCGCCACCACCACCGCTGTTGCCTCGGAGCGCTCTCCAGATCAGCTGGGTCCTAGTGCCTCAATGAAAGCAAGCAGAGCGTCATTAGACACAGTATACTCGGCTATCTGTACAAATAAGTCGTTTTTTTTGCGGTCATCACGGGTCTACCTCGATGTCTGAGGGTCTAAGCAGAAAATGGCATGTTGCATACCCCCTTATATTAAACGTGCATGGACAAACAAGATCCTTGACTCAGAAAAGTGAGAGAGAAAAAAATTGGAGTGTGTTATGTAAAATTCAAGTGTCGGTTTACTGACTCCCAACATCCATTTTGTAGCTGTCGGCATTACTTCCATGAATGAATTAAGCTGTGTTTCCCACAAGCCCTATTGGCCAACAGGAGTTTGTACCGTATTTGTGTTTCAAAGGATTCCTCGCATGTCCTCAAATGACTCGTTCTGATTACATTGAAAACACTTGAGCATGCTTTTAAAAGCACTTTTAAAGCGCCCGAGCATTTGATTCACATCAAATGAGACGCTGCCATCCTAACACCCTCTGCTGGAGAACGAAAAATCGCAAGTCAGCAAGCTGTGTGCGTAGGCTTCAGAATTTAGTTGAGCCATGAGAAAACATTTTAACATTTTTAACATTAACATGTCCTTAAGTTATCGACTTAGTTAACCCAGGATGTATATACTATTCGATTCTTATGTCGCGATTATATTCAAAGTCATTTGTCTCCCTTGTCTTTCTAGTCTTACTTTCTAGCGTTGTACGCTACTGTAGCCTACAGCATGTCACGACAACCCATCATAATTATGAAGACCATTTTTTGGGAAATCTCTTCAGCACAAAGATTACTAGAAAACTAATGCAAATCCACATATTTTATATCTTTTGAGGCTTTTGCTAGCTTTAAACGTCTTTTGTACATAATTCCCTTATTTTTAAATACAAAACTATTATTATACAAATGACTATTGTACAAAAGCTATTACAAAGCAAAATATATCAATTCTATTCAATTCAATTGCCATTCTACTGAGCCAGCTAAAACTCCCATTCAATTCATATAAAAAGACTGTGGGATATACCAGGACCATAATTATTGTGTATCTACAATGACACAGGTGAATGGATTTTGCCAAATGTCACCTGGAAGTTCTGACATGACAAGAAATATTCCTAGAATGTCCTGAATGTCTCCCAAAAGTTCAAATTAAATGTTATGTTGTAGCCAGACAGGGACCTTCTTTGAACTTTCATAACATCCTAAAACCATTTTTGCTCTCAACCCCTGCCGATTCAGATGTCAACCTTGTTATAATAAACGTTAATTACATTTTTTTTTAGTGGTGAGATCCATACTTTCCTCTATTTATGTGTGCACATATACACTCACACACGCTTATGTCTGTCTGTTTGCCCTTGTATATAGATAATCTTTTATTTTCTTGAGCAATGCAACACTCAGTTGTTGCATTGCTCAAGAGCTTAAATCTCTTTATTTGCTATTAATATAAGCTTTCCAAAGTCCACAATGTATAGTTTTGTTCAGACTGGCTCAAGAATATGGAGCCAGACTAATGAAAAAAGTAATTTGTTTATTATTATTATTAGTTGTTTTTTGTATGTCTTCAGATTTTCTTTCTATGAAATGTACTGCTTTGAATTTATTGTCTTTGAATTTACCAACCCTTTCATCATTTCTAAAATTCAAATGAGCATATATTCAGTTTACTTATATCAATCTGAAAAATTATATAATATATAGTATATATTGAGATTACTTATTGTAGATGTCAGAAAATCTTATCAAAAAAAAATCTGATTGTCTCTTGGGCTACCCTGGAAATCCAGTGGAAGGTTGATTAAATTGACCTACAGAGACAGAATGACGCGTTATTGGCTTGTACACACCACAGAGGGAGCTGCTGCAAGTTACGGGTTACGTCATAGAGACAAGAGCTGCCAAGGGATCATAAAAACCGAAAATGTGGCTTTGGTAAAATACAGTATTTGGAAGGAAATTTACTATAAAACAAAATAATCCAAAAATACCCATCAAACGATCTTTTCAAAATGTATGTATGCATTTATTTAGTTAGTGAATTCCAGGGTAAACCATGGCAGCTAAGCGTTGCACTCGGTCGAGATGAAACTTCATGTCTGTCTGACAGCCGTGGAGGACAAAACTAACTGCTGCTAAGGACAGAAGTGACATTGTTGCACAGTGCTGGATGGAACTCAGTCTGGCAGTGAGTCACTTGATGGTAACATTGTTTGGACATCAACAGGGCTGTCGCTAAGCAACCCGGGCACTCAGTCCCTCGCGTCCTGACTTGTAAATCCACACTGATTAGCTCCTGGGTGTGCTAGTGTGTGTGTGTCTATATGGGAGGCGCGCACACACAGTCACATAGAAGTGCTGGAGTAATCCTCTTTCCTTTTGTGCTTTTTCTCAATACCCTGCCAGCACTGCCCAGGCACTTGAAGTGATGAACTTTGCTTCGGATTCAACCCAGTGAAAGGAGAGGATTACAAGAATTTCCTGTTTTTTGAGGTAGAGACTTTTGACTTCCTGTTCTGGTCCACAGAACCTCCTCAGGATTCGTTGGATCAAGTTTGACTTAAATTGCAAATACTACACTTATGATATCGCCATTTAGCTCTAATAGCATTGCACAATATGATAGACATGTCCCCATTACCATTTTTGATTTCTTTCAAATATGTCCATGATCTAAAATTATGAAAATATGAAAAATTCCACCTTTCACAGATTTAAGATTGTGAGGGTTAGAATATCCAAGAACATTCATTCATCCATAGGGTGATTTCAGAAATCAGCAATAAAGAAGCAAATATTGCTAATAGAATGACAGCACTAGCTGGCTATAATGACAGTCCATTGTACAATATTGCATATGCTTATGCTAAGTATGACTCATAGCTCTTTTCTCCTCCCAACTGTGGCAGCTGTCATAGTAAGTAACCTAATAATAACTATTTATTTCTCTTAATACCTCAAATAATTAGACAACAGGTTATAGCCTGTGGGAATACAATCAATAGCCCAGCACATTGCCAGCAAAATGTGATTCAGGAATATCTTTGCATAGTGATTGCTGGTGGACTTACTGTAAGCCACTTGCAATTGGGAGAATCTGTTAAAATGACTAAAATTTGAAAGTAACTTTGGCTAAAACTAGCTAGCAAGCTTGTTTTGCTTTGCCTAAGTCAGAAACACAATGGACGCGCTATTACAAAGCAAAAAGTGTAGCTAGGAGAGGCAGCTCTTTTGATGACTCCTGGTCAGATGCTCCAGGTTTCAGCGGTTAGGCCTTTGAGAAACCCACAGTCAACTCATCATGGTTGACGGACGCGTCCGTTACGAAGTGCATTCTGCACAGGATATACGGGCTGATAACAGGACTGACTCGTCATTATTTCTGCAAAGAACGTGTACTCACAACTTTGAATTAAAATGAAGGGTTCGAAGACTTGTGCAAAGTCTCATTTTTGCTACAGATAATCGGAAAATGACGCTGTCGATTTGACACGCTAGCTCTGAGCTTGGGTGCAGCCGAGAGCCCTGTCAGTGATGAGTCTGTATACTCGGTTTCAACACGCTGTAATCAGCTGTGTGAAACTACTGACACTGGTGATTCACTTTTAAAAGGAGCTGTTCTAGGGCATGTCTATGGGGGATGCAGTTTTAAAATGCAAGTTGCGGTTTGTTAAATGATGGTATGTAGCTATTGCAAAATGGCAACCAAAAATAACCTCATCTGACAAGAACAAAGCCACCGTTTGTAAGAATATTTCCAGAATTCAGGACTGCAATTTCAGCCTAACTTAAAAGTTAATCAAGGAGAAGGTGTGCAAATGTGTATCAGATTGCAGCTTTTGTCCTATTTGACAGAATTAGGTGTTGGGACATGACAGAGTTATGATCAAGCTCAAGTTGAAAAGCTCACTGAGAAGAATGTAACGTATTGATCCATGACCTGTCATTTTACTGGAAACTTGGATGGCTTTCTTTGAAGAGCTGGTGTTAAGTTCTGAGTAAATGCTTCTTATTTTATCCGACACTTAAGGAAACTGCGATGAGAACCACACAGATAAAAACCTTCTCCATTTGTCCTCTCGATCTTTTGAATCCCTCATGACAATAATGAGGGCCACTAGATAAAGGTTGAAGAGCAAGAGTCGGTTTTTGTACACAGTACTTACCGATGATGAAAGGCATGTTTCAAGGAGACAGAACCTACTCTTGTTCTTAGTTGGCTATCAATGATTTCTTTACACACTAACTCTCTTTGAGTTTAGCATTTTTGTTGGTATAATTAATCTATTTCATGTTGAGTTAAAACCGCACACAAATTGTGATCAGTGGGCAGGGTGGAGGTCAAGGGAGGGGTCTGTGTAGATGCCATAGGGGAGAAGTGGGTACAGGTCTAATGCCAAAATGAGTACTTGGGGCACAGAGAGAGACAGAGTGGGCCCGTTGGGCGACAGACGCGCGGGTCCAGACCTCATTATGTGCTGGCGGGTGACTCAAGCCCACATCAAAGGCCGGTCGCGGCCCACGCTGTCTCTGCCACCGTGGAAGGAATGCGCGCGGAGCTGGTTAACGGGCCGAGGGAAGAGGGGGTGCCAAAAAAACACATTTGCCTCTGTCTTTCATCTGTGGGCAAACCTGAAGCGTGTCATGTGCGAAAGATTATGAATTGTTGTTGTAGCTGTGGACATTGTGTACATTAGGAGATGAGTGTGTAGATACGTGTTTCAATTGCATGTCATAATATTGACCCAGATATAATCATTCCAGTTCAGTTAAGTCCTATAAAAAGGCGCATGTCCGGGGTGAACGCATATTTCAGATTACTGTACTGCTAGAGTATTGAATGCAGTTTCTGACAGTTTGTGACTATCTAAGCAATAATAAATCCTATGGGTGTTATAAATTGCCATCACAACACAGCAAACATATTTTGTTAATTGATCTAAAAATAACATGCTTCATTGATATATTTTCACAGTTGGAAATCGGATACAGGTCTTGCAACTTTAGTATCAAGTGTATTCTAAACTGTTATACACTTCACACAGGCAAAATGATGTCATTATTTTCTATTTTTCCTCACCGATTCATTCAATGCATGTTATGACACTCATATCTGATTAAACCATGAATTCCAACCTGTTTGATAGTTGCAATTTTGCTCTACCATACCACAGTGTAACTATTGCAAAAATGGTTTCGGACATGCTCTGAATGCACTTGGACCATAAGCTAAGGTTGTTGGAGCCTGCTCTTAAAAGTTATGAGGGTGGTGTCCTCTCAGATAACTGATTCAATATGTGGAATTAACACTGAGTGTCCAGTGAGGTTTTCTTTGATCCACCAAATGTACAGTTTATTGTATTTGCACAGTGTATCCATTGTTTTCGTACCATTACTTTCCAGAAACACAACATGCCAACAAGATCCTACCATTACAAAAACATAACATAAACCTTGACAGTGCTGAAATTAATCCAGTCCAAATAATCCGATTGCAGTTATTGAAAAATGTTTACAAGGAAAATGACATTTTTCTTAAGTTTAGATGTTTAGAATGTTTCTTAAGTTTAGATGTTTAGAATGTTTCTTAAGTTTAGATGTTATTTAATATGTTATGTTTTTCTTACTGATGTCCTTGCACTATTCGTTCACATTTGTTTAAACTCTTATTTTGAAATAAATGTCCTTTTCGCTCGCTGGTGCTGCGGTCTGAGGAATGCAGCTGTGAAATAAGGGGGGGGAGGGGAGAGGGGGGGTTGCCAGTCTTGGAGCTGCAACTTTGCAATGCAGTGAGCTAGTGTAGCCACAAATCTCATATGAAAAAATAGCTTGTGACAGCACCGACATATTCATGTCTCCGTCTAACAGAGGTAAGATAAGGTAAGACTCAAGATTTACTTTACTCTGTCCATGACAGACATGAGAAGGATATGTCCTGCAATTTTTTTTAACTTTCATCGCTTACATACATTTAAAAATATGCCCAGACAACCAACGTTTTCACCAGTAATATACACTATTTCTTCAGGAGTCATTCTAATGACACTAATTAGTATAATTATACTAATTACACTAATATCAGGCATTATATTCTGATGGTCAGGGAGATATATTGTGCACCACAACCAAAAAGCTGGCAAAATTTTTCTTTTCTTTTCAAAAACTTTCTTTGTCACTCCATTTTTCTCCAAGTCTCTTTATATAAAGCTTATACCATGCTTTTGCTTACTAGATAGGCTTTTCCTATGCAGTGGCTTTTAGAAACTGATAACTTTGTTACGGCAAAGTTAGCCGCATACTATATATCTCCTCTCAGCATACATACTGTAGGCTACTTGATCTTTGTTTCATGTTTTGAGTTCCATCAACATGTCAAAAAAATATGTCAGCTTGGAAATACCTTGAGTTGCCTTTCGTGGTACGCTGAGGGGGGAAGGGACACAACGCACGTGAAGAGTTCGATGCGCTCACAGAGTTCATATGGAAACCAATCCCTCTTGGTCTTCCCGTGAGTGTGTAAAAATAATCACGCGCTCAGCCTACAGCAGCAGTTTATTTGCCCTTGAGTAAACCGCAAGCCGAGCTGCTGAGACAGGCCTTCCTGTAGTCACCCAGCGAAAGGTCAATATGAATCAATATAATATGCTAAAATCAAACGTAAAACTCAAACTATATTTATCTGAAGACATAGTATGGTTAAATACATTATATTTCGGTATGTACAATGTATTTGACAAATGTATTTTACAAAATGTGACTATTTACAAAATATTCTGAAATATTTCAACGTTATTTGTGCACAACAGAAATATTTTTAATGGCAACTTAGGAGTGGATAGTTACAAGGTACATACAAACTAAGTGTGCAACAGCAGTGAGACCTTAAGCATGTGAAACACTGTTATTTACTCCTTTTACCCTACTGCACTGTGGTCTACTGCCTCATGTTCAAATGCAACCAATGAAAGGAATCTCTTAGTCTAACCTAAAGCGACCCCTCTGTACGGCTCACCCTTTAACACGCATCTTTTTTTAGCCGTGCGTAAAAAAAGTGCACCCTCTCAGGGATATTTTTGCAGTAGGTGTGTTTGTTGTTTGTTCTTCAGACATTGCCCTGTAATTGAGTCCCATCTAAATTGAACCTGTGTGTTTCTCAGACTGAGCGCCTTTTATTTGACGGATGTGTGCACTTATGTTAGAATGTGGAACATGTGAGGCAGGATGCAAAGTATAAATCCAGCATATTCTTTCTCTTTCTGTAGCTTTTTTTTTCTCTGACCCCAACCAATATCTCAGATTTTCATAATTGTTTGTGTGCAGTTACATGTTAGTTACAGTTAGAGTATGGTGAAAATTTGATGCAAAATATTAAGATTCTAGTATATTCTGTCTCATGTCCCTTTAGACTGATGGAGGGGTACCTTCAATTTTATCGCCATTTTTGAACCCTAATTGCTGAGGGTAAGATAGGGAAATTTGTTGATTTCGAACGGAGTGTTAGGTAAACCAGCGAGTTCATGGAAAATAGACATCTAAATCAATGACAGCAATCCATAATCAGACTATTCTATGTAAAGGAGATTGGCGGGTAACTACAGATTATGTACGTCCGCATTTCAGCGAGAAACTGGAAAGTGTCTTTGAACACGGTAAGTACCAGAGGCACCAACCCAGATGGGGTTTAGATAGACAGTGTCACAGATTTCTTTTAATGGGCCCCAGCCAACAGCAGCCCTGTGATTTTGAAAAGACGGTCGATGAAATGGGCAAACAGAGGCTGACCTGGCTTGAGCAGAGAAACTGAGAGGTTACAGTCCGTCAGCGTCCCCAGACTGGCAGCACGAGTGTGAAAATTTCCATCATATCACTGGGGTGTGGGAGAGGATCAGCACTGTGAGGCTGTGAAGTTTGGTCTGGGTGTTAGAAAGGGAGAGGGGGCTCCAGTTAGTTCCGGATCCACGTTTCCTCGGGACCTGTTGTCACTCTTACATTTTTTTTCTTTGATTCAGATTCCAGAGCCTACAGTCGTAGTTTTCCCAGACCACCCCAGCTATGGATAGTTTCTGTAGCCTGTGATCCTGGGGATGGAGATGAAAGGGGTGGGGGGTTGGGTATGTGTGTGTGTGTGTGTGTGTGTGTGTGTGTGTGTGTGTGAGGAGGGGGGGGTCATAGAGTCAGGCAGATGTATGGGGGGATGGGGGGCGGCGTCCCTGCTGTTTGTGCATGCTTCGCATTCCTCAGCCGTTATCAGTGTAGCCGGTGCTCTGTAATTGTCTCTGAGCGAAAACAAGCAGAGGCTGCTTCGGGCTTCGCTGCTGTTGCCAGACCCCCAGTGCAGTATGGGATTGCTGGTCATACGGCGGGGTGAAGGAAATGCCAGGAGACGTTTTTCTTAAAACAATGAGAGGGGGAAACGGTGTAAACAACTGTAATGTTGGATGAGACAAGTCTTTCTGCAGGAGCCATCCTCTGTCTTTGGCAAAGTCCTGTGAGCTTTTTTTGACCTTGTAAATCAGCACTGACTCTATGTAAAATCACAGACAGGCATCACTTAATAGGGAGCTCTCCCTGGAGTAGAAGGCATGATCTTTGCACTTCCTGTCACCATACATCATATGGCAGGTAAATGAGCTCCTAAACTAAGGGAACTCATATGTATGTCAACCTCCCAAACTACAGAGAAAGAGCCCTTATTAAAATATAATGGATTCATTCTTCATGGTCATATACACTCATTAATGGCACTAAAAGACAGTGACTGTTCTGTAGCAACAGTGGTTCATACATAAACATTTAAGCTGAACCATGTACAAGTCTGGAAGAGAAAAAGTTTGATAAATTAGCTTGACGAAGTCGAACAAGTTCTTACACACCCAGTCAAATGCATTGTTAACATTGTTTCATTTGTATTTGCTTTCAGTTCTCATTTTCTTTGAAATTTTTTCTTTTTATTCCTGATATTTTTATTGTATGCCCTACTGTTTTACCTGTCTTGTGCATTAAATGTGTTGTTTTCAACAGATTATGATATCCGTGTTTTATTTGGTCTTTACTTGTGTTTATTTTTTAATCATCACCTTTTATTTTTAATTGTCAGGCATTATTTTTTTAGCACGTCACTGGTGACACCAGCAACAGTTGCATTCCTGTAAAAATACTACTTTATTGGTCCCTTATAACATTGCCGTTGTAGTTTCAGCAAAGAACAATTTGTTATCACAATAGCAAAATACCAAGCGTTGGTACAAGCCAATACAAAACCCCTCAAGTTTTATGATCTTTTTACATACAAACAACTCTCCATAGTTCCCTAATAGTGTTACCTCAGCAATCAGTAGGTCCATTAGCTGGTTTGTTTATGAATAAGCATTTTTAATGCTTCGGAGTTCATTGGTATGGTTCCACACATTCATTTGAATATATAACAAAACTACATGTACAGGGAAGAAGCATGCTACTACAAAAATTGGCACAGCGTTTAACTGTCAGCGGTCAAAAAAAAAAAAACAAGGAAGAGGGGAAAAGACCTACAAGAACTGATGAACACCAACAAACGTACTTTTATCATATAAAGCCATTGTTGGTTTGAATTCGATACAAGGATTACAGGGTTCTCAGGCACAAGACTGCTTGATGACAGGGCTAAAACAAGTCATACAGAGCCGAACAGTGTGTCACTGATACATTTGTTTGCTTGCTAAAGCAACAGGGGCGGAGCTTAAGGCCTACTCCAATGCCATTATCTTTGAAAGGCTCAAACTACAGATTTCTCTGAAAACAGTCATACAATGGTTGCATCAGAAAATTGTCTCAACACATAATGATATTCACCAACTTGCTGGCACACCCCTGTTGTGGGCTCAGAAAAAAAGCTGAAGCTTCTTTGGTTACTTCCTTCACTTTCTCAGAGGACAGAATGATTTGTCTTTTGAAAGCTCAATATCCCTTGTGCCAGGATTCCAAATTCGCTTCCCACTTCTCAACTCTGTGCCGCCGGGACAATTTGTAATGGAAAATGGAAACTGCCCCGGGCATCGTGGGGGTTTTCTTGTTGTTTCTTGTCCTTTGGTGGGAATGCACAACTTGCCAGTAACAGGAAGGAGTATGTGGATGGTCCAGTCTTGCAGGACATGGCTCTGGGGAAGGCCAGCGGAGTTGTGTTTCAAAGCACAGCACAGGGATGGATTTACAGTTTTTTCAGTTGTTCACACAACCAAAACCTTCAACTCAGCACCTCTGTACCAGTTATGTAAAAATATATGCATGTGTTCTCAATTGTTCCCATTCATTTTTAATTACATGTCCTCATGGATTTGTTCAACTCCCTTCCACAACTTCTTTCTACTGAAACTTTCACCATAGTGTCTATCTATCTAGCTCTTTCCTGGATTATTACAGAAATTTTTCTCATTTGACTTTATGTCAGTCAGCCATTGACAGCTGGGGCCGCTGGGTAGCTCATGCAGTGAAGATGCTTACTCTGAAATTAAAATGTGAACGTTGCGTTCGGGCAATCAAGTCCCACTTGTCTGCATTGGTGAGACAACAATTATCCCATCCTTGCTGGAGAATGATGGGGAAAGCCTGCTACGCTGCATTGGCCTCATTACTGTCTAGCGGCCCCAACTGGTCAGGCCGGGGTGCCTGCAGATGCACAAACCAGGAATATGCTGACCCTGTAATGCTACGATGACATGGACAGCATGTTAGCGGTGGTGCATCTGCAGTGTAGGAAGAAGT
This sequence comes from Albula glossodonta, assembly GCA_019788955.1. Classification (NCBI taxonomy): domain Eukaryota; kingdom Metazoa; phylum Chordata; class Actinopteri; order Albuliformes; family Albulidae; genus Albula; species Albula glossodonta. The sequence goes on along the minus strand of JAFBMS010000004.1, from coordinate 26,966,989 downwards.
GAGATTAGCCACCAAGTGAATGGGAGGGGGTCACATGCTTATGGTGCTGAAGCTAGCAGAAAGGGTTGCTAGTGGGAGGTCAGTTAATTTGGCTGAATTGGGTTGGGGAAAAAGGGTGAAAAAATCTTATCTCATTTTGGTACATTTTGAACTTTCTTAAATTTTTTTAAATTTTCTGATTTTTTTCATGATATTTTCAGATTTCAGTCACACCTATTTTTGACTAATGAGGACTCCTAGCCATAAATTGCTAATTTTATTTTCTGATTTTTTTCATTACAATTTTAGATCATTGAGCCACATTGTGCACATGATGCATATTTTCTTTCATTTTCACTGTACCAAGTAATCAGTCACCTAAACCTGGAATTTTTTTTTTTCCAAATTTGTACTTAAACATAGATTATTTTGCTGGATCATTTCCACACCAAGGGTATCAACACATCTGTGTTCAGCTGCGTGCAACTGGTTCTCTGTAAGGTTTATTAATACAATTGCAGCCGCTGCCCAACTTACGACCTATGCGACTTATGACCACCCTCACATACGACCGAAAGAAATAAAATAAAAATGAACTGAAATGAACTAAACAATATTAAATCTTTTATTTTAAATACTTTTTAAGTAAAAAATCTTAATTTAAGTAATTAAAAAATAATAATTTAAGTAAAAAAAACTACAGAATCATATAAAATATCAATGATTAAAGCTGGTTAATAACAAACTAGATAACCATGATATAAATTTAGTAGGATAAAATAATGCTGTACAGGTATACGACTTCTTCGGTCTTATGTTGGGGAACGGCTGTAACGTGTAACCCCCTTCTGTTAGTGGAAAAGGGGTTTTAAAATATACTGAGGTCATATAACACTAACGATGCACTGTGCCTTTAAATAATAGCTCCGCCCACACTCTCTCCTCTACTTTTTCAGGTTCAATTAGTAGGCGCATTTCTGTTTGGTCTTAATACAATGTAAAACGACGTTAAAATTGTGTCTGAACAATTATAATGTCCCTTGTGAGGTAAGTCTTCCAATAACCATGCCAATTGTCCACGACGGTATAAAGTATCTTTTTGTCAAAGGAACACCTAATACGTTCAATTAATTTTTGTATCCCTGCCTCAAGTTCATTACCAGGCAAGCTAATAATTGTCTTGGAAAAATTGTAGCGTAGTCTTATTTTTTTCCTTGTGAGTCTTGGTGAATCGTATAAACTTTGTTAAAATTGCTAACACTTTGTAGAAATAAATGTGATATGTTTGTTTAAATAGAAGACGTTTGGTAGTGGTGCGGTTAATTCGATACCTACCCAGTGTGTTCTGCATGTAAGTTTTGAAAGTTGTATGACTAAGTATTCAGTGAAGACAATTGGGTTATTCAGCTTATTATTGGTTTGATTTCACACCCAAAAACGCAAACATATTTGTGGTATGGCAGAAGTGCAGTACCTCGTGGTTGGGCATTACTCTCTGGGAGGTATTACTGAAAATTATGTCAAGTCCTAGAAAAATAACACTGTGCTTGAACAAAACTTTACTTTACTTGTCAGCCATTTGTTTGCGGCCTGGGTGTATGGAGTAAATCCAAAGTGTGCCCTCCCGATGACCTCCCTGATTCCCGCCACTGCTGTAAGAGTGGCGCCAATCCCTGGAGATTCAGTTATACTACGTGTCCGCTAACCGCGGACTGCATTTGCTTCTCAACCAAAGCATGATCGCCAAGTAAGACTGTTCCAACATATTTTCTGTCGTTTGTGCACCACCAGGTCTGGATGTGTTTAATAATTCAGTATTATGTAAGGGGTAAGCTTTTCTTTTCAAATTCATGAAAAAGTCAAAATTGTGAATTGCATGAATTGTATATCATTGGGGGGAAAGTTGTAACAGGAGAACAGAAAAAAGACATGCAAAAGTCTGTTTCTGACCTTCACGTCTCTGGTCCTGGTGAATACAAACTGATGCATCATTCAAATTATTCTGAACCTGAATCTTCATGAACTATAACCATCAGTAAATATGTCAGTGTTCCCAGCTGTAAAGGGGTTACAAACATGTATACTCAAATTTGATTTTGGTTGTGAGAAGTAATTCAATGGTGAGAAGAGTTGATATTGTTTTGGCTGAATTGTCTGAGTTTGCCAGAGTTGTGGGGGTTTGTTTTTGTGGTGAATGGTATCATAGTTTTTGTTCAGAGTTTTAAAAATATGTAAACATTTTGGGGGAAAGCTACAATATGTACTATATTTTAAATGTAACAATTTCTAATTTTAAATAAACTAACATATACACATACCTGTACAGAAAAACATACATGTAAACATACAATCACACACAGTCTTCCATGGATGTACAATTGTTCAGCCACATAGTCACATACGCACACATGGTGCAAGCACACACATTCCCACACATTCATACAAACAGAGCACGGTATCCATCTTCACAGCGAGAATCCTGGTTTTACTGCAGCCAGTTTCCCCCGTGGGCATGCTTCGTTTCCCACAGTACGGCTTGGGCACAGCTCTAATCAGGCCTCAGTATTAGCGCCACCGTCCCATGTCTGCTCTGAGACTTACGCTGAGGATCCACTCTCTGCAGATAACACAGCCGGTCTTAAGTACAGTACAAATGCAAATGCATCAGTTTGGAGAAAGGCAAAGATTTTCCCCCACAGTGCTGCTGTATTGGGGAAAACAAAAACATTTTATACTTGGTTATACTGAAATGACCCACCAGCTATAACACAACATTTCATATTATTTAACGTTACCCACATCGATATAATGCACACCTTGTTGAGACTTCTAGGCACGTTTTAATGCCTTTGCCATTGTTTGGCTTGGATTAGTGAGTGGTACCATTTCCCTTGGCACTGGGGATGCAGCTATTCTTTATCAGAGCTTTGGCAGAGGCTGGGATTTTCCACGCCAACTCTCATACCTGAACGTTGAAGAGAACTATGGTGTCGGGATCCAGTTAGGGGCCAGTGAACTGGCTCCTGCGGGCACTTGGGTGCTGTCTTCGTCATCCTCTGATGAAGGTGGCAGCGTGTGATTGCAGGTGCGTCTGCGTTGGAAAAACGAAGGCAGGCCTACTCCTCGTTATCGGGAGGAGTTGTGTCTTCATAGCTTCCCCTGCTTTCGGCAAGAAAGGGTTTCGGCAAGAAAGGGCAGATTTAAAAAAAAAAAAAAAAAAAAAAAAAAAAAAAGGGGGGGGGGGCGGATTTAAAAAATTAATTTAAATGCCTCTCCTGAAAGATAAATTACTACAAAGCAATGCTGTTTACCACAGTGGTTTAGACACCAAATGATCTCATTGTGTCTGTTTGTTCAGACATTGCATGTTTCAGCCTGTCAATTTCTGTTAACCACTTATGTCCAAGACAGAGCTGGCTCCCCATTGAGAGGATAGATTACCAAAGACGGTGTCGGTGGTGGGTTTTGGTGTGAAGGATAATCATAAGCATGCAATGCAGTGCATTATGGGAATGCATCAGAGTGTCGCGCATGCTTCTGCTGCAGCAATCCGTACGTGGGTGTGGTGGCCACGGTGCTAAGTCGAGAGGCCACTCCAAAACCAGGTGAGAACATAGTCTGGAAAAACGTCTGTGGGGAAAAACGTGAGAATGTAAATAGGAGAGCTCAGTATTAATCTGCCACGCAGAAGTGATTCTATACCAGCTCTGTACCTGGAAAACTAGACGGCATATTAAATCTGCTCTCTCTTTTTATTATTCATCGGATTTTGTAAAGTTCACTTTGTGAGTTTGGCAAATATAAACAATGGGAGATTTTTTTTGTCTGCTCTGCCATCTTGGTGGGAATCTCTCTGTTCTCTCAGATAACAGCCTGTGAAAGCCTCTAGCTGATAAGCAGATATAAGAGCAAGTCATGTCATGCTCATATCTTCCTCTCCAGCTAATTTACCCCAACAGGGTGGTGCGTTGGGAAGTTTGGATTCGAAAGTTTGGCCGTGTCTAATTCACTCAGCACGAGAGGAATGTAATAACATATTACAGAAACAATAATGCTGGAGTAGTTTTTCAAGCTCAGAGGATCTGTCATTTCCCCATCTTGAGTCATTCCAAAATCAATCTGTCAGCAGTTCAGGGTTTAGTTAGGATACTTAGAAAGAAAGACTTGATTTTTTTTTTTTTTTTTTTATTCGTTCACCTTAAGCATGTTTGTTTTGGAAACAAGTGGATCCAGTTCAACTCTGTGTTTATTTATACTGTCTGTTTATAACATTCTATTTAATAGGTGTCAGATCATACTAGGTGGGGGGGGGGGAGATTTTGTGAAATGTTGTGGTTGAACACTTGATGTGTAAATCCAGACATGGTACTCATGCTATTGGCTAGTCTCTTCATGGTTTCTTGGAAACTGGTGACTAAAAATTGTCCATGTGGAAAATACTGTACCATATATACATCCCCATGATACACTGGAAACTTTTTGAGGCAACTTGAGTTGCTGGCAATGAGTATGAGCAACTGTTTTAACTGTCAACATTTCAAATTAACTGAAAAATATCTCAAAGAATGTTGAATGACCTCAGATCTGTCCTCCTCCCCCCCCCCCCCCAAGACATTTTGTGAAGAAAAATGGATGAAGCAACATCAACAGCCATATCTGTTTTGAATGTGGCATCTGCTCTGTTTTTAAACAAGTAACAAATATCTCCCAAATATACAGGACACCATTACATTTTTTAATGTGTTTTTTTGGATACAACTTACTGTACAGAAATTGAAAGTGCCCCAACTAGCTACTTCACGTCTTGATGATTTGTATACGGTGGTAGGGAAAATTGGGTGGTGACAGATACAATCGCATCTCCAAAACAAGCCAACTAGGGACATTATTGGAACACCAAAAAATATAATGGTGTCGCTTTCATCAAAATTCAACATTGCAGAGTATTTATATATCTGTATAGACATTGAGTGTGTTGTTTGTTTTTCTGTGGAAGTATACAAAAAAAACTCTGTTACCTTGCAACCGACCAGTTTTTCTGCCCTAGGGTTTACATTTACAGTGGATAGACATAGCACCTCACAAATTGTTCTTGAGATGGAAAACGCTCTTTATAAGAGCATGTGCTCTGAATACCTTAAAGTGCCATCAACTGAAGAGGAATGGGAAGGCATTGCCAAGAGGTATGGAGAGAAATGGAACTTTCCCTCATGCTTAGGTGCTTTAGATGGAAAACGCATAGCTATTGAACCAGCCCCAAATGCTGGTTCCCACGACTATAATTATAAAGGCACAAATTCAGTGGTCCTGATGGCACTGGGTGACTGACCTATGGTTCATCTACATTGATGTAGGCACCAACGGAAGAATGAGTGGCAAAATACTCCATATGCTAAGACCTAAAGCTCTTCCTGGAAGGAACACTGAAGTGCCTTATGTCGTAGCTGATGAGGCATTTGCACTTAAGTCATACATGAGACAACCATATCCAAGGGGTCAGTTAAACAATGAAAGGTGGATTTTCAACTATTGGCTCTCCAGAGTCAGAAGGTTTGTGGAGAATGTTTTGGTGTACTAGCAAACAGGTAGTGAGTATTTAGACAACCAACACCACTCCACCCATTTAAGGTAGTAAAACTCACAAAAGCTACATGTGTTCTCCACAACTACCTGAGAACCATGGCAACATCACGTCAGATGTGTACACCAAGCACCTTGCTGGACTACGAAGACCAGGGAACTGGACGAATAGTAGATGGTTCCTGCTGACTTCGACACGGTTGACTATCCCATCCTCCTGTCCTCCCTGGCAGCAATGGGGATCTGCGGCACATCCCTTGATTGGATTGAGTCCTACCTCTCCGGTCGCTCCTTCCAGGTCGCTTGGGCCGGTGCGGTATCAGCACCTTGCCCCCTTGCCACGGGTGTTCCTCAAGACTCTGTCCTTGGTCCCCTTCTCTTCTCCTTCTATACTCGTTCTCTTGGCCCTGTAATCGCTGCTCATAGTCTATCTTATCACTGCTATGCTGATGACACTCAACTGTACCTCTCCTTCTCCCCATCAGACACTCAGGTTTCTGCTTGCATCTCGGCTTGCCTGAGGGACGTCCAGAGCTGGATGGATAAGCACCATCTCAAGCTCAACCCAGGCAAGACCAAACTACTTTTCCTGCTCCTTCCTCTCCCATCTTGGACTTCTCCATCTCTCTTGGGGACATCCTGGTTTCGTCGTCCTGTGCGATGAACCTCAGAGTGGTGATCGCCAACAGACTGTCACACTCCGAGAACATTGCGGCGGTGAGCCGGGCGTGCAGGTTCTTCCTGTACAACATCTGAAGAATCTGCCCCTTTCTCACCACCTACTCTACTCAGCTTCTGGTCCAAATGATGGTTCTGTCCTGCTTGGACTACTGCAACTCCCTTCTTGCTGGTCTTCTGGCTTCCGCCATCAGATCCATGCAGCTCATCCAGAATGCTGCAGCTCGTCTGATCTACAACCTCCCTAGACACTCTCATGTCACTCCCCTGCTCACTGCCCTCCACTGGCTGCCTGTTGTTGCTTGCATCAAATTTAAAACTTTGGTGCTCGCATAACAGGCTGTTAAGGGGACAGCTCCAGCTTACCTCCAGAAGATCATGAGACCCTACACCCCTGCCATACCCCTCTGCTCTGCCACCTCTGGTCACCTGATGCCGCCCCCTCTCCACTCTTGCACTTCCTGGTCACATCTGCTGACTGTCTTGGCCCCCTGGTGGTGGAATACCCTTCTCGTGGAGGTCAGAACAGCAGAGACACTGGCCACCTTCAAACGCAGACTGAAGACTCACCTCTTCAGGTTGCATCTCTCCCCTCCCTTCCATTGCTCTTTGTAAATGGCTCTACCCTTATTGATCTTGTTTTAACTGACTTGTTTTTAACCTAGGCTGTTGTTTACTTTCTCTTTAGATAGTTGGTAGGGGAGTCCTAATCTATTCAATCACCTTTGGCACTTGGGACTTTACCCCTTTTTTTAGGGTTATCTTTGCACTTTTTGTGCCATTCTTATGCGCTTTGCCTTGTAAGTCGCTCTGGATAAGAGTGTCTAACAAATGCCCTTTGTTAATGTTAAAAGATGAACCAGACACACTGCCTCAAATTCAAGCTATCCATGACAGACACCCATCAGATATGGCAAAGAAGGTCAGGGAAGAACACACTATGTACTTCAACAACGATGGGGCAGTTAGCTGGCCACACCATGCAATCTCCCTCTGAAGCCACTTACGTTTTGATACTTCAGCCTTGAATTCAAGAAATAAACTAGATTTTGCATGTTTGAGGATGGTTGAATTTGCTTTAGTCTCCAGTTTCTGGATATGGCATGACCCTTAGAAATACAATTCAGTCAACTGTATGTGTACAAAAAACAAATAAGTTATTACAATGTATTCAATTTATTAAAATAATTAAGAATTGAATATCACTGGCTACCATTTTTATTCTTCAAAACTGCACCAGCTCTATGATTTTTCTTTTCAACACCTTTATCATCAGGGATGTTGTTCAGACATTCTTCCACATAGTTGAGAAATCTTGCATGCTTAGCTGTCTTATTTGCCTGTAGCCCCTTGATGAGCCAGTGTGACATCTATTGTCTCCACAACCTTATCTTGAGTGCTGAATGCCCTTTTCTTTGCCTTGGGGCTCAGAAGGACAGATGGACTTATTCCAGGGGACAGCGATGGAGGAGATGTAGGTGATGTGGGTGTGCTGGCATGGGTAATGTTATCACAGTTTTGGCTTTGTTCTGATGCCTCCAGAAGAAAAAATCAACTCATTATTGTGCTTTCATTTGCAGGTGTAGATTTCATTTGCTCCAGATTTAGAACGTCTGATGGAAACAGATTTGTGTTCCCTTTGGAAAGTCGTCCTCAAGTTTTATGATTTCTTTTTAATATCCTCTTCTGTAATGGAAAAAAAGAAACAACATTTTAATTGCATACACTTCTTAAAAACGCATCAGGCAGCTTGTATTTCAAATACTTCAGCTGCAAATCTAAAGACTTTCCCTGAATTCTTGTTTTGTTGAATGTGGTTTGTGCCCTGTTACCTTTAAACCCATCTTGCCTGGTTGACAACTGAGTGCTGAGAGTTTGAAGAGCTCTCGACCTCTTGTCTCTGTCCTGGTAGCTCTGCTCCTGGGACTGCACAGGAATCGATTCTCTGTGTTACACATCATTTGGGATATTAATGTTAGCCACATATTGCAAGGAGACAACCTGTAACAGTTACTACATTTCCTGTAACCTCTATTGCACAATTTATAGCCTATGTGCTTTTTTTTTCTTCCTCGTCATCTTCCCTTATTGGAACCCGTTATCTCTGGCTAATTTTGGAATTTATTTTTAGGTGTAGCAGACTAATTGCATTCCAGTGTCATCAATCCAGACTCTACTTTACAGGTCTGGTTTTTCATCATGTTGATTTTTCAGTGGTTTTTTACTAGCAATTTAATTGTGGTACAACCATAAATGCACGAGCAAAAAACTTAAATTTGTGTAGGGTGTATGTTTACCCATGTCGCTTTTTCTGTGTAAGTGAGAGGAAAAATTGGCAGCAACAAGACAATTTCATCTTGTTTCAACTGGCCCTTGTGAAAACTGTGATTAATTCCTGATAGATCAATAGCTGGTTAACCAATGACAGCTAGTAAGCCCTGTAACATCCTACTTAACAATCGTTAGATGTCTTGATAGACAGCGAACTGACTGAATGTTTGAAATCGAGCTAGCTAGCAATGGAAAGCGAACTGATCGGCTGGTATAAATCAGCAGATCTAGCGATTGGGATCAAAGAAAATAATATAAATCTCATTTTCAATATGATCATAGATTACCTTCTGTCTCCATCTAGTGGACAGAGACATTGTTAAATTAGCATTTTAGTTCAGTGGCTGAGGTAATTTTATTTGCATCACAAATAGCATCTGTCATTACATTTCATAATATTTCATTTCAATTATATGAGAATGATGGTCCTCGGACATCAAAACTTATTTACCAAAGAAAAACGCAATTAAAAGACCTTCCTTTTCTTTGGTCCAGATGCCAGCCATTCTTCCAGGATTTTTGATCTGATAGAACTCACCCAGTTGAAGGGCTCCTGTCTGCTTCACAAGCACATGTTAATTGTGAGGGCAAACCAGAGGAAAGGTTTTTTCCCCCCTGTAACAAGCATAGTTATGTGGGCCTTTATATTTTGAAGTGACTTGGCCGTTTTACATTTTGAAATCTGTTTTGGAAAACATGGGTGCAGGAGTGGGTTACAAAAAGGAAGACAAAAATATACTGAAGAGAGAAGGTTTGTCCTGGAAATTTGTTGCCGTTCCATAGTTCTTTATATATACTGGCTGCTTGGGAGAATACTGAAAACCTTTCTTGAGAAGTAAGACCAGTGTGCTGGAAAGACTTGATTAAGCCTTCTGCACCAGGCCCCAGGATACACCATGGACTGGTGGTAAAGTGCATGTCCCAACAAGGATGAGGTACAAGAGATTTGATACAAATAGGATTTTACTCAATATCTGTCTTGTCAGTAGATCCTTGATGTATTGCTTGTGAATTGTCTTCCTGCCACCAACAAGGAGGAGCTGGTATATGAGCCATTGACATTTGTAAATATGATTATTGTCTAAAATGTAACGTGAAAATAATCATAAAAAGAGTGAGATGGAGGACTGCGTCCCCAGCGTGGAGGAGGACTGCGCCTCCTTCTGTCAGCTGAGGAAACATCAGATTTTGAGACGTGAGACAGTCATATCCAACAACTAAGAGCCATCAACAAACAATTCTTTACTCCATCTTCAATTACTACAAAGAGGTAGGTGAAAGGTAGGGGGGGTGGGGGAAGGAGTGGAGGAGAGTGGTGTGCTGTGGCAAAAGTTAAGGTAAGGCTCACTAAGACACGTTTCTTGAAATTATGCTCCATATCCCAAAACTCTTAAACACAATTGCAAAACTACACTCATTTCCACAAACAAGCTCTCCAATCAAAACCATGTAATATTAGATCTAAACCAAACTTTGCCTTCAGATGTCACACAAAAGCTACCAAATACACATACACTACAAAACGGTCATTACACACCAGAGATAAATTCAAAACACTTCTGTAAAAACCTATTACTGCAATGAATAATGACGCTTGTGGTTTTAACCCCCAGAAAAAAAACAAAAAAACTTTACATGATAAACCCAATATAAATAAGCAAAATGTGTATACATTTTTGTAAGCAAATTTTGTAAGTTTTTTAATTCCTCAATGTACTTCAGTGCACTAAGCCTTTGAGTTTCATCTGGATAAGAGCATCTGCAAAATGGCTGTAACGTAAACTGAAATTGAGTGACAAAGTAAATGTACCATAAAAATATGCAACTGACAAAACAGAATACAGTAAAATTTCCACATCTCCCAAAATACACTAATGAAAAAAACAGTTTGTACACATCTGGAAAATCACATCTGTCAGGCAAGTTACCGGTGGTGTTGTGCAGTTTATGTTGGCAAGTGAACTGTGCAGTGCACCTGTTTTTATGCATAAATTAAGTGTGATTTGATTGATGCTTCGTGCGGGTTGAGGAAGCAGCTTTTTGACTGTGGGAAATATTTGGAGCTGACATGAGCCAGAACACCTGTGCGGCTGCACCTTGAGTCCACACCCCAAGGAAATCAATCAGCTCTGATGTCAAAAGTTGGACCAATTCCCTTGTAGGTAGGTTTACCTCATGATGAAACGGAACAGAAGGATGGAAATGAAACAAAATACAAATGTATACAGTGCTTGGTTTGGGTCATTTCTCCTGAATTCTTCGCTGTCAAAACAAAGTTTAGTTTGAGTGATAAAGGCTGTGTTTATGCCGCAGCTCCCAATGCCGAAATCAGATTTATGACCAGATAGCTGGTTTGACATGAGCTGCTCTGACAGGAAATTTGAATTATATATATTGATATATATGATTTGAAATACTTACAAATGTGGTACAAATACGATTTGAAAACAAATTAGATTCCATGTGACTAATTGTTACTTAGACTTCAATGAAAAGATCAGATACAAAGATTTGGGACAAAAAATCTGATTTCGAGTGTCTTCAAGCTGGCTGTCTTACCACTGCCAAGGTGTTCACACTGACCAGTCAGGACCACACTAATTCAGGGCGTTGTGAGCCCAAACACACCTTTTGTGCGTTGGTTGGGAGGAGGGTAGTGCTCAATTGACATGCTGAATGCACGGCTCTGCAAATTCAAAACTGATGGTAAAACCTAACTGAAAGGCCCAAGTCAAACCCACATGACCATAATGATCTGTGAGGGAGAGCTCCCCTGCATTGCCATGGTCACACTGCATGTGGAATGTCATGTGACTTTCAACACTGTTCATCCTTGACTTCACTGATCTACTCTACCCTCACTGCTTTCATTATAGCGCGCCCACCGTTTACCTGTCCGGGATGTGAAATATGGGTCCAGTTCTGATAGAATGAAGCTCAAGATGGCAAATCGTCTAAAATTAATCAAAATATGAACCTTCAACATTTGAAGTGCCCAATTTGCAGCAAATAACTGTTTGTTTCAAAACAGGTTTCAGCTGGCTTGAATTCAATCCAGCACACAGTAGTTGCCCAGGATTGAGTTAGAGAACCACTGGAGTAGGGAGCACATAGCTGCTGATAGAGGACGTTGACACCCAGCAGCTATTAGGAGTGTTTTAAAGCTTGATGTTGTGAATTATTCAAGCATTTGGCAGGGGTAACAGAGCAATGACCATCCGCCTTGGTTAAAAAAAAAAAAAAAGCTCCCATCTTCAGATCTGTCTTGCTGAAAGGGACAACTAAATGGATTGACATTTGGAATGATGTTGGTAACCATGTGTCAATAAAAGCCAGCACATAATGATTGGAGCCATGAACCCACACTTTCCATTGAAAAGTACCTGACAAAATTGACAATGTGACGTCACAATGGTTAGTGCTGAATGATTGACAAAAAAAAGGTGCACTAGCCTTAAGATTCCACTTGGTGGCAGGCTATCACCACATGAGGCTTGGAGAGATTGACTCTTTCCCAATCAGATTTGCTATGCTCAGCTCCTCTTGCTATTTAGTTTTACCTGTCATGAAATGTGGCCATAAACACTGAAGGAGAACACAAACTACCTATTACATTTTATTTTTGTCTATCTCCAGTTGGGTTCTCATAAGAAATATAGTACACCAAGGCATGCACCAAAATAGTATAATGTGCTATGGTCTATTAGTACTATACAATGGTAAGTACCATAGTACAATTTATTCTATCGTAGCATTTACCATAGAATGTACCATTGTACAAAGATACGGTTACTCTGAAAGTACCATGGACAGTTACCGTGGTGAAATTCCTTATGGGTTTGTCGGCAGCTCGTCTTTGAAGTCATCAGCAGAAAGATGGTGAAATATGACAAATGATTCTATTATGTTAACATGATCAAACATGCGTTTGTGACTTTGTAATGGGACATGCAGGATGTAACAGCCTAGAAAATCAAAGATCTAAAGATGTATGTGTTGGAGGATGTCATCAGAGATCAAATGTTAACATTTATTCCTGGAGAGATGAGACCATATCAACAAATAGCTTGCTTTAAGACAACAAAGATAACCTTTAAGTTTCATATTAGTTTTACCATCTTAAAGCATTGTGGAGTGACAGAGAGGTATATCTTATATTAGTTGGAGTTAGCACAGAACACAGCTGAGTAGCTTGGTTTTATGCCAGTAAGCTATTAACAAAAGAGGACATTGTAATGGAGGAGAACATTATCATTCAGGGTCAATAGCCTCTTTGGCAGCAGCCGGCCTAGTTTCACCCCCTTTAGACTTGACTGTCACTTAGCCTCTGGTAGGACCAGACAGGACAAAAATAGGCTGCCAGGACTGTCCTTTTAATAATTAACCTATTAGACTGATATTGCCTGGGTTCTTAATCTCTCAAGGTGGGTTGAATGATGGAGGAGTACAATCAATGGTGCATAAAAAAAGAATAAAACAGATTAGGGTTGTGCAACTACCTTGGAGATCGCGTTGAACTGAATACATCTTTGATAGAGACTCCTACAGTTAAATCAAATTGCAAAAGTGAAGTCATTAAATACATATAGTAAGGGAGTAAGGCAATGATGAGTGAAAATATCTTCAAACTGATTTTCTGTTATTCATTGTATGTTTTAGTAACAGTTGTACTTCTATTATACTTGTGACAAGTAATTTAAGTTTTATTGAATTCAATTCTATTCCCCTCGATTTGAACCTAAGTTTGGAACACAGATATTTAAAACCCTAGACTGAGCATCTGCTGCTACTCCCATTTATTTTCTTGTGATTTAGTGTTGCCATTACACCAGAGATAACCAAGGAATAGCTCATTTTCTACTTTGATGAAGCAAATCAATGTCAAGGTAATAATATTTGATTACCGCCAAATGTTGAGTTGGGGCAGTTCCCTATGGTGTTGATCAGAGTAGAGCCCACTGGGGGGATATTTTATTTTAGTCCAGTCTAAATCCAAGCCCACCTTAAGAAAATTAACAACCCTCTTATAGTCTACTTGCAGACAAGTTATATAAGGACACACCTACTTGTCAGCTTCCTGCCCCCAGTAAGGTGTCGATCAGTTGGTCACAACAAATCTACGGAATGTTCTACCTGTGGTTTTAAACATCTTTAAACAAATCTATGGAATATTCTACCTGTGGTTTTAAACATCTTTTGTCTGGGAAGGGTTCCTTTGGAAGCATCAGAGGCAAAATCATAGTCATTGACTGCTTAATTTTCACTGGAGAGCTCCAACTAGTGGCTAAACACCTGAAATGTCTGAGAAGCCGACTGGAAGGTTGTTTGCTTTAACGCTAGGAAAATCATCAATTGTATGTTTTTTTTTTTAAATTTGTCCAAATTTTTACCAACATTAAACACTGGTTTGTTAACTGCTGCTTACTGCAGGACCCTTAGCAAGACCAGCATAAGCTATAAAACGACCATACTGGCATGTAGCATGTGTTATAACTGCTAAGCTGAAAAAGCCATTTTTTTGAACTACCCAGACTAAGACTAATCTAATGAGAAAACATATTGGCTTATTTTGCCTCAATATCTGAAATTTTCAAAATTCAATTTTCATTTGTCAACCAGGATGGTACGAACTGTTTATAAACAAAACTCCTAACAACATCCATCCCGACAAGTGATCTGAGGGGAAATACTAAATTTTATTTTTAGCGAATGACAAAAACCTTCACTCCCTATTTGGTGGCTAAAAACTGACATAATTGCATCATGGGTCTAAACCAGTAAGAGTTCGAGTTACAAACGGTAAGCCGACAGTTTGTTTATCGCCATTGCATATTTTCAACAGACCTCTATCTGAAGACATTATTGCCACCATAACTTGAATTTGATTTGCATGACCTTAGTTTGTATTTTACGATTTGAAAAATGAGTGCTGTGGTTTTTCAACTTATTGCAGTTTAAGACTTCTAATTCAATATGGTTTTCAAGCTCAGATCTTAAAAATCAATTTCAATATTAAAATTAGTTTCTACAAACTCCTGCTGTAAATTTGCAAAAGCCTCTGTTTCCCTGGAACACTTTGTAAAAAAATTTTCCTCTAGTGCCAGGGGTGTGTTGGTGGAGGTCTGCCACCAGACCTTTCATAAATATAGGAGAACTAACCCAATCCAGCCCTGCCTTGTGCCAGCCAATCAAGAGATGATGATAACCCATACCCTGACGTGGTTTCTCTGGTTATACACAGTTCATGGGCCTGTCCTGCAGTCATTTTTTGCTTTCTTTTCCGAATGAGACACCAAAAGGAAGCAAATAAAATATAAATATCCTAATAAAATCAAGTTTTGTTTTTTGGCTTTATATTTCCATATCTTTCTGCTGTTGTGTCTCAAAGCATACAAAAACTGCTGGTTGTTAACAATTAGGCTACAGGATTACCTAGAATGTTGAGTTATTTAAAATTCTGCTAGATGCAGAGGACAGAGATAGAAACTCAACAATAAAGAACTACATGAAAAGATTTATGAAACAAATGTCCATGAGCTTTCCAATAACTTTTGTGGATTTAAATTTTTCCAAGACTTTCTTGACTTTTTTATTTTTACTTTCATGGTTGAACCATGCCCATAAAATGTTAGATCTAAATGGAGAAAAACAAGTTTACAATTACTCCACAATTTAAACTTGTGAGAAGAGGGTTTCACAGAACGGAGCAAGCGCTTGCGTGCATGAAAAACACAGCGTAGGCTGTTAGCTGTTCCCAACTTTTTTGAGCACAGGGCTTATTTTTTCAGCGTGCACTCAACACATTCAGCTCTGATTTGATGAGACCCATCACGCGGAGCTGCTATAGCAATCACAGTCAACTGCGTTGAGTGTTCGTTGAATAAATGTCGCTATATCATTGGAGAGACTGACGTCATACAGCAACCCGCTGTACTGAGGCTGGACCTCGTCCTCCTCTCAATCTGTAACCACCAGCAACAGAAGCGGTGGGGTGGTGGAGGAAAACGCTTTTTAATTTTTTTTTATTTTTGCACTGAACGATATTACCAGTTGTCACGGAGAACACAGTTCAGACAAAGGAAACGTTTTACTCTTCTCAAACGTATAGTTTGGCCCCATACCCGACCACCCCGGTTATTTCTAATTTTATTTGTAACTGTAGCTAGCAAGCTAGCTGATGATCAATACACTGGCTACATGATAACAGCAGTTACATCGACGAAAATCATATCCGCACAGGACGGAAAGCTTTTTTCCATCTTTTGCAGAAAGACGCATTTTTAAGCACTGAGAGAACACAGGATTTATTACGTTTGTGTGTGCGAGGGCGCACACACAGGGACATTGGGGTACAGTGCCCAGCTGGCTACAGCTGGACAGGACCAGAAAACCGGTCCAGTGGTGTGGAATATTAATTTTTCCCATTTTATCTTTGGCAATTTTATGTATGAAATCCGTTTCAATAATGAAATCTTCCATTGCAACAATGCTTGTTACAGGAATGCTTTTTGTGGGATTTTTGCACAGTTTGGAGGTTATTTCTCCAGCTACAGCCATTGGTGGTAAGTAACACTGTTTTGATTACACGTACAGGCACCCGTTTTCCCTATCTTATTTTTAAATAAACCAATTTAAGAAGCGACGCAGTTAAAGAATAGGTTACATCATAGCTCGCTGATATTCCTGTTTGCATGCTACTTAATCGAAAAAATTCAACAGCTATACTAATAGGAATCTGACAAAAGAAAAAATGGGAAGATTATTGCAAAATCGCTAAGGAAAATCGTTTGTTTTTCGTATTTAATGGTAGACAGATGTGTTCAGATGTAATACATCTAATTACGCAGCTTATCTGTTTGTCATAAGAAGCGCAGGTCTGGTTTAGTTCCGTAAAACCTAAGGATGTACTACATCCAAAAGTGTGAAGGCGATGTATGAACGCTTCTGTATCTGTTGTAGCAAATATGCAAACGGTGGACTGGTAATGAGGCTACTTGTTAATATTGCATTTGAGAGAGAGAGAGAAAAGTAGTCCATAATTACTACACGTCGTTTAACGTTAACCTACATTATTTAGCGATCTGTCGAACGCTTGTCGTTCCTGTGTTCTTTTCTTAGCTTTCAAACATGTAATGAAGAACTATTTTTCGTGGTTATACTTCGTAGGATACTGTATAGGCTATCAGTTCGGATAGAACGCAACAGAATATGACGGCCTGGTGTCTGATGCAGGCTCAGCGTATCTATGTGACCAGTGCATTATTCTTTGACGTGCCCGCGGTATTGCCGTTCAGATTTCACTTTTTCCGACGGTGTCCGGGTGTATGAAGAATGTCAACAGTCTGCGCTATTAATCGACCAAGTGTTGTTTTCATCATTTAAATACAGTGTTGTATGGTAGTGTGGCTGTATGACTGAAGTAATGGTTAACGCAAAGATTTGATCAGTGGGTGTACGAACGCGCTTTACTCTACATGTAGGCTATATTTATGCATGTAGCCTACCCACTAAAAGACTGCAGTCTGTGGGATGATATTTTAGAAACGAGGTCATTTCAAATATTATATTGTCATTTAATCGTTGCGCAAATTCATGGTTGACAAACTGACGTTTTGTTTCAACACCTATTGCAGGTTTGCGCAGTTTCTGCGTGGTACATATTCCGTACCTACTCAATGCAAACGCTAGCATTTTGAATCGCCGGTTCTCCTGAAATCTCACCGGTTTGCAATCGAGACGAAAAACTGCTCCTAGCCTTAATGAAATGGCCTCCATTTGTTTAACGGACAAGAGGGAAAAAAAATCATTATTATGTAAATATTTTCGATCAGTGTTAACAGCTACAGTTCGCACCATCAATTCGACTTCGCATTCATTTCATCCCTCGCGCACACTATTTCATGTTATTTGCAAGCAACAAGTGTCAATTTACGTAGCATAGAGGCGACCCTTGTTGCAGAAGCAAATGCAGCAGGCGGCCAGCTGCACAGACTGGGCACTGAGGAAAGCTTTCATTCACTCCGAGACGTCGCAGCAAATTCAAACTTCTGGAAACTATTATGCACGCGCCTCCCAGGGTACTTTGTATAATAAAGGAAGAAGGGCGTGTGCGAGAAAGTGTCACATTTTTGGTAACAGTCTCTTCTGTCCTCAAGTTATTTTTCGACTGTTCGTCGAAGATGGTAAAAACAGTGTCATTATGAGATCTTAATAATGACCCATAAGTCATCGGATAATTTGGTAAAAACCTAGCCTCACTCTAGTTAGTCTGCCCACGGATCCCAGGAAAGCATCGTATGGATTAAACTGTTTGGGGAACAAATGTTTGTCACCACAAACCCCCTGTAGTTTAGCACAGATCTTCTTAGGCCGGGATCTTGTACAACGAATGGTGATAGATATTTTGCGAAATTCATTGAACAAATGTGATTCTATTGTAGGAAGCGTGTATACGATCTACATTACTATTTACCAAAAGAATAGGGAAGCTAAAAATAATCACCATTTTTCATTTTATAGACCACATCTGGGTTATCAGTGTTGATATTACAGAATGAGGTCTCGGGGAAGTAGATTTGTATGGTTTTGCGGATCAAATTGTGCATAGCAATCTCAAATTGAAACCGTTATCTAAAATATATTATGCCTACTTGGAGTTTTCCAGTACACACTCCCCCAGTGATGCCGTTTTATGTGTCACACAGATAGTATCCCTTTCATTTAATCAGGTGTGTTGCTTATTATGTTGGTCTTGGAATTCAAGTAGGTCGTTCTGGACATTGTTTCCTTCCGTGCGATGAAATAACGATAAACGTGGAGACACTGCGTAGTATTGGTGGCTTAGCGTTTTTCTTTTTATTTTTTGCCAACAGATGGTAAAGAAGAAGGACTTTTTGGTCATTTCAAAGATGAGGAACAACACTGTTTAAGCCAGCCTCATACGTTTATTATAGTTGGACTTAAATGGTTTTTGCTCTTGAAAGGAAACCCCTTTTAATTGGCCGAGATGTTGCTGTGAGGGTCGTTAATTAGGAGAGTTGGAGGGGGAGAGGGCCAGAAGCATTCATTTGCTGTATTTACCCGGGCACACTCCTTTAGTGAGCGAGTTCATGACTGTGACAAATGGCAGATCAAAGGAAGTTCTTGTCATAGGCTTGAAAACCAGTTGGACGGCAGTTTGGTGCATGAGAGACAGTGCTGCTGAAGATTTCCTCCTCATCGAAAGTATTCCGTAATGACCGCTGCTGACAGATGGCTGAGAGTTTCTGCTCTCTTCTTAAATTTGTGAATCAAATACACCAAAATATTCAAGTTAAGTACATTAAATATACATTAGATGTAGAAGAAGGTGCTCCAGCTCTATGCTGGTATACCAGCTCTGTGCTAAAGATTCACATAAGCTGGGGACAAAGTTTTTGGAATGCTGAGTACTTTTTTAAGCCAGCGCTGCACTGCACTGTTTCCACCCACACTCCCGGTATCCATTAAACGCTGTCCTCCAGGTCTGCACACAGTGTGCTCAGTCTGCTATCGCTCACCCACAGAGCTGTGGCATCAGTCTCAGACTCTGTATGGAAATCAATCACTCTGATACCAGCTCTCTGGAGGCTGTCCAAAGCGCATCTCTCTGGCCACAGATAGCATTTCCAGAGGTGACAGGTGGCAACGAAAACTGAACCGAGAAATATTTCATCTGATTTTTGAACGCGGCACTTGAGTGATCACCATAGTCGTGCCACGACACAGTCTCCACAGTCTTTTAGAGACTATTTAGCCCTGTGTCCCATCTCAGGTCAATGCTCTGCACTTCTGCATCGTAAAACCAGATCCAGTTTGCCTATCTTCCTTTTGGGATTCATTTATTTTGTAATATCATTCAACCTTCTTTGCAATGCAGATGCATGTCCCAGTAGTGAAGCCGAATTGATCTAGGCTCAGGGGCATAGGAATTGGAGGGCTTAGGGGGGGGCACGTCCCCCCCAATATTTGTGCTCACTACCTTTGTCTCCCCCAATAAGACAGGCCTGTTTTATTTAAATGTATTTCTGTAATTGGTCATAGCGAGTTGTGTCCCCCAATATCCAACTCTCTCCTAAGCCCCTGTCTAGGCTTATTTAAGTCCAGGCTTTGAATGGAAACTGTGAACTGCATACCTACATTGCATCCTGTGTACATTAAGTATTCACTAAAAATGAAGATAGACAGAAGGAAAAGAGCATGCACCATTCATAAATCAGAGCAAGCTTCCAGACGAAGGTCGAATGAGGTTTGAGCTTGTTTGTTGTGGTGGTGGTGGTGGTGTTGATGGCGGCAGGGGGTGTTCAGGTTTAGGCTAACGCAGGCAAAGTTTAAACCAGTCATCTTGATCTGGATGGATGCCAGTATCCGGCATGCCGTGGCCTGCCGTAGAAGTGGCTGTGGTTTAATACAGTAGGAAACAACCATACCGCTGCTGGTCAGCATGCTTGGACTCCAGTTTAGACCAGCCAGGGTCCACCTCAACTGCATGGAGGACTGGAAGGTAAAGCCGACTGGCTAACCTCCTTCCTACAAAGAGGAAAAACCTCCTTTCACCTGATCTGGGTTTTTTTAAAAGACCTTCAATGCCAAGTCCGGTTGAAACTGGGAGTATTTCATAATCTTTTTTCATATTTCTGTGTTAATTTGTGACAATATGTTTTTGGTGGTATTTTTGGTGAAACTTTGTTTGTGAAAGCTTTGTGAAGGTTCAGATTCATTTCCCCCATGCTTAGAAGTAAATTTCCTTGTAAATTGAGTTGACTTATGTGCAGCATTTTACCAAAGGTTGGTCGTCAGACAAATTAAAATAAAACTCTTTTTCAAAATAATAGCGATTGATTGGAGGTATCGGAATATTTGGAGCATCACAGTGATATCATATTGTGGCCTTTGTATCATGATGATATTAAAAATGATTCATCTGCTGTTTTAATTTGAGGCTAATTGTTGTCATCCTTCTCAGATATCTGTCCAGAAACAAATGTCTCTACTTAACTGTAGCCATTTTGGTACTAGTTTTTTCAGTTGACCACAAAACATGGCCCCGCTCTCTGTTTATGTATGTATTCCAAATGAAATCGATTCTGTTATGGCTAATGTAAGATGTTGTCATCTTGAGAGATTGTAAGACTTCCTCCCTTAACAGTTTAGGGACAGCTGTGACTGTAGCAGTGACCAGCCCAGGGACCCGGTCAGATTCTTCGTAGATGGTTTTTGGAGATGTGATGCATTTGAGGCATGCCTCCTAAAGGAAGGATTTCAGTTTGAATTGGCACCTTCTAGTGATTGGTGAGACACTATGTGTGATGTCATAAAAGTAGGTGGGTTCATGACTCTGAAGGTGCTGCAGGTTTATTGTGGGGAAATATAATCCTTGCAAGTGAGGCTTTGACTTTATGCATGTCAGTCATCTTTAGGAGGTGATTGCTGTCATATTCATTCATATTTTTAGCCCTGATTTGGCGTATTGGTCTGGTTTTCAGTCACACTCCGTTCCAGTCATACGTCACATTCCCTCTTGGAATGGGTCAGATACATCACTGCTGTTTTTAAGCATGAGAAATGTAATCTTCGCTTCCATTGACCCAGTTTAGCTGTAGGCCAGTCATACCCACTTCAATTTTCCAGCGAATTTACCCAGGCCAAACTAATGTTGGTCAACTCCGAAGAGCAGGCTTGCCCCAGAGCCCATATCAGTGAAGCAGAATCTTTATCCTGTATAAAATACTATTTCTAGAGTGAGTCTTTTCAGTCTCTCAAGGTAGATCTCGTGGACTTGTGGACCAATCAAGCAGAGCGGAAGCAAATGGTCACTGTTGTCCTGCGCTATTCCCACATTTGATCAGTGTCAGTCTTTGCATTCTTTTATTTTATCTCAACAAAATGGCTGGAAGAAACACAATTAGCGATACTTCTTCCTCTGCTCCAAGCTTGTGAGAAAACGTTCAAGTTTTATGAGCAATCTGGCTTGTTTGTTTATCCGCAAACGTTATTTGTGAATGTAAGACACAGCCACCAAAGTCAAAATCTGAAACTGTTCCAGGATCAGCAGCATCTGAGAGCAGAAACTGTTGCTGAAATGCAAAATAATTACATAAGGTCGCATTCAAAAGGCAGTTGTAGAGCTTGTATTACACATTTTAAGATGGGTACCATCAGCTATACAGCTAAGGTGAGGTCTTTGATCCATCTGAAGATGCCTGATACAGCCTTAATAGTTATTAGAGTAAATCTGGTGGATTATTAGAATTGTATTCCATTTCTATGTATAACATATCCACATATTATGTGTTTTTATGAGTTCATTCCTTTTGGCCTGTTTGTGCCCCTGTTTTTTCTCATTTGTGTTTGTCTTTCGTCAAGTTGTTCTCCTTTTATCGTGAGCAAACTTGAAATCGAGAAATTAGAAGGTGTGGTGTTTTCTTGTGGTTGCAAGGCCCTTAGCCTGTGTTGCTGACCGTTAATTCCTGGAGCAAAGCATGTTTGCATAGTTTTTGTCCGTACCAAGTAGCAGAATGACAAATATACCGTTATCAAGCCGGTACACGTGTGAGGAATCTGTAGGAACATGGACAGCGGAAGAACCTTTGGGAAGCTTATTTAGACTTCAGGGCTATGGCTCAGGTGAAAACCCCTGCGAAGATTGCATCCTAGAACCAGTGACTGGCATGGTCGTGGTCAGAAAGCCAGCGGGTTTCAGTGGTACCTGGGCCTCTAATTCATGGAGATGAAGCAGTGGATCTTGGGTCACAGTTGGCCAAAGAAACCGGGCATCTACAAGGGGAGTGTTATGTTGGAGAAACTCCCCTCCCTAGAAGCTGTTTGTTTTTCAAAGCCGGGTGTGAAGAGAGGAGACGGTGCAGTGACCTCAGGAGGGTGTTCTTTTCACGCCGCTGTTTACGTCATACCCAAGGCCATAAATGTAGAAGTTGATCTCCTCTCTGGACCCTTTTTACTGGGACCGAATGGTGGGAAGAACAGATGTGAATTAGAGCGGCAGAAAAATGGTTAAAGAGAGTTCTCAGCAGCTGCCAACACCACCACCCCCAGCTCCACACACACACACACACGCACACACACAGCTTCCCACCCAATCCCCACACCCTGCAAAGCAACATCTGGATGGAGGAAGGTCATTAATCCAGGAAGTATGTGTGACTGAAGGGGGAGGGAGTCACTCAGACCCAGATGTAATTCTCAGACTCTTGGTGTGGACTGGGGCAATTTGTACGGGCAGAAAAATAGAGTGCCTTTCCCTAACCATCCATTCCAATAGAAGGCTGAGCATTATGAATGGTGGAAAAGGGACATGTGACCACTTAGCAGGGTGGTGGCTGAGTGAGGTTCTCTTTGAGGGGTGCAGGCATGTGTGATGTAGGGGCTCCATCTGCGGAGGGCTTTTGGGCAGAGGCTATTGATCATGGTGCCAGTGTTTGTGCTGGTGTGCATAGACACGGGACGCTAGGGACAGCGGCTCGACCCAAAGTGCACGGATCGGATCAGAACAGCCTTGAGGTTGGCAGTGGGGGTGGAAACGGTGAGGTCACAGTGCCATAGTTCTGACATTACTCAGTCACCATTCGCACGGAGAGAAAGAAGGCGAGGCGGGGTGTGTATGTGTGCCTGTGTGTGATTGTGTTGGTGCCTGTGGGATCACCTCGAAGGAGATCGCTAGGGTATTTCGGGTTCTTCCATGGAAGCTCCATGGTACCATGAAAGTGTGTGTGTGTGTGTGTGTATATATGTTTGTGTCAGGATTGGCCCTTAATGAAATGAGTCATCATACATGTAAATGTGTCACATGGATGCTTTGGTGTCCACAGCCTTTTAATTGCCCAGTGTGGAAGTTGGTTTTGTTCCTACGTCAGGTCTTCGCTGTTACCATTTTACTAAACTGGCATTAAAGCATTGTAATGACAAGACGAACAGAATTAAATTGGACTCCTAGAAGGATTAAAAATACTCTCAACGAGAATTTATCTCTCACACCTCATCATTACATTGGCCACATAATAGTTGTAGATTGAATAACAGGCTGAATAAAAATATACTAAGAAGGAGCTCAGAAGCATTTTGCCTATGTGCATTCAAAAATGTGCTCTTATCTAACAAAATCCCAATTTCCTTCCTGTATTGCTGATTGCTGTCAGTTTGCGAAGGGGAGCTGTAGCCCTTGAATGATCATATTTTGCAATACCGCTGTCATCTGTTTACTTAACTTTCACTCCCCCTCTCCGTTCCTCTGCCAGCTGCCCTTATCAGCACTGTTTAGTCTGCTGTATCATAAGGACCCTGGAAATATACTGCTTCCGCTCAGTGTAAACAGAAGCGCAAGGCTGTAAGCAGCATATTGTGCGACGGAATCGCATCTCATGTCAGCAAGCGGAGGACAGTGCATTTCATGGCCTTTCTCCAGCCTTGGTTGACACGGCCCAGCTAAGGCCCCAGAAGCGGGGAATGACGTGAACTAACCTGCACCAGAATTTACAGCGTTGCAGCGATGAGGGACGGATTTATTGTTGTGATTGGGCATTCCAAATGACAGAAGGGAAAACAGATTTGTCAGCCTTGTTTTTTTTTTTCCCTAAATCAGAGTGTGAAAAGTAGTCTGTCAGCCAGCATTGCATGAGGCGGAGGAACAGCTGAGCAGAAGATTCCGAGCGTAATTTCTTCTCCCACCGTGGTCTGATTTACTGTTGTTTGTGTGTTGGAATTACTGTCACCAACTATTTGGTTTCAACCACTTATACGCACACATAGATTCAAGATTTGTGTTTCATGGTTCAGGAATGCTGGTGTTGTCAAAGGAATTAGTGTGCTGTCTTATTTTATGCTAGTGTGTCTTGAACGTCATGTAACTTGGCAAAAAAGGTTGGGACGGATGTTTATGTTCTTAGTTACTCCATGTGAATGTGACCTGAAGAATGACCTGCACCATTACAAAATCATGGAAATATGGAAAATGTTACCTCACAACTAAAAAGTCATTGTTACATGACTTTAAGTGAGAGAACTATAAACTGATTGTTTGGAACCATGCAACGGATGGTTATTTGCAGTAGTGCCCAAGAGTCTACATTTTTGAAAACCGTTTTTGGATTTTATCATTTTTTCCCCCCACCCAAATCATAATCTCATAACACAGTATCCTTTGTTAGTGTTTACTGTGTATGTTGTGCAGCCAATGCAGTAGGAGACATCGCTTAACACACAGCTGGCTTATGCTGACTCTCAGGTGCGCTAGCATCATTTGCTGTTGTAGCAGCCATGATTGGCATTTCGTGTTTCTGTACAGGTTGCATAGTGTTTGTGCTTTGGGGGCAGGTCTACGAAAATTGGCAAGTGAAAAGATCGCGCCAAGCCGTGTCACCATTCACGACGGCGAAATTCATGGCAACAGCGAGGTTGTACAAAATGCCATTGACCGCAGTTGAGCGTGACTTTTTTGTAAACTCTGTGAAAATGGAAGTCAGATGTAATGTGAGTTATGTGGCCTTTCTTCATTGAGAAGCATGTTCTAGGACTGTAGCGGTTTCTGCTTGACTGCCGTAATGTCACACTTACCGCAGGGTTCAATTGATTCCCGATATTGATGCACTATTCCCACTAACGTTTTATTATCTGTTGCCTGATTCGAATGCAGACAAATGATACCAGGTTTGTACAGGGTTTATGAAATATAATAGCTTGCAGGGGCTGCTATTATATAACCACCAGCTCTTTGTCACTGATGGTTCCAATTCTT
The DNA here is from genome assembly GCA_019788955.1 of Albula glossodonta. Taxonomy (NCBI): domain Eukaryota; kingdom Metazoa; phylum Chordata; class Actinopteri; order Albuliformes; family Albulidae; genus Albula; species Albula glossodonta. The sequence continues at coordinate 26,941,656 of JAFBMS010000004.1, read as the reverse complement.
GGACACATGCTATTAATGCCTGTTTATTCTTATTTCAGAGGATTTGCTTGTTGTCCCAGCAAAAAAATCAGCTGAGACAGATTTCGCCATTATGATCAGAAACATCCAGATTTACTTGTTACGATCAGAAACATCCTGCCCTCATTTATGTTCGACATCTTGAAATGGATAACCAATAGCTGTAGAACTAGCTTTCCATTGATTGTTAAATTAGCTTTCTATTAGTTATTGAACTAGCTATCCACTGGTTGCCACGCTAATTGTCAACAGCTGGTGTCAAACTGTGCTAGTATCCGTCCATACATACATTAATTCCTTTGAGACCCTTGTCTCGGTCTTCTCATTGATTGTGTTTTTTATTCCAGACATTGAAAGGAGTGTCTGACCAGTGTGAGTGATTGACTAGCATCACAAAGATAGGGTCTTAGGGTCTGCGATTTCAAAGTGAAGCCATGGTGATTAGCACGTCTTTAACACAGCCCTCACAGGCATGCGGCCTCGATGCTAATTGATGAGGGTCTGAGTCGTAAACGTTCTCCGCTAATGCCTCCCTCAGGAGCGACTTTTTTTTAAGTGGCTCTCTCAGTGACTCTAAAGCTGTGTCACTCTCTTCACGTTTTTTTAGACCGATGGTGCTCAGGCCCAGTATCGTGTTCTTTAGCCTCTGCTCTTCATGCTACTACCTTGCATTTTGTACACAAGGACAGTGGTTCCAGAATCATCTGTTTAATGACTAAATGCATTTTATGCAACCCACCACCAAGGCCTGATGTGCAATCACTCAATTAAAACGTAAATTTTAACATATCAGCACAGTAGTTCTAAGTGTATAGTAGCCTATGCATGTACAGAAGCCTGCACCAATGGTTACTTGTATAGGCTACTGTACACAAGACTGTTAGTGTATTTAATTAGACTTTTTTAGAAAGTGTATAGGCCTGGTGTGTAGTAAGTTTTGTTTTTCCACTAGCACCTTATCCCCTCTGCTACCCTGCCTGTGGCTCACTGAGCTGGAGGTGAAGAAGCTCCATACAGACTCCAGTACTTTCGCTCGCTAAGCCCTCTGAAGCGATGTGAAGAAAAGCAGGTTAAAACGTGATTGTTGTTGTACACATCATCTGAGCTGAGTAAACATTGCGCTGTGACTTAAAGGAAAATGCGGCCTGTTGGTATTAGCCTTGCATTAGGGACACGCAGCGACAGCTGCTTGGTGAGATCATCGCTGCCTCTCTGCTTTCCCTAATCTAAAGTACCATACGCTGCTATAACACAGAGCTGAAGATAAACCCTATAGGCAGATATATGTACCATTTGCAGCAGGGTTTTTTTTTTTTTTTAAACGATGCAGTCGTGGTAGCTAGTCTTGTGTGGGAAGCCACGTGGACATATGACAGAAGCAGAGCCCAGCTAACACTGGAGTTTTGGGTCTTATACTCATGCCATCAATATGTTTGAATGCATATTTGAGTGGTTCCATTATATCCAGTGTTTCCAAAGAACTACTAATCGCTGTCGACAGAGAAAACGTCTTTACCATTTGACAGCTAGTCAGTGTTAGCACGATTCAACATAAGCTCAGACTTGCAGACAAGCGAAACGTAACTGAGGTAACTTTGCAATTTGTACATCTGTTAACGATGCAGCAGAAAGAAAGCATAGTAATCATTTGATTGCACATAGGTCAGTGAGAATGAAATTATTTTGTACATAACTTCTGTAAACAGCACATGGAGAACCATTTAATTCATTTGCCTTGAACACAGGCCCTTGGTTTTTAAGGCAAAGTCATACTGTATTACCCAGCACAGCATTATGGCAGTGTTGAAATAATCGCAGGTTTTATTGACACCTCAAATGTTTATGAACCATTATAGACCACCGAGTCCTGTGCTGCCATATCAATGTATCAGACCTGATTTGTGGAAATTATCCTATTGCCAGACAGGCTAGTGATTGACCCTTTTCTCACTCATGCAAAAATGACTTACCTCAGGCAAACGGGCAGGTTATATTTCCATTACTGATTGCAGTAAGTCATGCTTGAGTAATTGCTTAATTCTTATGATTTTAGATACTTTATTACCATTTGTGTTGATTGTATTTTTCTTCAAACCATAACAGTGAATTATTTTATGCACTTTACTGTGTGTATGTATCAATGTATATACTGTATGTGTGAATATATATGTGTATATGTATATAAAATGTGTGTGTATATATATATATATAGTATATATGTTATACTAGTTGATACTGGAAAATATTAATTTCCAACATCAAAAACTGACATGTTACTTCACAGATCCAATACAGATGTTTCTGTGGTATGATAATCTTGGCCAATAATATCAGTGTTTCCATGTCACTGCCACAGCAGATCCAATATGGAGAGGGAAGCAGTGCTGGGAACCCAACTTCCCATTGGCTCTGTCTCCTTCCCCCATGTCCATTCAGAATATGATTTTAATGTACTACATACTGTTCTTGGACTATGTGCAAGAATGTCAAATTTTGTTAACCTTTATTTTGCCCTTTGACCTTAAATTTTCTTCCATTGAGATTAAAATCTTGTTTACAAAAGAAACCTGGCCAAGAAGGGCAACACATTTAGTCTTAGCTAAGACAACATGGAAACATGCAAAACAAATTAAGACGAGCAGAATGTACAAAATACAGTCAAGTGCAAAATTTAATATGCATTTGGTCTGTAAACAATTATCTCACCAAACACTTTCCTTGGATTCACATTCACATAGTACTTGCTGAACTTTCCGTTAAACCTCAAAGCTTGAATTAGGTGTTTGTATCCAGTGGTAATTTTAAATGAAGGCAGCAGTATCTTGTTTCTAACAACAGCCCTAGGTAACCCTCTGGTCTGCCCGGTCTGTGTTTTATTGCTTTTGACGAGCCCTTCACCCAGGCCTCAGGCACCGTCTGGTTGAGCTGGCATGAACCCGGTGTCTGGCTGTGGTGGTGGCATCAATGAGCTTACCGTAAGAGACGACAGCGATGATGTCTCGGCGTCTCAGGGGAGCCGCAGACCTGAGCGAGTCTGTGCTTCCCCAGAAGCCTGGATAATCACCAGCCACTTCCTCTGCCTCGCGGTACGGCAGGAGGAATGTGCAATTATCACCTGACTGCACATCAGTCAGCGAGCGTCAGATCATGTGTACATAACTCTATTAACTAATGTAAACAGTCACTGGAGAACCAATTAATTCACTTGTCTTGAATGCAGGCTGTTGGTTTTTGATGCAGCGCGTTGTAGCATTAGCATTATAGCAGGCCTCTAGACACCTTTAATATCAATTACCATTGTAACCCATTTGTGCGCTACGCCTTCACTGCTGATTTTTGGAAATGATCTTCTTGCCAGACAGGCTAGTTACTTACCTGTGCAAAACATGACGTGCCCTAGAAAAGGGGGCAGACTGCATTATAATCCCTGATCAGAATGTTCTATGATAGACCTTTGCAAGATCATGCTAGAATAATTGTTTAGTTGTTCAATTTTGATTTTTGATGCTTTATTAATATTTGTGTCTGGCTGTATGTTGGCAGGTTGAGCTTGTGAATTATGGCTGTGACATGTTGTTGTCTCAGTGGAGGTGAAGACTCGATTTTTTGCTTCCCCAGAAAACCGAATGATCAACACTCGCCCCCTTCCCCCCGACCACGCCCCCACCTCCTCCCGCCCCTGCTCCCCCGCCCATATTTTGGGGATGTGACTGATCCACGCTGATGTAACTTCGCTGAAAGCGCCGGTAATTTCACGGCGCGCCACGGTTCGTCGGACTCGTCTGCTTCAGTCACGGAACAGGATTTTGCTATATTTTTGTCACGGAAGGAGGCTGGGGGTTGGCGGTGCTGTGGGGGTGGGACCAAACGGAACACAGCTCTGAGGGACACCGCTGCATTTTCAAACAGCAGATACATTCTTTGCATCATTCTGTCGAGTTTATTGAGGACTTCTTTTTTTAGTTCATTGGCCATTATCGTTTCTGTCATAGCGGGATCCTGTCACTCCCACACAAACCGCCTTCAGTAGAATTCTCTAGAACCATGGTTTGAATTTGCTGGGCCTGCAGGAACCGAAGTGTGATTAACAAGGATGCTGCAATCTGCTCGTTACCGTCAAGGAGGATTCTTGATGGCGTCTACCTCAGGGTCTCACCACTAGACAGTAAAATCGTCTCAGTACTTTCGTTTCTTTTTCTTTTTCTTTGTATTTGGGTGCCTTTGGCCTGGCACGTTTGCGACAATTAGGACTAATCTCCATAAGCCTGGGTTTTGTACTGTGAACACTTACGGTAGTTTTTGTGAAAAGGCACTGTGGGATTTGATATAATCCCCTGCTATTATAACCCCCCTCACTTGTGATTTTCAGTAGCATTACAGCAGTTTCAGGCCTGCATGCTGACATCACGTCAAGTCAAGTTTCACCTATGATTGTTATTTCAGAAAACTGAAACTTGCTAAGTTACTTTAAGAATTTCAAAAGGAATTGCGAATGATGTGCCCAGCTCACTCAAAGTAAATTGCCACAAAATTAAATGGAACAGACTCACAAGTGAGTAATATATCCAGTCATATTTTTTCCCTTGGGTTTATTTGTAGAAACAACAATCCATGCTTTAATTTAATAGGATTTCAGCTGATAGAAAGCCAGATATTACATTAGTGTATACAATGACCTGGCCAAATTATTGTTTCTGATTAGCTGGGGGGTTGCTTTCATTTTCAGTGGCAGGACAGAGAAGTAGCTGCAGAAAAACTGTTCCAAGGCCCACTTGACTCCAGCCATTTTTCTGCTGTATAGCATTTTCATCCTGTAGTTTGACATTTCTGGCAATATGATTACGAAAGTCAATTTCCTGAATTCCTCCTAAAACGATTTCCCACATGAACTTTATGCATGGTTCATGCATGTTTTCTTTGAACAAAACCAGGAAGTAAGTAAGGCTGGTGTTGACCTATAATAACATTTTCGAATGAATACTGTGTTCACTGTGATAGTCTGACTTATAATGATCAATTAAGCCATATTTCATAAGAATGACAGTCCAAGCAATGGAATGATATGTATTTGTGTTTATATACATGCAATATTCCCAATTATATACACACAGGGGTATGCTAAAATGAACTAGCATATTGACAGATTCGTGTAAATGTCTCCATATCAGTGGTGACTCTTCCTCCTTTACTAAAACCGGCTAATAGTTATCGTAGTAATAGAGCTAATAGTTTTTCTAGCTGTTGAGCCCATGTATCTGAAAGTTCCTGAAGTCCACCCCCCCCTAAGCATGAATCATCCAGCGCTTTGATCTGATGCTAATGAACCTTTCTAATTTACAGTGATATTCTGAGGTACACACTCATTAAAATCATCTCACCCAAATATCCTGTTCTCAATACCACTTCCTCAAAAATAATTGAAATAATCTGCTCTGTTAGCAGCTTGTGCGTAGAACGTTTATCGCAGCCGGGTGTCTGTGTTCCTGTCGTTGTTTTTGTTTGTTTGTTGGTTTAATCTCAGATGGAAAGGCACATTGAAGTTTTACAGCCATCCGAAACGCCATGGAAACGCTAGTTTAATAGATGCCGCTACCATCTGGGTTGCTGTGTGTTTTTTTTTTGTTTTTTTTTTCCAATCTGGTTTTGTAACATATTTGGACGGGAATGTTTTTCCTCTCCGTCACTAAAGCTTTGCATGATGTAAACTGGACGGAGGTTGGCCCCAGTGCTTGGCAGTCTGGTTTCAGCGATCTTCTGTTTTCTGGTATGTTAGAATAGCATTTGAGCAGCAGTGAGCTGTGACTTTAGTAGTCTTTCCACAGGGGTCAGTGGTGCAGCCCTCCGTTGCAGTTTTACATGAAGAGGCTTTTAAGAAAATTCAGATAACATCCCAAACACTGACCCAACCCCAGTCCCCATAGACGACCTTCACAACTCCAGTACCGCAGTGTTGTCTTCAGTCCCTGGTTCCTCAGTCCCCTGATCCCACTAGCTACATACTGCTTTAAGATTTATCCTCATCATACTGCTTTCTGGTTGTCAGCAGAGTGTCCTTGGGATGTTAAATCACCTAGAGTAGAACTAAAACTGAATAGTTCTCAGCAAAACAACTGCACCGCTTTTTAACTACTTCCTTCAGCTCTTGCCTTACCTTTACTGTTTGTCCCTGTGTCTAAAGTCCTGGGTGAGCCAAATGTATGGAGCAAGTTATGTTTCTAGTTGTTATACCAAAATGAACAACCTTAACACAAAATGGCTTTAGTGATGTATACACTCAGATCCATATTCAGAAAACTGAGAAAAACTAATCGTGTGACTTGGCCATGTGTGAAACCAAAACCTTCCTCTCTGAAATTAAATGGAAGCCAACTGGAAAATGTTAGATTAAGCGTTTTAAAATAACCCCGAAGGAATGAGGTACGTACGAGACGAGAGGGTGCTGAATGACTTCACGACCAACGCAGGCCAGAAGGACAGAAATTTCCACATGGTGCGGAACATGCTGGAATTAATGGTTGTCAGGGTGGATCGCTCAGTGGAAATATGGCAGAGACAAATGCGATGGAGTCCTAAGAGCAGATCCGGTAAGAGCTGAGAAACTTCGGCCTTTCCTACGCTACGGCACACCTTGCTCCATATCACAGCCAGTCCCCTGAGGCGGCCGGCCTTTCCTTCTGTAGAGAAGAAATAATTCTGCCTAACCAGCCATCTTCTTGTCACCCACTGTGCCCGGCAGGACTCTTACTCTGCTATTCATTTATCTGTTTTCTTCTGTTGGTGTCCTAAACCGTACATTTATTGCAAACAGTTTCCCGAGTTTGAAATGGAACAATTAATTATTTCATACACTCCTCTAGCAAAACATGTGCCATCTACCACCCTTAAAGCTTCTCTGCTTGTTCCCATGAGGGGTACTCCCTAGATCCTGATATCTCCGTAAGGCTTTTTGTGGAGCTGTCAATAATTGGGTTCTACATGGTTCTACACTCTTTAGACACATAAGTGTGTAAAGAGGAACCTCTAGGTAACCAGCTGTTTGTTTTTTCGGTAACTCTGTGGAGCCTCGTCATGTCCAAGAATAGAGGCTATCTCTCTGTCTCGCATATGTGAGTTCTGGCCGTATGCCTCCGTCAGGGGCTCCTGCACGCTACTAAGGCGGTTGCCCTTGGATACTCTTTCGAGGCATTGATTCAGACCAGTTGTGTGTCGGAAATGATGCGATCATCTCCGTACACCTGTACCAGATTTTGTGGCCGGTTCTGCTCGCCCTTGGAGCATCCTGGTTCGCCAATCTCCCCTCAGGTGGGGCAGGGGTTTGAATCCTTGTTGCTGTGGGCGGTTCCCACGGGTAGTTGCCATGGGCTCGGCTGGAAGGCATGATGGTGCTGAGATTCCCATAGCCATGTTACGTTGGTGCTGTGATTGGCCTTGTATTGAACATTGGTTCTCTGAAACAGGAAGTGAGACATAAAATAAGCAGGTCTACCATCCACCATTGCAGACTCTATCAGGGTGAGGCTTTTTCAGTTAGGATATTAATAGACTTCAGCCAGTCACAAGGTGATGTAGTCATCCCATGTTGAGGCTTCATAACAAACCTTAATGTTAGGGTACTGTATGAGACTACAGTTCCCCGAAGTCAGCGACTGTCTGCACCCTTCTCTGATTACTATAGTAGAGGTACAATCAGACAAATATACCCAAATACATGTTATATACAAAATGGTAGAGCTCATTGCTTAAATTGACTTAAGACAATGGATTTCAACTGTTTTAAGTCGATTTTGGTGCTTGAGATGATTTTGCAAAAAATGTAGGTATTATTAGGGTTGACGAAAAGGACATGGGACTTCCTTCATCTATCAGTCAGCTGCAGTTACTCATCTGTTTTTCTTTCCTTTTCTATCACCTCATTTTCCTCACCAAAACCGATCACATGATTCCCTGATTCATGAGTAATCACGCAAACTGTTTCTCACAGTACAGACTCCAGTCGTGTATGTCCCGCGTTGCAGGAGGAATCGGCACACTCTTGCTTTACGTGCCCCACTGACATAAGAGTGATGAGGCTGAACTTTGACCGGCTTAACCGTTATCTTTTTCCAGTGAGGCTGAGCCAATCGAGAGACTCAAAAATATCTGCTGCAGGACCTACAGCTACCGTGTGAACCACCCAAAGACATTATTCATCCATTTTACTCATTTCACCAGTGTGCTGTTCTTGCATCTTCCATATTCTGGTGATGCACTACACAATTAAGATATTATTCCTTAAAATGGTTATTCAATGTCATATTTAAAGTCTTAGTCCCCTTTCTCCACTCTTAGTTATGAGTCATAAGCACAGTTTAAAGAAATTAATCCCCTAAGGGGCCAGTGGTGTTATGATGGGGTTTTTTTTTGTAGTTTCATCCATTATACTTGTAGATTTTCAAACTCCAGGCATACACTACAGGATAACCTGTATCTTACATCAGAGAGCCTACTATGTTTGAAGAGACTTTCCAGCGATTTAATGTCATCTTGTCACTGCCCCTCTCATACTACACGAGTGGTGACAAATTGGTGCTGAAAAAATCAGACGTGTTTGATATAATCAGACAAAGAACTGTTTATTGGAAAGATGGTTACAGTACATTGATGACGACGAATAAATTCTGTATGGCACAACGGGGGTCTGCGACACCTTGATTGGATCAGAAGGCTTGCAGTTGCATTGCTTAATGCTTGCATTATAAGAGCCTCGATGCCCACCATTGCTGCCAACAGCGTTGCGATGTGAAGATTTCATCTCTAGATCAGTGCTGAGGTTGAGTAGAGCGCGCCCTGCTTTGGCCAATCTTGCTGCATGTTATTAGCTGTACAGTCGTAGAGGCTGTGAGGCTCGGCAGGAATGACTGAACCTCTATTGGGTGCTTAGTAAAGCACATGCACCTCGCTCTTAGCCATGATGGAGCCGAAGGAAGACCGAATCATGATGGAAGACCGAATTGACAGACCGGACAAAGATCCACTCAGATTGAAACTTGTCACTATGTAAAGTTTGTTTTAGGAGCATCAGTGTTTTGGTACTATTTTTCACCTTCTGTAGGACAGCCCAGTCTGGTGATGCCGTGATGTGCAGGATAGTGATTGGCAGCTGAGCGGTAAGGGGTGGACCATTCTCGATCTGTCCGTTATGTGGGTACTGCTCCTGAATTTGTGCCTCTCTGTAGGGCTGGTGGCCACTCGTTCTCTCCCCGCATCCCAGGTCCCCTGACCTCAGAGAGGCAATTAGGGCAGTAATCCAGAGAATGTGCTGTCCTACGCATACCAAATCTGCCCCCTGCGTTTAGAGTTTTGCCCCTCTCTGTTTTCTGGGCAGCATTTTTTTTGTCAGCCTGTTTTGGTCCTTCAAATGGGAGTTAAAAGTCGCAGTGGACTCCTTAACTTTTTATACAGTTGAATAATTTCTTGGCCCCTCAGAAAATCTAGCAGTCCATTTTACTTCAGTCTCTTTTATTTGGTTTTAAATTGTCCCTTTAATAAGAAATATGGACTATTGGCTGGAACATTAGGTGAAACAATTAAGAATGGTGCATTTAGCCTTTCGGGGTGCCTAGTTTAATTATGTTCATGGGATTTGCTTTGTTGTTTGTGGATCACAATGGGAAGTTTAAAATGTCTCACAATTTTATAGAAAATGAAACATAAAGAGAGATGTGAACCACTCTCATCTTGGTGCTGTAGTTTTGTTTCTTGCCTCACTGCCTCACTAATGGGCTTTCCGCGGACACATGCTGGTTTGGGTTTAATCTACGGGTGGCAGACTACCCCCTACGTTCGATTCGCTTTGTCCCATCTGAGATATATAAATGACTCGATTAGCAATTTTAACAGTTATTGCCTAAACGGATCTCAAGTTTGCAGCGTACTTTCACTCGGGATGGTGGTGAAAGTGAGGAGGAGAGGGGGAACAAAAGGACAGAGTGGAGGGAAAGAGAGGGGGAGCAGGAAGGAGAGAGAGAGAGCAGGATGGGCTGGAACTTAATGTACAAAGGCTCTCTCTCTCCCTCCCTCCCTCCCTCCCTCTCTCTCTCCAGGATGCAGCCAGAAAAACACAACCCAGGCCAGAGGATTCCAGTGGTAACTGCCACATATGAGGAAAGCTTATTTCCCAAAAAATTGTGAAAATGGGTAACATTTTGATAAATCCAGTTATATATTATGTTATAAATGTGTTCATTTAGCCACTAGTGAGTCAGCATTTTTGTTTATTATTTTTTTCTGCAAGTATTCATTGCTACAACATCTGCTTTCAGTTCAGGAGAGCACAGACAAGCATGTGTTCTCCAAAGAACACATCATCCCTTTTTCACACTGCAGTCCATAAAGTCTTACACAGACATGAGTTGGAAGAAGACACTGTATGTGTATCTTTGTGCAAACAGTCCTCTGAGCCAGCAGAGGGGGCTGGTGAGACATAGCCCCTCCCCCATGGTGCAGTGGAGCCTGTGCACCACACACGACAACAGCACTTTAACATGACACACCACCCAGCAGCCCCCTAGTGGACAAGTGCTGCTAAACATTCTGCTTTTGTTGTCAAATTGTTCAGGAAAAATTGTGCTCAGCATAGAGAATACACCAAATAATTTTGTAAATAAGAGTAGATGAAAAAAATAACAGCTGGCTAGCACTCTGGGGATGGAAATAGTGTGTGTACTATTTTGAGTCATTCTGGGTCCATCTAGAAACGGGAATATACTACTATCACAAAAATATATATAGATATATCTCTTCATATGAATTACAGAAAAATAAGAAAGATTAGAAAAAGGCTTTTTCAATGTTTTTTTTTTACATGGTTGCACTGACTTGCCTTGGCTCGCTTCACACTAAATCTAAACTGGAGTCTTATCATGTGAAAACGAAATGTACGTCATAAATTTACTGTTTTGGTTGTGGAGTAATTTAAAGAATTTGACATTTGAATTGAGCTTATTAAATACCTGTGTCAGTCAGTGTTTCTCACTGAATTGTCCCTCTGCCGAGTGAAAAATAATACTCCACTAGAGATTGCCTCTTCTTCCCAGATTGTAGCAGAAGTTTAACTCGGTTTGTTGGGCTGCTCATGATGTTATCCAGCTAGATGGAGTGATTGTAGCCCCATTGATTGTAGCAAGCTATTCAGCTGATGTTTTTGGGCCCAAACTCTGCCCACCAGAGATGAGAAGAGATCATTGAAGAAAAAAAAAAAGTAATCAAAATTTTAAATGTCGTCATCTATATGGTTACAATGTCAATATACCTTCCACTATAACAGAAGTAATGACTATTCACATTTTTGTAGCTATCTACCTTGTTTACCCACACCTGTATTACATTCCATCTATAAAGTTTTTGACTGTATGCACATGGAAAACAATCTGTCGGTCTGGAAGAGGTGGAACCATGAAGGATAGGATTGAATGTATATTTAAGCATTTAACTTCTACTTTAAGTGGCACTTACTCAAGTGTGGATAACAGGGCTAAAAGAACAGTGGTAGGCCTACAAAACCCATAAAGTCACTGGTGCATTGAGTCAAGCCAGCAGTTATACTGTCCTGTATATACTGTTTTGTAAGAAGGTTTAGAAAGTGTCTGGGAGTTTGGCTGGTAAGCGGAGAGACAGGGTGCTGAGACCGTGTTTGTGTTTGTACTCTGGGGGGGTGTGGGGGGGGCACTTCCTCTTTGGGGAATATGGACTACTTCCTGGGGTTCTGCAGGCTCTAGCTTGGGAGGGGGGCAAGCAAGACCGCGAGTCGGTCCAAATGGTAATAACCCCCGAGCAGTAAGCACATGGCCTGTTGGGTAAACAAGGCCGGGCCACTGGCATCTCATTGACCGCATGTGTGACATTCCCTGCTCTGCTTCTGCCAGTGTGCCCCCCCCCCCCCCACCCCCCTCCTCCAAGCCAGCCCCAGTGCAAAAGCAGTGTGCTCAGGCCAGAAATGGAAAAACACTGAGCCTCTGGTCTGGCCTGGCTGTCCGTGTCCCGTTTCACACACCTGTAGAGCCACTTCCACACTGCCCTTTCGCAGCCCCATTCCACCATTCACAAACAATCTCTAATATCCATAGTTTAGCAGTGTGTCAGTGTGTTGGTTTGCAGCCACCCAACCAGTACCCACAGTAATAAATATCCATATACATATTTATAATGTGGATAAACCACTGACGCAGAAGGGTATAAGGGAACGTAAACTTGAAACGCCATCCCACTTTACGTCGATTAGAACTGCAAAACACTGCAATAATTTGGCAAATGGACATGTCCAATTATGTTACGTAAAGAAGGGCAAGTAATGAAATATCCAGGAAGGAAGATTGTATACACCATGCAACAAACATCTCAATCAGGCACTAAATGCACTTGGCATGTCAGTGCCTAGAGGAACTGGAACAGGAAGTGGGTTTGAGAAATGGGGCACGCTGACAACATTTCACCCTTCCTCTCCATAAATAATTGAAGCGAGTTCAGGCAGGGAACTCCAGAGTCTACCGCAGCTAACAGCCGGCTCCTGCTGATGTGCCGTGTGACATCAGCAGAGTTAGCACCAATCAGATTGTAACAGTACATATTAATGAGCATTTTCCAGTTGAGGTTTCTAAGGGACCAAAAGTGCTGTATTTCATTGTTGAACCAAGAGTTTCAATGCAGTGAAATTTCAGTTTATTGATGTTCTGGTACAATAAGCCAGTTGGTCACATATTAAAAGCATATGAAATTGTCAGTTTCTTGGAATTTTCATTTCTATACATGTACCAAATCATTTCAGAATGCGTTAAGCCATTGCCATGCCGAGATAATTTTTGTGATACCTGTGTCAACTCAGAATGAGAGGGGACATTTATCTGAAATGTTATGTTGATTCATAGAATATGATAAACATAATTTATAGATCTAAATTCTGTTGCTCATCTTTAGGGTAAGGGTTAATGTACCAAGTAAGCCAAAATATGGAGTCATTTTTGTTGTATACACATCTGGTTTCAAGAAGGAGAAGTGATATTTTAAGATTACTCCCTTTAAGTGCTTTAAATCCTCAGAGGTTAGCACTACGGGACCCAGAAAGAAGGACCCTGGTTCAGTTTCCTCCCTGGCTAGGCCCTTTCTGTGTAGAGGTAAATGTGTCACCCATTCTGTCATGCAATGTAGACCGCAGCTGCAGTGTAAAGAATTGCAGAAGGAGCTGGATAGTAAATGTAACAATATGTGATGCTCCTTGTATCTGAATGGAAGTATTAGTATGACCTTTGTTCACAAATACTCCACAATGTCCATGGTTCCCCTTGGCTTTAGAAATTACAATGTCTCTTGGTTTCTTTTTTACCTCCACAGGGGAAAGAATGACACACATTGACTATGCGCAAATGAGCCCTTAACATGCCATGGATTCTCGTTCACGTTCATGTGCCTGCACAAGTTATGCTGGAGCTCTTACACTTACTACTGATCCCAGGCCATCCCCCTGCCTCTCTGTCTATGCCATGACCCATTTCAGTATCCTCTTTCTATGCCTACCATCTTTTCCAAACCTTTATGACGGAGTAGACATGTTTCTGACTGTACACATGAAATACGTCTGGATTACATGGGCATGAGATGTAGTTCTTCTCATTTCAGCGATCTTATAGCTGTGGAAAAAATACATCCATACATACGATCCTGGTCAAAACATGTTTATATACTGCTTACATGCACGTCACATGCACATCTTGGAAAGTTAGCTTAAAGTTCCAGTGCTGAGCTGTATTCAGGCTGCAGTTGTCTTCTATTAAAAAAGACATTATATAATGTTCTACACATTGTATATTTAGAAACCAGTTGTCTGGCCTACAGATAAAAACTGTTGACTACAATTCCATGGATTCAATGAACACCCTGCTTTTATGTTACTGTACACGCTAAAAATATTAACGATAACTATAGATACGTAGAAATTTCCATGTTAAGTGTATGGTTAATTTATGTGAGAATGTATCTGAAAATTGAAGCCGTTGACACTTAATTTTATATGTTGTTGTATCATGCTGTAATATGTGGGTAACATACTGAATGTATACTTTCGTTTGTTTTATATCTCAACAGGTTCTAAAATATATATTCATATAGATGTAAACGATTCTCAAAATCACAGTTTGTAGTACAGAATGCTTAAATATGATGGGCAGCAGAGGTACACCTTGGGAGCAGTGGTTAAATACACCATAAATTATAACATTAATAAATTGAGAATAAAATTAAATGGTCAACGTTTATAAAATAATTTTTTAAGTGAATTACAATGAAGGGATAGGTCTTTTTCAGTACAGGATTAGGCTTTCAACTATTTAGGAGGAAGTGTTAGAATTTCAACATTTCCAAAAGAAAAATGTTAGAATTTGAAATATTTACAAGAAAGTGTTAGAATTTGAAATATTAACACAAAAAGATTAGGATCAGAAATATTTACAAGAAAGAGTCGCAATTTGTAAGAAAGGGTTCAAGGGGCTAAAACACGTTTCCAGGTTTAGATAAACGACTCTCTTACCTTCAAGGGCACAAACACCTGACTTGTCACTGAGCTTACTGAGTCTGTCACTGCAAGTCGTCCATCACGGTTGCTTAGAAAAAAACCGTAGCTGTTGGGTATTCCATGTCAGTTTCTTACCCGTCAGAGTGTTTCTTTTCCTGAGCGAAACACAATCGGCTCTTGCTAGTCTCAGCGTCTAATGGAGGCCAGGCAGGTGGTACAAAAGGACCAGGTGACCCGTCTAGTTTATAATACACAGGGGGAAACCCAGAATACGTTTCTCACTCCCGAGCAGGTGTAAAGTATAGTGACCTGTTGAATAATAATGAAAATTCACGTTGTTTTACATGCCTTTGATTGTCTTCAGGCACAAACCTACAGTTTTTTATTTTATTTATGGGTCAGCAGATAATACTTCACATTTTAATGGGTGGTAGCCATATTTTACACCCTTCTGTGAAAAATGGGGGAAATCTTGTGTGGTTGTTTTCTTAACTTGACACAGCAAGGTGGCATGCTAAATGCTTTTGTAGGCCAGCTGGCTCTTCAGACACTGTTTAAGTAAACTTACGCTAACACTTCGAGTCGAGTTTTGATGGATTCTCCAAAGAAAGTCATGCCCTCGGACACCACGAAAAATCATTTTTCACAAGGGCAAAGTTTACTTTGATCACAACAAAGACCAACATATGTGAAAGTTGCAAATGTGTGATCATCTCCTTTAATGCTCAGAATAACGTGCTGTTAATTCCGGGTTAAATGCTCTATTCCGTTCAATATAATTTCATGATATTTTGACCATTTTCATATTGCATATTTACATTACAAATAACTAGTTAACTTTTGAAATATTTTTTTTTGCTGGGTATATATGTAAATAGCACAGAAGTGCACAATAAAAAGACATGTGTCAAGTTAGTTTCCAGGGTCGTAGACTTTATTAAACAGATGTTTAGATGAAAAGGATTACCACAGCACAGTCAGTCCAGATCACACTGTCGAACGTAAGTTATGTGGCCATGACGGGAACCATGCTTAAGTAACTG
This sequence comes from Albula glossodonta, assembly GCA_019788955.1. Lineage (NCBI taxonomy): Eukaryota > Metazoa > Chordata > Actinopteri > Albuliformes > Albulidae > Albula > Albula glossodonta. Next base: position 26,926,053 of record JAFBMS010000004.1, on the reverse strand, counting down.
TTTTAAAAAGACCCCTGTGTGCCATACACGTGGTCTGAAGCCAGTATTTCTGGATAAAGTCTGTGTACCATACACAAGGAAGCGAACATCAAATTAGTATAGATGTGAACTGAATTGGGAGAAGTACGAACGCCCCTCAACCCAGATGTCAGAAATAGCATGCCCTCCATTCCGTGGTCTCTCTCCTGGTTTGCGGGTTTGAGGCAAATTTAGAGCCGCCTCGTGTTGTTTCCACTTCTATGCACGCTCGCTTGCAGAGGCCGGTGTAGGATCAGCTTGACTCGCCATTTGTCGGAGCTTGGGCAGGGCCCGAGGAAGAGAGCATCGTGCCCACTCACGGCCGTCTGTGCCAGCACCCGTCTCTCACAAACATCCTCCTGGCTCCCTGGCTCGCAGTGGTTGAGCAGTTCGATCCTGTTTTACCGAATCGGAATCTTTTGAACTGTTTGAGTTGGTGCACTGGATCAGCTCGACTTCAGGAGCCCTGGTACCCTTCGCACCTCCAGTCCGTTTCTTTGGCGTTCGATGAGAGTCAAATCTGCATGCTAAATGCAGAAGCAGGGCAGCAGGTTAAGTGGTTGCTAAAACATACTGTTTATAACCATTATAATTATTTAAACTTTATATAATTTCTGTATATTTTATCATAGCTTCTTTTTTCTAATCTGTCCATAGATTCATGATTTATTTATGTATCTTTGGTATAGATAACTATACCTTTATGTGATTGTGTTTATTTATTTTAATTTATTTAGGCTTATTTTATAATGCGTTTAAATTCTCAGATTTTATGTTCTTTTGATTATTTAGACTTCAAATCAATCAATCATCATTGTTGAGCCTGACCGATTTGAAGTATGAATGATACAGTAAATAAGATGTATTGATTTAGCATACTGTCTATTTTAGCACGGAATAGCATGCAAGCCCCCTGAAGCACTATAATTTCATTACAAGGCAAAATATCTTCAATACTAGATTCACATTCATTTTCTGAGATCTCAGTGTTCCTAATGAAGGGTTTGACTGCTGCAGCAAGTTTGAAGTTCTGCAATAGGTCAGTGTTTTTTTTTTTTTTTTAAATATTTGGATCTCTGCAGCGCAGTCAGAGTACTGAGTAGGACAGAATGTCCACTCTCTTGGACATTAAGAATAGACTCTTCATGTGGCTTCTAAAGTGTATATCAACTTTTAGCACTTGTTGTTATAAACAAGTGTTTATGTCAGATTATTTATTTGCAGTAGTATGAGTCACCTTCCCAAACAACTTCTTTTTGACAGCCTCCCGCTCTGTCTAAGCCCATTTTACTGCACATTTCTGTTTACTGCAAATTACTCTGATCTCAACTGAGAATGTACAGATAGGGGTTTAACTAAAGTATGAAGGCACAAAACCACTGTCTACCGTCCATAAGGACGATTTGAGCATAGCTGATCATCTTTGTCACTGGTTTACTTTCACCTCATTGGCTGTGGGACAGTGGGGCTTTGCTAACCTTACTAAATCATACTTTAGTATGGTTTAACCTAACTAAAACATACTGATATGTTTTGATTGTGTGCGTTTGTCCGCTCAGTGTTGATCAGGGCCTTTGGCGAGCAGACAGGTAATGAGCTGTAGAATGTGAGAATAAACTTATATTTATGCTTTCACTGCAGGAACTTTGTGAAGGGAACCCTGTGCACACAGACAGACCTGACTTAGCATTGACCCTTACGCTGCGATTAAGCAATGTGCTACTTTAATTTCGAACTTTGTGCTCAAATCAAGATTGTATTAGCTTTGGCAACCGGTTTTGCCGTTGAATGTACCCAACTTCATTGGAAACAGATTGCGTACCAACCGCCCCATCCCCCTGTTAACTGTCGATGTGTAAACAGAGCGGCTGTTAGCCGCATCCAAAGCTCAGCGTTGCATTTTGTGTGTGACAATATTTAGGCCTGACTGCTGGAGAATCGCCGCAGTACTGATAACCAGGTGGTCCGTCCCGGTGACAGAAACCTCAGTCTTTCCCTTGGAGGAAGTTGTTCAGCATCTCATAAGCCAGTCGGCCATCAGTTTTACTGCTCTTGCAAGCTGCCATCGCGAAACTGGCAATGACTTGAATGAAGAACATCATCTGCATTTCTTGTGCCTGTTTGCCTCTCTCTGTATAACGTTGTAAAAACGTGTGGGCCGACAATATTAAGACCATATTATTGGACCTAACTGAACATATTTATAGAAGGAATGCTATTCTCAGACAGAATGCAGAGGAGTTGATAAAAAGCGAAAGGGGTGGGGCACAGACTACCACATGTGGCAGTAAAGTTCGCTGACTTCACTGCTCATTCATGTTGCAGGGATTGTTCGACTCCTGTGGACGGGCGTGAAGGGAATTTGAGGCTTCCGGGGCCGATAGCACCACATCCTGCCAGACACGAAAACACTCGCAGGTTAGAAAAAAGAAGCAGGATTCTAGTCCAAGTCTGGAAAAACCTGAAAAAAAAAACCCAACCCCCGAAATAAACCAAGTGAAGTTATAGGGCTCTGAAAGGCACGGAATTTCTTTGCGAGCGAGACTCGTATTACAGCTGGTTGGAAGACAGAGAGCAGTTTGTGGACTCGGGTTGACCCTTGCGTGTTTCTCCGTCCCGCCACGAGGTTGGAAAATTCCAGCCCGGCTGGGCGGATTCAGAGCACCGGGAGCGTTGCACGGGAACTGTTCGGTTTTTCTTCCCGGATTCTCCCCTGTTGCTTTCCAGCATGACCCCCCCCCCCCCCCCCCGTCCAGTGTCCTCATTCTCTCCCCCTCCACCTGCCCTTTGATGGAACGAGTCTCTGATCTGTGCTTAAGGGCTGAGATTTAGAGCAGGGGTTCTTAACCTCTTAACCAACTTCTGAATGGGACCCAAATGAGAAATCCAGTATATCCCTTGGACACAAGCTTAGAAAATAGACTTAAAATGTTGATTTTTTTTCCCAATTTCATTCCAAACCGTTGCTGTTGCTGCTGGTTCGGAGTAGTCAGTGTCATTCAGATGAAATACTAGCAACTGCAGCCGTTTTCATCCTGAGCTCTCATAGACATGAGAACAGTATTTTTTTTTATTCGCTATCATTGTCATGTTGTGACTCACGATTGCCATATTATTGACCCAGTTTTGGTGTTAACCCATAGTTTAAATACTGGGTTTAGGATGTTGTCTGTAGCCGCCATTGTGATTGGAGTTAGAGGAGGGTTTTGTGGCCTTGCGGGGTGGCGCATCACGTGTTGATATTTGCGTTGGACCCCTGGCACCCGCTGTTGAACTGGGACCACGGCCAGGGCAGCAGGCCTTGATGTAGAGGGTTAGGGGAGGGGAGCGCAAATACGCCTGTTTTTTTTTTTTGCCGCTGAACCGGCCCACAGTTGTCAAGTCACTGCTGTGAGGAGAATTTTCAGTAGGCAACTTATTTTGAGTTCAAATGAGCATTAGCATTCACTGAAATAATTAGCCCTGCCTTGAAAATGGGAACAAGAATCGACCGGCCTCAACAACATGAATAAAGCATGACATGATAAATAATCATAAAATTTTGTTTTTTAACAAACTCAGTCTGTAGTAGTGGTGATAGTGTGTACCCCACTGATAAATGACTGGTGACGTGAGCTAAAAACGATGCCAAAAAGCTAGCAGCTCCCATTCCAGTCGATCGATCCTATGTAGCAAAAATGTCATCGTGCTACACAATACAGTTCTATGTTAATCTGAAATCATAACAGTCAAATTATATGGCGTTGAGACACACTGTTTAACACGTTCATATGCATGACAGGGAACATACACTGTATGGGGATATTAGACTGAAATACTCTGACTGAACTCCAAGGTGATACCAAAACCAGTAGTAAGACAAAATGCATTCTTCTGTTACCATCTCTGTTTAAAGGGCCACTCCCTTGTATGGGCTGAGAGAAAATGTTTTATGAAATGTTCTATTTGCCCATTTGTTCCTCATTATCCGTTTCCTCCCCATTCTGTTAATAATCAAAAAGTCTATTTGGAACGTTGTTTGGATTCTTTGTTGTTTTCATCTTGTTTTTGCGTGTTGTGCTGTGGTGAAGGACAACACAAGACGTTTTTTCCATGGAAAGTTCAGTGTGCGAATGGTTTATGATTAAGAGATGCATCCTATGACGAGTTGCGGTATTTTACAGCTTTTGATGGCTCTTTTGTATTGTCTTATAAAGCTAATCTGACGCGGTTATGTGTAACATGAGCGTGTATACCTATTCTGCTTTCACATGCAATTTAAAACAAGATTACATGATGGGAAATTTAATTATTATTTGTGTAAAAAAAATTGATTTACCATATACCTAGCCTGTGGTAAGAACTATTGATTGACATTTTAGCAAGATTTTGTATTAACCATGATAATATCAGTTGGTTAGTTATTTAGTAACAAACAACAGTTTGAGTTCTGAAATCACCAGAAACTGAGCTTGTTTGTAACGCAAAGTCTAGAGCAAATTAGCAAAAAAAATGCATTGTTGTACATTATGATAAGCGACTTACTGCATCTGTTATACAGTACAACTAAGCTTCAGTTGAAATATCAAAGTCAGTGACAACATGGGGGACATAACATTTACAGGCTTATTCTATGGAAGCCGTGAGAACGTAACATGTAGATGTGAGGTCCATAAACCAAGAGGTATTTTTCTAGAAAACGTAATGGAACTTTCAATGGCCAAACATCTTCTTTTAATAAGAATTCAGTCAGAGATTTGGCGACATAGAACTCGAGTTATGGCCATACAAGCACAATCAAGGGCCGAATCCAAACCCGAGCTACGAGCAGCTTAAATGCAGTTTCCCAGCTAATGATAGACACTTGTAATGACAGACCTGCATGGAAAATGTACCCAAGTGAGCAACTAAATGAGGTCCGGATTTTGCCTTATTTGGCGCTTTTAAATTATTATGCAAAAACTGAATTGAATCAAAATTAGACAGAGGGACATATATAGCTCTATTGGTAAACCATGCAATAATATGTAGCATTCCATTGTTTTGAACAGGTAGGCTGCAAAAAATAACTATTTTAGACGGGAAAGTGTTTAACTGAATGTGAAGATAGAATCCACTCAGCCCAAAGTTAAATGGCCAATGGCAAGCCCTCTGTCTCTCTAGGTGGCGTTACAGAGACAAATGTGAACATATGGGAGGGAAGGCTCAATGTTCATACATGGCTGCAGTAATTGCTATCATGTTACAGTAATTGCTATCATGCACCATTATTGGGGGACCATATCACCATATGAATATTGCCAAAGTGTTATTGTAGCTGTCAAAATGTTGCATAAATGAATAATTTGTCATATGGAATCAATAAGTGAAGTCAATATGTGACAAAGTATAAAAAAGCAGCAATTTTGCAAACGCAAAAATCATAATGACAGATGTAACACTACCTACAGCAATGATAACAGTTATGGTTGAAGAGCGTTAACAAAACGCCCTCTCTGTCTTTTTCAGCCCCAAAAACCTGCAACCCCAAGCAGTTTGTCTGTAAGGACCAGATCACCTGCATTTCCAAGGGGTGGAGGTGTGATGGAGAGAAGGACTGTCCCGACGGCTCTGACGAGTCACCTGACGTCTGTAAGTCCCACGTCATCCTGTCAATCGAAACAGGAACCGGGTGCGAAAACCGACATGAGAATATCCTGAGTCTTGCCATCCAGTCATGCTCAGAAAGGGTCATTTCAACCAAAAAAAGATGATTCAGAGATAACTAGAGAGAAGGTGTTCATTTTGATACAGGCGGTGGACGTGGTTAATCTGTAGCTTTACATATGTCGTTTACAAATGAACAAGATGTCAACTTATGTTTCATTACGTGACCAGAGAATGGGCAGTTTGTTTTTTCATATTATATTTCTTACAAAATGGCTGGGAGCATTTAAACGTTTAGCAGATGCTGTTATCCAGAGCAACATACACAGTTTTACATTTCTACAGCATTTATATACATACAGCTGGATATTTTCAGAAGCAGTTGGGGTTAGGATAATTACCTTACTTACAATAGCAGTGCCCTACCTCCTGCAAACATGGGGTTACAAGCCCAGCTCCCTAACCCTTATACTACACTGCTGTCCCAGACAGTGTGTTTATTTCCCTGTATATCTCTGTTGCTCCATTTCCATTCCTTTTGTCGTCTACTTTTGGCAGTCACATGTTAGCCTGTACCCCACCTCCGCATGTCTGTTTGTAACATTACGAGGACACGGCACCCTGGTTTTGTGGAGCGCCGTGTCCAGCATTCCTGTCCCTATTAGCTGTTGTTTGTGTCCTAAGGGATGGATGGATGAGTTTTAGAATGAGACAATTAATTCCAGTGCATTTTCCATACTTCCAGATAAGTGACACAGTCGTTGGTAAAACTTCACTGGAAAAATGCTTTTGCAAACCAGTTTCAATAAAAATACAAGCTGTGAGGAGTCCCACTATCGTAAAAGAGGAAGGATGAACTATGACAGAGTGTCTGTAGAGATGTTACCTCATACGATTATGCAATTCGCTCTCAATAGTTCCTCGATTCTTTTCAAAACAAGAAGATTTTGGTCGGACCAACTCCCATTCTCATATTTTCTGAACAACTCAAATCAGAGTAAATAAGTTAAAGTGACTTCTTTTTCCCCGCCCATCTGGCTCTTTGAATAATACGTTTTGTATAACAGTATGAGGATTAAAACATCTGGAGGTAAAAACACTGGGAAAAACATAGGTATTATCTGTTTTCGCAAAGTAATGGTAACGTAATGGTGAAATTTAAAACGTGTGTGTGTGTGTGTGTGTCTGTGTGTGTGTTTGACAGGAAGTCCTGGTTGTTAGGGTGACGTAGCCAGTAAAACCTCTGAAGCCCAGATGTCGGCAACCCTCACCCTCAGCCTTCTGTTTATGCCTTCATTTTCTATTTCTGTTTCACTTTGAAGTTCATCATGGTAAATAAAGGGATTGTAATGTCATGTCTGCTTGCCCGCTATTGTATACAAGTTCTTCAGTTAAATCATCAACTGAATGTACCTCACACACTTGCACTGTAATCCTGGGAAGGATATTAAGAAGACAGATGGGCAACAAGTGCATTAAAACAATAGTAAAGGTATGATTTTAACCGTAACTATTGCATACAGACAAGATTTTTATTAAAGTGTGAAGGCATGGAGAATTATTTACAAGCTGACACGTCGATGCGGTCATATGTGGTGATGTTCTGAGTAGGTGCGTTTGAGATTTCGGGTGCGTCTCTCGCTCTGGCAAAATGGAGCTTAATTGAATTTGCATGCTGGGTACAGTCGAGGTTCCCTTGGCCACGAAAACAAAGCGACGTTTCAACAGTGAGGGACGGCACTCAGATCCGTCTGCCCACCCCAGTCATACCCAATTATGCAATTCACAAAAGTTTATCTTCCTAATGAAACAAGATTTCTTTATCCTTGAGGGGTGAAAAAAATTTCATTAGTAAAAATAATACGGAACAGTTTGCAATAACAGACAAGGACATAAACGGTTTTACTTTGTCTAGACTTTGCGAGAGTTGAGATTTGGGAGATAGTAAAAGAATATGTTGAGGAAGAGCTAATCTTAAGCTGTTCTCTTGGGTCAGCGAGCTAGTGAATGCAGAATGGGCGCGTATGGGGAACATTTAAGGAGTGGAGGTTTGGGGAGGCAGTGGTGCTACAGACGGGGTGGGGGGGGGTGGGGGGAAAACTGGAGCTCGACAGCCTCAGACAGCTGGATCAGCCTCAGTCTGGAACTTATTAAAGACCTGCTCTGAGGAACGGACCAGCCCGCCGCTGCTGCTGCTGCTGCCTTTTTTACGAGCCCTTTTTCCATTCAAAACAGGCAGAGCTGCGGGCAGCCCCGCGGCCCCCTGTCTGCCCTCGCGCTGGAAAACAACACGGCCCAGCTCCCGCTGTCAGCTCTCTGGGGGTGGTCCGAGAACGCGCCCCGGCCGCTAGTTGCACCGAGCTCCCCGCTGGCTAAATAGGACAGAATTGGGGTGTGGGATGTGGGGTGTGGGGTGGGGGGGGGGATGCCCCACTTCGATGGACTGGCCCTTCCATTTGCAGCAGGGTAAGTTTCTGGGCTTGGCTGGAGCACAAAGCAGTTGGATGCTACCGTTGCGTGACGCTGGGGCGAGGGCCACCGTGGCCCGTTGGTGCTGAAAAACAACACGGCCCCCGCGCGACAAACACTGGGACAGACTCGGATGTTGTGGCGTGAAGGACTCAGGAAAAGAAATGAAAAGGCCTCTATTTATTCATAGCGTGATTGCACTGCCGCTCTGTTGTTGGGAGGTGGCTCAGCGCTATCATAGGGTAGATAAGCAGACCGTCTCAGCCGGTTCTTCCTACTGTGACAACCGCTGCATTGTAGTGGGAAAAGTCTAAGTAAGGGATGGAAATGTGTTAGCAGCATTTACAGATAATAACTGGTTTCATTTTAGATTTGGGTCCCAACTGCTCTCTCTATTGGAGAGCGTACTGCCAGAAAACAAGACATGACAGTTTTTCCTCCAGCGCTGCCCCCCCGCCCCCAGCGCCGGGAGGAGATCGGGTTCCCGGAAGCGGGCGGTACCAGAACAGTTGCCAGAATTCCTGATGTGGATACCAGTGTGGATTTTGGGGTGCTGGGGGGGGTTGGCCATGGCTGACAGCTGCAGGGTGTCCCTAGTTGGCCGCCTGCCAGCTCCACGCTGCCCTCAGGTTCCCGCCTACGTCCGGGAGGCCAGCGGGGGGGAAACCCTAAACACCACCCCCCCCTACCCACCCAACCCCTGGGGCTGGCTTGAGGCATGATGGTGGTGGAGTCGCTAGGCCCACAAAAAGCACATGAATACAGTTGGTGCTTATGACATGAGGAACACACTCTATTATGGGGGTGCCTGATGGTCTAGTGGTCCAACCCATACATGCCACAACTGCATCAGTTCAAATCCCAGCCCATGCCAAAATCCTCCCAGCACCCTCCCTTCCTCAGCCTCCTGTCACTGCCCTATCTGGGCAAAAAATACACCAATACAGAAGGAGGATTAGTTTCTTGCCTTCCTTTTATTAAAAAGCATCCCTGCTCTTGCCACAAGACCATCATTTACTTACATTTTTGGCCCATATCCAAAAATGTAAATAAATGAAGCAGATTTTTGGACGGCAACTCCCTTTACTAAACTTATGTAATCAAAAGCTGAAACCGTCTCAGTGGTAGACTCCTTTGCCATGTAGTGGAAGTCACATTGGAGGCTGTGGGCGGGGCCACTGAGGGTGTAAGAGGGGCTTAAACCACACCTCCAGGTTCTTAAACACGAAAAGTGGGGCCTGTCACACCTCTACACATGCATTTTTTGCCCTTTTTTTCCACTTTGTTACTATGTTGTTCAGAAACAAACTCATCGGTTTATCACGTCTCCACATGCATGTGTAATCAGAGGGAAAACACATAGTCGTAAACAGGTAGTGAATTACTGTCGAGGCCTCCCTCCGAAGCTCAAAAGGCGCGTGTACGTGCCCCCCCCACCCCTCCTCGCCCAGCCGCCCTCCGCCCTCCGCCCCCCGCCACGTCCTGGGGGCCTTAATGGGAAGCACACAGCCGAGCCCCATCAAGCAGTGTTAAATGTGTTTCCATTCCAGACTGCAATTAACGCGGGGTGGGTAGGGGGTGGAGGGAGACAAGGTTTTTCGGCTCGGTTTTTCCCCTAGTCTCATACAGGCCTCCACAAAGTGCTGGTATTTAATGTGATTACGCTCCTGCTAGCATGAACAAGACTGACTTCAGCAGGGCCAAATATGCCAAGCTGTTTATAACATTGCATACATTGAAATTTCCCAGTTATTTTGAAAAATAATAACATATGTTTATGATGTATACAGGTCAAGATAACCAGCGTCCTTGCCTGTCCTTTTTGATTTTGTCTTTGCTGTCTTTTAGTATCCTGCATGAAAGAGAGTTTTTTTCTGTAGAAAATGGCACTTGATACAGGACCGAGATGATTTATTCTGCATCCAGTGGTCCACCAAATATGTACCTACCAATAAAACACTATGGGGAAGTTAAATGTTGTGCTGTTAAATGTTCCATGTTGACTTGTGGGATAGAAGAGAGGTCCTCATACAGTATTTTAAATGAAAGAGCTTATTTTTGTCTTAGTTTCTGTAGCTAATGCAGCAATTGGTAATGATTCCTTCAACACCGAATGTCATATACAGGCTACATGGACTCATGGATCTTATCAATGTAGAGGGAAAAATGTATTTCCTTCTCCACTGATTTATTTTAAATGCTTTTCAGAGACTGTCCTACGTACCACACCGCTAAAAATGCAAACCGCTTTCCTGTAGTGTTTTATTGCTATGCTCATATTTGTTTGGTCTCTTGATGTAGAAGAAATCCTGTTGGGTCAGGCGTCATCTTTCAGACATAAAAACCAACTTTCATTTTAGGTACTGTATTGACAAACCATCCATCCCATTTGCAAATAAGAACCTCCAGAAAGTACAAATTATCTTTCATCGTCAGTCATACATTTGACGGTTGTCTTCTATTTTCTTAAAATATACTCTATCCATGTGTCATATTTATGCAGTCTGTGTTGGTTCATTGACTGACTGTCTTGTTACATAATAGTTATTTAGCTGACACTTTTATCCAAAGTGACTTAAAGCTGATGAGGCAAACCAAGGGCCAATCCCCCCTGGGAGTAATGTTAAGTTTAAGGGCCTTGCTCAAGGGCCCAACAGCAATGGTGTTCTTGTTGTGGCTGGACTGGGGCTTGAACCACCACCCTCATGGGTCCCAATCATGTACCTTATCCACTCGACTACAGGCTGCCCATTGTTGTGCATGTTATGGTACAACACAGTAGCCAGCACACACAAAGTGACACAAACATAGCAGCAACAGTTGCCTGAAAATTAAAGGGTCGATCTTGGATTCAAGGGAACACCACCTGGATTCCAATGACCCTCTGTGCAGGTGTCAGAAAGCCACCTTAATTTCCCTCCCGATTAATGCATGTGCCTGTGTCACTAATGTAAAGGGACAGTACAGTGAAAATCATTTTGCAGTGCAATGTTGTCTTACGGAAGACACGCAACCATTTATAGCTTACAGTTGACTACAGCAAATGGACCAATCAGCTGAAAACACCGGCTCAGTGGTCCGTTCTTCACTTCTGTATAGGAAGTCATTGAAAAGTTAAAGCACCTATGGAGGGGTACCTCTGTTAATTGTACTCTTTTTCGTCTCTAGGGATGTTGAGTCTTGTCCAAATTAAAATCTTGGCTGTAAGTTAGCGCTGTCCCCATAAGCATCTTTCCCCACAAGTCAGGACAGGTCAGTGGCCAGGACCCCCCCAAAGATCTGGGTGACCCTGGGAAGAGCGGATGAGGGTCTGTGTTTATCCCCCACAGACTCTGTCTCAGCCCAAGCAAGAGGCGGTATTACAGAAGGGTTAATCTGCCTGGAATAAGAAAAACTGCTGCAAGTGCATGTGTCTGTGTATGTCTGAGTGTGTGTGCGCGTGCGCGCGCTCATGGGCACTCACGCGTAGGTGTACCTGTACGTTTATGTGTGTGTTTGCATATCGTGTGTGCATGAGAGTGAGTGAGTGAGGGAGAGAGCGTGTGTGTATCTATGTGTGTGTGTGCATTTGGCTTTTCCAAAGTAAAGGGTGAATTGGAACGTGTCTGAAGACTGTTCATAGACTGCGTAAATACCCCGTTTGGCTTTCCCCTTCCTTTCCATCGGAAGAAAATAAACCTGTCAAAACAAAGTGAGAAGAATGGCTGTTTTGCTGAGGCTGGGTCAGTAGCCCCTGCCGTTTAACATAGTGTCATGGGCAAACATTTTTGTACCTGCGTCACCAAGAGATACTACCAATCACTCGTACTACTAATACAATCATAATAATCATCATTATTTGGAGTTAGAAGCCTATAAATATAAATAAAATAAATAAACCTGTAGTTTATTTATTTTATTCAAGCTACTGTTTAAACTCTTTAAAGGTACTAGCCAGGGTAACCATAAGTTGCTATTAAAAGATTTTTGATCTTCCAAATAATTTTTGAGTTAGTAATGATTGTCTAGTTAAAGCATTCCCCATAGAGGCAGAGTGGGGTATTTTTAGTTTCAATTTCGTTTTATACCTAATTATTCTATGGTGGAATTGGCCGACGTCATATTCCGGCTACCTGAGTGGGCAAATCGGCTAACTGCTCGATAAACATGTAGCCCGACAACAGACTAAATCTAGACACCTGGAGAAGGTTCAGTTCTTTTGGGGTTGATTTGAATTTTCATGGGGAAGATCTTCTGTCTGTACATTATGAAGACATAGCTGACTGCCTCCAGCATGCTCGCAAATGACAACTTACAGAGTCGCACGTAACATTACCTTCTACTGGCCATAGCAAAAGACGCAAATCTATTGAAGCAGGCTAAATGGATCAAGCAGTCAGACTTCAGGAAGTCCAAATGGGCACGGTATTGCATTGTCCTCCCGGCTTCATGTTGGCCAAGTAGGGCTGACATAATTTAAATCTTTCCGTGTCCTGCTGGTTCTTGCCCTTAAATCTGTCAGCGTTTCTGGCCACTGTAACACGTTAATGGAAAGTTTTCAGCAAGTCTCAATTGCCCCTTGAGTGATGAGTGCACTTTAATGGTTTGAGGGAAGGGAAAGAGGAACACAACGCTAGCTAGCGATGCTAAAGATGGCCATGGGGTAACAATGGAGTAGAACGTGGGCTGTGAACCAGTCTTAATATCATTACATGCCATCTCTCTTATGTTACAGTCTAAAAAGGAGTTGTCTTTGAAACAAATATGTAAATTGGGTGAATTATCCCTTTAAAATTATATTTTGGCTTGAAGGTACCTTATGGTTCTCAAGACAAAACCGTATCAGTATAGTCCACTAACCATTAGTGCAAACTACTTATCTGGAAGCATTAATTCTTAAATAATTCTGTAACAAAGCGAAAGCTGCATATTAAAGCATCTGGATTTTGTAGCCGAAATCTGAGTGTTGATTGAGGTAGTTGAAGGTGCACAGGAAAAGCGTACATGTCAAACCATTGGATTAATTTATGGTGTCAAAAGATAGGATGGCATCCCATTCTAACCTGCTTTCTCTTTTGAAGCGTGTCACTTTAATGAGGTTGTCTGCATCTCTGGAAAACTGCTTAGTCATCAAAGTGAGAATGTGGAGGCTTCTCCGAAAGCACATTACTTTTTATTGCGCCATTTATGCTACTTGACATTTGGCCCAAAGTGTTTTAGTCTGGTCCCAAAATGAAGCCGTGTAATCCAGTTCATGAGAAGTCGTTCAGTCTGAGACTTAATGATAATTCTGCTCTTTAAATGTTTTTTAGGTGAGAGTTGTGAGAAACAGAGGGTAACCAATGCAGCGACTCTTTGAAGTAGAATCCTGTCATTATTGCCTAATTCTGGCAGCTGTGCTGCAATTTGTCTGATTGGTTTTGGACTCGTTTCAGGCTACGAGTGTTTTCTGGCTGTCAAACCTCCTTTACTTCCTTCCCAGCAGTCCATGCTGGTGAGGAGGTTACATATTTTTGGGATTGAATTTCCCAAATGTGAATCTAAACCAATGTTTGCTTCTAACCAGAAATATCGTTGACCTTTTTTTGTTGGTCGGTTGAAGTTTTTGACTTGGTAGGAATGAATTGGTTGCCACAGTAGCGCTGCTGTGCATTTAAAGGATATTAATACTCAAGGCATAAATATGCATTTTGCCAGACGTAGATGGTGGAACAACTATACCAGCATGTTATAGTTGTATGTTTGCTTGGAAGCGGCTCATTACACTAATGGCTAGCGATTGCATTGTCAAATGCCGTTTTACCATGTAGCTTGTTATGTTTGGCAATGGTTCATATCTGGAGTAGTTACAAATTAACAGAATTTTTTTTCTAACATGCTTTCTAATTGCTAGCTGGCCTGGCTGTCTGGCCTTTCTTAGATTCTAGGTAAAAACATGGAGGTTATGTATTTTACAGTAGTATAATTACAGTAACGTTTTTTGCAACTTGAAGAAAACGTGTACACACATCAGTGACAGCTTTACAGTAAACTTAAACTCTCTTTTGATGTCGGTTGTGAATTTTTTCTTCTTTGAGCTCTCATGTCATATAGCAGAACATGAAAGTTAAAAACATTTGGCAGTGTAATCACTTACAGTAAGGACCTGCTTTCATCTTGAGATGTAGCTGTGTCCTCTCGTCCAATGAAAATCACTTGCATCATCACCCCCCCGCCCACCAGATAATTTTGGTATGACTAGCCACCTAGCCTTTTTTATCCGGAATGTCTTTCAGAACTAAGCCTTCTTGGCCATTTTATGGAAACATCCCAGAGAATCAAAGAAATGAAGCAAAAAAAAGGAGGATAATCTAGATGAATACATCAAAGGCACCTACAGGAAGCGAGGGCACAGACCCGCAGCCAGAAACGGGCAGAGAATGAACATTTTTATGAATAATTAAGCATACTTCCATCCTCATCAGCCGGATCATATATATTTGATCCAACATCGGCAAGAGTCATTGGCTAATGAAGTAATATATCGCTTAATGCAACCGACCACTCAACAGACCGCTCAACACAAAAAGGTTACAGACCTGGAATATGCTTTATTTAAAATGTTTGCATGAATACTCCTGAACGGTCATTCATAACCTCATGCTGGAGGACCGGAGAAGTTGTCCGCTCTGGAGCGAACATCTCAGGAACCTCTACAGCCCGTCACATTTTTTTAAACCCCTTCCTATCCTTTAGACATTTTTCCACAGACATTCTGCAGTACAACATAGTTTAAAATGGTGAGTAGGGAGCTGACAAGGAAATTTTACACGTGACAAACATCTGGATTCAGTCAACAACAATATCTTTGCAAATAGATGCAAGTGTCTTTGGGAAGAAAATTCTAAGGCTTATATGTAATTGTATGTTACTTATCTTAAGTTGATGGACGGTATTCAGTCTGAGAGAAAAACTTGCCTCCAAAAACTGGTGATTTACTGTTGGCTGGCTTTGGGGGGATCGTGACTTGAGTTGGGAATTAAGAGAACATATATGTGATTAGGCTTTTTTTAATAGACAAGTTTGTTGTCCTTCAATAGCCAGATTTAGTTTTTGCTTTCCTTGTCGCTGGGCCAATTTGCCAGGAATTTCTGTGGGCTGGGTTAAGGGTGGGGGTGGGGGGTTGGGGGGGGGAGTCAGGCAGGTGCAGTCTGTTCAGTGGACCATGGGAAGAACATGTGGATCCAAACTCTGCTCCCAGATCACCGGCTTTGGGAGAGCTCTTGAAAACCTGGTCCCCCAACCCCCCAGAAAAATTATCGTCTCAGACTGGAAAAGACGCGAAAGTGACCAACATTCCAGGTTTTGTTTCGATGCGTGAGCTTCGCAGCTAATTGCTGCTGTTCTGTTTTATGTCTTTGGAAACCAAAAAAAAATGCACAGATTTGTGGTTCTGTCAAAAATGCAGAGTGTGTATAAAAATAAATAAATAAATAAATAAAATAAGAACCCACAAGAGCTTGAAGAAAACAACAAACAAAATAAATCAAAAGAATGCATAGCTCAATGCAGTCAAGGCAGCTTTGGCTGGTGGAAATGCCGAAAAGCATATGGTGGTTTCTTTTATTGTTGTGCTGCTTTCAGTTACATAACAGCCCTTCTGCCCCTGCAAGGCGTGAAAATGCACCAATGAGTAAAATATGCACATAACGAGGAGGCCCCAATCAAAAGCACATCAAGTAAGAAAGTCCGGGCAAAATAGTGTGGGAGTCAGCTGTGTGCAGCTGTCGTTGTGGTCACCTGACTATCGACCACCACTGAGCACACCACTGGAATCTGAAGGATTTGTCGGGTTTTTTTGTGTGTAAACTCTGGGTTAAATTACCCCTTGGGTTATCTTTGGGATTGCATGCTTAGACGTGGTCGTTTGCGGTCAGGCATCCTGTGATCTTAAGACACGGTCATTACGACGTGTTGACGGTGTACACGTCCCCCTGCCCCCAACAACCTTTTTTTCCCATGTGAATTTGTCCGCATATGTGGCGGGCAGGGAGTTTGTCATGTGTGAACACAGTAACACTCATACCCACATACATTCCTCTGTGTGATTGTTTTGAAAGGGAATTATTGTCTTGGCTTGACCAATGAAAGGTCAGGTAGGTGTCAAGCATCGATGGGGACAAACTTACTACTTTTATCACAGAATAAGTGGTCAGCACGGTTTACTTTTTCAAATGAATTTTACCCCTCCTGAACCATTGTCAGGCGTAATGTTACGAGTCTAAACTGTTGTTCATGGACTCCTATTTAGCTATACACTGAAAAAAAGATGGGAGATTTTAGTTTATGCTCAATATCAGATTCAGGATATGGTCCATATGATGATATAGCTCAGACTTTTCAAAAAAAAAAAAAAAAAATTTTTTTTTTCCCTTACACACACACACACACACACAGTTTGCTGCACTTGTGATCACAACTTCCCTGCATTTAAAGCAGGCTTAAAACAGAAGCTGTGCAGTGTGGTCAAATAAGCCACTGCCTGTAATTCCATTCTGAAGAATGCTTACACATCTAAAAATTGTTAAAGTAGCAAACAGAGACCAATTTGTGGTCAGAGTGGCTGTTTGCTGTAAACTGTACTTTCACATCCTTCTTTGTACATCTGTGTTGGTGTAACATCGAGATATTTACACAACATACACAACTTATCAGCGGATTTCGAAAGGATCGCATGAGAAAAGTCATCGAAGAGACGTGATTTTGGAAGACCTCGATCTTTTCGGTGTGGAATGGAGTCCAGCTGGAGGGGTCGAAAGAGGAACGTCAACAGTTCGCCCATGAGTCACCGGCCACTGGAGGAAGCCAGGCCCTCCTGAGTCATGGAGCAGACGGCACAAACAGTCAAGAGCAGCTCAGTATCTAAGTGTGAGATGCGTAGCCAAGAGGCGTGAAGTGATATAATCGGAAAAGAAGATGCAGGGAACAAACTAAATAGCGCTGGGCTTGTGCCCACCGCGCCAGCCAGTCCAGATGGGAGAGGTCTGGTCTGAACTCATTCCGAGTGTGTTGGGCACTGAACCATCAGACCACCAGAGTAATCAGGGGTTCCATGCAATATGATCCAGTTAGTATCAAAGTGTGTCCACACAGGTGTTGTTTTGACATTGTCCCCTGCTTAGTGAACTTTGAGAAGAGGATGACTTTGATGGTATATAATTTTCATGAATTTAAGCGCATTTTATGGTCATCAACATGTGGACACACCAATGTCTGGGGAATGTGGGTAAGACAAGGAGAAAAATGTAGGCAAGTGTTGAGTGAAAGGATGCATAGCCACAATGAAACCAGTGAACGTACTGCTAGCTTACCAGGGCTTTAATGTAACAGATCTGTTCCATAGTTATTGTTTGGGTGTTGGATGCCATCATGTGATATTCTATAAAGTTTGGATGCAACATACCAGAATGTTCATGTTGCTTTTTTTTTTTTTTTTTTTTGGGGGGGGGGGGGCGGTGGGGGCGGTGGGGCTGGTCAGGGCTGTGCAGTATTAACTCAGAGTTAGTATTTCACTACACTGTATGCTCACATAACTATATTAGCTTACTGAAATTCATTTGCTGAAAAATAAGTTAAATTTTAAGACAGTATTTCTTCATTTTTAAATGGAGATATTCTGAGTTATAGCACTCCAAATTATTGGTGCTCTGTTGCAAAAGCCTTTGATATTTACTCAAATTGTTTGTGGTTAGATTCCACTGTCGTACAGTAAATCTGCTGGAATTAACCTGCTAGATCATTATCATATCGATGATCCCCTTGGAGACGCTTTTCAAACCTCAAATGCGTTTTTGCACTTGAATGCATCACTGTGTCATACATAGAATCAGTCCATCAATTAATCATATTGACTTTTTCATGTGAGCGTATAATGAGCTACCTGATTGGCTAAACTGATGGTATTGAGCCTCGGAAAGAATTTTCCAGTCAAAAGCCATCACCCTGGTCCCTCTGTGTATCATTAGATACAGATGGTGTTTTGAGTTGGGTTCTGCCTACTTTTTGCCCCATTGACTTCAATATGAAAACAGCTGGACATAAGCATGCTTTAAAATACTTCCTCATCTGTACTGACAATCAGTGGAAGCGAGGTGATGGTTATTGGCTGTTTTGCTCTCTGAGGCCTGACAGCATTCACTCGATTGGCTCACGTTAAGAATGAGTAAACAAAATATCCATCTCGTCATCATTGTGACGATTCACGGAGTGTGACTTTACGTTTGTTCCCTTGCGTTGCGACGACGGAACCCAGACCCCAACTTGACAACCGTTCAACCAGCCGCTGTCACTTCTCTCATTGAATTGGTAGTAGAAGTCAACTTAATACAGTTTGGCGTACCTAAAATGAATTAAGCTTGATTGAATATCAGTAATAATGTTAATAATGATAATTAGCAGCTGCAATCAAGGACTATATTAATTATGAGTCAACGTTAAGCAGATGCTCTGGCCCTTGGCTTTGTGTTGTTGGTTGGATTCAGTAATTGTGTACCCCTGCCACAGAGCATTAAAAGCCCTGCCTTATTTACTTTTATGATGCCCCTCCCTGGCTAACTTTAGCATAGATCAGCGTGGAGCTTATGATGTTTCCTGTGCAGAAGGTGAGTCGTCCCTCTCTGTTATGTGAAAGTGGGTCAGCATATGTCAGAGAGAGAGCCAAGACTAACAGTTTGGTTTTGCTTGCGTGGGCCGAGAGAGATGGACCCTCTGAACAAGCCTTTAGTCTCTGTTTTTCATAACCCTTCTCAAACCGGAGGCCTCTACTCTCTCTCTCTCTTTCTCTCTCTCTCTCTTTTTTTCCGTAATCTGAAGCAGAGCTCGCTTGGTGTTTGACACAAAGCCTGCAATTTACTGTGTCTCTTTGTCTGTCTTTTCTTTTTCCCCTTCCCTGCTATTTTTTGTGAACGCAAACAGGTTCTTTTGGCTGACTGGTGTGGCTCATGTCCAGATGTTTCAGCATACTTGAGGTGGACTTAGCGTCGTCTATCCCGTTGCTTTTATTTATTGCATCTTTTACAAGAACAAAACCAGCAACGTCAGGCATGAATCCTAACTAGGCCTAACTTTAATGAAAAATGATAGGTTATCCCTGCAAAGCTATTTTTTTTACGTGAAATATTTATACATGCACGAAAATATTTGTGCTGGAATTGTAAAAATACAGCTGAAAACAAAAAGAGCTCATTACAGAAAGAGTTGATCTACAAATTCTTTTGAACCTTCAAATTGTGAATACAGACAACCCTCGTTTGTTCGGACTAATACAGACTGGGCCATGTCCGGACATTGAAAAAGTCCGGACTTTGAAAATTGAGTACTGTACAGTACTGTACAGTAAACAGCCTATATTGTCTCGCACACATACTCCTAGGCTACAATATGGTACAATATGCATATACAGTATACATGAGAGAGTAAAACTATCGGTCAAAGTTGTCATTCTTCGGACAGACATGGCCGCATCGGACAATCGTCCGGACCCCGGATGTTGTCCGGACAATTGAAAGTCCGGGGAAGTGAAGTCCGAAGAAGCGGGGGTCGACTGTAGTATGTAGTTGATAAATAATCAAACACTGAATAGCAGAATGTTGTTAGGTCTTGTCACACTATAATATCATAATTAAACGTTTCTGGCAAGGCAGCACATTTTAGTGTGGATATTCTTCTAGGAAAAACATTTGGTAGATATGTTCAAAACTTGCCTTTTTAAAAATAAACCCATGGCACTAAGATGTCAGCATTTCAGCCTATTACATTCATAGATTTAAAATACGTCTTTCTGTTAGAAATCCCCATATAGCTAGCTCTAAAACGCCACCATGGACTTTACAAGCAGCCCTATGCCAATCAGTGCTTATATTTCCACTGAACCAATTAATGACTTCCTGACACTTTGTACAAAACAAGGTGCATGTAAACTTCTCTTTAGACAGGTTGGCCAAATCTCATGTGGAAGTGTGGTAATGAAATTAAATTTGTTAGAGTTTCAGCTAACGTGTGTGTATGGGGTCCAGTGTTACGATTACAGAGCAGGGTGCAAACTGATTAGTTATCCAAAGGTCA
Organism: Albula glossodonta; assembly: GCA_019788955.1. Classification (NCBI taxonomy): domain Eukaryota; kingdom Metazoa; phylum Chordata; class Actinopteri; order Albuliformes; family Albulidae; genus Albula; species Albula glossodonta. The sequence goes on along the minus strand of JAFBMS010000004.1, from coordinate 26,905,860 downwards.
AAGTCATTATTTTTCAACCAAAGATTTTCATTTAGAAGAGTTTTGTCATATTCAGCGCCTTACAAGAGGTCTAATAAATCTCCTCGGACTCGAGAAGCATTAGTAAAATCAAAATTAGATCATTATTTTTGCACAAGTTTTCCCTGTTTTAATGGAGTGTGGGTATTCTATATTACATAGAAAAATACAAAGTGTATTTACATAAGTCATCCATAACCCCAAATTGCTAACATAACAGAGTGTCTAAGAAATAGCACATCCTGAAACACGTCCGTGGTGAACAAATCTTTCATCACAGCATTGAGAAAGACACGTGGGACTATAAATTACTATTCATAGGGTATTTTCCGGTTTTCATTTGGGTTTACATGAAGGTCTTATTTTAAACTCTGAGAAGTAAAATTGCGTGTATGTAAACTGTATACAGAATGTGTCCACATATATACACACACACACACTCACCCACTCATATCTGATACATCTTTTTTTCTTATTTCTGGTTTTTGTGCCAGAAACGGAACAATTGAGTGCGAGATGGATTGTATCCCTTGGCCTCCAACAAAACAACCCTTTTTGTAAGAGACTAAACATTTAAGAAACAAACCTGTAGTTTGAAGGGCCCAAATAAGCCAGTAGGCTGAAGCTGATCCAGGTTTCTTTCTCTTGTTGGGGGGAGCTGGCAGAACCGCAGCCCTGCTACCCGGGACAGCTCTGCGTTTGGAGCCGGGCCCAAGTCCTGCCCATGGTCTGGGCCTAAGACACAGGCCCCTATTGTGTCGTAATGTCCTTCTGCCCCCCGAGATCAGAACTAAACTTCCAGAGCGCTGTGATTTTCACATAATCATGTTTCCTGCCTTTGATTCCGCCCTCGCTCATTGCAGTGGCGCGATGCGAGACAAGGCAGCGTCTCGCAAACTGCAATTAGAGGCTACGCTTTATTTTCTCCCCCCCTCTGGATGGAGAGCCGTAAACCTCGCCCATTCACGATTTCATTTGGCGTAAACGACTTCGCCGGCAGATGCCAAGATAGATTTTAAAATGCGTCTCTTGTAACATCGAAGTCAGAGTTTTCTATTTTGAGGCAAGTAACTGCGATCATCAGACCTAATGTTTGTGTTGATGCATACCCATAATTCCCTCCTCCCTTTTTTAACATGCTGAGCCCTTCTTCTCCCCAGATGCCAAAGCTGTAAGCAAACACATTTTCAAAGGAAGGAATGAACAGAATTTTCATGTTGTCAAAAACAGAATAATTTATATCATGTTTGTACCACAATTATGTCGTCAGACTGTTATTTTCTCAATGTAAATGAGAAGATGTGGTTGTGTGTTTGTTTTGGATGTTTCCTCAGGAACTACTCTATATAGCACTGGTCTGTAAATATGTAGCAGTTATATGCAGTATATAGTACCATAAAAAGTACTGGGGAAGGGATGAAATTTCACTCAAAGTAACTACATAATAATTACAAAGACAGCTATACAGTTGAGTCATATAGTTGAATGCCAGTAACCAGTATGCTTCAGCTATAAAGACGTCTGACAGTCAGCACTTTGATATGTGAGTTTTCAAAGCTACAAGAGGCAGCTAGCCAAACTCCAAGGAGGCCTAATAGTTTGTGCATGAATTGCAGGCGCATCAATCATGAAAGCTGCAAAATGATTTAATGTGGCACGGGGAACACTGTCAAATTATTTAACAACGCATCCCGGACACAAGCAAACTGCACGGGCAAAGAGGAACTGTGGTCAGAAGGTAAAGCTCACCAACAGGGACATGTGGACGCAGGATTAGTTGCTAAATATCCCAAAGGTACGACCCCAAAATGTGACCACAGACGGTCAGTCTTGTATTTGGAAACCACACATAGCCAAGGCCAGTACACAAGAATGAATTCCCCTGAACAAGGGGAAAATGTAATACGGACCGATGGGATGTCTTTTACCTACATGTGGGTGGGTTTTCATGTGGCGAAAGCCAAAGGAAGCCTTCGGTGTCCGTTTAACATGGTGGTGGATCTGTAATGGTTTGGGCAGCCATTTGATGGGAGTCTTTGGGTCTGATGACTGCTCTGCATGGTTGTATCACTTTACTAGACGATTTCGATTAGCCTAGTCAACTTGCACTGTGCTAATTTGATGCTGCTAATGTAGTTTCGCTGATCTGGAGACATGGTTAGCTGAGCTCTGGCACTATCGCTCATATAATCAGGTGGATACACTTGGATACACTCATGCGTTGTAGGTCATTCTGCATCAGAGCATGTGCTAAATGGCTGGAATGTAATGTAATGTAACCCTTGCTGAACCAGGTGTTAGCGTTTGTGTTTGTGCTAGCTGTTGCTGATCCGGGCGGTAGCGTTTGTGTCTGTTCGTGTTCGCTGTTGTTGATCCAGGCCTGTGTGTTGTTTTGCAGGTCCTCACAGTCGAGTGTCTCGCTGCCCTCCCAATGAGTACCAGTGCCTGGGCACGGACCTGTGTATCCACATGAGCAAGCTCTGTGACGGGGTCCATGACTGCACCGACGGCTGGGACGAGGGCCCACACTGCAGAGGTAACGCCCCTCACCCTGTCACTCGCACCCTCTTCCTTTCATTCACAGCCCTCATCCTGTCACTCGCCGCCTTCACCCTGTCACAGACAGAACTCACCCTGTCACTCACCGCCTTCACACACAGCCCTCACCCTCACCCTGGCGCTCACAGCCATCACCCTGTCAAAACGGAGCCGTAACCCTGTCACAGTCAGCCCTCATGCTGCGACATGCAGCCCACTCAGTCTCACCCTTTCACCCCTGTTACAAGCATGCCTCACACTGTCACATGCACCCCTCACCCTCTCACCCACAACACTCACTCTGTCACATATACTCCTCACCCTCTCACTCACAGCCCTCACACTGACACACCCTGCCCTCACAGCAGTCACCTGGTCATACCCCGTGACACAGACCTCTCACCCTGTCACACTCAGCCCTCACCCTCTCACTCACAGCCAACAATCTGTCACTCTCAGTCCTACTCAGCCCTCACCCTGGCACACACCACATATGGGCATTCGTTAGAGTTGTTCCATGAAGCTTACCGGGTGGGACGAATCCCTCCGACTTCACATTGTGCGTTTCTATTGAATAGGAAATGAAAATCTCTGTTTGGGTGTTCTCATCCCACAGCGGAAGAACTGTCGAGGGCGTTTTACATGGCATTACATAACAATGCTTAATAATATGGATCACAGTTCATTGTGAGTGGATTGAGAAATAAGCTGACTGGCTTTGCGGTTATCTTCGGTGGGACGCTGGCTTTGAACCGAAAAGACTGAGCATGCTTTCTGCTGTTCCTGAGTCAGTTGCGTTCGACTCCTCGTTAGTGTTTCCCTCAGCTCAGGATCTACTGCACTGATTACCAGTCAGCCGTCTTGCCACATCTCTCTTGTGTCCGAAGCCTTTCGCTTTTATAATGGTCACATAGAGGACCGCATACTTTACCGGCAGACATTACTAGCTGTTGCAACTCTGTTTTCCTCCTCACTTTACCTAAGCAAGGGCAAAACAGATGCTCTGAAACTGCCCTTAGCATGTCCTGCCCTGAACATTTTGCGGCCCTGTGCTGAGCGTTCTCTCAGAGCCTAAGTGATCGTGGAGATGAGCATTATGACCATGGAGGAAGAGGATTGGCAAGCGCTTGAGAGCTTGGAGGCATCAACATGGGACACAGCGTCCGGATTCGCTGCATTGGGGACCGGATGACAGTCAAAGCTGTGTCTCCTCAGTCCTCCGGGTCAGGGGAAGACCTAGCTGCTCAGAGATTGACAGTGAACATATTTATTTAGTTATGTATTCGCTCCGGCCCTGGTCAGACTGCGCTTGTGTCGGTCATTAGTGGAGCGTTGTCCCATCTGCTTTGTGCGGGAACGAGAAAGATAAAGAATGTGTACAAATCGGCTCGGCTGGCTGTGCGTTATAACGAATACACCAGATTTACAGAAACTCGGCACTGAGTTACACTGCAGAATGCTCGTTTGTGGGAACGTGTGAATGGGACTGGACCTTCTGTGTTTGTGTTTGAGCGGGTCAAGGAGTGTGTCTGAGTATGTGCATGTGTGCATCTGTTTGTCCGTGTCTGTATATTTGTGTGCGCGTGTTGATCTTTATATGTGGGCACGTCTGTCTCCTTTCGTCTGTTTATTTGTGTCTCTGTGTGTTTGTGTCTGCATATGTTTGCATCTGTGTGCGTGTGCATGCCAGTGTGTACTTATTTAACGCATGTGTATCCGTGCAAATGCCTGTATTGTTTATGTACGTTTGTGTGCGCATGTTTGTTTTTGCCTTTGTGTATGTGTGTAGAGTGGGAATCTGGGGGTCTCTGTAGGTGTGTATGTCTGTTTGTTTCTGTATGTGTATGTTTACAAGTGTGAATGTTTATGTATGTGTCTCAGCTAGTTCAGAAATTGAGCCGAACTACGTCTCCCACAAGCTGCACTATCCTGCCAGCATCAGGAGGGAAAAGCCTCAGGCATGTGACCCCTCAGAGTCATGTGATGACTAATGATTCTCCCACACAGGAATCCCAGATGTGTGCAAAATGCAGATGAACTGCTTATGAAACACAAATGGGACTCGTCTTTTTCAGCTGGAGTGCAACGCAGTGCAGTGGGCAAGAAGCCTACTCTTTTGTCCGTCCCAAAAAATTCAGGTTTGATTTGAGCTCAGATTCTTGACTCTTTTCCAACACCGCAGATGCGCCACCAATCACATACCGCCTACGGAGTTACAGAATGACGAGGTCAGCACATACTCGGTTTGTGAATCCGCAGGCTCCCAGCTGACCAGCAGAGCGATGAGACGAACAAACTTAACTGGTTTGACCCCTGTCCTTCCCCGGTGGACCCAGGCCAGTAGCTGGTAATGACACGGCCTGGATTTCAACACCCAGTCACAGGGCTCACGCCTGCTTCCGAAACAGTGCCTTACCACGTGAGCCACTTGCAGGCCAGCATCTATGAGTTCTCAAGACACCATCAAATGTTTATTACCTGACTAAAACAATGTTCACATATGAAATGAATGCACACTCAGAAAATCAATTGCTCAAAATCTAGCAGAATATACCATAAACATTGCCAAGCGCAGGGATTCAACTCTCACAAAATGACCTCATGTCTCGTCTCCCAACTAAATTCTTTGGCTTTTTGACTGCCGCTGGTGAGGTAAAGACAAAAGCAAATTAATATGCATATTTCAAAACACAAATCTTGCATACGCCGGTGTAGCTAGCAACTGCAAGGCACGCGTTACAACAAATCACCAATGTGCTTTTAATGTGATTTGTAATAATCACATTAAATTGAATCGAAGTATGAAACAATATTCATATCTGTTCAAACCAGTGCAATATTTCTGTACGCGTCTGTGTGTGTACATATGTATGTATGCCTTTATATGCATATGTGGTTGTGTGTGACTATATATGTCCGTTGGCTTGTCTTCAAATCTGTGTGTGTGTGTGTGTGTGTGTGTGTGGTGTGTGTGTGTGTGTATACCCATGGGTTGTTGTTAGCAGGAAGGACAGGCTGTTTAGCGTAGACTGGCAGGATGTATATGCACACACACAGACCACCCAGTCTCTGAGGTTGGGCCGCTGAGAGCGGATCTTTCCGCTGCAGACAGTGGCGTGAGTCACAGGTAAAAAAACACAAGTGACCCAGTACCCATATATCACCACCCAGTGTACCCGTAAATCACCAGCCGCCACCGTGTGACACCAGGGAAACCGTGGGACTCACACCCTTACAGGCCGAGCGTAATTGCTAGGGTGCTGGGCTTGCAACTCAGTAGTGTTAGCTTTGATTCTCGAGTAGCATTACAGTTGCGCCTTTGAGGAAAGTGCTTTGTCCGAATTGTTTCAGTAAATATCCAACTGTGTTAAATGAATAGTGTCTGAAAATGTAAACCACGTAGGTCGCCCCGGATAAGAGGGTCCGTTAAATGTTGTATTTTCTGTGATGTGGAAGATGGAGGCACGAGAGATACAGGTGTTAGTAAGGGTTTCAGGATGATGGAGCACAGAGCCCGAGGTTTTTCTTTTCCTGTTGATTTTGTATTTGGTACTTTTTTGAAGATCGCCGTGTTTAATGTTGCAGACTGAAACAGGGCCAGATGTTTGGAAAAGAAAAATAAGCCATGAGGCACAGTCTGTACCAGTTAATAACCAGAGATGTTGTGTGCGCATGTGTGCGTTTGTGTTTGTGTTTGTCAAGGTTCATGTCCTGTGGAAGCATTTAACAATATGACGAAGGTTGGGAGAAATTTCATTCAGATTGTAGCAAATGAATGGATACGGTTCATTCATAAAATCTACACATGCACACACTTGGTGGACAGAATAATGTAAACATTATCACCAAATCACAAATTCTGCTACTGAGGTGTGTAATGTAATGTCAGATTCAGTCAAATACCAATTAGCAGCTATCAGAGAGGTCTGTCATTCAGCATTTTGCTATGAGTTTCCAAAGCGACATGGGGCGACTAACAGCTGCGAAGAGGCCCCATCGAGGGTGACTGAATTGTTGATGCATCAGTCACAAAAAGGGAAAATGATTTAATGTAGTGATGTTCAACCCGAACAAGTTGCATCTAACAGGACCTTAAACAGGGTGGCTGCTAAACACCCCAAAACCATTGCCTCATAAACGATCTACAGAAGTGAATCCACATCTCTACTACCCAGTCTCAGCAAATATTGTACCTTTTGAGCTCACAAGGCTATCTATTTATAGCAGGGCCGCCATTTGCAGCCTACTTGTCACCAAAGCTAATGCGTAAAGACTCCTAACCTGGTGTAAGGAGAACGAAACTAGGACCCCCGAGCAACTGAAAATTAAAATGGTCTGATGAGCGGTCTTTCACTCTTTCTCCTACATCTGGATGGATTTACATTTGGAGAAAGACAAAGGAAGCCTTCAACGTACAATTTCTGCTGCCAGCTGTTAAACATGGTGGTGAATCCGTTATGACATGGGCAGCTATATCGTGGGAGTCATTGGGCCGAATGTTTGATTTGCACAGTCGTATAATCGCCAAGGAAAACAATGACTTTTTAGTCAGGTGCAGATAGGTTTCCGTGCACAGTTCACAACTTGGATGGCAGTATTCCAAGAGGGACTGCTCTGTTGGCCTGATATTCATATAAGTGTTTCCATTATTTTGTTCACCCCATGTGTGTGTGTTTGTCTATATAATCACAGTTGAACTATGGGACCAGTACACAGTTATAATAAATAAGAGGTACTAGCCACTAACTTGTCAACTTACCGCAAGTGGAAGCTTAGTTGAGTTAGTCATACAGTCCTTGAGGACAGTAGCACTCTGAATCCCTGCAGTGAATAACCTGGTTTAGCCAGGAAGCAGAGTCTTCGTGACTCAGTGTGAAGTACACCTGAGTGTTCGACACCATGAGGCTTCATCACACGCTCAGTCATGTGTCTCTTTGGTTATGAGTCATGCTTCTTTGTTTTTGAAGAATTTTCCTCACTCATCCTCCATTTCACTCTGGCGCTCCGTTGCTCACATACCATCTCTCTGCCTCTCCTCTTCCCTATTCCTTTTTCCTTATTTTTTGTGTCTCATTTGCTATCTTTTTTCCACTTGTTGTCTCTTCTGTTCCTTTTTTTCCTTTCCTCTTCCCTCACTCAGTCAGGTGCTTATTGAGTGCCCATTGCATTCTGGGACCTGTAGTCCCCTCATACCCTGGAAAGCTCCATGCTCAGCAGGCTCTCGTAGAGCATGCAGTCGCACGTTTGTCACTATAGCAAACAGCCAGAGCCTTGGTCTTAGACTGCCTCTAGCAAAACGCTTTGAACTGTTGAGCAGCTGTTTCCTGTCCCTGACTTCCTTCTTGTTGCTACAGTCCTGGGAGGACAGTTTTGAGACAACTTTGTTGCTTGTGTGGCAGGCCACCTAGCTGTCCATACAGTGGGATGCGTTGACTCATTTGCAGGCCAGCATGCCCATTTCCTCGAAGCAGATCCTCGTCTGTAGTTGTGCCTCGGTGAACCACCAATCCAGTTTAATCACTGTGGTGTCGGTGCCATGTAAATAAATGAGGCCTTGAAATCTAGACTTCTTTTTGGAAAGCGTTTTGTCAAGACTAAAGAAGAGCACTAAACTCCCACTGTCCTTCAAGAGTGGGGTCAGGTGATCATGTCAATATGCTGGCCTTCAGTACATTCATACCTTGAAAGTAATTGCAAATTATGAAATAACAAAAGCTGCTCAAATGCTGTTATGGTATGATAAGTGAGCTAAGTTCAATTTGAAGTCTCTTTTCACAAAGCTCATAGATTTTCTGCAGAGGGACAAAATTTGATTGCCTCTGATGACCAGTCTTCTTGCCAGCGGTGGCTAAACGATGTGGTGACCTCTTTGTCCTCTCTCTGTCTCCTCCGCAGAGCTGGCCTCCAACTGCACGCACTTCGGCTGCCAGTACAGCTGCACCCCGACCCATACGGGACCCATGTGCTACTGCAAGAGTGCCTTCAAAATCGGCCTGGATGGGAAAACCTGCGAAGGTAGGCAGTTTCGCAACGCCTCTAGTAACAGTTGACCAGGATCCAGTCGTTCTGCTGTAACAGTAAAAAGAAAAAGGCCAATGGGTTTCTTGGACTTACAGCAAAAAGTATTGATATTACCTGTTTTTCTACACCACTGGAAGTAATAAAAGTTGTATAATTCCTCTTGAATTCCACTCTTAAAATGCTGTGGGCAGTTCTGGGCACCACACTGTAAGAACAATATTGAGGCTCTTGGTAAAAAGTACAAAGAAGGGCAACTAGATTAGTTCTTGGTATTAAATGTAAATGCCAAGAGGAAAGATCTGGGACACCTTAGCCTGTCCAGGCTTAATGAAAGGAGACGAAGGGTTGATTGAGGTTTTTAAATTATTACAAAGGGCTTAACAAGGTAAACAACAGAACATGTTTCAGATCTCAGTAAGGGGTCGTAAATGGGTATTAGTCAAGAGTAAATTCTGTACTAGTATCAGGAAGTATTGTTTTACACATAGAGTTGTCAGTAATTTTAACAGGTTGCCAGATCAAGCAAGAGAAACCCTTGGTGTGCTCAAGTCCAGCGTTGATGCAGCCCTGGATAATCTCTAGATTTTCGGTGTCGCGGTTGCCTGGTTTGGCTCAATGGCCTGTTCTTGTCATTAAGTGTTCTTAAGCTCTTATGTTCTTATTACAATGCTATACTTCCTCCCAAACACCAGGTGGCGCTCTGACTGATGTATTTTTGCCTTTCAGACTTTGATGAGTGCACGGTGTATGGGACATGCAGCCAGTCCTGTACCAACACTGAAGGCTCCTACACCTGCAGCTGTGTGGAGGGCTACCTGCTACAGCCGGACAACCGGTCCTGCAAGGCCAAGAACGGTAGCTATTATACACACACATGCACACGCACACATATAATTATGCACACTACGTCTTACTTCATTGATCTGTGGAGATGAGTATCAACTTAAATCTGGTACTCTGGGAGAATATGTCTCCCCGTTACAACCTGAAAGTCAACAATGGTGTAATTAATAAAAGTCACTGTTGCAAAGTTCCATTCAAACTGACCTCTACTTTGTATGGACTGAATAGCTTGTTTAATGTGTCTGTAAGTCAGTGTTTTAGTCTATTTTTGCGAGGCATCACAATTAGTAAATGCAAAAAACGCAAACTGCTGTGCATTAAAGGATGTCATCCCCCCCCATTTATCCTCATCGGAACCAAATTAATGTTTGTACCAAATTTTCCAAAGCGTCTCCATGGTAATTGGCACCACCAATATTTGGTTGTTACCTCTAATTTCCCAAAATTTGTTACACATCCCCACCAGTGGATATTGACACTGAGAGAGGATTTTATGAGAAGCAAATCACAACATCATTAACCATCGTTCATGCCACATATTCTCAATTGTAACAATGTGTAACATATCAAATATAGATTTTAATGAGAATGCATGTTTTGCATTTTTTGAAATATGTAAGTTATAAAACGTTGACAAATCTGGCCTGATATACGCTTTTCCTGTGTTGTATATGAATCATGCACAGTGCCAGTAGCAGATGTACAGCCAACTCGCACAACACCCAGCCTGCCACTGCCAAGCTTATGTTCACTCCTAACAGTGAATTATTCAGTATTTGTCACTCTTTTACATCATGTTTGCATTGAGTCAATCACGTAAATAAATGTACTCTACTATGGACATTTATACATGGGTAAAATCAGGCAAGGAGTTATCCACGTTTTGCATGAATTCCTACTCTAAATGAAGTATATTTTTACATACCTAATGTTAAATTCATGGAAACCGACATAACATATCTATCAACTTTAGCCAAAGTGGTTTACAGTTGATCAGACTAACATGCACCAATCTCCCCTGGAGCAATGTGGGTTTAACGGCTGAACAGTAGCACTGATCTTACTGTGGGTACACTAGAACTTGAACCACCATGGCCGCTAGGCTATAGGCTCCTTCCAGTCTTTTTATCTAGCATGGAAATGGTGGTGTGATCCACATGTTCACATTGAAGTACACAACAACAGTTTAAGAGTGACTTGTTTTATGTCCCCGCCCCCTTGCCCCTGCCCCGCCCCACTCCCTGGCTGCGCCCAATCAGACCCAGTGGAGCGGCCCCCGGTTCTGCTCATCGCCAGCTCCCAGAACATCCAGGCCACGTCCCTCAGCGGCACGCCCGTCCCCAGCCTGATGACCACCAGCACCAAGCAGACCACCGCCATGGACTTCCTGTACGCAGAGGAGACGGTGTGCTGGATCCACGTGGGCGACACGGCCTCCAGCACCCAGCTCAAGTGCGCCCGTATCCCCGGCCTGAAGGGATTCGTCGAGGAGCGCACCATCAACATCTCCCTGAGCCTGCACCGTGAGTATGCCGCCGTCGCCAGCGCCACAGCCGCGTCACACTCGGCAAAGCACGACCGCAGCCATGAGTCACACCGGCCGCTGCTGCCTTCTCTGGTCTGTTTTTAGGATGTGGGTGTGGCATGTAGGCAGAATGCCCTAGAATCCCTGTGTTGCTCTGTAGCATGGGGAATTGATAAAACAGTTTGCACATTTTCACACACACACATACACACACACACACACAGAGCATCACACATCACACCTGTATGTCACCTCTAGCATGCCGATCCATCTGTGGCAACCCAGCTCCGCTTGAACAGAAGGGTTTTTTTTGGAGGTGGAGGAAAAGTGAGAACAAGTGATGTCATAACAACATGCCAATCTGATTGGCTGACCACTTACCGAGACTGAAAAGGTGGTCCAGGAGAAGCAGAGAAGAAAGATATTTTTCAGCCAAGGGGGAAAAAACAGTTTTCAGCAGGGGAAATGAAAAAACTTGAAGGTCACCCCCCCATGTTTATGGGACATCCCGAGTTTGGAGTTCTAACACAATGAATCCGGGAAACAGCCAGCAAGTGCATATTTCCCACTCCCATCACCATTCCTGATGCTCTTCGTAATTAAGAGCCATTTGTTGGAAAACCGCAGCGAAATCTATCTAAATTTTTGATCGTTTTTCTTTCCTTGACAGAATGGAAACTCGGGGTGATTAGAACGGTTGTGTATTTTGTCTAGAGAACTTGTATAAACATCCATCCAGTATTTCCTTCCAGTTTATTTGTTTTTGGAGAGCTTGAAGCGAAGAACATAAATGTTTTTCCAATGACCACATGAAGGCGGTAGTTGAGAAATGTTGGGTTTATGTTGGGGGGGGAATGTCGAGAGGTTGGGTTTGGGGGGACTTTGGTCACACCGTTACAGGGAAAGAGGATGCTCTTTGTTTGTATTGACCCTTCACCCTATGAGACCATTTGACCAATCAGACATAGACATAGCTACGGAAGTATATGCTGTTAGCATGTAGTAATGAACTCAAGTTAGCACGTTTAGGTTGGCATGCTGCCTCTTTGTTTGACATCAACTTCATTTAAGCCACCAAATAACCTAGCAAGAAGCGATTGCATTGTGGAGCTCAGTTCTCCCTTATCAATTTTTTTCTTATTTTTGGACAAGCCCTTGCTCTCTTCATGAGCTTTATGTGGGAGCAGTGACCCCCCCCCCCCCCCCCCCTTCCCCCTCCCTTCATCTCTCACTATTATTCTCCCTCGTTATCAGTAATCAAAATAGCTGGTGCCCAGTGGTGCAGAAGACGGGGCTTCCAGAGGCCGGACCCGTCACTGCGGTGCCTCGGTTTGGGGGGCGACTCTGCTCTGCACCCCTCATGCAATCCCCTTGAAAAACCTCCGTTTAATTGAACAATGAAGCTCCCAACCCATCCATCAGTTTTTCCAGACTCCAGAAGAAAGAATGTGCAGGAAATCCTAGTATCTACGCCACAGGTTTCACAGACTCCTTAAAGCCCACCCCCCCCTTTCCCATTTCATCCACCGACAGTGTTCCTGAGGTGTATTCAGAGCATCATTAGGCTAGCCCAAAAGCCGATGACCCGGAGGTCTGAACCCGAGCCAATAGGAAACAGCGAATGGAAATCCCATGTCACAGCGCGGGCCCTGGCCCCCTTTGTATTGCTTGACCTTGCCGTGTGCCAGGCGAGCAGGAGGAAGCGTTTAATTTGGCCGCCACTTCCTGCTCCCGCGGTGCTCGTGCTTCCTGTTTTCTGGAGGTTTTTTTTAACCTCCCAGTCCTCGCACAGAAACGAGCAGACAAACAAACACATGGATGTGGGAGAGGACACATTCGCTCGCGTCTTGTCAGAGTCACATGAGCTGGCAACGCTCTTCAATGTGAATGAATCCGCTTCCCATCCCAGTTCTTTACTTATTGCTTCCTTTACTTCATCTATGTCGATGTGCTAGTTTGCATATGTTGTAGCAATGTTTTCCCCTTTATTATTGAAGCTGTAGGAATTTAGCAGCAGGACCAGAAAGCTGTTTTCGAAGGCTGATACGTTCCTCAGATTTCTTTGGGCTTTGTGTGCCGGTGAATCAGCAGGGTCCGAACGACGCTGGCAGATGGCAGGGACTGTGGCACAGGAAACGGTGCGTTTCGCTAATTTACGAGCCCAGCATGTCCCGCAGATGAGCAACCCAGATGTGCTCCTCAGCTTTAACCTCCCCTCACTCCCACTGGGCCCGCGTTAAACAAGAGATCGTGGTCCTAAACGGACACTGCTCGTCAAATGGGCCTGAAAGGGTCGAATGAAGCGACGGATGAAGAGGGAACAGAGGAAGGATAACGTCAGTGTCTGTGGCCCCAAAATTACCCACAAGACTTGAACCCTTTGTTGAAAAAGTACCAAGTCCCTTTGGTACCAATCATTCCAGGTGGCAGTGTTATGAGGAACTTTTAATGTGTCCACGATGTCAAAAACCTCATATCAACAATAATAACAATACATTTTGTATGACAATCTCATGCATGTAAGCGCAATGCTATCACCTGGTGTCTCAGTGGTAGCACCTAATATCTGGAGGTGCACTCAGCTAGCATGGCCCTTGACCCTTTTAAACCTACCTTGTTTCTGGACGTTGTTGACTCCATCCAAGTTATATCAGGTACCATTTTGTTCAGAGTTAATTTATCTAATGGATTTAGATAAATTTTATCATGGCCACAGATGACGTGACCTTTTCTATAAAGTGATTTTTAAATGAAATTATTTTTTTTTCCTTACAACAAATAACATTATAACACCAATAACATATCATTAACATGTGTCAGTCAGATATAAATGGACTCAGAGACTAAATATAGCTAAAAATGTTTTATGTAAGTTTTTTCAGTTTTTTTTTTTTAAATACAATAAAACATGAAACCAGTAGCTAATAAATTATTGAACATACATAGCATACTTTGATATCATAGATCCCATTGAAATAATTAATTATTTTGCACTGAATTGTTTACATGTGCAAATACAGTAGATGTAAATGCTAAAATAATAAAAAATACGATAAAGATCACTGTCTCCCATAGAATCCGGGGGAGGAAACCATACAGATGTTGTTCACATGATGATGAGTTCCTGTTTCTTTCCACACTGCAAATGTGGCACCAATTATATACTGCCCATGCCGCTGGAGGAACATGAAGTCAACATAAAATCAGTTAATGAATCTAGCAGTCACCTTATCTACCAGGAGAGGGCACTAGAGAGCAGCTAGAGACCAACACAGACGTCTGGTAGCATCATGCCTGGGACTAAAACTGCTACGCCATTAACAGCTGTCTGGAGTCCCAGGATCATGGTATCTTCACAGGAAGACAGTGTTTCCTAAACACTTCATTTTCTGGACATCTTAAACGGCAGTGTGGTGTAAAAGGTCACAAGATTTATTTTGTTTTTCTTGCTGCTGCAAGCTTCCTGCAACTTTTTTTTTTCTCCAGGTGACTCCTGAATCTTTTGTGCATGACGGCCCCTGCATCAGTGCCAGACCTTGCTAATGTTCTTTGTCTTCCCGTTCTGCTATTTTGGCCCTATCGTTTTTACGATTTTCGGATTATATAGACTCGTCTCGCGGGCCCCTGGTAGGAGGTTGACCTTAAGTATAGTCTGGACACTGTGTTCTAGGTTACAGCAGGTTCAGTCACAGCTTGCTTACGCTCTGTCTCAGGGCCCGTCTGGAGCCTGGTGCATTCCACACTCCAAATGTGTTTAGCATATTGGCTGAATTAGCCTTCCATTATGACTGTACTGACTGGATCCAAGAAGTAGAGGAAAAAAACAAACAGGTTACCAGTTGGGGGAGAAAATAGAAGGGAGTTTGAAATGGCATTCATGTTCTGTTTTTTTGTAATTATTTTGTTTTTGCGGTGCTTATGTGTCTGTGTTTCTTGAGCAAGGGGGTAGAGGAATGTGTGGGGACAGGCACGGGGGGGGAGGGAGGGGGTGTTGAATGGAACTGTGGAGGGAGGGAGGGAGGGAGGGCTGTCTTTCCAGTGATGCTCTCAGTTTACAAGAAACGCTATAAAAACGCGAGTGTGATGACATGTGTTACAACAAAGCGGAGAGCTAAAATCAACATTTGTGTTTTCCTTTTTCTCTTTTTTTCTCTTCTGTTTGCAGTGTTATGCAACTCCCATCCCCTTCCCTCCCCCTGGGCTTTTATCTGTGGGTTAATCAATGAAAGCAAACAGCTGGATCTGTTTAAGGGTTTTGGGGGGTGAGCACATACTGAACCGAAGAGCACCTTCGGGAATGTCACTCATGATTCCCGTAAACCCCCCAAAACTGTGCAACGGCCAACTTTCCTTCGTAGAAACCAGACCCTGATTCCAGGTTGTTTTTTTTCCCTTTTCAGTCCACAGCTTTTTTCTGTGTCCTTTGTCCGTTGAAGTTCTGCGCATAAACACTCACTTCGTCCTTTTTCTTTACCATGCTGGGAGCCAGGAACGGTTTTCATTTCTTGCAGGCTTGTAGTACACATGGGCCTACTTAAATTCATAAGCGTTGGTTCATACCTTGTGTAATCTCCTTGCCACACCCTTTCACATTCACCATTTTGCTTAAAATAAGCTCCAAATATCCTTTGTGACTGGGACTTATGTTCGCCATGACCGAAATGACCCCACCATGAATGTTCTTTTGAAGCCCCTTCATTCTGAAGTATCATTTGCGGAATCAATATGTATATATATATTTTTTTTTTCATGTGTCACCTATGGTGGACTACCTATGATTTGAATCCGTACAGGTAGTCCACCATTGGCCACTGAAGGTGACGCAGCACACTAATTGCAAACAAGTGGGTGGTACTGTGTGTGGAGACCACTCCCCCCAACCTTCACCATTATTCATTTGACATGGTTCTTGACTATTGACCTGGATTTAATGTTGTTATGAAGGTCAGACTTTACGAAGAGCTTTGCAGCGTCATTCCCTTTTCGTACACCACCTCAGAGCAAGCAAGTCACATGACTTGGCAGTGCTCTTGGGTAAGGCGAATCAGCATCATTTCAGTTTAAAACCGTATGCTGCGGCGACCATGTTGAGTGTGGCGCATATGCCGTCAAGTGGCGGTAAATGGTACCTCACTGTCCATCAACTCTATTTAAGTTTAAAACTTGGGCGATACAATGTAAGCCTGACATGTTTAAGTTGTGATGTCAGGTTGGCTTTCAAAGATCCAACTGTTGAGCAGGGCTCATAGGTTTTTATTTTATACTTTTTTTTTTTTGTGGGCTCACAAAAACTTATTTTACTATTTTCTTATATTTTACTTTTATTTTTTTTTTTTACTCTTTGTACTATTTTATTTCTATCTTATCTAACTTATTTTACTCAACAGCCTCAGTGTCCTTGCCTGCTGTTTCCTTTTTTCCCCTCAAAAACCTTGTGACACTGTCAGGGTTTCTGCTACACATATTTTTTCCGGTCCACCTGGCTGGTAAATGACCAGAATACTGGGCAAATGGAGGATTCACCAGAGAAAACAAAACGTCATTCCCTCCACAATAAAACCAATAATACAAAGCAAACATGATGATTATTATTATTGTTGATCGTTGTTATTAAAGCTTAATTTAACCAGGTTAAACTCACTGATCCGGTTAAATCTCTTTTCCCGAGATGTTTTGTTTGTTTGCTTTAGTTAACCTGATTGCAGCAACACAGTTCTTTTTTTTTTTGGGGGGGGGGGGGGGGTCACTCTTTTCAAGCCACCTTCTTTTTTATTAAGTTTTTTTTAAGTAGGATTTTTCCACTTTATTTGACAGTTACTGTAGGGAGACAGACAGGAGATGCAGGGGAGAGAGAGGGGAGGTCGCAGGCCAGATTCGAAAATGGGCCGCTATGGTAGGGCCTTAGCCTTATGTGGCACATGCGCTACAAGATGAGCTACCGGGGCACGCCAAGCCACCTTCTGTCTTTATTAGACATTAGGAAGGCTGATGGGGTGCAGAGGAGAGGAGGCATAGATACATAATGCGGACTGATAGCGGACTGAGCTATCTGGTCTCCTCACACAGTTCTTTCTAAAGCAAAGAAACATGCATGAGGAAAAACAACACTAAACACTAAACCATTTACAGCTGCATTTACCTAGTTAGCTGGTTTAGCGCAGGCTAAATATGCGTATACCCCATTGGCCTATCTGCATAGAAATATTAATCTGCATGAAGGTTAGTCATCTTAATACAGTACATGAAAAAACACAGCACAGCATTTATTAAAATGACTCAGCTATACATCATAGCATAAAAATTAAGTGCATCCCAACCCGTGACTTTAAGACACCATCGCAACTCCAGAAATGTGCAGCAGATCAATAACATAAAATAACGACTAGTATTGCTGTTCATGAATGTCAAACTGATCTAATTAGGTTCTATGTTGGCCAACTAAAATATCGGATGACTGAGAAGAGGCTGCTCTGTAAATGATGTGTTTGCTTTGAATGCAGCTCCTTCATGGGGCTCTGCTATTGTCATTAACATGCAGAACCAAAAGCCTGATTCTCTAGCCTGTGCCAATGTAGCAGGGGGAAAATGCAAACTCGCACGTAAACACGTCTGTCAGGATTAGTCCATGGAGTGCAGTATTTGTCGTATTTTTATTCGGATATTCTAACAGGGAGGAATTGTATTTGTGAGACAGTTGGTTTATACCAGCCAATGGAAATAACCTGGAATAAGCTGGCTAAAGATCAGGAGAGTGGGAGTCAAATGGCCCTAACCTTAAAACGGTGGAATTCCAGGAATGGTCCTGACCCACAATTTGGAAATTTGCGGCACCCCTGACGACAGGAGCAGACTAAAGTGTGCTGCTGGGACATTGCGGCTCTTTATTTTTGGTCCAGAGAACAGACACATACAGACACGCTTCCTGAAGGGATGTGTAATTGGTCAAGAGAGGGCAATGCTACGCTTTGTCTTGCTCGACATTTGAAGAAATGGCGAAGAATATTGTGAACTACAAGGGCCTGACTTGTGTGTGTCTGTGTGTGTGTGTGAGAGAGAATGAGACAGACATGGGACATTATTTTAATGGTTCAAACTTATGGTGCTATAGCCAATATAGAGCATATTATTTTGTGTAATTGCCGCTGTTCTATTCTGTCATAAAATTATTCTGTGTCCTTTTCACCCAAGCTGAATGCGACAGTTACATCACAGCCGTTACGTTCCTGTCAGAACAGAGCCCATCACATCTCTCATTCACTGAACTGTCAGTCCAGTGACCATGTCTTCATTGTAACGGTTACATAACTGTGCTTTTTATTCAGAAGTTGCAAGTTTAATTCCCAGGGATGGCACTGTTGTTGTACCCTAATTACATCAGATTGGATTATTGGATTTTTATGATAAAAATATTCGGTTATTCATTTTGGATAAGGACATCTACCCAGTGGCTTAATGTAATGTAAGCTGTATTGGTCTGAAACCACAGTATACCTCCGTATATGCTGACTTCATCATCGTCTGACGGCTTCTGCAGAATTGAATCGCTGGTACATCTTGAGTGTGGAAAGAAACGACGGCTGGTCACCGCATGTTCATAGCATTCTCTTCCTGAGTTGGTGGGAGACAGCCCCATTTGTAAGCTGCTAAGTTCAGGTCAGGTGGGGATAAAGGGAAGTGTGACCGGTACCTGATACCATCGCAAAAGTGAGCTTTATTTTGCGTCAAAATGAACAGTTTGCTCTCATGATGAATGACAACAAAGCAGAATGAAATGTTATTGATCCTCATGTACCTGACAAAAGTCCACTGGACTACCTCTGCTCCTCTCCTCCTCTTCCTCTCCCCCACCTTCCTTTCCCCTTTAACACCTCTGCCTCACTCCTCAGAAGGGGTGAGTCATAACAGTAAACCTGAGAAGTATTGCAAAGTAATTAGTTGCTTTTTTCGTTTCTCTCTGTCTACTCAAATTGTGTGGGCCATGCACTGAAGCGACTACAGCAATATACATTGTTGTGCAAACAAAGTGCACATCCAGATTAGCCAAAACAAAGATAAAGGGAAGACAACACGGTGGATGACTCAAAATCTCTCTCTCTCCTCCCTCCATCCCTGCCTCCCAAACGCAGATGTGGAGCAGATGGCTATCGACTGGCTGACAGGAAACTTCTACTTCGTCGACGACGTGGATGACCGCATCTTCGTCTGCGACAAGAACGGGGTGACATGCGTCACCCTCCTGGACCAGGAGCTCTACAACCCCAAAGGGATCGCCCTGGACCCCACCATGGGGTGAGTCCGTGGTACCCAAATCCAAAATCACCTCACACCCCTCCCCCCCCCCCCCCCCAACATTTCTCACCAGTGAGTCAGTGTTCAGCACTGCCCGTAGGTCATTCCCGTGCCGGGAAGGAACCTCCACCACCAGACCGGAATGAGGGTTTGGTGGTAAGCAGTCAATTTCTACACCACACTTCCACTTCCTCTTAGCCAGACATCATGTATGGACATCAACCCCTCCCTACACACGACCACCCCCAATCTATTTACTGACACTGAGCTGGGTTCAATTGGTGCTTGAAGTCAGCCATTCCTCTGAAAGAACCACCCAACCCTCCTGGACACTATTCAATGCACCACCAGTGCTACCCAGTTGAATACAGATTTAAACCCAGATGTAAAAAAGCCTTGCTCTTCTTGTTTCACCCTTTGATTTGGAAATGTGTTGTATTTTGAACACTGGTTAAGATTAAGTGGTAGACTTGGTGACAGCTAGTTTGGCTGTACTTTTATTTGGGGGAGAGAGGAAAGAAAGGTTGATGAAAATCCATCCTGCGGAAGCCATTTTGGGTCATGTCTGATTGCATTTAGATAGATCGATAGTAAGTTAGTTAGTTTAGTTAGTTGACTTTATTCACCCCCGGAGGGAAATTGAATAGAATTGAATTTTTGAATTGAATTCTTTCCTTGGATGTTACTTTAAAATTAAATACAGGTTTAATCATTTAAATCAGTAGTGTGAATTGCATCAACCTCTGACACAGAAACAGCAAACACAGAAGTAGCATACGTGTGTGATGAGAAACTGAAACAATCCCAGCAAAGAACATCCCAACTTTGGCCACCATGGTAACCAATGTGACCATGATCTCTCCCTGCATTTAGGAAGGTGTTCTTCACAGACTATGGTCAGATCCCTAAGGTGGAGCGCTGTGACATGGACGGCCAGAACCGGACCAAGCTGGTAGACAGCAAAATCGTGTTCCCGCACGGCATTACACTGGACCTGGTCAACCGGCTGGTGTACTGGGCCGATGCCTACTTGGACTACATAGAGGTGGTGGACTATGAGGGCAAGAACCGCCACACCATCATCCAGGGCCTGCTGGTGAGGGCAGGGCACGGTGAATTTCAACCAATTACAGAGGACCTTTTAGGCCCCAAGAATGCTAAAGAGGTCTTTACAAGGCTACAGATAGAGAGACATAACATGTCTTTTGAATAGATACCCCCCGCAGTCAGACAGTTTTAGCTAATGACTTTGATAACCAGAATATATCAGTATTGCATTCTGGGAAATGTGTCATTGGTGGATGCACAATGCAGAATATTAGTATAAGAGAGGGAAAGAACAATGGAAGCAAGATCGGCATGTTTACTGTGAAAAATCTGGGGGTTTAGTTTTCACTTTCACAAGAGTTTTCATCCCTTCTTCTGTCTCCTCCTCTCCATTCTCCTAACCTTCTTTGCATACCCTCCCCTCCCCTCCACGGCAGACCGAGCATTTGTATGGCCTCACGGTTTTTGAGAACTACCTGTACGCCACCAACTCAGACAACGCCAACATGCAGCCCAAGACCAGCGTGATCCGGGTCAACCGCTTCAACAGCTCCGACTACCATGTGGTTGCCCGCGTGGACAAGGGGGGCGCACTGCATGTTTACCACCAGAGGCGACAGCCCCCAGGTACAGACCACCCACCTCCCAGCATGCACTTCCACAACCCCCCATCCTGTTTTTACATTGGTACAGTCCATTCTCTCCAAGGAAATTTTAATGGTCTTAAGCTGACATAAATATCAGTTCAAAGACTCAGTAAGTCATGTGACACATGAATTGTTGTGCAATCGACTTCCAGGTTTATGAAAGAATGCAATATGATGATGTTGGGTTATCCCAAATTTGTAACTCGTTCCCCTTTTTCCTGTGTCACAGTTCGGAGCCATGCGTGCGAGCCTGACCAGTTCAGGAAGCCGGGCGGTTGCTCGGACATCTGTCTCCTGGGAAACAGCCACAAAACCCGCACCTGCCGCTGCCGCTCGGGCTTCAGTCTCGGCAGCGACGGCAAGTCCTGCAAGAGTGAGTAATGTGCGGCCCCCAGACAATGCCCCGACACCCGGCACATTTTCACCCCAAAATCCAGTCCTTTTGGCTTTGGTCCGTCTAAAAAATGGCCAACCTTTTACTTTGAAATCAACGACTAAGTCAGTCGTGTCGCATCACATGTTCTAAGCGCTCCAAGGTTTACCGCTATCCAAAATCAGTGAACTTCAGGGAGGGAACATGCTTTGGCTTCACCTCAGGGTGTTTCTTGCCTCTGTGATGCACATTAATTTGGTATAACCGTACAACTCGTCATGCATTATTCCTGACCTAATTTACAGTCAACTGCTGAGTTACTGGCAGATCCTGTGACACTGGAGGGCTAGTTTTGGGGACCAGGACCAAAAGATTTGGGAATTAAATGATCTTGGGCCAGCTTTAATGCCTACTATAGACTAAGTGGGCTGCAACCACAAAATTGAATTAGAACAACTAACAAACACATTGTGACGATATTAAAGAATAGAGTAATAAAAATTAATGGAAATAACATGCTAACAAGGATAACATGTGATCATAATCAATTTATTTTATAAAATCTGAGCACGGTCCCACTCGAATGCGAATTGTGCTGTACAATCCCAGTTACTGTGTTAGATCAATATCTGTAAGCCAGAGATACTTCAATTCTGCCTGTGGAGGAAGGAGCGTTTTTGATACTTAGCCCGGTCAAGGGCATTGAAGGTCGTTTTTTGATCTCCAGAACCCCAGGAAAATCCTTTTATTAGGACATGAAAAGCATTTATCACTACGTTTGTCAACATGATGCATATTTATTGGGTCCAATCAAGCACTCCCCCTTGGTTTTCGCCTTCAGATAGCGTACAATTTTATCTCAAAGGCTAAAAAATTGATTACGGGTTCAGTGAGTGACGCGTGCAGGAGCAGCGGTGAGAGGAAGTATCGATCATTTCTTTAGGAGCGTGAACTGTGCCGTGGGGAAAATCTTTCAAGGGATTTAATTAAAGACCGGGGCTTTGAGAAATTGTGTTGTCTGGCTTTTCACTCATTCAGATAGACAACAGAATGACCAGATCTTTAAACAAATAGTTTGACCATGCGTTGATGGAATTGAACTGTTTCACCTAAATAGCTGTATGCGAGATGCCAATGTTCTGTGGGATGGCCAGGTTGAAAGTTATATTATTATACGTGTAGACCCTTGAGGGTGGTATTTTATATAATGTTTTTTTTGCTTAAGTCCTTCAAAATTGTGCTTATGTGCTGTCAGAAAAGGTTGAGTGATTCAGAGATCAGATGCTGTTTTTGTCATGTTTTACTTTACGTCGTCACACGTGAGAGCAGTTCGGTTTGTGGGGGAAAAGTTTTTGTACTCTGGATTTTTTGGACTTGTTAAAGATGAGGGCGTAAGTTGACTGAAATGGAACATGAACAGAGCAATACCCGGAAGATAATTGAAGGGGGAACTTCCTTCTTCATACTTCACTCTGCCTGTATGTTTACATTTAGGATGCTTTTGGAGGCCTTCAGTCAGTCACATTACATTGAGTTTGAGACTAAAAAAGGGCTAGCTTTAGTAGTGGCACATGTATACTATTGTATATGTTAAATGATAGTATACTCCCGTCACTAGTCAAACAATTATTGAGCCTAATCTTTATGCATTTAAATTGCTAAAAATGCATGTCTGGGCTTTTATAGACAACTGGGTGATTATCTATAAGGTATTGAGGAACACAGTCTCTTGTTGAGAGAATTCCTTTTGTTTTATTTATGCTTAACAGTAGATTCTTTCATATGCGACCATGTTGGTTTGTTGTAATGACTGAGGTCGATATAACCGGCTGATTTTTGTTTGTTCGGATGTACTGAGTTTCTTCTCCTCCTCTGGTTCTCCCGCAGAGCCGGAGCATGAGCTTTTCCTGGTGTATGGTAAGGGCCGGCCGGGCGTGATCCGTGGCATGGACATGAACGGCAAGGTGCCCGACGAGTACATGATCCCCATCGAGAACCTGATGAACCCGCGCGCCCTGGACTTCCACGCCATGACCGAGTTCATCTACTTCGCCGACGCCACCAGCTACCTCATCGGCCGGCAGAAGATCGACGGCACGGAGAGGGACACCATCCTGAAGGAAGGTGGGTGGGTGGTGTGAGCCGTGGTTAAAAAAACACACACAATGTTCTCGTATTGTGTTCCCGTCACACTACAAGAAAGATAGAGGAGGTTTTGAAAAGGTGCAGAGAAGGGCAACTAAACTAGTTCCTTGTTATGAAATCTGTACAGGGATCCATACAGTTGAGGGTATTGCTGTGGACTGGATGGCCAACAACCTGTACTGGACGGACGATGGGCCTAAGAAGACCATCAGCGTGGCCAGGCTGGAGAAGGCCTCCCAGACCCGAAAAACCCTGATCGAGGGCAAAATGACGCACCCGCGCGCCATCGTTGTTGACCCCCTGCATGGGTGAGCGGAATGGGCTGCTACAGGCAGAGAGAGGCGGGGCTGGGGGGGGGGGAAGGGGGTTTGGGACAGAGCGTCCCTCTTAAGTGTGGGGAGGTTTTGGAATTCAGCAGCTATTTTATCAAGTCTCTTTTCATGTCGAGTCAGATTCAGGGTTGCTCATTTCGGAGGTGTCAGTCAGATAATAGGAAGTGGATCCCTGGGGAATGCTACCAGGCTTGTGGGAGGGACAGGAGGTGGGGGGGGGGGATTGGCACTTGCTTATTGGCTGTCAAACCCAGCTATCCGCCCCCGTTACCCTCCACAGAGTCCCTGGGCGATCTCTGTTCCTCGTTCATCTGCCTGGATCGTGTTAAATCAGGGCACTCCTGCTGTGAAGAGCGGTGACACTCTGTCACAGCGCTCTCTCTCTGTCTGTCACTCTCTCACCCTCTTTAGATGTGCTCGTCAACCATCAAAGCCTAGTTTTTTTGCATGCTGGTCCAGGACACTCTGTTCCTGATGTAGACCCCCTACCTTCACCCCCACATATTGCTGTCACTTAAATTCAGATAGGTTGCGTCACGCTCACACCAGTCGTCGCACAGCCTTAGCAAGTCTCCATCTCCAAAACACTGGTACAGATAAAACATCAATCATGTTAGCCCTGTAGGCATAACATGTTTAAAACGACATATTTCTGTCACACATGTTCACCTTACAGACATTTTTGAGACGTCTACAACACGGACTCATTTGCAGTGCAAAACATTTTGACACACACACAGAATTTACACACATACTCTCTCCCTCTCTCTCATGCACACAGACACACATATACACACATACGCTGACATACAGTCACTCGTGAAAAGATACATGCACTCTCTCACACACACACACACACACACACATGTGCACATTCATTAATAAATCCACACACACAGCTTTCATCCCTTCTGTACCTGGATGAGCCCATCGATCAGCAGGATTGATATGGGGCAGAAAGCGATTACCCAGAATCCTCGGGAAGGCCACAGCCAGGCCCGGGCTAGTGAACTGTGCTGTAACTGAAAAGCTGATCTCTGCGTTTGAGGGGGCGGTGTGAGAGTGTGTGTGTGTGTGTGTGTGGGCATCTCTGAGTGAGAGAGGAGAAGAATGATTAATGAGCCAGAGGCTCGGCTCACACAAGTGCTGTGATTCGGAGAGGGGACGTTCTGTGTGACGTGACCCACAATGCAGCTGGATCTCAGGGGTCTCCTCCTCCACCTCCACCTCCACCTCAACCTCCAACCTCCCTCTCTCATGTCAGTGCCTGCAACTTCAGAACACCAGTCTGTCTCACTGCTTGGCCAGGCTGTCTTGGGTGTCACTGGTGGGTGAGAATGAATTAAGGATGAGTGAAGGAGCTGTGAAAACAGGCTGAAATGTCAGGATACGTGACAGATTCACTATCTGTTCAAAGCAAGACTTCCTCTACCAGTGTTCCTCTGTGCAATAGGCTTACACACACACACACACACACATATACATAGATGTTCATAAATACGCTACACAGACAACATACTACACATGCACACACACACACACAAATACACACATGTGCACATACACTACATACCACATAGATATGCATAAATACACTACACACATAACATACTACACACACACACACACACACACACACACACACACAGGCATTATAAGTAATTGTGTGTCATTTAGTAATTGTGTGTTTGAGGGGACATGTGTGTATGTGTCAGACCCTGCTCATTGGAGCTCTGTTTCTTTCAGGTATGTATGTGTCTGCCTGCCTCTGTGTGTGTGTTTGTGTGTGTGTGTGTGTCAGACCCCACTCAGTGGAGCTTTGTGTCCCTCAGGTGGATGTACTGGACGGACTGGGAGGAGGACCCGAGCGAGAGTAAGCGTGGGAAGATCGAGCGCGCCTGGATGGATGGCTCCAATCGAAATGTCTTCCTCACCTCCAAGACCGTCCTGTGGCCCAACGGCCTGAGCCTGGACATCCCCCAGGGCATCCTGTACTGGGTGGACGCCTACTACGACCGCATCGAGATGGTGTACCTCAACAACACCGAGCGCAAGGTACAACCGGCCCCTGCTCAATTTGAGTCATCAAAATGAGTCATTCGGTTATTTCTGTGTCTATAAACTGTCTTGCTTGGATCAACACTGTTAAATAGCTGATTATCTTGGGGCATAGGGTGAAATAATAATTATACTAGAGAAAAACCAATAATGTTGAAAATATAGAATAAATCAATGCCTGGACATACAATGCAAACCATCCTTTTGAAACCCCAAAAACTCCCCTTCAGATGGGTAGGCTGTGCTGTTATCGGAAGGCAATGGTTCACAATGGGGCTGATTGCAGATTGACCTCAGGACCCTGCTGTCCATGATTTTTAATACCTATTTTTACATCTGATACATTTATACCTCACAGTATTAAGGAACTGTAAAGTCATTTTTTTTCTTAGTTTGATACTAGTTCCTAAACATCACTTAATAACCACTGTGTGTGTGCGCACATGTCCGTGTGTGTGTGTGTGTGTGTGTGTGTGCATGTGTGTGTTTTTTTTCTTTCCCCTCACTGTACCGCAGACTGTATACGAAGGCCAGGAACTGAACCACGCCTTCGGCCTGTGCCATTACAAGCACTTCCTGTTCTGGAATGAGTATCGAAGCGGCAGCATCTATAAGCTGGACCAGATCACCAAGACTGTGACCCTGCTCCGTAACGAGAGGCCGCCCATTTTCGAGGTCCGCATGTACGACGCCCGGCAGCAGCAAGGTACTGCCAGCCCCTTCTCTCTCTCAGTCTCCGCCCACCCCACACCTGCTAAATCCCCATCCTTACCAGGATGGAAAATGTGAAGTAACATTTCTAGCCTATTACTTTAGCACCCTCGTCCCGAAACAATGCACTTTGTGTTGTAAGTCTCTCTGGACAAGAGCGTCTGCAAAATGCCTGTAATGTAATGTAATGGCCAAGGGAAGCACCAGCTATGCAGAAAAAAGAACACCACAGGCACCGCTGGGATTAGAACCCAGGATCTCCTGTTTACTAGACAGGCGCTTTAACCAACTAAGCCACGGCGCCCTCCTTATTGCTTGTTGTTTTGCCGTTTGGAAAAAATACATAAATGAATAAATAAAAAGGATGAGATGTTTCTCCCACTCGATTGAGAGGAAGAAAGCACAGTGCTTGTTCAGAGGTGCGGCAAAACACTGCCTCTATCAGTATGCATGGCTGGCCATCATGATTCAATCTGTCACCGCTACGCTTAGAGGAAAGCTTGTCGCCCAACATGGGGCTCGAATCCACGACCCTGAGATTAAGAGTCTCATGCGCTACCAACTGAGCTAGCCAGGCAAACATGTGTTTTTTGTGGCTGCAATGGCTTCACAGTGAGACTTATACGTCCTTGGAAACGACCTTGAGCGCAAGGATAAAATGAGGATTAATAAAACAGAGCAGGTGGCACCACACATGTAATATGGTCTCTGTGGTGGAACTGGTCAACGCATTTGGCTGTTAACCAACAGATTGATGGTTTTAGCCCCCCCAGGGACGGCTGAGTCCTTGCTCCATCTTCATTGTAGGAGTTCGGTAAACCCTGGAGGCTCTGGGTGATCACGTACGACCCCCATATCAGGTGCCGACCATCGTTCCCCCACAATCAAGGGGTGCGTTTTGCCCCTCTCCTCCTTTCCTCCACTCCCCCACTACCACTCCTGCCTGGAAGTTTTGGGAGGAAACAAGTGGAGGAGAGGAATGAAGGAGGAGATGCTAAGAAAATTTGAACAGCTAATCTGCACCAGCTTCTGGCACTTCCCCCCCCCAGCACTTTAACAGCCTCGTCCCGGAAAAATGCACTTTGCGTTTTAAGTCACTCTGGAGAAGAGTGTCTGCTAAATGCCTGTAATGTAATGTGATGGATGTGTGTGTGTGTGTTTGTGTGTGCGCGTGCTTTTCCAGGCTCCAACGCATGCCGCATGAATAATGGCGGCTGCAGCAGTCTGTGCCTGGCCATCCCCGGCGGCCGACGCTGTGCCTGTGCAGAGGACCAGATGCTGGAGGCAGACGAAGTCCACTGCAAAGGTCAGGATCCCCCTCCACCTGCTTTTGGTTCAGTCCAGTAAAGAAACAGTGTCCTCCATGGATGAGTTAGCGCATAATAGGGGGATTCCGGAAATTCAATGGAAATGAATGAATTTCATAGCCTATTTTAATTGACATGTACTTAATCAGATTGGTAAACTGGGAAATCGGTCATCTTTTTAAGTTAGACTGTGTAGCCAATCAGATTACGAAGATTCAGCCATGGCAACTTTTTGTGGAGTTCTTTTAGCATTAGATCTGTATGGCACAGATTGAGGTAGACTGGAGTAATGATTCATCTTTCTGTAGTTATTTTGTGTGTACATCTGCTTTTACAATACACACCCTGTGAGTCCTCACGACAGAAAGTCTGCTGCTTTTCGTATTGTATGTGTGCATTTGTGTTCTGTAGCATTTGTCATAATAGTAATATTATTTTGGAATCAAAGTAATTTTATTTCTTAATATCATTTATGTAAATTGTTTTTTTAATTACTTTTATGCAAGCAACTTGAATTTCCCCTGAGGAAAAATAATATTCTATTCTATTCTATTCTATTCTAACTGATCCTGCGCTTCCTGCATCCACAGGGAACCCCTCCTACATCCCGCCTCCTCAGTGCCAGCCCGGGGAGTTCGCCTGCAAGAACAACCGCTGCATCCAGGAGCGATGGAAGTGCGACGGCGACAACGACTGCCTGGACAACAGTGACGAGGCGCCTGAGCTCTGCCGTGAGTGGAAGGGGTGGCGAGGCCCGGGAAACGGGCGAATTATGGCCAGAGGGTGGCGGAACAGACCAATCAGAGCGGCTTTTATGTCATTCGGTCCTTGTTGTTATAGTGGCGAAGACCCAGTGAAATTCAGCGATTCTCCTTAAGGGCATATGGAATGCAATCAAATCAGACTTCATATTACACAAGTTTCTTTGAGTACTTTAAATCATATTGGACACAAGAAAACATGTCCTTAGAGTGTACTTTATCATTTTAAAATATAATAGCATGTACCACTTTGATAAAACTGTAAACTCTGTAGTTCCCTTATTTTTTGTGTGTCTTTATGAACGAGATAAAATCGTTTTGTGTTTGCCCTGTGCTCAAAGTGAACGAAATCTTGTGCAAGCTCATTTAAGCCTACCTTCCGATTCACTTCTGTTCATTTCACGAAACAGCCTGGAAAACGCAACTTCAGCACATGTCTAGACCCCATCAAACCCGAACTTGACAGTATTGTGTTTATCATTTAGCTCCTTGGTCTCCATTTAGTAGAACGACGTTTTATTTAATGATTGTACTTGTTGTCCATCTTAATCAAATTGCCCTTAAAGCGACAAAGTTAATTTTATGGAGTCCTGGGCCAGTGGCTTTAATTTTGTATTGTCTGGCCAAGCTACACAGACCTATTAACAACCACAGTTATTCATGTAAGTAGTGTTTGTAATGCTATTTGTTTGAGCAGTGTAATTTGTAACAGCAAAGATATGCAAAATATGTTTGACTGGACAATATATGCCTTACTCCTGGCACTTTTATGTCCTCAGTAGTTAAAACCACATCTAAAAAATCGATGTCTTCCTCTCCCCTCCTCTCCCTCCTCCAGATCAGCACACCTGCCCCACGGACCGATTCAAGTGCCAAAACAACCGCTGCATTCCGCTGCGCTGGCTGTGCGACGGCGACAACGACTGCGGCAACGACGAGGACGAGTCCAACACCACCTGCTCAGGTGCGCCACATTCCCATCGGTTACAAGATCATACCGTGTTATTCGATAAAGGCTACATCCTTTGATAGTTATCATTTATTCGTCAAAAATGTTGAAGCATACCATATCAAAGATATTTTAACAACTTTCTGAATGAAAAGGCAGATTGGTCGTTGAAAGTTACAGGAGGGTATTCCTGACTTAGCCAATAGAATCAGCATGAGTGATCTTCCACAATTTAAATGAATTATGATCTTAAAGAAGCAAGTACAAGAATATAGATAACTGTCGCTGTGGTTCATCATCAGTTTAAATCCAAGGCCCTCTTGGCGATATTTCACAGAATTAGTGTAAGAAGCCTCTAATATACTGGCATATCCAAATAATGATTATAAATCCAGAGCCAAGTGCCTGAAGCTCATATTCTGTGGAGTAGTTAGTGATTATATGGTAATGTGGGTTTTGTCAGTGTAGACGTGAATTACCCTGTTCCCTCCCCCAGCACGGACGTGCCCCCCAAACCAGTTCTCCTGTGCCAGTGGACGCTGCATCCCCATCTCCTGGACCTGTGACCTGGACGACGACTGTGGAGACCGCTCTGATGAGCCTGCATCCTGTGGTGTGCCCTCCCTCTAACCATATGCCCCTTCCCCTCTGACCTAAGCCCCTCCCCACTGACCCTCCCTGTAACCACATGTCCCTCCCCCTCTGACCTAAGCCCCCCACGACCCTCCCTCTAACCATATGCCCCTCCCCCTCAGACCTAAGCCCCTCCCTGCCGACCCTCCCTCTAACCACATGCCCCTCCCCCTCTGACCTAAGCTCCTCCCCACTGACCCTCCCTCTAACCATATGCCCCTCTCCCTCTGACCTAAGCACCTTCCCACGAACCCTCCCTCTACCCATATTCCCCTCCCCCTCTGACCTAAGCCCTTCCCCATTGACCCTCCCTCTACCTGTATGCCCCTCCCCCTCTGACCTAAGCACCTTGCCACTGACCCTCCCTCTATCTATATGCTCCCGCCCACTCTGACCTAAGTACCTCGACATACTGTTGGGGGAGTGAGGTTGCAACACCAAATATAACACCAAACCTAACCTAGCCTTTGGACTCTTCCCCTAAAACCAGTGTTCCATTAACAAAGCTGAAACCCAGTGGTTGAAGTGGAAACAATTCTGCAAGAAATTTGAATTTTCATCTTCATGATCTGATTTTTAACCATTGTTTGGGCAATCATATTTTATCATCTGATTTTATCTCAATTTTTTATATAAATATTTTTTTTGAAAAATGGATTCACCTAAAGAAGAGGCTTATGGAAGTTATTCAGTTGCCAATTCCTGTGTCTTTCTTGTGCAAAGTAAAACTGGGTTTGTGCTGTTAATTACTGTGCATTGATGCTGTCACATAACGTGATCTCTTTCGCCCCCGCCTTCCTTGCCGGTTCAGCCTACCCCACCTGCTTCCCTCTCACTCAGTTCACCTGCAGCAACGGACGCTGCATCAACGTCAACTGGCGCTGTGACAACGGTGAGCCCCCGTCTCCCGCCACCCCCCCCCCCCCCCCCCCCCCCAGACTCTCCTCTCCTCCCTGCTCGCTCCTGCCCTCTCCGCTGCTTCTTTCCGCCTTTCCTCATCCAGTGCCCACAGGCAAATAAACCAACACATTACCTTCATTGCCCTCAACAACCACGAAAGCAGCCCAGCCAGTCAGTGATGAAGTAAATCATTTAGCTGATCACATGGCGATTCATTCATTTGTTGAATGCCTCAATGAGCTTTTCCATAGCAGTGATCTTTGCGTTGAATTAGCACAGCGCATTTGTCACAAACTAGATGCTCTACCTAATCCTTATTGGCCAGTAATGGCCTATCATTCAATCTAGTGGATACATATGAGGACAGAAACATCCACATAGAAAAGGCTCTTCTGCCAGTAACTCAGTGCCATGTGACCTCGGATGTACATCATGGCATAGAAATTATACAGTAGTCTCTCATTGGCCACAAAAACAAAAGGCTGTCATTAGCTAAAACTACACTGAAACAACATTGCTTTGCCTTTAACATTATATATAGGACCTGATTTGAAATGCTAACATGAAAAGCTGGTAGCAGAAGTAATCATGACATGGTGCCATTTGCCACACTGATAAGCACAATGGAATGTTATTGGTCAGATGAATAAAAACCACAGGCTATTCTTGGCCGCACCAGTAAGCACAATGTAATGTCATTTGTTGGATCAATGAACACCACAGGCTGCTATTGGCCACACCAGTAAGCATAATGGAATGTCATTGGTCGGATAAATGAACACCACAGGCTGCCATTGGCCACACCACTAAGCATAATGGAATGTCATTGGTCAGATTAATGAACACCATAGGTTGTCATTGGCCACACCAACATGATTGGCTCTAATTGGCCATACCAAGCAGTATTTTCGTCTTTGCTTCATTAGCCGGGCTACGCAATTAAGATTTAGGCCTTTGAGGCTGAGGTTGAAATGTCTGCTTCCCACCAGATCTTCATCCCAGAACTACAATCTGAGTATTCACTACAACAGTCTGTGAATACTCAGACAGATGATTTCAAATAGGTCTTATGGACTGAAGCCAACAGCTTTTACATGGTACTGCTAAATGATTGACTCTTGACTCAACTATAAAGGTTCCTTAATGTCGATATGTTAACTGTTAGCGTCATGCTCATTGGGGGGTTACAATGGCATGTTCTTGGCCATATTTAGCGCATTATTAAATTCCTCAGGTGCAACTGCAGAATTTGCTCAGTTTGTAACGTTAGGAAATGAGGCGAATAGGATTATCTAAACGGTAGATTTAGAATGGAACAGCTCATACTTACATAGGCAGAAATGGTGATGTCATCGAAACAGGCACTCAAGAAATGTACTGATCTAAATCTGATTTTAAAGAAACGCTCCATTTCACAACACTGGTAAGTTAAAGTCTAGACAGGAAGAGGGTATTTGCATTGACCTGTCTGTAATGTTTGGGTTGAACCATTTTAATAGGGTGGGGGGGTTCTGTTTGTCTCCCATAAGCTCACTAAAGTTAATTTGTAGTGTGTTACTTGGAAATCTGGTCACATGGAAAATCTGTCCCTTTATATATACCCATAAATATATGCACACACGTAACCCCGTAAACAGAACGACTGCTCTGCTGTCTGTCTCTGTGAAATTTAGATTTCTTCAATAGCAATCAATAGAATGAACCCCATTTTTTAAGTTTACAAACACTGGTAAATTATACAGAAATGGAACTAGAGAATACAGAGAGAGAAAAGACTGCAGATGTCAGGTGACCACATGCAGTTGTATGCTTTCAGCCATAGAAAGCAGTGGAAAGCACAAAGGAATTAAGTCTCCCATACCGGTCACATTGACATTTTAAAACCTATTTCCATTAATGTAGCTTAGTCATTTTGTGTAAAGCAGAAAAGATGAAAAGGTTAGAAGGGGCTGGTTTTAATCTCCTCGTGGCAGCAGTATCTGACAGAGAGGAGGACCAGCAGGGGGCGACGCAGAGAGGAGGAAGTCCCAGGTCACAGAAACACCAGCATCGCAGCCGTCCTTGATAGGAACACACTTTTGTGCCCTCCTCTGTTTCCATATCTTCCTCCTTGCGTGTACCTACCGAGGGCCCTCCTCCGCTTGCTGCCCACCCCCTACCGTCCCAACCCCATGCCTGCCTGCCTCTGTGCCGTGTTTGTTCTTTGTCTCGTTTTGTGACGTGTGCCCACTTCCCCTGTCTCTCGTTGATTCTGTGTTTCAGAAAAGGATTGTGGGGACGGCTCAGATGAAATGAATTGCCCGAACCCGACCGGTTAGTGCATAGATCCACATGCACCATCCCACACTGCTTGCGCTGTGGGCAGGGTCTTAGGGGGGGCAGGGCTTTAGGGGGGCGGGGTCCAGGAGAAGGGGGCGGGGCAGGGGCTGCTTCACTTCTAATAGCAGCTTTTAGCTTTCCGCTTCTTTGTCTCCATTTACTTTTTACTAAAATTTCTAGAGGTGTATTACCCAACACCTCCAAATAGCCACAATGGAAAAATCATCTTAGCGATTGTTTGTACATTTTTGTAACCAGAGGATTTTCTTGTAAAGCGGTTACTATAAGAACCAAAACCGCGTTAGTGTATCAAAATTGCAGAAAGAAAATTAAAGATCTGTGGTTCTCATTCGTGACAGCAGAATCAATCACTTTTACAAAAAAAAAGGGTCGCTGATGCCAAAACAACGTAATTACCTTCATTAGTAGCTTATGGATGTTGGAAGCAGCCTGTTAGGTGCTCTAAGGCATCCATCTGAGAGCTGTAGGTTTCTGATTGGATCCTGGGACACACCTGCAACATTAGGGGGGTACATCAGAAAGACCTGTTGTATCTTTCCACCTTTGATATAATCTACTGCTGTCCAGCTCAATTACCATGGTGCATGGGGAGATCTATGCAGTTTCTGTGATTTTTTTTTTATATTTCTTTCACTCTCTATATATCTCTATATATCTGCTCACAATGTGTTCAATGTCTGTTCTTTACTCAATGTATTGTGTTGTGTCTTTCAAGACCATGTTCCTTTACAAAAAAAAACAATTGTTGAGTTCAGTGTCTCGTTAACCGAGGCCTAAGAGATGACATCCTCTTGGTTAAAAGGGAGCAGTGTTGTTAGCGGGCCCGCTCGATATCTCATTCACGGTATTCGGGCGGGCTTTAAATTCAATTATGGTGGCTGGACCTGCATCTCCTGAAGGGATGGCTGTTTTTCCCATCCAGAGGGAAGATAGATATATCTGTATGGTATGTTGGCTGCATAACAGATTGCCTTCTAGCCACACTGATGCTAAGAGTGTGCGGTTTATGGAAGGGGCAGTGAATCGCAGAGCGATGTGACAGGTTTTAGGGTGCACTGTGATGAAGTTAACCAGTCATGCTCTGCCAGGTCTGATTTGCATTGCGTCTGCACAGATCCACCGATCTTCATATGATGCGGATTGGCTCAGTGAACTGGATGGGCTAGTCATCCAGGTGATTTTCAGCACGGTGAATCTGTGCGCATGTGATACAAAGCTATGCTAGCAGGATGTGACTGCTACCTTTTTTTTTGTACCTTTCATTCTCATTCGCCGCTACGTCAGTCTCCAGACTGCTCAAAGCAGTAGCTGTTACCCACAGCATTTCAATATCCGGCCCAGCTTTGAAGAGAGGCTTGTGAAGATTAATGAGCAATTGATGCTGACCAATGCTGTGCTAAAGCTAATAGAGCTAATGTAAAAGGCTTGTACTGTGTTCTTTGGTATTGGCTGAGAATGAGAACATATTAGCGGCGTAGTGTAGTGTAATATTCAGGGAGCTGGTCTTGTAATGTAGAGATTGCAGGTTCAAGCCCCAGCATGGGTATTGTTGTCAAATTTTTAAGAAGGCTGCTTCATTTTAATTGCTTTAGTAAATGTTCAGATCTATAAGTTAACAATGTGTAATATGTAAAAATTAAAAGTCACTGCTGCTGAAAGCCTAAATGTAAACGATCCCAGCAAAAAATGAGAGGGTTTGTTCGTACTGGCCACTAAATTGCAGCTCTCACTGAAACTGAAAGGTACAATGAGTCTTTGACTCAGTGTGAAATTTTGAGGACAAATGGCCTCTCCGATGGTTGTAGCCTTCCTCAAGATACTTTGTGAGATGTGCTTTGACTCAGAGAGGGGAACCCACAAACGTCAAGGGTGCGTTCACGGTGCAGAGCGTTTCACAGAGTGTTTCAGAGAGCATTTCACAGGGCGTGACTGGCAGTGGAGTCTGGAGATGGAAAATTTGAGAATGGTCTCATCAATGCTCATCAGATCAGTTAGGTCCAACTTAGTTATCTTTTTTTAACTTGGAGTTTCTCCACCCATTTTTCCCTCTTGAATGTATAGATTCAGCACAACACCCTTATCCTACGCACACAGGAGAGAGCAGCTGAGCACGTGACTTCCTCTCCTCACATGGTGACACGTTTTCCACATTTCACCAACCACACACTGCAGTTACCCGGACGGCCAGTAGTGGCTGCTAGAGAGCAATGAGACTGATGAACTTTAACCGGTTTACACCCTATCTTTCCCCAGAGAAACTGAGACAGTTGATGCTTCACCAATGTGGACCACCAACCTCATAGCCTGTAATGGTGCCTCTTGGACCATTACTGTGTTAGCCCTCTAAAAGGAGTCTTTAAAATAACTTCACAGTAACAAGGCACACTGACCAAAACATGTTCCCTTTCATTAGGAATATAGCAGTCTCCACATTGAAAAGCATTGGTTTGTGAGTTTCCACATTGTGTGGTTTTTAGGGCATAATGCACAACACTGTGTCAGGGAAGCTTTGTTGTACATAATTGATCTGCCTGAGCTCTGAACTCAAATTCCCATCAGCCCCTTCTGTAAAAATGCTCTGTGCCAGCTGACTGCACCCTCAGACGCACACCGGGGTTCCTCTGAGCCGGGTCAGAATGGACTGGCGTTTGATGGCACGTGTGTTGCAGATAACGACTGCGGGGACAACAGCGACGAGGCGGGCTGCAGCCACTCATGCTCCAGCGCGCAGTTCAAATGCAACAGCGGCCGCTGCATCCCCGAGTACTGGACGTGCGACGGCGACAACGACTGCGGCGACCTCAGCGACGAGACCCACGCCAACTGCACCAACCAGGGTGAGTCTCGCCTCGCGATCAGCCGACCACTACAGACCTGCTTGATGAGTCTTTGTTATGATGGTGTCACGGCTACGGATGGGTGGGGCAAGCAAAGTCAGAGTGTTGTTTCCCGATGGTGGCAGCTGGTTCCGTGTTGTCTTACGAAGCTTCCTTGTTATGTGGAGCCATTGAACAGGGTTACCATTGGTCAGTCAGTCACAGTGTGGGTCTCCTGGTAATTTGTGGTTCTCTGCCTAAGAAGGCAGTTTGTAAAAAGAAAAAAGAAACAAAAACAGCTTTGAGAATTGTATATTAAAGTAAAAAAAACATGCAACTGGGAATTAAATTTAAAAGATCCTGGGCTCAAAGAAACATTTCAAAGAAACACAGTAACGCTCTAATTTTGTTTTCTTGCTTTTTAGTTTTGGGTAAAAGCTGAGCTTCAGTGAGGTGTTATTCCCCTAAACACCTAAAGTTTGCATTTTGTGGACACCACCATTCTGAGATCCCTATTGAAAACCATTTAGTGGTGTTCTTTTTGTTTGTGTTACATCCCAGTAGGGCACACGTGGCAATGAGGGGTCGAAACAAAACAACAACTTAAAAGAGAACGTTTAGATCTACAAATGTTTGAAGTGAGGTTTTATGAACCCAGCTATACTTTGCCATCAATCGTTGACTTGTGTGAACCAATCAAAAAAGTCTTTTTCGCCACAGTTAATGTCGCCATTGTTTCCAGTCATTCAGTCACTGATACTATACTGTAGCTCCTCCCATTTATGGCTCCTCCCCCTTCACTGCTTATAATGTGTTTTGAATAATGATCAGTCTGTGACTTCAATTCACTGGTGAGCCACGCAGACTATTTTGAGTCTTAGATGTAATTTTAGGGTTGAAGTCAAATGATTTAATGAATCTGTACTGGTGGAACACATTGGTTTCCATGATTACCTTTTTACTTTCTGCTGTTGTCAATACTATTTTATCTCATCCAGTCTATAGTCACGGGTCCACTCTTCCATGCTTTGAACTGATGTGCGGTATTGTTTACTTTTTTAACCAGCAATTTGTACCTTGGTCGAAAACAACTATTTTTAATGGAAACACAGTTTGCCTGTAGCATAAATAAACACAGATGCAAAACCGTTTTGTTTTCAAGTTTGCTTGATTTTGTTTGAATTGGACCTTGAATTTGCAATCTGAGCTTGAGTAATTTTGTCACCATTTGCCAGAGGAGGTCAAGAAAACCAAGTTTTTCTTCCTCCTACTTGTAGCCTGTGAGCTGTTTGGAAGGTTTGAGTATTTTAAAAACAACTGCAAACGACATCATGAATCAAAAACAAAGTCAAGCAATGGAACTATGATTTTTAAAGCAATTTATATGTGTGAGGCACAGGTGGACAACCGCTCTGTAACCGTTAAAAAATAATAAAAAAGAATCTCACACTGGCAGGACATTGAAGGAGCTGTTTACATATGGAGACATAAACTCAACAAATGTATTTACCTGTACTAATGACGGATTTGACGTCTTCATTAGCAATTCAATATAATAATTCTACTGACATTTAACACAATAATTCCACACTGGCTATGTCGTAGATTACAATCACTGCACATATTCATCATCTATTGTGTGTTCAGGATCACATTCTGTTTGGCTCTCCAGAACACCAGCGTTTCAGCTTCCGCTGTGTAAAAAACCATTACTTTATTCCAGACGGTGGCTAATTGATAGCTCATGAATGTAACTTTGTGGTTACACATCACAGGAAAAGGGCGCATAGTAATGAAATAATTGT
Organism: Albula glossodonta; assembly: GCA_019788955.1. Lineage (NCBI taxonomy): Eukaryota > Metazoa > Chordata > Actinopteri > Albuliformes > Albulidae > Albula > Albula glossodonta. The sequence continues at coordinate 26,867,802 of JAFBMS010000004.1, read as the reverse complement.
GGTAACAAATAGTCCCTTCTCCACCCCCCTCGGTCTACCCTCGTCGGTTTGAGGCGGATCGCTGTCTGCTTTATAATGAAATGCATTGTGGGAGAAGCGCAGGCTGTGTGCAAGCACAGAGCCGCCTTGTGCTCTGCGGTGTGCTGTTTACTTCAGTGCAGATCCCACATGATCTCACCTGGGAACCAGGCTCCTGTGGGCTTTTGTGTGCCCTTGCTAAGCTTAGGGTTTCGTGGATGTTTTTATTTAACTGTCTGTGATACCTTAGTGTGTCTGAAGAGCATAAAATAAAAATATTTTTCCGAAAAAAATTGCACGCATATACTCATAAAAGCCACTCGCTTGCTATACAGTCATTTCAGAACTCAGTTCATACATTGAAAAATGTCTGTTCAAAAACTATATGCATTTATGAGTTTGAGAAATTGCACTTAGTAATCGCACATAAAATTAAGCAATTGACTTCACTATGAGTAATGATTGTGCAGTGAATTTAATTACCTTGTAAATGACGTGGGCCCAGAGTGTGATTTCGCACCATTTATCTTCATTTAAGGTGCATTAAAGAATATGGATCCACATTTTGTACAACAGTTGTAAATAAAGACAGATGGTGATTGAACCCCAGCCCTCATTGGCCCACTGCGCCAAGCTCTGCTCGCCCAATCAGAATGCGTCTTCTCTCACCTCTCGTTCTTTTCTTTTGTAAGTCCTGTTAATTATGGCATCAACGAACCCTTTAATCAATGAGTGTGTGTTCTGCCCAGTAGTTTACCTATTCCCAATTTCGTACACAGTTTCCATTTATGGAGGCATGTGGGCGGGACCAATATCAGATGTCGTATTGATATTCATTTGTGCCGTTCTACAGGGAGGCTAATTGATCGATTTCAAATTTTGACAAAAACAGTGGGAGAAATAAATCTGTTTAACTGGTTAGCTTAGTAAGGGATTCAAAGAGAGGTCTATGGTACCTCTCTGTGCAGTCAACATCGCCCTGATTTCAACATCATAACCATCTCCTTTCACATAACTAATAAAGATAATAATGATAAATGTATAATGTATAATAATAATGTAATAATAATGTATAAAATGTATAATCCATAAAAGAAAGCGTTTGGTACTTTGTGTAGTACACACCTATCAATCACACACCTGGTTCCCATGGGTACTGAAAATTGCTCAGCCATGATTGGCTACATGTTTTATTGTGGGAGGTTTGTTATTAAACCACTGTGAGAGTTATCCAGACTATCATTTTCGGTTATGATGTTATTATCATATTTGTATTTATTTGTGTAGTTATGGTTCCTGATGGAATAATTGATCAACGCGTTTATTTGCCCTGAAAACACGGTATGTTAAGATCTCGGATGTTACCATGGTGATGTAGGTTTGAGATCATTTGTACAGGGTTAGGATTTGTGTTTGTGGTTATGATTTTTGAAAGCTGAACGGTTACAGTTAGACTTGTTCTTTTTGTGATGGAAAGGGGCCTTAACCTGTCATCTGTCCCCGTAGCAACACGTCCTCCCGGCGGCTGCCACACGGACGAGTTTCAGTGCCGCATGGACGGCCTGTGCATCCCCATGCGCTGGCGCTGTGACGGCGACACCGACTGCATGGACCTGAGTGACGAGAAGAACTGCGAGGGCGTCACCCACATGTGCGACCCCGCCGTCAAGTTCGGCTGCAGAGACTCCGGTAAAGAGCAGTGGTGGGGCTTTGGGTGGGGCGAAGGGGAACACAGCTTAATACAATGTACGGTTTTTTTGATGTTTAGTTAATTTTTTATGATTCTGCTTTGTTTGTCCAGCTGTTTTAATGGTTCTTATATGATATCTCTCACATACCAGTGGCTTGTCTTAAGCATGTGAAAAGTCATTGATTTTAGCATTTGGATACAATGGTGATCACTGCAATCAGAACATGAGAATCAGCATTGAGTTGTACTGCGTTTGATTGGTGCAACACAGCATGTGACCTGACAAGACCCCCCCCCCCCCCCCGTAGCCCGCTGCATCAGCAAAGCCTGGGTGTGTGACGGGGACAGCGACTGCGAGGACAACTCGGACGAGGACAACTGCGAAGCGCTGGTGTGCAAACTGTCCCACCACGTCTGTGCCAACGACACCTCCATCTGCCTGCCCGCCGAGAAGCTGTGTGACGGCACCGATGACTGCCCAGACGGCTCGGACGAGAAGCTCTGCGGTACCGCCCCCCCTCCCCCTTAAACGCCCAGCCGCCACACTCATACACACATACATCCTTACAGGGCTTAACACCAATTTTACACTCAACATTTTCTATGCAGGATTTATATTTACTTGGCCCTGCAAGATGCTACTCCATAATTACACATTTTTTTTGCCATCTTAATATATACCTCTAGCCATACTTATCCAACTCCAAATTGTAGAATTCACAGGTGTGCCCCAACACATGCCATCATTATTTGGGTGTGTTAAAAGCTGGAAAATAAAATAAAATTGAAGTGTATGTGACTTTAAATAAGGGTAAATGTGTCTGCCGTTCAAATAAGTAAACATAAGAATGTCTGTATTTGATATTGCCCACCACCAGGATGTGCAAGAAAGGCACAACATTGGCCAGTGGCTGTCCCTAAAGCATTAGCAATTCCCTGTTTTGTTTATTACTTTGTCCAGTCCAAAAATTGAGTTAGGGGCAAGTTTCATTCACAGAAAAGCCTTATCTTCATCGTGATATTGACCAAATACTCAGTGATGCCACTTCATGGCTCTCTCATATGATTTAGGGATAATATTTTGGGTTTGTTTTATAATTTTGCATAGTATCTATTTTATTTTTGTGATAAATATCCATGTAAATGTGAGCATGTACCCTGTTTCTTACCCCCCTCACAGATCTCTGCTCCCTGGATAACGGCGGTTGCAGTCATAACTGCACGGTGGCTCCTGGGGAGGGCATCCTCTGCTCATGCCCGCTGGGCATGGAGCTGGGCGCCGACAACAAGACCTGCCAGATCCAGAGCTTCTGCGCCAAGCACCTCAAGTGCAGCCAGCGCTGCGAGCAGGAGAAGAACCAGGTCAAGTGCTCCTGCTACGAAGGCTGGGCCCTGGAGCCCGACATGGAGAACTGCAAGAGCCTGGGTGAGAGTGAGGGCCTGGGGGCGAGGGCCTGGGGCTTGGTTGCTGGGGCCTGGTGGTTGGGGGGTGGAGTCTGGTTGCTGGGGCATGGTTGCTGGGGTCTTGGGGGTGGGGCATGGTTGCTGGGGCCTGGGGGTTTTGGGGTGGGGTCTGGTTGCTGGGCATGGTTGCTGGGGCCTGGGGGTTGGGGCCTGGTTGCTGGGGCTTAGGCGGTGGGGCCCGGTTGCTGGGGCATGGTTGCTGTGGCCTGGGGGCTGGGGGGTGGTTGCTAGGGCATGGTTGCTGGGGCTTGGGGGCTGGGCTCAGCTGGGCACTGGGCCAGGGGCCAGAGCACAGGAATAGTGGTTAGTGAGTCAATTTCTAACCCCTTCCCAGCTCAGTCTGTAGACTAAATACAATTAAAAATGAGGCATTTTGAATGGCAGTTCCTTATATGATTACATATGGTGTGAAAATGTTCTGAACAGAGTTTGTAATGAGTACATGACAAATCTTTTCACTAGGCCTCACTGTTTTGTCCACATTCTTTTTTTTCTAAAGCAGTTTTCTCACAGGGCAACTTTTTGAATTAGTAACTGTACCTTTGCTTTGTCTGTACTCTACCCACCCCTGGTTATGGTATATCATCAACATGACCGCAGCTGCTACTGTAGTCATGCACAATGCATACCCGTCGTGACCGTCCTGACGAAACCCGTCATGACCGTCCTGACAATGTACAGTAGCCTTGTGTGCCTTCTCACTTTCAAAAAACATCCACTAAAAAAAATAAACAACTTCAAGGATACCTTATGATTAAAAAAAAACTTCATTTTAAAAAGAAAAATACTTTGAGTTAGATTTCATCTGTTTTCCAGAATTTAGTACCTCAAAAACTAAATAGTTGCTGTGCAACAGAACAGAACAGAACAGCTAACCCATCAGTCAGTACGATCTATATTATTTATGATTGTAAATTATTATTATGACTGATATTAATTATAAAATAACAGACACGCAGGACTCTGTGCCCTGGGATTTCTGCCATTGGCCTATTGTGAATATACATATGGCTGGATTACAGTTTCAGCCAATCAGTATCCAGAACCTCATCTATCTCTTTCTTACGGTGAAAACAAAGCAATTAAGTCTGCAACGTGAGAGCTAGCTTTCAGCACTGATATTGTGACATAACCGCAACATGTGTGTCTTAGCAATTAGCAATTACTCTGCCTTTTTGGTTTACAAAAAGTTTTAGGCTGTGGTGCATATAATTGTTGGCATTTGTGTGTTAATCATATTTACTTTTAAGTTGTTATTGAGCTCTGGTTTCAGTCAATGTCCTTTGATTCAAGTTAACAATCAATTTGGACTAAATTAGACACAGTCCTTTTTTCTTCATGAACACAGTTTAACAAGGTCTGTAACAAGGTCATCTCTTAAGAAGTGTTTGGTTTCGTAAGAAAAAAAATGACTTGGAGTTATTGAAAGTGAAAAGTTAAGAAGAGTTGTTAACTGATCCCAGACCTGAGAAGTGTTGCAGATGTGACGAGAGAGCGTTTACTCCCTCGACCATTCCTCAAAGCTTGGATGTAATACATTTCTTTTGTGATGTTCCTTTTGAAAGTAAATGTTTTAGGTGTAGCATGGAATCACAGCATGTTAATTATCCAGCGTGGTGGCTGTGCAGTTTGACCCGCATTTGAAATCAAACAATACTTATGTTGCTGGAATTTCTTGTGAACCTGGGTGAAAGGAAATTATACCACACTACACTATACTATGCTATACTATGCTATAATATACTATACTATAATATACTGTTATAATAATACTCATAACAATGGGGAAAAAAGCATACTCTGGGACCTTGATATTTTTGCCAAAGTCCATGAAAATATAACTGGAGATGACACTGTTAGCCAGTCTCGCAAATTAACATAAAGCATGTTTTTTGTTCAAAAAAACGCAAAATGAAGTTTTAAATAGAATGTTCAAAAAATCTGCTGAAAACAACCGTGAGTTTTTATCCAGACATCGTAACACTGAGATGCCTTATTTGCAGAAAAGTAGCAATTTCAGGTATAGAAAAGGCCATTAGGGCAGAGATGCACTCACGTAATTGTGTTGCTCTCGCTGTAATTGTCGACAAACCTCGATCCATCTTCTCATTCATCATGGTGCCTGCTGACCGAAGATAAAATGCCGCTCGCTCTGCGTGTGGCTTTTTAATCAAGACGACAGGAACAAAAAGCAGCTTCATTCCTGTTTTCGAAACAACATAACATGCTCATTTTTCAGTGTCCTCATTATTAACGGTAAGCATTTAGACGGCGTGTTTCCAAGTGAATGCACGCTCTTGTCAAATGCCTACTGTCAAGGGCAGCCATGTCCAGGTACAGTTGAGCCTCGGTAATCTGAATTTTTTGAGACCCGGAGTGGTTCAGATTACTGAAAATTTCAGGCTGCTGAAAAAGGGAGAAAATCTTTTAGAATTCAGCCATTATAAATGTGAGGGAACCCACAGGATGCAGGCAGTGGAGAGGGCAGATTTTGAGATTCGCCTAACTTTTTGGGGAAAAATGTTTCAAATGTCCTTTATTTTCAGCAATGTGTACAATGATGGATTTTTTTCGTATTCATATCTTAGTGTATCAAATCTGACAGCTAAGTGACAGTACTACATTGCTGAGAGGATAAACTCAAAATGTTCCTCTGCTTTATAAACCCCCCCACAATTTTGTCTGCACCTTCCCTGCTCAGCGATTCTTTTGTTCAACTAATATCTCATGAATAGGTTTCCCTGCGAACAGCATTATTCATTTTTATCCTTGTGTCCGATACTGAACTTTTAGACTTATCGCAACTCTACACATGCTACTAAGGTAAAGCTCCTTGTTTGCTGTGTTATAGAATAGCAACTCGCAACCTAAAACATGTATCTGTTTGATATATTCAGTATTCCGCTAAAAGCAGTTTGGCTGTGAATTGCATTTGGTTTTACTGCCAATTGCGTTCGGTTGGTTTAGCCTACCCACTCCTGGAAGGTCCAGGGTTTAGGATGCATCAAAAGGGAATTTTTTGGTTACAGTTGAAGTTCAAAGAAGTCTCAATGATAACAAGACGTAACTGAGTTTGTGGTGGGTGTCTAGAAAAAACCTGTAAAATGAATGCTGATAATCATTAATAACCTGAATATGGTTGCTATGGCAGTAGAGGCAGCGGTGAAGTGTTTCGGTTTGGGAGCTGGTCTTGTAACTTACAGGTTGCAGGTCCCAGCCAAGGAACTGTTGTTGTAGTCTTCTTAAGCAAGGTGCTTAAGCTGAATTGCTTTTGTAAATATCCAGCTGTATATGTAGATAGTGTCTAGAGATGTAAACTGTAGCTGTTTTGGATGAGTGTCTGCTGAATGCTAAAATGTAAGTTGAGGTCCTATGGTGTTTCCTGACGTTCTCCATGTCTCCCCGGTCTCTCAGATCCGTTCAAACCTTTCATCATCTTCTCGAACCGCCACGAGATCCGTCGGATCGACCTGCACAAGGGCGAGTTCAGCGTCCTGGTGCCGGGCCTACGCAACACCATCGCCCTGGACTTCCACCTCAACCAGAGCTCCCTCTACTGGACCGACGTGGTGGAGGACAAGATCTACCGCGGCAAGCTGTCTGAGAACGGCGGTGAGTCTGAGAAACAGCGCGGGTCGTTCCATTAAACGAGGGTAAAATCGTCTCACCTAAGGCTGTCTACTACATAGCAATGAAAGTCATTGAAGCAAGAAATTTGGTTGTGATTGGGTTTAGATTTTGTGTTGTGACACCCTAGTGGCAAAGCCCTGCAATTACAGCTGGCGACTCCACAGACTTGCAGTCTGCACTGAACTACATTTCTAGCCGATGTATAGCTTCCTCGTTCCAGCTGCTTCCTGGACTAGGCTCTTAATGATATGACTCTGGGTAAACGTGGTGTCAATGTTCTTTTCCGCTAACGCTTTTGTGTCCCCTCCTGGGGCAAACATGGCTTCTGCCCGTGATCAGGAACAGTCATTAGACTGTTCCTGAGCTGTTCTTGGACCGCTCTCTGATATAGCAGTGTAATGATGGTGTGTGACCCTCCTCTGCTGGGATAATAGCCAGTTACAAGTGATTAGATGTTTTGCTTTGATTAGGGAGCCGAGGAACCGGAAAATTGAGGGTTGGAAACAAAGGTTTTCGCTTTTTTTACCGGAAAAGCAGATTTTGTGTGTCCATACCAGCCAAAACAGGGAATTGGGGCAAGGGGCAGGGACTTTCAATTAATGTTGAGTGACATTGATGACATGTTGGTGCAGGCTAGTACATGGTGTACAGTGTACTTGCAGACCCTTCAGGCAATAAAGACATAACATCACAGTATTTATTGCTCAGTTTCTAAAACACTCTGTGGGCTCCAACAGAAATTGAGGTGATTTAGAGATCAAACATTAAAGACAAGATGTTAATAGATGTCGTTCTTATGTGTTTCCTGACAGATCAGTTCAGAAGTGGGTGAGGTGTTACTAAGATCGTAATCAGGCAAAATGAGAGTTTCTTTGTTTTTTTTTTTTTTTTTAAATGTGCTTCCCAGCTCTGACTAGCTTCGAGGTGGTGATCCAGTACGGTCTAGCCACTCCAGAGGGCCTGGCGGTGGACTGGATTGCCGGAAACATCTACTGGGTGGAGAGCAACCTGGACCAGATTGAGGTGGCCAAGCTGGACGGCACCATGAGGACCACCCTGCTGGCCGGAGAGGTGGAGCACCCCCGAGCCATCGCTCTCGACCCACGAAAAGGGTAACCGGCGAAAGTGTTCAAGGAGAACCGTGAACGAGAATCAGTTAATGTCACACGATTGTTACACCTTAATTTGTATCAAGGAGCATCAGGTTTTGCTTGTTGTGATGGACCCACACCTGTCTCATAAAAGTAGACCGTCAGTAAATCCAAGTAATCACTATTCTTTAGTTGAAAAAATTATGTTCTTTAAAAAAAAACCTGATGAGGCACATTTTTGGAAGTGAAAGTTTTTTGAAGAAGCTGGCAGAATTGTACAGAGTGAAGGGTATAGGTTTTACTCATTAATTCCTCTGTAAGATAGTAATTGAATGAAAGCGAAAAGGAGGGATTGAGGTGCACTCGATCTGATAAAAATGTGCACAAAAAGGTTTAAGCAGAGACGAAGGTTAGACAGAAGTTATCAGGGTCACAACTATACGTAAAAACTCGCTCCAGCAGAATCACTGGCCTCTTTTTATGTTCTCAGTCAAAATGGAAATGGGTACCGTGAGTGTGTATGCTGTGACAAGAGTCTCCTGTGTAGTTTCAGAAAAGTGGGCCAGACCTTTGTGATCATCATATTGGAAAAGTTTTGTGCCCGAGGTAGAGAAATGGAATATTCAGGGTCAGGAACACTCGGCGAGGTATCCGGTGGGTCTACGGAATCTTCTCTTTTCAGCCAGGATCTATCACGCTTCACCTCCTCCATCTCTCTCCCAGCATCCTGTTCTGGACAGACTGGGACGCCAGCCTACCCAGAATAGAGGCGGCGTCTATGAGCGGGGAGGGCCGGCGCACCATCCATAAGGAGACGGGGAACGGGGGGTGGCCCAACGGCCTGACGGTGGACTACCTGGAGGAGCGCATCATGTGGATCGACGCCAGGTGAGACGTCGCCTTGGAGACAGGAGGACAGACAGACAGACGGCAGGTTACTTATCTCCCAGGTCATCACTGCAAAAGAGGACTGAATTCTTTACCTAATTCTAATCATGGGTTACTTTTATATAGCACTTTATCTTGAACCCTACATGCTTACAGTGAAGGGGGAGACTCACCTCAACCACCAATGTGTGGCACCCACTGGGGTGATGAATGGCGGCCATTTTGTGTCAGAACACTCACCACACGTCAGGTTGAGCAGGGGAGACAGAGAATCATTGAGTCAATGATCAGGGGATGATTAGACAGCCATATTAAGAGACTCGGTGGGAACTTTGCCAGGAAACCACCAGAAACTGCTCTTAATTATTTCTGTAGAGCAATAGAGCTGTGGTTTGGGTTAATTTCTCCTGTGGTGCCGAGAAATATTCACTTAAGACAATGGCTGCCAATTCACAGCCCTGGCTGCAATCTGATGTAGAGGGAAAGAAACATTTTGACAGGAAAATAAATGGGCTTTATTAGCTTGCAAGTCAAGCTGGCTGCTTATGCAAATCTGCTGGTTGAGAGCCACACAGAAAAAAGAACTGAAGACACACTGAAGATTCTTGTCTGGTATTGCAAAAGCAGTGAGTTCCCAAAAACATGCCTTTTTTGCAAGAAACGGACAGTGATTTTGACTTAACTGGGGTGTGAAAATTAGCCGCGAAATGAGTGTCCATTGAGAGCATTGACGGAATACACATTTTAGTGATGTTGGAGGTGACTAAAATGCCCCTCCCCCCCAGGTCTGACGCCATCTACTCGGCGAAGTACGACGGCTCCGGTCTGATCGAGGTCCTGCGGGGGCACGAGTACCTGTCGCACCCTTTCGCCGTCACCATGTACGGCGGGGAGGTGTACTGGACCGACTGGCGCACCAACACGCTGGCCAAGGCCAACAAGTGGACCGGGCTCAACGTGACCGTGGTGCAGCGGACCAACACCCAGCCTTTCGACCTGCAGGTGTACCACCCCTCCCGACAGCCCCAGGGTACGACGCGCCATGGGACCAAAGTTTTGGGCGTTCCATGGGGAAATGTCATGTTTCTGTCACTTTCAGCTGTTCTGTGTGACAGCACTCAGTATCAAACTATGTTCTTGTTCAGAACATAATATACTCAATAGCTTCTGGTAATGTTCTGTTGCAGTTCCTGTCTCCCTCTTTATTTCAGATAGCGGACTAGTTTGAGAAGGTAGAGTGATAAAGAGATTAAAAACTACGGACAGTTTGAAGGGAGCATGGCCTTGGATTTGAACCCTGAACATGTCGAGTTCTATGTGAAGGATCAAGAGTCAGCTGCCCTGCACCACAGGGACTTGCCCCAGTTTTGATATATTTAACGTTTATTTAATGTTCTCCTCCGATCATAAGTTAGAAATTTGTAGTCTTAAAGAACCCAGCCCTAAGTGAGCTTTAAGTGCACAGCACTGCTTGTGTTCTGAGGCAGCTGTCAGTCAAACAGCTGTCAGGATCCATCCTATCACAGCCTGGGGGAGGGGCCTGTAAGGGTTTGTCACAAAAGCCCACCGACTGATTGATTGACATCTCCCAAATCATTTTGTCCCTGAAGAGGAAGGGAAAAGTTCCTGAAGTATCCTGTCAAAGCTGTTTATGTCGAAAATAACTACATACAGAAAGACGTCTGTTTTACCCTTTACAACCGATCCAAGACCATATTTGCATATCATACCATATCATCAGTGTAAACTGATGAAAATATCGGAAAAAGGTTTCTCAGGGACATCTGTTAGTGCACAGGTTCAGCGAAGCCCTTGCGGCCAGAGACTCTTGGATACTCTGGCAGATGGCCATTGCATTTCTTTATGACTGCACCCTTCACTGGCTTTGTAATCAAAAGGGAAGAAGGGGGAAGAGGCATCCCAGTTTATTGTCATTGTATTTCTGTATGACTTATTTCAACCCTTCAACCCTCCTATATGTTCAAAATTTTCATCTCTTGTTGCTTATTTCTCCTCAGAACCACAAAGAGAACACAAAAACATACAACTTTCTAAAAAGGCGACTGTGACCTCCTACTCGAAAACAACCTTTCCATTTTAGTTCCTTGTATTTACTATGGAAGCTACTGCTTATAGCACTTAAATGGGCCTGTGTTGTTACATGTGTTTTTCAAATCTGATTATTTTATGATATGTAAAATTTCTTTAATATGTTGACATGAGTCTTTATGAGCAGAATAAGCCCTCTTTTCAATTGAATGTGATGTTCTGATTCTGTTCCTCCCTCTCAGCTCCTAACCCCTGCGCCGGCAACGGAGGAAAAGGGCCCTGCTCCCACCTGTGCCTGATTAACTACAACCAGACCTTCTCCTGCGCCTGCCCTCACCTGATGAAGCTCAGCAATGACAGGCACACCTGCTACGGTAACCACACCTTTACTAACCTGCTACGGTAACCACACCTTTACCAACCTGCTACGGTAACCATACCTTTCCTAACCTGCTACGGTAACCACACCTTTCCTAACCTGCTACGGTAACCACACCTGCACACACCTGCTACAGTAGCCACACCTTTACTCTCCTGCGACGGTAACCACACCTTTACTCTCCTGCTATGGTAACCACACCTTTCCTAACCTGCTACGGTAACCACATCTGTACACACCTGCTACATCAACAACACCTGTACACTCCTGCCACAGTAGCCACACCTTTACGCTCCTGCTACGGTAACCACACCTGTACACACCTGCTACATTAACCACACCTGTACACACCTGCTACGGTAACATAACTTTACACTCCAGCTACAGTAAATACACTTTTATATACCTGCTGCAGTAACTACACCTCTATACAGCAAACTGTGCTCACAACAATGGCCTGATGATTCAATGTTTCCTTCATTTTTGTTACTGAGCTGTATAATCATCTGGGATCTGGGCTTGTTGCTCAGAGGTCCCAGGTTAGATTCCCAGGTAGACCTCGAGCAAGGTACCTTACCTGCATTTCTTTAGGCAAGCTATGTAAGGTGCTCTGGATAAGAGTTTCTGCACTGTCATTGGCTGGCTCCATCATTGGCTGATTTCATCATTGGCTGACTCCATCATTGGCTGATTTCATTATTGGTTGATTGGGAGAGGTGATGGAATACCTTCCAGGCACAAACCACACACAGGAGCAGAACAGCCCATCTGTAGATGGGGGGGGAGGGGGGGGGGGGCTGGCCTACTCTCCACCTCTCCATTTCCACCCACCAGGGCAATTAGCATTCCATGGCACAACCTCAATTACTCTGCTGTCAGCTTCAGGGTAATTGGAACTGAAGGCCCCAGTAGGAGGGGGGTCCCCCGCTAATGCTAGCATTAACTCTGCCCACACGCCGGGCCTTTAGAAAACCAGGGCAGGGCTCCCTGGCAAGTTAATCAGTGTCATTCTCACTCACATTGGCTATTTTAAAACAGTGCTACACAGCAAAAAAATTTTCATTTTTCATGTCTGAAATTATTTGTATTGGGGGCTCTTTCATTCAATGGGTTGGATGTATTTGGAATCCGTGTCATAAACATAAATAGAACATAATGCACATTTTAAATCCCTTTTACAGCTTACATATCTCTAGACACTAGAACTCACTGCACATATTCAATTTCACTAATCTATTATTTATGCTATCTTTGAAATGAGCCTTACTCTTTTGTATTTTTCCCATTAGGTTTGACAAGTAAATATTTAATTTGTAGTGTAATGGGTAAACATGAAGAATAGTGAGTTCTAGTATGCCCATTGTAGTTCTAGTAGTATGACCATTATAGTTTTAGTAGTATGACCGTTATAGGTTTGCTCTTTTGGGGGAGTGAGAGTGGGAGGAGCAACCATTGTGGTATCAATAATTTAATGCTGTAGGACAGTTACTGCTTTGTCTGTATAGAAAAAACATTTTTGATTGGTTCAGACAAGTCAGTGATTGACAGGCATTTAAAGGCATTTATGAAACCTTTTCCTGGGGTAAGAAATGAAGAATGTGTTTGTGTGTTATGTTTTGCAGCAAAAGAGGGGAATCACTCTCGTAGAGGGCCGGTGTGGTAGTTTGTCCTCCCTCTAGTTATACTGACTTATTTAGCTAATTAGCTGTATACGCTAGTAGTTTACACCACAGTAAAGCACGTCATGGCAGGACCTAACAGCACTCTTCAGATGTCATTATATGGGCTTATCAATAACAGTGACAGATCACATTGACAGTTGGGCTGATTGAACAACTGAGAACAATAGTCAGTACGCAATGATTGGACATGGCCATCCCGGGAACAGCGTTCCCCACCCAATGCTTGTTGTTTTGTGCGCAAGACCTTCTTCTCGGAGCTCTTGCGATACTAACTTTTTGTGTCATGCTTTGATGGATGCATAAGTTGCTCTGGAGAACAGCATCAGACAAAGGAATCAACAGTGATAAATAAAAGCTGACAGCGATAAATGAAATGTGGAGACTGTGGAGAGGGGTGTGATCATGGATGTAGGCTTTTGTTAGCCAGGATTGGATGATGAGCAGAGCTAAGGCCTGAAGCAGGAGCCATTTTTATTTCCGCCTCGCTCAGCTCTGAGGATCTGACTCAAGTTTGCATTGTCTCCCACCAGAGTCCCGTCAGTTCCTCCTCTACGCCCGGCAGATCGAGATCCGGGGGGTGGACATCGACAACCCCTACTACAACTACATCATCTCCTTCACCATGCCGGATATCGACAACGTGACGGCGCTGGACTACGACGCGCTGGAGCACAGGATATACTGGTCGGACGTCCGCACGCAGACCATCAAACGCGCCTTCATCAACGGCACTGGGGTGGAGACGGTGGTGTCCGCAGGTGAGGTCCTGATCAGGCCCCAGAAACATGCAAATAAGTAGCCCCTGGATGGGTCACACAGAGTATGTCCTTCTGGGAAACAGAGTCAAGCCATGTGACTGGGAGTTTGAGTCCCTGCTGCACCATTATCTGCTATGGCCGGAGGTCTGCATTGCCAAGGCAACAATAGGCCCAGTCTTTTCCAGAGGGAGTTAAAAATAGGGGTTAACCTGGTAAAGTTTAAGTCTCATTGCAGCAACCAGCAACCAGAAGTTGGCCAGGTGCATGTGGATATAGAAGTCAAGTATATGTTAACTTTGTCATCTTCCAATGACATAAGCAATATTTAATCGCTTGTGCATCTGCAGTGTGGTAAAAAAGTGAGGGCTTGTCACATGAATTGGAAGAGTCATGCGTCATGGCTGGAGAGCGTTGCTACATGAGTTCAGGTGTGATAAAAGGGGAAAAATTAAAGAATTGCAAAAATCAGTTTAAAAACATTATTAATATTTGTATTACTGGTGATAATATGTGTTTTCCCTGACCAACCATGCCCCCCCTACCCCTATAGACCTCCCGAACGCCCATGGCATAGCAGTGGATTGGGTATCTCGGAACCTGTTCTGGACCAGCTACGACTCCAACAAGAAGCAGATCAATGTGGCCCGGCTGGACGGCTCCTTCAAGAACGCCGTGATCCAGGGCTTGGATAAACCCCACTGCCTCGTACTCCACCCCATTTTAGGGTGAGTGAGACCACCTCCCTACATTGGGACAGGATAACCACAGGTTTCCATGGGACCCACAGAAATCCGAGTGGGGACAAGACAGATAAATTACTAAATTAGCCTGCAGGGCACATTATTTAATTCATTTAATTAATTCATTCATTCATTTATTTTAGATTTAATTCATTCTGAATTGAGCAAAACCCATTTTAAATAGTTTTTCAAATATGTAGTAACGATAAAAGTATACATCAGGCTTGCTATTCAGCCAGTCAATATCCTGTAAGCAAAAAAGTCTCTAGTCTAATACCTAGTGTTGGAATGCTAGAGAAGACCACCTCATCATTTTTTACTTTATAATATTCTAACTGGTTTCTATTTTGTCTGGGATTGACTCTACAGAAAATTGTACTGGACTGATGGAGATAACATCAGCATCGCTAACATGGACGGCAGCAATCACAGTGTTCTGTTCACTGATCAGAAAGGCCCTGTAGGTGAGTATCTGTCTGCAGATAGTGGACAGTCACGCTTTTTCAAAGACTCCAAACATAGTACTCCAAGAGGGACTGAAGCTGCTCTGTAGGAGAAGGGTGGGCCGAGTCATAATCACTAGGTATTCATATATTCTAATTCATACATTATGGATTTTTGGAATGACCACCATGGATTTGGGCCTGTGGGTCTAATGGGTCTAATTAGAGATGTACTGTTGATTTGCCTGAATTCATGGGTCTAAATTTGGGTCGAGGTGGTTTCTCATTTCCAATTAAAACATGAACGAGTAGATCCTCTAGTTCTTCATGTCCAAGACACTTGCATCACTATACTGTGGTGTCCTCTAATAAAGCTTAGAAACTTGACTGGTCCAGTAGCCCTAACCAGTGCTATTGGTACTATCAATTCAAACTGGCTTTGGCTTAGAATTAGGCAACTAGTGACTGACTTTTTTTCTTTACAGAAATTTTTTGGCAGGTTAATTTTAGCCTTGAGCAACAAACATCAAACCCCCTTTCTCCCCTCCCTCACCCTCAGGCTTTAAAACCCTTCACATCTGCCATATTTTTCCTTGGCTTTGTGAGGGAAACGTCAGTAGAGCGTGAGGCTAACTGTACCTGTTGCTCTCTGGTCCTTTCCGTGCAGGCCTGTCCATCGACTTCGACGAGGAGCGCCTGTACTGGGTCAGCTCAGGCAACAGCACCATCAGTCGCTGCCGGCTGGACGGAACCGGCCTGGAGGTTATGGAGGGACTCAAGGACAAGCTGACCAAGGCCACGGCGCTAGGCATCATGGGTAAGGATGTATTCCAGGGTTGACTGCCTTCCACATCTCTAAAATGTCCATTGAATGCAGACATTTTTGTTTTTGTTGTTGCTAGTAACAACAATATACAATGATGTTGTTAGTTGTTATTGTTTTAATAATAATATTATTATTAATAATATTATTGTGTCAATTCTAACAGTGATAATACAACTGTTGTTCATTACTTATTCTGTGTCGAAATTTTGGAGTTCTTGTTTTGACTGATAAAAGGAACATTAAAAGGACATTGCTGTAACACAGTCTTTTATTGGTGCTTCTGTGAGCTGTGCACTGCTGTGATTGGCTGATGGGAGCTTTCTGTGCAGGAGACAAGCTGTGGTGGGCAGATCAGGGCACAGAGCAGATCGGGACATGTGATAAGAAGGACGGGGGAAACTGGAAGGTTCTGAGGAACAGCACATCTCCCATGATGCACATGAAGATCTACAATGAGACCGTGCAGAAAGGTAGGAACCAACGATTATGTGCGTGTGTGCAAGCATTCGCGCGGTGTTATAGTGTTTTGCTTTTTTTTGGTATCATGACTATATATTTGCTTGTGAGTGTCAGAGTTGAAGATTTCCTTTTTCTTACAAAATGCCAATGTGTGTGTGTCCGTCTATGTGTGTGTGACTTCCAGGAACCAACCTGTGCAGCGTGAATAACGGGGACTGCTCTCAACTATGCCTGCCCACTTCCGCCAATACACGGGCCTGCATGTGCACTGCCGGGTACAGCCTGAGGAGCGGCCAGAGATCCTGCGAGGGTAGGGCCCCAAACCAGCGACATGCACGCTAACACACAGCATCACACCCAACGCTAACACACACAAAGGTCAAAACTGTCGCGCTCAAACATCACTGCTCTCACCCACAACCATCGCACCTCTCACACGCAGCAACATACTTCACACACACTCACACACACAAACAAACATCACACATGAGGCCCATTCAAAGCACATAAATGTATGAACTACACCTTACACAGTGTATCCATTATATTGTATTCTCCCTTGATGAGCTGTGTTCAGGTAAGAAACCAGTGTTTTTTCTTACCGCCTTTTTATTATGTATGCATTTCCATTCTATTTTCGTGTCTTAATTCCTCCCCTTCCATTGCCACTCCTCCCTTGGTCTTGTCTGTAACTCCTGTCCACCCTTTCTCCTCCTCCAGGTGTGGGCTCCTTCCTGTTGTACTCCGTACACGAGGGGATCCGTGGAATTCCCCTGGACCCCTCTGACAAATCAGACGCACTCGTGCCGGTGTCTGGGACCTCCCTGGCCGTGGGCATCGACTTCCATGCAGGTGAGCCTGAGCGATCAATCGCTGTGACAATAAGGCCGTCGCCTGAGCACGTGGCGTTTTTATATGTGTCCCACAGCGCGCCTAGCCGTGTGCTGTCTCGGCGATGCCGGGTGTGTTTTGTTGGGCGTGCCTAGTGGGGTGTTAATGAGCTGAACGTTTGCTCTGACCGGCAGACAACGACACCATCTACTGGGTGGACATGGGCCTGAGCACCATCAGCAGGGCCAAGAGGGACCAGACCTGGAGGGAGGACGTGGTGACCAACGGCATCGGCCGCGTGGAGGGCATCACTGTGGACTGGATCGCAGGTCTGCGCAATGCACACACACCGACACACACATACTCACATACACAAAAGCATATGTACATGCATACACACACATACACATACACCCATGTACGCACACATATACACATATATATGTGGAGACACACATGGGCATGTACACACACACACTCACGCATTCAACCACACATGCATACCGTTATACGCATGCAAATGCACTCACATGCAAACCTCCCGTAGTCTTGATCACACATTCAAAAACATGCACAACCAGTACATCCATTTCACACAACATTGCAGATTCATTTACAGATTTTCAAAGGCATACACACACACACACGCGCGCGCACACACACACTCTTGCCTCTATCAGTTTAGCTTAATGCAAGCCGGATTGCCTCCCTAACCTTTCATGGAACCAAAACGCAGGGGAGAATCCTAGACCGCAGTCAGAGTGAGGGTTGTAATGCAGCAGGCTTTCAGAGGAGCCCACCAGCTCCCGCGGTTATTCCACTCACACACAGTCTGTGCAAGGTCACGGAGGTGGCAGTCACATGACCTGCGCCGCAGGATGAATAATGATTAATGCGGTGCTGCCAGTCCGCTCATCTGCACAGCTCACGGTTAGAGGTCAGCCCAATGATCTATATATGGGTCATTCTGTCAGAATTCACCCGCTATTCCTGCCTCACCCGTTTCCTGAATTTCCTCGTCCTGTTACTTCTACATATGTAATGAAGCCATGTAAAATGTGAAGGTCAAAGCTAGAATTAAAAGCTTTTGTGTTATGTTCTCCTTAACCCATGGAGGTTGCCTTAAATTTTGGCCCGTTTTTTAGGTAATGAAATTTATGGGGATTTGAACCCTGATTATTCCATCATAATGAGAGGTATAAAACCATATTTTCAGCTGTTTACATGGAACAAATGTTTCAAAGCACAGTTTAACAAAATGGAAATGGATAGGTTTCTATGCAGCCATATTTTCTGTATGTGAAGCCAAAGTCAAGAATTTTTTTCAGTACACATTTACGCTGTTGATTTTTTTTATAGGCCATAGTTGTGCGGTGTTTAGAAAATGTCAATTTTGAGGCAGATTAATGAAAATCAGCGCTTCTCCCGTAGGAAATATCTACTGGACGGACCAGGGCTTTGACGTGATCGAGGTGGCCAGGCTGAACGGGTCCTTCCGTTACGTGGTGATCTCTCAGGGCCTGGACAAGCCGCGCGCCATTGCCGTGCACCCCGCTAGAGGGTGAGACGCCATTTTGATGCCGTACCCTTTTCAAACCCCTTCCCCCCCTTCCCTCTCCTCTGCATGTTTAGCATGTGTAAAGTGGGCGTACGCGTACATGCAGACATGTGCATGCGTGTGCGTGTCTATGTTAATTCGTTGGTGTCTATTAACAGGTACCTGTTCTGGACGGAGTGGGGTCAATACCCACGTATTGAGAGGTCCCGCCTGGACGGCTCACAGAGGGGGGTACTGGTTAACGTCAGCATCAGCTGGCCCAACGGCATCTCCATCGACTACCAGGTACGAGCACATATACACACACATGTGCACAGTTAAGGATAACCTCAGACTTGGCTGCATTTTGGCAATGCCAGCGTTAATACGTGTAGTTTTGACACAAATAGCTCTGACACTGATTCATGAGCTGAGGAACGATGAGTCATTAAGCCCATAAACTGAAATAATTTTTCATCCTTATATACACACACACACACGCACACACATTTACTTAGCTGAGTGGAGAAACAGCCTTTCCCTGTCAGACACAGTTATAATGTGCACATTCAGCGTTGTAACTTTCCCGTATGCGCCTCAGGAGGGTCTGCTGTACTGGTGCGACGCCCGGACAGACAAGATCGAGCGAATCGACCTGGAGACGGGCCAGAACCGCGAGGTGGTCCTGGCCAGCAACAACATGGACATGTTCTCTGTGTCCATCTTCGAGAGCTACATCTACTGGAGCGACAGGTAGCGCCCACCGTGTTGCCATAACGCCTTTGATACGTACAGCCTTATGCTGAAACGTGAGGGGTCATTAATGAATGGAGACGGATTCAGCATTGTGGAAATATCAGTACAACAATTTCCGCCAAGATCTATTGGTTTTCCATAAATATTCTTTTTGGACAGTGGTGAGAATAAAGCCATAACATCACCATAGCAGCCATGGAAAACATTAGGACGATCTTAAATAAGAGGCCAATGATGTTGATTTCAGCAAACAAACACAGGTTTTTTCACGTCTCATCAAGTGTCAAGTTTCACCCTTAGTTCATCAAGTGTTTTATGGCTCGAATGCATCTTGTGTGAGTCACATTCAACAACAAAATTCTTTCTCTAGTTAAGTCGTATCTAGTTATACCTTATCAAAGGTCGGACAAACCTGGCAACCCAACCAGAGAAGCTCGTCACTCGCCATTTTTCAAACTCCTTAACAAGTGACATTGGCAGATGTGTACCTTAAACGCTCAGCTTGGCCTAGCCTCCCATATACGGCTCCATCACATGTAAATTCACTGTATGCAGAAACTCAATGGATAGGAATCTGATAGCCCACCATGCAACTTCTGTCTCGATGATCACATCAGATTTTTTTGCCATTAGCTGTATTTTTCATCTTTCTCCATGTGACTAAGTGTTGGCTCATGTCCTCAGTACATGTGAAATACACACATGTGATGTCACTAAAAAAATGGCACAGCAATTTCAAATGTTTACAAGCCAGTAGATTATAGGTTAAATTGTAAAAAAAAAAGTTTCTGTCACACTCTCCTTTTTCTCCATGTTCTCCAAAACCAACATTCCTCTGTCTTATAATTTTTTTTCTTCTCTTACATTCACTCTACTGTCATGATCTTTCTCCTCCATTTTCTCTCCTCATTTATTTTCTTACTGTTTATAGATATTTTATCCAACACGTTCAAAAATGATCTACTGAGGTAGATTACACTGTCTGTCTACCATGTTATGAGCATTACCTTCACTCTGGTCTGTAACATGTCAGGGGATTTCCCTTAGCCTTTATCCTGTCTGTAATGTGTTTGTACCCTTGTGAGTGAGTATTTCCTTACTGTCACTTGTCAGGACCCATGCAAATGGCTCCATCAAGAGGGGAAACAAGGACAACGCCACAGACTCCGTCGCCCTCAGGACGGGCATCGGGGTACAGCTCAAAGACATCAAGGTCTTCAACCGGGCCAGACAGCAGGGTGTGTCTCCCACCGAAAACATTTAAACCGAGGAAATGTGCGCGACTGAAGCGCTCAGCGTTTACAGACAGTACAGTATGATGGTAGATGATGAATGAGATCATAAATGATAGCTTGGGTTCAAGCATATGTGCTTAGAGCCTGATTTCCAATTTCCTAAAACATCCAGTGAGAGCAAAGCTGTTTTGTTGGTGTGAAAAAAAGAGTAAGAGATCACATGATTGGTTGAGGTAGTTTGTTTTCTCCAATCACAAATTATGTCACTGAAATTGCATGTGCAGAAATGTTAGCATTGTGCTAAAGGCTTTGATTAAACTGGCCCTTTGTCTCCTTAGAGACAAACGCAGCTTCAGTTCCTGGATTAATCTGTCGTGTTACAGCGTATTAAATGAGGGGGCATGTTTTACAGCATATTAAATGTTATCTTCAGCTCGGTCTGGTGGAGAAAGTCCAACGAAGTTTAAATCCAGGTTAAATCCAATGAAACTTTGTGCTTTAGGAGTGAGTGGTGCTGCAGATTGCAGCTGGCCTCTCCTGGTCATAGTACAGATCTCACTTTTTCCCTCTTTCCCTGCTAACGCTGGATAGTTTGTCGCAGGTTGTTTAGTTCCCCGAAGCACAACTTTTGGATGATATCAAAGAGAGAGAGAAAAGATCATTAATGATATACCAATCAGCTTTCTGGCTAATTAAGGACAGCAGTCTGAAATGCAAAACAGAATAAATGAATTTATTCATTGTATATACTTTATAAATATTCATTGTATATACATATAAAATGAAACATTATTTTGAGTATATTTAAGTATATCAACCAAATAAATAAAAACTTGTGATGTTCACTCAAGCAGTTGGCACTTGCTCAACGGATATTTTAAGGATAGACAGTTGGAAAGAGACCGTGCTGATATTGAAATTGATAGGTACAAACAGACATTAGAGGCAGTTTTCTGACTGTATATTATGTATCAGTATTCTTAATGTTGTATAGTATAGGATAGAGGCATACGCTATTCTATAGCCTACATTATTATGCAATGTCTTTACAATTTGTGTATTCCTGACATCTGCTTAAATATTAAATTCCTCGATCTCTCTTAAACAGAAACTTATCTTTTCCTGCCAGATATAGAAACATTTAATTGCATGGAAATCTTGTTAGCATCCGAAATAGCTATTACTCTGGCCAATATATTTTGATGTTTTAGTGTTTTAATTCAAAATTATGATACAAAAATGGTATTTTATATTTTATTAGAGACAACCTGAAAAGGAGATGAATTCAATCGAATGCATTGAGTCTCTTTAAAAACATATGTTTAATCAAAATTGACTCCTATCTCCCAAGTACATGTGCTGTTATATTTTACAAAAAGAACACATTCCGTTTGCCTATCTCCAGTAAAATATTCTCAAACAATATTGTCCAGTTTTGATTGAATAGCGTATGCTCTTAAAGTGAATAAGTCAGTTTGATTCAATACCGGCCAATGTGTGAGATAACTGATGGTGTGATCACTCAGTCATCATCAGATCAGTGATCAGTGATGACACTAGAGTTGCATTGGGTTCTATCATAACTGCTGTTTTGTTCCTCTCAGGGACAAACATCTGCAAAGACAACAATGGCGGCTGCCAGCAGCTGTGCCTTTACCGTGGCAATGGAGAGCGCACCTGCGCCTGCGCCCACGGGATGCTGGCGGAGGACGGCCGCAGCTGCCGCGACTACGACGGCTACCTGCTGTACTCGGAGCGGACCATACTCAAGAGCGTCCACCTGTCGGATGAGAGCAACCTCAACGCGCCCATAAAGCCGTTCGAGGACCCGGAGCACATGAAGAACGTCATCGCCCTCACCTTCGACTACCGCGGCGGAGGCGGGAAGGGGGCCAACCGAATATTCTTCAGCGACATCCACTTCGGCAACATCCAGCAGATCAGCGACGACGGCTCTGACCGCAAGACCGTGGTGGAGAGTGAGTGTTGTCTCCCTGTCCCCCCTCTCTTGACCCTGAAAATTTAGCTCCCTGCATTGAAATAGCCTGTAGCCATTCCTCACACTGTTAAGCTGTAATCTGCATTCCATGAGTCTCTTTTAAAAAAACCACATATTTTTAGATCTCATACAAAAAATAAACAAAAACCAAAGGTTTGAGAGCTGCAGTGCTGAGAGGTTGTGCTCTGTGCCACTCGGCATCCTAGAGCCCCACCCACATGGTTACCTCACCTCATTTTGTCCAACCATATGCTTTTGTAATGGGGAGCGTGGCCAGTCCCACAGCTGTTAGATCCCCCCCCCCCCCTTCACTCCTCCCACACAAAATCACAGACAACAGTGATGATGCAACGAAAACTACAAAGCTACCCCCCTCATCCCCCTATGTTAATATTTAGCTTTAAATACATAAATTAAAGGTTTCAATGACCAAACTGGAAAATCCTCTAGACAGAAACAACACGAAAAACCAGCATTTTTGCATTCCTGTCGCGCCTCTCCATGTTTTGAAAGGACATTCTGTGTATCCTAAGGGGTTGGAGTCGAAACCACCGTAGACATGCAGCGTCTTCTGTTCAGAACAGAATCAAAACAGCAGATATTTCTCCACATTTATTTCTCAGACATATTCAGACACGTTCAGTTGGAGAGATGGCACCATCATCTATTGTAACACATCACTTTAACAAAAAAGTCATTTTAAACTGTTCATGATAGCTATTAGACATGCTCAGCAGTTTTATGCTTCAGGTGACTTTCTGTCCTGTAAGTAATGATATACTCTATCATTTCAAAGCAGTAATGAAGTAATTGTTTTCCATGTAATGACTTCTGGAGAAACTAATGGCATTCCTTTCTCAGAGGTACATGTCTTTCACTCAAAAATCTCACAGCTTTGGTAGCGGATCACCTGCCTACAGGACAACATGACCTCTAGATTCCGTTCCGTCAAAACACATTTTCAAATGACCCTGAAAATCCGATGAGCAGGGCCCTAAGGCCCTGAAGTCATACACACTGAGAGTCTGAACTGACTGAGATCAGACCGGGATGGGAATCTCACCAGTGCTGATAAAACTGTTGTGTGGGCTGTAACCTTCAGCAGTCCCAGTTATGAAGGCATCATGCTAGCGTGACGCTGTGTCAAAACAGTCCTCAGGGCTGCTGACCCTCACTCCCCACTGACTTCTGCATGGCCTGGGGTTCGATACCTGTCTGTGGTACCTTTCTTTACTATGACCCCCCCCCCTCTTCTTTTAAGTGAAGAAGAAAAATGCTTATGGCGGGTGCGACTGCCCCCTCTCCTTTTTAAAGAATAAAACAATTATGCTGTAGCGAGGTTATTTGTAAATGCTAATAATTGCTTCCTGGGAAATCCTTGTCAAATGCTGCTTTCCTTGGGACGTCCGCGATCTTGGCTCCCCACTAATTCAGCGGGGGACGGGGGGTGAGCCAGCTCCATGGGCTCTGGAGGCCTGATGGTGTCCTTGACGCCCCCCCCTTTGCAGCATGACCCCCTTCGGCCGCTGCCCCTGAATAGCCTCAGAAGATCTTTCCGGAACTTGCTGGACAGGAACACGTAGAGCACGGGGTTGACGATGGTGGAGGATGCGGCGGCCAGACGGGCGAAGACAGAGAGGGCGCCGTAGCGGGCCGAGCTGATCGCCGTCTCCCCCACCAGGCAGAAGAAGCGAATGTAGGATGGCAGCCAGCAGAGGGTGAAGGCCAGTACCAGTATGGCTGAGGTCCTGGTCACCCGCGTCTGGTAGAGCTCCAGTCGGGTCGCGGGGTCTGCCTGGCGCTTCCGCCCCAGGAAGCAGTAGATCCCGCCATACGTGATCATGATGACAGTCAGCGGCAGCGCAAAGGCCAATAGGAAGTGGGAAATGGAGTAGGCCAGCTGTTGACGGACATCCGCCAGGAAGGCGAAGCAGTATAGTGGACCGGACACGCCCACTGTGCGGTAGACGAGCTGTGGAGCTGCCAGGGCGGTCGCCGGCACCCAGAGCGCCAACACCACCAGACGCAGCCGCCCACGCCTCCGCCAGCGGTATGCGGAACTGGGCCGCACCACCGTCAGGTATCGGGTGATGGCCAGGGCAGCCAGGGTGAACACACTGGCAGAGGAGCAGGCCACGCCCAGGAAGCTGACAGCCTTACACATGAAGTCGCCAAACGGCCAGCGGCCCAGCGCGGAGGCAGCGGTGTGGAAGGGCAGGCAGGTCAGCAGCAGCAGGTCGGCCGCGCTCAGGGCTAGCAGGAGGGTGTCCGTCGCCGCAGGCAACCGTCCCCCAGCCCTCCGTCGCCGGCAGCCTGTGAGGATGACCACCACTAGGCTGTGACCCACCACCCCCATGACCAGAATCACAGTGTCCAAAACAGGCACCAGCACCCGCTCCACCTGCCACGCCCCCACCGTCTCGTTCCCAAGCAACTTATTGCCATCACCCATGGAGAACCAGCAATGGCACAAATGTCCGGCAATTATACAGCCCAACTGATAGTGACAAGCGATAAGTTGAATTGCAGTTACCCTGATTGTTTGATAAGAACAACCAACAACTAGACCGGCCCTACAGCACTGTCTCAGTCACACAGGATAGTGAAGGTTGGCTCCTTTATGTTGCATTTCTTTAGGTTATATTTCCGTCCTCCAGTGACAGAAGCCCTTGGGTGATGGTAGTTATGGCAAAAGTTTTGAGGCTGGAAATTTGAAGTGCCGTTTTGACCGTGATGTCCTTTCTTTCCTGGTCTGTCCAGTGACTCAAAGCCTGGGATCAGTTGACAAGTTGTCATTTCCCTTTTAGACATTGCCTCTATTCTTTTTGGTCTTACTTTTTAGGTTTCGACCCTTCATTTCCTGGAGCTTTAAAGAAGTTTGACCATGGAGTCCCATCTCATAATTGAGATGATGACAAAGCATAAGTCCCTCTGGAATCCACGGGTCAAGGTTTATGTTTTAAGAGGCTTTATGACAGAAAAAATCATTCTAATTAAAAGATCTCAAATGGGTACTGGGTCACTCCAGGTACCAAACTTTCACACAAGTACAAATAAACATTTTACTTTTGCCATTATGGATTTTCTTAAACAAAGCAGTGCAGTTTCTAGGATTCCTCAGCATTCTTGTGCTAGAAACCAACAAGCAGGAACAAAAAGGCAGAGAGATTTTTTTTTTACTGGCTTTCTGTGTGAGCTCCGCTTCATGGCTCAGAATCCTGGAATGTAGCTGTCATAGTGACACACCATATCGCTTCCTGAGAGACCGAGGTTTATTCCGATTATCTGCTCTTGAACCCTTGGTTCTCCTTTCCCACGAATCCCTCAGAAGGATGGAGCTGCCGGAAGACGAGGTCCCGAACCTGGGGAACCCTGCCTGATTTTCTGTCGGAATCAACCAGATCCGACTCTCCAGCGCTCTGTCATATCCGTGTTCCCGAGCTCAATCCGATCTGCCCTGTAAAATCAGTGCAGTCCGCCTATCCCTGAGGTCTCAGTGAGTCAGCTTTACTGATTAACCAGCGTCGTATTTATCTTATCCTCCCTTTGTTTGCTGTGCCACACAGTCCCAATGCTATGAACCTTCCAGGAATGCCAGGACCGGGGACACATGTGGGACCAAATCCGAAAGGAAACAATCCATACAGATAATCATAAACTTTATTTAAAAACAACACCCGTTAGGACGGCGATGTCTTTCACCTCGCTGTGCGTTTGGGCTTTGTTACTCCTCCCTAACCCCCCCCATCTCCCCCCGCCTCCAATGTTTAGTGGCCTTTTCATTTAATGACAGGTAATTATTGACTTTTACCGGAGTGCACATGCCTGTCTGGAGTGTCCGGCCTTTTTATCGTGGTGCGATTACGGCAATAAAAAACAAAGTGCCTGTCATGGAAAGCAAGAGTGGAGTGATTGCAAGAAGAAGCCTTTTCAAGAGCTCATAAATTCTGCTTTCAGCATTTCCTGCTCCCGTCTGTGACAGCAAGAAGTAAAGAGTACATCACTTTTATGGCTTTTCAGCCATTTTATCTCGACCTCATCTTTTCAGAAATGTTCAAAGTTTAAAAAGTGATTAGGCTGGAAAGGACGGTCAAGTGCTACTTTTTCCTGTTTTTCTTCTACCCCTTGAAGGTTTTTATGATTCTAAAATTGGATTGGCCTTTGCAATGGGGAGAGATCAGCTTCAAAGCTGGAAAATCTAAATAGAATGTGACTCAAATATGCATCGTGATCCGTAAGTGTAAAACCCAAAATGTAATTTTC
Organism: Albula glossodonta; assembly: GCA_019788955.1. NCBI lineage: Eukaryota > Metazoa > Chordata > Actinopteri > Albuliformes > Albulidae > Albula > Albula glossodonta. Next base: position 26,841,064 of record JAFBMS010000004.1, on the reverse strand, counting down.
TCATGAAGCTGCTTGATCCAGGTCCAAACTCCTGTCCTGAGCTCTAAAGTCCCTGGACAAGCTTCACACACAGCATAAGACAACCCGCCAGCCACCCTGACTGCCTTCAGCCCCATAACCACAGTGAGCATGCTTCAGGAGGAAAGGGAGGTACTGAAGCCACCTGAGGATTGTGATAGGTTGTCCCCAACAGCCTATCGTAGGTGGACAGGTCATTCAACTTTGTTCCTGTCACTTGCTGGCCCCAGCCTAGGCACTGATGACTGTTGACCCCATGGAGGGCTGGTTGTAACTCAGTGATGATTAAGATGAGTGGAATGGACTATGAACAGAGCAGTATGTGGTTGAAGGGCCTCCACCTCCTCCATACACCTCTCTGCATGTACGATCACAGATCTTAAGCCAGTCGCAGCTGGATATGCTATACTCTGTTTGGGTTTAGACTGAAAGAGGACACAAACCTCTCGTTTTCCCTTAAGACATGTAGTAAACCATCGGTGGAATGAATGAAAGCACATAGCATGTCCACAGGTGCTATAGTAAAACCAAAGCAATGTTGGCAAACTAGCTTTCAGCTTGGATGATGCACACAAGCTTAGTTTAATTGATTTAATAATAATTAAGTTCATCCCTTCTGTTTTACACTGTGGACTCATTGCAAGTCAGCTGCATCTGTTGCTTTACATGTGTTGATTCTCAGTGACTGACTTTTCCCAAGATGATTCACTTAGATTCTGGCTTGGATTCAGTCAAGATGTGGTTTTGCCGTTGTATTAACAGAAATGGAAGAACTGTGATTTCAGTGTTTCGGCCTGTGAAGGAAAAAGCAGCTGGGGCCGAGAAGTGGAGTGCTGGATTGTGATGGATTGGCTAGGAGCGGTTTCAGAAATACATTTAAACGGTAGCGTATAGACACCCTCAACAAGGTGTCTGAGGTGACTGCTGTATGCTGGAGTGACTCCTTGTATCTTAGAGAAAAGTAAGAAATATGTGGCAAACATTGTCAAAATAGTATGTAAGAGAATCTGAAATTTGTTTGAGTGATTTGGACCCAGAAGCACCTTTTTTATGTATCTTAGCCAGGTCTAAACCAGATTCAGTTTGCCTTTCCTCTCAATAACTTCAAAAAGCTAGGTGTGGCTATCAATGTAGATAGGTAATAATGGATTATATCAAAAAAGTTTTGTATAGTAAAGTGAGATACTAAATGTAGTTGAGATTCAGGTTCATTTCTCTATCCCTATTATCAGACTGAACTTATTGTCCATTCAGCATCATTGTGAATAAAGTTTTTTTTGGGAAGTTCCATTTCTGTATCTCTGTCTGTGGAATAATGAATCGGCATGAATTATAGTGTGTTGTGGAAGTGAAATTAGCGCGTACATCCAGTCAGCCATGAAATGAGAGTAAGACGCTCACTCGCGCAGCCCGCCTTTCTACCAGCGGGCCTGGTGGGCCCTCGATTGTGGAGCGATTAACCCCCGGCATCGCACAATCTGTTCCCCGTCTGTGGCCGTCTTTCACCACGCAGCTCCAACGGCTGGCGGGAGAGAGTAGCAACAGTGCCTGTTTCTGGATTACCGTCTAGGGGAAACCAAAGGCATCCGGAACATTCTCTTCAGCGAGGCGGGCAATTGGGGAGCGTGTAAGCCCCTTAAAACTCTGCGTGAGGTCTGTCTGTGATAGCAACACTGTTGAGAAGTGGGGGGGGGGGGGGGGGAGTCTAAGAGTGGAGAGAGAGATCCAGTTAATGGCCTCTGTAATCCTGAAAAACATTCCACGCCCAGCATCCACGCATTGCCTGCTGTGTGTCTTGTGTTGACTCCACCACGCCTGCGACATGGGCCAGCAGGGGCCTTCGTTTTTCCTCTTTTTTTCTTTCCCCCCATTTTTGCCACCCAAATGTGCTGAACTGTTTAGCTTTCTGCGGGCAGCCCCACCCCACTGAGTCAAGAGGTGCCCATGAGCACGCATGTGGATTGGTGGAATCATGACGACCCCACGCTTCATTCCACACTGCAGACAAAGTCAGCATATACTTGTTCTTGTTTGATCAGTATCTGTGGAGTGGCCGATAGAGAGTGATGAGGCTAATGAACCCAACCAGCTTGTACCTTGTCTTAACCGGCAAGGCTGGGCCGACTGTTGCCTCACCAATGTGAATCTTAGGCTATAGCCTGTAACGGCACAGCTGGGATTCAAATAGCCAATCACAGGGCTTTAACAAATGTCTACTGCATCAGCCACACAGCGGTCCCCAGGGGCCTTCACTGTTGTCACCCAACGGAGTCCTGCTGATTTAGTCTCCCCTCCTCCTGCAGATGTGGGTTCAGTGGAAGGGCTGGCCTACCACCGAGCCTGGGACACCCTGTACTGGACCAGCTACACCACCTCCACCATCACCCGCCACACGGTGGACCAGAGCCGCTGGGGGGCCTTCGACCGCGACACCGTGGTCACCATGTCGAGTGACGATCACCCCCGCGCCTTCGTGCTGGACGAATGTCAGAGGTAAGTGCCATTGGTGTGGGGTCACTGTAAACCATACCAGCCCATTTGGAAAAATGTTTTACAGTGCAATACAGGCACTTAGCAGATACTCTCATCCAGGGTAAAGTACAGTCTGGATAAGAGACTTGCACAGTCTGCCTTTTTACATACCACTTATGCACAATATACATTTTATTGAATCAGTTTTAGGCAAAGTGGAGCACAGTGGAGCCCTAGGTAGAAAGTGAAGCTGTAACCTCTTAATTATAAGCCCAGCTCCCGAACCATTATACTACGCTGTAACCACTGAGCTCCAAGCCCAGCTCCCTAACCATTGCACTACACTGTAACCTCTGAGCTACAAGCCCAACTCCCTGACCATTATTTTACACTGTAACCTCTGAGCTACAAGCCCAGCTCCCTAACCATTGCACTACACTGTAACCTCTGAGCTACAAGCCCAGCTCCCTAACCATTATACTACACTGTAACCTCTGAGCTCCAAGCCCAGCTCCCTAACCATTATACTACACTGTAACCTCTGAGCTATAAGCCCAGCTCCCTAACCATTATACTACACTGTAACCTCTGAGCTACAAGCCCTGCTCCTTAACCATTATACTGCACTGTAACCTCTGAGCTACAAGCCCAGTTCCCTAACCATTATATTACACTGTAACCTCTGAGCTACAAGCCCAGCTCCCTAACCATTATACTACACTGCAACCTCTGGGCTCACTTGTTCCTAGCACAGGGATGCACACTGAAATATGGAATCAGGTTTGCATTGTGACAGAGACGACTGTGGCTAAGAATAATGCAGGGAAGCAAATACTCCATTATATCACTGCTCTGTCATCTCATCTCATAACTCCTCCCCCGGTCCCTCTGTTGCCCAATCGCATCCCTTCAGCCTGATGTTCTGGACCAACTGGAACGAGCAGTCTCCCAGCATCATGCGGGCCTCGCTATCGGGGGCCAACGTGCTGGTGATCATCGGCGATGACATCCGCACGCCCAACGGCCTGGCCATCGACCACCGCGCCGAGAAGCTGTACTTCTCCGACGCCACCCTGGATAAGATAGAGCGTTGCGAGTATGATGGTTCCCACCGTTATGTGAGTGACCCCGTTAACCCTCTCCAGCCCTAGCCCCCCCCCCCCCCAAACTGTTATGTGAGTGACCCTCTTAATCCACTGGTAAACCCCCCAGTGTCAGTGATCCTGTTCACCCTTCCTCGTCATTACTACATGAGGTGATTGAGGTTTTTAAAGGCTGTAGTGAATAACAACCTGATAGCAATTTGATAAATAATTCACCTGTTTACCTGAATGTATTTGGTTGTAAACACATTCTGAAGATACTTTCCATCAGAAAATCCATACTGCAGTTTTACATCACATTCGATCAACAGATGCTGTTTTCCTCAGTGCGAGAGAGCATACACACATCCACATTAGTTAGGTAATGAGGATAAGGAGGGTAAACTCATTTCAAAGTCGCCACAACCTTACCCCCCCATGCTCTCTTACAGGTGGTCCTGAAGAACGAGCCGGTTCACCCGTTCGGCCTGGCCGTCTACGGCGAGTACATCTTCTGGACCGACTGGGTGCGGAGAGCCGTTCTCCGAGCCGACAAGTATGTGGGCGGAGACATGAAGGTCCTGCGGGCGGACATCCCCCAGCAGCCAATGGGCATCGTCGCTGTGGCCAACGACACCAACAGCTGTGAGTTTCATTGGAGACATTAGGGGGTTCACCTCTGTCTGGTGACCTGTGCAGGAGGGTTTGGCTGAGGATAGCTGAATCATGACCACTATCGAAAGTGAATCCGTAATATGAGCGGCTTACGTTTCTAAACACCATCTGTTGCTTACTGAAGCAATTTTGGTTAAGCACTTAGATTAAGGATACAACAGCAGTACCCTACCTGCAAAATGGAACCCATCATCTCTGAGTTGCATGGCCAGCTCCTCAACCTATGTACTCCATTGCTGCCATGCCAAAGTCATTGGTTATTTAACCTGGTCACATGGTCTGTGTCACAGAATCAGTAATCTACTGCACAGTACAGTGGAATAATGGAAAACAAAGGGATAAGAGAATTAATTTTTTTGTTTTATTTAACCTTTATTTTACCAGATGAGACCAACTGAGACAGAATCTCTTTTGCAAGGGAGACCTGGCCAAGAGGGCAGCTCAGTTAAAAGATATTACAAGGAGAACAGCACATTAAAATAAAATACAATTCAGTACAAACAGACACAACTGGGCCAAATATTTACATTTCTCTTTAGGTCCCCACTTTTCACTGATTTCAGGTGAGGGTGAGCAGGTGTGTTGCTAGGGCTAAAGGCAGAGATACAGTCTCGCTCTCTTTACACAAGCTGTCCTGTGGGAGAGCAGAGATAACTAAGAAACAGAAGCAATTTGAGATTGTGAAAAAGAGCCGGAATGAGCTTGTGAAACCCGAGACCTCTGAAAATCGTCACCCAGAGAGGCTCTCCTGTCATCTTTCCTCATCTTTTTCCCCCTCGCTCGGTCTTTCTAATACATCTGCTGACGATCTTCCCTTCAATCAATTTCAACATAACCTCCTCCGTCCATCTTTCAGTTCAGTGCCGTTAGCTCTGTTGTAATGGCAGCTGTGTTCCCCTTTGCCTTATTTTCCAAGCTTAAGATGCTTTATTGTCAGAAAATACATACATAAATATTGTCAAAGCATAATACAATACATTGTACATGAAAACATGAACACAATAAATAGTTCAGGGTGGCGTCATACATGTGGATCATTGCGATAAGAACAGCAACAACACATAATACTGATAATTTTTATGTTAGCACTACTTCAACCACTACCATTATTTCTGCCACAGCTGCGATAACACTAATGATAAGTGAAATAGTTATATTAAATTAAAATGATTATGACAATACAGACCGATCATTAAAGTGATATTGATAATGATATTAAAATACTTTCCACATGACGTACATGATATACATAAAATGTATCTCAACAGAGATACATTTTATGTTTTACATTTTATTTTATTAATCTTATTTAGAGATTACTCAGTGTTCGTTTAGGTGATGGCAGGTTGAAATGTAATGTGCTGCAGCTGGGACACTTGGTTCTCTCTTTCTCTCTCTCTTTCTCTTTCTTTCTCTCACGCTTTCTCTCTTTCCCCCTCCTGCTCTCTTCCTGCTCCCCTGGGAGTCAGTCGCCTGACGAGGCGTGAGGTGGTGCTGGCGGCAACCAAATGGAATCCCATTTGCGCAATGTCGGGTCGCATTAGTCACCACGCAAGAGAGCACCACACCCCCTCCCGCCCCCCACCCACACCCCCATGTCCTTCCCCATCACAGGGGATGAGGCCCAGTGCGAGTGACAGGCCTGTCGACTGTCCCGAACCGAAAAACGTCTCCACTCAGATCACGCTCCAGCAAGCTGCGTTCCCTCTCTCTGTATTCCACTGATGGAGACCTCAGGAGCACGATTCTACTTAAATCTGCTCCCTACAGGGGGAATCCAACGCAAAAAACTCAATATGTCATTTATTACTTATGAAATACATATATAATCAACTCCTGAGAGGTATGGGGGAGCACCATTGGCTGTTACTTCAGAAACTCATAATCTGTTTTTCTGAGATCGCGACAGAAACTCTTGCTTTTGTTTATAACTCAAAGTATACATTTTTTAAACAAGACAAATATATGCCACAACTACTCTTCTGCTTTCTGTCAATATAACATCCATTTATGGTATGTTTTAGGACAGTTTTGTCAATAAATCTGATCTGAGAATATTGTTCACTGCTCCAGACGTACAGTGAAGCATTTTAGGCCAGTACCTGTGCAAGACTGACGCACGGTATCAGATTTGAACATCCCTAATAATAAATAATAACTGCTATGCATCACTGTTACTACTTATTGCTTAGTAGGACTCACAAGTCGACTTTTATCGTGACATGATTGGGTACTATAACAATATGACAAATGCATCAACTATAATATAACAAATCTTATAAAATAAACAGGGTGACAGTTTCGGCTCGCCCCTCCGAAAATATTGCTTGCTCCATGCAAACGGAAACAATACACTAAGTGTTCCTCTTGCTTTAATGCAGGTAAATACTTGACATCCAGCTAGGTTTTGTACGCGAAATGCTGCTCTAGCACATTTCCGTATAGAATGGGTGTACTTTCCACGACCAAGCGGCCTTCTACACTCGTTATGATGGATGTTGTGACTAAACACCCACATGAGGTCAATTAAAGGAGAGTTATTGGGCACAGAACCCTGTGTACGAAAGCATATTTACAGAGTCCGTGTGATTTATCAACAGAACCGTGTGTATGTGGTGCATTCATAACTTAATAATGCATGCCAAAGTGTTTACGTCTGTGAAGGATTATGTGTTTTGGTGCGTGCTGCACTTTAGAATAACTTGTTGTTGCGTAGAGTTTTATAAAAAGGAGATCCCTGGTAAGAGCTCACTATGAGAGTGAGAGACCGAAGGGAACGCCGCACTTGAGCGCAAGTCGGAATTTGGCCATTGCAGGCCACCCTCCAGGTCACGCAGTTATATGGTACAGTTATATAGTCTTTTCCAGTATGGTTTTGTAAGCTAGTGAACATGTGGAAATCCTTAGAGCCTGCAGCCTATAGTATGGACGTGTCTGTGTGTGAGGTTTGCCGCTAACCATGCGATCTCCCCGCAGGCGAGTTCTCCCCCTGCCGAGCGAACAACGGAGGTTGCCAAGACCTGTGCCTGCTCACCTCCGAGGGGCGGGTCAACTGCAGCTGCCGTGGCGACCGCAAGCTAATGGAGGACAGCACTTGCACTGGTGAGTAAAGCCAGCTAAACCAAAGATTCTCTGTGTCCCTTAGTCCAATAGCCCATGGTTCCTAGCAGTGCCTGCCAGCTGTGAACACAACAAACCCTGAAATAGTACTTGTTTGGCCACTCCTCCTTTCATTTCATTATTGGTAATTGTACCACTGACTGCCAGGGAAGACAAAGCCTACTGTTTGTTGAGAGTATTTATGGAATGGCAGATACAGTGAAGTTGATAAGCGCTGAGATTTATCAAGACTATACATTTGCTCACCACAACAGCCGTGAACACCACTTGTAACAGCGTGGACGAGTTTGAGTGTGGAAACGGAGACTGCATCAACTACAGCCTGACCTGCGACGGCATGGCGCACTGCAAGGACAAGTCAGACGAGAAGCAGTCCTACTGTGGTATGCTCTCTGAGGATGGGTTTGTGTGTGTGTGTGTGTGTGTGTGTGTGTGTGTGTGGGTGAGAGACAGAGTGTGTAAAAGACTGGATTAATGTGTTAGCGAAATGAGAAAGTGCATTACTTAGTGAGTCAGTGCATGTCTGAATGGGAGTGTGGGTTTCTATAGGTGTGTGTGTACTTGAGTATGAGAGTGTGTGTAGTTTATGTGTTTGTGTGTGTGTGTGTGTGTGTGTGTGTGCATGTCTATATGTGTGCTTGAGTGGGAGTTGTTGTGTGTTCATGACAAACAGAGCTGCCTGTCTCAGTCGCAGCACTATGCGATAGGGTGTCTCAGTCACAGGCTGTAGCACTTATATTATGGCTTGTTCGACTGTGTGGTGATACTGTAATTTTGGCACTGCACCTCGTTAAATTCTGCACCCTCCCTCTTTGCGTCCTCCAGCCAACCGCGTGTGTAAGAAAGGCTACAGGCGCTGCGTCAATGGCCGCTGCCTCGCCCATCGCTTCTGGTGCAACGCGGTCGACGACTGCGGGGACAACTCCGACGAGCTGCCCTGCAACGGTGAGAGTCCCACCCTCGCCCACTCTTTCTTTAATTCTGCGTGGAGGCATGGCTTTGAGCCACAGCGGTGACATCATCATCTCTCCCATGTCTCACAGCGACTATGTGCACGGCGGAGGAGTTCCAGTGCCGAAACGGAGGCTGCATCTCCAACACCAGCCGCTGCAACCAGGCGGTGGACTGCGAGGACGCCAGCGATGAAATGAACTGCCGTAAGTCCACCTGACAGCAGGGCTCCATGGTGTGAGACAAAGGCGCAGTTGGTCCTCCACACCAGAGGGGCAGTAGAGTAAAAGTGATATTGAGATTAACTGATGTATATCTTTGAGACCGAAGTCCTCCTGTCAAAAGGGGCAGTACAGTAAATGTGTTGTCGAGATTAACTGCTATGTCCAGCAAACCAAAGGGGTGATTGATATAAAAAAAATATAACCGTCTGGAATCGTCTTGTATTTGACTTTTATTTGGACCTCATCTCCTCCACTGCCTCCCCCTTACTCCAGCTGCAACTGACTGCTCCAGTTACTTCCGCCTGGGGGTGAAGGGCTTGTCGTACCAGAAGTGCGAGTTCACCACGTTCTGCTACGACTCGTCGTGGCTCTGCGACGGCTCGAACGACTGCGGTGACTTCTCTGATGAGAGAAACTGCCCAGGTGACGCACGCAAGACCACGCCCAGGCTTGACATCACTGTCGCAATATAGCCCATATTGTCCAGAACAACAGCAAATGCATGAGACCAGACTGAAAACTGTACACTTTTGCTTCTTTGCACATTGCAGCACAGGTATAGAAATAAAGCTGAAAGATAGCATCATTTCAAAATACACTCCAGTGCATAGGAAAATACCAGTCCATCTTTCTCTCTCAGAAAGTACAACTAATTAAATTCTCTTTTTCCGCTACATTGGGCCCCATTGATTTTGTTTATTTTCATGCTTCTCCTTAATGAGGTGCTTTGGGTTATGGGCACTGGGACCGTTAAGCTTTCATTAAGATGGAGCTTTGTCCACAAATGTAGAACAAAGACTGTTTATTTTGACCAACTAGCATAGCCAAAAATGTGAACGTAGGTGGGCCTAGAGCTTGGTAGTCGGGCCTAGCATTAACTCTACCAATCAGATTCACTGGTTCATAATACATTCAGAAATCTTTCATTCTGATTGGGTGGCCCATGTAGGCCTACCTATAGTTACCCAGGTGATTTGAAAAATGTATTTGCCATTCAAAAATTTTAAAAATGCTATATTATTCCCAGTCACCAATGTTCCCAGACTAATTTGATGTGCCATATCTGCTTTGCCTGCGCAGAAAAGAAGAAGACCAAATGTCCCGTCAACTTCTTTGCCTGTCCCAGCGGCCGGTGTATCCCCACGAGCTGGACCTGCGACAAGGAGAACGACTGCGAGAACGGGGCGGACGAGACACACTGCGGTCAGTGGAGCCACCTATACAATACATACACACACACACGCACTACAATAAATATCACCCTACCTCTCGTCTGTCTGACACACACACACACACACACACAAGCACACTACAAAACACCCAAACTAGTGTCCCTAAACCAGGAAATTTAAAGTTGGGACTCAATAAAACTCACTTAGTCTGGGATTCAGTCACCTTTTGTCCTCAAACTTTACTTTCAATTGAACAAGAGTATTACTTTAGTGATCCAATAGAGGTAGTCGAAATATGCTAGGCTACAGTACACAGCCTTCCTCAAGTCTTTATAACCTCTAGGTAGGGCAAAGAAGGTGTTTATTGATGGTTTTTCTTAGTTTCACATTGTGCCATATAGCCTGCTGCGCTTACTGTTAAAAGTGCAGACATCTGCTGTAGAAGGTAAAGCATCAGTTTTTAGGATGGCTCTCACCTGATCTCCCCGCAGACAAGTTCTGCTCAGCCACTCAGTTCGAGTGCGGGAACCACCGCTGCATCTCGGACCGCTGGGTGTGCGACGGGGCGGACGACTGCGGCGACGGCACGGATGAGGACAGCAGATGCAGTGAGTCGCCGCCGGTGTCCTGTGCCCAGATTCCCCTTGGTGGGGGAGGGGGCTAAACTACTGGGCCGTGAGCGGGTTGCACTCCGCTCGGTCAAAAACAACGTCACTTTTCAGGATGTTTATGAGCAGCCTAAACATGGCACTGACCCCCCCATCTGCTAGTCTCTTAGTGATATGGCCACTATATGGCAAAGAGTGGAACATTATAGCTAAAGCCATGTAAATAAAGAGCAGAGGTGCTTTGTCAGGGAAAACATCTGTCTGAATGTAGTTTTAATGAATACACCTCCAGTGTTATGTAATTAATAGTGGTGTGTGTGTGTGTGAGTGAGTGAGAGAGAGAGAGATATATTGAAAAGATATCCAACACCATTTGATGGTGTAACCTCTTGTTCAATATCAGTTTCTGCATTCAGTCATGTAAGCATCACTCTTTGCAAAAAGAAACACTAAAAAGAACTTTCCAGAACCGATGCTGATGACCTCATCTGTCGATGTGGTTCATACCCTTTCAACTTCATCTTGTTTCCCCCACCCCCACCCCACCCCAAAGAAAATAAGACCTGCAGCCCAGAGGCATTCCAGTGTCCTGGGTCCCATGTTTGTGTCCCCCAGCGCTGGAAGTGTGATGGGGACAAGGACTGTCCCGACGGAGCGGACGAGAGCGTCAAGGCCGGATGTGGTGAGACGCGCTTCTCCAAAGACCAATACAAATACTGTTGGATTGTATCCAATAATAGAAGTTTTCTGGAGTTTTACAGTTATCGTGGCCCATTCCAACAGTGTTTGTAGTGCGTATAGAAGTATGTTTTCAGTCTTTGTTAGCATTCATATATCGATGATAATATTCAACTATTATATTTTATAATGACTCTCTTGGAAAAATATTTCAAGACCATTTCCATACTCTCTAATATTGAGCGTATGTGACTCACATCATCCTTCATAATTACAGCTATTCTTAAAAACGATAATCCGAATGAATGTGAATTTAAAGAGCACAGTACCGGACGTGTGTATTAAGGGCACAGTTGAGTCAACTGGAGACAGTAAGGTAGCACTTGAAGATGAAGGTAATTAAACCCTGGAGAGGAGAGGTTGATTAGACTGGCACACAGATCCAATAATGAGCCCGCTGCAGGCTGTCTGTACAAGGGAGTACTCTTAAAAATAAGAGCAACACATTAAGATTAAACTTCAGAGACGCTGTATGGCTCTATGAATGAAAGTACGTTTTGGAAAACGTACTTTCTTATATCTCAGGTGATGATACCTCTTGTGAGTTATCATGTTAGTTTTTCCTTGGCAATAATGTATGTGGTGTGCATTGTTAGCATGGCTGTTAATGTTTTAAATACTGACAGCGGACAGTGTGACTTTTAGAGATGTTAGAGATTTTGAGTAGGTTTGAGGTAACAGAGGGCAGGAATATCGGTGCTGCTCGTCTGTATGGTTGTTCAGCGGCTCTCTTCCTGTCTGTCCAGTGTTCAACAACACCTGCGACGAAGCCGAGTTCATGTGCCAGAACCGACAATGCATCCCCAAACACTTCGTCTGTGACCACGACAACGACTGCGGCGACGGCTCTGACGAATCGCTCGAGTGCGGTGAGCGTGCGACCGGATTGGCAGGTCATGTGACTGCCACTCAAGCTTGTGACTTCGCTGTTGGCTGTTTTCTTAAACTTGCCCCCTCTGCTCCTGACCTTTCCGCAGAGTACCCCACGTGCGGGCCCAACGAGTTCCGCTGCGCCAACGGCCGGTGCCTCGTCCAGAGCAGGTGGGAATGCGACGGGGAGTTCGACTGCCACGACCACTCGGACGAAGCCCCCAAAAACCCACACTGTACCAGCTCAGGTGACCAACAAACCCCTCCCCCCCATTAGCATAGTAATACTATCTCTTAAATGCAATTGGTAAAAGTATACATTTGTTATTATGCTTTAAAGATAAAAACTTTTAAACTGTATAATATTTAGATTGCAAACTCAAGTGATCTGTCATCAGTGGCTCAAGCAAACATGTTTGTACAGCAGGAAAGGTGTCATCTACTGTATTTCTGTTACACAAACTGCTGTTTCCTGTACTATGACCTCCTGTAATGAGTGTGGAACTAAATCCATTTAAGTTATGTTACCTGCGTAGCTAAGACTATAACTAGTTAAGCTATAGAGGAGCTCTTTTCAGTCCTAGGATTTTAATGTATGAACATTGCTATTCACCATCATCTCTACAGCACATTCCCTATGCAGTAACCTATAGAATTTCACCTGGTGTCTACTTTGTGGGTAGCCCAAACGTACCAGCTTTCGGGCTACCCACACTTTTACGAGTGTTTTTGGGACTCACACTATGCTTCAACCCTCCTCGCCATCCCATATTTGAGCAGAAAAGAAGTGCAATGAGACAGCGTTCGTGTGCAAAAACGGCAACTGCGTCAACGAGACGCTGCTCTGTGACCATAACGATGACTGCGGCGACGGCTCGGATGAGCTCAACTGCTTCGTGGACGAGTGCCTGAACCGGAAGCTGAGTGGCTGCTCCCAGCTCTGTGAGGACCTGAAGATCGGGTACAAGGTATGGACAGTGGGCAGGCCCTCAGGGTACAAGGTATGGGCAGTGGGCAGGGCCTCAGGGTACAAGGTATGGGCAGTGGGCAGGGCCTCAGGGTACAAGGTATGGGCAGTAGGCAGGGCCTCAGGGTACAAGGTATGGGCAGTGGGCAGGGCCTCCCGGTACAGGGTATGGGCAGTGAGCGGGACCTCAGGGTACAAGGTATGGGCAGTAGGCAGGGCCTCAAGGTAGAAGGTATGGACAGTGGGCAGGGCCTCAGGGTACCAGGTATGTGCAGTGGGCGTGGCCTCAGGGCAGAAGGTATGGAGAGTGGGTGTGGCCTCAGGGCAGAAGGTATGGACAGTGGGCATGGCCTCAGGGTAGAAGGTATGGGCAGTGTGTTGGTATGAGTGTTCACAACCTTGGAGTTACATTACCAGTTCCCTGTGCATGTGTGTGTGTCTGTGTCTGCTCGTGCACACACTCATGTGAGACTTATAACTTTACCTGCGTCTCCTGCATCGGCTCCCTGCAGTGCCGGTGTCACCCTGGGTTCCAGCTGAAGGATGATGGGAAGACTTGCGTGGACATAGATGAGTGCAAGACCACGTACCCCTGCAGCCAGCACTGCATCAACACCTATGGAAGCTTCCAGTGTCTGTGCGTGGAGGGCTTCCAGCAGCGGCCAGACGACCACACCGCGTGCAAGTCCACCTCCGGTGAGGCCCGGTCACCCTGGCAACGGCGCGTGCACCACCACAGCTGGGCACCATTCCCAGAATGCACCTGTTGTGCTTGCCAGTGCCATACAGTGCCAAATCAGCCATCTGTTGCTGTAGCCATTCAAAAGTGTCCACTTTGGTTGTATTTACTGCTTCCTGTACAAAGTAATTACCCCTTAGATGATAACCCTGTCCTGAAAGCCTCTAATGTACCTTAATAATATGCTATTATAATATGTGCCATAACACTTTACAATTCATGCAGTTATAAATGTTTAATGAAATAACCGCTGTATGCATAATCAAATGGTAATTTGTTGACCGATAATCCAAAATTTATAAGGTGGTGAGGAGTGTTTCATAAACAATAACCAGTAATGATGATAATATGTTATTTATATTTTTTAATTTTGGTTGTTCTAACCCTGGGTGGAATTTTTCAGTCAGGCAGACCCATACCAACATAACATTTAAATGTATTAAGGGTGAACTAAAAAGCAACATTGTATGACTCAGCTAATTTCAATGGAGGTGTTGCGTTAAAGAGGCATCGCTGTTCTCTTCTGAAGAGTGGTGTAATCTTGGATGTGTCACAATTCTGCCTTCATCTCCACCTTTCACCCTGTCCCTCCCGTCTGCCTTCATCTCCACCTCTCACCCTGTACCTCCTGTCCCACAGAGGAGGAGCCCTTCCTCATATTCGCTAACCGCTACTACCTGAGGAAACTGAATCTGGACGGCTCCAACTACACCTTACTGAAGCAGGTGAGAACTCTGGGCACTCAGGAGCTGTTACTGATTACCTTTTAGCGAATAACTGCACATATTGCTGTGCTACTGGTTACCTTTTAGCCAATAACAGCGCGTATTGCTGTGCCACTGGTTACCTTTTAGTGAATAACGGCGCGTATTGCTGTGCCATTGGTTACCTTTTAGCGAATAACAGTGCGTATTGCTGTGCTACTGGTTACCTTTTAGCCAATAACAATGCATATTGCTGTGCCACTGGTTACCTTTTAGCGAATAACAGCGCATATTGCTGTGCCACTGGTTACCTTTTAGCGAATAACAGCGCATATTGCTGTGCCACTGGTTACCTTTTAGCGAATAACAGCGCATATTGCTGTGCCACTGGTTACCTTTTAGCGAATAACAGCACATACTGCTGTGTTATTGGTTACCTATTTGCAAATAACAGCACGTATTGTGGAGATTAACGCCATTGTCAATGTTTACAAGGGTGGTGGTATTAGCTAGTTTCATTCAAAGATGTTGAAGTGCATTCTGAGCAAAGAAAACATTATGGTAACCACCTTATCTCTGTGGATTATTGTCTCGAATGTGCTTTTTTGATCAAGATTCTGAAATATCAACTACTGGTCCATGTGATTGCACAGCTCAGGTAAAATTGACAACTAGGCTCAAAGACTTATATGTGGTGGGATTGTCAGAAAAAGGCGAAACAACTACTGAAATTTTAGGTAATCTGTAGGGAGAAGGTGCCACTGTCTGTGTCCTTGAACAGAAGATGTAAACACCATGTTAACATCATGCTTCTAAGAAATGTATGTCCTTTCATAGGTGTTTTTTAAATGTGGACGTTAATAAGGAATTGAAATGTGTGACAGGGCCTGAACAACGCGGTGGCGCTGGACTTCCACTACGCAGAGCAGATGATCTACTGGACGGACGTCACCACGCAGGGGAGCATGATCCGCCGCATGCACATCAACGGCAGCGACGTGCAGGTGGGCGCGGCCGCTGAGCGGGGCTGACAGGCGCTGCTGAGTTCGGGTGGGGAAAGGGGAGGAAATGCTTCATTTTTTAAAGTCGAAGTATCTTACCTGCTTAAATATCTGTCAGGGGACTTGCTGTCCTTAATTCAAGTTTCAAGGTTTGGCATTAATATTTATGGAGTTTTTCATACAGTTAATATGTTGACTAGCTTACTGAAACATGACAGAGAAGCAGAACCCCTTGGTGTGTTTAAGACCAGGCTTAGCACAGTGGTACTCTCTACAAGGCAAAATGAGGGGATTAGACTATTGCTTACGTTGCTGTTGAAGCCATGTCTACTCGTAATGTACATATTGGGGTCTTCACAACCGTCATATCCAGCTCACGGTCTCTGGCTGACCACCCCTTACTCCCCTTGACTTGAGTGAACCTCCAATCAGATCCTTTCTTTCCCAGGTGTTGCACCGCACCTCTCTCAGCAACCCCGACGGATTGGCTGTGGACTGGGTGGGCGGGAACCTGTACTGGTGCGATAAGGGCCGGGACACCATTGAGGTGTCAAAGCTGAACGGGGCCTACAGGACAGTACTGGTCAATACAGGCCTGCGGGAGCCACGCGCTGTCGCTGTCGACGTTCGCAACGGGTGAGAGGTCCCATAGCTCCAGCTTCGCGCCGCCTTTATCGCCCTCGAGTACATCCTGCTGCCTGCGTTCTGACTGTTTTGTCCCTTGCAGGTACCTGTACTGGTCCGACTGGGGCGACAACCCCCACATTGGGCGGATCGGTATGGACGGCAGCAACCGGAGCGTGATCGTACAGGACCGTATCACCTGGCCCAACGGCCTCACGCTCGACTTCATCAACGACCGCATCTACTGGGCCGACGCCCGCGAGGACTACATCGAGTTCGCCAGCCTGGATGGCACCAACCGCCACACAGGTGAGGCCTCCGTCAGGCTCTGCGCAAGCATCCCTAATTTCGCTCTGATTCACCGTTCTCTAAAATGGTTAATTTTTACTAATCTATAATGAAAAAATATTGTTTCACATTAATTTTCTGTGGAGAAAAAGGACAAACTTCCCACTTAATCAGTTAAAACTAGGCCTTCGGTCAATTCCATTGAAGTTTAGTCCGTTTGGTGAATTCAGATTTAATTCATGAATTAAAAGAATGAATTAAAGTCCTTTATGTACTAGAATTAAACCTACAGATAGCCATGGCTGCGGCTTACGTCATAAAGGGGGAATTTTTGCTGACACTCTCCAAATTAGTTTTATACTCAATGCCAGTAGAGTTCAATTATATTAATGCCTGTACTCCTTTACAAAACCAGGCATAGAAAGAAGGTCATTTGTCCCTGTCTTGGAGGAATTGGAAGTGAGTCAGGATTTTCTGTTTGTCCTTCCTCAGTGCTGAGTCAGGACATCCCTCACATCTTTGCCATGACCCTGTTCGAGGAGTACATCTACTGGACCGACTGGGAGACCAAGTCCATCAACCGCGCGCACAAGACCCTCGGCACCAACAAGTCCATGCTGATCAGCACCCTGCACAGGCCCATGGACATCCACATCTACCACCCCTACCGCCAGCCTGAAGGTGTGTTCCAGCCGCAGTACCACCATGTGCCATAGGGGGCACTAGATTTCACTTGAAAATGTTTCAGCTCAGAATTATGTATTGAGTTGCATATGATTGATAGCGCTAAACCAAAAAAATCATGTGCATTGGGGTAGTACGTGGATGTTGTTTCCCATTTCTTTAGACCAGAAAAAAAGTTTTTGTTTATAAAAAACAAATCAAACACAAATTCTGTTTGCCTTGTGTTCTCAATGATTCAAATCTTGCACTGGTCCATGTTGGCCCCATCCTACTCACTAAAATGCATTTCAAAAAACAGCTTGGAAAAGGTATCAGTGACCAGGTCTTCAACCAAAGTGGAATGCCCCCTTGAGTGTCAATGTTGATTGCAAAATTTGATGTGTTTGATATTGGTTGCACAGTTTTGTTGTGGGACCTAGCATTGTCAACTATTTTGATGGCGCCCTCCTCTTCCCCAGTGACCAACCACCCCTGCCAGACAAACAACGGGGGCTGCAGCAACCTGTGCCTCCTCTCCCCCGGAGGGGGCCACAAGTGCGCCTGTCCCACCAACTTCTACCTGGCCAACGACGGGCACCAGTGCATGTCCAACTGCACGGCCAGCCAGGTCAGAACCCCCTAGAGCCGGGCCCGGCCACACCATTAAAACCCTTCTCAGTAATAAGAACAAAGTTAATATAATATGGATAGGCAGCTGGAGTCTCAAGTATGTTTGAGTGACGAGTACTTAATCGGTTACTGGCAGATACTACGTGTCCGTCCTGTTACTTTGCTTTTCCAGCCATGCGTTTTTTCCTTTTTATTTTGGTTTGCCAGTACCTGTATCCATGGCAACTAAAGACAGCCAATGTTTTACAGCGAACCAGTGGTTTGCAAACCCCTCTTATGCATGCGCCAAACAACATTCAAAGCATTAAATGGAAGAAGTGATGCACCGACAAGAAAAACTGGCATTTCTTAAAACATTTTAGCAGTTAGCCCTTTTTTTGATTAACTGTCACATAAAAGGATGTATAATTTGAATGTATTTTTCTCCAAATGACATTAAGCTGAACATCAGCTTTTACATGGGTTGTCCGGTTTTTACTAGCCCATAATTTGCTGTGGCAGGTGTGTATGCACTCAAGCACTTGATGGCCATTAAGAAGACTCTAGGATGCCCACCACTATAATCCTTTCAGTGCACTTAGCTGAACTGTGCCCTTTTTACTGGGATGAGTTGTTTACAGCCGAGCACCCTGAGCGGGATTCAAACCCGTCACCACCCTCCCCACTCCCTTTCTCCTCTGCAGTTTGTTTGTCAGAACGACAAGTGCATCCCCTTCTGGTGGAAGTGTGACACGGAGGACGACTGCGGGGACCGGTCAGACGAGCCAGCCGACTGCCGTGAGTGCGGGGCATTGTGGGAAGGGGGTGGACAGCGGATAGAGAAGCGCTCGATCGTGGTGGTTTTGACCCTGCAAATGGTCACATGCTATAGAGCCTAGTGCCGTCGTTGGATCATATCAGATCAGAGCCTCTATTCGCACTCGGATTTAAAAGTGTTAAACGCCTGAGCATCTATTTCACAATAAGTGGCTCCTGAGTGGGGTTGTGGGGACCGTATAAGCATGTGTGTGTCTGTTTATTTGTGTGTGATTGCTTATGCTCACATGCGTGTGTGTGTGTGTGTGTGTGTGTGTGTTTATGTGTGTTGCCTCTTCCTCCTGTAGCTGAGTTTAAGTGCAGGCCTGGCCAGTTCCAGTGTGGGACAGGAATCTGCACCAACCCGGCCTACATCTGTGACGGGGACAATGACTGCCAGGACAACTCTGATGAGGCCAACTGTGGTATGCCCCTCTCTTTGTCTCTGTGTGTGTCAGTCCTCACTGTATTACAGATATCTGTATGTGTCAGTCCTCACTATGATACACAAATATGTGTGTGTCAGTTCTCACTATATTACAGATATCTGTGTGTCAGTCCTCACTATATTACAGATATCTGTGTGTCAGTCCTCACTATAGTACAGATATCTGTGTGTCAGTCCTCACTATATTACAGATGTCTGTGTGTGTCGGTCCTCACTATAGTACAGATATGTGTGTCAGTCCTCACTATCTTACAGAGATCTATGTGTGTCGCCAAAGAATAGAGAAAGCAATATGAATTAATACTTTCTAAAATGAAATGAGTTAAGTCTTTTCTCTCTATCACAGATATCCATGTGTGTTTGCCAAGCCAATTCAAGTGCACCCACCCAAGTCGCTGTATACCCGGAATCTTCCGCTGCAATGGCCAGGACAACTGTGGCGAAGGGGAGGATGAGAAGGACTGTCGTAAGTCTGAAAGCCAATCGCAGCTGAAAGCACACAAGAGACGGCTGGTGTTGGCACGCATGACGTCATCGTAAAAAGCGCTTGGTGAAAACAGGCTCAACATGCGACTGCTTTGGTTATCTTATTTCTCCCATGTTTTGGATTTGGTGAGGCCTGGGAAACATCTGGTCTAAGACTGAGGTCTGTCACTGACCTCAGCAGCAAGGTTTAACTGTGTAACTTTTACCTTTACTGGTAGCAGCTCTAGTGCTGTTTATTTGTCATTTTTTACTTAAGAACACCATCCCTCTGTTGAACCTTTTTTCTTTTTCCCCCATACCTTTTGGGCCATGGCTATAAGTAGTGAAAAATCTTTTCACCTTCGGTATTTAGCTGACAGCCTTGTGATGACAGTACACCTGTGTTCTTTTCTGTTCTGACCGGTGTCCCTCTCCCCCACACAGCGGAGGTCACCTGCGCCCCCAACCAGTTCCAGTGCACCATCACCAAGCGCTGCATCCCCCGCGTCTGGGTGTGCGACCGTGACAACGACTGCGTCGACGGCTCCGATGAACCCGCCAACTGCAGTAAGGACCCATGCCTGGCCCCTCCCTCTTTTCACAGGGCTCCACCCACCAGCACCTCTGCCCTGCCTTTCAACATGAATGCAAGCCCAGTACACCAAACTCCACACACCAAGACATATTGTATCATGTTAAGCCTTTTGTTAGACATCCATGCAGTAAATTGGAAATCAGTGTGTTGCGTCACAGTTTTCACAGACAGACTGCGTGCTGCAGAGAAAGGCGATATTTCTAATGATGCAGATGGGTGGTTATGTTACATGTGCTAGATACAGTTAGTTATAGAGGGCGATTTCAGTCAAACATACAGACAAGCCTTCACACTCCATGGCCCCTCCCCTTATGTATACCTAAGCCCCTCCCATCACTTTCTGTGACCACACCCTCTCACCCTTGCCAACCCTTTCTCACACTACAGAATACAGTGTATTAGAATACATTTATTTTCTACAGGGTGAACATCAGCAGTAGCACTAAAAGAAATTTCAAAATTTACTTTAATTACATACATAAAAAAGAAAGTGACATAAATTGCAGTCAGAGATTGCCTGAATCACAGCTTTGGAATTGAGAATCCCATTTAGCAAATCCTCATAATAACTTATATGCATAAATGGCATAACTTACATTAGATAATTGTGATCAGAGTCCACTCAAATACGTGCAGGACTGGGATGAATGTGGAAATGAAAAGAGAGACTAAAATGGCGGTGCACCACGTCTCATTCGCTCCAGCCCAGATGACCTGTGGCGTGGACGAGTTCCGCTGTAAGGACTCGGGCAGATGCATTCCCGCGCGCTGGAAGTGTGACGGAGAGGACGACTGTGGCGATGCCTCCGACGAGCCCAAGGAGGAGTGTGGTGAGTTGGGGAACAGGGGCTGATGGGGGATGGGGAAGTGACTGTTGTAATTTGTCTTTTTTTTTTTTTTTTTAACCCCCCTATTTTTCCCACCTCAAACGCGGCTGAACTGTGTAGCCTCCCTTAGCAACTCTTTCCCACCAGCTGTGTGTATGTGACGTCTCTGATACACAACAATGAGCCCTCCTTAAAGGATGACAAAGTTAGCATATACATGGTTCATGCAGTTACCTGGCTGGCCAGAAGTGGCCACTAGAGAGCAGTGAGACTAAAGATCTTGATCAGCTTAACCCCTATTTTGCCCTGCTGTGTCTGGGCCAATTGTTGCCTTGCCAAAGCATACCTATCGGCATAGCACACCCAGCGGCACCCTTCTCTTCGTGTTAACAGTAACCTAGACACTAAAGGGAAAAATAATAATCAGTATTATTTTGAAAATAACATTTTGGTTTCTCTGAAGTGATAAGGTCCTTCTAAATATCTCTGACTTCCATCACTGTCTCCTAGCAAGGTATGCCCAAAATCTGCCAGTTTTGCATCCCACCTTCGGTAAACCTTTGCAAAAGCAGTGTGACAGGTTTTGAGGGGAAGTGGCCTGTTTTGTTGTATGGAATTGCCGGTATAGATTATAACACTGTCTGCCTGATGCTCTGTGTGACTCCGAGCAGATGAGAGAACCTGTGAGCCATATCAATTCCGCTGCAAGAACAATCGCTGCATCCCAGGCCGCTGGCAGTGCGACTACGACAACGATTGCGGCGACAACTCCGACGAGGACAAGTGTGGTAGGTTCCAGCACGCCCTTTCCCCTTCCTCACCTATCCCCTCGGCCTGCAGTGCAGAGGTCAGCACCCACGGCAAACACAGTGTCATCCATTTGAAACAGCAAAGAACAGAATAGTCCAGTTTACATGTAAAGGCCAGGATACATGTAGAGACTAGGTTACTTGAGGAGGCCAGGTTACATTAATTTGTTTGTGTCTTAATATATTACACCCAGTCCCTACTTCTGTAACTAAAAGCACACCAGTTCAGTGACTGGGCTTTAAGTTCCAGTTTGATTGGTGAGAACATAAATTAGTTCCAGATTCTAAGCCAATGGTTTTGGCCTTGACCAGGATTTAGCTCTGTTCGGGGCTTCAGATGGGCTAACCTGCTAAATGCTAAGTGCATTACCTTAGGCTGGGTCCCACAGCCTACAACCTACAGGGTTGGGTATGTAACAGGTCACTATTGGCCTTTCACTGCCAGGGATTGGGTGGGTGTAGAAAATGAATAACACTTTTCAGATAAATATCATTTTAATTCTCTGTACAAAAAAAAACAGCAACGCTTGCGTCAACCCACGACTCTCGCCCCCTCATTCGTTTCCATCGCTCGAGTCGCTGCACATTTATTTGTTGGTTGATTATGTAATGACGCCCATAGCCCAAAGCATTTAATAAGGAAGCGACTGCCGCAATGAGATGTGACAGTCTGGTGTGTCTATGCTGTAACTGCTCGAATGTGTGTGAGAAGCGTACGAGTTCTGTTTTGTTCACATCCTGAGTTCATTTTATTTGATTTTTTTTTTCTTCGATCATTGACTCATCTCACTTCACCTTGTGTTTATTCTTCATTTTTCACTGACCTGTTGGCGTGAGTCAGAGGTAGGTCTCCAGTTTCAAAAACCTCCAATCTTCCACCTCCCCCCCGCCCCCCCTCCTGCACCTTAACCTGACTGAGCCCCTAGATCCTGCCCTTTCCCTCCCCTCCCGGTCCCCCTGTCTCTGCCACCCCTCCCCATCCCACTCTGAGTGGCTGTCCCCCACTCCCAGGCCCAAGGCAGGGGTCGCACCCTGGTTCGGGAGGGTGAGTTCCAGACGCATAGTTATGTTATGTTATTTTCAGAGCACCAATGGCACCAGGGTGAATCCCATAGCTATAGTAAACTGCAGTAAAACATGCTTTATATTTCCCATAAGCCTCCTGAACTCACCCTGTTCCCGGACAATCGTAAATTTTTTCCGCGCCCTGTCTTCGTGCCTTCCCGGCTGCAGTTTGTTCCGTGCGCTGGAGGTTCCGCTCACTGCTGATTACCTCTTTTCTCGTAATCTTTGGAAACGTGCGGCTTGTGCGTGTTGGGGTTATTGTTTGCAGTGGCAGTTTGAGAAAGAGCAGATAAACGTTTTTTCTCCTCCGAAACCCCTGGTGATGTCACCCCACTGCTTCTTCTCTGAAGTCCACCAGTTAAGCATGCACCCACATTGAGTTGCTGGAGGACATTTTATGTATGGTGGTATTTACCATTGAGATAAATGTTCAAAGGACTTCTGATCATGGATAATGCAGCTCTCATCCATTTTACCGGTGCAGCTATCAGCCAGACCAGTGTGCATCATTGTTCAAACACTCCTGTTCAAAGTCGCACCAATGTGAGTTTGTTTATGTATAACGTAGCTAGGCTACCAAGCATTATCTTCAGGCCTGTCAATCAAGGACAGGCAGTGAATACTGACGAATTTGAATTGACGGCAGTGAATATATGATCTTTACACTCAGCCACACTATCAATAGGAGCAAAACAGATTACAAAAAGATTACAGCCAAAAGCTTTTTTCAGTTACCGAGCAGTCTAATCTAAAAATATGCTTGATGTTTTTTTTTTTTCTTGGAAAATAAGATGACGGTACAGCATCTTCAATTGTTCTGTGTTATCGCTTGTTCCAAGAATTGATATTAGCTTGTGCACCAACGTAAGGAAGTTAAATTCATAATACAAGGCCACAGATACATGGAAAGACAGAAAAAACCTGTGTCTTAACTTTACTAGTGAGGTGTATGTAAGATGTTACTGGTTATCACCCCCATTTGTTTATCTCTCACACTGACATTATGGTCTGTCCTCCAGACAGGTCTCCAGTGTGTGATTATCTGTGAACTGTGTATGTACCACCCATGCCCTATATTCTCAGGAGTGGTTCTGGGGGGACCAGTGCCCCCTTAAAATTAAGCGTGCCCCCCCTCCCCACCCTGTCCCTTGGCCCCCATATTTTTTAAACTGTGCATTCAGATAACATAATCAGCAAACCCTAAAATAACTGCTGGCCCCAGCTTGACCTCCCTGTTTGAAATGGTGTAAAGCTATCATTGTGTGTTCCCCTTGATGAAGGGGGCCAATAACACCTTCCTGCTCCAGCAGCCGTCATGTTTCATTAAATATTGCTCATACCTGCAGGTATTGATTTCTACTGCGTTTAAGAATCCACCCACGACAGAAATGGTTTTCAAACTCGGCCCTCAGGTCATTGTACGCTGGTGTTTGCTACAGCCGGTCTTTTGATTAAGTTTGTTAAGCACATGTGTTACAAAGATATTTCAAGAAAAAGTGTTGAAGAACTGAAACACAAGGTGCCGGTTTGGCCTAGTGCCATTTTTTTAAAATTGTTTTCTGCTCTTTAATTATTGAGCAGACAGTTTAGCTTCAGTGACCAGGTGTCCACACTTTCTCCAAGTAGGACCCCACTGATTTCAGATGGATGTCTACAAATAGTTTTAATGAGCGTGAAAAGGTGACCTCTTTCGGTTACGAACAATTTGCACAGAATGGAAGTGTTAGCTCGTCTTATTGTTTGAAAGTTCTGGAGTATGAAATATGGGACTAATGTTGACATAATGTGACTTAAGAGGGTAAATTATTTCTCAGCACATTGCAAGTGTTTAAGGAAGAACAATTAACAGCTTACAATTCCGGGTAAGCAACTGTGGTTGAAATAAAAACCTGCGCACCAGGGCATTCTCCATTGCCAAATTCGAGAGCACAGAACTTTTCACTTCTTTTTCAGCTGAGATGACCCACCAGTTGAAATGTATCATAATAAAAATAAACAACAAACAAGAAACATTTGATATTCGTTTTTCCAACGACACTTGAGACAAACACAGGTGTTAAATTAGGTAAGGAGCGAAACACAGTAGAAAGACCTTTTATGAATTTGAGTGAAAAGCTAAAAATGAATGACGATTTATATTTCTAATATGAAATAACGTCGTTAATGTACGCACACCAAATGCACTGAAGGGAACAGAGCAGAAGACCCTTGAGGAGGGAGTATCATTTATCATATTCGTCACACAGCACCTCGTCAGCATTTTTCAGAGAACCGAAAAATATATGCCAGCGTGGGAAAATCTTAGGTATAACCCATATTTTTTATCTTACCTGCCCATAGGAAACTATGCTCAGCTCTTGGAAAAAATTGGTATGATAGAAGTTATAGGGTAATTAGAATATTAGCCCACCGAACATGAACACAGTCTGAGGAAAGACAGCTAGCGCTTTTTATGATTAGTCATGTTTTGTCTGGAAATTAAAATTTGAATGCCTGATGTAGATCAGTTACACAAAATTGTTCAGACAGTTGAAGTTGAGACAGGCAACGAGTACCGCGGCTTTATTAATGTGCCTATATCTCTGTCTCCCGTTAAGCATCCTACATATCCATACATTCATACATTTATTGTTTCTTTTTAATCTTTTTCATCATTTCATATACTTTCCAAAGTTTTTTTTTCCCCAGTTTATGCCTGCTTTTACTCTAGGTGTGTTACTGAACGTGTTGTTACCGTGTCTAAGTGCTAAGTGTCTGCTGATTGGTTAAATTGTGTGATCTTGAATGCAGCCCCTCCCAAATGCCCAGCCCCACCCACTTTCCCCCGCCTCCCAAACCAGCTGCATCATCTAGCACTGCATGTGTACACCCTGTTACGCCTAATGACAGCCCGGAAAACACTATCTGTGTATGTCTGTGTGTGAGTTAGTGTGTTTGTGTGTGTGAATGTGTCCGTGTGTAACTGAGCGTGACTGCATGTCGCCACGTGTATGCGTCTGCGCATCTGTGTGCGTGTCTGTGTGCTGTTGTGCGTTTGCGTGTGTTTGTCATCTGCGTATATGTGTGTCAGTTTGTTGCCAAGTCCTCAGATGTCAGTGCAAAGTTGACTGTGAAATAGAATATGTCCCTATATATGGGGTGTCCAAATGTGTCCTTATCCCCTGCAGGGAAGTATGGAATTAGCATTAGCATGGAGTACTATACTATACTATACTATACTATATATACTAGTATGGAGTGCTTGAGTGTGTTTCACTCTGTCTCTTCCTATCTCCACCCTCTCTACATGCCCCCCACCCCCCCCCAGTGCCTCGGAAGTGCTCTGAAAGCGAGTTTGCCTGCACGAATGGCCGCTGCATCGCCGGGAGATGGAAGTGCGACGGTGATCACGACTGTGCTGACGGGTCGGATGAGGTGAGCTTTCCCGTGATAACTCAGGCCAGCAGTGTATTGTGATGCTTAGACAGCTGGTCTTTTAATGCGGAGGCTGTAAGTTCAATTCCCATCTAAGCACTGTCGCTGTGCCTTCAATACGGTGCTTAACCTGAGTTACTTCAGGTTGCTAGTAAAATATACAGCTGCATGAATGGACAGAGTGTAAAACACAGACTGCGTAACTAGCTCTTGTAACTGCTTATAGATCTATTTAAAATAGTTTTGTCTTGTTTGATTCAGCTGTGTTAAGTATTCACATGTACCATTTGAACCTTGGATTTTCATGAATCAAGCTGATCTGGTAGTGCTGTTTCTACACTGATGCGTCTCGCGTCCTCGCCCTCCCCAGAACGGCTGCGACCTGAAATGCGACAGCGACCAGTTCCAGTGCAAGAACGGCCACTGCATCCCCATCCGCTGGCGCTGCGACGCTGACGCAGACTGCATGGACGGCAGCGACGAGGAGAAATGCGACAGCGGGGGTGAGCGGCTGCACACGACGCCCCCGCACTGAGAGAAGTGCCGTATTCGAACGCATCCCACAGTGGGTGCATAGCAACATGCAACACAAAGGATGTTAATGCTAGGAGCTTAGGGACACAGATAAGGACACTGATTTCTGACAGACTGACCATAACACATGCCAATACACTGCAGATGCTAATATGCTTAAATATGCTATTTAGGGCTACCACATGTATGTTCGACACACGTACTTGATAATATAAATCGACACCCACTGAACTAAAGGAAGTGTGTTCTACCAGTTTTCTGTCCAGTAGTTGATTTAAGAAGGTAAGAAACAGAAGGCTGAAGATTTACTACTTAAGAACTGTGGATTGAAATAGCAGGTTCTGTAATGAGCGACTGTGGAACAGTTACAGACACTAACCTCCATGCTACCTTCCTGCATTAGTTGGACGACACTGCCCCCTGGATGAGTTTCAGTGCAACAACACCCTGTGCAAGCCGCTGGCCTGGAAGTGCGACGGCGAGGACGACTGCGGGGACAACTCTGACGAGAACCCTGCTGAGTGCCGTGAGTCTCGTGCCCCCGCCCCCGTTTTCCTAACCAGGACTGACAAACACCTCCTCCGAGAACTAACGCACCTCCCCCACCCCTCTCCTGTCCTGCAGAGAACTTCCAGTGCCCGCCCACCCGTCAGTTCCGCTGCCACAACGACCGGGTCTGCCTGTGGGTCAGCAAGCAGTGCGACGGAGTGGACAACTGTGGGGACAACTCTGACGAGCTCAACTGCCGTGAGTGTCTCGGCTCTGAACTTCTGCGTACAGCCACTGGACAGTCACTAAGCACCGTGTGGTGACAGTAATGTCATTCTGTTATCTGCTTACCGTGCCAGTGACCTCCTGCAGACAGTCTTAAAGTCAGGTCAAAATGAATCCATTTCAGCATTCAACATCGTAGGAATCTTCTAGCCTGAAACTTTGACACTCTCAAGATAGGTGATACAAACATATAACAGGGAATTTGGAAATTCAGCTTCTTTCAAAGTTCTTATGTGCCGATAACAACTGAAAAAGCTTCTCTGTTTCCCTAAAGACAGTAGGATGTTTGTATGTGTCCCCCACCTGTGTGCTCTGCAGAGACACCCCGGACCACGCCCGTGTGCGAGAAGGACGAATTCCTCTGCAGCAACGGCAAGTGCATCAGCTCCACCCTGCTCTGCAACTTCTTCAACGACTGCGAGGACTACGGCTCCGACGAGATCGGCTGCAAGAGAGGTACGATGGAGACCTGCTCAGACCTCACTCATCATTTCGGCAATGCACGCTGTGGAAAAAAGGGTCCATCTAGAACATTGGCCAGACAACTGCGGACTCAGCTTCGCCAGGGAACAGAAAGGGTTAAACCACTTGAACTCCTTGGACTTGGCCAGACAGAGGAGTCACATTTGCTGGGTTTCTTCCTTTTGAGTCTTTGGAAGTTACTGCTTAGTGGGTAGTAGAAGTTTGGTTTGGATGGATTTTATATTACTTATGCAAATAATAATAGCATGGATTTACATAAGACATGTACAAAGACAATTTCTTGCTTTACGGTGAAGGGGGAAAACACACTTTAACAACTTTCAGTTTGTAGTATTTTTCACACATGCACTTGGCCTGAGGTGCTGAGGAGATGTATTGGCCGTATTGAGAGAGAATAGCAGTTTAGCCACATCACTGAGGGCCGAATCCATTCCCTTAATGTGCCTCTCCCTGCAGACACCGCTCTGAATGACTGCCGTAGCAACAGGACCCTGTGCGGAGACGGTGACGAGGCGCACTGCGTCACCAACGGCACCAGCTCCTTCTGCTCCTGCAAAGTGGGCTTCCAGAAAACTGGCCACAACATGTGTGAAGGTAAGAACGCCGCCATTGGCTTCACCTGTTTCTGAGACTTTGTGGATGTCTGCCCTCTGCCAAAATAGCAGTTTCCGGAAGGATTATGGTGCATGAATGTGATTTCAAAATTTGGTTAAAAATGGATAAAGGATAAGAAACGTCCACTAACCATTT
This sequence comes from Albula glossodonta, assembly GCA_019788955.1. Classification (NCBI taxonomy): domain Eukaryota; kingdom Metazoa; phylum Chordata; class Actinopteri; order Albuliformes; family Albulidae; genus Albula; species Albula glossodonta. The sequence continues at coordinate 26,812,559 of JAFBMS010000004.1, read as the reverse complement.
AAAACCAATGCGATCTGAAACCCAGTCTCTACTGTGAAATTCAAAGCTTTCACCAAAGCAATGCTAATGGACTGCAGTGGAAATGCCAGTGTCAGTATGCCAGGATTTACAGGTCTATGTTGAATGAAAAGCAATGGAAAACTGTGGATTAGCATTAGCATTATCTTACAAATTCAACATTAGTATTGGCATTAACTTACAAATTCACAATTAGCATTAGCATTCATTTACAAATTCACCATTAGCATTAATTTACAAATTCACAATTAGCATTAACTTACAAATTAACTTACTTAATTTGCCACTGGAAATACGATAGCAGCAGTTACGCTGCGTGAGGCCTAGGCCAGAAAACTTAAAAGTGAATGTCTGTGAAAATTTTGAGTCTAGACTACGGTTTGACAGACAGGGGCAGCAGCTGGATTTAATGTTACGGTACACACAAAATGATGCGTAAGCTACCACAACTGATGAAATTCTTTGAGAACTTTGTCGTGTGGCATGATAAACTGATTGTTGAATTTAGTATTTCCCTGTACTTGTACTCGGATGCAGTTTCATTCAGGAGTCATAATGCAAAATCCCTCACTAACGACCAGCTATCATATACTTTTTTAAGATATAAATGCAGCGCCGATTCATACAGGCATAGTGAAAGGTCAAAGAAAGGTCATTTTACATCTATGTCTCTGCCTATTCGCTGTCCTGGGTCTGTTGAACGTTATCATGTGATTGAAAAGCATCTTTGGCTGATTTCTTCTTTAGCCCTACCTGAACCTGTTCTCTGGCTCATTTGTTTCAGATAAGAATGAGTGCCAGCAGTTCGGTGTGTGTTCTCACATCTGCAACAACACCAAAGGCTCCTACAAGTGCAGCTGCCACAAGTACTTCACCAAGATCAACGGCACCTGCAAAGCTGACAGTGAGTCCTGGCTGTTATCTGTCTGTCTGTCCATCTGTCTATCTATCTGGTCTATCAACAGTAGCAACTAGTATAATTTAAATACTAGGAATGGAACTCTGAAATGTCCGTAACTCTGAACATAAGGACAAAATACAAAGAGTTTGAATCCTTTATCGATTGGAATCATGGCTTACATGATTCTCTGGAAAACAAGGGGGTAAGCTGATTAAAACTTTTATGTCCGACTGGTTTGGAGAGGTCACGGCAGAGCAATCGGACTCTAGTTTAACCAGCTTAGCTACCATGTAACCCAAGACGGCTGAGCTAATTGTTTCCTTGCCAATGTGGATAATCAGTAATTGGCCGCTAATAATGATTATACTTGTCCCATTGAATGAACAGCTGCACTTAAGATATCTTTTATGCTTTGTGAGCCAGATTTAAGAGTTACTTAGAGCGCTAATGTCTGTCATTGTTACTGTTATTATTATTATTAGTAGTAGTATTAGCAGTAGCATTAGCAGTAGTAGTAGCAGTAGTAGCAGTCGAAGCAATAGTAGTGTTATTGTTATTAATTCTGTTGTTATGCATTTCTCAGACCTCCACAGTAACAGGCAGGTACTGTACATCGCCGATGACAATGAGATCCGCAGTCTGGACCCCGGCATGCCCAACTGGGTGTACGAGCAGACCTTCCAGGGCGATGCCAACGTGCGCATCAACGCCATGGACCTCCACATCAAGACCAACAAGATCTTCTGGACCAACTGGCACACGGGTCGCATCTCCGTCTTCGAGCTTCCCGCAGCCCCGCCCGACGGCAACTCTAACCGCAACCGCCGGCAGAGCCCCTCACGTGTCACCGACTTGGAGGTGGGCGGTCCCCGGTATCGCTTAGTAACAGGCTATTCTCACCACCTCGTGCTTGGGACAGGCGGTCGGTCGGCTGACAGTCAGCACTGTGCGTCTGGTCTAGGCACCCTGCAGTTTTAGCATTAAGGCTTGCTGACTCTTCCAGAAAAACCACAAATTAAGCCTTACAGGGCCTTAGCCTTAGTAATTAAATATGAATTTTGTCAGTGCAGTGCATAAAAAAATATCCATTTTTGTCATTTTGGTTTAACCATCCCCTTCTATGTTCTAAAAATACCAGCTGAAAAAAAGTTGCTCGGAAACCCGTTATAACTGAACCGTACTGCTGAGATGGTAGATGGGGAAAAAAAGAACCTTTGTCCTGAAAATTCCGCTGGTAGATGTTTTTGAATGACACTAATGATATAAAGAGTGCTTTGGCAGGACACTTGAAGGAGGTGTCCTCGGGTCACCTTGGTTCGTACATGTATGCACACTTTTTGTTGCCAAATTCAGGCAGAGGCGTTGATCTTTGCGCACATTTACATACGCCCTCTACCCCCCCCCCCACTCCCCACCGCCCTCGCCAGATCCCTGGACTGAAAATGCCTCGTGGGATTGCTGTGGACTGGGTTGCCGGTAACATCTACTGGACCGACTCCGGGCGGGACGTGATCGAGGTGGCCCAGCTGAACGGGCAGCACCGCAAGACCCTGGTCTCTGGAATGATCGACGAGCCCTACGCCATCGTGGTGGACCCCCAGAGAGGGTGAGCGATGCAGCGACAGAGGGGAGGGGGCCCTGGGAAATGACATAACAACATATGATGGTGAAAAATGTCACTCCTCCACTACCAGACTTTTCCAGCCACATTCGTATTTGCAGCCTTAAATGGGCTGGACAACAAGTGTGATTGACATCACATCAGTCAGGACTACTTCATTATTAGTTGATTGTTAGTTTGATGACGGACAAGCAAAGTGACACATTGACACTGATACAGCTTCACCCATTATGAGGCTTGTGAAGCTGACCTATGCCATCAGTACCTGCTAAAATAAGCCAAATTCAGAAGACACAACTTCCTTGGAGAAGTTTTTATGGACCGTCTGACACAAACTGTAACTTCTTGCCTCAGTGCAGGTAACAGGTTCTTAGCGACAGCATGAAAGGAAATTCCTTTTTCTTTACAGCAGTGTACCAGCTTTCGATAAAAGTCCCTGTCAAACAGATCGACTCTCACTCTATAAACTCCCCCCCTCAGGACCATGTACTGGGCGGACTGGGGGAACCACCCGAAGATCGAGACCGCAGCCATGGACGGCACGATGAGAGAAACGCTGGTTCAGGAGAACATCCAGTGGCCTACAGGTGAGCAGCCTATACTTTCGTGATCCCACGGACAAAACATATGGGTATTGATGAGGTTGTCTCTGGCAAAGACAACCCAATTGTTCCTTCGAATGCGGTCCTCCAGCCATAGCGTGTAAACACAATGCTGAGGAAAAGCGAAAATAAACCAGATAACGGTCTAAGCTGAGGTCTGCCCGTGTTGTCCAGTTAGCCAGCTGGGAGACAAAAATCTAACCTGGGTAGAAAGACAACTGAGTTGTTGACATTAGCAAGTAGCTTGGAATGGATATAGATAAGCTGAACTATGCAGATTTCAAACACTTACATTGAGGCGACATGTCTTTTTTTTACAGTTGCGCATAGCTAGTTCAAGCAATCTGTATATATGTATCTCAATTCCAGTCATACAAACGAGATGCTGAGTTATGTAGCTTGGGATGCTTCATTATGCAGGCACAGAAGCTGGAGAGGGGAAGTCTCCATTTTGCTAATGGATTGCTTTGAAGGCAGATATACTGAGTTACACACTCTGAATGGAAGAGAGATGTAGCTAACATCTAGAGAAGTGCTGCTCTTAGTCTCAGGCAGGCATGCTGGACAGGCCTCACCAAGTTAGTGCTGAAAAGAAAGCAGTGAAGGATTAAAGAAACATGGCTGTGCTAATAACATATGGATTAGCCTAGTTATATCACAGCTCTTTGTAATCTTAGCTTTGGTGGAAAAGAAATATTTTCTGCATTCATTCAAAAGTACTGAACAGTTTTCAGTCCTTCTAAATCATAGTGAAGCAAAGGGTATCCAATCAAAATCCAAGGGACAGCAGACCAAATGTCATGTGACCCCCTCCCCTAAGACCCCAATATAAACATACAGAAAGTCCCCAAAAGTGAAGAATTTTCAGTAATAATTTCTGCCATAAATCCATGTTATAATTAATGAAGTTTGATGTGATCTTTCTTTTCCCTCAACCCTCTCTGCAGGACTGGCTGTGGACTATTTCAACGAGCGCCTGTACTGGGCTGACGCCAAGCTGTCCATCATCGGCAGCGTGAGGCTCAACGGGACCGACCCCGTGGTGGCCGTCTCCAGCATCAAGAACAGTTCAGTGGGGCGCCTTTTTGTCGGGAGCTCGTGGGAGGGTTGGAGGGCATCCCAGAGGCCTTCCCAAAAACATGACTGCTTTTTGGTGTATTTGAGCCATGACAAACAGAGCAGATGTCATAATTTCTATAGTCCATAGGAGAGCAGCCCTTCTTTTAGAGAGATACATAATCTACTGGTTGTTTTTAAAACATTTTGGCAACTAGATGGTGCTGCTCTTGCTATTTGAAACAGCACCACCTAGTGGTCAGAATCTATTTATATCACACAATAAAACAGGATTTGAGATGAAACATGAATATCTGTCACATGTCCATGACATATCATCCAATCTTGTCTTCTGCTCGATCCCAGAGCTCCACCTCCCCTTCAGCATAGACGTTTTCGAGGACTACATCTACGGCGTGACCTACATCAACAACTTTGTCTTCCGAGTGAACAAGTTTGGCAAGGGTCCCATGGAGAACTTGACTATGGGAATGAACCACGCCACGGACATCGTACTTTACCACCGCTACAAACAGCCAGAGAGTGAGTCCGCTTTCACTGTCCAGCACTGTCCAATAGCACTGATTCTACAGACCTCACTGTCCAATAGCACTGACTCTATAGACCTCACAGTCCAATAGCACTGATTCTATGGACTTCACTGTCCAATAGCACTGATTCTATCGACCTCACTGTCCAATAGCACTGATTCTATCGACCTCACTGTCCAACAGCACTGATTCTATCGACCTCACTGTCCAATAGCACTGATTCTATAGACCTCATTGTCCAATAGCAACTGATTCTATAGACCTCACTGTCCAATAGCACTGATTCTATAGACCTTACTGTCCAATAGCACTGATTCTATAGATCCAATCACACACTCAACCCCGGTTTAATTAATATGGAACATACAGTATGACCGACCTTGAAGCATACATGAGAAATCCTTCACCCCCCGGGCTTTCTAAACAGAAGTAGGCAGTGGCCCTACTTGAATAAACCCGGCTAATGCATTTGAATCGATTTGAGGTGAAAGATGCAAGTTAGTCATGTATTCTTGTGTCCATCCCTGCTTGTGAGAAGTCTTCTACAGGGCGTTAACACTCACGCATCTCTTTCAGTCACAAACCCGTGCGACCGTAAGAAGTGTGAGTGGCTTTGTCTGCTCAGCCCGAGCGGGCCAATTTGCACCTGCCCCAACGGCCACACGCTGGACAACGGCACCTGTGTGGAGATGTCCTCCCCCACACAGTCACCTGCCCGTGAGTACCTGTGTCCCAACCGTCCACACCGCAAAAATCTTGTTTTAGAAAAAAAATGTGGTCGCTGAGTTGCACTCAAATTTTGTAGGATTTATATTACATTAGAGATACTGTTTCTATAACATATTGTATTACCTCTTTGTTAGTTTAAGACTTTTATAAAGAGCTGTGGGTTATATTGGATTGGATCCCCTCTCTGTGTCCCCGCCCACAGCCCCGCCCACTGGGCCCTGCACAGCGCAGTGTCTGAACGGGGGCAGCTGCTTCCTCAACGCCCGCAAGCAGCCCAAGTGCCGCTGCCAGCCGAACTACAGTGGGGAGACCTGCGAGATCGACCAGTGTAGAGACTACTGCCAGAACGGGGGCACCTGCACCGCCTCCCCCACAGGTACCACAGCCAGCACTGATCTGGGGTCAGCCAACACAGCCCACTGTCCTCACTAACCAGTACCAACACTAATCAGCACTGATCTAGGGTCAGCCATCCCAGCCCAGGGTCCTCACTAACAGGTGCCAACAACAACCAACACTGATTTGGGGACAGCCAACCCAGCCCATTATCCTCAGTAACAGGTACCACAACCAACTAGCACTGATCTGGGGTCAGCCAACTCAGCCCATGATCCCCACCATCATCTTCTATGGGCTGATCCAGGATGATTGTAACCAGAGCTTTTAAGCATTGTGTTTTTTCTCCATCTCTCTCCCCCTCTTCCTCTTTTTCAATTGAATTCAAAGCATATAGGAAATACTGCAAAACGATAGCAAAGTGTTCTCTCTCTTTCCTCCCCCTCTGTTCAGGAACACCCACCTGCCGCTGCCGGACCGGTTTCACCGGGCCCAACTGCAACCAGCACACCTGCCAGAACTACTGCCAGAACGGAGGCAACTGCTCCGTTACTCAGGGCAACCAGCCCACCTGTACCTGCCTGCCGGACTTCCTTGGAGACCAGTGCCAGTTCCGTGAGTATCAGATAAAGCACTGGACAAGAGGCATTCCATGAGTGCTGATATTGACTATAACAGCGCTGGGACATTTTACTATCATGTATTGCTTCACTTTACTGATGCTCCGATACAGTCGTTGATTACACCAGTGCGAACTTAATTCGCATTTACCAACAGTGCAAACGTGGATGCGTTTCTGTGTATGATAAAAAAGAACCTAACTAGCCTGCAGTTGGGCATGGTAAACGATAGCTAGCTAGCAAGCCTATTGTATATCTAGCCTGTCCATGTATGCTTTAAAGTAGCTCGATAGCCTGTAGTGGGCTGTGATTAAAAGTGGCTTGCTTGCCTACTGAATAGCTAGCCTCTATGTGTGTGATAAAAAGCAATAATCAATAATAATGAAAGCCAGAATTTTTGTTGTCATGTTTTTTTTTTAGTCTAGTCTTGCTACTTAGTCTATTGCTGGTGTGGGCAGATCTTTTCTCCGCCCCCCTCGTTGCCCCGCCCCCCCTCCCAGCCTGTGAGTTACATCGCCTCTCTGTCCCACAGGGGCATGTGAGGGGCACTGCCAGAACGGGGGCGTGTGTCTCCAAGCCTCCAACGGCGCCAAGCACTGCCGCTGCCCGCCGCAGTACGACGGGCTCACCTGTGAGATCGACAAGTGCCACTACTGCTGGGACGGCAAGTGCATCGCCAACGCCTACCGGCCCAACGGGGAGGTCACCTGCAGGTACAGCGTGGCGTGGCACACCTGTTAAGCAGACAGATTTAAAACCGATCTTGCCAATTGGAATCCTCTTACCCAAGCGACTGGATTTGCCGTTACTTTGAGATTGGGAATCGGGGGCAGACTTTTATTATAATGTTATTTAAATAGGTGATCAAAACCCCTATGTTTTGATGAGGCTTGTTTAATTGTTTAGTCATGCACTATGGGTTAGTTGTGATTTTTATTTAGCTGTAGGTGTTTATTTACAGTTTTTTTACGAGCAATGAGTTTTCTCTGCCATCTCTCATCACACTGTTTCCCTGCCTGTGTTCAGGTGCTCCACTGTAGATCAGGAGCCATGCATTTTCTCTCTCTCGTCTCCTCACACTGTCTGTGTGTGTGTGTGTGTGTGTGTTCAGGTGCTCCACTGTAGATCAGGAGCCATGCATTTTCTCTCTCTCGTCTCCTCACACTGTCTGTGTGTGTGTGTGTGTGTTCAGGTGCTCTGCTGTAGATTAGGAGCCATGCATTTTCTCTCTCTCGTCTCCTCACACTGTGTGTGTGTTTGTGTGTGTGTGTGTTCAGGTGCTCTGCTGTAGATTAGGAGCCATGCATTTTCTCTCTCGTGTCTCCTCACACTGTCTCTGTGTGTGTGTGTGTGTTTTCAGGTGCACAGACGGCAGGGTCCAGCCCAGCTGCTACACGTGTAAAGAGTACTGCGCCAACGGACAGTGTTCCATCAATCCACGCTCACAGCTGCCCGAGTGCCAGTGAGAAATCACACACTCCCACGCACACACATACACACACACACACCCTCTTTCACACTCACTCTCTCACACACACACACACACTCATACACACACCCACTCTCGCGCACACACACACACAACCCCTCTCTCACACTCACTCTCACACACACACACACACACACACACACACCCTCTTTCACACTCACTCTCTCACACACACATACACACACACACACACCCCCTCTTTCACAATCACTCTGTCACACACACACACCCACTCTCATGTGCACACACACACACACACAAACACACACACCCACTCTCACGCGCACACACACACACACACACACACACACCCACTCACACATACAAACACACACGTACATCCCAGCTGAATGCCTGTGCATAAGATCCCTGATGTTTTCTGTGTGTGTGTGTGTGTGTGTAGGTGTTCGTCAGGCTGGAAGGGGTACCGCTGTGACACGCCCAGCCCCCCAGTGGACTCAGCAGATTCTAACAGCAGTAAGTCACATGCACAACCCTCTATTCCTGTGCTGCTGCGATGCCAACCAATCCAATTAACACATTAAAGGCCCAAGAGCCTGTGGCAGGGTACCGTCAGAATGGTCTCAACTGAAGAGCGCTGACCAGCACAAAGCATAAAGTAGCTTAGCAAAGTACCGGCAAAACCCTCAGCTGTGGTCTCCCAGATCGTATTATATCATCAATATTAGCTTCTTTGAAGGAATTTTTTTGGCCATATCCCTATTAGTTAATAAATGCATATATTACCTGGTGTTTCCATTATTTTGTCTTCTTCATTTAGCTGCATTAACTTTAATTTTTGATTTAAAGTATTATTAGATTTGATTAAAGTAATATTACGGTTCCCCATGATATTAGAGGTAGCAATAATGTGACTATCTTCAAGAATTCATTTAGATGTTGTATTGGTGTGTAGTGGTCTGCCTGGTGCACTTGAATTTATTTTTATAGCCATGGTATACTGTGAACATGCCCGTGGCTGGAATGCTGTATTGACCAATCAGCAAGCAGGGCCCAGAACAAGCCCCTAACACTCCACCCTCATTGGTAGGGACTGCATCCATTGTGATACCAGTGCTCCTGCTGCTCCTGCTCGTGTTGCTGGTTGCTGGCGCCATCTTGTGGTACAGGAAGAGAATGCGGGGGTAAGTAGACGCTGTGGACAAGCAGGCTGCTGTCATTGTTGCAGCAGGTATTATGTGTGGTTTGTCGGGTACCTGGTTACCTGTCTGCAACACCTGGTCCATCAGATCATCTTGCGCTCTATCCCCCGTTTATGTCCCATACCATATATGACTCTTCTTTTCTCATGTTTTTTCTCTAAATGCTTTTCTGTCTCTCTCCATCCACCTACATAGCTTTCTGCTTTCTCCCTCTCTCTCGCATACTGTGTTTTTCTCCTTTTCTTCCTCTCTTTCTCCCCCTTTCTCACGTTGTCCTTTTCTCCTGTTCTTTTTCATTCTGTCTTTCTCTCTTGCTTTAGCTTCTTCTCCTCTCTCCTCCATTCTTCTCTAGCTGTTCTCTTTCTCTCACTGGATCACCATTCAGCGAGATCGCTAAGCATGGGGGACGCAGAAGTGTCTCTCTGTCTGTCTGTCTCTGTCTTTCTCCGTCTCTCTCGGTGTCTGGGGGTCATAGGTCATAGAGCTGTTCAGCATCACACTGCTCTGAATAACCGCCATCTCTCCTGTCCCTCAGGTCTGTAATGTCCGGCAAATCAGACTCAAGACGCTCGCGGTAACAGTCACCAGGGTTAAGGCCTGCTTCCACCAGCAACAATGACATTAACGATTGAAACTATAAAAACAAACTAGGACTTTGACTATATGCATTTTTTTGGATCTCACTCAGCTCAATTTTTGCATGTCCAGACAAAACATTGTCGGACCAAATGCGACTTCTCTCGTCTGGCACAGAGATGGATTTACAGTTTGTCATTATCGTCGTCGTTAATAGTTATTGTTGCCAAGGGAAACAGGGCCTTCACATTCTCCTGTCCCCCATTTCCCTTGTCCTTTAAATGAATGAGATCTGGCTTAGGGCTGAACCAGGCTTTGTCTTCATGGTGTCTCTCGATGTGTCTCGTGGTGCTGCTAGCCTCTCTGTGTGTGTGGAGACCCCTGCCTGCTCTCTACCCCTACCCCCTCTGTACTGTGCAGGGAAGGGTCTTCTTTTCAACCCTCCACCCTGTAAAAACAGGATTCCATGTACTGAACAAGAAGGAAAATAGATCTTGTTTGTGTAGGACACAGAACACAGAGAATACCCCCCTGCTCTTGTCCCGCCCATGCCCCGCCCATGCCCCTCCCACACCATGCCCCGCCCCCTTTTCATCACCTTCCACATTTGTATATAATGTTTGCGTGTGTGTGTGTGTTTGTGTGTGTGTGTTAAGGTATGTGACGGCAGCACCATTGGGCCTGCATTGTTCCAAGCAGGTTTTTGGAAAATGCAAACGTAAAATATCCAATATTTGCTGAGAACCGGAAGTGCCGACTCTTCCAGTTCCTCCAAGACCCAGTTTGTAAATGAGCTCCACCGACGTGTGTGCGCAAAGTGTACAGCCCATCACAGTCACCTACAAACCGTACCATGCTGATTAAAGAACGATCCATGTTTTCAAATTTGTAATAAATCAGAAATTAAAATAAATTAACTTCTCATAAACATGTTACACATAAAAAATGATACCTACAGCTGCAGAAAAAAACATGTTTTTATTCGGTGATGGTACATATTGGCACGGTATGCAAAAGTAGTGGCAGGAGGAGTTATCGGTTGGACATGACATGTCTAGAAAACAGCTGCACCTGCCTAAATTGGCACAGTAAATAACATAACTAGACTTTTGTACCTCTATGTAATCAAAAATCAAATAATTTTTCATTTGGTCATGCAGTGTATGTGTCATTTTTAATACCTCAAAAACTAGAATACATATTATTGATTTGCTACTTCTGTATAAAAATCGTGAAAACATCACAAGCCAGTTAGCTGCCAAAGGTAACACTACCTCTATGGTTTCATCTGTGAAAATAACCTTAAAAACAATAGATATTTAGTGATATATTGAATAGAATCCCCTTTCAATTATTCTATTCAATATGTGACTAAATCTGTTTTTAACCAGTTGGTGCTGTGCAAGATATTCTGCAAAATACAACTTGGCGAGAATGCAGTTGATAGACATGTAGTCAAAACATATCACATACATACATGCTCAAGCATGTTTACACGCATGTACACAAACGCACATGTACGTAACTACGTATCACACACAAATGCACTTAACAACAGTTGTTTTGACACATGAATATGAATTGGATATAAATACACATACACACACACACACACACACGTGCATATATATGCACCCAACTCCCTCTAAGAAAACAGGATGGAATGTACAGGAAGGATGAAGGGGTCTTGTTGGTGCAAGGCAGAGGACACTTTCGTTCCTTCCCCCCCCTCCCCTTTCCACCCTTACATATATATATATTTAATTGTTATTGCATATGTGTGTATATACATGCTGGCAGGGGAGGTACCATCAGGCCTGCATTGAAACAAGCGAAAGACAATATGTACTGTGAGATAATGGAAGGAATAACCTTCTTCCTGGAATGCAAACAATCGGAGGAGTGTTTGTACGGAGTACTGTTTGTTAATATATAGTAGCGATAATATTTATCCGGCTATTTGAATAGATACAGCTATTTAAGTGGCACCCTCTTTATGTTAGCTCAATATCCTGGATATATATAGCCCCTTCATTTGACAAGCCTAATTAATGCCTTGTATTTTCATCTGGTTTGAAATGAAGTGGTGATCATACTCTTTAATATTAGTCAGTAGCTAATATTGGTAGTTATGGACAAATATAAATACCATTCCGTATCCACACAATATCTGCTCCCTGGGCTAGCTTGCTAATGGTCATCAAAATTATTGCCATTAGCTGGTTAACTGATAGTTATTAAGCCAGAATTTAGCCAGGATCTCTATATCAATGCTTGTCTTACAGTATGTTTTAAAATTGTATGTATTCATTGTTGTTTAAGCCATTTCAATATATTGCCGAGTCTAAATTTTGCAACAGTTTCTTAAACTGTGCCGGTGAATCGTAATCCTATAATGGCAACATTTGTAAATATTTTAAATATACATCATAACTACAAGTACCCACGTCATCACAGTCTTTAGAACTGTAATTTTCAGTTGTGATTTCAGTAGTTGCTGTATAAAGCAAAAAATAGATTTCCTTCTATATAAATACAGTTAATAATCATTATTATCCTCTTAAAAAAGGATGCATTAAAAATATATTTAGAGGTGCACGTGCTGCTTTATATTTTGTGTTGTGTTGAAGTAAAGGAACGCTAAAAAAGGTTGCAGTTATCATGCTGTGGGCCTAACCTTTCAGCATCCTCTGTCCACGATGCAGTTTAGCTGTTCTATTTCGTACGCCCTCCTCTTGTTGTAGGATGTGTCAGTCATGTTCCTTGGTGACGTCTGGGCAGGCCGATGTGTCTCCACCCCAGGCCGTGTGATGTAGCTGTGACTGGGTTCGACTCCCTGCCTGTCAGTGGCTTTCAGCTTCCTCAGTGCAGTGACTGTGTGACGTGGACGTGTCGTCTGTGCTTTGGGGCCTGTGGGGCATGGAGGGGTGGGGTCGCAGGGTGGCGGTGGCGGTTAGGGATTCGCGGTCTGAACCGTGAGCTTCACTTCCTGTTTTCCTCCTTTCCTCACAGCGCTAAGGGCTTCCAGCACCAGAGGATGACCAACGGGGCCATGAACGTGGAGATCGGGAACCCGGCGTACAAGGGGGATCCGGACGACGACTCTGGGGAACTCCTGGACGCTGACTTCACACTGGACCCTGATAAGGTTACACATGCCCCCCACCTCTCTCCTCTACACCCCTCACCTTCTGTCCCACAACTGCCCCGGGGATAGACCTCAGGTTAAAACCCAGGGTGGCAACAAGCAATTCTGCTACCGATCATAAAGCCACAGCAGTAGAGCCAGGACAAAGAATTTGCCCGATTGAACAAATAGCAATATATTGTTACTTTTTAAATGTATTTATTAAAACAAGTGTGCTATGCCCTGGGTCTTCCCCACATGATAGTCCTCTAGTTGCTCATTAGTTTCACAGCACAGAGGAGAAATTTTGGCCCACTTCTTCATGCAGAACCTTGTTGCAAATCCATTGGAGACGTTCAAGAATTGTTGGTGTTAATTTCCACTTGGCATTTTGGATTTGGTCCAAACAAAAAGAAATCAGTTTAGGCTCTAATTATATGTGATCAAAGCAGTAGGAAGTTATCTGTCTCTCAGTAATATTATTTTGTTTGTTGGTGTTTTATCTGATGCTGTGATAAATCGAAAGTTTTCCCGCCTTTTTCACCCATAGCCCACAAACTTCACCAACCCGGTCTACGCCACCTTGTACATGGGCGGACACAATAGCCGCAACTCTCTGACCAGCACGGACGAGAAGAGAGAGCTACTGTCTAGAGGGGACGAGGACATGGGGGACCCGCTGGCGTAGACCGGCGCCCCCTACTGTCAGCCTGACAACGCTACACATGTATCCCCTTTTTAATTTGCCTTTTAAAGAAAAAAGAAATTAGAAAAGTAACAAAAAAAAGCAAGAACACTGTATAAAATGTACAAAATGAAGGACTACTTTTGTATGTGATTGCAGTATTATATTTTGTTCTTTTACAATTCTTCTGGTCAAAAAAAACGAAATCTTTTTCTAATTTTTTTTTTTATTTTTCACCCCGTCTCCTTTGCCCAAATGCCACTACCTCTGTGCAACAATGAGATAGGGGGGTGAGAGGGGGGAACGAAAGCGAAGAAACACAACAACATTGGAACAATCTTGATTTTTTATTTTTGTATGAATTGTATAGACAAAGAAAACATTGTTCCATTTGGATAGCACCAACAGTGTAATGTCTGTCATAACGGAGGGGGAGAAGGAGTTACAGGAAATATCGAGCACATTCGCTCACCCCCGCTTATGTCACGTATCGGTACTGGATCTGACTGGAGAGCGAACCGGGAGGCTTGTGTTTGGGAGTGACTCGTGTACGGCATATGTAAAATGTTGACTAGGTGGCTAAGTGTTTCTGCGCTATTCACACACAGAATGATGATGAATGTTTTCTTCTTTGCATATACACACACACACACACACACACACACACCACATACAGTAAAGCCTCAGAAATCTGGAACCTGAAAATACCGATTAACCATACTGGAGCAACAATGATGCAAATGAACAAGCATTGACTGCAAGATTATCACATTTTATGTTGATTTAAAAACCTAAATACAATCAAAACTGGAGAAAGGGAAATGTACCGCTTGGCACTTCTGATAAAGAACTCTACTTGAGAAACTTGGTGAGCTACATGGCAAAAGCAGGTTCACCATTCCGCTATCTGAGGCAAACGATTGGTGGATAGCTGTTAATGCAAATATGGAAAAAACTTGCTAGTTGTTATCTTTGTTATCACCAATGCAAAACAATGAACATTAAATGTAAAGAAATCATTTCTATCAATTATAAACATTCGAAAATAATCTCTCCTTGCATAAGTTGTGCATTTATGGGAAAATGCAGTTTTACATGGCATAACCTACACCTACAGCAGTACCTACCTATTCCTACAGGCTTCCAGTAAAACGTGCATGCATTGTCTAATGTATCAGAACTTGCCTGCTGCTTCCTGTTTAAAGGGTCCATACTTGCCTTATGTTGTTATCCCTTCTGAATAGCACTTTTCTTGATTGTAGTTTTTGGTTTATAAATTGGTTTATGTAGTGAGGTGACTGTTCAGGCATTAGCTAGCATTAGCATAACATTACGTATGCACTATCCAGCCAGTGATAGTTGCATGTCCCGGTCAACATGCTCAAACATTACTTTTCAGTCCTTTAGCGGATCCTTTTATCCAAAGCCACTTACAGTTGATAAAGCTAGCCAAGGGCCAGTTCCCCCTTCGAGCAATGTGGGGCTAAGGGCCTTGCTCACTAGCCACCTTAGCCACCAGCCTACTGGCTGCCCCATACCTTAAACAGTATTCAATTCAGCTCTTCTACAAACATCATAGCTAATTTTGTTGTAACTAGGAATAAGTTTGTGTGTTTCTAGTACTGTCACATCATAACACATTTTAGCTGCATAGCTAATTCATTTAGAAAAATCCTTAGTGTTTTATAACAGAGAATGAATGCGCTTTGCAAACTTAAGTTATAACTAACTGAAGTATCATGTAGTTAGCTGGCTAGCTACTGTTTTCCAGTACTAATACATCAGTAACTTGAAGTTATTCTTGATAAAAACCAATTCAGAAACAAAGACACATTTATTTTACTTAGCACGGAACCAGAATTTAGTTCTTACTCTTATTTCTGTGGTCTTAAATGTTGAACAACGTCCACTAAAGAGTTCAACAAAACGATGACAGTGGAGTGATGGGGTTCTTGACCCCACCCATACAGCCATCCTCCCAAACGTTTGAAGTTGCCACCTGCCTCTGCTGCCTATGCTAACCGACAGGGACTTCCGCTGGTGGTTCGATTAGTTGCAGCAACAAAAGAGCATGGGCTATTTCAGAATACAGTTAACAACACAACATGTCTTGCATTTGTATTTTAAAGTCGCTTTTCAGTCGTCCAAGATCTCTGAGGTTCTTCTGTATACATATATATAGTTTGTCATGTTGGAAAATGATATGGTTATGGTTCGAAGATGTAAAAATAGTATTGATTTAAGAGATAAAGAATGTATTTTGAAGGCGGTAAGAGCGATGGAACATGTCCCCATTCCAGGGTTACGATGCTTACCAGAAGGAAGGCCCTGTCGCTAAGGCAGGGACTATGCTTCACACACAGATAAATCCAGATTTGCATAATGACTTCTTAAACTCACTGCATCTTCCAAATATCTCTGATTTAGGTGTCCGCGCAACAGTATTAATGGGAGATCAATGTATGGCCAAAAATGCAGTAATGGGAAGACAGGCAAGCATATCTTTTTTTTTTTGAACACTCATTTTTTTCCGGCAAGGGATTGATACCTGGCACTTCAGAGTGAATTTTAGTATGTTTTTAAAAATTCTGCTCATAGATTTCTGTAAGTGCTCATTTTCGGCGCATTCTGAATTTTTAATGTCACTAGTTTCGTTTACCGTCGTTTTATTTTGTTTCGCCTCACCGCTAACGCTGCCGTATGTCCGTTTGTTGCATTCTGGCTCAGCTACCTTCTTGCTGCCGGGTTGCCGCTTGTGTTGGAGGTGAGATCTGCCACATTTAATGCATGTGAAACAACAAAAAACAGAAAAGGAAATCACTAGAATAATGATCCTTACCCCACACCACGCAGTTGTCAAGTTTTCATGCAAGTGTGATTTTGGTTTTTTGATTTATCTCTTCTTGCTCTTACATTCTCGATTGCGAAGGAGAAATGTGTACAATCATTTGTTTTTACATTTTTTTTGCAAAATCATACATGCATTTTTTAAAAATTTTGTTTTTGTTTTTTTTTAATGACAAAAATAGCTTTTATAGTAGAAATGCATGGATGCTCAGACTTTCTTCTGGAAAGAATAAATATTTTTTTTGCTGGAGTACTTTACAAACTAAATAACAGATATTGTTTTAAATAAAGTTTTTAAAAAGTGTACAGAAAACAGTGGTCCTGTTTGTGTACAGTGTTCGCTCTATTTTGTTAATTTGAAGTCACCAGGGTTCTGATGTAAAGCTTGTCTCTTCTCATTGAAAGGTCTTTTAAAAATTCTGTGGGCTTTCCAAATTTTCCTGGAGCCAACGAGAATAGTCTTCAAATGATACGGACTTTTTATCGTGCATACAAGGGTAAGTCAATAAAGCATTGCTACTAGGGTTCATTCCAAGGGCAGCCTGTAGTTGCATCCTGTAGTTGCAAAGGTTTATTCCAAACAAACGTGTTCAAACATGTCTCTGAGATCAGTGGATGGCTGCAGACAAGTTCTCTCATTAATACACTTGTCTGAGTCTCATTAGGGTGCCTTCAAAAGAAAAAAAGGATACTTTTTGTGCCATGGAAAAAAAAAACAATTTTGAGGTCAGGGCTAACATTTAATTTTTAACAAAACTGTAGTGGAAACCTTCCCAAATCATTTTGGGGGGTTATTATAACATTTTACGAAAAATGAAAGCTGCGTTGGTGAGAAAAAGCCCAGGAAAGTTGCGCCAACGAATTTTTTTCCATCATGACAGTGTACCCGCTCAGTCTTTGACGGTAGCAAGGGCTGCCACTCATTGGGAAACTTTACCTCATCCACCCTGCAGCCCTGATCTTACCCCTTCAGACTTATTTTTGTTCCCAAAACTCAAAGAACATTCAAAAGGAACACGATCTGAGTCCCTCGATGATTCCAAAACTGCCGTTTTGACATGGTGTAAATTGAAGAGCGAAGGATTCTTCACGGGAGAGTTAGAGAGATGGAAACGCCGCCTTCAGAATTGTATAGACCTAGATGGGAGATATGTTGAGAAATAATAGCTTCACATTTTGATATTTTTGTTAAATAAAGGGTTCTATGATTTTGTAGCAATACTTTTTGACCTTCCCTTGTATCATGCACCGATTCCTCTCATCGTGAAGAGAATTTTTCCCTTAGGTTGAAGTCACATGGTAGGCAGGTCTGTACTGTAACTCTCTGACCTAACTCTCTGTAAATTTTGTTCCCTGCAAAGGAATTTCGTACAAAATTGCACAGGGGCTGGCTATGGAAACGGAATCGATCAATTCCAGAAGAGGCTTATTGTTTATTTGCTGCTCGACCAACGGTCCATAGCCCCGGTCCTGGAGAGCCACCAGATCTTTCGGCATTCTTTGTTTTACTATATCGACAAATTAAAGCAGCTCTTTTCCTGTCATTAAATCTCATCTGTTTTTTTGGAGGTTATGGATTTTAGGGTGATAGCCAGTGGACTGGTGACTTTGCTGGACCAGGACTGAGAACCTCTGTGCTTGAGGAAGAACATCTGTCTCAACATGACTTTCATTGAGATTACATGAAATCAAATGACAATTTGCACAGCAAGATGACAGAGCACATCACCAAGACACTGTCAAAATCATTACGGATTACATTTTTGTTGCAAAGCTATGATTAGAAGACAAGCCAACAAAGTGACTTCACATGAACTAGATATATTGAGTTGTACAACAACAACGTAAGCACTTTTGTTTGCACAAGTTTTGTTGGGGTGTTCTTGAGAGCAATACAGAGTCTACGCAATACATGAGGTCCACACAATTTGAGTCTGAGTATGATCCTCAAAAACCATAATATATACAGTGAACATAATTTGTTACATACACAAATTAATATACATACATAGTTACATTTACAAATTCTTTTTACAGTATTTAAATCGATTGTTAAAATAATATAAAAATATTCCGAATGCACAAAAAAAGGAAGACCATTTAGGAATGTAATGCTGTTGCTTCAGGCACTTTGTAAGTTTGCCACAGAGGTACAGAGAGCATTTTGGTTTGGCTAGCTTCTTGGTTAAAAACAATCATTAACATTGGTAGTTCTGGATCAATCTTCTGTAGCCAGAATTAAACTCGGCAGAAACACACACACTCAGCTGTTCAAAAGATAGAATCCTGGTTGCACAATACTTGAAATATTATGAGCTGGGGCGACCATTGACCAGCTAAGTAAAGGCACCGTCCCTCCCTGTTACTAGCACTGGTTCGTATCTTTGGCATATAGCAGGGGCCACGGAGGCCTTACTTTGGCAGAAGTTTGGGAACCAGAATGGGCATATTGCGGAGGAAGGGCCGAAGCAAGCCGTACAGTGCGATGTATCCCGCTAAATGGATCTCCTCAAGTAAATAAAAAGTAAAACGTTCCTGATTTTCACAGGTCCAGCAGCCTGCCGACGCACCAGTCTCTGCTGTGTCAATGTCAATAATTCATCCGCCTTCCAATATGTACACGCGTAAGAGCCGAATGTGATGTAGCCCCAGGGTGGAGGTGGAGGTGGAGGTGGAGGTGGGGGGGTGGTGGTGGTGGCGGCCGGGTTTAGGCGGATGTTTGGAGACACCAGCGTTGGGGATGGTTCTCGTCACGGCCTTTTCCATCCGCTCCTGATCACCGCGTCGGCTCTGCGGAAGGGTTGGTTTCTGAGATCTGGGAGAGAAGATCGTGGAGATAGAGAAGGTCACAACGCATCTGCGGAAAACCCTATGGAAGGACAGACTCCCAACCTGATGTGTAACATGATTCACCAGGCCAAGGTTGGACAAGCATCATGGGTGAGTTAGATAGCGAATGAGTGGGAAGCAGAGGGCAGACGACAGACAGCATGCTAGCTAAAGCACAAGGATGAGTCTTACCAGAATGAAACTGAAGATGTCTCCCACCAGTACAATTATGTAACTTTAATTACTTCTAATTGAAATAGGATTTTCTCCATCTTGGAAAAAATCTGGCAACCTTAAAAAAAAACCCCCTTCCTTCAGAATGTACGTTGATGACACATTGGCTGACCGGCCAATGAGGATAGCACAGCTCGGGTGCACACATGTAGCTATGAAACAGATTAAAATAGTTACCTGAGGTGGAACCATGCATTAGCTATGATAACAAAACAATAATAAAAATGTCAGGTGACCCACAGTTACGGCACCTTTGAGGGGCATGCTTAACCTAAAATCTATTTGTAAGCCAGCTGGGCAGTTCTCACGCAGAAGTGAATTTAAAAAGCAAATGCTAATATCATATAAATTACCCTTGATCCACAAATCCAAAAAATGTTTGGTTTCACAATATGTTTAGGTATATATATTTGTGTCATCACTGTCAAACACGCCAATAAGGGCTTGTAATAGGTCTGTATTTTTCCTGCTGCAGGTCTGAGGTATGAAGCTGGCCGCGTAGCGCATAAAGCCGGCGAAGCACCAGAGGCCTGCAAGCTCGCTCGTCCTTACCCGCTGTGTGACGTTTACAAGGGACAAACCTGCTGCGATCGATCTTCAGATCTGCTGGATGGTGGGTGAGTAAGTTGGGAGTGACATGGTGACAGGGGAGGAAGAGGAATTTAACAAGTTAGGAAGGGAGAGAAAACATGACTATTACTTTTGAGGAGTAAGGTACAGCGACTGAGGAATTCGCACCTCTCTTAGAACAAGACGGCTGAAGACAGGGTAGTGTGACATGTCCCCACTCAAAATTCTTTTTGTTTGTTTGCTTTGAAAATGTACCACGATTACACAGTCTAAAACCTTTCTGACAGACCAATGTAGATTTTAGCCTGCTTTGCTAAGGTGCTAAGCTCTATTTCTGTCATTCAGGGAACGGATTTTGTCACAACCCGCCAGCAATCTGTTACTAAGGAGAGGTGTGCAGCCAGTCAAGGTGGTGAAACGTGAACAAGGTCATCAAAGGAAACGCATGCAAAACTCATTCAGTTTGGTGTGGACCCAGCCAGGTTAGTAACGGAGTTCCATTGAAACAGGGCAAGTGCGGTTCGACGGGCATGCTTCAGAGTTAGCGTTTTTAGAGGGTCGGACAACCTTGGCTGGGATTCGATAGGCTGCCATGGGGGTTTGGGGGGAGGGGTGGGGCAGGGTGGGGCGGGTCAAGGCGGGGCTAGCTGTTGGAGTCATCAAAGATGTTGGCGTCGCAGAGGAACCGTGAGCCCCGTTTGCCCGTCCGAGCGGCGAAGGGTGCGCTCTTCAGCACTGGGGACGTGGGGGTTGGGAAAAAAACACATCGGGGTTACGACAGATATTACCCCCACCGCCCCCCCACCCCCCCACCCCCCCCAAGGGGAGCAACATCTATGCCTCAGCTACAGCCACTTGATGGCAGCAGTTCCAAGACCACATGTTTCTGTGAGCGGTAGGCCTGACTTTTGCTGCAAATCCCATTTATTTTCTACTTCATTGTTCAAATCAGACAATTGAAAACAACCATGATGGTTTCTCTTGAAGTTATGCTTTTTTTATCATTGAGAAGACAATATTACGGCAACTGAAATCCTCCTTCCCAGAGGACCATCACTGGCCACAGGAGGTTACTAGCCCTGAGCATTCGAGAAGCGACATCATTTTTATTATTTCATATATTGTACAGTGAAGAAAATATTTCCAAAGGTCATCTTTCAAAGTCATCTTTTTGCTTTTCTAGTTTTTCATTGTTGGTATAGCTTGTAAGACTGTTATGTCTCTGTTTTACATTTCTTTCATAGATAAATGTTGCATGCTTTATCTTCAAAAGCTTTATGACAGTATATAATAATACAGCACCATGATTTCTGCCTCTTTCGCCCAACTTGAGCGAGTAGCTAAGTAGCTGTTACCAACAGTCCCGCCACCCAGCTGTTTCCTAAAAACAAGCCAAAAACCTAGTCTTTTAAAACACTCTTTGAGTTGCTTTCACTAAATAATTTGTAAATGTCAATTTTGAATATAATTCAAATTTTGATAATTTTGGTAATTTCTGAATGGCGCTCTATGGGAAACAGACATCCATAATACACTACATGGGTGATCCCACGGCTCAGGAAATTCAATTTAACTCATGGACGACTGCGTTTGTAGAAGGGGAATTTAGATGGGTCTTGTGGTCGGTGAGGCAGCCGGTATAATACAGACTTAGCAAGTTTAATAGAGAGCTTAGCGGGGAGGGTCACACAGTAACCTGCAATTTAAATGTTTTAAGGACTAAAATGTACATTATTAGCATTCTAAAAACATACTGAATATGTGATACCATTTCATAAAACACATTATATTTTATGAAATGTTATCATATTTTATGAAATGTCACATAAAACATGTAATATATTACACAGAAATACATATAACACACCAAATGGAGGGTCTTTGATAACATATTATACACAATAGGCTTAAACATAAAATATTAATTTTCCCATCTGACACCATGTGAACATGACAACTGTGTAAAACAATGAAGAATGCTAGATATTATTTCTAGGATATGAGGAGCTACATGTAAAAATATTCTGAAGATCTATTAAAAAACTCATTAAGGTGTGACTAAATAAAGTGGAAAGATAATAAAACCAAATATTTAAAAATCAAAACACTAGATAGCCTGACTTCTCTCATATGATTGGGAGAGAACCCTAAAAAGACCTCAGACTGTCACAGCTCTGCAGCAGTGCTCCTATTGGCTGAAAGACAGCTGAAGGCGTTGTGTGTGCTTTAGCTCCGCCCCTCCCACCTGTGATGATGTCTTCGATGGTGCCGTCCTTGCCCTCGTACACGGGCCGCTGGTCCTTGGCCTGCCGTCTGCGCAGCTCTGCGATCAGGCTCTGCTGCTGCAGCCTTTTCGTCTGCAGCGGAGTCTGCAGAGGGAAGGAGGAGGAACCATACAACAACTCTTACTCCAATCACATGACACGATCCAAATAGTAGTGGTAGTAGAAGTATTATTATTGTTTTGAAATTTCAGGAGGTCAATGCAAATCATTTGGGGGCGGTCTCCAGACAAGTAAATAAGGTGAGACTTGACTGCACTTTTGAGTGAGTATTTTTATTGAAGGTATTGAAAGTGGAAATGAATGAGAAGGGTGGATTATCTGGTACATGTTTCAAGTCAAACAGACCATTATTTTCATACAATGTAAATGTGGTGCTCCATTTTTTGCCATCTATAAGAACTGAAGGGCTCGTTATATCCAGATTTAGTCTGACCTCCATCAGGATTCGCAAATGACTGTGAAGTCTTGGTGGCCATTGCTGTCATTTATCTTGTGTAGGCCATGCAGCTGTAGCGTTGCTAATCCTACTCTCCAAGAACAGCATATGTGTGTACGTGTGTGCATGCGTGCATATCTGTGTGTGTGTGTATGTGTGTTTGAGCATGCGCTTCACCTTAGGTTCGTGCTGTTTGGCTTCCTGGGCCAGGAGCTTCTCCTTCAGCGCCTCCTCCTGTTTCCTCCTCTGCTCGTTCTCCTCCACTGCATCCTGGAGCAGAGAGAGGATGGAAAAGGCAGTGCTTATATTCGTATTTGCATTTGTATCCATATTCATATTGTGCACGTTTCTAAATGCCTCTTGTCATTTTGAATTTTAAAACACTTTTGTAACGACGTACTGTTTACCTCTGTTGCCAGCATTTCTCATTTGCGTTAAACTGAATAAAGAGAGAGGTGTCAGGGTCACTTCCCTCAAAGAGAACGATATAAAGAGCTTGGCTTGAAGAGACACGGCAGCAACTGGGCGTGTGCGTTAAAATTGGGCGTGATCGAGCATCATTGACGCGTTTGCAGATTTTCAGAAGCAGAAATAGCCATGGATTGGCTTGGGGAATTGGGACGGGGAGGTGACTGTGTGAACTGGGCTCATAAATCCAGGTGAAGAACAATTTCGGGAAGGAAGCTAGGAATCGGGCCAGCCTGAGAAACAGGACAGCTGTCTCTTCCTGTTATGTACCCTAAACCGTAGAATCACACACACGCTCTCACACACAACTCACTTCACTTCAAAGTGAGCTTTGCCGGCACAGCAAGCGCGAGGTATTGTTTTACCAAAGCATGCAAATAATGGTAGAGTCAATCGCATAAAATTGTAACAATAATATCATAGGATGTGGGCTGGGGAACTCTCATGAATAAGAATATTAATCTTGACAGGGTGACCTGAGGGTGGCTGACACGCTAAGCATCTATTTGTAGTGCGGCTGTGAGTCCGGTGACCTGTGGCGATTTTTTTGGATGGGCAAGACTGTGACATGACATCATCGTGACATCATCATCATGCAACATCTGCATGCTCATGCCAGAATCTCCTAACCCTCCCCTGTGGTGATCTGCTCTTCTACTTCTCTCTAATCATCTTCAGTTTTAAGGTGAATTATTGGCATATTATACACCATGCTGCCAATATAATGGTGTTAAAAGTCAACAACAACATACAAAACGATTCCATTTCTAATTATTGATTCATTATCCTAAGGACTGCCATTCATTGTGCCTCAAGTAATAGCAAGCTGTCACATACTCCACTGTCAATAGTGTTGGTCCCCTCTGAACCACAAAGTAACTTAAAATTTCAGTATCTGCCATTGTATATATAATTTTAAGTTGCTATGGTCCTGATTGTGTTTATGTCAATGGTTCCATGGTGTTTACTGTGGCAGGCCCTCTTACCTTGTATGCTTTGACAAAGCGCACAAACACAGGGAAGAAGACTGACGGAGGGGTGGTTTTGGGACTCTCCCCAAAGTAGTGCACTACGTTGCTGTATGCCTCCTGAAAGATAATCATTAGCAAAGGAACAGTGAAGAACAGCCGAGGAATTTTTAGCCAATGGCATTTTTCACAAATGCCATCCCTGTATCAACTCAAAATATTTTACACTGATTGTGCTGCTCTGGGTAGCAGAAGGATATGTTGTTCTGCTTGTGATCTAGGGAATGCTGTACTGGGGTGAACTGGGATCAGTGTTATATTATTTGTAGAATGCATTGTTTCAGTATAGCAAAGTAGCATCACTGTACTGGGGTCAGTATTATACTATTTCTTTTAGAATGCATTGTTTGGTCTGTAATTTAGCCACTGTTGTACTGGCGTTGGTGTTAAGTAGTTTGTAGAACGCATTGTTTGATTCTGTAATGTAGCCAGTGCTGTACTGGGATCAGCACCTCGGCGGTCTTGGCGTCCTTCTGCAGCTTGTCCAGCTGTGGTTCGCTGATCTGGAGGAAGCTCTTGAGGACGTGGTGGTCGTGCAGAGCACACTCCTTCCTGATCAGGTCCATCCCGCGTCCCAGCTCCCTCACATCCAGCAGCACGTTCTCCAGGGACACTGAGATCAGGGACACGGACCATATTATACACACACACACACACACACACACACACACACTGAGACCAGGGACACAGCCCATATTACACACACACCACACACACACACACATACAGATACACACTGAGACCAGGGACACAGTCCACATTACACACACACACACACACACAAACACAGGCATACACAGATACACACGGAGACCAGATACACAGCCCATATTACACACACACACACACACACACACACACACATACAGATACACACTGAGACCAGGGACACAGTCCACATTACACACACACACACACACACACACACACACACAGATACACACTGAGACCAGACAAACAGTCCAAATTACACCCACACACACACACGCACATACGGATACACACTGAGACCAGACTCACAGTCCACATGACACACACACACACACACACACACAGATACACACTGAGACCAGACACACTGATACACTCAGTCAACATCACACACAACCGACAACCATCCACACATACACACAGATACCATAGTCAACCACACTGAGCACTCACACACACAGATACAGTCCCAACCATACTGAATATGTACTTATACCATACTAATACGCTCTAATATATAATATTACCATCTAATACCTAATATTAAAGTTGGCAAAAAGCCTCAAATGATAGGAAATTCACGTAACTGTCAAAGCGTTATCTTCACCTTTGCACAGACTATTATGGTTTAGCTACTGTATGTTGGGACAACTTCATGCAACTTCTCTCATCTCAGCTACATCTTCTCTCATATAGCTAGTTAGATATAAAATACAATCCTTCAGAGGAGCAATGGGCTGCACTGATAATCTACACAGAGAAAACCACAGCTCTCACACTCACACAGGGCCACACCTTTCAAACGCATGTGGACACCATACTGACCACATGAGCGCGCACACATTCAAACGCACACGATTATCCACACCAACTGCTCCACCGCAGACAGGCTGGGCCTCACCTGCGGCAGCCTTGTCGATGAACTGGAGCTCGCTGTGGAAGTTGGCGAGCTCCGTGAACCTCTCCTTCACTATCAGGGCAATGTAGTGCAGCAAGGTCATCTTCCGGTCCGTGGACTTTGTGTCCAGCAGCTGACGGCAATGAAGGAAAATCCTTCATTAGGGCTCAAATACAGTGCATCTCAAAGGTTTACAATGTATTTTTGTACCCTATCCATTCATACAGCTAGACATATTACAAAGCAAATTAATTGAAGTACCTTGTTTTAGCAACGATAGTCAAACCTGCAACCAGTACACTACAGTTCCAGCTCCTTAACCACTACACTACACTACATCCACACAGCCCACCCAAACTATAAAACTACCAGATCAGGTCAGTTCTTGCAGTGATTTATTACCAGTGCTGTCCACCAATCTGCAAACTTGTAAAGCTGGTTTGAGCGTTTGACCATGTTAATGTATAGAATCTGTTTTTACATTACTCATCATATGCCAATTACGTCATCGGGGGTTTATGTTCATTACATTCTGATTTATCAACCCATACACATTTCATATGGCTTTTGCCCCACTCTAAATAACTTACAGCTAGAAATAATTGGTGTGAACAAGTTTTAATATTTGTACATTCATAATCATTTTTATTATTCATAGTCATAGGATTAAAATTGTCCCTTAACCATGCTGTGGCTCAAGTCCCTGTTGTGACTGAAACCAGGGCCCATTTCACTGTCATAGTGTACTATTATATTTACACCCTTTTAGAGAAATGAAGACAGATATTGAGCAGAGATTTGGGTGTATATTTATGAGTCAGCACTGTATCAGCCAATCCCGACTCAGTGGTTTCGTAAATCTATGCTTTACCGGATTTAATTGTGTTGATTGTGTCGCTAATGCTGTGCCTGTATGTTCAAGCTTGCTGGAAAGGAAATTTAGTTTGATCTCTTGCATCATAACTCTTTGGAGTGAGAACAATGCTTACCATTCACTCATAGCTACATCAGTTGATGAATAACACAACACCAAACTTCAATATCGCATGTGGACAGGCCTTCATGTATCACAGTCCAGTAAGAAACATTTTAATCAGGAATTTACATTTCAAATATAGGTTGTTCCTTCAAATCACTTGCTTACCAGATCAAGACTTTGCAGTTTGAACCCATAGATAGCTCCTCTCCGACTGCTGTTCATGTAGTTTCCCAAGGCTAAAATAATCTGTGCAATTGAAAGATCAAACAAGAACAAGCACAACAACTCATTATTAATTCGGAAATGGGGCATTCATTTCAAACTGAGGACTCAATGTCCCCATTTCCGAAGTCAGGCTACAGTCGGTGCGTGCCAAGACGTGCTACTGAATAGCCAGAACACGCTAAAGCTCACAACGCTCAAAAGCTCTGATACACGCGTACATTGTGTGAAACAGCCGATGTCTTGTTCCCTTGGACTCTTCCTCATTTCAAATGTCCTTTGTTTTTGACCACTTATATATGTCACAGGCCACCAACAGTCAGATCATAAAACAGAGAATCTATATGAGTATAAGAGCACCTTTGGGGAACAGACCTCACAAGGGACGAAAATTTCCTTTTCACACAACAAACTTGTGCACTGGAGCTTACGAATAATACAGGTTTACTATTTTCTGGTTATCTTAGATCTACCACCTCAATAATTAGGATGTGTGAATAACTTTCACATTTTTAGTGTTTACTGAATTTGCACAGTCATTCAAAGACTTCGGCAGAGGGAATATTCCAGACTGCTGTTTCACTGCTTACACCACATAGAGCCAAACGGGGCTCAAGGGTGTAGCTCAGGCCATGCATAGTTCTATCATTGCGTACACCTACCTAGTTCTGGATAACACCGAACACAGCACAGTCCATGCAATACCATTGACCACGGCAGGTAGCAGCTATTTGTTTCAAAAGCTAGTTACTAAAAGCTGAGCTTTTGGCTGAGTCCAGGTGATCCCTGGCTAGCCTTGCCCAATTTAAAAACAGCACCCCACTGAGACCCCGCTGTTACACAGACTTACCTCCAGCATTCTTTTCAGCTTGGCTGATGATTTCACTGAGGCTGAAGCTGCGATGATAGCATTGAGTTGCTGGAAAAAAGGAGACAACATTAATATAATGGTTAGGGAGCTGGGCTTGAAGCTCAGAGGTTACAGTGTAGTATAATGGTTAGGGAGCTGGGCTTATAGCTCAGAGGTTACAGTGTAGTATAATGGTTAGGGAGCTGGGCTTGTAGCTCAGAGGTTACAGTGTAGTGTAATGGTTAGGGAGCTGGGCTTGTAGCTCAGAGGTTACAGTGTAGTGTAATGGTTAGGGAGCTGGGCTTGTAGCTCAGAGGTTACAGTGTAGTATAATGGTTAGGGAGCTGGGCTTGTAGCTCAGAGGTTACAGTGTAGTATAATGGTTAGGGAGCTGGGCGTGTAGCTCAGAGGTTACAGTGTAGTATAATGGTTAGGGAGCTGGGCTTGTAGCTCAGAGGTTACAGTGTAGTATAATGGTTAGGGAGCTGGGCTTGTAGCTCAGAGGTTACAGTGTAGTATAATGGTTAGGGAGCTGAGCTTGTAGCTCAGAGGTTACAGTGTAGTATAATGGTTAGGGAGCTGGGCTTGTAGCCCAATTTCTGGCATTATTTACAAGAATATTTGTTGATGTCTTGTTTTTTTGTAAGAGAAAGAGACAAAGAGGCTATCGTGGAGTAGAGCACCGCAGAGGTAGGCTGGGAGCTACCGGCGTTAGCATGTCGATGTTGTCAGTGAAGTTGCCCACGAAGGTGATGATGCTCATGCGCTGGGTGAGCCGCTCGATCTTGCCGAAGTGCAGCATGAATCGGTCCTCCTCCGCCAGCTGGTCCAGCGGCCGCCTCTCCCGCTCGTAACCGCGCAGCAGCTTCACCTCCGCGTCCGTCGGCAGGAAGCGCATCAGGCACTCCACGAAGTCCACCGGTAACGCCTTCAGGTCGAACCTGCCAGGGGAGGAGGAAATTTTAAAACTACGGAAACGAGCGACACGCTCACTGACCTACCGGAATCCCCCATTAGTCTTGAATGTCTTCTGTGGTACATCATATGTTGATCAAAACAACCATTTTTGAATATATTAAGCATATTTTTAGCCAGTTTCTGTACTCATTTATTGATCACCTGTGGGATTTTCACTATGGTGCGAAGACCTGCACTGACGGACACAATATGTAACCGCATTCTATCAGAAAAAAAGTGTGACACATTCCCACAATGGTCAACCACAAAAGAAATCACAAACTTCAGATAAAACCAGATTGGATTAATTTTCTCATGTAAGTTGCATCTTTTAGTATTACAAATCGTTGAAAAAATTTGGAGCATTTAAATTATTTATATACAGTACAATGCTGACTTTCAGTTTAAGAGTTTAATTCCTGATCTGTCCATAGCCTCCTCTCTACCCAAGCTACTTGAACAGCTGAAGTGCTCTGGGACTTAGTATTGCAGGGAAAGTTGTGGTTTGACAACAGGTAAAGCCGTAATATACTGAGAAAATATTGTGATGTTGTTATTAGTTATCACAACGTTGCTGCAACATTATAAAATAATTCATTGATGGTCTATTGGAAGCTGTTACATGAATGTTTTCTGTGAGCCTGCAATAGCAGGACACGGCCTATAGGGGGCGTTACATACGTCTGGATGGCTCTGCAGATTTCCTCGGTGCTCTTGCCAGCTTTGCGTAGGGTGATGGCCAGGTTCTTGGAGCGGTTGACATCCAGGAGTGTCACCTTGTTCATGGCCTTCTGGGATACCTTGCTCTTGGACCCGGGCAGGTCTACAGCAGGGCCCTGCGCTCTGGTCTTAAAGAGCTCCTCAAATCTCTCCAGGTCCAGTTCCTGTGACCATGGAAACAGCACTCAGAGAGGGAGGTTTTGGTCATGCACACACGCACACAAATATGGACGCTCAAGCACACACAAACACACACATTTTCTCTCAAAGATCTAGAGGTTTTCCTTCTTGAGGAGTGGTTCAAAATCCCACAGGCAAACCGGTTCAAAAGTCGCACAACAGCATTCGACAAAAGACTGAAGCTGTTTTTAAGTCAAGGAATGGCCAAGCACCTTATTGGTTAATAAATGTTCATATAATGTTTCCAGCTTCCATTTTTGTCTAATCCCTATGCGGTACAGTAACACATGCACATACACACACAGACGCAAAGATTCATAGATGTGCACACACGCACACACTAATGCTATTTATAAACACTTACAAATGTACAAATACTGTCACAAACAATAATGAATACATTTGAGATAACCATTTTGGCAGCACAGTATGTATGATTCCCTCTGTCATTGGTGGGGAAGGGATTTCATGATTACGAAATTACAGAGGGACTTTGGAAAACTGACTCTAACCTCCAGGACTCGCTCATCGTCGATCTCGTTGAACACAGTTCCGCTGATCTGGTTGGGTTTGAGCGCGGTCCAGTTGAACAAAGGCAGGCGGAATTTGGTCTTCATTGGTTTCTTGATTCTGATGGCTGTAGATAAACATCATGGTTCTGCTCATTAGTAAATTGAGCAGAACTGACGTTGATGGCAAGATATTACAATGGCTAATCGCAGTCAGACTAAGGAAATGCCATTCGACACTGAGAGGACTGTCTGCGCGCTGAAAGCCCTCACCTGATAGGCCGACAGTCAGGATGACAGACGGTGATGCTCCTGGTAGGGGCGGAGCTAAGGGCGGAGGGGGTTGGACGGGCAGTACCTGTCCTGTGAGAGCGGAGGAGGACGTTACTCTGACGTTCACTATGTCACTATGTGTATTTGCTAACTGTTAGCTGTGGGCTTGCATGACAACAATAAATCACATCTGAGTCAGAATCTGAAGCTAGCGAGGGAGCGTTATAGTACCTGTAATACCTGCATCAGAAGTTTTGGATGGCAGTGGCGGGGGTGGTGGGGGTGGGGGCGGAGTTTCATGCTCCACTTCTGTAGATTCCCCTGTGACCCCGCCCACAACCACGCCTTCTCTGCCCCTTAGGGCTATCCGGCTATCCGGCTCCCTTCCGACCCTCGCGATCCCCTCCTGCTCCAGCTCCTGCAGCTGCCCCTCCAGGTCTGTCTGCCGCCGGAACACCGCCTCCTTCTCCTCGATGGCCCGCCGCAGGGTGTGAACCTGGGAGCTGGTCGACTCGTACGTCTCCTGTTCAGCCACAGAGCACCATGAAAATGACAGCAGTGTTACATTAAACATAAAAAATGGCTGACACATAATATTATGCCATGTGATACTACAAACTACATTAAGTGTAATAGAATAGTAATACAGGTATAATACAGTGTAATATGGCATTACAATACCATATTATAATAGTCATATTACATTAAATTAATGTTTGTATATTTAAACTGTCTTATTCATGTTCAGGAACATATTCCTGGTTTATCACTGAAGAAACATGAAAAAATACTGTGAAGATTGCCATCCAACATGCCCCCACTTAACACAATAAAACACAGATTAAAAACGGAAATACAATAAAACAGGTAACTGGGGCAGGATATCTTGTACTTGTTTAGTACTTATGAATTGCACTCTGGGAGCATGCTCAGAATAAAGCCTCAGACCAGATGGTATCTCTGAGCCATATTTTTGCTGTGGTGAGCTGATGCAAGCCCTTTGATTGGTGCACACTCATGCAAGCCCTTTGATTGGTTCATGCCCCACCTTTATGGCTGCCAGGTCCTTGTCCTTCTGAAGGAGCTGCTTCTCCAGCTCGGCCACCCTCGTCATGGTAACATTCTCCACCTCCACCAGCTTCTCCGTCACCTGTCAGGGAGATCAGAGTCACAGACAGCAGGGGAGGAAGAGATCCATGAAATGACGACGAGGGACTAAAATGAGCAATGGAAGAAAAGAGATGATGAGGGAGAAAAGACAGAACAGAGAGAGAGAGAGAGACCTCAAAGAGACAAAAGAGAGGAAGGGAGACTGACACCACAAAAAAAAGAATATTTCAGGCCCACACTGTGCCTCTCGTCTGCGACCATCACGACGCCTCTTCCTCTCTTTCCCTGACGCCATTGCCAACAAAATGGATAATTCATCTTTAGCTTTTTGGATATCGTTGACCATAACAGTGAGAATTTTAGGCAATCAATCTATTTCACTCCATTGTAATTCCTAAGCACTGATAATGTCTAACTAATGACACTGAACGTTTGCATGAGCTACAGCAGTTTGACTATGATGCGAAATTCCAAATGAATTCCCTTCCCCTCATTCTACTACACTGTTCTGCTCATTAGTAAATAGCTGTTGATAGGTTCCAGGTTTTTGTTATATTATTTAAGGCTGCTTGTAGGTTACAGAATTGTGTTTCATTCTGTATTCATACTTTGTGACACCTCCACCTTTGGCCTAGTCAGCTCCAGCCATCAACCAAACATTGGCATTTCTGTAGGGTATCCTGTCTCCACGGCAGACCCCTGCTGATGGCCCTTTTGTGGCTCCCGTTGAGGGACGAGGCCAATTGTATCCAGCGGCCGACTTTCCCAAGCCTTTGATATGTATGACCATGGACTGTATATCAACACACCACACAACGTGAGTCTTCCGAGATTCTGTCGACACAGGCAGCCTGAATATTCTGAGGATATCTCTCCATTTTGCATGGTAATAAATCAACATTCTCTTAAGAGAAGTCGTTAGCATGTTCTTCAATTTCCTGCAATTGGTTCCATGTGAACAGCTGTGAATTATGGCCGCCGGTGTCTCACATGAGAGAGGTGCTCCTCCAGCTCCTCAACTTTCTCCAGGGCAACGTTCTTGGTCTCAGCATCCTCTAGCAGGCCACCGACATCAAACACGTTGTCCAGGTACGCCTGGATCTGCACCGAAAGCTTATCACTCTCAGTGTGTTTGGACCTCTGCAGAACAGGAAAAAACAACTTTATTCTTACTATTATCCAAAATTATGTAAGAAATAAGCAACGACTGGCTGTGCAGTTCTATGTAAATAAACCACGACAGGGTTGTTTCGAACAGTGATAAGGCCACTTTCACTGGAACTACTTCATAGCCATGCATTATTGCCGTGGATCCACTGGGAAATAATGCACACCCCTCCAGCCAATCAGAAACGAGTATTTAACCAAGCCGTGGTATAAAACTAAATAAAAATATGAAAGTAAGTATAACTAACATAACTAAAATATACCCCTGGGATGCGCAAGAACCTGACTGCTGTCTAATGGGTTAATACGTGACAGCATTAATTTGACGAACTGCTCGACACAATTACAGTGTTGGTTTGGTCATGTATTTTTATATGATTATAGTGTTGGTTTGAGAATGTATTGTATATTATTATGGAGCTGGTTTGAAGCCAGGTGTAAATGTAAAAACTTCACCTCTAGGAAATCATCCAGGCCCAGTTGGGTGAACTCATACTGCAGGTAGACCCGGAAGTTCATGTCCTCAACCGAGTGGACGACGATATTGATGAACTGCATGCAGGCCACCTGCAGACACGCGTGGGTCTCTCATGAGGGTCTGAGAGCACGGCCTTACAGATACACCCCAAATCTATGGTCAGCCCCCACCCCCACTCCACCCCCCCAAAGTGAGGGCTCCCCTTTTCCTTACCATGAAATCGATGTTTCCTTCCTCACTCTTGAAATACTCCATCAGCTTTTCGAAGCGATGTTTCTCCTTACAAACCTGAGAAATGGCACCATTTATGCAAGAATGTTAAAATTACGCCATTTTGCAATTGAAGGTACACACATTTCTGTAAGTTTTGTATGATCACTTGTGTATAAACTAAGTAAAATGTCACATGACAATAGTCCAGCTGATTGGCTGAGAAGGATCAGCGCAAGTGGTGTTGATGCTGTGAGAGTGAGAATGGCATTGTATGGCACTGGTGCATTGTGGGAATTGTATTATTGCAAGACTACATTATTCTGTATTCAGTTCTTTTTCTAAAAATCTTATTTGCTTTTCCATTTATTTTGATATCCAATAATCTACACAGTGAAGATCCAGCAGTTCCTTTTGAAATGATTTGGTTTTTTACATGCTGAAAGGCAATAATATTATTTTCTCTTACACCACATGGGACACAATTAAGAGAACATTTTGTAATGACGGAATTGATTATTCAAATAAATTGCCAACTTATTAATCAATCAAAAACAAATTAAAACAGGTTGAGACCAATGATCAGTGTAAAATTTTATTCCTCTTTACAAAACTAGATTGCATCACTTTGTCAGATTTGTGTCTTTATCTTTGAAATGTTGTGTTTTCTGCCAGTTCCCCTTTCACCAGTTCCCCAGAAAACTGATTTAGGTATCAATGGTTTACATAAATAAAATTTTTACTCAGACTTAGTCATAAGGCTGAAGCTTATTAAAACTCAAACTATGAAGTAAAAAAAAGCTGATTTTGGCAATTTTTCATAAATAGTAACTCTGCTATACACATGAGAAGCAGAGGGCTCCCCCTAGTGGTAGATAGTGTCAGTTGTAGATCAGAAGCCATGTCAGTGCACTAGAGGAGTGCTGGAAGAAAGCTCAGCATATTCTGCAGGACTGCAGATGGCTGGAAGGGTCATGTTGGCTCCAATCAGTTTTTGACACTTTTGGCTTGCTATACCATCACCACAATAAGTTGTTCATATCCATCAAGGTCACAGGCAGCTGTATCTACTTGTAATGTCGATAGGCTGATCTTTTTTGGATTTTCCTGTGAGCTGAAACTATTTCTAGCAGCAGAATCAGTGCCAAATCTAACCATCTGGAATTTACAGGGTGGCATTTACCCAAGTGTAACTGTCCAGTCAAATCACTGCCAAACCCCCATACAATAAGGTGGATAAACTCAACATGAACGTGTCTGCAAACCTGCAGGTGTCTGGTTTGGCAGGAGAAGTCATTGAAGAGCAAAGAGACCCGTGAGTTTAACTGGCTTATCCCGGTTTTTCCCCTCCTTGGTCGATCAGGCTGCGGCCTTGGCAGTTTGGGTGTAATAGCAGAGCTGGGGCCCTAACTCCGAGCAGGATGCGTACAGCTGCTCCACAAACATTAGCCATTAACTCCATCATGCGCCATCTGGTGGCCTGGCTATCTGTTTTTGAGTGCATTCATGCATTATTTCAGCTGAAAGTGTAAAAGTGTTTATGTCAACTTTTTTGCATTTGCTACTTCCAGGGCCATTTGGGTGGGTCACACACGTGTTCGTGATGCAGGTATGCATCCCATGACTGGGTGTTCTCAGCCACCCCATAACCAGCTACGGATTGGAGGTCCATATTGGCAAGGCAATAATTGGTTTAGCCGTGCTGGGAAAAAATAGGGGGTAAGCCAGTTAATTTCATTTCTCTTCAGTAGAGGCTCTTGGGTTGCCAGGTACCTGCAAACTTGTGAACAAATCGAATGTTGACTCTGTTCTTCTATTTTAACAGGCAATATACGGTTCTAATTAGATTTTCAGCTTGAAACATAATCAAGTGTGTAGCCATTCCTTCCTGAGTCTGTGGCACAAGGTCACTGGGATGGGCCTGATAGCATAGTCTAATTTGGATGGCAAAATGTCCAACGTCTGAGGTTTAGACCCCATTTTGTTAACAGGTGATCTCTTACCTCTACGTTATGTACCTTTGCGGGTCAACTGTACCTGAATTGTTTTAACTAACTAAAAGACTCATTTCTCAGGATGTCTAGAATGCCATTGAAGTTTCTCTGGTGTGTAATCCAGTCATAGTGAGGAACACCAGAGCCTGAATTTGACACTGGTCCATAACCTTCCCCTCAAAAGCAGCTGGACAGTCAAAGCCACTATTCGTGACACAGCATGTTTCTAATTATGGGAATTCATGAGATGAAAAGCAACAAAAATAAAAAGGGAGAATGGAACAGCTGTGGCCAGACTCCCATGAGAGAGAGAAAAAGAGAGACAGACAGACAGAGAGAGAAATAAACAGAACATTTTCCAAACAAAAACCAGCCCCAGCTCCAGACGAAAAAAAAAAAATTCTGGAGGAAAGAAAAATAAAAAATGAACTTTTTGGGCTTTTGGCTTTTTGACACCAGTGCAACAGTTTCAGCCTCAAGATTTAGAATCCAAGGTAAAAATAAATCTACTTGAATAAATACCAACTGAAACAATAAATTAACTGAAACAAAAACATTTATGCTGCATAATTCTGTGTTCAATGTTTTTTGAATGTTTGCCTTACAAGGAAGACTGCAAATATTGCAATTTGTGAGTGAAATAGCATTCACCAGACATTGAACTAAGCCAGAAAATATAAATAACAGTTTACAAAACATTGCAACGCTTAGGGGATATTATGAACAAAAAAATGAAAATTATGTCAAAATGTTAATCACTGCAATGTGTAAACAGTAAATGAGTAACATCCCTTCCTTGTGAAACTCCTCACTTGTACAAAAAGAATGAGGAGGAAGAGATGAGTGCATAGGTACTTATCTGTTTTAAAATACTGAATTTTATTGAATAATGGGATGCACATAAACGCATTCTGGATGTACGGGGGTAATTCTCTTTCACTTGCTCAAAGATATGGTTGAGTAAAAAAAAAGTGTCACTGTAACAGAGGTGCTGGGAAGTCAAGCGGGTCTTTACCTCTTTGAAGTTGTTGAAAGCAGACAGTATTATTTCGTGCCCTCCTCTCACCAGACAAACGGCCGCCAGAAGCTCCAGGACCAGAGCTTTGGTTCTGAAAACAGAGCAACCAGCACCCGAGGACACTGCATTAGCTTCGCATGCCATTTTCTGTCGTCCTTTGTCTTTCGTCCAAATAAGCTGACAGTCAGCAAAATATTGGTTATGGTGATTGATTTCTACAATGGCTCAGTGCATTGTGGGTCGGGGCACCACAGAAGATGTTCTCGTGCAAATTCCATTTGAATGCATCAGAAAAGTAGACAGGATAGGGTCATCTATCTGCCTAATTCAGATGAATCTACTGAAGAACCACATAACTGGAAACTAAAATGGATTTTGTAGTTTGAAGGACATTACTTTGTATATTAGGAGTGGCCAAGTTTTCCAACATGCTTGTTTGTTTGAATCCTAACTCTGTCATTTGCAGTCCATGGATTTTACGTGTCATTTAGTCAAAGAGCTGAATAGGTTATTGACTTACCTAGGGTTCTTATTGTTCAGACTGAGAGCAATTTCATTAACTGCATGGGCGTGTGCCATGACCATGTTGAAGCCATACTGCAGAAGGTAGAAAAAGGATACATTACAACGGACCTCATGACTGACATAGAAGTGTTATTTTAAATAGAAAATCAAAATAAAACTTGTTTAAGTCAAATTTGCTGATATGTAGCTGGATGAAAATTGCACATACACATATAATGCACAAAAATGCTAATTAATGTTCTTGTTGCCTTTGGTGTTGGTTACAAAAAGTAACTTAGTGATGGGAGACTGACGTTTCCTGATTGGTGGACCTACAATGAGCTGTCAATCACAGACCTGTTTGAACACAGGTTGCATGATACATCACCAACATTAATTGTCCACGGGAAAAAACAACAATGATTGGTTCAATTCAGTCTGTCAGTGACAGCACATGGTGTCTGTGGCCAATTTTATTTTCATGACACTTCATTCTCCCATCAATACTGCAATAACCCAGTTACATTCAACAACATGGAACAAATGTTGTTGTAGTACCATTCCAGCCCACTAGAGGGACAATTCTACCACACTGACTTCTTTGGGGTGCCTTACCTGGTAGTTCATTACAGCTCGCAGACACATGATACAAATGTGCACATCGTCCTTCTGGCTCACTACTCTAGAGCTCTTCATGATTTTGCCGCCGGTTATTGTGTTATAGCTGGAAGAAGAGTGCAATTAAAACACATTTACTTCAAAGCTGACCACCATTTTATTATATTTGACAGCCTTGTCATACTACACACATTGAATAGGGTTTGGATTCTTTGATTTGCTGCTGGAAGAGAAAATGAAAAAGCGTTTTTAGGATGGATTCATGGCCTCCTGAATTTTTATCAGATCCTGGTCTGTATGACACAGCAGGAATCAGGATTCAGTTTTTCCAATCCTCCACTGTCCTGTGTTTGTGTTTCTTAACCCACTGCAACCGTAGCTTCACATTTTTCCCTGGCAGGAATGGAACTCAGTTCATCAGTTGCCATACCTCCTCCATGACAAGGTATGAAGGGTTTTGCAATCTATTAAGCCTCAAGATGTTCTTCCGTTTTTGGACTTTTCACATGCAGCAAAATGCAGCCAAGGCTGTGTGAAAATAACAGAAAGCAATCTGGTCTCTGCCTTTTTTTTTCATCGTTTTTGGCGTATAAATCTATGCACTGTGGCCCTCTTTCGATCGCCCAATTAGAAAACAGCAAAGGCAAAGCTCACCATTTCTACCAGTCTTAGAATCCCAACATGGACAAAAGAACCATCTGGATAATGTAGCATTCCTGTACCTGCCTGATCCCTGCTAACACGCTACAGGTGGTTTATACCGCATTATACTTCATCACTTATGTCATCATAAAGTTGCACCTACAGCGTCTATTGCTTTCGTGCACCTCCAATTGTTAGCAGGTAAGCCAACGCCGACATTTTGCAAGTCTAATTCACATCCACTAGCGGTGGGTCTCTACTGTTTTCGGCAAAATGATCTTGCACGCACTTAGCAAGTAGACAGGGAGAGTACGCACAACTGCCAAGCAGGCAAGTAACTTGAGGTACTTGGCAAGTATATGCATCATGTCCACTAGCAGCGGTCCGTGACTGTTTTAGCATAACGTCCTCATGTAGGTTTAGCAAGCGTCCAAGGGGCGGTTTGACGGTCACCAGCAGACAATGAACACCAGTACTTAGCCAGTATCTACATCCCTTCTATTTGTGGTGGCTCATGGGTATTTATAGAGTTCATCCCACATACTTCTTGGGAGAGTACAGGGAGCAGTACCATTGCATGCCAAGTGAATAGCTCAGTTTCTTCTCAAGTGACTGCATCACGCTATGAAACGGTCCATATTTTCACTTGCAGTCAACATTTTATCATGTACTATTTTGATTTTGCCATCTATTAGCCTTGCTACTCTGCCTTTCCCTTGCAGGTATTTTAGCAGGATGGCTATCCCTGGAATGATTCACTACTATCTCAAACTTCTCTATTCGGACCTGACTGTGGTTTGGTGGAACCTCAAGAACCTTAGAAATCACAACCACTGCCAGACTGTTAGGAATCAACAACGTTTTTTCTGCAGGTCCTCAGCAATTTTTTTGATCATGGCTGATCATGATTAGGTTGTGCTAATTAGGTGTGAATTTACTTTTTGTACCTAAAGACTTCATGTTTGATTACTCCAAGCTTTGGTGTCATTTTTTATTTTACCTCACATAGGTAAAAAAAAAATGTATAGGTACATCTAGGTTCTATATAGGTACAACTAAACCCCAGAAACAGTCCTTACCAAATTCAATGTGAAAAGCATGCACATAGTTTTTCACAGCACTGTTCATGTAAATTGATTTCATCCTCAATTAATGAAGACACCAAGTTGTGGCAGCGCGGAAATATTCATGACCCTCTGAGGCTGATCTGGTGGTCGGTCAGCGTGGCGTTGAACAGGTTCCAACAGTTTGAGTGATCGTTTTGACCGTCCCCGTCATTGAGACCCATTGACACGCGGTCATACTCACGTGACAGCGCATTGGGTGAATGAAAGATACTCCACGAGGACGTCCAGACCTCTGTTCTCATCGTTGAGAAATTCCCGAACCCACCTGGGGAGCAGAGACGAGAGTGAGGGACTGAAAATGCAGGGGCAGTGTGGGGGGGCGGGGTCTTACCAGGGGGTATTTCATGATCAGTTATATACGTGGAACAAGGATGAGTATGCGGAAAGTGGATGTAAGCTACACAGTTGCATATATAAGGAGTTATCTATCGACAGAAAGTTGTTACTGGATGGATTGGCTTGCAGGGGGTGTGCTAAAAGCAGTGATCGCTGAGGTTCATTGGTCAATATGCATTCTTTTTGTTCTCAATGGCCACCTTGCTACTTCAGTTCCCTTCCAGGGGTTGGCGACTGATTTGTCTATGCAGAATGGAATCAAATTTTATGAAACTAGACAGAAGGTTGCAGTTTCAAGAAATACCAGTAAATATCCTAATGTAATACCAGACTATCCATGTCAATATGGCCAAAAGTGAAGCAAATGGAGAAGGGGATTGTGACAACTTGAGGTTGCTAAGGAGGGTGCCATCCAAAGCAGTGGTTTTAGCTATAGTGATATGCCCCATGTCACGTGGTCTGTCAATGAATCCCAGGGGCTATGGGGAAGCCAACCAGCTAGTGGCTAATGTGTTTTTGGGAACCCAAAGGTTGTTGGTTCTAGCCCTAATACTTCAGTGCT
This sequence comes from Albula glossodonta, assembly GCA_019788955.1. Classification (NCBI taxonomy): domain Eukaryota; kingdom Metazoa; phylum Chordata; class Actinopteri; order Albuliformes; family Albulidae; genus Albula; species Albula glossodonta. The sequence continues at coordinate 26,772,323 of JAFBMS010000004.1, read as the reverse complement.
GTTGTTGGGCCCTTGTGCAAAGTCACTAACCCCATGTTGTACCTGGTGGGACTGGCCCCTGTTCAGTATAACCAAATGTTTGTTACTTGGGATGAAAGCATCACCTTATTAACTTTACTTTATTTAGCATGTAATACATTGAGTAACTACCTCCATGTTCGTTTCAAAACTATGGGTTCACATAAGTAAAATACATACATATATTTGTGGTTGTAACTGTTATTTTTTTAACTGCCTCAATGAAAAAAAAATGTAGAACCACCTAAAGTACCAGAGCTACATTATGACACTTGAACGAATATTTTTATAATTTTAATGAATTTTCAATTCTGTCTGTTGGCAAATGACAGAGACCCAGTCTGTATTCTGGTCCTTTCTTGGACAGGTCAGCAGTACTCCTCTTTTCTTCTTTATTTTTAGGAGGTTCATTTCCTCAGTTCTTCAATATCCCACATTGCATTCCTCCGTGGACTCTGAAAAATAGCTTCGGCCTGGGCTGTGGCGGTAAGCCATGGTGTTCTTGGGCTGAGCAGAAGTTATTTGAAATAAATCCCAGGCAGGGAAACCAAGGCCTCCAGGACAGAAAGGGGGAGATGGCGGTAGCCATGAGGTGGAAAAGAAAACAGAGAACGTTGTGACTCTTGGAGCTGTTTTTAACAGAACCTGGTCCTCTCTGCCAAATTTCATGTAGACCCCCCCCCACCCCCCATGGGCCAATATCTGAGCACAAAAAGAACTCTTTCATAACATCTAAGGCCTTCAGCCTGTGTGAGCTACCAGTTTTGTTCTGAGTGACAGTATCCCACCCAAAAATCAAGAGAGACAGCAAGACTGAGAGGAAGAACGCGAATGAGAAAGGGCGCATGAGAGAGAGTGGGCAAGCGAGAGAGTGTGCTAGAGAACGCGGGAGAGAGAGCGAGCGCAGCAGAGAGACGACACATGAGAGGGGCCGTGTGAAAGAGAGAGGGTGGGGAAGAGAGAGTGCGAAAGAGAAAAAGAATGAGAGTAAAAGAGATAGATAAACAAGGGGCAGACAGATAAACAAGAAGACCAAAATGGAAACAAAAACAATAAATGAGTGAGAGAATACGAGAAATGGCAAAATTACACCAAAAAAATGATACGAGGAAGGACAGGGAGAAAATGGAAGAAGAAACGGAGTGGTAAACAATTCATGAAATTGGGGTCTCTCCACTGTCGGTCACCCCCATTCGTCTTATTCCTCTAACTCACACCCTCACCCCTCTTCCTGTCTGACCAGTCGCTATTCTGGGTTCTCTTGGCAAGCCCAGGACAAACAAACCGCAAGGGGTCAAAGGGTCAAACAGCTTGCTGGCTGCAAATTTCATTTCAACCCCAGACGGCACTGAAAAAATGAAACTTTAAGATATTACAATTGGAAAAGCAGCAAAGCTGTGTGAAATAATGCCTTTAAAGCAAAAATTTGACTAATAATGTAAAACAGACTTCCATTAATTTTTGATATAGCACATATCAAATCTCGAAATTTGAATAAAGATGCAAAGCAAAGACTGCAGACCAGGGTTCTCCCTTGTGGAATGTGCCAGAATGTCCCTCTGGTCGTGCAGGTGTTGACTGCAGTTCAGTATTCCTGTGTGGCAAAGGCAAATTTGCCATAACACTGCAAGGCCAGTACAGAAAACATTTTATTGCAATCAGTGATCTTACTATACTTTTTGTTTGCAGAACTGTGTCTTTCACTGCATGTCGTTTTGATGTTATCTAATTGTGTTTGTTGACTGTCTTTGTCCTTGAAATTTTGTGATATACTGTACATCAGGTCCCCTTTTTGATTTCAATGCCCTTATCATGATAAAAATAAAGCAAGAAAAATACAGTTTTAAAAAGCTGTTTTATAGCTGTTATCTTGACGCCATGTTAGATACCCCTTCAGTTTGCTGTGAATGTTGTTTATGTGACATAATTTATTGTTTGTGGTTGTCTGTCATGTGTTTCCTTTCCTGTGACGTATTTTCACACTCAGTTAACACAAAACATGTCCAAAACATTGAGAAAGATTCCTATTATATTCTAGTATTTTCTATATAAATTCCTATTATATCTGCCATTTAGAGACAAAATAATAACAACAATTATCCCAAAATTGCCTTTTTTGTCCAAATAAATTTAAATCACAGAAAAACATTTTAAGCAAATAAAAGTACATACATCAGGGGACCAGACAAATGCATGCTGGGAATGTTTACCAAAATATTCCAGGACAGTTCTGGGAACCAATCATTGTTAGCAGGGCGCGTACACAGAGACTATCAATAAAAGTGGGGTTGTAGCCATCACTATGTGAGACATACCAGATTTTATTTTAGGAATTTCAGTTAAAAATTCAGTTAGTAAATGAAATAAAGGAAAGGGCTTATTTAGCCAGGCATAAACTACGACAGCGAAGACCAGATCAGAAGCAGAGAAAGAGAAGGAGACATCAAGAGGGTAAAATTAGCACAGAAAAAGGGTGCAGCTAAGGACTGGATTGAGTGGGCCCAGAACTAAGTCGCTGAGACAGCACATTGCATGAGGAGTATGAGTGCGTTTGTGTGCGTGTCACACTGGTTCTATTGTCAGGTCAGCCAAACTTCCTGCCCCCACCGTTGCATGTACGGCCAAGCTTCCTGCCCACCACTGTGGCACAGGAAGTGGGCGGGAGCGCCATGGCGACAGAGAGTTGGGCACCATGAACCAGCTGCAGGGGCTGGGAAAGAGCACAAAATGGCTGTTTCTTATTAGGTTCCAGATTTGTTCTGCATCCTACTTCCCGCCCAGCCCAACAGCATACTCCACCAAGTTCGTCACCAGAACAACTCCCTCAGTTCAATCTTTTAGAGGGAATGGACTTGCAGAGTTTCAGTTGGGAACCTGTTTAACTGTGAATTAGGATTTTAAAGAATGCCTTCAGAATGTTATACACCTCCAAAATGTGACAAAGCACCATGAAGCATTTCTAGAAGACTGGTATGGTCTGTGCTCTTTGAAGCTTCCTAAACCCTAACTAGCTCTAGTATTATCAGAGAGATCACCACAGAGAATGAAGATGGTAAAACCTCTGCAGGTTGAGGTACGATTCATTAGGACAGGCATTATCACAGAATAATGCATAACTGCCTAAAAACCATCATCGCTGCCATCATCATCATCATCATCATCATCATCATCACTGTTATTATACCTAACATCATGTCATCAGCACATCTGTCATTGTTAGTGTCACCATCATCTTCCCCACTCCTAGGAAATTCCAAGGTTCGACTGTGTCTTTGTTCAAAGTGACACTTGTAATTCCTCAACATTTTAGTAGCAGGGTGTCAAGAGGCCTAGATATTGTATCAAAATAAGAGCCTCTTTCATAGGGATGCACATCAGATATTTTAGCTGGAGGATGAAAGTCAAGCAGCCCTTTGGAATTCCATTTCAAGGGTATTGCATTCTGGGATACCACTCAGATTTGAAACCATGTGAAAAATAATGAGGAATTCAGCCACACACTCTGAAGATACATCACATGCTTCCTGGTACATTATACACCAAATTTAAGTGGTCTGTGTTTTCCCCAAGAGACTTTAGTCACTGCTATGTTTTTATCAATAAAGCCATTTTAGGACAAATCTAACCCTTACTATTTATATGTGACAGAAACGAGGAGGCACTAATAAGTTGCAGTCCCAAAACTCTCCGCCTATGGCAGTTCCTAAAAGCTCACACTGAGTTTGGCAAGAAAGCCTTCATGGCTTCTCCACCCTGTGTGTGGAATAGCCTTCAGGAAGAGCTGGACTTAGTCATCCTCAGTGAATTTATAGCTACTGTCAAGAGTTTCGAAACAGAGTTGACTGGACGTTGTTAACGTTTTTAGCTGGGAATCCGTTGTATGTTGTACTTGATTGTATATTGACATATTTTCTTGCTTTTGCTCCTTTTGTATGCTATTGTGTTGTCTCTTCTGAATTGATAGGTACTGCCCTAGGCTAACAACTGCTGTGAAATGGACATTAATCTTAGTGGGACTATTCTTGTTAATTCAATGAGTTCCGTTAAGGTATGTTTTTATTTGGGTATATCACAGGCTGAATGAATGGGTGAGAGTACATTACCCAATGTGGTTGGTTCTCAGGGATATCTCTAGCTCCCGCAGAATTTTGGTGGATTCCTGAACTCGCCGGCGAAACTTCTGAAAGCAACAAATTGGAGACATCAGTGTTAAAACAATAAAAGAACCACCTCAGACTGATATCCACAAAGACCAGTGACTGATATCACCAGAGATATCAGTGTCTTGTGTTTTGTGGAGGAGTTTATGGAGGTGGAGGTGGGTGTGTCAAGTAGTAAGACTGATTAATGCAATCAGAAATGCTAGAACTAGTAACAGGAGGTAAATATCTGTTAACTATTGAAAGTAAGTAACAATGTGATCAGAATGTGTAGGTAACCCTGTGCCTGGACTGCCACAGACTTTCAATATATTAATTTATAATTAATACACCCAATTCTTCATGAATTCAGGTGACCATGTGCTAGAGAATATTCTGAAGCTGAACATTCCACATCAGGCACTTAATAATTGTTCAAACTGTAATCAAAAGCTGAGACAGAACAAAACTCAGAAACATTTATTTTTATATACCTCCCAATTCATTCCCTGTGTTTTCTTCTGACTTCTGTTCATTAAAAGGTCTTATGTTCTGAGCTCCGGCTTTTCCTGCTTTTGGAATTAATCCAGTATGGATCCCTTTAAACCAGAAAAATGTCCAGCATTTCAGGATCAGGGTTACCATCCCCTGCCCTGAAGTTTTAAAAATCTAGAAAGGGGGGTTGTGGTAAAAGGCAAGGGTTCCAAGGCACACCAGGTCCTGATAATTTTGTGTATAATCCTGACCCTGGCAAAGCGGACTGAAGCTGGCAGCCCCCCAGGGCAGCATGTGACTGACTGAAGCATAGCTGAAGCTTGAGGCAGTGGGGTTGGCCCTGTCCCATCATGCACCTGTGACTCCTCCGGTTGATTGGACATTGTAATAGACATGTGTCTGAACAAGATGTCTGTGAAACGAAGCTCTCAAAAACAACGAAAACAGGGCACTAAGTAGCTGCACATGCTTCAGATGAGAGTTTGCGCTCATCTTTCACTCTGCCGAGTCATTGCTCTACATGAGAGGGGCCTACAAATAGAACTGGACATTCTAGATTTGGGATAAAATGAAATGATACTAAGTGCTGAAAGAACATGCGCAAAGCATGATATTCACAATTTCTGTGATACATAGTTTTATCACAGCTTAGCCGCCCATTAAATGTCAATGAGTAAATGAGGGTCACTTTCCCACCAAGAAACATGTTATTTTATATTATGTAATATGGGCAGTTTGTACTGGGAAACTGACTCGGTCCAGAAACTTACCGATAATAACTGAAAATAACTGGCTTCCTGTTAGGGGGTAAATAATTGTCCCAACAAGATCTAGACGAAGGGATCTTATGAAGGGTCGGTCTATCAAAAAGCTCTAGATATTCACTATTGATAGTGTTTGGTGTTTTAGTATTCTTTTTTTATTTATATAGTTTTAATTTATAGTTTTTCCAGATTTTTCCCTTGAATCCGCTTTGCCAGCTTTGGGAGGAGAGGCCAAGCATGTGACTCCTCTAATTCACGTGATGATTCACTTGCTTCTATGCACACACCAGGCACACTACCTGTGATGTTGGAGGATGAAGTAGTCAGCGTACCCACGGTTCGTGCTGCCATGGGCGGCCAGCATGACCAGAGGTGCTATGGCAATTAGATCAACGATTCCCCCTTATCCCCGGCAAGGGGATTTATTCACGTAATGTCACCAATTGTTGCCTCGCCAATGGGAACCTCTGACCACAGCCGGCAATGGCGCGACCGGGATTCGAACCCTGGATCCCGGCGAGCCACCCAGAGACCTGTTTTAGTTTTGAAATTGGCATAATATAAATGTTAGTGGCAGACATATGAGTCCAAATGGCCTGGACATAGAGAAGGCCCTCAGCTGTCCAGGAGCTCACCTTCCGGGTGACAGCTGGGTCCACATGCCCCCTTAACTCCTGGATGTAGGTGTGAGGGGGGTTCTTCACCTGAAACCGCTCCTGAAATGACCATACAAATCCACACACACACACACACCCATCAGGTTTAAATCAATATAAGGGCAAAACTGTCGTTAAATTAATAAATAAACTAGAATCGCCGAAATTCAGCATCTCTGCATAGCAAATTATCCAGTCCATTAATCTGTAATACATGGGTGTGTTCACAGGATCCGCGGTGACCAGATGTTCAAATAGTGAGTCAAATACAGAGTTTCAAAACAAGCAGTCTGACCTCACATGCACTCAGCTTTTTACTGAGCAGAGCCGTTCTGATAATTCTATTTGTGGGTCAGAACGCTCAACAAGAGGCCGACACGGAACGGAACCTGGTCACAGATGAGGTCCCATTTCTTCTCGCTGTCATACTGACGCAGAAGCCTGGCCTTGTCAGGAGGGAGGTTCATGGAGCTCTGCAAGGGAAACAGGGAAGTCGCATTTCAGCGGCGCGGCGGTATAAAGTTATCATCGCCACCATTTTGTCAGTCAGAGAAGGGGCTCGGATCCAAGCGTGGACCCCAATGAATGGGCGGCCACTGTGACCCCCGAGCCCCAAACCCTGCCCCACTTCCATTCCGTTTCCTAGCAGCAGATGACCTCACTTCCTGTACAGATTCCTGGTTTCCTGTCAAGGGAGATAATTATATGCAGCTGTGTAGGATCGCACTAAATCAGTGGGAAATGCAATACAAGGGCAATCAGGAAAATCAGAAAGGGGAAACTTCATAAAGTGTACGACTCTTCACTTGTGAGTAAATTTACTCTAAACCCAATGCGTTTGTATCTGATTTTCGGAGTCAGGAACCCAATTTATAAGCATAATTAAGACACACAGTCATTATAGTGTAAATAAGAGGGGCCTAGTGAATATTTTTGATTGTTATATTAAATGTATTTCGGTCCTGCATTAACAAGGGACCAACTGAGCCAGTATTTTAAGTTCTAATATCTAAAAAAAAATGTTCAGATAAATGCAACTTTAATTTCAGTTTAATATCACCACTTAATCAGGTCATCCAAGGCATGAAAACTCATTTGACACTTACCATCTCATTTTAAAATGTGAAATAGATTCTCTTTAAGAAGATTTTTTATTTGAAATGAGCAACCTCTTCTACAGAATTAGCTGATATTGTAAGGTGAAAAAACATCAGATGACACATGAGAAAAAATCTTTTCCCAGCAAAAGTATGAAAATTGAAGTGTCATAACTACATATACTTCACTACAGTACCATCACAGGTGACACTACCCCACTGCTTTTCACCTGTCTCCCACTCAGACGGCAGACTGTGTAATATAAAAGTGGACTCTGAGAGCTCCTCTCTGGTCCCTTGACCCTAACCTAATTACAGCACTGAGCCGTTCAATTCAGGGCTTTCTGTCAGACACAGCTCTCCAAAACCCCACAGGAAGGCCGACTGTGGTTCCAAAACCACAAAGACCTACAACAGAGTTATGGGAGAGAAAACAACATTCCTGGCACCCACAAACATGCAGATTACAGGAAGAATGTGCTCTGCTCATATTGGGTACAAATTGCCCGTAAATTCTCAGCCTACTCTACGAACACTCTATCCTCCCCCCCCCCCCCATCCCAAAACTGAGACTCTACTGAACCTCCTATTCCTCAAGGAATCATGTTATATTTAGTATTAGGATAGTGAACAAAAAATATGTTAAACATTGACCAAATATGAGAAAAATGTGCAGTAGGATTTCTGTTAAAGTTTCTTTTGTTGTCGTTGGTAGCCTTGATTTTTTTTTTACTGAGGGCATCTGCAGATGCGAACACTGTCTGTGGGCCTCTGATTGGCTCAGGGGGGGAGAGCATGAGTCCCTGGCATGGCCCCATGTCCTGAGACTGGGTGTCTGTTTTTGACAGGGTGTACAGGTGAAATCAGTCCTCTTCTGCTGCCGCTGTCGGCTGCTTGTCGCTGTCCTATGGGCAGTCCTCCAGCTGAGGTAGAGGCAGGCATCGGCCCCAGTGGAGGGTTAGTCACCTAGCCAATCCAATTGTCATCTCCATACTAGCTGTTATCTCCAGGCCGATGGTGCAGAAATCTGTAATATCTGCTGTGAAGAATATCGGTGGGATGGACAAGTAGCCCAGCTGAAGGAGTAGCCGACAGTGACTGTGAGTTTTGGCTTTTTGGCCGGCCCCTGTATCTATCTCGGAGGTTTCCTGCCACTTAGTTGTCACCAGCTTATGCCTTGCAGCTCTCCTTGGCAGGTCCAGGTCTTGTTCCCCCTCTTGACTTACTGCAGTGCTTGTCCTATCTTAACGTTGAGATACTCAGCATACCTGCTTCATCATCATTGTCGGTCACAGATCCAATCTCCGTCACCCCTGTTACTGCCTGTCATTTTTGATCAGCCTAGCTGTCGTTCAGGATCACTCCCAGGTCCTCAGTGCAGTTCAGTGTATCGCCATGGCTGGTAGGGAGTGCTATCAGTAAAAGAGATCTTTCTCTGCTGTGCTGGAGAATGAGAAGTGACTAATGAAACTGTGTTGAATCGCCTCACCAGAACAGAACTGGGATGGTTGAAAGTCGGGGGCTTGTGAGGGCCACAGTTGAGATATCGCTGCATCACCATCAAATTGACACCCTTCTCCTGCCAGCTACAACCCACCATCTGTGCAATGTTGAGCTGGACCGAGTAGGCTCGCCAGCTCCCTTTCCCGAACGTCGCATCATCAGGTACGATGTAGTTTAGGTTGGGAGCTCGGCCTGCGAGTCAACCAGGGAGTCCCCATTCTACCTCCTAGCGGGTCCGCAAACAAAATCTAAAGAACAGCCTCACATTCACCACTGAATCTGTTGTTTATTTTTTTAGTTGTATGTTGTGGTGGTACTTTTTCAGTTTATGGCCTACCAAATTGCCCCCTTCACACCAGCATCCTGAATTGTTCAGAGGGAAGCAAGTGGACGCATGACAAGAGCTGATATTTTTATGCTACTGTCTGAAACCACACCAACGGGGAGGAAGTCGCTTTTTGTCAGAAAACATTCTGTTGGCAATACACTCTATGGTCGCACTTTCTGTACCACTCCCTCCTCTATCAGTCGGAGCTCAAACTGTCTTAAACGTGTCAGCTGTGATAACACAACTAATGCCACACAGCATATCTTCTGAAGGCCAGTATATGCAACTTTGTTTTTAACAAGGTTCTTTGGGTTAGTTTGTGTGGTATTGACTACACCACAAGTCCATAAATACAAGTAAAAATGAACAACTCAGAACTGTAAATGTGACTGTACTGAATTTACGACACACTTGCATCAATGTTAAAGTTAATTTAATACTTTTTTTTGCTCCAGAACAATCTACATTTTCATGGGCGTAACACAAAATTTGCATTTGATATGTTTATTGAATACCTTACACTGATTACGACTAAAAACAAAGTTCTGAAATTTTGAAAAATTCTGTAAATAATCAATTCCATCAAGTTTTTTGAGGAATAACGGATAAGTAGCTTTGTTATTGTAAGCCAGGCCTTGATTGTACGATTTTGTGGTTTTTCTTTAAAGTAGGCGGGTATACTGCACATCCCCAGATGTTTAGGAGGATATACCCATATATGTGCATATACCCTATGTTTCATTACTTATACCTTTCTTAGCTAATTCAGGAGAGGGCAGGAATGTCCCTAATAAAATTAGCCAGCCATGGCTTCTTTTTCCTCTGCAGGCCACCAGACGAGCTTCACACTGGAGCGCCACTGGAGGAGTACAGTTCATACAGGTGGCACATATACCAGAGATGTCTCACTTGTGTGACGTGAAGTGGACGATCCTACCACTTCAGTCCCTCGCTCTCCGTGATTAGTGGTTGACTGTGTGCAGGGTACGTGATCAGGAGCTCCTACCATACCGAAGGGTGCATCGCTGTATTGAAAATGTCTCTGCCCCATATGGGACCCCGGGCCTCCGAGGGAGGGTCTGAGATAGAGTTTGGGATACCCACGTCACCCAGTGACTGATGTGAATGTGCTAATCACATACCGCCTGTTCTCTTACAGGCAGAATGACGCTTGAAGAGGACAGAAAGGTGTTTCCCAAACGCAGACCAGGCCACATCCTGACTGGTGAATCGGAATCAAATTCTCCGGCGCCAGTGATTAATTTCAGGCCTTAAGACTGACCTAATGGCCACCCCTCACCAGGCAGAGTACATGGACTTCAGAAGATTTGGAAACAATTCCTCAAGCTTGGGTGCACCCGGGACATCCTGTTAACCTAATGTTCCAGTATGTGGTAGGGTGCAAGGGCCTGGCATTGAATCTGGACCATGCCAGTGCCAGCTCCTGCCGGCATACCCATCAGGCCATGCATAATAGTGTTGCTGTGGGAGGGAGAAGGTTGGTCCAGAAAGGGTATCAGGGTCTCAAAGCCCACAGGCTACCAGCAGTAGCGATGGTGTTTGTGTCGACTCATCACCCAGGTGATATTGAGTTTGATATTGAGTTAAAAGCGACGTAAAAGTGATCCCTTATTATTATAATTATTATAATCATCAGCCAGAGGTTTTGACTTCTTGCAGAGTCCCAGAGAATGGATGCAGCTGAACCAAACTAGCTAGAAAGCAATTCCACAATGAAGGAAAGTTTCATGCTAGCTAATGTGTTTCCATTTCTCTACCTTCCTACACCCCCCACCACCCCCCCCACCCCCCCATGCATGGCTCGGGCACAACTGATGTGTAATAGAAACCCAGATGTGAGTCTACTGGACAGGCCTGGTGTGTGTGTGTAAACATCAGTGCTAGCTCACAGAGCAAGTTGAGCCCACTACGAAAAAAAAAAAAACGCAGCTTCTAAGGGCCAGGCTATCTGATTAGAGTGGGCAAAGATTAGAGGCCAAGATTAGGGTGGGAAGGGGTTGTGTTCCAGCATGCTGGGATACATTCCCAAGCCTGCCATGGCTTTTCCATTTCTTAAGTCGGTAAATGAGAACCAAAACACAGTTCCTGTCCAACAGAAACTGCTCCCTTCTCTAAATTCACAAGGAATCACATATTGGTGCAAGCTTTTCTTAAATCTTTCATCAATGCACTTTTTCTTACAGATTCTAGGTCTAAAAAAAAGCCGTTTGATGGAGCTGGAACGAATTTGGTAACAAAACCCTCAGAGACATAAATATGCTGCTTCAACGCGCCTCACAGGACTTGAATACTGGTGCAAGCTTTTCCTAAATCTTTCATCGATTTGCTTTCTTTTTCCACAGATTCTAGGTTCAAATAAAGGCCATTTGCTGGAGTTGGAATAAAGCTGGTACCAAAGTGCTCTGATTTACAGCTCTCAAAATATGCCGCTTAGACGTGCCACCTAACATAATTTAGCCTTCGACGGTTCAAAATTTACTTTAGCCTGAGACTGAGTAATAGTGCCTCCACACCAGAACAATGCGGCTCAGATAACACCGAAAAGGGTTCATCGATTCAATCTGATCATCACTCGGGTACAAACAGAGTAGGAGGGTAGAAAGCCCAATTATCTAAATTGGAATTTGTTTGTAACGCTGCAGAAATCTCCCTTTGGTGTTCAAGATGTCCCTGGGTTATCGTTCCACTCCTGTCAATGAATTGTTAGCCTGTTTGTAATCGCAAAATGCTCAATATCTTATCTCTTAGCTTCATCTTGTTTTGTCCAAGTGCTTGACCCACCCCAAATAGTGAGCAAAATGTATTTGTTCTTTTAGGCGGTTGTTGTGATGTGGTGGGCGTGGTTAATGTCATGCTGTGTTTCCTTCCCAGCATTCAGACAGGAAGCGGACGTATGACAGCAAAATGCTGGTATGCACAAACTGTCAGGAATGCAGGTGAATGCCTGTGTGATGACATAGCGACGACATAGCATGTCCGGTAGAAACCGAAACAATGAGAAATCCTCATGCCACGACTCTAAAATGAACGCAAAACAGTTCAATTCAACATTACAAATAGAAAAAGTTAACTTTCCCAAACAGGACTGAGGGATGTTTTAGTGGTATAAGACTAAAGACAATTTCAGGACAGCAATGCAGGGACAGCAGAACTAAGAACAGCAGCGCCTGTAATTTCAGAAGAATAAATGAAACGATATGCATCACTCTTTATAAGATGTAGAAAGACACAGATCAGGAAAAAGGTATAAAAACATTCTGTGGTCACTCAATATCCTTTTGAGCGAAATAAACTCAATCATGCAGAGGAGGGTATGTGTATAAGGCCACCAAGACACGTCCAGACTATTCTTGAAAGCCGAGCAACCAGGAGAGAATAAATGGTAAGGGAAGGTACTGTGAGGCCAATGACAACTTTAAAAGAGCTGCAGAACTCAACTTCTGAGCTGGGGAGAGACAGTGCATGCCAGAACCTCAAACAGAACTCTGCCTCCACAGACTAATCCACAGGGAACTGCCAAGAACAGACCACAAGAATCCGAAGTGCTGCAGCTTCAAGTCACATTTGGAGAGAGGATATTGGCAGATCGGCTTCCCTTGGTCTCCGCTGAAAATCTATCCTGCTCTGTCCAATGAGGGCAGCAGTCAAAGGAGGCTTCAGAAAAAAAAGTCATTCTGGTTCTATTTAATAAAACCCTGGTGTGTACATGAAAACAATCGAAGTCCAACAATGTGTTTACAAAAGTGAAAAAATCAGAAGAATGTATCGATGTCCCTGTAGCAATCTGTCAGTCTGCGTGGCTAATAACTGAATCCCTGCAAACAGCATGCTGAAGAAGACAAACATGGAAATACTCAGGCAGTGTACACACTCTACTCTATGATACGTTCCCAATCATTGGTTACTCCCACATAACTCAATGAGGTTGTGATTCACCGTGCTGGATTGCTTTAATGCGAGATCCGCAGGGAATCATACTTAGGCTCCAAAATAATCAGGGGTATCTCAAAAGCAGTTTTGTTTTCATGACTGCTGACACTCGTCAAACTGTGTTGACTGATATAAAAATGAAAACGTGCATTTAATTGTGAGCCAACGTAAAGGAAAACTGTCGACTGAATTCTGGCGAATGCTTTTACAACCATTAGGATGGCTTATTGAATAATATACTCTATTGTCACGCCAATGCACCTTACATGCACTCTGCATGTTACAATGTGCTGATACAGTGTTGTTCTTACATGTAAAAAAAGATTGCATGTTCAAACATGCATTTGTCTATATTTTAACAGAGGACAGTTTGCAGAAATTGTAAAAGGTCAAAATGAAAATGCCTTGTCTAGACTATAGGGCTTAGCGCTTTGCCTTTTCCTAGCGAGTTGTGAAAAGTGGAAAGTGAGAAGGATGTGGTCGCTGGTTTTCAGGTAAGCGAATCAGAGGAGTGGACACTCTTTAATGGCCACACCATTTCCCATGCAGGTGTTAAAGTCAAATGTCAGTATGCTGCGATAACTGGTTCAAAACAAGTGAAAAATTAGGTCACTATGCTGTCCAAGTTTCATAAAAGTTCAACAGGATCAAGCATTTACAGGGCAGAATCGAGAAGTGAGTATCCATCAATTTGAAGAAGATGGTTAATTTTGGGTTGTATCATGCCAGAAAGTTCATACAAAAATTAAATGAAACAATCCATGAATTCATTTCCATATTTGATGATGAACTGTTGGAGCTAAGGTACTAATTAAATGAACAACATGATGAAATTAATCTCAGACACGGATGAGAGGCTAAGATGTCCCCTCTTGCAAAGCACACAGCCCTCAGGTGTCAGTCTGTCCGTCTCTGAGGGAGGGTAATACACTAAATGGCACAAGCAAACTAATGAAGAGGAAGTAACCAGAGAAGACTCAGATCCAAAGTGAAAAGATTTCAGGGGGTTTTGAATAATTATGACGCACAGGTTCAGTAACATGGGGGCAATTGCATCACAACTTAGTTTCAAATAATTTTCACCAGTTTTATGCAATTTCTGAGGAAACCAAGTGACCCTCTGTGAGCCTTCCTCTGTGTGAGAGAGTTGGAAAAAGACAGATTTACAGAACTTCTCTGACGAACAGTCCATGTCCAGGTCTGGGAGCTGGACGAAAAGCGTTATATCTATAACGCTTGTAAAAAAAAAAAAAAACGGTAAAAAAAAAAATAAAAGGTCCTCTGGCCAATAATCTCTCAATGATTGATCTGAGGTGGTGGCGGCAACCAACTTTCAGGTGAAGTGGAGGGATTTTTTTTTCAGCACCCTGTCAATTGCAAACATCCTTATTTAAATTAGGGGAAAGCTCGTGGTGTGTCTCTTGAGGGGTCGTCCCCCTCCAAAAACGAGTGACTCCATTATTTTTTAATGTTAAATGGTGTGTTTTGCAGCAAATCCAGACGAAGTAATAACATCAAACATAAAACGGCAAGTAAGGCTGCCACGATGCTGTATAGATGTCTGGCGACGGAGAAGAGTCAATTTTCTGGTTGTGTACCTGCATATGTTTCTTGAAATACATTAACGCTGGATGTTTCTGAACACTGACACTTGACATTTTGTTTGCGAGATGCTGTGCAACGAATAGATAACCTAAACCTTCTATTTTCCCCAGTATGAACTGAATTTGGCTAAAAGCTCAACATCTCCAAGTATTAATTACAGTATCTTATATGCTATAATTGAAAATATATCCTCTGAAGAGTCGTATGTCCATAAGAATTAGCAAGAATTACTTGGCACGGCATTTATGACCCAACCCAAATTACAAAACAAGAATAATAATCATAGAACAAATCCGCTTTGACAAATTAGTGTTGACCATCTCCTTACCAAAACTAGTGCAAATCTCTCCTCTAGTTCCTTAGGGTCAGGCATTGGAACTTTCAGTGGCATATTCGACCTCATTTCAGGCTGGTCTTCAAGGCTCTCAATATTCCCCATTCCGAGAAAGATAGTATCCTTTTTACAGAAGAAATGCTATTCACTCAGTGTTCCCTCTGCAGCTCAGAATTCTTTCCAGAACCTCACCAATATCAAGAGTTTGCCGCCATATAAACTTTTCCAGAAGTTTTTTAAAAATTTTTCATTAGAAAGTATTTTCTTTGATTCCTCTGGTTCCTCAAACTCGTGCATTTAAGTCCTAGTTGCGCATAAATCGTTTTATGTACTACAAAGTTCTTAAAGTTTCAATTCATCGTTGTATCGGGATAGTTCTGCATATTAGATGTAGTTTGCAGTTGCAGAAACGAACTGTGCGCCCTTGTCCCGCCCCCCTGTATTTTACCCACGCTAAAATTATTACTGACCTGCGCGGCAACTAGATTAGATACATCCCCGCCATCTGCTGGTGATCCACTATCAAATACAGTAAACACTTAATATGGAATAACCCAAATAAAATCAACCATGATAACCGAATCCCAGCCCCATTGTATTTTATTATAATTATGTTTAATAATCCAGATTTTTACAATTAATCGAGCAACAGTTTTTTAAAACTGTTTTCAAATAACCACAAATACCAACAACAAAAATATTATTCAACCAACTCAAAATTATCATGACACATTCAATCACTGTGCTTCTTTTAGTGTATCTTTCAAATCAAGGGTCATTTCTATAACAGCCATGTTTGTGTCTTAGTTTACGCGATGGAAGGTTTACAAGACTCAAGGTTCAGTATGCACCAAGGTTTTGGTTTCATGGTTCAATATGTTTTCAGTAAGGTGAATGTTTTCAGAAATGTGTATGTTTCCAGAAAGTTTTCAATAAAGATAATTTTCAGTTATATATCTTTATAACATTTATTGATGGATTGATTGTATGAAGGGGTTCAATGTGAATGTGAAAGGTTCAATATGAATATATACATACCATTACGCCCCTAAAATGTGTGTATGTGTGTGTGTGTGTATGTGTAATCCCATTTTTTACATTTAGCAAGTGATTGATTTTGTATAGCTATGTTAAATCATATCAACTACCATACACCAATATGTCCCTTAAGATTTTAGCTTTGTTGATTTACAATTTCCCTCTGACCGTCTCACTATTGCTCTTTCCCCCCTAGCTCAGAAATTGTATCATTTATTAAGATGCATCCATTGATGGGGATTGAACAGGGAACCTCTCTTTCACAGGCTATCTCCATTTACTCTCTTCATTCAATGCCCTTGGCTTTCAGCTCCTCCTTCACCCTCTTCAGGTAGTCAGGGTCTGGGTAGCCATACCTGTAGGACAACAAAGCCAGTCATCAGATGCAGAAAACACATGCAAGCATAGGACAACACCGAAACAGAAACAACGTTCTACAGGCAGCACGATTTCATTTCAGCTTCTCCACCAGCTCTTGTCTTCACATAACTGAAATGATACAGATTACTTTGTCCACTACAAAAGCCTTAGAGCCTGTTAGAGCTCCCAGGCATCATGTACCTTTCAGGTCCACCATGTTGACTGGTCTTGTGGTGAATGTCATTCCAGGTGACTGTGTTTGTAGCTCCCGTGGTGGTGGAGGTCCCCACAGTGAAAATCAGTTTCTGATCAAAGGCTCTCTCAAGCAGCTTAAGCACCTCTCTACCTTCAGCATTGTTTGGTAAATATGCAACTCTGTCAGCCCCATTGAATTGCTTCCCTGGACTTGGATGCTTGTCCTGAAAACAGAAACGCTACATTAAAAGAGGTTTATTGGCTCACATACTTCACAGTACATATTTAAATATTCTACTCAGTAAGGATAGTTTAGGTGTAGCGATATGGAATTGAACTCAATCTGAGCATGCATTGCATTATCCCAAGTTAAAGAAATGATTACCACCCCTCTCCGCTTTATGCATTTACACAGCTGTAAACATATTATTTCTGTCAAAGTACTGTGTAGCCTGCATAGCATTATACTCTACAGCTAAAACAAAGTACAGGAATAATAATTTGATTTCAGAATCAAAACTTGAAAGCATTTCCATAGCTTGCACTTCTATTGTTGTGTTGTTTGCTTTTTGCGTCTTCTGTAGTGTATTTGGGTTCTTTTTAGCCATGTTTATACATTGTGTTTTAGCTCAAAAGAACTTAATAAACACATTGCATACTATTACATATCCATCCAAACTCATGTCTATGGTATGAATAAGCAGCAAACCTTGCAACAATACTGAGAATGTCAAAAAAAAAATTTTCATGTAGCACTTGAATCACTCAACTATCTTTGCTGTACAACGAACACAATGGGTACCACACTGGAAAGCGTGTTGTCATCCGACAGTCTCTACTACAGGCAGCACAGTATGTCCACTGCTTTTTGCTTTTTAAAACCCATCTCCAGTCAGTCACCAGAATGGTCAATTATTTTAAGAAATGGGTGCCATTCTTGACGGGAGTCCAATGACTCACCCTAAGTAATTATTTGTATCTGTCAACAACAAAATATATATAACGTTAGCTAGCTACTTCTGGTTGATGATTTCTGGATTGCTTATGCAGTAATGCTTGCTAATGGTTAGCTTCCTACTTAATTATCAGAAAACACTGCAAACGTATTTAACTCTAGTATGGATGCAGCCTTTGACAAACTAAGCTTTGTAATGCCCTCCTTGCATTGTAACATTGTGGCTACTGAGGTACATGCTAACTCCTGCATAGACAGACCCAATAGTACCCATTGAATGACAAAAAACCTGAACCAACTATTTCAGAGTTCAGAAAGAGTAATTAGGGGCATCTAATCTGTACGTGGTAGCTCCGTTACTCTCCAGGTCCCTGTAGATTGTTTTCTCAGTGCAGTTTGGATATTTAATACTCTTTGCAAACGCTCCAAAAGCAGCCATTTTCTTACAGAAGGGCATGAGGCATTCTTACCGTCTGTATGCCACTAGGAATGGAATAGTAAATCTCAATGGTGCCACAATGAGGATATCCAGGGAGGCCGTAAGAAATGGTTCCGTACTTCATTGTTCCCTTAGGCTGGTTCCCCTCCAACTTTCCAAACACCACCTTACATACTGGACAACATGGACCCATGCTATCCAGGGACCTTCTAAGACACTCTGAGCAGAACTCATGTTTGCATTCTAATTTCTTCTTCTCCTTGAAAGTGTCCATGCAAATGGGACAGGTCTCCTCTTCAGGGGCTGATGCCTGGACCCCGGTGGCTCCTTCCAGCTTTGCAGGGGAGACCTCCAGCTGCCTCAGCTTCATCTTTGCCTCTTCACTGAAGACAGGTTCACCCAGCAGGTCTTCCATCTGCTTCACTGCAGGGCACAGATGCTCCGCCAGGCCGATCAGTGTCCAAGAGCCGTTGGATTCCCCAACGCCGACATTTGGGTACCGAGAACGTATTTCTTGGAAGGTGTTCTTGATCTTGTCGGCCTTGGCCTGGGCAGACTTCTTGAGAGGACAGCTCAGCATGTCAGTGGCTCCCCTCTGGTACAGCTGCTCCAGGGCTTTGAGGGCATGGCATGCCAGGGGGAATGCCTGCCCATCACTTGGTACAGCTTTCACCCTCACCATCCCTAGGTTTAGTTCAGTGACAAAAATCACCCCAAATTTCTGCCGGATAGCCATCACCTGTTCAGTAAATACTTTGCTGATGAATTCCCAGTGGGTAGTATGCATGATAAGACCTTCATCTAACTGAGGGTCCTTGACATCCATTTCGAACGGCTTATAGAACGCATCCTCTGATCCCCAACGGGACGCTGTATTAGGCTCAAGTCTAAATCTTCTCTGCAACTTATCCAGGGTCTTTCTGGGGCCAGAAAGCTGGCAGCCTTCTGACGACACGCTCAGCACCAATTTGGAATCCTGACCTTGGACCTGCTTCAGCATCTTCATCATGTCCGCTTGGTCCAGGTTTGTAAAGGGGAAAGTGATGCTGCCAAATTCCAGAGCCGTTTTCTGGATAAGGGTGGTTAACTCGTCGCAGGCTTTCGGCACAGATCCCGCGCTCCTGTTCTGTGACACGACTGACACTTGAGCTTGAGCTTTGACTTCTATTCCATTGTCTGTCTGGATTTTTTCAATCTCCTTACTGCATGTGTTAGTTATGTGCCAGTACTGGAATAAAGGCACGATCATTGGATCTGGAGGAGCGTCTCCTTGGTTGGATGCAGCACCCCCATTTTCTGTAGTGGGCACCATGCCACCTTTCCATTGCTCCAGCTGTCCTTGCCACCCACTGCCCTCCTTTTGTGGGATCTCCATTTTCAGAGGGTCAAAGCTAGCACGTACATGTCCAGTGGTTGTATTCTGAAATTAAAATTTGCACAATTAATTTATGCAATACAATCGGCAACACGTCTCTGTCAACTATTCACAATCAGCTGGAAGACAGTACTTGGATATAGCTGGATATAATCTGTTTGATCAAATTTCTTTAAGTATGGAAGTTAATGATTGGAAGGAGACATCGGCACTCACCTGGTCTTGGTCTGGGGTGTGGTATGGAGGTGGGTCACGTTCAAAGCGTACTTTAACCATCTTTTTTATATCCTTGAAAAATATCTCATTTTTCTCCAATAGATCTTTGCAGGCTAAATGATTTTATGGGAAAGAAGGAGGAACTGTTACAGCTCTGTTATGGTGACTATGTGTGTTATGTACATTTTCTAGTGATCCTTCTGTTATAGGAGACATAGGCAAACTTTTCCAGTCCTACCGCTTTCTAAGAGCACCAATACATTTTCTGAAAGCGCACCCCAAATGATGTATGTGTGTTTTCCAGACAATGTCTGAGACTGAGCCACCCAATTTTTGGGTTAGCTAGTCTTGTTTTCCTAGCCAGCTTGCTGATTTTTTTCCCAAATTGCATAGCTTAAGAGCGGTGCTAATACCAATACAGGGGGTCATCGACTTACAAACGAGTTCCATTCCTACAACCCGTTGTAAGCCGATTTTCGACATAAGTCGGAATTTATACCTAAATTAATACCTTAAGTAACTCGCACTGTACACACAACACATGAAGGACATATAAAATACAGTAATTAAATGAAACAGTAAAAAAAAAAGAGAGAACAATTTCTTATCTTTATTTCTGTGGTCTTATTTATGTACCAAACCACTTAGGTCGAAACTAGTTTTTTAAGTACTTTATGGGAGTGCGTTGTAACCACAAAACGACGTAACTTGAGATCGTCATAACCCAAGGACCTCCTGTACTATTCTCTAGCTTTGTTTGCTTTTTGTTATTTTTTTTTAATAGTGTAATTGTGTTTTGGTTTAATGTCAGCCCTATTGAATCAATTTTTACATTTCCAAAGTTATTATTTAGAGTGATTCTTCTGGGTTCATACCACATTTGGTTGATCCATGTTCTCTGAGGTTACAATGAAAATAGCGCTAGTATTATCTGGCTTTTCTAACAGCTAAAATTGCCAAGTATAGGATACATTTTTATAGTTTGGTTAATTGATTATTAACAGATTATTCATTTTGTTTTGATTTCATCGCTGTTGTATATTGGAAACTGCTGAGGTAAATTAGTCAAAGTAGGTTTACAAATATAAAACAAACATAATGATTATTATTATTATTAGTAGTAGTAGTAGTAGAATATAAAACTGCAGTGAACACAGTACCACAAAGTATGTTTCCTTACCTGACTGGGATATTTCGACCCTTGCATATCCATGTTCATTCAGTAGGCTCTCAATTTTACAGTCAGTACGTCTTTCGAACTTATTAAGCACAGACTGAAGATTTTTCTCTAAGGCTTTTATCCGTTTGCTTGGATCAATTTCTTCAGGCCACTCCACCTTTACATTCACATATACTTTAGGCTCTGCAGAGTACAGGTCCTGAAAGAAAAAAAAACCCTGGCCTTAATACAACACATCACTACACATTATGAAAACCAACAACGACTTCTTGGTCCAGTGAGGTGCCCCATAGTTTGCCGCCATATCCTGACTGTGAATGTGTCCTCTAAGGACAGCACATAATTGGCTGCAGCTTTGCCTGGAAAATGAGGGTTTAGATTGGCAGAATTTCACTCTGGGAGACTGACATCTCAATTTGTTAGTGTACCCACACCAAGAGCTCTTCATAGTGTACTCTTCCAAAGCAATGGTCAGCCGGTTGACTGCTGAGTGGAAACAGCAGAAGATGGAGCTCTAGGAGTCTGTACTCTCTCAAATTGACAGATAATGTTGCATTGAGGAGACAAGCTTGTGAAAATGATTGGCAATCCAAATAAGAGACACAATACTCTATTGTTAAAAAAAATAAAATAAAAAACACACAATAAACATTTTATTTTAGGTGCCTATAAGCCCAATAAGCACTGATTCTGTGCTTATTAGCTGCTAACAAATAAAGGAACAACCATTTATTTGTACTATGTTATACTCAGTTGAGAACTTGATAGACTTACAGATATTATTTATTTATATTCAAAAATTCACAAAGAAACCTTTGTTTCCATGATTTCGTCAGTAATTCTTTGTGTTTTGAGTATGTGGTGTAAACGCCTATCAGCTGAGTGGTTTGAGCACAGTGGTTTGGCAGTAACTTTTCTGTTTTTCACTGATTACAAAAACCAGGCAGCCATTAATACATGTGACCGCATGTCATCTAAAGAACGCCCCGCCCACAAACAGACACAAGTTCGTTTCCTATGAACAGTGACGTTCTTTCAGAACGTCACT
The DNA here is from genome assembly GCA_019788955.1 of Albula glossodonta. NCBI lineage: Eukaryota > Metazoa > Chordata > Actinopteri > Albuliformes > Albulidae > Albula > Albula glossodonta. The sequence goes on along the minus strand of JAFBMS010000004.1, from coordinate 26,750,627 downwards.
GCTCAAAATGACAGCTACGTCAGTCTGATACCAGCAAAACAGCTTGCAGCTACTCATCACTGGGGTAACACAGGGCCTGAGGACTTTTAAAGTCTCCTAGCGGTGCTCCTCAACCTCAATCTGCAGCACACGTCTATGCAAACAATGCTGAATTAGTGAAAGAGCTAGTTTCACTTTCACCGCTAAAACTCTCATTGATGACTTTAACTACCACTGCTAAGTGAGATTCCATTAAACCAAAAATGAATAAAGCTACCAGCGAGTCAAAGATTTGGACCAATGGCCAGACTGGCTTCAGAGAGAAAAACATTTTTGATTGGTTCAAACAAATCAGTGATTGATCAAACCTCATTTCGTCCATTTTTAATTTCCACCACCCCGCACAACCTGGCTTCCCTCACCTCCTCATCACCATCGACTGACTCTTCCGGGCCCTCAGCTCCCAGAGAGCCCGCCATTGCTCTGTCAGCTACCCCTTGCTCTACAGTGGGATCACTCCTACTAGACAGAAGACCACCATCTCTGGCTGTGACAGTGCTAGCGCTGCTCCGGTCAGTAGTGGTCGTGGGCTCGGCCTGAAAGAGATGAGAGATGGGATTTCAAACCAAAACATGTTCCGGAGATTGTGACCACTGTCCCCATAAGTAACTAAAATATCGAGATTTGAAATGGACATTAACTTCAAGTGATTAAAAGTCGAATATTACTAAAGTTAGCACAGCAGGCTATTGTGCTTCAGTGACTGACAAGCAAGTTCATTTTCTTACATCATCCACGTCCATAGGTGTTTCATCGTTGTTTGCACTTTGAGTGTGGTCACTCATGCTGACCTCTGACTTGAGACGTCTTGACCTGCAGGAGGGAGATTATTAGCAGGTTAATATTTTAGTCAGTGTATTGATACCATGCAGGTAGTCCCGCAGCTCGTCAACATCTTCATTATTGCATGTACTCATTAAGTCACATCTGAGTTTTATTCACAAAAGACCAGTAAACATACCTATACATTCCTTTTAATATAGCATAAATTTCCCCAAACATTTTAAGGTAAACATGAGGATAAAAGTGGTATTTTTTCTGTTGTAACAAACAAACAAAAGATAACTTTCGTTTTTCTGAGATCGACGTTCAGCAAGGCAACTATTGACGTCTGTTAAACTCTAAATACTCTAAATACAGGATGTTTTGGGTATTCCCAGTAGAAAAACAATAATGACAGAAACCTTCTAGAATAAACAAATGTGTAACTAATAATATTATTTTGGCTACGTTTCCGGAAAGCTTCGTACTTACTGCACCAACCAACCAACCAAGTTATGTTTCGTTTCATATTCTGAGTGAGTTCAATATGAGGGCAACAAACACTTAGCATTGAACGTAAAGAAGAAAGACGACGTACTCGAGAAATCATACCATAATGAATCACACCATATCAAAGGTATATATGTTTAAACATGTATTTAAGAAGATACGACACAGTGAATTACCTGTGTCTGCAGCAGAGTCAATCTGGAGCCAAGTGTCGTCTCATCGGAATGAAAACTGGTGGGTTAAGCGAGGAGGAACCGAAAGAGAAACCAAATTATAGAGCTGGTCGGTCACAACATCCGCGAAGTTGTACAGTGTATTTGGATTTAAAGTGCCAAAGGTCAGAGTTGTCTTTACATTTGAGTTTACATTTATTTTCTCATTTTAGTGTAATCTTGGATGAATAGGAAGAATTGCAGACTTTTCCAGTGATTACTGAATGACGATATCTCAATGAATTTAATATAACATTTTAAATGTATTTAATATAAAGTTGTTGCCGTTGGTAAGGGATTCTGATGTCAATTTTAATGTTTTTAAATGTTAAAACGTACTATGATTTGTATTTTTACTTCCTCATCTTCTATGTAATGTTGCAAATTCTTCTCTGGATAGGTGTCAGTAGGTAAAACATCTATTTATTTATTGCATACTTTTTGTAGGCACCTGACTAGTGTTTATAAGTGCACGCTATGGTGTTCCTAGTAACCCCAATGTTTAATAAAAATTGACCTGTAATCAAACCAAAAATATGTGTAACCTGCTTATGCAGTAACTGACAGGTTTTCATAAAATTAAACTAAAATGTAGCTTTATAATGGAAACAAATAAGCAGTATGTGACAAGACAACATGTATAACAGCATCAAAAAGTTCACTGTCTTTCCATCCATCACTTTACTAACCCTTTGATGTTTAAGCAATTCCGGTCAGTAGCCATGTCTACCACTTAACCCCAATGAATACAGTTGAAACTGACAGATGTCCTGAAAATTTTGCAGTAATTCTACATTTGGAAAAAAAAGTTCCTATACAAGAAATAAACGCTAACAGACTGAACTGAGTTTAAGTCATTGCGCTATGCAATTTACCCAGGATCACCGCAAGCTTCAACAATGCCTGCTAGAGTTTGGTTTGCCCAGGAATCCTCTGACTACAAAATAACAGTGAACCCTTTGGACTGTGTAGTTCCCCTCCAGTGTAATGAGGTAGATTAAGTGTAAATGCTCAAAGTGGAAAAACCCAGAGACAAATGGGATAGGATGGGAGTTATAAGAATTAAAACAGAGAGAGAGGGAGAAAGAGAGAGAAACAGCTGGCCATTAATGCAGTGCAAATTTACTGTTTTATTAACAGCTGCTATAGAGAGTCCCTATGCAGGCATGACTATTAACTTGTTACAATACAATGTAGCATACACAGGCATAGGGTCCAAGCAAAATTCCTCATTACATTTCAAACAAAAGCACATCATTTCCAGCACAGTATTTCAGCAGTGACACTATTTTTTTTTAAAGTTACTGTAAGATTTTCTGGTTTTACTTTACATAGGATTCTCACTGCTTGCTTGGTCTACCGTCGATCTAACTGTCAGAGCTGCTTTTGTTGAAAAAAAAATATGTTTTTTTTGGTAACTAGGTTTTGTTTCTGTAAACAGTGGTTTCATTGCGAATGTGAGCACAGTGCCTGAAAAGTATCACTTGAGAGTATGTGTGTAGCCTTTTCTGTAACATCCTAAAAGTGCTTTGCAAAGGCAGGTTGAGACCACGATGATATTGTTTGTTTTTAACACAGTTTGATTATGATATCCAAAACGAATCCTTCAAAAAAAACATACTGAATAGTACTCACACACAGTATTGTTCCTCAGTACTGGTGTTGATTGCCATCAATAAAACCATTTTAAAAAATGTACACAATAGCATTAAGGCAAATATAAGATATAAAAAGGCCATTGTGATAACATAGAACATGTCCAGTACAGGATAACAAAATATAAGGAATCACACTGAATAAAAGGCCACAGAATACAATTAAAACAACAGCAGTCATAACATTTCAAAATAATGAAAGACATGAATGACTATATGGTCTGATTGTAACGACTGAACTGATTGAAAGATTAATACTGCATAGCAGACAACTCTCCTACCCGGTTTAACACCCTTCAGTCACACAACAAGTCTGGGTCCTATCTATAAAGAAGAGCCATCCAGCCACAGATACTCTATGTGCTGACCAGATATTCAGATCTAGCATTCCTACTGTCCTCTGTATTACCATATCAAGGAAATTCTTGAAGGTAACAAGAGTTCCACTTATTAGCAATACAGACTGCACAATTATTGTTCATGAGCCATGAGATCAGAATTTGACAAATGCTCAACTATGCAAACACTAATTTCAACTTCAGAACTACACTGAATATCTGGTCAGTATGTAGAACATCTGTGGTCCAACTGCATCGACTGAATTGCTAAAAGACCTGTATGTGTTGGACTGTACACTCATACTACATTAGCTTCTAGCCTTAAGTCATTTTATATATTAAATGTAACATTTTGATTACTATGATATGGCTACTCTTAATACCGCATGTATCCATAAACTACTGAATTATGTTATTCCATATCACATCCTAAAAAGCAGACAGAAGGACAAACTGCATATTACTAGGGGAAGCAATGCAAAATTTGTAAACCAACAGGGATACTACAACATTTTAGCAGTTAGGCCCTATTGTCTACTTACCGTGAGTAGAGCCACCTGTCAGCACTATTGTAATTTCTATACTTGCATTATTTAGACAATATGCAGGCACTAGACTACATTTTGTGTACGCACAATGAATTAAATGCTACGGGATGCTCTGGGAACTTTACCAAGATCCAGACGGAAGATCTTTGAGATTAGCTGTAAGCAGGCTCTTGAGTGAGTATCACGACCGCCTGAAATAGTGGAATGCTAGATCATGAAGGAAGAATGAGCTAGGATCATTTCATTTGGAGCTAGGAAGAGTTCCGAGACTTTCCCACGGACTTTCAGTCATTGTGCTCAAGCTATTTACTGTCTGGAGCCACGGTTCCATTCAAACCTCTGCAATGCAGGCACAGAGCCAGTAGCCATATTCTTGGGGAGTAGAAAAAAGGGCACACTTGCCAAAATGTGGGAGTGCCCCTTCACGGAATGAAAATACAGATTTAAGGCAGTTTAATGATTTGAAATGTTGTCTACTCTGGGTGCATTCCCTGCCCCTAGAAATTTTCAAATGTCCCTTTCTTCCTCCCTCCTCCACCAACCCTTTCAAACAAAGGAAACTTCCACTCCTTCTCTCAACCTATCTATTTCACCTCTCTGCTGTTTAACACAGCATAATAACTCTACTAAACGCCCTTTAATTTCACTGCTCTCCACCTCTCTCTCTTCATACAAAATTTATTCCTTCAGCTCATACCATCATTCCCACTCACTGCCGTTCTGACTGACATCTGGTCATATTTCGCATAAATATAATTTCTCCCCATGCAGCATATTCATCTATTTTCTTCATTTTCACCATTTTAAGAAGTTTTTTTAACAACTTAAGTACACACAACCATGAGTCTAACAACAAATAACATGAACTGAACATACTGTATAATAATATAATAATATAAAAATGAAATGTGTTCCTTAAAGTTAAACAGGATGCATCACAGCAAACAAATGGAATGACCCCAATGAGTCTTATGTGAATTAATACTACAGTAATTATGCTGTTACGTTAATAATAATTCAGGTATCCTCCATTTTATTAATCTTCCATTTAGGAAACGTTTTTGTCTTTTTGATTTGATCAAAATGAAATCTTGCATCATCCAAATATGATAGTTTGGAACTATCCGGGCCTATCCATTTTCCTGGCAGGGGAGACAGGGAGAATGGCCTAAAAAGCATGTGTACCAGGACCCGTTTCACTCAGTAAGTCCTGTCTAATTTTCTATGATCTGATTGACTATCCTCCTGTCAATTTTTTGTTTGTTTGTTTTTTTTTTGCATACACAGTCACTAAAGGTGACACTGTTTGTTTGGTCAGAAATTCTGTAACATTTTGTTTGGTCAAAAATTCTGTAACATTTTGTAACACAACCTATCACCCAGGAAAGTAACCCCCTTCCTAAATTGTGGGATACCTGATGTAATAATAATAATAATAATAATAATAATAATAATAATAATAATAATCATTCAGTTTGATTAATTCAGCTGTCTGCTCCTTACAAGTGGTCCCACCTGATGGATTATACTGGTAAATAACATTTAAAAACATTTTGTGGATTTTCACGTGGCCGGACACGAAAACTGGCACTGGGGTGAGGCTGAGGGTAGGAAGGCAGTGACGTGAAAAGCTGTGTCCATGGCAACCGCGGCTGCTTAACTAACCAGCCTCTTCTTTCAAATCATACCTGAAAATCAGAGCAAAAATAGGGAAAATGTAATATACAGTAAATGAAGAGGAGGAAATATTCATCTTATAGTCATATAGCCACAGTTGCTATGTTCTGTCTTAAAAGTACAATGCGTGGAACAACTTGCAGCCATTGGGTGTACTTCTCCTTTAAAGAAAAAAAAAAAACATTCAGAATGCCCAATTAGAACTGGACTTCCTTGTTTAACTCTACCATGATTAAATGAATGAATAAATATTTCTTAGTGGGTAATGGTTCGGATCTGGGAGCTTTATTATATAGGTTGGCTTGGTTACAGTTGCTTTTTTGTTTTTAAGATGAGAATGAATGCTACATTTTTGGAATTTGCTGATCATTTATGGAATAGGTGTGGCTATATAAAAAAGGCCAATGCAGGACTTTAGCTCCACCCACTACAGGGACACCTCACGTCCACCATTTTTACCACAGCCCAAATTGCTGACCTTTGACCCCACTTACCACTGTGTGACCCCTGAGTCTAGGTCAATCTTTGACAGATCTAGCTGCACCTGAAACAAAGCGGAACAAGAGCAGACATGAAAGTGCGAACCTTTCAGAGGGTTAAAGAATGAATCACAGAGAGAGATATCTACGACTCCTCCATTGCCAAAAGCCTGAAAATTCACAAGGCAGGGTCACATGTTCACGGTTTACTGCTCCAAAGTTTGTGGGAGACAGTCATTGCAGAAGACCAACCCGCCTTTCCTACCCCAAGGGAGGGAAAAGGCGGGTAAAAAAAAAGCAGTGATGATGTCACTACACAGAAATGTGACTGGACGGAGCAGACTGACCTTGCCGATCACCTCCCTGTCCCGGTTAATGAAAGACACAGTGTTCTTAACGGACAAGTCCAGCTGCCGGCGTCTCAGCTCCTCCACAGAGATATCGATATCAAAACTGTAGAGAGAGAGACACAGAGATTTGACTTAAAGCGAACCTTAATGTAGTCATTTAACAAACCAATAACAAAAAAAAAAAACATACCAATTGACACCACTGCAAATCACTTACTTAAATCAAACATTAACACCCAAACCAAATACCCCATCCCCTTTCAATAAACATACAAGTAAACACACTTAAGGAACCATTACTGGCAGAAAAAGAAATGGACAGAAGAATAATACATTTGTAATCAGCTAAACGTATGAGAAAACAGAGACGACTCTTCCTTAATGGCTTCCCCTCCTTCAGACGATGCCCTCGCTTGCTAACCTTTCATTATAATCCAGGTTCGCGTCTTTCTTTTTCGTGCTGGTTTTCCTTTTGGTGGCCTTGCTCTTATCCGGCGACAGGATGAAAGAGACGTAGGGGTCCGTCACGTCCTTTCCAGCTGCGGCCAGATGCCTGGGGAGAGAGACAGAGAGGATCAGACAAAGAGCTCAGTGTAGCCCCTTCCATCCCTGTAAGATACAGTACAGACGGTCAAGTCCATAAACACTGTTTGAATAGGTGTGCAAACTTGGATTCTTTGCTTTGTTTCTTTTGCTTTGTTCATGCCTGGATTCTTTGCTTTGTTTCAGTGTCTTGTTGCTGACCATGTCTAGTTTTGGTATAAATACCAATATGGTAAGCTACCCAGATACAGTCCAGATGTTGGCTATTTCTGGTACAGATATGGCACTTCCAGCCTACAGCACTGGCAATTGCATGTGAGCCAGAAGTGAGCAAGACACCTCAAAATTTGCTGTCTGGGTAGTTTACAGTATTTCAGTTTAAGCAGACAAAATGAGAACCAATGAACCGTCACAATAACAGTGGTGAACTAAAACAAATTGTCCATGATATTTGACAAGTGTTCATTTTTTTCTGGCAAACACAACTTGACGAGCCTACCAAAAGATCACCAAAAGATTGTGAAAGCCATGAAACAAAAAATTAACGATTCAATTTCACAAATTAAAGTGAAGGACACGTGTTAATTGAATCTATGCTTAAAATGGGGGACATGTACGATGTAAATACATCAGATGAGACATGAGGTTAGCCGAGGCTGTCGCTAACTCAGCTAGACTGACCTGCAGGAATGGACTGTGACGACCAGCTTCTTCTGCTTGCTGAGGTAGGCGAGGGAGAGCTTAATCTGGGCCCTGTCCTGCTGCTCGCCGGCCCTGAGAACACACAGCAACACAGATGATGTGCATGGAGTTTGGCAAAATTTAAGCGGATCTGTTTGTTTGGTTTGGGAAGATCTGTGCGCATTTGTGCACACATTTTTATGTCAGGAGGAAAGACCTCGAATGTGGGAAAATGAGACGGTGAAAGGGGCTGTGTTTCATGGAAACGGAACATTCATAGCGGATCAAGAGATAGCTGTTGAGAAATAGTTTGCAAACATAGTTGTGTGTTTGTGTGTGAGAGAAAGAGAAAGCGTGTATAAGACAGGGAGAGAGGGGGTGGAATTTGAAAGTGAGAGCTGTGTTTGCTTGTCCAGTTTTCTCATTAGTTTCTCTGCCTGTTCCTCCCCTCTGTTAGGGCACTGACCTGCCTGCCTCTCCCCTCTGTTAGGGCACTGACCTGCCTGCCTCTCCCCTCTGTTAGGGCACTGACCTGCCTGTCCATCCCCTCTGTTACAGCACTGATCTGCCTGTCTCTCCCCTCTGTTAGGGCACTGACCTGCCTGTCCCTCCCCTCTGTTAGGGCACTGACCTGCCTGTCCCTCCCCTCTGTTAGGGCACTGACCTGCCTGTCCCTCCCCTCTGTTAGGCCACTGACCTGCCTGTCCCTCCCCTCTGTTAGGGCACTGACCTGCCTGTTTCTCCCTCTGTTAGGGCACTGACCTGCCTGTTTCTCCCTCTGTTAGGGCACTGACCTGCCTGCTTCTCCCTCTGTTAGGGCACTGACCTGCCTGCTTCTCCCTCTGTTAGGGCACTGACCTGCCTGTTTCTCCCTCTGTTAGGGCACTGACCTGCCTGTTTCTCCCTCTGTTAGGGCACTGACCTGCCTGCTTCTCCCTCTGTTAGGGCACTGACCTGCCTGCTTCTCCCTCTGTTAGGGCACTGACCTGCCTGTCCCTCACCTCTGTTTGGGCACTGACCTGCCTGTCCCCCCCCCGTTAGGGCACTGACCTGGACCACGGTCCTGCACCACTCCCCAGGCCTCCAGCCTCCGCCATCTTGGTTTCCAGGATCTGTACCAGAGCAAAAGATTCAGATACGTTCTTACACTGTAAGAATAATATATAACATAATATATTATAATTAATATATAATATAATTAACAAGATACTTGATTGTGAATGAGATTTTATTGCTGAATGAGTACAGATAGAGTATAATGGATGTGACAAGTAGACTACCTGATTGAGTATACAGGCTTATGATCCTGTGGTGCATAGCCTTTCCAGTTTGTGTGGAAGAGAGTGTATGTGTGTAGGTGTGTGTGTGTGTGAGTGTATCTCACCTTGAGCTCCGCTCTTAGCAGAATCTGACTCTCAGGGGGGACTCCATCCAGTCCCAGCCAGCGGTCCAGTACCAGGTCTGGTTCTGACAGCAGCTCCCTGATGGGTAGCACCAGAGAGCCTGTGGGCTGGTCCCCAGTGTGGGTCAGCTGGGTACAGAAAGAGAGAAAACTTTAAACTAGCAGCTAGAGAACAGCTCAAAATACCTTTAAAATGCCCATTCAGTTTCTCATTTTTGCTTTTTTGAAAAACCAAATAAAAATCTACGATATGGATGTCTATTAAAATGTGAGGTACCTTGCCTTGGGGTGTTGGGGTTAAATTTAAAAAGCACCAAAAATTATCATCTTGAAAATATAAATATATTTACATATTTGCGCTCACTATTAAAAACACAAATAGTTATTTAATTGACACTTTTCCTGTGCAAAGGCAAAGGCCATTTGAAAATTTTGATGTCCGCATTTTCAGTACTTGGGGCTTTCAGCCATACGTCCATCAATTTATACAAAATGCAACCAGATGGTATTATCAACAACAGCGCATTACAAAGGTTATCTAAACTCTAAGAGCTGATCAGACTATAAGCTCTTAAATGACTATAGAATATTCATTTTGTCTAACATAAGTTTCTTTTTCTGACACAATGTGACATTAAGTAAGTAAATCAGTGCTCAGTACAAATGAAACCCAATTTAAAATAATTAATGACGCAGTGTCATTCAGGAACTGAAATAAAGTTTTGAGTGAAAACCAGCAACACAGGAGACTGGTGCCATGTCAGGGGACTGGAACCACTGGTGTACGCAGTGGGGGGAAGCATACAAAGTGATTTCCATTTGAAGATCTTACCTTCACAATGAGCATATCGTGTATAGGGTTCCGAACCAGGAAGTAAAAAGCCTCCCTCCACTGAGGTGAAGTGGAGCGATCACACACCTTGAATAGAGGAAGAGGAGGTGGAGGTAAATAAGGTACCTGTTCCACTGACGACAAGTCATGAAGCACAAGGGTTTTGACTGGTAGATGAAACGAGTTAGAAGTCTAACACAGCTGAGGACTTTAACCAATATCTGCGTGCCACTTCTCTGCAGTGTGCGATGCAGATGTTCTATTTTCAGAATATCAGTAATGAGAATACTAAAGACAACCTGGGAGTTTCTCAGGATTAAGTTTAATTGCAAGGTTTGCTTGCCATATTTAATGTAATAACTAATTAATAATTAATATGTTTTATGTATGCACATTTTTAGTTGTGTTCGGAAACGTTCTGCTGTTGGTTTTAACATTCTACGCTTGAAGTGACTTAACTTAACATGAACCATGCTTCCGTCCACTTGTGGCATGATCAAGCGAAAAATAAACTGTGCTTTAGAACTGTATGTGGATTTTGCTAGTGAGTTTGTTTCCATCAAAGTGGTTTTTAGTGAACAGAATTTGGAAGAAATAACATTTTCTGGAATGAAATGCTTGATCAAAATTATATCACAATGCACTAAACCTGCATGCAACAGCATAAATGTTTTGGTTGAAAAGGTTTCCATTGCCAGTTGTGATAAAAGGTTTTCCTGCCAATGTCAATGACAGTTATGAAAAATGACCATACCTGACTGTTTCATCAAACGTTCTGTATGTAACATTTTGACTTAAAAAGGATTTGATAGGAAATCTGGTTATTATCATGGAAACCACTTTAATTTATCTTACCTTGGTCTTATAGGAGGTTCCCCCCAGTGTAAGCTCCGCCCCCACCTTCGGTTCCTTCCCACTTTTCTTCATCTGAACACACGAACAACAAAGTGAATATTCTCCATTCAACCCCTTTAACACTTGAACATTCACACTACAGTTGTCCCATACACTAACACATATATTTTCTGCATGTTTCAACATGAGTACTAAACAACAACTGACACCCTGAAACAGAACACAGAAAAAACAAAATCAAACAGCTCCTGTATGCAGATGAAAACATGGGAAAATGGTCTTACAGGCAAGCTACAAGCCCCCTCTATGAACACAAAGAGCAGAGCAGCAGCAGGTACAGCCTTGTTCTGATAGGACTGCTGGGCCTGGAACTGCAGCACCTGAGGATTGGGATAAGTACATTAATACAGACAGCATGAGGACTGGGACTAATCACACTCATACAGACTGCATGAGGACTGGGACTAATCACACTCATACAGACTGCATGAGGACTGGGACTAATCACACTCACACAGACAGCATGAGGACTGGGACTAATCACACTCATACAGACAGCATGAGGACTGGGACTAATCACACTCATACAGACTGCATGAGGACTGGGACTAATCACACTCATACAGACAGCATGAGGACTGGGACTAATCACACTCATACAGACTGCATGAGGACTGGGACTAATCACACTCATACAGACAGCATGAGGACTGGGACTAATCACACTCACACAGACAGAATGAGGACTGGAACTAATCACACTCATACAGACTGCATGAGGACTGGGACTAATCACACTCATACAGACAGCATGAGGACTGGGACTAATCACACTCACACAGACAGAATGAGGACTGGAACTAATCACACTCATATAGACAGCATGAGGACTGGGACTAATCACACTCACACAGACAGAATGAGGACTGGAACTAATCACACTCATACAGACAGCATGAGGACTGGGACTAATCACACTCATACAGACAGCATGAGGACTGAGACTAATCACATTAATACAGACAGCATGAGGACTGGGACTAATCACACTCACACAGACAGCATGAGGACTGAGACTAATCACACTCACACAGACAGAATGAGGACTGGGACTAATCACACTCATATAGACAGCATGAGGACAGGCACTAATCACACTCATACAGACACCATGAGGACTGGGACTAATCACACTCAAACAGACAGAATGAGGACTGGGAATAATCACACTCATATATACAGCATGAGGACTGGGACTAATCACACTCATACAGACAGCATGAGGACTGGGACTAATCATGCTCATACAGACAGCATGAGGACTGGGACTAATCACACTCATACAGACAGAATGAGGACAGGGACTAATCACACTCATACAGACAGCATGAGGACTGGGACTAATCACACTCACACAGACAGAATGAGGACTGGAACTAATCACACTCATACAGACAGCATGAGGACTGGGACTAATCACACTCATACAGACAGCATGAGGACTGAGACTAATCACATTAATACAGACAGCATGAGGACTGGGACTAATCACACTCACACAGACAGCATGAGGACTGAGACTAATCACACTCACACAGACAGAATGAGGACTGGGACTAATCACACTCATATAGACAGCATGAGGACAGGCACTAATCACACTCATACAGACACCATGAGGACTGGGACTAATCACACTCAAACAGACAGAATGAGGACTGGGAATAATCACACTCATATATACAGCATGAGGACTGGGACTAATCACACTCATACAGACAGCATGAGGACTGGGACTAATCATGCTCATACAGACAGCATGAGGACTGGGACTAATCACACTCATACAGACAGAATGAGGACAGGGACTAATCACACTCATACAGACAGCATGAGGACTGGGACTAATCACACTCACACAGACAGCATGAGGACTGGGACTAATCACACTCACACAGACAGAATGAGGACTGGGACTAATCACACTCACACAGACAGCATGAGGACTGGGACTAATCACACTCACACAGACAGCATGAGGACAGGGACTAATCACACTCATACAGACAGAATGAGGACAGGGACTAATCACACTCATACAGACAGCATGAGGACTGGAACTAATCACACTCATACAGACAGCATGAGGACTGGGACTAATCACACTCATACAGACAGCATGAGGACTGGGACTAATCACACTCACACAGACAGCATGAGGACTGGGACTAATCACACTCATACAGACAGCATGAGGACTGGGACTAATCACACTCATACAGACAGCATGAGGACTGGGACTAATCACACTCATACAGACAGCATGAGGACTGGGACTAATCACACTCACACAGACAGCATGAGGACTGGGACTAATCACACTCAAACAGACAGCATGAGGACTGGGACTAATCACACTCACACAGAAAGCACTGTCAAACCTACCAGTCCAGACCTCCTAATATTGACACAGAAACATAATAGTGAGGGTCCGACTGACCTGTTCCAGTCTGCCAGGTTCCGACACTGCAGGCAGCCACTCCAGCACCAGGTGAACACGCCCCGACTTTATATCTTTCAGAGTGAACCACTAAAACAGACACAGGAAACGGTGAATTCACACATTGTTGAAAAGGCATTTAATATTTAGTCAATTCCGTTTTGGTCCAATTCCACTTATGTGTCATAAAACTGATAAAAGAGTCATCAAACTAGATAGTAAGGCTTAAGGTGCTTCCATTTGAATGGCCTTCTAAGCCTCAAGCACAACTTCCTGCATTTAAATGCAGCTCTACTTCATTAACTGGTAATGAGATTGGTTTGTTTTATTTGTGTATTTAAATAAATTAGTGGACCAAATTGGGCCTCTGAGAGACCAAAGTTGGTTATGACATCACTCTTCTAACAGTGCATCTGTACACATGTGATGATACTGCAAAGCAGGACTCCTTCCGGCTTCTGTCCTATTGGACCTAGAGGGGCAGGTAGAATCCCACTCCATAGTACCCCCATATCTATGATGATACACGGTGGTACCGGGGTGATGGTTTTAGACTTTGTTGTCTCAGAGGCTAAGTGCATTGAAAATTAAACTTGTTTTTCTAAACAATAGCTCATTTCCATACACAAAACACAGCCGGATCCGATCCGTACATAACATGAAAATGTTGATCAGCTTATCAGACATTTTATCAGCTTATCCGTGGAATGAAATTTAAGATATTAAAAATGATATGTTATCCAAAGCTAATTCAGAAATAAAGTTAAACAAAACCAAATAAAACTCAAGAAAAATTCATTACAAACATAATCTGTTTGTGTATCCATGGTACTGCGTGAAGTAGTCTCGAATTAATACACAGATCAATATTAATTTTGTTGCAATACACAAAAATTACATGTTGGTAATGAAAAATACTTAAATTATTTCTTGTTTCTAAGACCAACAGACAGACAGAATGACAGACAATTTAGCCTTACTTGGTCAGTGCACTGGGAGGCGATGATGTCACTCAGATTGACATTAAACCTGCAAGCACAATAACGCAAAGCACTTGACACATTGACGACAACAAGTCTATGGCATGAATTAACTAGCTAAGCAACCCTACTGGCTTTGAGAGCAAAGGTTTCATGCTAGCTGGGTAGCTGTGAGCCGGTAAAGAGCGACTATGTGTGCATTTACTTCACAGTCTCAACATCTACATACAATATGCAGTCTACGCTATTCACAATCAGTCGCATCTTCTTAAAATCAAATTATATGAAACTGAAAATTGTAGGGCTACAGGATGCAACCTGTTTAAATACTTCAAATCACCAGTACCAGGTGGATCTCTACCTGAAATGGATCTGTTGTCGTACAACACAGGAAAGGCTACAAAGAACAAAAGGGCGATCGAACCAAAGGTGTTAAAAACAAGCTGAAGAAAGCACAAGACTGTCAGCTGTTCAAGGAGGATAAAGTTCATCACATGACTACCAATCACCTGTTACATGGAGTATTGATTAATGCTGTATTCTTTATAGTATAAGAAGGGGACACCCAAACCACCTAGCAGACTCCTGCAGACAGGGTCCCTCCATGGCCCAGTATTGCTGGTGCAGTATGATTCTGAGCCTGTACTGGCTTAAGAGTTCGTTTTTCCTTCCAGTCCGGATTCCAGGGCAATTCCACTACAGATCTCTACCCAAAACCAGCTCCAAAATTGCTTTCCCTATTATAGCCATTTACAACATCTAAAAAGGCCTTGTCACTGTTTCCTTGTCCTGAAGCAAATTGCTAGTTCACAAAGGGTAAGTGAAGTGCGCTAATACGCATGCCTTTCCCTCCCGACATGTTTGTTTTAAGTAATCATAGTAATTATGTTAATCTGTTGTAATCCCACATATGCAATAATGGGCCAGGACCTCTTCCGACAAGGACAGAAAAAGACACAATCTCCAGAGATACTGGACCGTCTGTTTGAATTGTGATCCCATTCCTTCTCTAATGCCCCAGCTCTGTCTACCTGTCTGCTATAGAGACCCACCACACCAAAGCTTCACTGTGTTCACTGTTTCTCTGTAGACCCTGCTTTCCAGTTCTTTAAGCTCTAAATGATTTAAGTCTAAATCTTAACTTAACTTTAACTTAAGTTAAATCTAATTTAAGTATTAAATGAGTGTAATACTGATGCAGGCGCACAATAATGACACGATATGATCATACACAGCCAATCAGCGCTCACCTCCCAAGGAAGTCGTCATCGTCCAGATCTTTATCATACAGCTCAAACTTGACCTCCTGACCTGGAAGAGGGACCAGAACCACCTGGGGAAGTACCAGAATGCTATCAGTATTATTTTTTTATTTCATCACTTTTTCCCGCCCAAAGACACGGTAGCTATGACACATGATTCCTCTAATTCACATGATGAAATGCTCTCAGTTCTTTCCGCTGTGCATCCACAGTATGGAGATGGCGTAGTCAACGTATACTTGGTTTGTCTTCTACAGGCCCCCATCCAACCACCAGTGGCCACTAGAGAGCAATGAGACTAACAAAGTTAGTCAGTTCCCTTGGTGATTTTCGGGACAATTGTTGCCTTGCCGATGCTGCCCTCTAGCCATAGCTAGTAATGGCACGGCTGAAACTTCCCCACACCTTCTTCCCAAGCAAACGTATTCGGTGTGAGCCACCCAGAATGCTACTAATGCACCGCAACGTAGCTTACATGTTAAGAGGCTAACATTCAAGGCTAACATTAATTTTAATACACCCATGGTTTTACATCGCGCCATACCTCATACAGCTCGTTCCAGGTGGGGTTGAGGTTCTCCTTGATCACACGACTGCGGAAGGCCGTGCTGCCGATGTGTATGTTGACGTAGGGGTCACTCTTCCCCTTCTTCAGGCCACCCATGAGGTTGTCCTTGGCCACCAGATCCCGTGCCTCCAACAGGTGAATCCGTAGCACCCCCTACAAGACACATAATGACTTGTAACTTTTCTTTTTTTGGGGGGTTAGTCCTATTTTTTCCTACCCTGAACTTGGTATAGCTGTTTAATCTCCCATGGGTTGCCCATTCCTGTTGACTGAGGAGGAGGCAGCTGTGAGCATGTGACTCCTCCGATTCACATGACAACAAGCCCTGGCATCCACACTGTAGATGCACCACCAATCACATAAGGCCGATGTCGTACGAGGATGGTGAAGTCAGGCTATAGTTGGTTCATGTATCTGAAGGCACGCAGCCAACAAGGAGGGGCGACTAGAGGGTGAAGAGCTGAACAAACTTAACTAGTTTAACCTCTGTCTTTTCCTTTAGTGGCTGCCTTGCCAATGCAGAACCTCCACCCATAGCTCAGGGTTGCTTCTCAAACGAATGACATTTTGTTTCAAACATTCAGAGGTCATGTGACTTACAACTGTTCTATTTCATTGGCTAAAAGCAGCTGATTGGACAATGGACAACCATGCAAGTCGCTATCCATGTCTCACCTCCTTTGCGAAGCTGGGATCGGGGGAGGTCTGTTGGTGTCTTGTGTCGGTGGGTGGAGCAACCTCAGCAGCCACTTCCTCCTCATCCTCCCCAGGGATGGTGGCAATGGGGCGGGGGGGGACCAGAGCACTGGGGGGGTCCTGCTCCTCAACCCTGGTACAAGCAGGAAGGCACCATCACTAAAGCAATTCAGGAGAAGTACTCTGGCTCAAGGGTGCAACCGTAATGCCATAGGTGGTAACTGAACCTGCAACATCTGGGCCGAACATTGTGAATATTTGTGGCGAGATTGCTGATTCATTGTGATGTTGTATGACTATATCTGAGAGGCTATCCAAGCATGGAGGGTTAATTTGCGCATAGCCTGGATTCAATTAATGATGATTAATGATTCATTTTCACAAACACACCATACGCAGGTGTGTTAGCAGGTTGGTATTTACTGAAGTCAGTAACAACAGTGTTTTTGAAGAAAGAACATTTGCATCATAATCATAAGTCAAATTCAAGGGGGCAGTCCAGCTGCTTCTAGCCAGTTCAAAGCTTAAACATTATCTGGTGGTGATTCAACATGCACAAAAAGGTGTCAGGTTCCTCCATTACAGAAACTTAAGAGAACAACCAAAGTGGAAGCATTCTGTGGCTGTAACTGTAGACTTTGATTTGACAACGAATATGCCGTATATTCAAAAAGGACTCAGTTTGAAACACAAGGTAAATTCTGTGACTTACCTTTGGGCTAGCCCACCGCCGAGCCAAACGTCTTCCTGATTGGCTGCTGGAGCTGCCTCTCTGCTTGGGAGGGCGGGCTCAGCCTCCCCTGCAGAACTGGTGATGTCAGCAGCTCCCACCAGCTCCACCTCCTCCACCTCACGCTCCACCAACTTTGTATCCAGCATCTGTTGAACCGATCAGTAGGGT
Organism: Albula glossodonta; assembly: GCA_019788955.1. NCBI lineage: Eukaryota > Metazoa > Chordata > Actinopteri > Albuliformes > Albulidae > Albula > Albula glossodonta. The sequence goes on along the minus strand of JAFBMS010000004.1, from coordinate 26,732,837 downwards.
ATAGCGTTATTTCCCCGGGGGCACTTTAGGCGAAGCAGCCAGCACAAAAAAGAACTGAAATAAACAATCTGCAAATAAACTAGAAATTGCATTTACAGATTCTCTAAATTACATTAATTTTATACAATTCAGAAATTAAGAATTCAGTGTAGGAAATCATACATAATAATTGCATAAAATGCACATGAATTACTTCAGATCTGACAACACATACAATGAATTCAGGACTAAATAAGAAATGAATGAAATCAAAACATAAAAGTGAAGGTGTGCTTTGACATTCATGAGGAAAACAGATGTTAGCACTGAGCCGTTGAGTGCTCTCTTTCTTTTTAAAGGATACCGACCTCAGTCCTCTTCCTGACTGCAAGAATGTCTCACATAGATGATGTAACTCTTTACAGTCATTCACATTCTAACACCGCTGTAGACCAAAGTGCATAAGAAAATGCCGCCGTAACCCAGGTAACAGGTACACACTCCCACCTCGGTTGCAAAGCCGGGGTCCTGGAAGGGCTGATGGGGGTGTGTTCTGGGGGGCGTGGGGTCCACACTGATCTCCTCTCGGACAAACTTAGGTTCTTCCTCATCCTCCAAAGTCACAGGAGGGCTGACAGTGAATGGGGCGCTGGGACGCTCCTCCTCCTCAGTCCTGAGTATGTAAATTAACAGACCAGTAACATGGAGCCTGTCAGTGAGTCCATCAGTCACACCAGTTAATACCTGACTAGTGCTTAATACTTTAAATAAGGCATCTAACCCTACCCTAACTCTAATCTTAAACAACAGTGGCAGCATTGCGGAATACTGGTTAAGGAGCCGGTCTTCCGAGCTGTGATTCTAAGGTAGGATGCTGCTGTTGTACCCTCAACCCAAAAAATTGTTTCATTGGAAATATCCAGTTGTATAAATGGATGGTGTGTAGAAAGATAAACCGAGTAAGTTTGGGTGAGAGTGTCTGCTAAATGCCTAGTGGCTTGAAGTTTCAAAATAAGTTTTCAATATGATTCACCTCTGGGCTAGCCCACCACTGAGCCACTCCTGCTCCTGATTTGCTGCTGCAGCTGCCTCTCTGCTTGGGAGGGCGGGCTCAGCCTCCTCAGCAGAGCTGGTGATGTCAGCAGCTCCAACCAGCTCCACCTCACCCACCCCACGCTCCATCATCTTTGTATCCAGGATCTGTTGCCCGGAAACAAATTCATGCCCTTGAAACATAACTACATGGCACACTGTCAGGTTACAGAGCGGGAAGACTGTCAGCAAGAATGCCACTATGAATAAAAATGATATAGAGATTGTGTGTGTGTGTGTGTGTGTGTCTCACCTTGAGCTCAGCTCTTAGCAGAATCTGGCTCTCAGGGGGGACTCCATCCAGTCCCAGCCAGTGGTCCAGTACCAGATCTGGTTCTGACAGCAGCGCCCTGATGGGTAGCACCAGAGAGCCTGTGGGCTGGTCACCAGTGTGGGTCAGCTGGGCACAGAGAGAGAGAGACAGAAAGAGAGATACATTACATAAAATACATTTTGCAATGATAGGTTGTACAATATTACAGCATTTCATCATTGATTTCTGCTTATGTAACAACATCTGAGATCAGCAGTATGGTACAGCAGTCACCTAGGGTACTGAACAGCGGTACAGATTTTATCGTACATTTTTTCGCTCACCTTCACTATAAGTGTTTCCTGTCTGGGGTCATGAACCAGGAAGTAGAAAGCTTCATCCCACTGAGGAGCAGTGGAACGATCACACACCTTGAAAGACAGAGAAGAGGTAGACATGAAAAAAAAAGAGCGCAATTAGCCATTTAAAGATTAGATGTTTGCCTCCTCTATTTAAATTTTGATTACAGCCTCTGTTGGTTAAGACTTCTATCATAAAGCAGACCGAGGGGGAGTGTCTTACCTTGGTCCTGTGGGAGTTCTCTCCGAGCACAAGCTCTGCCCCAACCTTCGGTTCCTTCCCGCTTTTCTTCAGCTGAACACAGTAAATCAAACAGCAGTTACAGTTCTGTAACCGTCCGCTGGGACACAGAACGTATGATTAGCTTTGCGCAACATAATAAGCACAAATGCAGCATCACAGTGCACAGTTATAATAAAAGGGAGGGATACAGGACCACTGGGGTGGGTAATGGAGTAAAGGTATATGCTATTGGCAGCTATAATGGAGGTCCTGGACAGCAATTTGCTTGACCATGAAGGAACATTCTTGGTAAGCCAGTTAAACTCATCAGTTTCATTGCTCTTTCATGACCTCTGCTGGCCGGCTGAGCACCTGCAGGCTCATGAACCAGAGCTACAACAATCACATTCCTGCCAATGCATAAGCAATATGGGTTTTTTATCATGTCCATTGAACAACAGAGAAGGCTTGCTACTACAGTCACACGTGTGATGGCTTCCCTATAGTATGTAGCCTGGAGTGTGACAGTGTGGTTGAGATTTATAGATAAAGGGGTGAGAGAAAGGGGGAATAAACTTAAAATAAAATTTAAACAAGCAAGGAATTCTGGGAAAGTGGTCTCACAGGCAGGCCGTGGGCTCGATCCATGTACACAAACAGCAGAGCAGCAGCAGGTACAGCCTTGTTCAGATAGGCCTGCTGGGACTGGAACTCCAGCACCTAAAGATCGGGATAAGTACATTAATACAGACAGCATGAGGACTGGGACTAATCACACTCATACAGACAGCATGAGGACTGGGAGTAATCACACTCATACAGACAGCATGAGGACAGGCACTAATCACACTCATACAGACAGCATGAGGACTGGGACTAATCACACTCATACAGACAGCATGAGGACTGGGACTAATCACACTCATACAGACAGCATGAGGACTGGGACTATTCACACTCATACAGACAGCATGAGGACTGGGACTAATCACACTCACACAGACAGCATAAGGACTGGTACTAATCACACTCATACAGACAGCATGAGGACTGGGACTAATCACACTCATACAGACAGCATGAGGACTGGGACTAATCACACTCATACAGACAGCATGAGGACTGGGACTAATCACATTCATACAGACAGCATGAGGACTGGGACTAATCACACTCATACAGACGGCACTAGGACTGGGATAGTAAGGGTTGGACTGACCGGTTCCAGTCTGCCAAAGTCCGTCGCTTTAGGCAGCCACTCCAGCACCAGGTGAACACGCCCCGACTTCACATCATTCAGAGTGAACCACTGAAACACACACAGGCACAGGGGATATACATAAGAATGTACTACAACAGAATATAATGTAATACTCCAGCAATCACATTTTCAAAATATCTAATAGTTCTACATTTTCAGTGTAATATACTGGATGGTTTCTGAATGTATACATTCACTCACCAGCTGCCCATTCAGAGTAATACACTTTGCCAGCTGTCCTGCTCTGTTTGCCTGGTTTTGCTGTGTTTCTAGTTTCCGTGAACTAGAGGCTGAGTGCTTAACTTATGCTGAGAGTGTCCTGGACTTACATGGCCTTTTTCTCCCATACCTGAGGGCTTTCTGGCCTGCTAGCTTGCTTGGCCACCCTCTCAAGCACTTGGCTGTTGTTCAATTTTTCGTATTCCACGACACACACCTTGAAACTACTATAAAGGACTCCTTACCTGCACAACTTCACCGATACAAACCCAAATTAAGGAAATCAGGAGCACACAGAACTCATAAAACAGGCAAGTTTAATGGACAGGGAAGACTTACATTTCAACATCTAAGATGTCTTCCTTAAAGTCTCCCAAATTTCAGATTTCCCTTTTTTGGGTTAGCCCATGTGATGTTGTCCAGGTACAGTCATTTATGAAAGTCTGACTATCCTGGCTGTTGGAATCTGTTTAGACCGCTTTCATATATCTGGCCTGAAGCATGTCAAGCATCTTTTTCGCTTCACACTCCAGTTCGCTTTCCACTCATCCCTGCACAAACATGCACCATCGATAGCCTACAGACCTCCACACCTCATGCTTTTCATATTGTTGACATTGTTATGGCGTTCTCAAATAAATGAATTTTGCTCTGTAAATTCTGCATGTGGTCTCTGCTTTTGTCATGTTGTTACCAACGGGCCTCACCTGATCTGTGTACTGGGAAATTATGTCACTCAGGCTGACCTTAAACCTGCGGACACAGTACACATGACACAATAAAATTAAAAATCACAGACTCAATGCAACAAACACAAGGGCTACATTTCGTAATCTTAGTTTTTTTTTTCAATATACCTGAAAAACCACACTTAATTACCAATTGCTAATTACTGATTATTATATATATAAATGAAAAGGTTAAAACCTCAGATACCTGTTTTGTAGCTATAGGGCTGTGTCATAATTTGAATATGGCAGGGATAACCAGGGTTAGCACGCTGGATATCGTAATTCCTTATCAGAGTGTGTGACAGGGCAAAGTTTACATTTGTGTAAAGGCTAATTACTCATGCTGATTTTATACTTGTTTAATATCTCGTGCCAAATCGCAAACAAGCTTTCACACAGCCTTGAGGCTCATGTCTGAAATTTGGAACGTAAGACCGTAACCAGTGTAAATAGAACACTGCAAATAGACGATCAACTTATTACAAAGATACTACTTGCGTATTATCAAGGCAGTGATTACCTTATACACTACAAGTCGCACAATGCACTGCTGAATAGGCAGGACCAATCAGGAGTGAGGTAACATACGTTCATTAGCATCTAGCGTACGCAGTGTGCATGGTGCAGGAGCAACCCAAAGAATCCTAAGTGACTAACTAAGCAGCAAGCTAGCACATAGTCTTGAACAGGCACATCTGTCTCATTTTAACCTGAGTTCACTGATCTAGCACTTTCCATATGGTCAGAACAGTTAATTACTGTGGCATTATAGAAATAAATTGATGACTGTTTTGGATTAAAATACACCATTGCAATATTTCTTCCAATGCAGCTGATTTTCCCTGTAGTGAAATGGGGGTGAATTTGTGCTGTTGTAATGACTTATACTTCAGCCCAGCCCAGCCTGGGCCCAAATCCTTTCCAAGAAATAAAATCTGACCCAACATGACCCAAAATCTAACATATACCTTTGAGTCATGTTATGATAAGACCAGGCAGGTCACATGCCACCCACCTTCCCAGACAGTCGTCCTTATCCATGTCTTTGTCATACAGTTCAACCTGGACTTCTTGACCAGGAGTTGGTTTCAGAACCACCTGGGAAAACAGAAGCATTTCAACACCAAAAACCTCATATGAATTACAACACCAGACTTGAACTATGTCTGCAGTTCAATATCCGGTGTAATTCAGTATTACTGTTCTCGTTATAACTGTAAAAAAATCCCTCTGCATCGCTCTGTACCTCATACAGCTCGTTCCAGGTGGGGTTGAGGTTCTCCTTGATCACACGACTGCGGAAGGCCGTGCTGCCGATGTGTATGTTGACGTAGGGGTCACTCTTCCCCTTCTTCAGGCCTCCCATGAGGTTGTCCTTGGCGATCAGATCCCGTGCCTCCAGCAAGAGAATCCGCAGCACGCCCTACAGGATACACATTGTCATTGCAGCCAGAATGAATGCATTCACAACCTTCCGACGGCATCGAGACTCACTGTGCACCATTGTTATAGTGACAACTGTCCTTTTCCAGCGGTTATATGCATGGGCAACGCGTACGCACGCTCACCTCCGTTGCAAAGCTGGGATCTGGAGAGGTGTGTTGGGGTCGTGTTTCGTGGGGTGTGGGGGTCACACTGACCCCTCCAGGAACATCTTCAACAGCCATTTCCTCCTCATCCTCCCCGTGAACGGTCACAGGGGGAGGGACGGTAGCGCTGGGGGGGTCCTGCTCATCTACCCTGGAAGAAATAAAAAACACAGCTTGACCCCAGCATTCATCAGTGCGTGTGATCTAAAGCATTCGTTGTGTAACCATGGCTACCGGGTAGCTTAACCTGCTAAAACAATAGGACCGGGAGCCAATCAAAGGCGCTTATTCTCATTAAGGGTGTATTCAATCAATTCAGTCAAAACAGAATTTACATTTCAACAAGGTCACGTCTCTTTTCTGCTCGGGCCCAACACTGGCCGAATAAAATTCCTGTCGTAATAAAGACAGCAGAATTTCTCCCTTCCTTCCACTGTAAAACACCATCTAAAAACACTTAATTACATTTTGCATGATGAAGAAATAACAATTATGGTCAGCTGTGGCACTGACAACTTGGTATCATCTCGGCTTGTTGTTTTAGCCTACTGTATGCACTTTTGTAAGTTGCTCATGGTGAGACTGGCTGCTAAAGGCCTAAATGTAAAAGTTAATAATTTAAATTATTTTCTGTTCCACTGAGGACAAGCGCACATGTCCTTTGGAACGTGTTCTTTTCATTCTAAAACAGAGCAGTACATGCCTAAAGTCTGCCTCGATTTTGCACTTAAAGAGACTATGCTGGTTTGATTGGGGCCCTGCCTGAGTTTCGGAGTTGCGGCTGTCTCAGTGTGTTATTGACATTAGTGTAACATCACCAACAAAGGAGACATTTGTTGAAGTCTGAGCCAATGAGATTGTCGTAGCTTTATAGTTCACCGGCAAATTCAACTGATCGGCCATGTGCGAAGGGTTCCACTCCAAACTGCACAGCTCAGCTGAGGGAATTCTGGGAGACACTGCAGAAGACCCATCGGAGGACAGCATGTGCTTATGTGCACTCTCCTGAATTTATGCCCCAGCCATGAAATTCATATTTTATTTTAACTCAACCTGGTTAGTCATTGAGATGAATAATATTAATTGCAAGAGACTGGGTATATGATTCAGCATTTCCAAAAAAGGATAACGGATAAAATTTAGTTTGAGGGGAAAAAAAAACACTTTTAAGTCAGACTTACCTCTGTGACCGCCCAGCACTGACCCACTCCTGCTCCTGATTGGCTGCTGGAGCTGCCTCTCTGGTTGGGAGGGCGGGTTCTGCCTCATCCCTCTCCTCAACGGCTCCCACAAGCTCCTCCTCAGCCACCCCGTGCTCCGGCATCTTTGTATCCAGGATCTTTTCCAAAAGAAATTGAAATTTTCAGTCTCACACATTCACAAATATTCATTCAATGGACGCCCATGACCATAGAAACAATAGACACACACATTTGTATCTCTTTCTATTTACTCTGCTCAATTGGCAATAAAATAATCATTTTACTCAAATAATTTTGATTACTTTAATTAATTATATGCAGTAAACATTCTCCAGCTGCTGAAACAACACATGTAAGCAAAAGCAAATACAACGGCTGGATTTCAAATTAACTTTGTGTGTGTGTGTGTATGTGTGTGTGTGTGAGTGTATCTCACCTTGAGCTCCGCTCTTAGCAGAATCTGACTCTCAGGGGGGACTCCATCCAGTCCCAGCCAGCGGTCCAGTACCAGGTCTGGTTCTGACAGCAGCGCCCTGATGGGTAGCACCAGAGAGCCTGTGGGCTGGTCCCCAGTGTGGGTCAGCTGGGCAAAGAGAGAGAGATGATTGGTTGAAGCAGATGTGTTTCACCATAACAGGGAGAATCTCCACAAAGTATAAAATAAGTCAGTTTTCCCTAAAGAGAACCAAATAAGTAGTAGTCTTCATTAAACTAATACAATGTAGAGGTCAACAGGGTAGAACAAAACAGATTCTTTGACAAATACATAAGATTATTCTCTCTCAGACCTACTTTGGTCCCAACCTTACCTTTACGATGAGTGTTTCCTGTTTGGGGTCATGAACCAGGAAGTAGAAAGCTTCATCCCACTGAGGAGAAGTGGAGCGATCACACACCTTGAGAGAGAGTGAAGGGAGGTCAGGTGCAGCCAGGAATATGGTTCTCCTAACAAAAAATTTCATGTAAAACATGTACAAAATGCTAATAAAAATCTATAAAAATGTTATGTACATATACATAAATTATTGCCTCATAATCTAATCTTAATTGGAAAAATATTTACATTAACAGAGCCCAATATTGCAAATGAGACCATTAACGCTTTGCATTCTGCTTTGTCAGTAAACCTTAAAACCCTTTGTTTATGGTGACCTTTTTTAAATTGTTGCTGATTGTTTGTTGCAAATTGTTTAACTTGGTTCTGTGGTTTTAGTGATTATAATAGCTGTGCATTGGGAGGCAGTAGATAATAACTTACAGGAATGAGCCTCTAGCCTCAAATCTGCTGTGTAAAAACGCATTTTATATGAAACAACTGAAACTGACAAAACATATTGTTAAATGATATATGAAAAATCACAAACACTGTTGTAACGCTGTGACCAGTGATGTTTCAGGCCCCTGTCCTCCCTAACGTTTGGGACTCCTGCAGCAGAGAACATGGGGTAGGGTGAGTATTACCTTGGTTTTGTGGGAGGTTCCCTCGAGCACAAGCTCCGCCCCCACTTTTGGTTCCTTCCCACTCTTCTTCAGCTGAACACATATGGAAGTCAAAGTAAATATCTACTGAAAACCAAGATTTTCACACTTAACATCCCACAATGCATCTCTTCACAATATTTTGCTGACCTTTACATGTGACTGTCTAGCAATAATTCTGAGAATAAAGATGCAAGCCAAGGAACCAGATTTTTTTTTCTAGTTTAATCATGGTCTTTGCAAGACTGACAGAACTTCAAGAACTTTATGACACACCAGAAGCAAGGTGAGTTCTGGTTATATTCTGCAGATCCATACTGAAGAGTTCCTTCATACCGAGTCACATCTAAACAATTGGATAAAAAGCTAGATACTTATCTAGAACAAATGAAAATGGGCATAATGCAGCTAAGCCCTGTAAATCGTCCTTCCTTAATGAAAGACTGACAGACTGGTAAATATTACCATACCTGTACATAATACTCTCACTTTTGATAAGTATTCAGGAAACCACTTACTACCAATATATAACATTATAATCTGGTAACAGAAAGGAATTCTGGGAAAGTGGTCTCACAGGCAGGCCGTGGGCTCGATCAATGTACACAAACAGCAGAGCAGCAGCGGTTACAGCCTTGTTCAGATAGGCCTGCTGGGACCGGAACTCAAGCACCTAAAGATTGGGATATGTACATTAATACAGACAGCATGAGGACTGGGACTAATCACACTCATACAGACAGCATGAGGACTGGGACTAATCACACTCACACAGACAGCATGAGGACAGGCACTAATCACACTCATACAGACACCATGAGGACTGGGACTAATCACACTCATACAGACAGCATGAGGACTGGGACTAATCACACTCATACAGACAGCATGAGGACTGGGACTAATCACACTCATACAGACAACATGAGGACTGGGACTAATCACACTCATACAGACAGCATGAGGACTGGGACTAATCACACTCATACAGACGGCATGAGGACTGGGACTAATCACACTCACATATACAGCATGAGGACTGGGACTAATCACACTCATACAGACAGCATGAGGACTGGGACTAATCACACTCACACAGACAGAATGAGGACTGGGACTAATCACACTCAAACAGACAGCATGAGGACTGGGACTAATCACACTCAAACAGACAGCATGAGGACTGGGACTAATCACACTTATACAGACAGCATGAGGACTGGGACTAATCACACTCATACAGACAGCATGAGGACTGGGAGTAATCACATTTAAACTGACACATTTGCTAAGTAACTGAAGAGAATGAGGGTTGGACTGACCGGTTCCAGTCTGCCAGATTCCGTCGCTTTAGGCAGCCACTCCAGCACCAGGTGAACATGCCCCGACTTCACATCATTCAGAGTGAACCACTGAAACACACACAGGCACAGGGGAAATGGTTAATACACACACTGCACCATTGGGTCACATACAAATTGCATCACTCATAGGTTGAAGAAGAAAAGATACTAGACCTGGGAAAAAACAAGTTGTATTTAAACCTTTTTTTAAATACCACATTTTCAAAGTAATTTCAGTAATATGCATGCAGTAGGAACAGGGATCTTTTGTAACAGAAATGTTCATATTTCTGATGTCAAAATGTCAAAACATGTAAATATTTTCCATTCTTTAAAGATTGAAATCGTTATTTGCTTTGTACATCATAATTCTGTATTTGTACTTCTGTGTCCACAATACTATTTGTCTTTAAAATAGGTTACGCTCATCAACAAACCAACACTCAAATCATGCAGTAACAGGATATCCTGTCAACTAAAGCAGCAAACCCCACAAGTACACAAGTGGTTGACACGTGGTTGCCAACTGCAGTTCTGTCGGGCTATTTTGTCAGTTTACTGGCTATCTGATCTTTTTGTCTCATAAAATGGATCTGAACAACCACAATTCTGAATATTTACACCAGGCTGATAGGGTTTTAATCATAACACTGGTCAGTTGAGTTCAGTACTTCTGTGGTTCTACCGCAGTTGTCTTTTGCCAATGAATATTTACAGGCCCCCTGTGGTCAAAATATTTCCCTGTATTTTGAATTCACAGCTGGACTTCATTTTAATAAACCAATGACATTTAAGCTATAATTTGCATATCCCTCCCCCCTGACATGACCTAGTCAATTTGCATGGACGGTCATGTGAATTACAGCTGTTCCACTCTGCATACATGAGGATTGGATCACACCATGTTTGAGGGGATTGGACAAGTCAGGGCTCTTGTTAACCTATATGAATCCTCCAATGAATTTCACCCACTCAAATGGCTTGTGCGTTTCACGGAGAGAGCTAACTGCAGGGAAATACATAGTTAAAATATACATTTTTAAATTTAAAAATGCAGATTTATTTTGTAGATCCCCCCTAGAATGATTTAATGTAAAAAACCATGAAGGGAATTTCTATTCAGGGAAAATTATATTACATAATATCCCAGGTGTGGTAAGTACAGTTTCCCTGGCATGTTTAAAGAACAAGCATCTAAAAATATCTCACCTGATCAGTGTACTGGGAGTTGATGATGTCACTCAGAGGCACATTAAACCTGTAGACACAACGATTAATATGAAATGTGTTTATAAGACGAGAAGACAGGCGCAAACCTGTACAAAATGTGTAACGTCATTCACGTGGTATACCACACACCCACCTTCCCAGGAAGTCGTCCTTATCCATGTCTTTGTCAAACAGCTCAACCCGGACTTCTTGACCAGGAGTTGGTTTCAGAACCACCTGGGAAAACGGAAGCATTTAAACACCAAAAACCTCAGATGAATTACAACACCAGACTTGAACTATGTCTGCAGTTCAATATCCAGTATAACTCAGTATTACTGTTCTCGTTATAACTGTAAAAAATCCCTCTGCATCGCTCTGTACCTCATACAGCTCGTTCCAGGTGGGGTTGAGGTTCTCCTTGATCACACGACTGCGGAAGGCCGTGCTGCCGATGTGTATGTTGACGTAGGGGTCACTCTTCCCCTTCTTCAGGCCACCCATGAGGTTGTCCTTGGCAACCAGATCCCGTGCCCCCACCAGCAAAATCCGCAGCACCCCCTACAGGACACACATTGTTATTGCAGGCCAAATGCACACAAGCACGATGTGCAACACCAGAGCATTCTGGGATATTCTGTGTCATTGTTTCATTCCACAAACATAGGATCTGGGGGATGGTAGGAGAGGAACATGAGGCCTGGGAAAAGACTGAAAACAGACGACTGGGCATGTAGTCACGTCGAGGACAGAAGTCCATTCAAACCCGCGTCACAGCAGGTCACTTTGAAAGCCAAATAAAATCGCTTCTGACATTTTAACAATAATCTGCAACCATAACATTTCTCATGCATAACAATGTGTGAGATGATTATTTTTTGCAAAATTTTTGGTAAAACACATTTATTCCTTTTTCATATTTTCAGAAATCAAAGGAGCTCTAATTATAACCTGTTAATAACACTCTTCACAGCCTGCCTGGACTCAGCATGCCATTGGTCAAGACAATGCCTGGACTCAGCATGCCATTGGACAAGACAATGCCTGGACTCAGCATGCCATTGGACAAGACAATGCCTGGACTCAGCATGCCATTGGACAAGACAATACCTGGACTCAGGATGCCATTGCTCAAGTCAGTAACCAGTCTCCCAGAATTCCTGCTAGATTTATGGAACTTAAAATGGCTTATTTGTGGAAAAACCAAACATAACTATAACAGACATGCTACCTGCATTGTTTAGCTGGATCACTAGCATTACAGGTAAAGTTAACAACGTGAGCGCATTCTTAGCTTTCTCATGTGCATTGTTTGTAATGTGTGCACTGTAGCTCACCTCGGTACCAAAGCTGGGGTCAGGAGAGGTCTGCTGGGGGCGAGTATCGATGGGGGTGGGGACCAGATCAACCTGCCCGGAGACATCCTCAGCAGTCATCCCCCCCTCGCCCTGTCCAAGCACAGTGACCTGCTCCTTATTGGCTGCTGGAGCTGCCTCTCTGCTTGGGAGGGCGGGACCAGCCTCCTCTGCAGAACTGGTGATGTCAGCGGATCCCACCGGCTCATCCTCCACTACCCCGCGCTCCGACAGCTTTGTATCCAAGATCTGTTGCACAAAAACAAACACACTCAAACCCCTGAAACAGCTCTAAACGGTACACTGTCAAGTGGCACAAAAAGCAGAGGTACAATGTCATTAGGCGCAATGATATTTATAACACTTGTGGTCTGTGTCTATGCTTGGTACATATCCTCAAGGATGAGAAAATGAGTGAGTTTCATTTTCTGGTGAAAATAAATGGCTCAGTAAAAGTAGTACTTACTTTGAGCTGCGCTCTGAGTAGAACCTGACTCTCAAAGAGGGCTCCATCCAGTCTCAACCAGCGATCCAGTACCAGGTCTGGTTCTGATAGTATCTGCCTCATGGGTAGCACCAGAGAGCCTGTCGGCTGGTCCCCAGTGTGGGTCAGCTGGGCACAGAAAGAGAGATGATTGACACTGTTCAGTAGGGATGTATAACATTTTAGTCACCAGGGCAGACAAAATAGAAAGACGTCATTTCAACTAATGAAAAAGACAATGTTATACTTGGAATATATATAGAATACATCTGGCATGTTTTGCTAAACTACTATGAGCGGTAATTCCATTCACGCAAAATTTGGCTTTCCTTTGCAGCAATGGCAGGGTTTCAGACCAGCTGCAGCCTTTTATAACAGTCTGTACTTAATTAAGCGCTCCCTCACCTTCAACGTCAGCATGTCCTGTTTGGGGTCGCGAACCAGGAAGTAGAACGACTCATCCCACTGTGGATTAGTGGAACGGTCACACACCTTCAAAGAGAGAGCGGAGGTACAGGAGAAGATACGTTAACCGGCCGTTCCACTGACAGGATCATGAGTCTCCTTAATCTTAAAGCGATATGTCTTACTTTGGTCTTGTGAGACGATCCACCGAGTGCAAGCTCTGCCGCAACCTTCGGCTCCTTCCCACTTTTCTTGAGCTAAGAGCATGTATGACAGTGACACCACAAAATAAAAACAGAACAATGTTCAATCACAAAACAAGTGGTCATACGGGCTTTAATTTCAGTGTTAGATCATTCCTTACCCTATATAAAATAAATATGAATTTAAATCTTCTGTATATTTTTGATGTTTTATTTCTATGTCTCTGCACTAAGGTGTACTTGCAGACTGCAGTTTAGGGCGTGGTGTTTCTAGGAAATCCCGTTTTTTTTTTCAAAACCACCCTATCACAATGAACCCTTTGTGTACTTACTGTTTTTATATGTTTTGGACTCTACCAACGTTTTACAGTAGACATGAGAACAGGAAAATTATCTGAAATACGATAATGCAAGTTTTGAGAGCAAACGTACTGTGAACCAGCGGATCTATTTGAGATTGTTCTGAAAATTATTATTATTGAACGATTAATAGAAAGTATGACTGCTCAATAAAATGTAAATAATGGAAAATGAGGTAGACCTGGTCTCCTGGAAAAAGTTTCCACAAGCCAAAACTTTGTAGTTTCTGCATTATAAAATGAGCAATTCCTTACACAGAGATTACAGGGAGCGATCTACGATGGAAAACTGGGTCAATCAGGGCTCAAAGGGTTAATGTGAAACTGAGAAACAATGCCTAGCGGAAATACGTGCATTCTACGCACTGTTGAAAACACCATTTGTTCGAGTTATAATATCCAGCTTTTCTCAAGTGGTTTTTTTTGAAGAATTCTCCAAATATGGACATGTACCGACACATGCATAATTATGATAACTGAAAGGAATTCTGGGGAAGTGGTCTCACAGGCAGGCCGTGGGCTCGATCCATTAATACAAAAAGCAGAGCAGCAGCAGGTACGGCCTTGTTCTGATAGGACTGCTGGGACTGGAACGCCAGCACCTGAGGATTAGAACAAGTACATCAATTAGCAACTTGTCAGTCAAAACCTGCCAATATTTATACAGAAACACGGACTCAGTAACTGAGGAGAATGAGGGTCCGACTGACCGGTTCCAGTCTGCCAGGCTCCGACACTGTGGGCAGCCACTCCAGCACCAGGTGAACACGCCCCGACTTCACATCATTCAGCGTGAACCACTGAAACGCACACAGGAAATAGGGTGAACACACGCATATTAACACATACAAGTGCACACGCAAACAAAATACACACGGGACACGGGATAAATATACACACGCTTCAACACACCCACACAACCCTGAGAACGACTGTTATAAAAGAACAATGCAAAAAAACAAATTACGTGAAAACATCATGTACAAGCAAATATAATCCATTCACGTTTCACAATATACTGAACACATAATGCAATGTTATCCCACTGATATGCACAACAAGTAATCGCTGAGTACAGACAGACGGGCCTCACCTGGTCAGTGAACTGGGACGCGATGATGTCTCCCAGACTGATCTTACACCTGAAAGCCCCAGGCAAACAATCAGAGCTCAGTGAAAGAGATATTATTTACCACACGTGCGATAGCAGACTCACTCGCATGCATGTGCGTCTTCGCTTCATACTGTACTGCACATTCACCTTCCCATAAAGTCATCCTGGTCCATATCTTTATCGAACAGCTCAACCTGGACCTCTTGCCCCGGCACCTGTGTCAGAACCACCTAAGAGGACACCAGAGAAAATTAACACTAACATAATCACAGGATTTTATAACAGTAGATTGTTATAGGATCGTTTGCCGAATGGCCAACGGAAGCCGGACCTCCCCAAAAATCTATGTCAACAAAGGAAATGAAATTCATTCTCTTGTCTGTGTTAGTTTTTGTAATGTCAAAAACTTTCGCTCGAATGTTATCAGTGCATTCGATCCATGATCACATACGTAAATCTTTTTGCATTGTGTTGTACCTCATACAGCTCGTTCCAGGTGGGGCTGAGGTTCTTCTCGATCACACGGCTACAGAACTCCGCACCTCCGATGCGTATTTTCACATAGGGGTCACTCTTCCCCTTCACCATACCACCCATGAATTTGTCCTTGGCGATCAGATTTTGTGCCTCCACCAGGTGAATTCGTAGCACCCCCTATAGGATACAAAGCATTACTGCAGGCTGGATAAATGTATGCCCAAAAAAATTATAGCTCCATTTTGAAAAATTACATTCCAGAGAGTAGTCTTTGACTTTCGTTGGTGAAAAATGAAATCCACCTGTGAGTGTAAGTCCACATAATTTTCGTGACTGAAATTTGTACTTCTGAATAAGCAAATATGATTTTAAAATATGAATTAGTTATGAATATGGATATGAATTAGATATTGTACAGCTTATTAGCTCATTAGCCTATTAGCGAGGACGCTAATGACTGTATAGTTGTAAACAGAGAAGGCCTTGATTCTGGAAGTGACTGTATGTGTGAATGGAATCACTAGCTCAGAGATGAGTTTTGGATGTATACAGACGGAGGGCCTGACCTCCGTGGCGAAGCTGGAGTCGGGCGAGGTCTGCTCAGGCTGTTTGTAGGGGTGGCTGTGTGACCCGTGGCACACGTCTCCAGAGAGAGCCTCCTCGTCCATCCACAGCACCTGCGAGGGGCCAATGAAAGGATAAAGCAGATGAAGGAGACTGCACGCACACATACATAATGCACATAAATGCACAGACTGAACACTGTGGAACTGCAAGATGTGACGGGAGGAGCAATCTCGTCTGCTCCTCCCCTTGACCTGCTGTCGGTTCCTGCGTCTTCCTCAGCCTGGAGAGGTTGCAGTGGTCTCATTAACAGGCAGGCCCACCTGAGGATGATTGCTAATCAAAGCAGATGCTAGCTTTTGCCTTCAGTTACACCACATATTTAAAGCACACCATTTCAGGCTAAGAGGGTTCCCTATACAGTTTTGGCCTTTGCATTGGTAGTTCAGACAGTGCTGTTGTTGATTACGTCTTGGAAAATTGTTTTCTTAGGTTTGTTTGGTTTTTCCGTCTTGCCCTAAAAGGAGCTCAGTAAAGGAGACATAGGCAAGTTCTTTGCCGATTTTTTTTTCTGTTTTCCCTCCTTTCACCACTGAGTGGGACCTGCCACTGTGCCACAACACACACACACACACATTGCCCCACCCTCAGCACTGCTTTGATGTACACTCGGCTGGCGGGTCCGGAGCTGTCCAGCTGGAACCACTGGTCCATGGTGAGGCTCGGGCACGACAGCAGCCGCGAGAGGGGGATGGACAGACTGCCCAACGACTGGACCCGGTCCGTGTCTTTCACCTGGGAGAGAGAAAGAGAGGGGGAGGCACAGGTTCCAGGTTGAAAGAGGAGGGTATAGCAGATGGAAGAGTGGAAATGGGAGACAGAAAAGAAAGAAAACGGGATAGACAAAAAAGAAGAAGCAATAAGAAGACATGAGGAGATGAGAACTATTAGATGAGAAACTTACTCTCTAACACTAGAGCCTTGGCGATCATCAACAGTAACAATAGAAACATGACTGTCACAACCACCACAAAAAACACTGTAATTCACAGCACTGTGCTTGCCGAGTGAAGGTAGTGCGTTTGCCAGTGTGTGGACGTTACCTGGATGTCGATATCCTGGTTGTTGGGGTCGTGGATGAAGAAGGTGAAGGCATCTTCAAACACAGGGTTATTGGTCCCATAACAAGTCTGAGAGAGAAGACAGGACATAGCGCATAGTGTAACAATGACAATGCCAGAATGAACCGGAAGTAAAGGGAGGAGCTATTACACAAAGTACGGTTTTCACTTGGGAATGGTACAGGAAGTAAAGTATAGGTATAATAGTGTTGAAGGGAATTGAGTATAGCTATGACAAACCATGGAAGGGAACAGGAAGTACAGTGTAGCTATGACAGACCATGGAGGAAAACAGGAAGTAGAGCAAAGCCATGTCAGAACATGGAAGCGGAAGTAGAATGTAGCTATGTCATAGTGCAGAATGGAACAGGAAGCAGTCTATGCATGTAAATCTAACGTGTCGGAAAAGGAAGCAGTGAAGAGAACAAGAGTGTGTAGCTATGTGGCTGGCTTTGATAGTAACAGCAGGTTGAGCAGAGAGTTGTTGTCAGTTACCATATAATGGCTCCCAGATGGTAAGGTATTGTTACTTTGATAGGCGCATGCGCTTCACCTTGCTCTCTCGAGTGATGTCCTCCACAGACAGCAGCACCACAGGACTGGGGTCCTTATTCCCCTTCTTCATCTGAAACGAAACACAGATCACACAACTATCCTCTATCGCCATAAAATCAACCGTGTGTGTGTTCTAATGATGTACAGCGAATACAGCAGAAGCTCAGAGTTATGATACAAAGATCCAGAAAACCCAGTAACTAAAAGGACATCGAGTCCAATTGTCGATTTCAAATACTATTGCAAAAGGCAACAAGCTGAAATGCTATCACTCTTTTTATTGATAAAAATCCTAAATACAACGATAAGTGGACAGCAGAAGCTAATAGTCCAACTTCAATAGTTTAGCAACCAAGGTACAAAATGGTTGCAAAAGCCAAAAGGTAAAAGAAGCAAACGATAAGGTAGCCAGCTAAGGTACAAAATAGCTAGACACAATTAAAAAGAAATGTAAATGAAGCTAGCGAGGGCCGCCTGCAGGATCTGATGTACTGTGGCGCATGCGTAAAACGATGCTACAGCTCAGTTACACTCGTAGATAATTCAGAAGAAAAGAAAGCAAAAAAAACATCAAGTCCTAATGGTGCAGGTGCCACTGAAACAAGCTACCTCTAAGAATAAACCACAAATATCTAACTTCTTGTTAAATTCTTTGAGGCCAAAAAGGTAGAAGCCAACAAGAATAGGTGGCAGATCTTTAGCATTATTTTGGAATTAGTAACAACATGCTATCGAACACTTTCAGTGTTCTTGACATTTTTGCCTAACTTTTTGCCTGCCTAACAGCCTAAATGTAATCTGCATTCTCAATAAACTCTCAAACTCAGTTAATGTTATTACACTTTCTTACATTTTCCTAATATGAACTGGAGATTGACAGTTGCATTGTAACGACGACCCTGCCGATTCCCACAGTCGATACAACATGTATGAACACGTGACGGTAAAAGAGAAGAGTTTTCACATACTGCATACATTCGTTGAGATGAAAAGAACCTGTGGTGAAATAGTCTACCCAGCTCTTTGGAATAAACTTTAATTGCACCTCTAAAATGTCAGCAGCGTGTTGGGTCAGGTTTTCTGCTAAATACTGCCTAGGGCTCATAAGTGAGCAATACCGCAAAGCTGTTCTAGAAAAGACCATGTATCTGCCTTTCTGAAGCCATGCTCTGACCTGCAGTCAGTTTAAATCTACTTTGCTCATGCTCCACTACGCTCACATGCTCAACAGTGAAAAAAAAAGGACTTCACTTCAAAATTATCCTTAACTACACGCAACTGCACAAATCAAACTGCCTCAAATATCACAGCTATGTTAAGGCTCCCTGAGCATGGAAAATTACAGCAACGTGAAGCAAAAAAAAATCTGCAATGAACACACCCCCTTAGTCTGTGGTGTATGAAAGTATTGTTTTGACATTACAGCAGCTCTAACATGGCACGAAAGGGAAGTGGCCAGGTATGGAGATACAGGAAGTGTGTATGCATGGGGCGGTTGAGGGGAGGGGTTGACTCACGGGAAGTTCTTCTGCCCGGTCCAAATATAGAACCAAGATGGCAGCAGAAGGTGGATCTGCGGTCCTACTGGCTATGGCCATGGTTTTGTTTCTCTCCAGAACCTGGGAGACAGGAGTGGTTTTAAAAGTGTCCACAGCAATCATTTCGGTGCGAAACTTTCATGTAATGTAATAGGATGCACTGATAAACTTAATACATAAAATATGGATATATACATAAAATGGATTCATAGGGACCGACCTGGTCCAGCTGGTCAACTTCGGGCAGAAGGGTCAGCCACTCCAGACGAAGGTGGACTCGGCCCGAGCGAACGTCCTTCAGAGGGAACCACTGAGACGGGGAGAAGAAATATCACACTGTCACACACATACACACACACACACAAACATATAGTGTGGTGCACAACACTGTTGAGTTAAAACACACCCGGAAAAACAAAATGTCGAAGATCACATGAGAAGTACAAGCATTCACCTTAAAGTGCAGTTAATTTCATTACAGTTTCGGGGACAAACCCTGAATTTCTTAAACAGAGTTTAAGAAGATTGACATAATTATGGCTTTCCAGGGGTGAACCTCAGGACCGACCAATCAAAAACTCACCTCATCCACCACCCTCTCTTTCTTCACTATGCCCAGATCCATTTTGGTCCTGAGGGAGAGGGACATGGTTAACACCGCTTAAAAAGGGAGTTTAAATGGTTCCCTTTTTACATCGTGGAGAGAAACATGTGGTCGATGTTGGCTCTGAACAGACGAAGTGACAAACTCAGACAGACACAGTACCTGCCCAGAAAATCGTCCTGATCGGGATCTTTGTCAAACACCTCCACCTCCAGCTCCTGCCCAGGCACTTCATGGACGATCACCTGACACACAGACATCAGACAGACATACAACCGATACAGACGAACAAGACAAAAGCACACACCGAAGGCCACCAGACAGACACAGACAGACACGACACAGTGGAATGAATCCCAACATATGGAAATGTTCAGACAAATGCGCTGAAATACAACATGGTTTTATTCAGTGATATATGAAATGGACCACAGCGTAGCAGTGACATTATCCGCCATTGGTTAATTCCAGAGGTGCGGCCATTTGTTTATGTTTCGTACTTTCTAATCTGTGAAGCTTCGCATGTGTCTGTGATAATGTGTCATGTCAAGCACATAACCTGACCTATGTGCTAAATGCTAATGCGAAACTGTGGGTGAAACTGTGTGTCTGGTGTGTGAGCTAAATGCTAATAAACGTAGCACATTCATAGCAATACGCCAAGTGGTCGGTTCCTTACCAAAGCTGTGACACAATAGACACATATAGTATATGGCAACTTACGATACATATTCAGTAAAACAAAAAAATACTGTTCAAGAAGGCTATAATGGCTTGAAGCATGACAGTTTAATACTATGTCAACTTATGTATTGATAAACACAAAAATGTAATATAGTCATCCGAAAGAACAACGTGTCCCCTTTGATCTTACCATGTGAAAACCTTCATTGTAACAATAAATGGCATGGAAAAAAAACCATTGCGTTACGGATTGTGTGGTCAGGCTATATCACTTCACTGTACATCATGGCAGACTAGCTATTAGCAGCTTGTTTTTGATATGAAAAATTAAAGCATGCGTACTGAAATTAACCACAGTAGCTTATAAAGGCCAGAACGGGGAAATGTGACCAACATATTGGACCCACAGCAATATAGTACACATACCAGTTATGTACATTACACATCCTTTCATGAATGAATGACATGTTTTGTGGAGGACCCTACATAATTTGAAGCAGTATTAGCATTAGCTGAGTATATCAAACACGTTTTGGCAAAGCAAAAAATATTTTGTTTTGGTTTCACATTTTTCGCATTGTACATCACCTCTCCTCCCTCGGAAACCTTGAACTCCACAGTCTTTCGCTACTCTTTCTCCTTCGTCTCCCACTTCATATCTTATCTCTCGCTCATTCCATTTTGATGACAGTGGTGGCAGGAAACCTATTTCAGAGCCAACACTACATTCTAACATTCAGCGTTTAGTACTACATGCATAAAATATACTCACGGCTGAATGCTACAGTTTGAGTCTTAAGTTAATAATCTGAACTCAGAAGTATCATCTGAACTCAAACCATAAAAAATCACCTACACGACCAAGCGCACTACAAGACCCTATATTTTCCCGCATTGCATTCAGTGAGCCAGTTAGTGTCTCACGGGCCAGCTCTTACCTCATACATCTCCTTCCACTTGGGGTTGAGCTCGTTGTCGACATGGCGGGACGTGAAGGTCTGGGTCCCCACCCGGACCACGGCGTAGGGGTCGGACTTTCCTGCGAATGCCCCCTTCATGAGGTTGTCCTTGGCGGCGAGGTTGTCGGCCTCCAGAAGATGGACGCGCACCACACCCTGAGATGGAGAGAGTTGGATGCAGTGAGCCACATCAAGGAGAGGAGCCTAGATCAGCTCTATTCTTTTACCATTCTGGCCTCTTTCCTTATGTGAAGGAACACAGGGGTTAAGCCAATTAGGGTTCATCAGTCTCATTGCTCTCTAGCGGCCACTCCTGGCCAGCTAAATATCTGCAGGCATGTGAGCCAAGCATGTGCTGAGTCCGTGTTCCTCCAATGACACAGTCAGCATGTGATTGGTGACGTATCTGCAGCGTGAAAAGTGGTGAGCTTGATGGTACAAAAATTAAAGTTGTAGGGAGAGGGGGAATATAAAATAAAAACATAACTACAAAACTAAATAAATATAAATTAAATGAAAGTAATGACATATATTACCCTTGGGAGGGGGGAGCGCAGCTGGGCAATGTGCAGGTCGGGCACCAGGGGGACGGTGAGGCGATTGGGAAGCACCAGGAAGGAAGCGATGGCGTCCATAATCAGAGTGTCTGTCTTGACACTGGAAAGAGAACACCAATGCTAGCTAATATGTGATCTGAATTTCAAAACCTGAATTAACATTCTCATTAATGGTCATAAATACATAGTTTAACATGAAATTTAAGCTTAGTCATTTTCCCTGCTAATTTACCAGCTACTTTATTGCAATCAACACTGTGATCAGCGGGCTAATGTACACATTACATTTGGAGCCGGGTTATAGAACGGATACTCCCTCCGTCCAAACCACAGTCGTTGTTTGTCTCCACCTGGCAATGCCTAAACCCTCCCCCGCCCCTTCACTTAAAGTTCATGAATCTCCTCTCTCCCAAAATCTTTCAGCTACAGCTTGTTCACTCTCCAGCACCTCCCTTCAGCTGATAAACACTCTCAGACTAAGACCGCCTCTGACTCTATGGTCCAGAATACATCCTGTCCAGTTGACCACCATGCCAGCCAGGATGCCGTAGATGCTTCTTAGCTGAAAAAACAAACCCACAGCGTAATATCGACACCGCCAGCAGCCACTGACAAAAACCTCATAGGACTCACTCCAGTCCAGGGATGTCCAGAAGGTTGGTCAGTCCTGTCCAGTTGATTTCCAGTGTCTGCAGAGAGACAGTGAGATGTGGTTGATTAAACAGGCACGGAGAATCTCTTAACAAAGAGAGTTAGTACAGGTTAGTAGAGGCACATACAGTAGATGACGATATAACACCATGAAGTTATTCAAATTTGCGAGTGCTACTCACAGGCCTTCGGATGAAGAACATGGTCACAGCGCCCACTATGGGGACGTCTCCGATCAGAGGCTCCAAGATCACCCTCAACATCCCATGAAGCTGTGGAGAAAGAGAGGGGGGAGGGATGGAAAAAGAGAGAAAGAGAAATCAGGGAAGAGCACTGGGAGAGTGATAAGAACTACGAATATATTATGAACTAAGCTAGCCAAACTAAAGAGTGTCCAGTATTGCATAGGATCAGGACTTGAACACAGCAAAGGTCTGTAAAGGTCTACAGCAGGTAGAGATAGGGGGGACTGATGTAGGGAGAGGAGAAGAAAAAGAAGAGGAAGTGGGTCCCTAAAACACAGAAAGGGTCGCTCAGGCAGGTAGAGAGAGGGAGGTGCCTGAGAGGGAAAGAAAGGGAGATTAAAGAGGATCTCACCTGCATGCCCTTCACTCCCGCTTTGCAGAAGTACCTCTTCACCTCCACGTTGATCTCCGGGTCCCCGACGTAGCTACGCAGGAAGGAGGAGAGGCCTGTGTTATCTGTCAGCTTCGCTTTGCTGGGGTATGATTGACAAAGTACAGTGAGGGAGGCGGACTGAGAGCCGGAGGGGAGGAGCTACCTGATATACAGATCCAATAAGACCTGGCCTCTGTCATTCTCCGTGTGGGCCTTCACCCCCACCACTTTCATAGCCTGGGGACACACAAAACACCATGAACTGCACTGACAATGGTTACATTACCATTTTATGTTTCATAATTGTTACATTATCACTTTTATGTCATTTTATTATCACTTTTTTTGCAAAGTAATAGATACCATGACCCTTGGACACATGGCAACATCTACACAAAAGCAAACAGAAGCAATGAAATTACATTACATTGCATTAAAAGGCATTTGGCAGATGCTCTTATGCAGAGTGACTTGCACATTTCTTTTCTATATGTCTATATGCTGTCCATTTATACATTAATATGAATGGAAAATAATATTTGATCGGTTATCTACAGCAATACAACTCTCACTGCAATGATCTCCCATAGTTAGACCCTGCTATATTACCTTCCCCCCAAGGTCGACTTTGGTGAAGCTGAGGGTCTGCAGGTGGGTGCTGGAGGCACGGATGGAGGGGGCGATGGTCTCCACCAGCAGCTTCTCAAAGTACTGACCGACAAACGGCCATGCCTGCTGCAAGACCTGTAGGGATACAACCATGGTTCAGACTTAATCAGGGGTTTGAGTAAAGTCTTTTTTCATTTGCCTTTTGAGTAAAGTATTTTTTTCATTGGCCTTTTGAGTAAAGTCTTTTTTCATTGGCCTTTTGAGTAAAGTAGTTTTTCATTGGCCTTTTGAGTAAAGTCTTTTTTCATTGGCTTTTTGAGTGAAGTCTTTTTTCATTGGCCTTTTGAGTAAAGTAGTTTTCATTGGCCTTTTTAGTAAAGTCTTTTTTATTGGCTTTTTGAGTAAAGTCTTTTTTCATTGGCCTTTTGAGTCTTTCATTGGCCTCATGGTTCCATTTCACACAAAGATGTGCAGACCACCAACTTTCTCAAAAGAACAACAACGACAACATTTTTTTCAGGCAAACATGACAATTTTCCATTGATTTTAACTCAGTGTCATTCAAGGATAGCTTCACTGCCAAATATACTTCACAAATTAGATATACTTCAACAGCACAGACCCCAGCACACTTTTGTAATAAGTACATATTTTATTTATTTCAACCAAAATCTAAATCACATGAGATACATTTTCAGATATATTCCTTGGTCCCCAGAAGCATCAGAGAAGAATCATTTTGTACTTGTGTGGTTCTGTATTTTTTGTTCTTATCAATCATACACGTGCAGATTAATTTATTTTACAGCAAGTCAGGCGGTACAATCAACATGGCAAGATACAGGTAACTACAAAACATGGTTCATTCAAAACTAAGGTTATTAACATGCTAAGGTCAGTTTAATAAAAATCTTGCTGATTCATTATTATGTGGTGCTAGCCAACTATTAAGGCTAAAAAGCCCCCCAAAAAATGGAAAAAATCCTAGCTTTCAACATGCAATTGAGGGCCAGTGTGGAAAAGTACTGAAGACCAATAATACTAAGAAGTGAGCATGCAGAAGATGAAATTTCTGCAATGGGTCTGCTGATGATTATGAATAAGATGAGGGGGAACCCCATGCAGAACTTTACAAGAGTGACTCATAACAATAATTATATCCTCTGCATGCTTAGTACTTAGTTCCACCAAAAATAATACCAAAACATTACTTTTTGAGGTGATAAACCTGTCTCAGCACTGCATTACTGATATGTAGAATACTGACATCCTCTGTGTAGAACGTTGAGTAAAATCTTTACTGTACTACATAGGAAATGAATCATATGCCGCATTCCAAGTTTGTGGTCATCTGTATGCGCCAGAGATTGTGTCCATACTGTGTATTGCGTAATTAGGTACTCATTCTTTATAACATCTTTAAAATAGCGATATGACTGTGACATGACCTGGATTTGGCTGGTTCGAACGCAATGCCTTTGTACTGAATCAAAACAGCGATATGCCATCAATGCGGCAGACCACACCTCGTTTTAAGACCCGCCTGTCCAAATGGATGCAAGTTCGTTCGCTAATTTAGGCATGGGGATGCTGAACAGAAAAATGACAACTGTGTCAGTCTGAAACTGGCAAAGCTACTTACACATCGGCCTGGCACCCAAATAACTCTTTACATAGAGATCCTACTTCCTGTCACATGCCAGTCTATGATTATTGTTCACAGTGGTGACAAAGCAAGCACTTTCTATTGAGTAATTTATTCCACATTGTATAAATTGAAGGATGAAAGGAACATCTAAACTAAATTACACCAAACAACTGATGTTTTCATGTTTGTGTCAAAAATCGACCGGTTTTAGCATTTAACATCAAAGACATGTCATTTAACTTCATTTTCAGCCTGAACCCGAATGACAGCCTCGGTGTGGTTTATATGACCAAGCGACAGTGAATTTGCCCAGTTGTTTTTATGTACAACATCTCTAAACCATCAGGGTATAAGGGTACTATCTGGGTCAACACTGAACAGGTGGTTTAGCACTGTGGCTGACAACGCAGCAGAGAACATGCTGCATAATAAACGACTGCACAGTATGTTATGTACTGCGGTCTATCAGGACATAGATATTGAATCTTCAGGTACATAATTTAAAAAAAATACAGGTATAAAATCATCACATAACATCTATTCCATCATGCTCACTACTTCCAGCATCCCCCCTCCTCCCTTTGACAGCCCTTTCTTCTGTCAATCACCTTTCTCTTCCAGAGGACCAATGGGGAGGTCAACTCACTAGAATGGTCAGACATGGCTCCGCCCCCTTGGATTCCAAGCCCAAGATCATATATCTGCATTGGTATACTAATCAACACTTTAAAAAATACTCCTTTCAAATCCATTTACCATTGGTTGAAAATTCATTCATAAAATTAGCTCATCACTTTTAAACCCATCTATCCATTCAGGAAAAAACAAATAAGAACGCATTCTGCTCCTTGAATGTATCACCATCAATTTCCACTTCACTGTATACCTAACAAGGCCTGTTGCTAGTTCACAGAGAATAAGGGAATCCAGTTCAGGTGGGAAACTCAAGTCAGAGTCTAAATCAGATAGCAGTCAGGTCTGCTGACATGCTGCGTGATGTCACTGGAGTTTGCACAAATCAGATTGTGATGACATGACTTACTGAGGGTTTAGCTGTCTATTTAAATGCCAGTTCAAGTGTGCTCAATATTACTGCATAAATGCTGCTACTGCTATGTAGTAATGCTGTTCCTTTAGGATATTTGTGTTCCACTTATACCTCAGCCTCCATCTGCTTGGATTTGCGATTCAGTCTGTCATTAGGGGATTTAAGATCTCAAAGCCTGACTATCATTAAATCCAGTAGTGTAAGTGTAATTGCTGTACTTCCTTTTCAGGGAACACCCTGAAAATCAAAACCTTCCACCAAAACTAATGTAATGGCACGCAAATGTGAAGAAACATTTAAACCGAATACATCAGCCTTCCTGACTGAAATAATGTTTTGCAGGAGAACATGAGATGATAAAATCACCTGTGAACTCAATAATTTGGGTTTATGACAGTCCAGTCAATGACTGGCACTCATATTTGGGGTCTTACAACACTTGGGTTCGAGTGGAGTAAGATGCCACGTCAGTTAAAAGCAGCACAATAAGCATGACTCGCTACGCACTGTGTACTTAAACCGTAGGTACACAAGACCGGGATTACTGTTCTCTATGGCAACGAAAAAGAAATGGCGCTGGTGCCTTTTCATTGCCGTTGGATAGTGCTGCTTCTTTTGTGTGCACACAAGCCCTGAATTACTGAATCCATTGTGTATGTGTGTGTGTGTATGTGTATGGGGGGCGGGGGGGCATTTAAAGTAACCACATGGGACACATGTTCATAATTACAAGGTTAATGTTAGAGTTCTGCTCTAAGCAACAACATTGCCTCAATTAAAGCTTCCTAAGGGACAACCGGTTGTAAATATATGGGTGAACAACAGCTGAGAGAATAGTACGACCTCTCATGGATGACTGCATAGACAGTTTATCTTTCTGCTTTTTAACCACTAAAGGTACTTGTGATATCCTTACAAGCCATCCCCAAATGTCATATTTGGGTATTATTTATTTTTCATAACCTATTACTCTCAAGCTATTATCATATTTCCCCACCACACTGTCCTCCTTGTAAAACACTAGTCCAGTCGCATTTTTGTGCACCAAGAATTGTGTTGAAAATGTGGTTGATTCTATAAAGGACTATAAGGAGTTTGATTGCTGTACACCTTCCTGTGTTTGTGCTGTGCCAGGTCTTGGGTATCCAGCCTTTAAACCCGCTGTGATGTAAGAAGACATCTGCCTGTGCCCCGCCCACTGTGCCCCCCCCCCCCCCCACTGCCCCATGTGGACAGCTCTGTCTCACGGCAACCAGCTGGCTGAGCCAATCATCTGGCTGCAGGCCCTGTGGCCTGCTCGGGGGACCTGTCTGTGCATGTGGTTATCTGGTCAGATAAGCTAAGGGGACGAGGCAGGGTTATTTAGGAAACATTTGTTCCGCGAGGGGGGGGTCTGGAACAGCCTGCAGTTCCAGGGTACTTCAACAGAGAGAAAATTGTTCAGGGAGTCTCTCATGTGTCTCCCTGGCGCCTGCACTGCATGTCTGTGTCCGTCTCTCTTTGCCACTGTTTTTGTGCTCACGTCTTGTTTATTGTAATCATTAACTGTGTTAATATTCCCGACAGTTTCTGCTTTAAGACTGATCAAACCTGTGGAATGACATAGCTAAATAAGTAGCAACTCTGGGATTTTTCATGCAGAAGAATGTGAATACTACAGGTGAATGTTGGGGCTACTTAGCGGCTAATCGTGTTAAGGCACTGTTCCGGCTCATGGTTGAGCCCTGTGGTCTGGTTGGAATCCATACTGTGCCAGTGTCACCGGTAACTGGCAGCCCTGTGGGGTGGCGAACAACTGGCGGTAGCAGCATATGAGGAGGGACACAGTGAGCAGGGTTGTACTTGTCACGCTACTCACCAGCGGTACAATCAGCCCTCATAGGATACGAATTAAGTGTGGTCCCCATGTCAATGCAAGCTCAACTAGAAGGCCACTGCGTGGCAAAGAAGTGGCAGCTGACATAAAATGAATCGGAGGAGAGAGTATGGCTGTCTGTGCTCTCCCAGACTGACAATGGAATTTTTAGCAATTAGCATGATTTGAATACACCTAAGAGATCCAAATAAAGGTCAACCTTACTGTACATTACAAGATAGGTGTTTTTTCAGTATTCTGTATTCTATCCTTTGGTATGTATCCTTTTCATTCTTAAAACAGAACATCTGCATTTAAAAGACTAGAGTCCTCTTTGATTACATGCTACTGATTGAGGGTCTTGTTAGAATGAGATAAATCTTATGCATTCACTGGAAGCAGTTATGAACGGAGGCCTCAGAAAAACCACAGCTGGGTACAAATGGTGTGTCAGGATGGTGAGTCAGACTCGGCCAGACCATGTGACAGGAAGCCTGCGGCAGCCGCACCGCACGCGGGTGAAAGAAACAGAAAAAAAAGTGAGTCCCTCCTGACCTGCCTCCAGAAACTGCTATCACTATCAGCTCTGTCCAGGATGGAATGGCAGAGAGCATGTGCCTTTGTCTCAACGGTAATTAATTACTATCATTTGCCATGGTAATCCATTACAACTGTATACATTCAGTGAGTTATTATGCACGCTCACTTGAAGTACCATCATAACTGTGTTTCCTCTATTTCCTCGGCCTGTGGGAAGTGACTGTTGTTATTTGATTGTTGCAGTGGGTCTCCTTGGCAACTGTGATTCATGGCAACTGGCGCTCTGTCAGCTGGAAGAGTGCCAGTTTCAGATCCTCCCCCTTCCCCCTCGGCGGAGGCCGTTTGCAGTCCTGCGACGGCACCGCTGACAGCGGACAGGGGCGGGAGGAGAGGGGAGGATGTGGGGGTC
Source organism: Albula glossodonta (assembly GCA_019788955.1). Lineage (NCBI taxonomy): Eukaryota > Metazoa > Chordata > Actinopteri > Albuliformes > Albulidae > Albula > Albula glossodonta. The sequence goes on along the minus strand of JAFBMS010000004.1, from coordinate 26,703,541 downwards.
CGTTTAACGCCCCTGCCACTCCCTTTTTATTTCTGCTTATATTTATCTTATATTGGTATATATCTTATATTGAACCCTAATTATCTCTTTGGCTTAACAACGGGAGGATACATTTTGCAGAACTGAAGGTTGAATCTTTGATTACTTTGCTCAGCAAACAAATAAGAGAAACAGGAGTTCTTCTGTTCAACAACAACCTATTAAAATCTGACCAAATTCAATGAGAACAAGCTGCAAAAATTCAAGAAAGTAAGACAGGGCCAAGTACTTTTTCATGGTACTGTATACACACACACACACACACACACACACACTATACCCGCCTTTGGCAGCTGTCACCTCTCCCATATAGATTCTACTGCATTTCATTTAATAGAAAAAACATCATCAAAATACAGATAAACCGAAGAACCGAACTGCGCATCACCAACATCAAACACAGTTCTTTCATTTCCTGCATCTTTGCGTTCACATCTTTACTTCACCCACACACCCTGCTGCGACTTGCGCTTTCGATGGAATCCTGCAACAACTGGCTGACCGCTTTTTGTTTGTCTTAACTCACATAGTAAACAAAAATTATGCCTACCAAAGAAATTTTCCCCTGCACTGTCCTTTCAGATGTTGCACAAATACAAATAAATCAACTTGTAAACAATTTAAAAAAAAATGCAGGGTAGACGTTGAACAGCATTCTAAACTTGCGATAGTCCCTGCATAGCCAATACTCCATTAAAATGGCCATGAATGCATCTTTTGTTCCATTCTGCATACCAGCTTTTCTCCCTTGCAGGTTTACACAGCATGGTGGTAAAAGCATGTATTCTTTCCGCTTAATGCTACCTTTAAAATGGTGTCCAATTTGACATGGTGAAGTAGATGGACGTTCAACCATGTAGTTACGTGAGGAGAATCTAAAAGACTATAGGCATTAATCTTAACTTGCTGTTTTGTCTACTGTCTACAAACGATCAAGCATTGGCTCAAACCTGGTCTTGACCATGTAGCAAAAGTCAGAATTAGCGACTACGCCAAGGGTCTCTACCTTCTTTTTCCTGATGTTCCTTATAAATATTAGTTTTAAATTGACCTTGGTCTAATTTCCACTTATGTCCCCTTGTCTTGCTGGCTGAACTCCACCAAAAGTACAGTATGTCTTGTGTTCCACTTTAAGTGGAATGCAACAGACGCTGACGGCAGCTACAGATGGAACCCCCCGTACTGTACCTTGTTCAGCCACTCAACCTTCTCCACATCGGGGAAATTGACCTGCAGAAAAGGGAGACAAGGCAGACAAGATGTCAGTCAACATAGCAGTCAGAAAAAAGGACAGAAGTCTGATGCAGAAGGACAGCTGGGTTGCTGTCAGGCAGACAAATGCTCACAAAGATACACATTTCTTTAACAAGACCCTCTGGTTTTCCATGGAAAAATACAGCAAACAAACTACAAAAGAGGTAGACTGGTTCCAAAAATCTGCAGTAGAAAAACAGCTTTTCCACACTGCTCTGCAGGTCTGAAATTCTAGCAAAAAATGACTGTTTGTAAAACTAAATGTAGAAATAGACCAGAAACTTGATTAAGCCTAATTTTTTAAACTGGGATTGTGACAGAAACACACTGGCACCTTTATAAGTCACTATTATAACTATTGTAAGTCATGCAATTAAAATCACTCCCTCAAATTCATGGTTTGGTTTTCCTATCTTGTTGGCATTGGTTTAACAATAATATACCATATACTATTAAGCCTATATGGTGATGCATACCATATATCTAGATGTCTGGAGCTATTTTTGACTCCAAAACAATATGAATTTTGCGAAAATGTATTCCAAAGGTTCTTCCCCACTGGTTTACATTGATTTGATCACAGTTTTACAGATTGGGTAAAAGGTTAATGGAACAATGTTAGGATTATGATTGTGGAGGAATTGTTGCATGCAAATGCTGCATGCTTTCGATTATGGACAGCTGAACCTATACCAGAGGATGGGTTGACTTTTCTCAGCTTAGTGAAACAAATAACACAATACTACTAAAATGCCTAATCATGGTGATACAGTCTTCTGCCACATCGCTCATAAAAATATCAAAATCAATAGTCAGTATCAAATACATGAGAAAAGTACAATACTTAACTCTGTGCTTTTCTCATATTTCAGCCCAAAGGTAAATTAGTAAGCAAGCAAATTGTACCGATAGTTGTGCCACTCTGAAACTGTGAATGCTGGTCATACACTGAACTATTTTAGCAATGAGCCATGCTCTCTTTAAATTATGACAGCGATTATGCTCTCTTAAATTGAGATGATCAATGTTACGATCTCAAGCCTACCAATCCATTCTCAGAGGCGTGACAGACTCCAGTTATATCAATGTTTGATTTTTTTTCCGCACCGATTTTTTGCCTCTCACATAGTGTGAGCACGGCAACAATGAGATAACAATGAATCGCAGGAAAATTGTCTTAACACCTGCTAGGTTCTCCAATGTGACATTCTGGTAATCATGTGTTATACGTCCGGCACAGAGCTGCGGTAGAAGGTATGTTGAAACGCAGCCAGAAGCAGAAGCACCTCCCGTTTCCTGGATGTTTTTGTCTACTGGTTAGCACATGTACATCTGCGCCACAATAATCCTGCTTTTCATGGCTCCTCCCTGGCTCCCATCCCTGTCGTAATTCGTAATAACTCATTTTAACACCACCTCATTAGCTTGCATTGGGGTAAAAATACTGGGCAGCTAAGCAAGCATGCCACTGTGTCACAGCTTATTGGACCCTCACAAGTGAATTAATGAATATTCAATACAGAACAGACACACCCAATCAATCCTAACACACTCATAATTTGGCACCTGTTTTTCTGTATATGTATTCATTTGGGATAAAACAAGTTAAGTTGTTTTGTCTACATTTTTTGTTTTGCAGTGTAAATAAACTGTAGGTTATTTTATTGTGACATTGGGGTGTATTTTAAATAAATACATTGTTTTGAGGGTACTTTGCACAACATATGGATGACAACTCACAATAAATTACAAATGAACTGAATCAAAATTTTCTTACATGTTGAATCTCACGTTACCGAGACATTCCTCTCTGCCAACATACAATGAACATGAATATGAACACTAAGCAGCAGGTTCCCTATACTGTAGTATATTATCCAAACAAGAAAATACACAAGTTGTTTTTAAGAAAATGCTTTGTGTGAAGGCTGTGACCAAAAATAAATATAAAGATTAAAAAAAAAACTAAAAATTAAGCAATAGAACAATTACTGAATGCACAAACGTTTTTTTTTTCAAAGGTTAACCCGTCTTCTTTAATCACATTACGAATTCACCCATATGTTAATTGACCTTTGTATCTGTGCCTGTTGGATATGGTAATGTTCAGTGCTTCAATGAGACAGCCTGGCCCTTTAAATAGAAAGCATACAGTAGGATTTAAAACAAAGTGAACCAGCAGAAGCCGATGATTAAATCTGCAGGTGCCATCCGAAACAGAAGCAAGGGGGGTGACAGGAAGTGGGAGGGTAAACCGAGGGAGTGAGCACAGAAACAGGTAGTGGGCCTAGCCTCTCGCTCAGCCTCTCAGAGACACTCCCTCTCCTTCCTACTCACTCTCTGCCCCCACCCTCACACCCCAGTCTAATCGCTCTCTTGGTCCCGAGAGACCCACCATCAAGAATTTCCTAATATAGCCAAGACTAGACAAACTGAAAAATGGAGGAGGACAGACTGAGAGAAAGACACAAAGAGGTACCATGAATGAGGAGAGGAGCTTAAGGAGGTGGTAAAAGTGGCAAAATCATAGTTTCAGACTTGATTTTAAAGCATAAATCACACCGAGTTGCTGAACGCTCGCACAGCCCTCTCTTCCGTACTTAGGCACACTCAGCCGAATGGTATTTTTGGCATGGCTAAACAATGCGTCTTCCCACAATGGGACCAATACCAATTTGAAGGGACTCCCAACTGCAACCAGACACTTTGCGCTAGGAACGGTTTGCCACAGCAGTCATTTTGCTAGTTTAACAGTGTAGGGGAAACAAGGAATAGGTTCGACAGGGTAGGAAACAAGAGCAAGAAAAGATTTTGGTACAGCAGTTTTCACGTTTTTTCCAGTCATGCCTCATCGCAGTCTGCTAGCCATGCCCACTAGTAAAACCATGTCTCTGTCATCCCAACTATGTCATAGCAGTTATTTATTTCTACTCTGCACTGCTGCTATCATTCTGCAATAGAGAATGTAATCTGAAATGTTTGAATTTAAGTTTTCCAGGACCATGTGTCAGTAGTGGTCACAATAGTCCAATAATCTCTTGGTACCCAATAGCCAAAAACATATCAGTTGATAAGATAAGAAACTCAAAATGTCTTTATATGTATCAAGTATCTGATGTATGGGGAGTTTTGCCATTATATCTGCTACCCTTATTTGTGTAAAAAAAAATACATCCTGATATCAGTGCAGAATCGTTGTCCTAGGAAGCTCTCCACAGTGCGTATTGTATTTCCTTAGCTAACATTACCATATGTGTATATGTCCACAATCATGTGATAAAACAGAACAAGAAAAAAAATAGTACAGCCTCTTCAATTAGCATTGTAGAACAGTATGCTCACATATATAGCCATAGGCTACCCTGTTAGCAAAAAGCTAGTTAAACATTTTCGACTGCATTACTGATACTATCCTGTGTGTCCTCGGGACCCTTTTACTGCGTGTGTATACATTGCACGTTCTTCAGGTTTTTCGTATTTGTTTTCTACATGCTCCTGAAGGGACTGGAAGTGAAAAAAGAATTTCGTCTTGAAGTCTGTGGAGGGGGTAGCATTACCGATGATGAGCAAGACGAGCTGTTATTTGTTGTTTCTACAACAGTGATGTCTGTGGCATTTTGTTGCCTTTCAGATCTTATTCATACATGGTGGAACATCACATGGAGGACTGAAATGATTAAAAAAAATGCCTTTTATTGCTGAAAATTGTTTTTGTAAAGGCTAATGTGGATTTTGTTGGAATTGGCTATGATTTTAGCATCGCTATAACAACTACCAATTTTTTTATAGTTGTTATAGCTATGCTCAAATTTTAACAGCCATATCGGTGTGATTCAAGTATGCCCTGAGTTATGAAAATTTTAGTTTGAGTATGTCATTTTAGGTGAGCATTCACCTAGTAACTTGTAGCCTGTGAAGATTTTAAACCTTCATTTGGACATCAATGAAAAAGGGAGAGAGAAGAAGGCTTAAAACATGGAGAATATGGAGGTGGGGAGGGACGCTGTGAACAGCAAGCACAAAGGGAGTTCAGGTGTGCGGACATTTACACATGTGGTGCTGCGTATGGCTGTACATCTGTAGAGAACTGGGCCACAGACATCTTACAGATGTCTGGAGGTCTCTTGAGGTCTGCTAATTCATATTCAAATTCTTAAAAACCTGAACTGCAGCCCATAATTCGCTTCATTGCTACTGAGCTGGTCATCAAAATCCAGTTCATCCAGAAGGGAACTGCATTATGGGAAATGTTGTTTAACACAAGCTTACTTATCTTTCATATTAAAGCTTGTTCCACATTGTGAAACATAGCTGTCATGAGCTCTTCTTGAAGCTGAAGCTTCACATTCAGGACAACCAACCTGCACGTGATGCCATGGTAACAGATGGTTCAGTGCTTTCTTCACTGCTAGTTTACAGCATGCCCCCGAATGCCACAGGATGCACACTGTCAAAAGTAAAGCCCCTTCTATTTTCACTGGCTAGCATGTCTCTAAAATGGATACCATTTAGCTACTCCCTAGACAGTAATGTGAATTCCCCTGCAAGTCTGGCACTGCTATCGTGCTAAGGTGGCTAGCTAGCCAGGTAGCAAAACAAAACTGGGTTCCATGGAGAGATTAATATAGTGGGAATTACTGAATGATTCTGTGTGTATGGCCACCTACTAAATATTGAAGAAATAAGGTTAACCACCTCACTTATTTTGGGCTGAATGTCAGTCCTGATACTTAATTCTAAGCCAAAGCCTTTTTATTAACAATGGCATGCAACAATGCATTGAATATACAAGTATTGTTTCAAAATAAAGATATCCTACACAATTCTCTGTGTTGGTTTATCAGGTATGTCTAATATATTTCAGTTTTTTATACATTTTGTTCTACAGATTTAGACTAACACTTCAGGTTGGTGTGATTTTGCAGAAAAGCTATTTTCCCATGGCAGATTTTTTGAAAAGCCACTGTTGATTTTTTTTATTTTAAAATGTTTTTGCAGGAAATCAATGGGTATAATTAGAGTTAAAATAAGTCCACCAGCGTCACATTGTATACTGAATGTAAATCCAACCTGTGTGCTTCAGTGTTGTTCTCTCCACTGGAAATCAATGAAGTGAACTATGAGTGCGCTCATTTCAGCATCTCAGTAGCTAGCTACATCTCAGAAATGATCTCTCACAGCCCTCTTAACTGAACTGCCACCAAGAAACATGACGGCAAGCGCTTACTCTGCTCTCGAGTTGCTAGCGGCCAAGATTACCCAGTTGACTCTTGTTCAAGTCGTCATTAAAATAGGAAAAACTATGAAAAACCAGAACCCCGGGGCCAGCTAAGCTTGCCTCCGAGTGGAAACATTTTTACGGCACACACAATAAATGGAAACATACGAAAAGCTGTTCTGGGTCTGGAAAACAGAGTATGATGGAACGATCCAGCTTTTGTCTCTCAGTGAGAGAGGCCTGAAATATATCTTTGGGCTCTTGTTTAGGTTTACAGGGGCAGGGTTCAGTGTATCACCTTCTGGAAGATTCTGTTCCGTGATCAATACTGCGGACAGGGGAGGGAAGAAGTAGCTCTGTCATTGGGTGGGGGGTGGGGGGGAGGGGGGGCGGTAGAGTCAGATTCCAATCATCAATAAAAAGATAATGCAATTGAAAAGGTGCTGTCCTTTGTTTTGTTTTTTGTTTGTTTTTTGCAATATAGTTGTGTAACATATCTATGAAGCTTTCATTACATATAAATATATTTTGCATTGTAATGTGTTTTTGAATATGTTTTAAAGTGTGATTTCGCTTATCATTACAGTCGTGACAGGAGGAGCATGCAGCAGTAAAAAACACAAGAAGCAAAACTGCAGATAGGGGGGTTCGTGGGTTCGAATCTCAAAACAAGGAAGCAAAGCTGAAGGTGTTGGATAAAGGCGTCTGTCAGTGAAGTGAATAACGGACTATAACAGTTTTTTGCGTGAGGTGCGCACGGTATATGGGTACAATGTTTTCTTAAATGCTTTATCATCTTATGCAACGACTTTGTTATTAGAATTAAAGAAATGCGTGATTTTGTACGTTTGTACGAAAATGAAAATATTAAGTACAAACTGTCATAAATAGAATGTGATCCCTCACCCATGCTGGTAGATCCCGTTTATTTTTGAGCATCTTGGAAGAGGTGAATTCTTGCTCGTTGTCATGTAACTGCATGGCGGACTTGAGACGCGCCACCTTGGCATCGCGTGTGTGTTTCCATCCCGAATAGACCATAAGTCCGAACACAACCAAACTAGTGCTAACCCTGTAATAACCCGCTAAGTACACGGGTAGTAGTGCACCAAGGCACTTCCCGAAAGTCCACAAAATAGACACCGCGTCAATTCCTCGGGGTCTGGCAGGCTGCATGTAGCTGAAATCGGGTGCAGCTGTTCTGGACTGGGCCGAGTGTTCTGAGCCTTTGCGTCCACATGGCGCTGCATCTCCAGCGGGCATCGCTGCGGGTTTCTCCATAATGATCACTTCTCCCTGCTTACACAATACCTTCCGGAATTTTTAAAATACATACAATTCCAGTAACAATCAACGCGCAGTTGAAACTTTGTTGTTGCCTTTCTTTGTTCACTTCTTTATGGGCATCGTTTTACTTGAATGAAAAGTAACATGAAAAAATACTCCCGAAAAATGCGTCACAGGGTCAGTGGAGCACGGTGCCAAAGTTCTGTATCATAGGCTGCAAGTAGGCAGACCGTCGCGGCACTGATTGGTGTTACCATTTGTCAGGGTACAGACTCTATGATGAATTTTTCGTAGGCCTACGATTTCCTTCCTTCCCTTCTTCTTTCCAAAAAAGGACTCTTGCAGCCCGAAGTTACATATCCAGCACAGACTGAGCACTATCGAAACACGCCCAGTAGTATGCAGACGCGGCGCAGTTATGCAGCTGACTCACCAACGACTTCTCGTGGCAGACGACCTTCATAGATGCTTGTGCTTGCGTTGAAAGCAGTAGCATATCTTTTTTCATACTTTTCCAGAGAGGGGTCTCGATGTTAAAGTGGCAGTTGGGTTCTGGGGAATCTGATCACTTGGGTGAACAAAAGGAGTGCCGTTCGTCTTTAAACGATCTTGCTTGACAAACTCTAAAAATGCCTTACTGACTTCGACACCACTTTATTTCTGTCATGGACAACCTCGGTGTAACAATTGGTTATTTTAGTCCACATTTTCCACGAATCTGTCGATTCAAAAGCTAGCTGTTGAGAATATGAGGTCATTTTGGAAAATAGCTCCAGATGAAGTAAATTACATCATACTCACTGAAGAGGAGACTTTGGAAGCTGTGCCAGTTTAAATTTAGTTTTATTTTAGTTAAAAAAAACTTTAAAATACGTTTTAGATATAAACATGGTACTAGTGTAAACTATATCTCATATAAATTGATCAGATTATATCCTATATAAATTGATATATATATCACTTGCAAGTAAAGTTCAAAATATTTTTGAATGAATTGTGTATGAATCAATACCTTATTTGAATATATGATTCTTATTGTAAAACAGGCAATTGGTTGAAAGAACTGAAAGAAGTACATTTGTTTTATGAAATATGTGTATATTTGATGCAAGGTAGCAGGCTCTTTGAGTTCCATCTAAGGGAACCACGACAAAGGTTCATTAGTAATGTAGTCGCTACAGGAAACTAAGCCCTGTTATGTGCACCATAATCGGTGGTCAAGGATCGACGGTAAAGCAAGCAATTGTTATATAAACTGTACCAAGTTCACAGGGGTATAGGGGTATACGTAAACACACCAGAAACTGAGGAAAGGTTTGGATCGTGTAACAGTTCAAAAAGACAGCCTGCGTGCCACAGAAACACGCAAAGAAAAAATGTTTCTTTGGAATCTTTACATTCAAATACAGTTCAAAATTCAAATTCAAAATTTCACAAATGCTATATTCACATAGGCTACTTTGAAATAGGTGTTAGGCCAGTAACCCCAGAACAATTCAAAGAAGGTTATATTCACAGACAGGTATATTAACACACAATCCCTTGTAATGGAAATATTGACAATGAACACTGTATGCTGTAGACACAGTGAAGTAGTGTAACCTCCCCAACCTGTAGGTTTATGTTATGTTTACCCAGGGTGGAAGTCTATGAAGTCATCAACAACCTTTTTGCAAAATGAGAAAATGTAAATATAAATTATTAAAAACATTTACTGACTGAGGTTATAGCTATGTAGATGGGTCATTTGATCCCATGACACCACTATAAATTCAAAGTTGTTGCAAAACAGGTATTGCTCAATATAACAGTTAGGAAAAACACATGCTTGGCTCCCAGATGGTGTATTAGACTAAAGCAAATGCCATGTTAAAAAGTGCAAAAATTGGTATACTTCTTGTATAAAGTGAAATAAATCTACAAAATCTTACGAATTAATTACGTAACGGTTTTTACCCTTGCTATGTCAGTAAAACGGGGGTAAGTTTACTCATGTCTATACAGCTGTGCTCCACCAAGCCCTCTCATGTCTGAAACTTGCTCAAAATTTGAGGGCAATAAATAATAAGATAAAAGACTTACATGCTAATTCTTGTGGGGTAAGTGATGTCAGCTTTCTCTTCTTTTTACACAGTGAGTTAAGCTTCCATAGACATGGGTCAGAGGAGGACCCTTCATGTACAGGATTCTGCAGGCAGGCTGTGGGTACCCACCTGGCCAGCAGGGGTTGCTAGAGAGTGATGAGACACGGATGTCCCTGCTGACAAAACCCCTGGTAGAGTCCAGACCACTGTTTCTCGAACATGGTCCTGAGGACCCATTGCGTACGCAGGTTTTTGTTCAAACCACAAATCACCTCTCTCTAACATAAGCAGTTAATTTTTTTTACAAAACTCTCTCAATGCCATATTACGCCCCTAATGTGTGTCATTCATAAATTTCCCATATTCACACCCCAAGATTTCCAATCAATTACATCAAGTAATAATTTCATTTTCTGTAATGTGCTACATAACAACTGATTTATCACATTATAGACTGAGAGGTTAAATCCTCACAGCCCAAATTACAGAAAGTGTGGAGACCTGGGTCACTGAAACAAAAGTACTTGTGGAAAATGTAGAGTTCAGTAGCATTGCAAACGACAGCATCCTAAATCTGTTATTTCACAAAAAAACAGCAATACATATTTATCACTCATTTCCATGCTGATGTTTTCGTCCTTGAAATGAACAGACCTTTAAGTGACAGATTAATGATTACTGACTTCATATTTCACTTCATATCTCAATGTCCAGACACCAAACAGAACAATGGAAAATATGATTTCTGTAAATATTTTTCTCACTTGGACGGGTACAAAATAGTTGCTAATTCATAACAACAAATATTTAAAGCATTTAAAATAACCTTTAAAAAACAATTATCTTAAAGGTTGAAACTTCAAGATGTATTTTAAAAATTAAATACATTCAGTTGTTTAGTTCGATATTTCATTAATTATATATTTAATTAGAAATGTTATAATTGAGGATTCATAACGAAGTGCAGGAAGTATAGAAAGGATAGATTTAAACCTTCAATTCAGAATAATGATTAAGCTGCGATATTTAACTCAGGTTTATAAAAGCTGAGTGTATTAAAACTGTATAAAACGTCATACACTCACATATTCATGTACTTTGATTTCAAATATACATTTTCTGGAATTTTTATGATGGAATTATTTCAGAATGATAGTTTCCTTCTGATATACTTAATTATGGTTGATATAGTGACTTCATTTTCACATAAGAATATTTAAATCTGTATTTATCCCAGATCTGGTGCGATGGGTGTGATAAGCTGATATTGTGATATGAGATGAGGCTGTAGAAGGTCCGGGATGTGCTTTGCTAATACTGAGCGGTCAGTTACATCGAATGAATCGCAATCTTGTGCAAACAGGGCTCGAGTTGGCAGTAATCTAAGCCATCTCAACCACTGACTAACAATATGAGCCGGGCTAAAGTGTGGTTGAACCAATCAGATTTCGGGACACCCTTATGACATGCTGCAGATTTGCATTTCCAGATGTTCTACAGATCAAGCACCCAAAGTCAGTGGGTAACCGAACACCAACAGCTCTGCATTCCACAAGAACCACCTCATTCCAAAGTTCAGGCGTGGTGGGAGGATGGTCATGGTTTGGGGTTGCTTTTCTCCATCAGGACTTGGACACTTCGCCATCCCTGAAATTACTGCAGATAAAGCCCCATAGCAGATTCTACATGAAAATGTCAGCCAATCCCAGTGTGAGGTGAAGCTGAAGTGCAGCTGGCTCCAGCGACAACGCCATGATGCAGAACACACAAACAATTCCATATCAAACAAGAAAGGAACAAGAAATGTAAAGTTTTACGAAGACCACGTCAAAGTCCAGACCTAAACTCCAATGTGGTCTTGAGGGGCAGAATCTCAAACAAGCAGGTCGTGCTCAAAAACCCAAAAATGTCAAGAGTTTATATGGGGGGGGTGGGGGCAAAATTAAGCAATTAATTCATTAATTAATTCATTAATTAAGGTGCGGTGAGAGAATTACAAATAACTGCATCCAAATAAGGGTTTGGATGCATTCATTGTACCATAAGGTGGCTAAATCAATTACTACTTACTACTTTAGTTATTAGTTACTATTTATTGAGTTTGGGGAATTACGTTTTCCACAAAAGGTAATGCTTTACTTTTTAAACAAGTAAATTAAATAACCATCAAAATGTTCTCATTTGTTCACTCAGGATCCTGTCGATTCAATTGTTTACATTCAAAATTAAAACATAACCTAATTTTAATTTATGACTGAAGATCTAATTACATTCAGTGTCAAAAATACTCAGCAACACAGGAAAACAAACAAATAATTGTCAAATACTTTTTCATGGTACATTGCCTATGTTCTGGAATTATTTTTTACATGTATTTTGGAAAGCATAGCCTTAGCTAAGGACAATGAAGTCTAATTGAATAAAATCAAACTAAATTAATCGACTGCCTTCTTGTGTTGTTTACTGGCGGTGGTTTAATCTACTGCTTTTGTGTGACCAAGCACCAAATTTAATCTACTGCCTTCGTGTGCTGTTTACAGAAACAGCAGAAGGAAGCTGCAAACAGAAGTGGGAGAGAGGGGCAGATAAACGCAAAATTCAGGGTGGGGTGTGGAAAAAAATCAACCTTTATAATTTAGCAGTTGGTGAGTGTTGATGGGAAATTTCAGACAGGGGACAGCTGGTGTTTTGAAAACGTCATGGTAAAAACGTATGACAATTTTAACGGCTCCACAGAACAGCTGACACAGAACAAGCACAGGGGCCTCTTCTAATGCCAACAACCCAGCGTCTCAATCTCAAAACTGGTGAGAGAGCGCTGTCCGACCCAGCACCTCAATCTCACAACTGGTGAGAGAGTGCTGTCCGACCCAGCACCACAATTTTACAATTGGGGGGCGTTCCAATACTTTTTCATCTTCTCCTTGTTTCCTCCACTCCAATCCAACCTCTTGTCTCTTACCCCAGAAGTATATGGGGGAAAGGAGGGGACGAAACAAGTGGAGGAGATGAGGAGCTGAAAGGAAAATTGGAACAGCTACTCTGTTGTCATATTCGACCTTGAAAAACGATGAAGTCGTGTAACTCAACAATATGAAAGCCAATCAAAATATTCTGTGGGATGATCTTTTAATCTGACTGGTCATGACCACAATGATGTCACCAAGTAATGTGAAAATACTTCCACGGTAGGATACATCTACCTATCCTTCATTTGGAAGACACAAGGAGGTGAGTGAAGGATGCGAAATCTCAACTCCTCTACCATTTTGGAACAATGGAGGGAGGGAGGACACATAGATACGTTTCCAGGGCATGGAAGTTACGAGGAGACGAGTGGAGGAGTCGAGGAGCCAGAATTTGAGTATTGAAATGTACCCCTGGTGAAAGAACACTGGCCATCTTCATCATCTAAATCTCATTGGTGAATGACAAGCACCTCATCAGCATGAATTGCTCTCATTGGTTGAATACAAATGGCTAGCTACTCAATCAGGCCAGGACCAGTCAGAAGCACTTTGACTCTTTAAAGGCATATGCAATTCAGTCAAGATTTTTACGTAACACATTTCTTTTTTTTCTATTCAACTGGAGACAAACAAAAAGTGCTCTTTTCATGCTACAAAGGAACAGCATATGCCCTTAAACTCAAATTTGATCGGGAGCTACCGACATGAAATGGGTAGCCCCAGTAAACCCGTTCCATTCAGCCATGCTGCAAGCAAAGAACTGAAGATAAAACACTGAAACGATACTGTTTTCTCAGCAACCTCTCCCAGACTACAATGCAGTCTCTCAGTCGCTGTGAGGGGAAAGAGGGTCATTACTGGTGGACAAAGACTCTCTTGTGTATGGGCTGTTATCATCCACTCAAATAAAAATCATTAAAACCATTATCTGTGATATTTCATAATTATATTTTGGATCGTCTGAGGGAGACCCAGGGGGGCAAGGGGCGTGTCCTCATCCAGCTGTATATGCATGAAAATCAACAACCACAAAAAAAAAAGAACCCAATTAACCAAATTAGGGGAGACATTCGTTATACTGAGGATTACACAGCTTATGCCAACAATACGCTCTGGAACCCTGGGCCCAAGAAGGCCACAACAGAGCTATTCTCTGCGTTTCATCAGACCATCTCATTTAACCAAATTAGCACAGGTCAAAACGTGGTTTTTTTTAATGATGTAGTTCCTGGAAAACAAATTAAACAGACAGTAAAAGGCAGTATTCGCATTGTTGTTTTTCCATGAAATTTTGTGCAAAACGCAGTCTGCTTACACAGGTGGAACCTATAAAAAAATAACATTCAACTGTTTAATTTCTTTTTTTTGTCCAAGCAACCTTTAGTTCTCTGTCCACATGGATTTTTGAGAGCAAAGTGTCTCTATAAATATCCATTTCACATGTATGATATTTACCTGTGATTGGGTGGGAGAGTACCCACAATTGTGAATGTGCCTGTAGCATGACATGACAATAGAGGCAGCAATGATCTATTTAGCGAAAGCCTCCATGTTATGTGGGGTTAAGAAAGTCTGTTTCAGTTCACTGTCCCCACCATTCCTCTGGTCTTGGCGCCTGCTGTGGGCGGTATTATAGTCCTAAAGTCATGATAGCCTTCTACTCAACTCAAACGACAGCCAAGTAGGAAGCCAACCTTATGTAAAAAGTATAAAGGGGCTGCTTCAATTTACTGGCTGAGAGGTTGACCTTGGGTGTCTGCTGTAACCATGGCGCATGGCCCATCAGTGTGGCAACGTTGTAATGCGCATGCTCTGGCTGGCGATGGGGTAGGACACCATGGGTGTAGTGGCGTGACTCATGGTGATTCCCGGCAGCGGCTGGGCCATGGACACCGCCACGGGGGCCACGGAGACTGCCACAGGTGCCATGGACACGGGCGGCGCCATCCCCTGGGCAATCGTCTGCGCAAGGGCGGCGGAGAGTGGCGTGATCTCCGGGTTGAGGTGGGGCGGGGGCGCGGTGGGCGGGGCAGCGTTGGAGGGAGGGGCAGTGGGGGCTCCGGTGGGGGCCACCAGGTCCTGCTGGGAGACTGGGCGGGGCTGGAGGCCGGCGCTGCTTAGCGTGGTGTGGGTCTGGGCTATGCTGTGATTGTACGAACTGACTGAGCCAACAGGGGGTGCCAGACTCTGCTCAGAGGGCGCCGGGGTGGAGGACAGCGTCATCACCTTCGCCTGGCTACGGAACTGGGCGTTCTGTTCCAATAGGACCTCGTTGGTGGCGATTAGATTTGAAACCTAACATGGGAGACATGAAACAGCAAGGCAGAGAAATAAGAAATACAGTAAAGACCAAGACACAGAAAGACAGCATCAGAATTACTTTTCATACCACAGCAAAGTTAGCTCCCCTAACCTTGACACACCCTGTAAAATGAATCTTAAGCAAAGCAAAGAATGAGGGGAAATGCTAAGGTAATCCACTGGTTTGCAAATTATACAGACCCTATAAACCACTCCTGAAAGCTAAAAAAAAAGACTGAAGTGATAACTGAGTGCTGAAGCAGATCAGGTTACCGCATTAAAATGGCAGGCCCACATCCATGTGTGAATATGGCTTTTCCCTATACTGCAAAGCATAGCAACTCATTGCTTCCCCGCCTATGGGCTACATTTGTGTACTTGCCTGTTTTTTCAGCTCCTCCACCCTCTTCCTCAACAAGGCGTTCTCCTCCTCTAGGAACCTGTACTCCAGGGGGCGAGGTGGCAGGGCGGCCTGCACTCCCAGCTCATAGTGCCCCCCGCCAACCCCGCCGTCGGCCAGTCGCAGCCCCTCCAAACGCCTCCGCTTCAGCTGCAGGGCCGTGTGGTCCACGGGGGCCTCCAGGGGCCCCGTCTCAAACAGCCCGCCGTCAAACAAGGGGTCGTACACCGAGCAGGGGCCCCTGTCAAACCGCCGTGGCCCCGGAGGCCCCATGGAGAGGCAGCCCCCTAAGCCGACGCCGCCGCCCCCACCTCCGCCCAACATGCCCTGATCCCTGCACCCCCCCAAACTTGGGCACCCCATCCCCATTCCCATCATGTTGCCCCCTCCCCCTCCCCCAACCATCCCCGAAATGCTCCCCCCGACCCCTCCACAGCCAACTCCCCCACCCCCGACACTGGCCATCCCGCCAACCCCGGGTCCCATGCCGCTGCCGACGCCAACCCTCGCCGGCTCATATTCGTAGTCCTTTTTCACGTGGCGGAACTTGCACTTGTTCCCTCGCTGGCACTCCCCCTTCAGGAAGTCCCTGCAGATGGGCACCTCGCCGCGGCTGAGAGGGAGGTCGGTCGGGGACAGGCCCATCCCGGCTGCCACTTTCCCCCTAAGCCGTAGCGGCAGCTCCCCGGTTTTCTTGTAGTAGTCCTCGTCCTCCTTGGAGCCATGGACGAAGCGGCAGTTGACGCGCGCGCACTCCTTGTTCTGGTGATCGTGGCAGAAGATGAACTCGTTCTTCTGCACCCCCAGGTCGGGGACTTCGTTGAAGTCCGGGTGTCTGAAGCGGCAGCGCTTCCCACGCTTGCACACGTTGCGCAGGAAGTCCCGGCAGATGCCGTCCAGGCCGAGGCCTGGGCCCAACCCCCCGCAGTTGCTCCCGTTCCCCAGTGCTGCACCCCCTCCCATCCCCCCCGACCCAGTGCCTACCCCTCCGCAAGACCCACCTCCTCCCCCTGAACCCCCTCTACCTTCCCCGACGCCCCCCACTAGGCCCGCCCCCGCGACCGCGTCTTCCCCAACGCCAACCGCACCGCTGCCTCCCCCACTGCCACCAGACAGGTAGGCGCTGTCACGGTCAGGCATGGCGCTTGGCCCTGCGCAGTGGGCACGCGGCGCACATGTGCGGTGTTTTGTCCGTCTGGTCTGTCCCTTTAAAGTTACGATAATTCAACTTCTGCTCCTGAGCACCTCCGTTCAACAACGTCTTCTGTCCAGGCACCTGCAGCGAATACACAGCAACACGACAAATCTGCAAATAACCCGCCACAGGGAAGAAAAAAAAAAAATCTGTACCGCAACGTCTGAGCGCCCGTATTTCCGGTTCCGTCGACGGTGCAATTAATGTAATATAGCTTTATCAAGACATACTCTTCACAAGGAACTAAATTAAACAAGTTTAACAGGTCTCAAGCAAGATATAAATCGCCAACTAAAATAAATGGCATCTGTCCCACCGAAACGAAAATCCCACTCTTTTATATAAATAGTATTTAAATTGCATTTGTTAGTGACATAGATTTATATTTACACTTCTAGCAAGCTAGTTAGCTACGGAAGTGAATCTATATTTTCGTGCTATTCCCTGCGAAGATGAGCTGTAAATAGTCAGCTGCTGAATGTCAATTGAAACTTGTACTTGCAGAATTTTCTTTAAAAGTAATATTCGATAAAAATTAACGTAAACAAGCCAAATTAGCCACTTAACTGTCTTAGATCAGGCAGAGCTATCAGTACCACAGTAAGTTACTTGTTAACTACCTTGTCAGGTATTTTGTGTACATTGTTGCACAAACAACCATGATTGATTGACTGCTTGATAAATAGCTCCCCTTAGCATTGTTCTTTTGAAAATATAATAGTGCATGGAAGGCTAGCTAATTTAAACACAGTTATAGCCAAGACGGTAACCACAGCTATGACTGTTATGTGGATACACATGTTAGCCAAGTAAACTCTATCCACATCTCTCAGGTGCAGTACAGCATGCCAAATAACCAACTGTTACCTGCAAGCAGCAAGAAAACTACAAATGCTCTAAAACTTGCTTTATTGTTTTTACCCATACTAAAAACGAGAAGCGGCAGCTACGTTACCAAGTAGTGCAGCTATTTCCTAAAATTCCGGCCTTTGAACGTTGTGATCCTTTGTAAATATCCTAGCGTTGCTAGCAAGCTAATTTAGCAAATATCAGCTATAGGTAACTCACCAGACTACTTACCCGCAATATACTAGTAATTTAACTAGGCAAAACATTATTTGTTCATTGGGCGAACAGTTGTTGATAATTTCGTCTCGATTACGTCCTTGTATTGTTATTTATCGCTAGACTGTCGTGCATTATGTCTAAATGAGACACTAGCCTGCTAACTACTGGCAAAACAGCAGTCTTGCAGCTGCAGGCCACAAAGCTAAGATCAACGAGAAACGTAGTAAATAAAAACACTTTCAAGACATGCTTCCTGGCCAGCATTAAAATGTTCAGCAAAAGATATATTACCAACTACAGACAGACTCCGGTACTGCACCTAACGTAGAACGAGGATCATTCATGGATACCGCCTCCCATGGATGCCAGTCCAAGTCCTTTTACTAATTTAGCACTGCGCAAGCGCGAACGCAACCAGTCCGCCTGTGCTGGGTGGCAACAGACGGCTCTCCTATTGGGAACCGGTTGTAAAACATCACCTGTGAAATTATATATACATACACATTATATATCTGACGATATATTCGCCATTAGGGAAAAAAATGTTTTTAGGCCTTTATAATAACCAGTCTGAGGTCAGGTCTCTGAGCCATTGTTTTATAGCAGTCTATGAAGGTCTGACAGTGTTGATTCTAGCATTTGGACACTATATAGCTGCTGAGAATGCAATGTAACCATCTATAGCTCAGGGTAATAAGACTCACATATGGACCAATCAGCCATAATATAAATAATTTAGCAGTCATGTTATAGCTATATTCAATTGTGTAAATTGTAACTTGATTTTGAAATACTGATGAGCAATATAAATAATAATTTGTTCCAAATATAAAAACCACCAGAGTTTCCACAATTACAAAATTATTTTAGTGCAAATGCTCAGACATGAGAAATTTTGCTCCATTATACTGTAAAGCTACAGAACTGAATTCTTCATGCTGCAAGCCTTTATGGGCAGGTTTCAATGCTATACTCCAAGGCTGGGTACAGTGACACAGATCAGTAGTGAGTGTATATTTCACTCCTTCAGAGGTGCATTAATTCAAATTACATAATCACATAACCCAAATAGTCTATAATATTGAGTCTGGTTTTTGGAAGACAAATATTTCTACACCTTCTTAATTCTCTATGCAATCATGAAAAGTAATACTGTACCTTGTTCAGCCAATTCCTTGGACTTGCAACCACATTCAGTGCTCCCAAATGGTAATTGCAACACATTTGTAGATTTACTGTCACTTGTGTTAGAATGTGTTGGTAAGCTTTGACTGACACTACTAAAGCAGGGTCAAAAATGTGAGAATTCCTATTGTTCAAATGTTATGTTCCCCAATAACAGACAGACCGGCCTAGATCACACATCCAAGGTCAAGAATATAGAAATGCATTACAGGAGGTTTACATTTAGTCTACCGATGGTCGGAATTCAGTCAAAACCTGTCACTATTTTGTATAATTTATCTTGGAAATACCCTATACTTTTGTATCACTGGTTTTTAAATCATGTTATTTCATGTGGAGGATTAAGGAGCCAAGCTACATGAAAACATTAAGGGTAAAATATCAGCCATTCACATTCTCCAAGAACATTTACCATTGTTTTGGGGAGGACTAACTGGCAATAAAAGCAACAAGGGAATTTAGCAGTAATATTACCCAAATATGGAAAAACATTTAAATGCTTTAGCAAGTTCCAAGCCTCAGCAATCGCATCATCAGCTCTGCATGACCACTGCTCTTGCTTCCCATTTTTAGAAGCTAAAGAAGCACTGGATGCAAGTAGCAGGAATAATTACACCCTTGTGGCTGCACATTCAGAGCTTTTCACCTACAACGCCCTTTGACCCCTTCCAAATGCTAACTCAAGGATAATGCTAGTCAGCCACCAATGAGCTAATTTGCTGCTAGCACAGCTAACTGGCTACCCAACTTACAACACATCTTACAATACACAGATGCACATGTGGCTACTGTTCATTTTGCCAAAAGCCCATTTGTCTCAGTTGTGAGGGTACCCTTTAATTCTGCCAAGATCACTTTCACCCAGTAGGAACCAAGCTTTCACACAAGACACCTTAAATTTAGATACTTCTGGGTTTAATGTTTTAATTAAACGGGTAAACCAGACATTAACTGCACAGAAACAGGAATGGTTTATAACCAAAAAACACGTTTATTTGAGGTCTTCCATATAAAGCAGCTGTGCTGGGAGAATGTGACAGTCCAGAGCGATCGCAACGGAACGCTGCGTCCGGGTTCTCCGATGCCGTCCGCACATCACAAATGACTGAGGACGAGGGACCCTGTTACAGCTGTCCTGAACGCAGCAGTGGATGGCAGAGGTGGCCTTTTTGGGGTGTCCTCCTAGTAGCCAGGGGCATGAAGAGCAGGGATCACCACAGCTGCAATGGAGGGGCCAGTTTACTTGGACCTCTGCCTCATCTTTCTCCTTTTACGCTTCAGCCTGCAAGGGGAAGGGCATGCTGGGATCAAATACAGCCACAACTACCTACAATGCACCTGGTGCATTTCACAAGGCAAAAAAATTAAAGCTGCACACACTAACTCTGACTCAATACATATCAAGTCAATTGCAAGGCAGCAGGGGTGCCTGACTAATCAAGAATCAAGTGCAGAGAGAGAAAACTAGCGGGCCCTGACGCTCTTCAGGATTAGCACAAGGTACATATGCAATGGGAACAGCTTAAAGGTGATCCACGAGTACATCTGATTGAACAACCGAATCTATTCTGGTAAAGCGCATTTGCAAGTAAAAAGTCTTCAGACATACAGAGAGCAATTGAATTCTTACAAAATGCCATTCACATGACAAGGCCCCTAAACTGAAGAATTTTTGACATTATGCGTCAATTTAAATAGGGAAAATGTCTTACCTACGCATGCGCTTCTTTCTCCACTGCAAAACAAAAACAATGTTAGCTGCAGTTGCAATTTAACATGGAAACAGCCCTAGGATCAAGGCAAACTACAGTTTCAAGCCAGTGGAATACTTATTATCTGTAGCCTTCAGATTTACTACTTGGATATGCGACTGCAAATGCTCTGTTCCAGGGCAGACAATGTACCTTACCCAACTTCAAGATTGGTTAAATTAATACACACCAAGTAATACTGGCAATATTAGCCCTATGCAGGTGACTGTCAAGACTTGGAAATGCGAGCTGCACGTGTAGCTAACCCTTAGCCACAACGAATACAAACAAGCATGGCTGACTCTACAACGATACAGCTTGCCAGTGCCAATGTAAATTTTGCTCATCCGGCTGTGATTTGCTAGGTTGTCAATCCATGAAAAAGAGCTTGACAGACATACTTTAATGTAAGGATAACAGCTCACGTCCCAAACGGACAGGCCACTATCAAATGACTGTATGTTAAGAAACCCACAAGCCTTGCTTTATGAGAGATGCAAGCAACTATTTTCCAGTAAGCTGGTCTATTCAGTTCTGATGACAACACTACAGTAGTGAAAGGCGGCAATTTTTACATTCGAGCTTGTGTAATGAGTTTTTTTTTTTGACAGGAGCACAAAATGGACGCCTTTCCGCATTGCTACCATGTAATCATTCGCTAACAAAGTAATATGCCTTTGATACTAAGGGCTTGTGATCACAAATATGAATTAATTACCTCGCTGGTAGGTCACTTTTTTGCACCTTTAACTATATAATTAATAAGCTTTGCAGTTGGTCGAGTGAATAACGCGCTCCGAAAGACCTGAACAGGGTTGCCGCATCACACATTAATATATATTAGTTTATGGGACCTTACCTTCGCTCTCATGGTGTGGAGATGGGCCTAGAAAAGGAAAAAACATACGCATTAATAGATATTGTGGATGCTTTATTAATTTGTAGGATTTATGTGGATACAATTGAGTGCACCACTATAAAATTTCGTTACCTTTGCAAGATGGCACAAACTCCAAGAGGACGTGACGAAAGAAGGGGCGGGTATTTAAGAAGCTGCGTACGTCATAAATACGACCCTTTACTTTGGCCTGCTGGGGATTGTAGTTTTTCCTTTGAGCGTCATTGAAAGTAGGAGTGCGGTGAAGAGGGCACATTGTTTCTCCATGGTGACTGTGTTCGTGTTAGTAGTTGTTCAGGTCATAGTTACATATTAGTTATAGTTTGAATATTTATCTGCTTGCTTGTTTCACACAGTACTTGGTTTACTAGCTGGCTCACAGTGTCAGCGAGAAACCACAAGAATTGGCCAGAATAAAAGTGTAATAAATCCTTAGCCCGGGACCTTGTCCTTTTGCTCAAGGATCAATCTGTCTGAATGTATTTCTAGTTCTCTGCAGACTTCAGAATGATCTGGGATTCCTGATGCCTCATTCTTGTAAATCATTGGCTCTAAATCTGAGGCATGTGGTCCAATTTGCATCATTTTGTGGCTTTATCCATGTTGAATATCATACTGCGACTTTATTTAATGAGAAATCCATTTTTCGGTGTTGAGAATTCCCAGAATGTTCACGTGACCACTCTGCCATGAGGTCAACTGATATGATCTTTTAGGCATTATGAGCTTTCTGAGCAATCCTAGTTCTCTAGCTACCGCAGACTAGCCAGGTTTTTATGGGATACCATTTTCAGAGTGAAAGTTACTTCTGTGTTCCGCATTGGTGGGGCAACTCCTGGTTGGGTGGGTGCCTGTCAACCCACGAAGCAACCAGCATAGCTGACATCATCATCCTCCAACAACATAGGCAGCATGTAATTGGAGGTGTGTCTGCAGTTGGAAAGAAGCGAGGTCTGGTTGTTGTGTGAATTGGCGGAGGTACATGTGACAGCATGCTCCTCCTGAGATGGCAGGAGAGGGTCACTGTGTTGGACTTAAAAGCTCATCTGAGTTTGGGTGGGAAAAACAAAAGAGAAAAAATCCTAAAATATACGACTGCGTTCACTTCCCTGTCATTTGTTACTTGGCCACACCTCAACACAGAGAACTCCTCCCATAGTCTCAGCTAAAATGGGTATGACCAGATGCTTCCAGGCATTTTCGTCACTGGCTTTTTGGGAATGCTCTCCTGCCTCTTCCTCTACCAAATGTAATGGTACACAGATTCTTCACCTCTGTTTATTTCTATTTTTGTACAAGATTTTTCATATTTTTTTTGGAAACGGTTAACTGTGATGCATGGAGGTGTGGGGGTGGAACACAGGCCAGCCTCTCTTCATTTGCCAGCACTAGGAAAGCATTGACCTTGCCTATAAGCACAGCTGAGGTTACCGCATTCATTGGGTCTGTTTATGAACGCCTCTTCTTTTGAGGACTGTATTCACATAAGTGACTAAATTTTCACCAGGTACTAAAGAGGAGAAAAGGAAACCAAAGAACAAAGGAACAAAGTTTGAGAACCTGGTACATATGGTGGCACCTGACCATCGCTGTCTAATCAATACAGAGCTGGGACCTGTGGTGTTGGATTGATTAATATATCCACAGCCCGTCTGCCCCCCTCCCCCTACATATCTCCCTCTACAGGCTGAGAAGGTGATCCTCATTCTCTGCACTCTTGTTTGGTTTTTAATGGATCCTGATTTTGACAGGGAGAGGAAGGCCTTCCCTCTCTCATGTCACATTGATAATCATCATGCCATTTCCAGGGGCTGCTGAAGCCACTGGTGCTGCGCGGCCTCATCCGCGGTGATGCGCTCAGTGGGGCTCCATCTGGATGGCACAGACACACAGGGGTCACATGGGGTCATCCACCAGGACACACAGTAGTGCTGTGCAACAACAGGCTATCCTGGGGGGGGGTATTCCACTAAGCGGGATAACGGAGTTAGCTGGGTAACAATTGTACATGTTATGAAGTAACTGGGCCCCTGATCTAATCAGATGTCATAGAATAAACATATTTACAAATGTTAGCCAACTAACTCTTTAAAACTGTTCTGTGGAATGGCCCCTATTGACCTGACAATAATATTCACGTTGTGTTTTTGTTATTGGTCAGATAAGGTGGGCCGGTCATGACACATACACAAAGCAGCGCCTCATGAAGTCCAGAAACATTGGATCTACACTCTTTAAAACTTTGGCCAGGTCCCTGGAGTTTGGCTGCCGTTTTGTGGCGTTCCTGGGCTGGCCTTCAGAATCTGTGCATATATAAGAGTCCATCAGCTGACTGCCAACATTTTATGACTACTGGTTGCAACAAACTGCTTAGTGGGTCCTATTTCTATCTAGCAGGAGTGTTTTAAGGTAGTTATATACAAGAGGCTCTGTGGCGCAATGGATAGCGCGTTGGACTTATAGTCAGGCACTGAGAGGTGATTCAAAGGTTGTGGGTTCGAGTCCCACCAGAGTCAATCTTTATCGGCTTTGAGTTGTAAGTTGCTCTGAGTGAAAAATGCCTATAATGTTGTACATTGTGGAAGTATGTGGTGAAGAATGTCATAACAGTGATATTAGGGGTGTGTTTTCAACCTGATTAGTCATGATGGTGTTCATTTCTTACCAAAAAATACCTTCTTCCTTGGTGCTGCTTGGATAATGTCATCTGGAGGCATTCCTAACACCTTAAACAGAAGAGTATGACATTGTGTCACTCATTCTCAAGCTGCAAGATGAGTATAAATGGCAGCTAGGGACAAGTACAACCAAGTGGTTTTGTAAAATGAGACCCAAGTTGAGTGTTTGGTTGGGCATGTAAAATGTTCATGAGTTTGTATTGCATGGGCCACCTCCTGCCTTTTCCATCCAATGAAACACTATCCTTATGGCTTAGTTGTGATACCACCAGAACTGAGTTTTGTTCGGAGCCCCAATCACTGCAAAGCTACCTCGAAGACTCTGTTACAAAAACAACTAAAGCAACACCAATCACATATTTCTCATGTAACTGGGTTCCCCCACTTACTATTCTCACTTACCATATATTCAGTTCGCAGAGAGCAACAAGACTGAAGAGTTTAGCCATCTTACGAAATTGTAAACTTCCAGCAATAGCCAGTAATGGCGCAGCTTGGATTCGGACTCGGGACTCAAAGCTGTATCACGAACATGTGCCTTTAGTCCATGTTCCAATAAAAGGCTCAGGTTTCGTTTGAAAAGAACAATTTATTTTGGTAAAGAAATTAACTGAATTCAGGACGGACTGTAATGAAGCACTGATGGAGATCGGCCCTCATTGGTGGTTAAACGGGTACTCTGGGATATGGGACATTGGCGAGGAGGTGGACACAGTACTGCTGCTTTACCTCTATGATGCAGGCGAGCTGATCCACCTCATTGATTCCAGAGAAGATGGGCGTGCCGGTGTGGAGCTCAGCCAGGATGCAGCCCAGACTCCAAATGTCAATGGCCGTGCCGAAGGTGAAGCCAAGAATCACTTCCGGGGCGCGGTAGAACCGTGTCTGGACATAGGTGTACCCCGCTGACAGACAGACACACGGGGAGAGGAAGAAAGATAAAAACAGAGAGACTGGGCTGGATCACTCAAAGCACCCACTTATAGTCATACAAGGTTTCTTACCTTTCTGGTGTTCATAGAAGCTGCACCCAAAGTCAGCCACCTTGATTTTTCCATGTTTTTTCTCTGATAGAAGGATGTTTTCCTTTCAGAGAAAAAGGAAGAGTTGATCTATAGACATCCCTTTTCATTTTGCTGTTTTTAAAGTTGCAGTTTTAGATATACAGGGGGTCCTCAACTTATGAACGAGTTCCATTCCTACGACTTGTCGTAAGTTGATTTTCGATGTAAGTCAGAATTTATACCTAAATTATACCATAAGTTAACACTTTAAGTCACTCACAATGTACACACAACACATAAAGGACATATAAAATACAGTAATTAAATGAAACAGAAATAAAAAAAGAGAGAGAACAATTTCTTATCTTTATTTCTGTGGTCATATTTACGAACCAAACCGCTTAGATTGAAACTAGGTTTTTTAAATAATTTATGGGAGTGCGTTGTAACCACGAAACGACGTAACTCGAGACCGTCGTAACCCGAGGACCCCTTGTAATAACAATTAAAAACAGTAGACCCTGTAAGGTCAGGCGTGGACAGCTACTGAGCCTGGAGAGTCATAGAGGTTGCTATGGAGCCAGGTGAAATGAGTTAACTGCATTCAACTACACTACCTGGCCATACAGTCATTGGTCAAACCAACACCCTGTGGCTCTCCAGGAACTGTGTGGTGTACCATGAGGGAAACCAGCTTTCGGTAACCCCCCAGATCTTATGAACCCTCCACCCCTCCATTTCTCCTCATTCCCAAGCCAATAAAAGAGAGTTCTACTGGCTTGAGGTCGCAGTGGATGATCTTCTGCTTGTGGAGCATCTGCAAGCTGGTGACTAGCGCGCTTGCATAGTGATGCGTCTGGGTCAAAGTGAAACCCTGGAAGTGGTTGTTCCTGATCAGTCTGTACAGGTCCATTCTACACAAATACATACATAGACATTTAATGCCTAGCAGTTTAAACTCTAAATGCAACTTTCTGCCTGTACAACACACAGGATGGTGTCTAAATAAAGGCCCTGGGGATTTAGACAGGAGAAGAAACCACTTAATGGTAACAGCATGGTGCCCACAAGAACTCTCCCTTTGTCGTTTTGAATGTAATGGTTTAGGTAGCTGAACTCCAGTAAAATAGTAAACATGGCCATAAAAAAGTTTGAAGCTTGGGACAGAACTCTGAAGGATGCCTTATCCCAGAGGTCCGATATTGGTACACTGTTCAAATCCCCCCCCCACCCCACCCATTCCCTGTGGACATGCTCACCCCTGGAGCTCAAAGACGATGCAGAGATGCTTCCGGAATGTCAAGTGCTCCTTCATGTGGATGACGTTGTAGCAGTTTGTTTCGTCTTCTCTCCGAACAATGTCTAGGATCTCCAGCTCCTTCAGGGCCAAGCGGTTGGCGCTGCAGCAGCACAAGCAAAAAAAATGAACAGGAAAGGAGCCAATACACAAATACATCCACAAACAAGCATCAAACTCTCTCCGGGCCGCTATATTAAAAAACAGCGACACACCTCCTCATTCTTGTGGTATACTAGTTGGTCAGGGGGCTTCTTGCCAATCATTAGACTTTAACCCTCTGATATCCAGCTCGAGCAAATGGAATACTCGGAAATATCTTTTAAAGACATGCTCTCATCACCTTTTCATGTTGTGAATGACCTTTACAGCCACCAGCTCTTTGGTTTTGTGATCTAGACATTTCATTACGAGTCCAAAGGATCCTTGCCCAAGCCTCTCTAGAATCTCAAAGCGGTAGGCGATGTGGTCGCGCAGTACCTGCAGAGACACAACGGTCAGAGAAATCCTTTCAAACTCATGTTGATCTGACCAGCAAAGGAATTGACTTTGTGACCTCCCCAACAAAAGAATTTATCTAAAGGAAGAACTTTTCCCCCAACGGAAGATAAAAGTATGCTTGGTGGACCCTCCATCGCAATGGCTGTGAGACTAACTTTTTTACTGTGCCAAAAGTCAGGTTCTGTGACATAAAAGTGTTATTCTGTTTAGTTGCTTTGTTGTACCAACTATTGTATGCCATTGCATAAAGATGGTGCCGTGGATGGAAGTGTTGCTTCAGATGTCACACCATGATGTCAACCAATGTCCCATGAGGCAGCGGAAAAGAGGTACATGCCACCAAACACATACTGGGCATCATTCAGCTTACTAGTTTATTAATACATTAATGTCAACTAGATAAACAGGTCACAGTATGGGCGGTATTGGTCATATCTCAGCAGTGTCTTTTGAAATTTGCACTATGGATCTATGAAGTTGTAAACCAGTCAAACTATGACATCGTAAACAGTCAAAGCCACTCGGGATTTGTGGTAGGGTTATGCTTCCCTTAGTGATATTACCGGAGTGTAGATGCCCTTTGCGTCGTCATAGTGAGAGCTGGAGTCCTCCTCGGAGTTCTCGGGCGGCTCCTTTTTTTCGGCCCCCAGGCCCAGGTACCAGATCTCAGTGAAATCCAGGATCTCCTTCTGCTCCCATCTGGTCAGCTTGTCCTGGAAGTACTTAAGAGCCTCTACAGAGGGGAGGACAAAGGTGAGATGGGCTAACATGGAACACGGACACTCACTACATAACCAAAGAATCCCCACTGTAATGCTGTGTTCGCATGGAAAGAGACAAAGCATATTGTGGAATGACAGTAAACAGCGAAAAACGGTCAATGGCAAGACAGAATTGCACACCAATCTGACGTCTACTGCCTCACATATGAATGCAGCAATACTGTCAACCACTGAGGCTTATGCAAACCTGTACGACTGGAACTGGCAGATTGAACACTGACAGCATTGCCACTGCTGTGCTCTTTGCCCAGATACTAGGCGCCTTTCATGCTCAATGCCCCCTACCTCTGCCCCCTCATCTAAGAGCACGTATCCCACTGATGTCAATCACACTTCTATAACTACTGCCCTACATGGCAACCAGTTTGTGGGACTTTTGTGTCTGTTGCTCTTCCTACAGTATCTATTGCCCAATCCACAGGTCCATGACCACACCCCCACACATGGAACCCCACCCCCTTCCAGCTACCCTTTAACCCTCAAAATACCTGCCGGTGTTAAGGGAAGAGTAAGGCGCCTCCAGACTCCGGTCTTCTTCTCTGGCTTGTTGGGGATGCTTTTCATATCCTCTGAGGGCTTTAACTGGGTGCTGCCCTTTGACTTCTCCTTCTGTTAAGATAAAATGTCAAGAGGCCAGCCATTGCATCAGTTGTTCTCCTCAGGGGCCCTTTAGTCGGAAATATTATCCCACATACTTAAGATATGTTGAAACAGGAGGTGTCAGATGCCTGAAGATCACTGGACCAAAGTACCTACATGACAGTAAACACTGAAACAGGATCTCAGAACTCACCTGGCCAGCTGGCCTGCTGCTCTCCACTGCTTTCTTCCTTATATCGGGTAGAAGACCACACTTCAGCTGGAGGAGCTTGGGGTTGTTCATCATGGCCACCACCTGTCTAGCTGTTACCTGTCTAGCTTGTGCCTGTGCCTGGGCAACGGTGCCCACATCTTTGCCAGCCTTCTCAAGCGAACAAAAGAAAAAATTATGATTAAGGAAAACAAGAAAATAGAAAAAGTCATGAAACAAAACAAGGTTAGACCAGACAATATAACGCACTCTGCATTTGGGTTTGTACTCTGGCCTGGTACCTTCTACACCTAAATCATCTCCTATGCCCAAGATTGGATTTTTTGATACACTCATTCCACCAAAGTATATCCATGTTAAATTTAACATGGTTAACATGGTTTAGTGCTAAATGTATTTATATAGTCCATCACTGAACATTCCATGAACTATTGTGTATGAAATAGTCAAGGATCAAATTTGTAAGGATAGCCCCTTCACTATTTAATGAGAACCTACAACAACTGCTGCAGCTGCAACTGTTGCTAGCAAGCTAATTATCACATAATCTGTATTGCTAGTAAAACATGAGCATCTTGCTAATTTTTGTCATCATTTTTAATAATGACACTTTGCTGTCCAATCTTTCAAAAACTGGTTGAATGGGATAAAACATGTCAACAATACATACACCTATGCAAGTATCGGTTGCTAGCTGGACTGTGATATTTTCCAAGATAATGCAACCCTTAAAGAATAACCACACAAATTTTTTGATATCTAACTTTACAGTAATAGCTCAAAGGGTATTTGAAGAGATACTGTATATGCGACTAAAAAGACACTGATTTAGTAAATGAAAGACTCATGTCTTGTACAATATGTAGTAATCATACCTTTACTTAGTAGTTTTTGTAATTCATGTCTGTGTAAGGGATGTATCCAACCCAATATCCTATCAAAATAATATTTTATAGTTACAATATTCCTGTAATATGGACCAAGATTATCTCCAAATCAACTTATTTACGTTGTTAACGTTAACACTGTCTCTCCAAATGTTCTGGAAGGGACAAGTGATGGAGTTAGGGTGGGGTTCCCCTGCTGTAGAAGACTGATTTGGCTTGTCTTTGTGAAAAAAGAAAAATATAAATGGTTAGACAAAGACAAAGAAGAGAAAATGTATCTGACTCTAGATCTGATCTGATAACTTTAAAAATACTTTGACTAAGACTTGTTATGGTATGAATTATATACTGGACAGAGACCCACGGGACTGTACCACCTGGTCAGTCTGTTGGCTTTTCTCCACCATCTTCTTCCCGATTTCAGGTTGGGTGCTGCATCTCAGGGGGTGGGTCTTTGCATTGTTGAACATCGGCGTCACCTGCTGGACAGGTAAGTGCATGTGCGATATGCCTGTGGCCAAACAAGTCCTCTACAGGGAGAGAGGAGGGACAAAAGGCAAAATGGGACAGACACAACCAAAGAGATCACAGGAGTGATTATTTATCGAGGATAACAGAAAGTGAGGCTTTAGAGTCTATGGCTGAATCCGAAATAGAGCATTTTACCATCTCAATGACATAATTTCTGCGGTATCGCTGCTGGAAGTGTAATGTGAACTGCATCCCAATAATTAGTCATCATGCCATTGAATGGTCCACTGTGCCCTCTATATACTCTCAGTAATGACAAGGAATTGCTGCCATGTGACAATAGAAAACCTCAAAGCATCTACAAGCAGTGTCAATGCAACTGAAGAAGTAATGGCCAAAATTAACCCCACCGAGAACACCTCCAATTAGATGTTTATAGCTAGCTAATTATCATATAGTAGTTGAGTGGTCCATTTGGGATTCAGCCCTCATCGTTTTTACCAGTGCAAGGCACTTTTATGGTGCAGTCTACATGGCACTGTGGGAGATGGTCCATTGTATCCTGTGCACTAGAGCAGGACAATATGAGAGATGCAGTCAGTGGTATCCTGTATGTTACTGCAAGGCACTATAGGGGAAGCAGTTTGTGGAATCCTGTTCACTACTGCATAGCACTGTGGGAGATGTAGTCTCTAGCATCCTGTGCACTAGTGCAAGGCAATGTGGGAGATGTATGCTGTGTACTTATGCATAATGTATCTCTCCCATTGAGCTGTGAGTAGAGGGATGGGGGGTTTGGGCCTGTGTCCTGTTTTCTTATTTCAGGGCATCGATAGAGTTTTTGGGGAACTTGCTTGTAGTACCATGCACTGTGGAGTGTGTGTGTGTGTGAGAGAGAGAGAGTGCAATGTAGGAGCTGGGGAAGGAGCCTATGGGTAAGGTCAGAATCTTTACAGTGAACTACACCAGTAATGAAGGGCCTAGCTCTTATAGCTTATTATGCAGTTTAACGTGTATCAGCACCAATTTCACCTGACGCATCTGGTGTCTGCTCTCCATCGCCTTCTTGATGATGTTAGACTGCAGGATGAATTGTGGGCACAGGAACTTTGCGCTCTGCAGTCCTATATTCACCCGCGCCACAGGTGTTTGCGTTTGGGTCGTGGCATTTGCCATGGTGTCAGGCTTCTACAAGAACAAGGGACCGAGATTATAGGAGAGGTGTGTGACAAATCTCTTTCATGACATTGCTTCTATAACTAGGAAGAGTGTCATTGTGTTTGAAGGGTTTCAATAGCCCTCTTGGTGTAGTACAATGGGGGTCCCCAAACCTGGTCTTGAACAAAATTTGATTTTTGATTTCACCCTAAAACTAAGATATCAGGAGTGTTGAGTGAACTGTATTGTTTTTCCTCTGTACTGCTGGCTAGCTATCTGTCTCATATCACACATATCAGTGAAATCAAATTTGGTTTGAGCTGTGGATTGGGGTGGGGGGGTGGGGGGGTGGGAGGGCTGAGGTGGCCAAGACCACATGCATGAGCAGGTGGACAGGATGAGTGCTTACTGGTCTTTGACATTTGTTACAGTCATTCTTGTCCTTAAAAACCTTCTTCTCCATTACCTCCTCTCTGTTAATATAATGAATACATAATTATTTATGTGAAATTGTTTTTATCATTTACTAACAGTTGAATAATGTAGTCTTGAATTAATAGCATGCAAAATTGGTCAGTTGTTTTTCATGGTATTTTGTGGAGAACAGAACTTTTCAGACAGAGAACCTCATCTTTAGCCTATATTACTTGATTTGTGAAAACAGCCTAATTACAGCGGTGTTCAAATATGGGCCTAACTTAAAACAAGAATACATAACAATAGGCTGTAGGATATGACGTTATAATAATAACAACACATATACGCCTCTGTAACCATACAGAGAATTGGGGAGATTGCGGGATACGTTGCGTTTACCCTGGTTCGCGTTTAATGGTGAAACAAGTTCTGAGCTTACCGCCTCTAAGTAAACCGGCGTTGGGAGTTCATGGCTGGGAAGACTGGTTCAAGGAGAGGACCAAAGCAGACTGACGGATGTGTAGTCGATCCTCCGCTCCTTCACCAATATGAAACGACTGTGATGTCATAATGAATTGGACCGAACTGCGCCATGAATCAGAAGTTTACTCTGAAACGTTTACATGTCAGGCGACGTCGAATACACCGAGTCATGAGCCACTGCAAACTGATAGTGACACCTGTTTAAAGGCAATCACAAACAAACAAATGACACATGACATCAGGGGACAAATACTGGGAACTGATTGAAAAACTATCATAATGCACTTCACTGAATTGGAGTTTTAAGCGGAACAGTTAACGGATTTTAGAAGCATAGATTATTGACAGTCTTGTTGACTACAAAATAAGTTGTAAATTAATGTGACCCTCAACAATGTGTCAGGACACTGTCCCTAAGTAGGCTAGCTAAGTTGATGTCGGTCTATGACTTACAATGCTACTTTGATTGTTATAATTACGTATTGTATTCGAGGGAATAGCGTAATGCAGTCGAGTGATATAGCCAGTTGTAACTGGAATTATTTTTTTTGGATAACAAACAGTGTTTTAGATCAGTTTGATAAAGACTGCCTATGAAGCAGGCTAGAAATTTGTCGGTTCGCTCTGCATCGTTCCTCTGTAAACATGAAGAATAAACTAGTTAAAATGTGATTCATGAGCTTATAATAAAATAACAAACACATGGACATAAGTCTGCAAAGATTGTTTGAGCCAAAACATATTGGCTATATTAAGGATGGCAGAGCAAAAAGAGCATGGTTTTTCATAGTTAATTAGGCTATATAAGGATTTAAGAAAATTGACGTTTTAGACAGCCTTGTGGCCAATTCAATGAATTGCTATTGTACTGCCGGCTACCGGTTATTTTATTCATGTTGAATTTGTTTATTTCATATTATTCCACAGAAGCAATGGAACAATTATTATGGATGAAGATAAATTGTTAAGATTTCCGCGCAGTCTAATAAGACTTGTTATAATTTACAGTAACGGCTGATATTTTGTCTTTTGCAAACAGTAATCCAGAAATCGGCTTCTCTGCGGTT
Organism: Albula glossodonta; assembly: GCA_019788955.1. Classification (NCBI taxonomy): domain Eukaryota; kingdom Metazoa; phylum Chordata; class Actinopteri; order Albuliformes; family Albulidae; genus Albula; species Albula glossodonta. Next base: position 26,670,336 of record JAFBMS010000004.1, on the reverse strand, counting down.
ATTTTAAAATTTGTTGTCCATGTTGGCAGTATCGCAACATTTGAATAGTCTAGTTCATAATGACACAGTTGAAGCGTGATTACTGAAACCCCCAACCAGGTCTCTTGAAAGTAGCTCCATAACATCATATTGATATTCTTTTTGTGCCTCTGATGTTGATGCTACTTGAAGAAACTAAATCACAATTACAAAAGCAATGAGACAGGTGAGTCATAATGAATGACAATGAGCAGTTTGATATGCGAGTTTCCCAAGCAACATGGGGCAACTAACAGAGATCAAAAGAGGACTAATTGTCAGTACTCAAATTTCAGGTACATCAGCATCAAAAAGTGAAAAGTAATTTAATGCTGCAAGGGAAACCGCATCCAGCGTCTTTTTCCTCCTAAAACATGCAGCCATCACCCAAAACGCTGCAGCGATGGCATTATGAGGTAGGACATCAGGGTCTTTATTCACTGGGGTTGCTGGCTGTCTCAGTGGTTGCTAGACGCTGGTGGTGGCTGCTCCAATTCCATCACATTTGCACATGAAACAGCAAATGGAATTTATTTTCCATGTTGTGGTCTACTCTGAAAATTTATTTTTTGCTGTTTACCATATGGCAGAAGTCACATTTTTAACTTGAACCCATTCAGAGGTTAGTGAGGACTTCAGTGCAAAACAAAAAAAGATTTTATCCTACAAACTATTATTTTTCTGCCTCATTGCCTTTTTAATCATTTTTCAGTTCTTGGCTTCGGGCAGAGCACAATCAAAAATATGTAAACATCTCTTAAGCCATTATTGGCAGCTGCTCCAATTCCAACACATTGGGACTTACATGGAATTCATTTTTCATATAGATTTTTTATAATCAGAATAAGATGTAGACTGTTTTGCTGTTAACCATATGGCAGAAGCCACATTTTAACCCTGACCCATTTAGGGGATTGACAAGACTTGTCAAAATTAATACATCCTGAAGAGATGTTTTTGTAGTTAACTATAATTTTTTTGCCTCAACGGCTATCACTGTTCAATTTTTTTCTAAGGGTACAAAATTGTAAAAACTCTAAAGAATCAACCATACAAACCTGGATCAACCACACACCCTTTCAAACAAAAGCCACACAGTATATGTTTGATATTATTATAAAGTTTATTTAATTTTTTTTTTGGTTTTCTGCAAAGAACAAAAACTAACAAAAACATGGGGCAAGCGGCTCTAAGGGGCAGTTCCAGCACAAAGCCTCCGTTACCCGGGATATTCCACAAAAACAGTGTGTCTGGACCAGAGGTTAACTTATGACAGAGAGACACCAACCCCCTCAAAATGAAATGACTGTATGTTTTATTTACTGGCCCGTTGTACCACTTCCTGGTCTAGGTTACAGTACATGGGGAAACCCAAGTAGTACAACATCACTTCTGACACCTGTCAAATGTCAGGCAGTCATGACAGCGATTGTGTCTACCATAAAGGGACTCGAAATCACATTTTTCTAGTTGCTTTATTTTGTATTTACAGAGTTTTTTTTCTTGCCTTAATTTAGTTGTTTGTTCACAGCAGTACCTAAGACATGTTCCAGTAAGTACAAGGTAGGAAGGTGTTGGGTGTTACCCATTTGTATAAAAGGAGTGACCAAAACCAACACACAGGCTTTCCAGTTCCTTTACCTACTACCTAACTCTGTTGTATACTTTCATTTGGTTTAATACTGTACTGAGTGTGTCCATGAATGACATTGCCTGCTACCTCCATCAGATACACAAAAAAAGGCAAAGCACTTCCCAACATGTATGCTTATCTCAGAGACTCCCTGCCCTCATTGTGATCTGTGCACGATAAACAAGATCCTCTTTAACGGCAATAAAATGGTCCTTAACAGGAGTCCACCACTTCGGCAACAGGCTGTGAGCGACCGGTCACGTGGTCACTCGTGTTACTAAGGTCGCCAGCTTGTCGACTCGCCACCCGAGTTGTACATCATGAATGAAAACTCTAAACAATCGGAGGCCCCCAAACTCCAATCGGGTGCTTCAGTCCAGAAAATGTGAGAAAAGACTAGGGTTCCCAAAAATGAACAGGTTTGTGTTAATTATTACACTGGGGAGGGCTATGCACCAGATTAAAGAGTGGGACCCTTTAAAGAAAACAGGAAAAATAAGAGAAAAATTCATGGAGGGAAGCAAAGAGAAACTCCCAGGATAGGTCTGCAAATTCGTACAGACTGAAAAAATGGCACAAGATAGGGGAGAAACTTAGAATGTCAAAGAAAATGTCTGCCCCAACAGGGAAATGGGAGGGGGTGGCAGTTACCGAGACGCACCCTGTTCTGTTTGTGTGCCCTTACAAGAATGGCAACTGTGAAAGAGCTGTGTTGGACTCAGTGGACGGTGTCATCACCCCCCCCCCACCCCCATGTTTTCTCAGTGGGGGGTCTTTTGTCGAATCAAACCTCGAATCTCACCCAAGGTTCCAATAGAAGAAACGGAACCAGCCACATCCATTCCTTCAAAATGGCTCCAGCACGCTACTGTCAGTCTGAAGAGTAATTCTTGATTACTAATTATGCAGTTATACCACAATAATGTCAGTCAGTATTTGCAGGATGATCTGGTTAACAGAATCTAACTAATAGTCCCTGTCGACAAATTATGAACATGCTTGGGATTCATATTTCTTCAACCTTCAGATTGGAGATTTACAGCACACCATTGCAAAGTACCGCACCATCACTTTCCAGACTGGGAAAATGGGTGAGTCAATGGCAGTAACGGTGCATTAATGTAGAAATATGGGCAAGAAATCTTTTTTTTTTTTTTTTTTTAGACTTGGTCAGGTTAGCTGAAAGATTCAGATGTCAGACTCCTTTTGGTTAAAAAAAGAAAAGTGTCCAACTGTAACCCTATTCTAAGGGCCAGTAGGCTTTACAGTGAGGACAATTAGATTTCATCTTTACAGTTTCTGTTGTATGGGGCGGTGGCAGTGTGTGTGCAAGTGTGTATGTATGTGTGCGAGAGAGAGTGAGGGAGGTGTCTATTCCGCCGCCTCGGCCTCCTCCATTGGTTGGCCTGAGGCATTTTCTGCGTTCTTGGAAGCCTGAAAAGAAGAGGATGGAGATTGGGTGTGGGGGTGGTTTGAACATTTCAAGACTGTCTCACAACATCACATCACTTCTGAGTTTGTTTTAATTTATCGGCATTTAGTGGGCGCGATCATCCAGAGCTAACAAGCCCAGCTCCCTTACCGTTATACTACCCTTCACACTCAAAACAGCACAACCCAAACCAACCCATACCCAAAACACACATCCCTTTTCTGCTCCATAGCTCCTGTATTTGGTTAATTATGCTAGAAATTACTTTGCGATTATGCAATTTTAAAAATTCCAAAGGAGTAAATAAAATGCGAGACGGACAGCGTACCTTCTTTTTCTTTTTCTTCTGCGTCTTGCGGCTGGCAGAGCTCTGTAGCAGGGCCTATGGGAGAGAGGAGGTTTAAAATGGTACCAATGAGTAGGCGTCTCAAGTGAGAAGTGTTCAAGATTCGACTGTGCCCCATACACAAATTAAGCTGATGAACAGCGGCTATTTAAAGGAGGGCAAAAACTCCCCCGCACACTTAGAAACCTTCTTTGCATCTCCCTGCTCCAAATAACTCTCCACTTGGATGCCAGTAAACAGCTTCTACAGATTACATCTGATGTCCACATCCATGGGGAAGTGTTTTTTTTTTTTTTGCTAAAATGGTACCCTGCTTCCTCTGGGCCCACAATGCCTTGCGGTGACAGCTCCATAGTGTCAGCCCCTCACCTTCAGCTCTGGGTCCTGCACCTCGTGTTCGGACTTGTACAGCTCCGGCTCGAAGGGCCCGCTGGTGATCCGCATGGGCCCGTTGGCCATCAGCAGGACTGTGAACTTGAACTGGGCCACAAACTCGCCTGAGGGGGAAAACGACACAAAACAACAGTCGACACAAAACTCACATTATGCTAATGCCTGAATTAAGTGCATCATTACCATGATTAATAAAGCGCATAGCTCACAATCTTCAGCGGTCCAAAAACTGAAGCTGAATACTAGTTTATATTCTGGTTTTTATTACTAGGTAGCTAAGTGCATAGGAAACCTACTGATTTTTGTGGTGTTAAATTCCTCTCCCCTGCCCTGAATAAGGACATTCCGCATGAAGGCAAAACATCCATACATTTCACGTTTGAGAGGAAGGAATGATTTTTTTGGGTCTATATTTAATAATTGTGTAATAAACCATCATTATAAAATTTTGATCAAAATAGCTTTTTATGGCATACCCGTACAGTGTCCTGGTGCACGATTTAGCTGGGGTGTAAATGTCAAATACATCCAAATACAAGACCATTCCTGTTAATCTAAACTGCATCTACTATCGCATCTGTCATTATATCACCTTATAGACCATAATTCCATAATGTAATCTTTGTTCGTGTTTTATAGTTGTGTGGTTTTGGTCATCAGCCCAATAGCTCTAAGGTAAAGTGCACAAATGGTCAACACCTAGCTGACCAAAGGTGCTTCGTATATCTGTGACCGTGTGGGTGCTGTTGCCTCACTCTCTTTCTCGTGGAGCACATTGAAGGGTTGTAGCAGCTCATGTTTGGCACACTCCACCACGCCCAGCCGAGCCTTGCCCTCATCCTCAAACGCTCTGAAAGGAACGGAGAGAGGGGACGGTGAGGACAACGACAACTAATCAACATGTTTACTGGGGGAATTCAGGTGGGGTGGTTGTGCCCTTGCCCCTTAGCCATGATGCTACACCCCTGCCCCCACTTGACAACTCCAAGAGAGGAGTCGCAGGAGTGATACCGAAGGATGGCAGGAAGTCTGTAAAATCAAAAAGTACCTGAGAGTGAAGGGCATGGTGTCAAATCGTCGCTCTACTTCGCTGAAGAAGATGCGAGACGTCTTCATCTTCAGTCCGTACTGTTTGCTGGGGTCCCGCTTGTAGATGGTGGTCCTTTGACCAGCGTCCCGTGCCTAGGGTCGAATGGAATAAAGTGTTATTCAGCAGCATGGTGGTAGCATGTCTTTTCAGTGAGGTCCTGAGTCTCTGTGACCTTCAAGTCATTTCACTTTGGTTAACACCTTAAGCACTATTGTTTCCTTTCATCTTGGGTGTCCATGGGGTTTGTTTGTGTGTTGGAGGAGCATTTCCAAGTGAAGTGGAGGTTAGGCCTAACTGAAACGGAACAGAATACGGCCAGTTTGAAAGACAGGGTGAACATTAAGACATACTACCTTAATGTGTTACCATAGTGAAACGTCCCCAGAAAAAAATGATGGCACATCCCACAAAGAAATGTGCCCTGGGGAAACTCGCAACACCAACCACCTCAATCTGGCCACTCTTTAACCTCCGTCTTGACCGTTAAATCTCAGTTGATATGTTTTGGGAATTTTTTAATCGATTAAGTCCATAACTGGTGGAAATGTGGACACCTGGACACTGAAACTAAGCGGTCTGCTAGTTAATGAAAAATTCCCAAAAAAGCACATGGCTTTCAGCCAAACCTGCATCAAGTTAAAATGAGTAAAGGAAACTACTACGGTACAATTTAAATACATTCAACAACTAGACAAGGCAACCACTGGCTCAGCTTTAAGAAGAATCATAGGACTTGATATGCGGTGCGTGGCTGAGGCACTGATGGTTAAAATGAATTTTCACAAAATCCTGTCTGAGTGCAGCTACACCCTACTCAGAACTATTCAAAAATGACATTCTCTCCAAAGACAATGATTTATGCCTAACCATTAAGTCACTGTTGCTGAACGGTAGCTTCTCTCATTCTGACTCATTAAAACCTCACCCTACCCATCTCTAGGCAGAGAGCGATTGCTTACCTTCCCTTCTCCGGTGCTGACGAGCACATCGACCGCGTAAACCTCGTGCACCTCAAACTCGGCCGTCTCATGGTCCTTCCTGTGGACAGACATTGGTAGATCAGCTGACTGCAACAATGGAAAACCGACCCCTGTGCGATTAGCATCAGATGACGACGGTTTTATTTTTTTAAATGATATGCAGCAGATCGTTCCATGGGAATTTGATAGTGACGTGTCAAAAAATCACATACAGGTACTGCATTACTTAAAAAATAAGAACTAAATAAAAAAATAAGAGAGAAATAACAATGGAAAGTCTTCAGGGTTGAACCCTGTGGCTGCTCGCTTACTTTTGCTGCTCCGTTGGATTCTGGATGATGGTTTTCTCACCATCGATAATGTGCTGCTTCAGCTGATGGGACAGCATCCCTGAAAAACAAACACGGGGGACTGTCAGGAAAACCCCAAAAATGACACTAAAAAAAACAAAAGTAACAGCTGGAGCTTCAGGGACGCACCTTCGATGGGTGTGCATTTGAACGACTGGGCGATTGTGTTCCACGCCTTCGTCACCTGTGTGTTCTGGGGGAGGGCAAGACAGGGAGACAGGAAGAGTGACGGGGAAATTAGATTTCATTAGGCCATACTGTCTTGTTTTGCAGAAATCTGGTTTGCATCTCAAACTGTTTTGCTTTCACAGTGCAGACAAAACACTTCAATAGGACAGACAATACAAACAATGGCTGGAATGCAGATGAAGAGAGGGAGCCGCAACAGCAATGATCCAATTCTCTGATAACCTCGTTGAGAACGATAAATCGAGCCAACCTGGTGGTCTAAAATCCCTCACCCTCCATCTCTGGGCTCTGTTCATGCCTGGTTAGCAGGTGGGACCAGACACAAGGGATACCTAGTTGCCAGGTTTGACTGATCACAGGGCATACCTGGTTGCCAGGTTTGACTAATCACAGGGCATACCTGGTTGCCGGGCTTCACCAATCGGAGGGCAGCCTCGGCGCAGAGGTGGGCGGCCTTGATGACATCTGCTTTCCGGCCCGTCACTGGGGCCTCCTGCAGGGACAGGAAAGAAGCAGCTTAGAAAAAAAAAAAAAAAAAAAAAAAAAACAGTCAGCAGCCACGAGCAACACAATCCTTAAGGGAAAAAGAAATACAAAGAGTAATGGACTGTGGTTTATCTCCAGGGCAACAGAAGGGTCGGTAGACACACAATTTAAAATACGGCTGCGAACAGCAATGAGGGTAACACAGCGTTACCGGGAGACCATGTAGCGGCTGCTGTGGGTCAATTTGTACCATTTTTTTCTGTGGCGCTCATGGTAGTGCACTACTTTCCATCTAAAAGATCAATGAACGAGTGCAGCAATTGTTGGGGGAGGTTACAGTTTCATAAATCAAATACATATAAGAAGGGACATAATTAGACACACAGTGTACATTTAAAATAATGGAGGCATTACTGCCAGTCCAGATGTCCTGACAGACCCTTTCTTACACTACCACACCTTAGAAGTGCCGCATGGAGGGGCCCGTAGGTTGAGTCACACACTTAGACATTCGTTTCAGAAGCAAGCATAAGCCTCGCACCTGGGTGTTCAAATCCCACCCACATCAATGCGCAGCTCATAACTTTGGCTTCAACATACTGGGAAGATAGGATGAGAAGCATTCTTTGTTACAATAATAGTCCGCTATATGAACTAGCAGCACCTACCTTAGATGCTCCAACAACAAAGCTGTGAGCCACGTTAGCAATGAAGCCATCGACATGCACTCCCAGATCGCTGTACAAAAACAGGACGGTGGGAGAGAACAATTAAAAATACATTATTAATGAGAACATTCGAATAACAATTTCTGTAGGTAAAACTGAATGGGTTCATTAAATCAGTGTGAAAGAATACCATACTTTACAGCACCCCTTAGTTATTTAGGAGGCTAATTTCAGAGCGAAGTAACCTGACCACCTTTACAGCCTGAAAGCACTGATTTGGGTCCACATGTTACCATTACCCAAGGCAACTGTACAATTTATTGTTCCCACATAAATTTTAAATGAGCTCAGACGTTGAATGAAAGCGGTTTTTACGCAGAAAGAGCAATGGTGCCTACATTTTAACCAGGTCTCCCTCCTTGAGCACGTAGTCAGGGTCACTCTTCAGAGGCGAGAAATGGCAGACGCAGTTATTGACCGAGACGCTGGTGGGGAAAGCGATACCTGAACAGACAAAAATGAAAAATCACACCGGCCTTTAAAATCTGCACAATTTTATAAAATTTATATTTTGCAGTGGCATGTGCTGTGTTTGCTGAAATGTAATGCTTACCTCAGTAAATTAACCAAGTAACTTAAAAATAACACTTTGCTTAGCGAATGAACGTAAGATGGTGATGCAAGACTCTTGCCTCTCACCTTTCTTCATTTCTTTTTCCTTTTTGAAGATCTTTCCGGTCTCTGCCATTATGAGGGAGTCACCCTGCTCACAGAGAGACAAGACGGACACGCCAACCTTGGCGGCCTCCACCACGGCTCTCAAAGCCTCTATGTATTGAAGAAATAAGAAACAAGGAAGTGTTGAGGTGGGGGATTGGAGGTTGACAGAGAGGTAAAAATGTACCAACAACACTTTCACTGATACAAGGTATCTAAACTGAAATGTAATGTACAATGAACAACAATATTTCAACTAAATGAGACTGATGTGAAATAAGGCTATAAAAACTGTGCCAATCACAATTTTATATACCACCCTAATTTATTAGTGACGACATGTCGGCTTATTTTAATATTTTGCCAGAAACAAAACAACAAATCTAATTTCCATTTTTGTTACAAGTTGGGCACAAGTGGGACAACCATGCGGTCACAGTCAGTGAGACTGTTGCTAGAAATAGCTTTATGCCCAAATTACAATGGCTATGACGTCATACATATGACCACAAGGGCCCTGTCAGCGTTTTAGGAGTCCAACTATAGTAACTATAGTACAAGTTAAAAAAAAAAAAAAAAAAAAAGTGTACAAAACATGCCAGCAAGGGTACCCGTTAAAAACAAAAACAACAATGAAAGCTACAGTGACTCAATTTGTTTCAACTGGCCTTTGTCAGAAGCCAACTTGTCGAGCTATAACGTTTTTAAAAAGCTAGTTTGACAGGCTAGCACGTCCTTACTAACGTCACGTAGCAAAGCTAGCTAGCAACATGTCACAGCAATGTATCCGAGTTCACATAGGTACCATTTGCAAGTCATTGCCCATGTTAGCGTGATACATGTGAAATGACAGACACTGAAATGGACAGACCTCGTCCGTCAACTGAGACCTGAAGTGAACCCAAGTATGCAAGCTCACCAACGAGTGACTTATATTGTAATGTTAGTAATAATTAGATTTATTGGAAGCTTAAAAGAAGCTGTATATATCATGTTTTTTTTAAAGTTGCGTCTCCATCTTTATATCTTTATCTCTATTCATACACATTCAGACATGGCCAGTTTGGTTGGTATTCAATTATTCAATATTTGCGTGTGTGTATATATAGACTCAATTGTAAATAAATATATATTTATAATTTATGAATTAATATGCATGATACACATTTTTAATGTAAGAAAGGTTTTCACTTTTTATACCTTCCTTACCCTTAGCCATGTCAACGTAGCCCAACGTGATGTCAAACTCAGTGTAATTTATTTATCAATGCTTAATTACTCATAATATTAGCAAGCCCAACATTACCTGGCTTGTCAAATGAACAGCTACCACCAACTGACAAGGCACAATGTCTCCTCAACGTTAGAACCATCAAAACCACTTCGGAAAGGTGCCAGTTGTAAGCCACTATCAATTGTATACCGCTATACATGTAGCTAGCTTGCGAGCTAATCCTAAAGTTTCAATGAAGCAACACATGCCCATTGTTAGCAATTGGAACTAACGTTAGCGAGTTAGCAAATCAATGGCTTCCTCATGTGAGCTATTCGCCACTGCTGGCTGTTACAGAAACCGTATGCAATTCTATCGCCAAATAAGTGCTTTTACCAAGCGAGTCCATTTAGTCTGGCAGGCAATACCGTGCTAACATTACAGATCAGAGGTACACGTGTAGCTAGATACTAGGCCCTGCATGGTCCCTCTCCCAGCACATTCAGCTGCGCGCTCTCATTCCATGGCACATGGCTGTAACTGCGTTACTACAGGCAGGTGCAATGGCTAGCTGTGACGTTAAAGCCGCGGGACACAAAGAGCACCACCATCCCGGACGAAAATCAACCGGAGCACTTACGGTTGGCGATGTCACCCCCCATTTTGTACTTGGTCACCACCAAGTCTTCGGCGATGGTCTGCTCTTGCTGCTCGTCGTCGGACATGTTTCTCAGCAGATCGGTAGCAACTTTCCACCGATGTGTCAGCAGCGAAGTCCGTCACACAATCAGGCTCGAATCCGCTGCTCTGGCCGGGCCTCCTCCTCCGCAGAAGCTCCTCCTACGGCGTACATACGCAAAGACGTACCCGCAACCCCAAACAACCGCCAAAAACCAGGCTATATCCAGGCTTACTACACGCTGCGCTTTCCTTGCATACAAATAGTAAGACTGTCAATGGCATAGACAGGATGTTTTTTTATTTCACATGGTAGAAGCAGAGGACACAATATATTTAAAAACGTCTTTTCTGGACTGTGGTACTTTAAATTATACACACAGTTGGCTGAAACAATTTCAACAGAATTCAGAAAGAAACAGAATTCAACCTCAGTATGGAACATCATTTCACAACATTTATTCTATTTTGCAACTGATTCCTTTATCGCTGTCCAACTTTCAAAAACAAGCACCCCTAGCTTGGTCTCTATAAGCATTGATCTATGCACACATTTTGTTTTTGTATAAGGTTGTTTCATTTGGAACATACTGGGAATACTGCTGCACAAATTCTGAAGTGGCTTCAAGAAGGGAAGCCTCCAGTTCATTGTGGGGTGAAGGAGGTTGAATCTAATTTTCTCTCTGTGTGCAAGAACTTCCCATAAAGAGTCAATGATATTTAGATCTGGTGATTCTGGAGGTCATGGATGGTGTTTGACCTCATCCTTGGGTGGAAGCCTTGAAAGGTGTTAGCCTTCATCCCGGTGTTAATGAAACCACTCTTGAATTTGTTTAGCAGTGTGTGTGTGGCAGTATTACCTTCTTACAATATTGCAGTATGAGGGAGCAGTGTTCTGTAAAATGGCCCCATATTCCTAGACCATTTTAAGATCATGTAGCATAATCATCAGACCCAATCCTTTATCCAGGTGTTGACGAAACCACTCTCAAATAGCATTAGCATTGTGTATGGGGACATCACTGTGTTGGAACAGTGTCTTGTAAAATGGCTTCATATTTCTTTGCCCTTATATGACCATCCACAGCAGCCTGGGACTCCCATACCTGCCCATACTATTCCAGGTCCATCACTATGTTTAAAAGTTGGTGACAAACATCATAGGTTGGAGGCTTTCCTTGGCTTTCTTCAAATACAAACCCATCCAGATGTAGGAGAAAGAGTAAAAGACAACTCATCAGAACAATTACTTTTCTCCGCTCTTCAGAGGTCTCAGGTTTAATGATCTTAAACTTGGTGATGAGTGTTTGTGCAATAGTCTTGGATACAAGCTGTTTCTGAATGCTGTTCCATGCTATAAATACCAGCTTTGTGAAGCTCACTGTGAGCAGTTTTTGCTGAGTCTTGGTCTGTTGAGAGGTGTTGTGTAAATTCTGTTGTGATTTCTGAGGCTGTCATTTTCTGGCGTTTAGTATCTATTCTGTTAAATGTCTGTTTCTGTTGGTAAAGTTTGACTTGCGACCACTGTTCCTCTTTGCTAAAGCAGTTTGTTTGTGTCTTGTATGAGTTTCTTTAACAGGCATAAACAGCTTGACCTGAAGTGATCGTGAAGTTATTATATGTACTGAACTATTGTTCATCAGGCATCTCTCTCCCATAAAGTAGAGAATCCCTTCCTCTTAAACACACTTCTGCTGAGTGGGGATCCCTCTAGAGAGGGTGGCCATTGAAATTTTGCAGTCAAGCATTTACACATACATTTGTTTCGGTTTTTCCTAGCTTATGACAGAAAGCTACAATATTGAGCTTGAAATGATTGTCTGCTGAGTCATATTTTATTTCTGAATATGCCTTAAGAAGTTATTTTATGACCCTTTTCCTCGTCATGCTAGAAGATGGCGACCCAGCAATCTTCAGACTAGCACTAACATGCGAACACTTCTGGAGTCAGCAAGCAGTCATTCCAACAGGTAAAACAGGACTGAGAGTGAGACGCGAGTTTCTGGGTCTGGTGAAACAGAAGTGTTACGGTGGCGGTAAGGGAACACATTATTTCTAAAACATAAATATGTAATAAATTAAAGGGAAAATATACTGGGTTTTTTTGGTATTTCAAAGACCACCCATAAAGTCAAAAATCTGTAAAATGGATTTTAAAACGAAGGCGTGGCAAAAATGCTTAAAAGGCTAGGCAGTCTGACCAGTACTTTAGAACGTAAAACTATTTAGTAGAAATAAATTTAAATACCCACTTTTACTCGGGTAGTAAAAAGATCACGTCATCGCCACAAAACTGTTGCAACATCCACGGAGGTGTTTCTTCTTCTACTTCTTACAGTTGTGTCACATGATTGTTTTGAGCCACCTGCAGCTGCAAATTGCAACCTCGGTGGCTCTTCTTTCAGTTGACTGCTCACCAAGTGATGAAAGCTGATCACCAGGCAGCTAGTCAAAAACGAAGGCCTTCGCCTCACCTGGCCCATCGGATAGCCACGGGTGTACAAGACGGAAATTCAAAAGGTTTCATTTTCATGTTTTAATCTAGACTGTTGTTTCCAGAGCATGATGTTTTTATGTCAAAGTCTGTGGGGCTCCTCAACTGTTCTGCTTACTAGATATCAAGCTAAGTTAGATAGTCGCGGACTAGATAGCCTGATTTTGCGTTAGCATAAGATACTTGGGGATTTATGGAAATCTAATGTTTTGACAACGTTAGTTAGGTAGCTGGTGATAGTCAAATAAGCTACCGATAGCTGTAGATTGATCTGGGTCATTCTTGTACAGGGTAACTTACTAATAAACGCCAGGCCTCTATGATTTTTTTTTATTAATGTAGCTGCTCTTAGCAAGTACCACTGCATTGTTTGAAATAAGTACCTGACATTTAGCAACTCTGTTTATTAGCATCAAGTTCATTATGTATGTAGTGTAGTTAGTTGCTGGCTAGCCATCTAGTAAATAGATGTATCTGGTGGATAGTGGATAACGTTAGCTATATTCAGTTGATCGCCTAGCACATATAGTATCGCTATGTCTCTAGCTAGCTGTCTAATTCGATTTGCTAAGTGTATGCGTTAAATGCTTCGTTTAGTTTTTCACGCCAGCTTACAAGATTTCTGTGATTGTACAGCATTGCCGTGATTGTCGTGATATGTTAGAACAGCAAGGATGATTGCTCGATAATGGTATCGCTAGTTTGCTAACGTCGCATCTTACTGGGAATCTAGTTAGCTATCGCTACCCTACATTAATGGATGTAATGTTAGCTAGGTATGTATTGGTACCTAACTCATTTCGTTTATGAACAGTACCTGTGTCTGCATTACCGGTATTGCTGGCTTTGCTATTGTCATACACATCGTCATTTTCATTAGCAAATGTATTTCAGACGACTTGCTACATGCTAATGGTGTTACTTCCTAGCCGGGATATGTAGTTTTTAAACATTTGGTTAACGTCCTTACAGATTCAGTGTCTGATGGTTGCATTGTGAATTTTGGGATAGGAGGGCTATCATTTGATGTTCTGATAGAGTACTGGTTTGAATAAATATCGTTTTTTGGCTCTGTAAGGTGAGCTGTATTGCACCCACAGTCATGGGAAGATTTGTTGGTTAAGGTAAGCGGTGGTGAATGAGTCATAGTATATAGCCCCCACTTTCAAGATGAGGACAAGTATATGTAGCCTTAGTAGCTTGGCGACAGCTACTGTTTCCTTCCTATATCTGGAGGCAGTCCTGGGTTCCTAAATTGTATTTGGTTTTCTATAAATAACACTTGTACTACTATAACTATGTGGTGCTTTTATTATGAATATGGAAAATGTGTTTGAGGTCTCCCTGCGGTTACTTGGCACCTAAACAGTAGGGGGGAGATCACATTCACGTTGAAAGATGTGACACAGTTGGATCAAGTTTGTATGGAAGAAGCCATCTGGCTGAATTTAACATTGACTTCTTTCAACTGACTGACTCATGGCAGCCCTTTGGTTTTATGAAGTAACTAGCACTGGGTCCCTGTGTAGTGTTTGCAGGCTGACAAAGCTTAAACCACGCTGTTGATCAATGACGTTGATGTTCTGCATGACCATCTGAACGATTGGATTTGAATTTTTACATTGAAATAAAGAAACTAAATATATTCACACTCAATTTTGAGTCAAGTCCATGACCATTCATACGCACTGCTAGGACAGTTGTAAAGTTGTACATGGAAGTAAAGGCTTTTAACTCATTGGTTCTCTCCTGGTCTACAGTGTGACGACATCACTCCGACCACCACAGACCCTGCCGCAGGTGGATAGGTCCATGGGACCCGCGCGGCAGACAGGCAATTCAGGCACCAAGAGATGAGAGCCATATTGGAGTGAGGTAACCTGCTTTCAGACCCACATTGCTCAAAGTTATTTTGCATTATGGAATGCCATATAGACAGGTGTACCGTAAAGGTTACCAAACAGGTTAAATATGTGGGCTCTAGAGGTGCGGCAAGGGGAAGAATCACAGAATCTGTGAATACAATGGGATTTTTAATGATGGGCAGCACGTCACATCTGATATATTGTTAGTATCTTCATGTGAAATATGTCGGTTAATAGTTCTGTTGTATTATGGTACTGTCTGGGTTGCAGTTGTAGTTTATAATTTTTTTGTCTTTTTGCTTCGTTAGGCCATACAAATTTGATGAATCGTTAAATGGATTCTCTGTTTAGAAGTGTGAGGTCAGCCAGCCAAAAACAATATACTCAACGGTAGAACCATGGGTTTAAATAGCTTACTATAAATCATGAATGGACAGGAATAAAACTGGTCCTTTACCTCGTTGTTTTAGGCATCTGCAAGCTCTATATTTATATTAGAATACCTACACTGAAGGCAGCACTTTTGTTATAATTAGCATGTTACGATGTTTACGGTTATATTTGAAACCATGAAAAATGAAACAGCTGCCAAATATATCTTTTGACTGCCTCTGTTTTTAAGTATGAACATACCTGTCCTGAAAAACCCTTACTGTGTGACTGCACAGTGTTTATATTTTAAACTTGAAAATTATATTTTAATAATGTATGTTTTGTGTGGGCTTCAATTACAGAATATGTAAGTTTGCTGATGGAAAAAAAGTTAATTTTATAAAGAAAACAGCACCACTATTTATTGTAGAACAATCAGAAAATTATGCAAAACACCAAGCAAATTTACTTGTAATACCAAATGAAAAATGGAGTCCAACAAAATGCAACATAAACTGCTTGACTTCTTTGTTCAGATGGCTTTGTCCATTACTAGCTATGATCTGTTGTTTTGTTTTGTTGGAGTTATATTTCCATTTCTTACTAAGCAAATATCATTAACAAATTCTATGGTCATTCAACATAATTTTGAGATACTGTTAGTCAAATAAATCTAAATCAAATTTAAAATGAATGATAAGTAAATTTTCAATCACTTTATTACTGAATTTGATACCTACACATTAATATGGCTATATTAGATATGTAGCAATATTAATTACGTATATTTGTATCAAATAGTGTAGTTCGTGGAAGACTTTTGCTATCTGATGAAATGTGGAAAACTCTAGTTCTGTCAGTGCTAGTTGTGTCAAATTATTGCAGTCTTCAAACGTGCATGCTAGGGATTTTCCCTGCATAGAATTTTTTTGTTGCCTGCAGAAATGATTTTGTGGGCCCAAAGACAAATCAGGGCTGCTGAAATAAGAAGTTTGAGGGGAAAAGGCAATTAAAATCCTGTATCATTTTTGTAGTAGTTTGAATTTTAGGCTAAAGCAGTATTGCAGCCAGGAGATGGCGCTGTAAGTAAAATTAGCCCCTCGAAAAACAGAAGAAGCATTTCTACAGCTCCACTGAAAAGATGCAGTGTTCACAAGGTGCTTTGAGGCTAGCATCACATGTGCCAGAAGTCATGGCTTTTCTGTTGAGCTACATTGGCTTGGTTTTGCATTACTTCCATTAAAGCATGGGCTTGCATGCGCTGGGTATCAGTCAGGACCCTTTGTGAGCCGGGCAAAACCCTGTGCGCCTTTCATTCAGTGGCCTGTCAATACAGAGATTGTAATTCCTACAAGAATTACAGTGAATTCAGTTTTACTTGTCACAAAGCACCTTTTGACCAAATGTTACGAGTCTCAAGACCGCATACAGCTGACATACTTTGAGCTCATCATTCACTCGGACAGTCAACAGCAAAGCCTCATGGGACAACTAACAAAGCTCGAAAGAGGCCTGGTAATTGCCAACCACAAACTGACAAAGAGCAGCAGTGGTCACATGCGAAAGCTCACCCGTAGAGATCAGTGGACACTTAATAGAATAGTTGCAAAACACCACAAAACAGTGGCCTCATAAATGACCACAGAAATTAATCAACACCTCTGTCGCTCAGTTTCGACAAAAAAAAGAAGTGGAGTGCCTTTCGGTAACTGCTTGTATCCAAGTCTAATCCACAAAGACTCAAAACCAACTGTACGGAACATAAAACGAGGACCTTTGAACAAGGAAGAAGGTGATAGGCTGATGAGCTCAGTTGTAGTCCTATATCTGGATGGTTTTACATTTAAAGAAAGCCAAAGAAGGCCTCAACCCACAGTGTGCACCTTTAACCTACTATCAGCACTTTTGGCTGCATAAACACGCTATGTATATTATATAATTAAAACTATTAAAGTACCTACTCCTGGGAATTATTATTTATAACCTTATCATTTCCTGTTGTCCCGTACTCCTCAGAACCAGAATAGCTAATGAACACACAATCTGCATTTCACAATCAATAAGCAGTTTTATTTAGAAACAACGACACAGCACTTTCCGGAAGCAGGAAGGTGACCTGCACGGCAGTAACAGAAGAAAGACTGTATTTGGCTGTTGGCAGTAAAACACTACTGTGCCTGGCATTGACAGCTGTCCAGTAACATGTAAATGCAAAGTCAGGCACAGACTGTATGTGACACGGCACAGTGAGTGTATGTGTGTTTGGTGTGCTATACTAGGCTAGAAAGTCTAGTAGCATCCAGAAATATAATAATTTCCCAACAATGTTGTAACACCCAATAATGAAATGCATTCTGTTCTTAACTCAATTGAGAAATATAATGAAACCCAATGATGCAATAATGTAATATTGTACCAATACTGTAATAACTGACATTGCCATTTTTACTGCTAACGTCACACCTTATTACATTGATAGGTTGGTCACATTATTTGGTTGTACGAGTCTGATTTATTTAATCGTGATCTCTGTCTGCTTGTGTTCCATTCACCCTTCCATGTCATGCAGTTTACATTTTACTGTTAACCGCCTGGAGAAGAATCTTTGCCCTAAGGTCACTGCTCCTTTCATTGTGGGATTTTTGGTCGTGGATGTTTGTGTCTTGTCCACCATGTGCCGATTGTTGCCGTTGCGTTTAGGCTACTGATATAGTAACACTATAGTGGCCTCATGCTTAGTCATCTTATGAGGAACTTGAGTTCCTCTTTTGAATGTGACATTTTAAGTGTTTATGATTTTTGTCAGTGCAATCTTAGTAGCGATTGATAAAGAACACCTTGGCTAACTGGAGAAGGCTTCTCCTCGGCAGGTTTGATCGGTCCCAGTAATGTGCCATGGGCTACGACGTCACCAGGTTCCATGGTGAGGTGGATGAGGACCTCCTCTGCCCAATATGCAGCGGGGTTCTGGAAGAGCCCGTCCAGGTAGGCCTTCACTCTATGGCTGGCAGTCCCAAAAAGTAGCATTGTTTCTATTCTATTCATTGTTTCTGGATCTATAGCCTTCGGTTTGTGTCCCACCTGTCAACACCCGTTGTAACCTTCACCCGGTGACCAAGGCTGTGATTTACCTGTAGACACAGGGTTTTTATATCATTAAATGAAAAAAAGAATTAAAATTTGCACCAAACAATGGAAAGTTTGAAAATTGTTGCCCTTGAAATATGATACACAACTGCCATGTCTGTGACCAACATGTCTACCTTTTTGGTCCCTCAGAAGTATTCAATCTTGTTGAATTAGAAAATCACACATTAAAGGGTTTTTTTTGTTTTAATTTTATTATTATTATTATTATTTTATTTTCAAAGACCTCATTTGTATCATATTTTGAGTCATATTGGTAATTATTATTGATACTATAAATCTATTTTCTATAGATTTATCTATTAATCTATTTAAAAATATTTAGCAAATAGCTGGATTTTTCTCTCATAGGCAAATATAATTTGAAACTGGATTATTCAGGGAATTTGACTTTCGAGAATGAAATAGAATATTATGCTACATGGTTGAAAATCGCTATAGTCGACAGCAAAATGGTCAATGTCAGAAGATCATTGTGGGAAGAGTGTTTGTTTTTGTGGAGGGCACACAGCACTCGCGTGGTGCAGCATTGTTCCTATCTTATGTATCGCCAGTAAATTACGCTCTATGAACCTGCATGACAAAGAATGACTCTTTAATATGCATGGACTTGCAAGTCTGTCACACACCAATGCACACCACTCAAACTCTATGTAGAGGGCTTAAGCAACAGCCAGAGCAGGAGGAAGAGAGAGAGAGCGAGAGAGAGAGCAAGAGAGAGAGAGAGCGAGCGAGACAGACAGAGAGAGAGTGAGGGAGAAGAGAGAGAGTAAGAGAGCTATACATAGCCAGTGTAGGATTTCATAGGGCTTTGGGCTGCTT
Organism: Albula glossodonta; assembly: GCA_019788955.1. Lineage (NCBI taxonomy): Eukaryota > Metazoa > Chordata > Actinopteri > Albuliformes > Albulidae > Albula > Albula glossodonta. The sequence continues at coordinate 26,651,443 of JAFBMS010000004.1, read as the reverse complement.
GTCTCTGTCTCTGAGTCCATTTGCCTGCCTATAGTCCAGGATGCTGATCGGCATGTAGGGGGTGGTCACAGGTTAGGAAAATGGATGAAATACAAGGAACTCCCTCCGATAAGGGCAATCTGCAAAATGCTTGATCTTTAGCTGACCTTCTAGGCTGTCTATCAGGTGAGTTCCAGTTCATAAATATGCGTGCCGAATACCTGTAATTTTATTTTGATATTAGTTAGTGCTTCTTTAATATTCGCTGTACAGAGCTGACATTCTTTCATGGAAGGAATCGCCCTTGCAGACTTTATTTCCTGGTGCAGTGGTGATGTAGAAAAACTCTGCTGTTCACAGACTCTGCGTGGGTGCGACATTTGAGCGAAAGTTTGAGTGTGCTGCACGGATTATTGACTGTGTGTGGGTGTGTGAGAGAGATTATGAGTGTATATAACGAGGTATTGTGTGTCTGTGTGTGTGTGTCTGTATATGTGTGTGTGTGTGTGTGTGTGTGTGTGTGTGTGTGTGTGTGTGTGTGTGTGTGTGTGTGTGTGTGTGTGTGAGAGAGAGACAAGACTGCAGAGTTCTTACAGTCTGGAGCTCCGTATGTGTGTTTACCGATCACCACCGAAAAGCTTTGCGCAGCGAGCTGGCAGAGAGACAGGAAGCCAATCAAAACTCCCCGGGTCACGTTTTAGGGGACAGACAGAGAGAGACTGAACGAAAACCTGTATCATTCAGTCTACCAGCGTGCATACTCTGTCATGATAACTTACATTTATGCCATCATTGCAGTATGAACCGAACGCTTGGCACGTTCTTTATCGAGTCAGCAAATCGGACTTGTATCAACAGTCGATACTTTCCGTTGATAACTTCCTTCTATTAGAGTAATGTGAGTGTGTTTTTTAAAGCCTTATTCCTGAGGTGTTTTACCTGTCGTTCGTTTTGGAGTCTCTCTCTGACTGTCTGGGTGAGAGGCTAATTTATATCCCATTCATTCAGACTGCTGCACAGGGTAGAGCGGTTTGCAGGTTGTCCTGCTGTGAAAGAAGGGACTGTGTTGGTTTTTAATTACTATATTCCTGTTAGATTAGCCATGCTAGTGCTTTGTGTTCCAGGATAAAGTGTTAGACCAATCTGGCCACCTGAGTCCCTATACAATGTATTATATGAGGTGTTTTTAGTCTGTGGAAGGAAATTGTGCTGAGATTGACAGCATTAGCAGCACCACAAAGGATCATAGCACCCAGTCTCAGCCCCAGTCATTAGGTGGCTAGCCAGGTACTAAGCTACAGCAAAATGGCAGATGCTACGTTCAGCCTCTCCACCAATTTTCATGTCAGTTTTCATTGCTTTATTTTATCTACCGTGATTAAATGGAAGCCTTTGGATAGTTGCTCGGCAAAAGTGATGAAGGAAGGGCTCAATACAAAGATGGTGTAGCTAGCCAGCTTTTTCCAACAAGTAATTTGAAAGCAGTAAAGGCAGGGTAACATTGGATCCACTGGGGTTAGGGCTAATGGCGAGAGACGGTTTTATTGACCAGAAAACATTGTGAAGTAATGTTTCTCAGCTTTATCCCCAGCTGTGCCCATAGTTGCTGGCATTAGCTGTATGCTAACTAGCTTTTAGATCGTAAATCCTTTTGTTACAGTTGTCTTGTTCTAGTTGCCTTTTTCAGTTGTCCATTTGATAGCAATAAACAAGGGGTAGCACCCTTACGAACTGATATAAAACTGTTTCATGGCCATTTTTAACAAGTTTTGTACTACGTGGGGGTTGGTGAGTCGTTTTCATCGCACAACATATCAAAAATAGGATATGGGTTAGGATGAGGTGTGCAACCCTCCTTTGATATCTTGAGCGTTTGAGAAGTAGAACATGTGGGGGGGTGTGTAGTGTGTTGGAATTAGTGTCCTGTCTCACAATGTTTAGGTTTTAACTTTGCTTACATTTGCTTTAGCTAATCTCGATAAAATTAATAGTTTTTCTTTCTTTTTCTTTATTTTCACGGTTAAAATAAGTTAAATGGAGTCATTCTTGTCAGCAGTCATATAGATAATGTATTTTTGCTCCGTCACCTTGAAAAATGGCTTGATCTCTTGCAGTTTGCAGTTGAAATTTTTATCACAAATGGAGTTCCACAGGGGTCAGTTGTGGGCCCTTTTCATTTTATTTGCATGTACTCCCTCTTGAAAGTGTTCATTTCCATAGCCATGCAGATGACAACCAAGTATACATCTACATGTTCATGTGTGATGGCAGCACAATCAGATTGCCATCCTCCCTGTGTTGATTGGCCTGTCTCGGCCCTCTCCTGCAGGCCCCTCACTGTGAACATGCCTTCTGCAACGCCTGCATCACACAGTGGTTCTCGCAGCAGCAGATCTGCCCGGTGGACCGCACCGTGGTCACACTGGCGCACCTGCGGCCCGTGCCCCGCATCATGCGCAACATGCTGTCCAAGCTGCAGATAACCTGCGACAACGCCGTGTTCGGCTGCGAGGCGGTGCTGCGCCTCGACCAGCTGCAGTCCCACCTCAAGGACTGCGAGCACAACCCCAAACGACCCGTCATGTGCGAGGAGGGCTGTGGGTGAGTGGGAGTGTCACTGTCGCATCCCCATGACAACATGAGTAATACAGCTGGAGAATGTTGGTGTTTCAACAGATTTTTTCCTAATTCATCACAAATCAAATATTAGATCATGTTATTTTCATGTTTGTATTCTAAAACTAAATGTGCTTCCTTTCTTGGCCAGGATTGTAATCTCAGCAGGACAAACCTGATAAAATAAAGGTTAAATTAAAAAAAAAAGTTTAAAATATTAAAGTGGCCAAATATTAAAATATCAATAACCAACTAATCTCTTGTTGTAGGCGCACATTTATAGCCTGAGGGGGCTGCCAGGATGTCTGAGCCCCATAAATGCATATTACAATTAATGAATATTGGTATGAGTATTCAGTTGAATATGCAGTCAAAATCTTCCAAAAATATATTAAAATGGCTTTGATCCTTTGGTGTAGGTCCATGTTCATAGTCCGGGGTGCCGCCAGGTATTCTGGGCCCCATTAACAGATATTACAGTGGGTCTCCTTGCCTATTAATGACATTGATGAATGTTTTTTGGGCTTACAGGCCACCGTAGGGCCCCCTTGAATCAACATCATTACCCTCTCGCTGCATTACCAGTATCGCCGTTCATAGCTATGTCTGCAGATGTGACAGTAGGCAGTCCTCTCTCTCTGAACAGTGTTCTTGTGCAGGCTGGAGATGCCCAAAGATGAGCTGGCCAACCACAACTGCATCAAGCACCTACGCAGCGTGGTGCAGCAGCAGCAGACTAAGATCGCAGAGCTGGAGAAGACTGCGGCCGAACACAAGCACCAGCTGGCCGAACAGGTCCGTCTCTGCAGCTAAGCCAAGACGTTGACAAATCGTTACAGCTGAACACAGGCTATGACAAACTCCATGGGCGTGTTTCCCAGGAAACAATTAAGCTTAGTCCTAGACTAAAAATGTTTTTCAGTGGAAAAACCATTCCCCATATCTTAGAGATTTGGGTATAACATGCCTGTGCCGTTTTACTTTGCCGTTCCTGTGTTGTGTAAGGTGCATTCCGTTATAAGGGTGCAAGGCTGTGTAACCTATGTCAGGGATTTTGGTAGATTTAAGGTATATTGTTGATCCGTTAAGCCCCAGTCCAGCCACAGCAAGAACACCATTGCCGTTGGGCCCCTGAGTAAGGCCCTTTACCCCACATTGCTCGCAGGGGGATTGGCCCCTGGCTAGCCTAATCAACTGTAAGTCGCTTTGGATAAAAGCGTCAGCTAAATGACAGTAATGTAACATGATGTAGTGCTTTGTAAGGCCAATTTTGAGGCATTTTATAGCCCTTTAATTTTTTTTTTAATTGAAGAGCGCCCTCAAGAGACCAGATTTCAAAGAGCCATATTTTGAGCGTTGCTGTGTCCAACTGGAAAAAAATAATTTTTTCTATTTTCTTGATGCAGTGTGATTTACAATATATCATAACATTAGGTAAATCCCTGACATAGGGTTACAAAATGTGTCCAGATGTTCAACAGAATGGCCCTTAAATCCATGCCTGTGTGACAGAAACGGGACATCCAGCTGTTGAAGGCATACATGAGAGCCATACGAAGCGCCAACCCCAACATGCAGAACTTGGAGGAGACCATAGAGTACAATGAGATCGTTGAGTGAGTACAGCGCAGATCATATGATCCTTTTGTTTCTGTCCTCTTTTCCCCATCCTGTCTCTGTCCTCTAATCGGATATCTCATTACAGAACATAGCCATGTTATCCCTTCATTTGCCTACACCGGTCAGTGATGTATTCTCTTTCTGAGAGCGAATGGAACCGCACCTGTTCTGTCACTGAGAAGAACCGTTCTCTTTCTGAGAATTAGTAGTGCTAATATGAGAAAAATCTGAAATAAGGACTTTTTTGTGAACAGTCAGAGCTAGTTTTTATGAGGACAGGACAATGCCAAAACAATCAATATGATATCCGTATTTTTTCCCGACTGTCGGAGCTTGCGCATGTGCTCTTTGACTTGAGAGTTGATCAGTGTTTCCCTCCCCTCTCGTCTCCAGGTGGGTGAACTCCCTGCAGCCGGCCCGCGTCACACGCTGGGGCGGGATGATCTCCACGCCGGATGCCGTCCTCCAGGCCGTCATCAAGCGCTCGCTCATCGACAGCGGCTGCCCCGCCTCCATCGTCAACGACCTGATCGAGAACGCGCACGAGCGCAACTGGCCGCACGGCCTGGCCACGCTGGAGACGCGGCAGATGAACCGCCGCTACTATGAGAACTACGTCGCCAAGCGCATCCCCGGCAAGCAGGCCGTGGTGGTGATGGCCTGCGAGAACCAGCACATGGGCGAGGACATGATCCTCGAGCCCGGCCTCGTCATGATCTTCGCACACGGCGTGGAGGAGATCTTGTAGCACAGAAAAACAAAGGGAGAGGAAGGAGGCGGAGCCACATGGGGGGAGGGGTTGGGTTGGGGGGTGGAGCCTGTTGTTAATCTCCATAGAGACCAATCTCTTTCCCTGCCCTCAGGAAAAGGCAAGGTTTACGCTCCCAATTCTGTGTCCCATCCTACGTTCCTCTGCTATCAATGATTTACCTGCTTTCCAGAACCTTCCAAATGTTAAAAATGCACATAGGTTCAAGGAGCGTGCATTAGCAGGTTCTCTCAGCCCCGAAAGTGCACATTTAGTGTGTTCTATTCTGATACTAATTGTGCTGCCCTTCTTGACCAGGTCTCTCGTAAAAGAGATTTTAATCTCAGTGGAACATACCTGGTAAAATAATGGCTAAATAAAATAAATACAATAAAAAGGGAGCAGAAACCTAATTGAAAACTGAAGGTAAAATATCATTGCTACCCTGGAAGCTGTCTGAACAGACAGCATCTGAAAATGTCTGGGAATCAAGATTGTCACCTATTTTGCCTTCCAAAGCTACCCCTCTAGAGCTACCACAGAACATTTCCATTGGTCAGTCTGTAAAAGAAGGGGAAACATTTTGAACATCTTAAATTCTTCCAGTTCAAAAACAGTAAATTATATACATTTAAGTATAAAAAATAAGTATATAATAACATACAATATGTAGAATTAGTATATAACGTAACAAAACAATAGTTTTAGCAAGTTTTAGTATTTGAAAATGCCTATTTCTTGTGAGCAGCTTAATGTCACGCACAAAAATGTTTACTCTTGCGAATAAGTATCAAGGCAGTTTTGGTTGGCACAGTCGTTACCTCTGAATGCTTTGTAGGAAAGAGAGCTCAGGACTGTTTGAACAAAGAACATGCTGTTTGGAGCTGAACGTCACTGTAACCTGGTGGTCCTCACTCTTGGTGCTGGAGGGCGGCAGTGTATGCTGGATTTTAATGTCACTCAGCACTTAACGACCAATTAAAACAGTTGATTTCACAGGTAACTCACCTCACCTGGTTTCTTGGGTCTGAACTCGTAGAACCAAACCAAAACCAGCATACACTTTGGGTTCTCCAGGACCTCGAGTGAGGCTCACCGTTGTAAGATAATGAGAAGATATTTGTTCAATTTGAACTTCAGAGAGATTATCAGCCAATCAAATGGTGAGTGAAGAGAGAGATGGATAAATCATGCATTTGATTTGTGTGTTTAAGCTCAGAATATTAGCAGATTGTCATGGCTACCACCGTGCTTTTAAACTAGTTCAGTTCGCATCCTCTATCGGATCATCAGTCTGGACTACCTGGCAACTTGACATTTCATAATCAACTTAGGGTTCATCTACTTTATGAATGCCTTCTCCAAACTTCAGGACTTCTGCAGTTACGTACACATATGTACAGTACATGTAAGCGTACCGGGGGCTGCAGAGTTGGACATGGGGATCTTGTGTGCAGTGAAACTGGATGCTGGCACTTGTATTCCAGGATCATGGAAGTGTGACAGGGGGATCTTAGGTCAGTCAGCTGACATTATCCTACCGCTGTCAATCATAAGATCTGACTGGATTCTGTTTAGCTGATGAATGTGTTGGCTGAGGTGTCATGGAACTGATTTTCTTTTTTCTGGTCCGCAAAGGTTTTTTGTGCTCACATTCAGTTTCAATGACGCACCCTTTTTTTTTTGAAGACTCCACATACCGGGGGTCACTCACACGGCACTCTTCAATGCGCTTAGGTTCAGAAACCCTGCATAAGAATTTAGCGACACTCTAAACTGCACATGTAAAATATAAAGCCAGTTATAACTGCACTTAACATTTCGACTTTGAGAACAGACAATCCCACTTCTTCACCACCTCAGTGAAATGAAACTGCGGGATTGGTGAACCTGCTGCGAAGGTGTGTCCAGAAGGCGGAGCCAGGCTCGTGGATTTGAAATCCAAGTGAAGGAATAGATGGAGAGCACCTGGAGAGAGAGCGAACCACCACAGTGACTTATTCTGTCGAGTATTGAATACATGGACTAACATTTTAAAGTTTTTATCTTTTGCCAATCAATAGTTCTTGACCTGTGTTCCATTCTTTATTATTTTTTTTTTGAAGAAAACTACTCTAAACCTGAGGATGTTTTAATATTTTGTGTATAAATTTGTCATTGATTCTTCTTGATAGAAATATTTTTTGTATTATTGTGTTGTATTTAATTATTGATGAGTGGGTCCAATTGTATTCTATTTCGCATTATCTCTGAAACTACCAAAGTGTGTATTGACTTCTATTGTGAATTTGTCATATCATGTTTTTTTTATTTTTATTTTAGTCTAGTTATTTGTTGTGGGTGATTAGTTGTAGATATAAATATGATAAATAAACAACAATATCGATGTCTGATTGGCATTAAAGGGGTCATTCCATGCTAGGTCTTCCAGCAGTGGTATATTTTGTTATCCCCTCACAGATTTTACCAATAGGAATTCAAAGGTGGGGGATTTTATTTCAGGTATGCTGAATTTAAGATATAAAAAAAATATACAGTGACCCATTTAAATATATTCTATACTTTGATCATATGATACATACTTTCCTACAGTATTAATATAAATGGAAGCAGCTGAATTTTTTTTTTTTTTTTTTTAGGTTTTTAATTTGTTAAAATATTGCATATTGGAATAGATCAGACCCTTGGAAGAGAGAGATTATGGAGATTAAAGTGAATTCCATGTCAGTGAGAAGGAAAACTAGTATATATCAAATGTAATATTACTGTGTTGAAACTGTGAATTGGAATCTGCAATAGAGCAGTGATTTTTGCTTCATTTCAGTATTTTTAATAGCTGTAACGCTTGAAGGTCTTGAAAATGGTTATTGTTAGTTTAAAAAGTGCCATAGTCATGAGGAAACTTGGCTCAAAGCCATTAGAGGCACACCCTTTCACTTTTAAATCTATATTTGAACCCGCACAGTTGGGTATAAGGGTATACGCAATACTGCAACGTGAGTCACGTGCAAAAGTGTCTGACAGATTTTAAGAGATGTAAGCCTAATGTTTCGTAACAATACCTGGAGAAATGCTGGTCAGTCTTACCACATCACTGGTTTGGCTGCGGTTGGAAAAATGATTGATTTGAATTTGGGAAGATGAATAACGATGAATAATTTCAGGCAAAACTAATCCAAGTGTTTCTGATGAAAGTGGTACATGGCAGTGTGGTATATAATCTCAGTCGTGGATTATTTTTCTGGTCAGGGTACCTTTGGCGTTTGCCAGGTCACTGATCAAGTGTGCTCTTAAAAAAAAAAAAAAAAAAAAAAAAAAAGAATTTGTCAATGTCGCAAATCTGAAAAACTCCCACGTGAATTTTGTAGGCAAAATCCTAAAGGGTGCATAGTGTACCTTCTTGACTTTGTATGGAATGACCCAGTGCTAACGGCATCTTTGTAATATCTCCTATCAGCGGCTTCTAAGGTAGTTTAGTGTTCAGCGTTAACCCTGATTCAAATGCTTACAAAATCGTGATTGTCTCTAGTCTCATATATGCTACTTGGTGTCCCATAGCACATAAAACTCTCTCGAATCCAGGAAGTATCTGATGACGGTACATAATGCTAGCTGCGCCTCATCAGATAAAGAGAATGCGTTTCCCATGCTAAAACTACCTTTGTGTCGCCCTATATCGTTTTTACAGTTTAGATAATAGAAGAATCTATTTGCATTTTGTGGCTGGCTGGAGGCTGCTCGGCTTCATGGAGAGATGTGTCCCTCATGTTCTGTGTTACTTTCGTCAGCAAGATATGAGAGGAAACTTTAGGTGAAGAAATGTAAGCTGCTATCTTATTTTACAGCAATATTCTGGAAATGTCTCGTTTTTTCTAGTGATTGGTGCACCAGGGCTCAGGGGCTGCAGTCTTGCAGGTTGAAGTAATATTTCAGCTAGAAACTAATTTAATGGCATCCCTGAATGGCCTAGGGACTTAAAATCCTAATCAAGATTAATGGTCACGATTTAAACGTTCATGAAAGAGACAGAAAAAAAATCGGTTGCAAATTGGAGGATTGCAAATTGGTTAGGTTTCAGATTCGGAATTTGGGGGCTGGTGGAGGAGGGGAAGAGGTGAATTCTAGCACTGTGTTACTGATTCAAAGATGCAGCTGTCCTGTTACTTTTGAAAAAATAACGAAATTATGGCCAGAGGTCCGCATAAGGCAAGGAAACAATTGGCCCAGGCTAGCCAGGGAAGGGAGGGGGCTATGCCAACTAAGGTTTGTGTGTCTCATGCCTCTCTAACAACCACTACTGGTCAGACTAGGCTATCTATCAGACCCTGTAGTTTGGAATTTGTGTTGTACAGTGATCCTAGCTTGAAATTGGGTATCCATTACATGGATGTGAGAATTTTGGTCATAATTTAATTTCCTGGTTTCTGCATAAAATTATTTCCATGTGCCATAATGTCTGTTCTTTCATATACTCCAGATGTGATATAGCTGTTCTGTTCGTTAAGTTATTGAGCAAATTAGAGGGTGTTACTTTCCCACATATTTCCTTGATCTCCTGCATCAACACTTTCACCTAATGAATTACTCAGAGCGAAATCAGGAAGTAAGTTTGGCTGGGGAAAGCCTGTAAGTGTAGAACTCGCAGTATGTGGTACATAAAATGCATATGGTTCTTAAATGGATCCTTGCAGAACTACATCATTAAATTTAATCTTAATAGATCTTAGGTCATTGTTTGGGCCAAGAACCATGCCAAATTCGTGCCTTCTCATGCCAAACTGCTGAAGCTAAAAAAAAAAGAAAGCCAATACAAGCCATAAAGAAAGACCCATTGCAGCTTTCAGAAGAGTCAGGGTGTTGACGCTTTATAGAGTTACCCCAAAAAATGTTTCTGAATCTGGACAGTCAGTCGTTCCCCTTCAGCTCCTCAGCTCCACAGTCTACCGTATTTCTATCTCAGTTTGTTTCCCCAGGTCATAACCATAAAAGGCAACTGAATCATCAGTCTAGACACCTGCTTAAATATAGGTTGACATAAACATCTTATAACTGGTAAAAGTGTCCATATGCTTTAATTAAACATTTGTCAAATCTAAACAAAGATTTGGTGATGATCTTGTGATCTTGGGTTTGTGGAGTCATTTAGAGTGATTAATTGATAGGACTGTTCGATCATTAATACTGTTCTGGTTCTGTTTTTTGCATGGTGCATGGTAGTCATCTCACTCTATAGTCAGTGTTGCAACAGAACTGTGATTGAGCTTATGTATTTCTCCCTCCGTATTATAGCGTAGTACAACATGGTTTATCAAGACTGATGTCTCTTACCTTTGAGTACAATTGAAATCAGTCTGGGGGGGCAGGAGTGTGTGTTTCAATTCTTGAATTTGTGTTTTTCTTTTATTTCGCTGTTGTTTGGGGTGTACAGTGGCTAGTATATATGTCTTCAAAAGCATTTACAACTAGTGAGTAAATTTTGTCATGTTGAGTTGTTTGGCTTGTTGTATTACGTTTCCTCTGTTTTACTGAAATGGGTCTCAGATTTGCTGGGTTGTTTGTCTTCTGGTTTGTGGAGAAGGATTCTGTTCAGCATGACCTCATCGCCATTACCCAGAATCCCCTGTTATTCATGAAGTGATGATGTGCCTATGCAAAAGTCTGTCATTAATAATAATGATCATTGAATCCAAGTGACACTGAGAAAATATTAAATGAATCAGCCAAAAACCTGTGTATTTTTGTTTTGACGGATATGCATGCTCACACTATTAGAGTATGATATTGAACACTAGCTAGATTTGTTCACTCTGGAATGGCCTATATCAGGTCTTTGCAGTAATTCACAAAATGGAATTCTTGACTCAGTCCTTGTCAAGCAGTTGTCTTTTTCTGACATTTTGCTGGATACAGTCAACCCCTTACAAACACAGCTGAACCTCAGCACTTTTATTAGTCACTCTACAGACTACACTATCACTTTATGGACCCATCAGGTCAGTTTAGGTCAATCAGTCATTTCATTGCAAGGTCATTGTTTTGTCATAACTATGTTTAGGTGAAATATGTATAGAGTAATAAACCTAACTGCACACGAAAGTTCAAATAAAGGAAGTAGATGCCGGTTTATTTTTACAGACGTTGCCACACAGGTAATAATACCTCACCTTTAAGCTAAACTATAGGTCACAGTTTAGTCTGACAACCATTTGCTGATACATGTAGCAAGCAAGTAGGCTGGGTTCAGGATACTTTTTTGTGTCCCATTGTCAGTGTTTGTTTCCAATATAATGACAATTTTATATGAGAGCATAAGGATTATTTGTAGCACTGGTGTCCATTGGATATCCAAAAGTTTCCGGCCATCAAATGCTGGTGTTTTTCATATTGGAATACTGCAAATCTAATTTTCCAAATGTCAGGTTTCATATTAAGGAAATATACAACCTTAAGGATTTGTGGGGCTTTGAGCATAAGATGTTAACACTGTAGATAGACTTCAATTTGCTACTAGTTTGGGTCTTTAATACAAACCATATGTTTATACATAAAGGGAAGAGTAAACTAGGACTAAAGCTGCCTGTATTGACTGTTTAAGGAAGGGAAGAGGGTGCCATTTGACTAATCTGGATGTACATGAATGAATATTAAATAGCTGAACACTCAGCTGTTTTCTTTTAATTAATTTTGAGAAATGGATTTTGGATGTTGGGTTTGCGTAATGGTCACGTTTCATCACCGTTAAGAGCATGAAATGTTGATATTTCAAATTCCAGCCATTTTTATTGGAGTGTTTGACTTTAATTTTGCATTGCATGTTCACAATGGATAACCTGTTTTTTTATGTATTCCCAAGGTTATGGACGAATGTGAACAGGCCTCTCCCTACATGAGAGTTTGCTTTTTATGTGAGGTTGCTGAATTTCAACGTTTTATTTCCAGAGCCTGATGCGGTACCTAGTAACGCGTGGTTATATGTATTTCCCCACATCCGTTTAACCTTATTATCTAAGCGTTCAATATCCAGCCTGCACTGAAGTCGGGCAAATGGACCAATCGGATGTTGTGTATTGTGTCTCTCCACCAATCTCTACCCTCTTTGTGGCTGGAATGAGACTAAGCACGAATATCCTGTTGATATTCACTCATCCAAGTTGCGTGTTACGAAAGAGGAGTGTGAAGTCGGGCGTAAGTCTGAAAGCGTTCTCTCAGCTTAGTTATGGTAGTGCCTTCTCGGACAGTTTATTACACACACCGTAAGAAAACCGAAAGTATATATATTGCACAATAGTTACATTTCCAGTACATACTTATTTAACTTACATGTCTCGACAGACAATACAATTGTGTCTCGTTTTAGAAAATGTATGAATTTATTGTAATATGCTACTGAACGTTTGTGGCAGACATACACAGTACAGAACTCGTAGTTGGTCATATTTTAGTGGCAGAGGAACGCAAGGGGTAAGTACTACTTTCGTCGAATACTTGTACAATACGCTTTGAAACATAACTTTTCACCATTCAGAATAGAATAATTAAGCTACAAGAATGTAAAATTTCTTAGACATCTGTCATTTCTGTTTCATCTGCAGATTCAATTATTCACGAGTGTACACCCCGTGTGACTTCTACATTTTAAATTAGTCGTTTTGAACGGTTAAGTGAATTTTTGTTGTAAAACTACTGCAGTGCTCTTTTTTTGCACCAAAATACGACGAGTAAAGCGATAATTTGATAAAACACAAATTTTTATGCATGTACCATACGTTGTTAAACCATTTTGTGTGAAGAAAAATTGTGTGCAGGAAGTTGACAATGAACAATTGTCAACTTTCCACCATTTAGTATAAAGTGAATTTACTTTGTGATCAATGTATGTTCTATTCACTTAAATTGTATTTTTCGATATATTTTATTCATACGTGGCATGGGTAGCACTACAAATAAGCACTATACGTTTAAGAGTGGAGGAAAGTTTGTCCATTTATTGATAAAAAAAATCAGGTGTTAAAGATACCTAGATAGTCTCCATGTTATGTGAAATGTTTCCTTGATTCAGCGGTTGAGCAACACGCCCAGGATATTACAGTCTCCAGGTGAAGTGAAAGGTTAGATTGACAAAACAGTTGCGCGTTCCACCCAGGATTTTACAGCCAACTATTGACATAAATCTGTAATAACCATTGGACTACTCCACGGCTACATAGAACAAGGCATTTGGCCCCTCCTTAACTATTCATGCTGCATCTCTATACTTCGTCAGAACAATGACGGAAACCTGAAAGAAAGTTCCACTTCCTTATTTGACAGGTGTGAATTTGGAATGTTGGATAAGGAAAAAAATCTATGGAGTACCAATATGTTATCATGCTAATAGTAAAGCTTGACACATTGAACATGGCAATATTGTATATGAGTATGGTTTCTGTAAGGCGGGTGTTGCCCTTCACCTTGTAAACATAGGACTTTGACTTCAAATCATAGATCTGATTTGTAGTCCAGCTGATCTTTCAATCTTTCAGGGAGAAAACAAAGTTGATACACAGGGCATTGCTTTAATCACTTGCAAAGGGAATCCTATAAGGAAATGAATTCATTTCAGTGAGCTACTTCCAAACATTTCATGCAAATGAAAAAATTTGCTTAAAATGTTTGAAAGCAGTTTGCTGAACTGTACCCCTTCCAAGCATTTAATGCAAATTTTCCTAGTTTCGTGTAAGGAGATGAATACATTACAGCAGACCCCTTATAAACATTTCCTGCAAATTGGAGAATTCTGTCAAAATATTTTGGTTAGAAAACGTAAGACACTTTTCTCCAACCTTACTACCCTACTCTGTCTTAGTACATCCATAAATACACACACACACACACACACACACACACTATGTGATATAAACACAGGTTCTTAACTTAAGAATTGTTTATCTCTGTCATGGACTACCCTGGTTATACCCTGGCAGCCAAAACCTACCCTATCCTGTTCCAGAAAGATCATATTTTTATTTGCGAATCTTATTTATATCATTATATTATTTTCCTTCCTTTTATTTCAGTGCAGTTAATATTAAAATCCTCAAAGTGGAACGGCCTTTGTTTGTTATCTTCATTTACTGAATTAAATTAAAAGAAATTATTACAGAATGAAATATTAAACAATGCAAAATTCTCATAATTTTCTATATTCTGTATAAACTTATAAAAATAACATGTGATTTACAAATACTAAGTCGTGACTTACAATTTCTGGTCTATTTATTGATTATCAACATTGGAAATCTGTTGACGCGTTAACTTTCAGTGTAGTAATAACAGCAATTTTCACTAAGTATCACTCATTTGTTATTTTAAAATTGTTCTATGGCTTTTTAATATTCATGCAAGTAAAGGCTTTTTAATATCAATTCCATCATGAGTGTTTTAGAGGTTTTTCTTCTCTCAGCATAGTATGACTAGATTAATGTATTCAAGGCAAATGTATAACTGTAATGCTGTCCTGTGCAACAGCATGCTAAATCATAGACAGAAATAGCAAGCTGACTCAAAACTTGTCTGGCTTGTTTTCATAACGTCAGACCTTGTGAAGCTCAGTGATTTTATCTACTTTACGTTCTCTGTTTGGTAAAGATCTGGCATAGCTCCTCTGACTTCCAGACAGTGTGACGGGTAGTGTCCCTTTGGGTCATACACCATGTCTACCTCCAGCAACAGCGATGAGATGAAGGATCTCGACCCAGTGGACTTAATCCAGCTACAGAGATACATGGAATGTAAGTCCTTTTTTGGCCTTGACTTCTAGCCCAATTAACATGTGAGTCCTGCTCTGACCGTGTTCTGCAGACCAATCAACACCTTGCTTTTGTGAATTTTCCTCCAAGGTATAACAGCTACTAAAAGAATTAGCTTATACTTGAGATTATACTGCGCTTGTGATTTTGTCTTGTCTGCAGTTCCGAATTAAAAAAATATGGACAAGTGATTTGCTTGATGAGTCTCCACTAATGTTATGTTCTGGCTGGCTAGCCCAGCTACACGCAAAGAAACAGTTCTGTAAATAATCAAAATTATTCTTTTTAAACTAAAACAGCAGCTTGACAAAAATACATATCATAAATCATAAATATCCCCATCAATGGGGATCATAAATGTGGAGGTACAATGAAATGCATGCAACTGAATTGGACGTAGGGTACAGTGAATGTGGTCTCCAGATCGGAGATCAGTAATCAAGCTACCATAACAAGAGAAGCAACCTTCCCTCCCAGAGCTCGATTGATACTTAGTAAGAATCTTTATGTCAAATTTGTTTTTTTTTTTTGTGTTGAAAATGCATTACTTGATGTACTGTGTGCTATCTGAATCTTTAATTACCGTTCTTTCTTACGCTCGCATTTTATTTGTCCTTGTAGACTGCAGTCAGAAGGTAAAGGATGTGGTGAGGGAATTTGAACCTGATGGTAAATTGGCCCAGTACAGACATGGAGATGTGAGTCCTGAATCACACTTTGTCAGCTCTAACACTGAACCACTTCCTGTAAACCCTACAGTGTCAGCCCTAACTCTGAACTACTTTCTGTAAACCCTACAGTGTCAGCCCGAACTCTGAACTACTTTCTGTAAACCCTACAGTGTCAACCCTAACACTGAAACACTTCCTATAAACCCCACAGGGTGAATTCCAATACTTTTTCTGATCTCCTCCTTTCCTCCAATCCATTCCTATGCCGGAAATATGTGGAGGAAAGGAGGGGAGGAAATGAGTGGAGGAAAGGAGGGGATGTAACGAAAATTGGAATAGCTAATCCGATTCGCCCATCATCAAAGTTGAAGTCGGCTATTGATGAAGTAGTAACTACAACTGATTCGGAGGATACCTAAGCCAATCACGCTTCTCATACACTGCCAGCGCTTTTCATGCATTAAATTATGAATGTTAGTTACTCGCATTCTGCTCATGATTTAACATAAACATGTACAAGGAAATAAATAAACCTGCCACTACAGTAACTCACTGAATTTACATTGGTAAAATTACCATTTGCAACTCAAAAATGGGAATATATCGAGTCAATGTGGATATGTTTGGAAAAAGCAAACAGTAATGTTTCCCTATTAATGTTAATTACTGGATTACTGTTTAAGTCTGGCACTTACACATAAGTGTTGGTAAATCCCCTGTCATGTCTTAGAACATTTCGATGGTGAAATATTCAGTGGGATGGTCTTTTAATCTGACTGGTTGTGAGCACAATGATGTCATCCAGAAATGTGAAAAGACTTCCGCGATAGGATACATCGATGTCGGATTAGGGATGCTCAACCTGTATTTTTGTTTATTTACTGTTGCGCTGTGTGTGTGCTTCATTCCATAGCGTTATTAACTGTGCATGCGTATGTGAAATGTTGTCACGCACCCTCATCTGTGTCTCTTTATTCCTGTTTGATTAGTATATCAATCAGCAGGGCTTTCAGCTATTCCTGCAAACGTACCTGGAGGTGGAAGACTTTCCCGCTGACCTCTGCCAGCGCCTCTTCCGGTCTTTCCAGAACTCCGAGCACTGCGAGGCTGACCCAACCAGCCAACCAGAGTCCAGTAGGTGCCCTAGTCTTGGGACACCCAGGTCATGTGACAGTTGTGTTCAGCCTAGTCTTTTACAGTGCATCATTGACGCGAAGCCAGTGCATTCAAGTTCAGGCTTGACCCAGCACTAGATAATGTAGAATGTAGATTGTCAGCATGTGGTGAGCCTAGTCGGGATGAATAGTTCGTTCCCATAATTATATGTTCTTATGTTCCTACTCTGGTGTAGATTTACATGACTCAAAATTTCGATGTGTTGTGACGCATACAGTCCGGTGGTGTTCATTCTGCCCCTCAAATAGGCTTAAAGATGATTGTAAAGATGGGGATTGACATTAAATTATAGGAAAATCTCAGATATAAGATGTAGACTGACCAGTCAACTGAGTATATTATATAAAATAGCATGTGCATTACACTTAATTATTATCTAACTGTATTCCCATTTTGAATATGTTGTTTGATACATTAACTGATGCATTAACTTATTGTGCTAGAAGTACAAGCTGAACTCGCTAGGTGGAAGCTGTGTGCTCCTTGTTCGAGCCTTGCTTATTTTTCACTGTTCCTTCCCTGGTATTGTTCTGTACTGTGACCCTGCAAGAATAATTCCTTCAAGTCTGGCACATGGATTTTTCTACTTTTCCTGGTCAGTAGCTCTGAAATTTGAGACACATTTGTTGTTTCTTGTTGGCATGTCAGTTTTATTTTTTGATGACGTATTTTTTGGCAGTGGTCAACTTCAGGTAATTCTTATCCTAATGTGATCAAGTTAGTTACATCACAGTCTCTTCGATTTTGGTGCATCGCTGTAAATTGTAAGCCAATTGTGTCCACAACCTATCTGAATCTACCGGTTATCAAGGGTTGAGTTCTCTTGTTCTCACAAAAGAAGCCAAAGATGGTGGGTGATTGAGAAAGAAATGTACTGTATGGTCAGGCAAGGTTTAATTTCAGTTTAATAGTTTATTTTGTGGAATTATGGAAGCAACTTTATAGCTTCAAAATATGAAGAGCCTATATGAAAAAACAGTACTTAGCAGTGCATAATACATAACAGCACAGTATTAATTTTAGTCAATAGAAACAAATCATAAACTTTAAATGTATTTTAATTTTAAGGTTGTCACAGCTCAAAACAGCCCTAATGTGTTTATATCTCAGAGGTTCCACTGTGTGGAAAGCTGAAGTGTGAAAGTGGAGGTTTCTCTCTTTTCACAAGTACATCCTCATTCTTTCTTTTTTTTAGAGGGGGTTTGTCTAAAGGATGTGTCATGCTATTTCTCATTGTTGGAAGATGGATTGCCACGTGATAAACTGGAGTGTGAGTACCGACTCTCTTCGGCCTGTATCACCTCGATTGTCTGTTTTGGAATTCTTTCAGCTTATATTAGCTTGCCTTTTCTGATGCTATATTGGGTTAGCATGACTGTTAAGTGAATCAGATTTTCTCCGCACATAGAATAAACCTGTCTTACAGGTCTTTCTCTTACAGTTGCTTTCCTTCTCTCTTACAGTTGCTTTTAAACTGTATGACAAAGATGGCAATGGAGTTCTAGACAGCGCTGTAAGTATACAGTAGATTGACTTCAGAATCGAATATCCACAAACGTAAATACCCTCAGCACTGCAGCATAAATGCTGTATGTCATTTTAGTGTTATAGGGCTTTTCGGTTTCTAGAGAAACTGAGTTTAGTGTAGTTAGACCTGTCATTCTCAACTGGTGGGTTGTGGGGCCATTTTGATTGGGTGTGTGTTAATGTGTTAGTGCGTGGTTAAAACCAAAACCTAAAAAAAGTCTTTCTACTACATAGCCTACTTTTACTTACTTTGCACTTCTATGGACTTATTTTTATTTGTTTATATTATGTTTATTAACAGTGCATGAAGGCATTGTGTATCCTAAGAGTGCAATTTTTGTAATATAAATTTGAGTGGTTCAAAATGCTAAAAGTTTGTTTTGCAGTTTAATTACCAAAGAACAATGTGGGTCCCGAGGCCAGACCAGTTGAGAACCGCTGAGGTAGACGAGGCATTAAGTCAGAAAACATAATACAAAGCTTCTCGGTTATGTACTCAGTTTTCACTGGTGTTGTTGTGAGCCAGACTCATAATGTTATGCAAGTTATGCAAGACCTTTGTGATGTGTAGTGTGATGTCCAACTATAAGCTCTCTCCCTCTGCAAATTAATCTTACGAGGGTGCAGGACAGAGTTCTGATTCAGTGGTTGTGTTTTGTCAGGAAGTGGACCGCATCGTCACTCAGATGATGCGAGCCGCAGAGTATCTGGGGTGGGATGTGACGGAGCTCAGAACGGTAAGAGATACTGCAGCCGCTTCAATTCCAGGAAGACAATTTATGTCAAAAAGCTAACACATTTCACCGTAAACAAGCTTTCGTCAGAGTGTCGTGTGTTCAGGGTAACTTCCCAGTCTTGGTCAAGTGTTGAGGGTGGAAGGAATACCCAATGAATATTACACCTTGTAACACCAAAAGCTGAGCCCTAGGTCACAGCCTCAAGGCCAGGTGGAGGGAAATGCAGTATGGGAAACGAAGTTTTTTTTCTGAACAAAGTCAAATAGAATAAATTCAGCTATTTTTACTTCTGTTGGTATATATGTATAGTACACAGTAACAACAAAGACAGTGGTCGATCTTTTCATTAAGACGCAGCTCCACGCATATTTTTATCTGGGTGTATTTTTGTACACTGTCATGTTGCACAGAGTGTTATGATGTCAGAGTGGGTGGGGCATGTAGGGAAGGCGGAGCCTGTGACTGTGTGCTGTTTTGGGTCAGGTGCTCCAGGAAATGATGGTGGCCATAGATGCAGACTGCAGTGGCACCGTGTCCCTTCAGGAGTGGATGGAGGGCGGTATGAACAACATCCCCCTGCTGGTGCTGCTCGGACTGACGGTGAGGCTCTGAGACCCTCATCCCTGCGTCATATCTAGCTGTGGGAGTTTCATGAACCCCATAATAGGTGGAGTCATAGCTGTCAGTCACTGAGTTTTTTTTTTTAACCAATCAAAGGATTGTGCACGTCACTTAAATAGACAGCGTTGGTTTCAAGTTTGCATGTCACTGATTGTCAGTGTTAGCACAGTCCCCTTGTATGCTTCCTCAGTCTTCCATCACAAAGTGTAATTGTTTCTGCTTCTTGTTGTTGTAATGTTGCTTTGAAACACTAAAAAAGCACAGACAGACACAAATAGCTGCATATTAAACCCAAAAACTCAACAGAGATAAAGCTGAAGTACACATGGTCTGAGAAACCCCCTTCCAAAAGTGCTGTCCTCTCTGCTCCACGCCCTCACAGCTCTCCCCTGAGCTGTCACATAAACTTCAATCCCTGAAGTGGTTTGTAGCAAATGGGGAAATTCAAATCAACACCATTATGCTACCATTGCTACCATTATGAGCTCGCCGCGCATCAGCTTGAGGTGAAAAAAGCTCCTCGTTTTTTACCCTCCATCCCTCTCCGTCCATCCCTATGTCCCTCAGATGATTCAGAAGGACGGACAGCATTTGTGGAGGATAAAGAATTTCAAGAGTCCGGCGTACTGCAACATCTGCCAGAACATGCTGCTGGGACTGCGTAAACAGGGCTTCTGCTGCACGCGTAAGCGTTGTAACCCTGCCCACCTGGTCAGGGGTTACATATACATAAACATGCTGTCTTATTGATGTTATTATGTATTTAGTTACTTCTGCTTATTTTATATCCATTTATTCCTGCTCATAGGCTGCAAGTACATTGTCCATGGTCGCTGCGCCAACAAGAGTCCTGCTCCTTGCACACGCACCTTCGTAAAGTCCAAGGAAGAATCAGGGGTGAGACCGTATTGCTAATTCATTCATCCCGGCATACCTTGACTATGTTATATGTTGTAAGCAAAGTTCTGGTGCTTCTATGCTGCTCACTCAGAAACAGGCTCGCAGGCATGGGACCTATAACCGGGTGCTCGAGGGCAAAATGTGTCATCTTAAGCTATGGGCAAAAGATTCGCGTAGGAAAGGCAATTGCCTAGTCTTGCTGAGAAATGATAGCGGTTAAGCTGGTTAAGATTGTTAGTGTCATTGAACGCTATTGGCCAGTCCCAGTTGACCAGGCACAGACTATATGCTGAGAGGGGGCTGCTTAAAGAAAGTCACAACATGTTTGGCTCAGTTCAGGTGGAAATAGCCATATACTATACTCTCAGGTACTTTTCTGATCAAGTTATTCTCATATCCATGTTTGTCGGTCTCCCTTGCCTCAGGTGGCGACTCATGACTGGATTTCGGGGGGCTGCAACCACAGCAAGTGTGACAAGTGCCAGAAGAAAATCAAAAGCTACCAGGGCCTGACGGGCAAGCACTGTGTGTGGTGCCACATCATGGTGAGAGCGCGTGTGCTGCGGTCCGCCGGGTTAGATGGCATTAGTGTGTCTCTGAGAGCCATCAGGGTGCACAAACAGGGCTCTTACGCGACTGCTGCATTCACATGGAGGGCGGTGTAACAACCAGGCCGAATGATGGCAGGAGACAGCAGAAAGGAAGGTCTACGGCAAAACAATATGACACAACAGTATCCCATGCAGTGGATGTTGCGAGGCAAAGCTTTCTGGGTCATTTTTGTGTTTATTTAAAATAATTTGTGTTTGTTAGTTATGTTTTGCAAGAAAATCAACACCCAGTTTAACTTTTGACGGCATAAACCATCTATTGCCGTAGTAGACAGTCCATTCTGCTGGCCTCAGTGGAGTTTACTGTTATGCTCTCATCCAAAACAGCGACATCCGGATTGCTGTCTAGTACCATCTACTGCCACCCATGTGAATGTTGTATAAATTATGATTTGCCATGGGCTATAAGTCTTCTAGAATGCTGATAGCCTTGCTCTCTCTAAAGCTGAATACCACCAACCTTAGTCTGGTTTCGTTTTAAACTCTAGTTCAGAGTCAACACCAGGTTTTGAGAACCTGTAAGCCTGAGTTAGACATCTAGTGTGGAACATGTTGGAAGGTAGCCCAGAAGTACAATTAGGGATAGCCTGGGGTAAAAAATTGTAAAAAAAATAAAAACAGCCTAGGGCTAATACAACCTAGTTTGAAATCCATAAAAGTAACTTACAAATGAGATATGTAACTATTTTTCTCCTCTGTAATAAACCTCTCTGCTTGTCGTGGCTAGACTTGCATCAAGGTTTACATTTTATTCTGGTTGTGTGACGTTCATTGAGGATCTGTGGAAGAATTTCTGGAATGACGTTTGTGTCATCTCTCAGGTTCATGACGATTGCGTGTCCCAGGTGTCAGCCCAATGTGACTGCGGGCTTCTACGGGACCACATCCTGCCCCCCTGGGCAATTTACCCCGTTAAGGTGCGTGGGTCACCCCGTGAGGTCACCAGACATTTCCGAAACGTCACTCTGCAAATTATCTGCATTATTGTAGACATTGTGATTTTGCAGTTTAACGTCTGTAGCCATGTGGTAAGGGTCTTGCTGTGAATGAAGTATGGCACATTTTTTCTTTTAACCTCTGGAAGAAATAGCCTTTGGGGAGTATGGGTAGTAGCTTGCATAGTTTGCTGTATTTATCTGTAACAAATTGTATTGCTACATCCTCTTTTGTTTAGAGAGAATCACAGCAAATTTTAAGCATATCCTGTGTGATATTCAGAAGCTTATTGTACATATTCATGATTGTACATTTTCTATATTTGGTATTTGGCTAGTAACACTGACTTACTGATTAATCTGTAGGTCAGTAATGCCATGGTCTGTTTCGAACTGGTTCATTTTCATCTGTTCCATGCTGTTTGTGTTCTCTCATCTCCTCTCGCTTGTCTGAATTTTGTTGCTTCCGCTGCTCCTCTCTCCTCTCCACTTTCCTCGTGCCTAAGGTAGAATCCTGCTGGACTGAAAGTTCGCTGCTCCAGTGTGTCGGACAGCTACAACCTGCAGAACTGCACTCCTGATGGCCAGATCCTACAGGCAAGGGCCTGCTAATCACTCACACACACACACACACATTCACAAACATCCACACGCACACATATACACTTATTTTACACCTATTTTGTTTTCCTCTCTGGGGGATGGTAACTGTTCTATCCTGTCCACACAGATAAGCCCAGTTCCTGGTACTCACCCCCTTCTGGTGTTTGTGAACCCCAAGAGTGGAGGGAAGCAGGGCAAGAGGTGAGAGATGGGTATGAGCGTCCCAGGGAGAGGGGTACGGGGGTGGTGGCCTTGAATCAACTGGGGACAGGGGCTGCAGGGTCTCAAAGCGATAAACATGGGCAGGGTTTGGGTCTATAAGGGAGGCATTTGAGTGTTTTGATGGTATTAAATCTGATACATACAAATGCTAACTGTGGCCAATAGGCCTACAGGCAACTGTGTGAAAAGAATACGATAAGACTGTTTAAAATTTCATACGTATCATTTTTATGGTATCTCGTTTATAAAATTTTTATCTCAGCATTTACACTGGCCTAGAAACTCCCACTGAAACACCAAGTTAAGGCCTAACACATGGAGGCTGAATGCACATGTAAAACATCCCAGAATTAATTTGTCTTTTGTACAGTTGCTCTGTGTTTAACTATATGTTCCGTGTGTGAATGGAGATTACATGCATGCAGAGGCAGAGAGTCCCCATATCAGTGATGAATAATAACAAAATGATGGTTCTCTTTAAAATGTTCAGCTGGTTCTTTTGTCATGTTCATGTTATGATTAAGATGTATAGCTTAATTGAATCTCCTGTGGTAATCTGTCAAATCATTTGTCAGCTCCTGCCAACTCTGTGTTTGACAGTGTATTTGTATGTGTGTGTGTGTGTGTGTGTGTGTGTGTGTGTGTGTGTGTGTGTTCTAGGGTTCTGCGCAAATTTCAGTACCTGCTGAACCCACGACAGGTGTACAATCTCTCTAATGGAGGGCCTGGTCCTGGGTTTGTATTACTTCTCCAGTCTGTCTCCCCCTTGTGGTGATTGTATAGAAGACATGTACTGTCTGTTGACATAAACTGGATTCAGAACATCCTGTGGTATTGTTATTGTATAAGTTATATAGACTGTAGTGTAATAAGATGTGAAACAAATTATCTAATGGAAGCTATCATAAATGATATGTAAGAGGTCTGTGTCTCCATGTGATGTACTCACAAGTACTTATATTCAAATAGTTCCAAATTCTTTTTGAGTTGGAATCACTCTTCGAAAGAGAGGCCATTGCCTTACTCATATGCATTTGTGTGCGTGTTTCTGTGTTGTCCCTGTCAGACTGCACTTCTTTAGGAACCTGCAGGACTATAGAGTCTTGGTGTGCGGGGGTGATGGCACTGTGGGTTGGGTTCTGGATGCTATAGGTGGGTAACATCCCCCCCTCCCCATTTCACACTTAAGAATTGGTATGATCCAATATAGCAATCTGTGCTGAGCTTTGATTGAAAAAAAGGCTATGTGTGTAAACCCATCTATTATCAAACTACATAGTCTGCTAAAATACTTCATGCTAAGAAAAGGCCATTTTGCCCATATACACATCCCATTTGCAGTTAGACTCATCACTTGGTAACACAATGGGAAGAATATCAGTAAACAGAAAAACATATTTTGCTGATTTTGACATTGAAGATTGAGCTTCCACCTCTCCTAATTCTATAAGATATATAAACTAGTGATGAGGGAATGAGGTTTCAAATGGGAGGAGCTACCATATAGCATGAGTGGTTCAATGATTTAGACCAATGACTGCACTGGCTTTAGAGAGAAATACCCTTCTGATTGGTTCAAACAAGTCAGTGGCTGACAGCTTCTAGTGTAGCTCCATCCTTAACAGGGTTCACGAACCTTCATTTCAAAACTCAAAATCCCAGAAGACTCAGTCCTTCTGGTCAAACATGGTGCAGCCAGGATACTTGTTGAACTTCTGTCCATCTTTCCCCTCTCTCAGATAAGGCGAATTTGCATGTTTACCCTCCGGTAGCCGTGCTGCCCCTGGGCACGGGGAATGACCTGGCCCGGTCCCTGCACTGGGGTGGAGGTTAGTGCCTGTGTTCTGTTTTTTTACATTCAAACAAAAGCAGCAACAGAAATATTTCAGCATGCACTATGGGAAATAACACTAATCCTACAATGCCTTCGCTAACATGAGTGTATGTTCAGGCATTTGGCAGACAATCAGTTACAAGTACGTCCCTCTAAAAAAGCTACAGGGGCAGTAAACTGAAAACTAGGTCATGGGAAAGTGTTAGTGAAGCGCAGAGACAAGTGGAAAATCAAGAGCAAAAATGAGAGTAAAATTATATGATAAAGATATATATGATGTAGATGTTGCCAAATATAACGTGTGTGTGTGTGTGTGTGTGTTTGTCCTCTACCCCCAGGGTACGATGGTGTGGACCTGCGTCAGATCCTGAAAGAGATCGAGTGCGGCCTGCAGGTCCTCATGGATCGCTGGAGCATACAGGTGATCCCCGATGACGACCAGGTGAACGGCGACCCCGTCCCGTACGAGATCATCAACAATTACTTTTCCATCGGAGTGGTGAGTGTGGAACTCCTCAGCTCTGACTAAACCAGGGGAAACCTGATTGGCTGCGAGCTTGTGCCTCTCTAACGTTCGCTGTCTGCAGGATGCCTCGATCGCCCATCGATTTCACACCATGAGGGAGAAGCACCCTCAGAAGTTTAACAGCAGGTAAGCATGTCACCTCACCTCTGTAATATCGGTAAAAGATTATTTCCTAATTGAAGAATATGAAAACATGTAAAATATGCTTATACATATTTGAAATTCTTTATTTCTTTAATCTATAAGATTATTTTTATGTCTGACAAGGAATACAGTTCATTAGTCGTTAATGGACAAAGAAAATATTGTCTCTTTTAAAGAGTGATTCAGTACTTTGCAAGTTTCCACACACAAACTCTCACATACACATACATACAGGAAATAGCTAAAGACTTGTGATGTGGGATGATGTTATGTTTTTAAAAAATGAATGTTCTAGGATGAAGAACAAGCTGTGGTACTTCGAGCTGGCCACCTCTGAGACTCTGTCTGCATCCTGCAAGAAGCTGACAGAGTTTATTACTATCGAGGTGAGGATCAGTTTCTTCCAACATCCACCCCTATCACTGGGGCTAAGTTCTTTTTCTTGAGGAGGTGGATGGGTTAGTTCCATGCAGAGATTGTAAGAGTTTTGGGTGCCTCTGTTCCCCTCCCAGTGTTGTGGGACACCACTGGATCTGACAAACCTCTCTTTGGAGGGGATCGCCATTCTCAACATTCCCAGCATGCACGGCGGCTCCAACCTCTGGGGCGAACACAAGAGGGCTGACAGTAAGGACATCGGTTTGCCCAATCAGAAGCTCCCAGAGCTCATCACTGACCGCGAAGAACTGAAAACAAGCGGTCAAGGTGAGCAATGCGGCCACCCGTACCCGTTTAAATGTTTCCGTATTGTGTTTGAGCTTGTGATTTCATGTGCGTCTCCATGTGTCTTTGTCACGGCTCATGTTCTGGGCTCCGCTTCTCCCAGACTTCAGTGACAAGAGGTTAGAGGTGGTCGGACTCGAGGGGGCCATCGAGATGGGCCAGATCTACACTGGACTGAAGAGCGCTGGACGGAGGCTGGCCAAGACCTCACAGATCACTATCAGGTAAAGGAGGTTGGTCCTTCAAACAGAATTCAAAACAGATGAATATTCAATGAGCCAATCTACCAACCCCCAACCAATGGATTTATATTTTAAGACTGAGTAAGTGTAGCAAATATTTATGTAGAGCTTACTCGATTTTCAGGTTTATATGTCTTTTGTTTCCTGCCTTTCCCTCCCTCTTTTCCCCTTCCTCTCAGGACGAAGAAGCCGATGCCCATGCAGATCGATGGAGAGCCCTGGATGCAGCCGCCTTGTACGGTGAGTGTTGGGTTTAGCCACTGCATGCACATTCACTTTCACATACCCACAACTACAGCCACACCCACACCCACAATTATGACCACACCCACAACTACAGCCACACCCACAACTATGACCACAACCACAACCACCCCCAAAATTATGACCACACCCACAACTGCAGCCACACCCACATCAACAATTATGACCATGCCCAAAACTACAGTCACACCCAAAACTATGACCACACCCACAACCACACTCAAAATTATGACCACACCCACAACTGCAACCACACCCACAACAACAATTATGACCACACCCACACCTACAACCACACAAGCACACACAGACTTGGGTTAAAATTGGAAATTCGTGCAATTAGGGCTGAATTCAGACCTGCTCTTTGGTGCATTTTCCACGTAAGTCTTTCACTGTCTCTCTTGCAATCATGAGTTATGCTGAAAATACACCTAAACGTAGGTCTGAATTCCGCTCTGAATTCAGTATTTTTAAGAAATGAAGGACCTGGCCAGGGTGGACTGTTGCTAGGAGACAAATAATTGCAGAATGGAGGAATATTTTAAATGCTGCCTGATCACTGCAAAGTAGACAAGTGTAGCCTTTGAGCTAGCTTAGCACATTTAAACCGGAAGGCAAAAGAGTGCCTCTTCCATTAATCTTTAGGATACCTTTATTTGTTCAAATTTTGTCAGCTTTGTAATTGTCCCATGAAAATGCTTCACTAATAATCATGTATTGTCATTTGTTTTGTCATCCTCAGGTCCATATCAGGCATAAAAACCAAGCTGTTATGCTCATGGCCCCCCCAACAAAATCATAGCCTTTTCAACCACGAGTACAGAACGCCCCCCTCCCCCACCACCATCCCACAAGAGCGCGACAGAGACTGGAGATGGGTGTGCAGCTTGTCAAGTAAAGAGCGTTTCCCAGCAACGAGGCATCGTTAACAGGGGGTTGGGGCAATAGCCAGATGGGACGTGCACATATTATGGTATGGCTTTAGGGAATACCATACCTACTTAACTAACTTTTATAATGCAGCTTTATAGCTACAATTAGAATGACTTGATTTTGTAAATTTAACTGTCATAATTGATTAGCTAGCTTAGGCATTTGCAAGTTTATATTTTAATTGGATGGTTAAAACATCTGCAACTTAAATGTTGATTTTTATGCCAAAACAAAAAACCAATAAAAGTTTTGCTTCCCAAGGAACCTAAAAACTGGTGACCTGAATAATTAACAAGCTAGTGCATGGAGGAAAGATACTGTATTATTCCTAGAAATACATAGCTAGCTAGTTCTTCATTGACTATACCTATATCTGTGTATTCATTGAATCTAATGAAAACATTTGAAAATGGGCACTGTAATTGATGCTACATCCAAAAAGCTTGTTGTCAATAGCGTTAATATATTTTTTTAATGTTCTAAATAGGTACATTGTTGCTGTTTTTCATAGTTTTGCGTCAAGTGAAACTATGCAGAAGCTTACCTTCTGTGTTCCCAAGTGGCAGGTTGTAAGGAAAGATATCTTAATATATTTAATATATTTCGCACTGACCATTCATTTTGATATTGTTTGAATAACGTTGGATTTGGTGTATTGATTTATTTTGTACCCATGAGGGTCACCAGTGAAATTGTGTTTCGTTTTCTACCTGCTCTAGTATGCTGTAATATAAAAATAGCTAAATAAAACATTAGTATGAACCAGGATGAATGTCTGTCTGTTTCCATCTATTTTATTCCCCCCAATGAGTGTCACATAGCCTGTGATAGCTATCTGTATTTAAACCCCTGTTCACACATTTGCGAATAGCTGAAGAATGTGTGTCCCTTAAAAGCATGTGCTGAATTCTTCAGTGAAACCTTACCTTCAGCTTTAGTTCATTATTTGTTTCATTATTTAGTCATATTTACATATTAAGGGCTTCCTGTTTAAGTGAAAAACTGTTTACTTGTCTGTAGTGGTCTCTATACACTTGGGTTAGAGTACAAACAGTGAATACTACAGTGTCATAAGGAGAAATACAGCCAGTACAGCAAATATCTTTCCATATCCAAGCATATCTTTCCACTACTGGCAGAGGTAACAGTTGCTTGTTGATGGCTGTTGAGGATATTCTCATTTTCAGAGGAGCCAACGTGTTCAGCCTTGTCTGCACATGTCCTGGCAAGCCTGCAGCTCAGATTAACTAACTCAGGATACAACACCTCACAACAAACAGCTAAAGAATAGAACAGCAAGACCCGCTAGTGAACTGCACTATATTTAACTTGTGTGAAACGCTTAACAAAGTTGAAAAAAAGAGCCATCAGAAATTTCACGGAGGTGTTTTTACTTGATTTAACTTATTTCGGTTGTTGCATAGATACCTTGCTAACATTAGCTGATACGGTGTTGGTGTTAAGTCACGCACTCCCCATTAATTTGTGCAGTGGCTTCTGTAATCGGATACCCCTGTGAAAAGGTAGACTGTAGCATTGCTGTCTAGTGAATTCTAAATGTAGCTACAGTGTATTATAGCATTTTACTGTAGCATTTTACAGCGTAAGACCTCTAGCTATTTAACGTGATAACTAATGTGTCCAGTACATAAAGTCCACAGATAGTCTTGATTATTGAGAGGCAAGTGACTGGTATTTCAACCTTTGTACTCATGGCATCACTATGGTCACAGGTGAGAGACCAGTTATACCAACGTGAAATACAGTGCACTCCAGCTGGAAATGGGAGACACAACTCAAAAATGGCCGTTCCTGTAAAATCATAAACCATATATGACCAAGATCTCACCAAGATGTGTGCATGTTAATATCATGAAATAAAAGCAGATTGTCTGTATTGTTGTCTCATATTCACCTTTTGATCTCAATTCAAAATGGCTCAAGTATACACCAGAAACAACAATTTCACTCCACTGCCTCCATACTCCTGGAGGGCGCTTACAGGTGGCTCCCACAGTTGTTTAATGTGAATCCTGAGGCTGAGAGTTGTAGTTCTTCACCACCCATGACCAGAGATCTGCATTGCCTAAACCTCACTGGGGCAAGATAGGGTCTAAACCAGTTAATGTTATCAGTCGCATTGCTCTTTAGCGACCACTAGTGGCCAGTTGGGCACCTGCAGGTGTATGAACTGGGCATTTACGAACTAGATGCCGCTTGAGGTGCAAAGGTGAAGCACTGCGGTGTGAAGAGAAGTGTGGACCAGTCATCGCATGAACTGAATCAAAGCAAAAGTAAATATTATAACATAGTTAAAAGGTGTCAACCATGTGAAACGTGGACTAATAATAACTCGACAAATGAGTTGAGACTGCGTAGTATTAATTTTCAATTGAGCTTACAATAGTCTCAAAGCAACTTTAAACAGGTCCCAGCCCTGGGACCCCCCCACTGAGCAAGCCCAAAGCAACAGTGCTGAAGTAAAACGCCCTGGCTAAAAGGAAGTTACCTTGAGCAGAACCCAGCTCAGAGGGGAAGCCCATCTGCTTTTGGCGGACAGTGGGTAATAAAGGAGTACAACAGCAGAGTATATTTAGGTTATGGGTGAACTTGTAAACTGGCTGTACGTTAGAGATGAATATACGATTTTCAGAACTAAACAGATCGAATTGGGATTTGGTGAGTGTGTTCCAGTGGTGATGGTGTTGTGGTTCTTTTGTCCAGGATTTTCAGAGCTGTTTTGTATATAGAGAAGGGGTTTAAGGATGGTCATGCTGGCTTGAGATCCAACTTCCATGTTCTTGGGACGGTGTGCTGCATAGATAAAGTGATTTAATTAGTTACTGTGGTTATCAGTGCTTCTGTTCAGTGCTGATCTAGCCTCAGTTTTCCCAATATTTGTTTGAAACATGAAAAGTGGAAAGGCAAATTTGACCCTAGATCAGCACCTCCACTCTGAAATTGTTTGTGAACACAGACCCTGGTCATTGTAACAAAACTTTTCACCTTAATTATTAAAAAAAAACATGTTTGAATGCAAACCAGAACACACAGGGGACCTTGAGGAGAGCTACGTGTTTGTTGAATATGTATGACTCATTACCAACTCATACTAACATACACGACGGATCTGATAATCTTCGCCAAATTTGATAATTGAGGCCTCTGGTGTCTTTTGGAGCACTCGACCTTCCATTATGAGTCCACAAGATGGCGCGCGATTTACATTTTTCCCTTCAGTAACGGTATGGACTAATATTCTCTTAATATCATTTGATCAACTTGTTTCTGAGTGGTTTCAAAAAAGACTCAGGGGGACAACTAGACATTTTTTGTCCTGGTTACCGAAATGCCAGTTTACTATAAATACGCCCTACATCTGTAACCTTTATCCCCCGAATTAATGTGATGTTTGGGGAATTTGGACGGCAGGTTTATAACTTGTCAGTAAGATGCAGAGCATATACAGAAATGTCTTTAAAAATGCCGCCTGCTTCAATAGGAAGTCTAAAGGAATAATTATTCATTTTCTTATGAAGTGCCATACTTTCCAAAGTGCTCAAAACTGCCATATTGTCGGAATGTCTACAAGTGTTTAATAAGTTCTAGCTGTATTCCCTCAATAACTGGACACGCAATGATTAGTGAAATGTGCTATTTTTTTTTTGCAAATTACCATTTTTTTTATGAAAACACGACCTTTCGTATTTGTACGTTGTTGAGGGTGAACTTGTTTCACGAGCACTGAGTTAAACGTCTACACTTCGACAAAAATAGAAAAGAGCAAACAATAACCAAAGTGTGATCTCCGCCTCTCAATGACCTGCCTACACGAGTCGCCACACCCCTAGGTTAGCATCCTCCGTGAGATTGGTCCACAGCGGTATTGTTTTAACGGTGTGACCAAACAATAGCTTGTAGGCGTCAGAAGCGCAACTTTTACAGTGACGAGAAAACTCCCCTTGATTTCGCAGGTTTAGTGTTTTACAGGATCAACAGAGTTGCACGCCTACGTTTTCTCCTTGTCACTTGCCGGTCATGAAGAACATGTCTCTCTGGCGCCCAGTGAAGTGGAGCTCCAGCAGACCAGCGCATGGGACGCCTTGTTCGGGCACCGCCGAGATGCACCTCCCCTCTTCTACATCAGACAAACGCAAAACCTTGGTCCCGATGAGCGATCCGTTGGATGTATACAATTCCAAAAGACTGGCTTATGCAGGGGCAACGTTGCCCAGAAACCGCAGAAAGGTAAAAACTACTTAATTATATGGTTTTAATGATATACCTGTTATTGAATTTAGCTAAGCATGGGCGTTCTGTCTCAGAGTGTAGTATTGTTTTTACTGCCATCCCGAGTACCGTCCGTTGATATCGGCCTGCAGTAGCATCTCATTTTATATACTGTAATTTTGCTTTGAGTTGTACCTGATACTTATGATTAGAAACGTTCATAAAACGCCGACAAATGCAGGTTTTTAAAACAGCGTATTATGGTAATGCAGTCCCCTTTTGGAGAAAACTGTATGTGTTCTTTTTGAGAGTTTGAAGCGTATTACGAGTTTTTTTCTGAAATACGAACAAAATCGCTCGTAGATCTACATCAGACACGTGCTTAACTAAACAATCGAGCATCCGCACCAAGCGCTGCAACACTAGTGAACTGCAAATAACTTTAAACTTTAGTCACAAGTGTTATGAGTTTTCACAGTGGTTGCAAAAATTATGATGCAAGTCGAAACCTAAAACGTGTACCACCACTGACTCGTGTAACGCTGTAAAGAGTGTTGGGTAGTACTAGTAGAGCAGGTTTAATGTTTGCAAAATGTAAACTGTCGCTTTTTTTTTTTACGGGAGGACATGCCCCTGGTCTTCAAATAATTCTCACATTACGGATGATGTGGCTAAGCCATTCTCACGTGTGAAATTCCTGGGGGTGATTTGCATGTGTGAAGCGTTCTTGAATTTTAGCAATTGGACTGATGATGACTTGGAAACGTGTGCGTGCAGGTGATTAGTTTGCAATTAATTATACAGTGAAATTACTAACATAAATACATGCATACATACATATGCAGTAATAAAGAATTTCATATCAGCAATATCGACAATAACATTGGCGAAAAGTGGTTTTATCTATTGAAGTTTAAGTATGCGCGACTTTGTAAGTGTAGAATCTTAATCTTACCATTAATCATGGAGTACAACCAAATTATAGGGCTGGACTTGCACAGTGCTCATTTTAAACAACAACCGGTCTCGTCGTCTGTATAATGTATTCCGTATCTGTTATACCTGCGGAAAACACAAAGCATATCATTTCAGTGCTTTCAGGTTCCTCGCTTGAACTTGACCGTGCTTTCGTTGAATAATTGATTGCACGTTGATCACCTCACTTGCGAACGTGTTCGTGAATACATGCATAATTACTCGAGGTGCGAAAGTTCTCGAACGCTTTTCAAATGCAAATAACATTCAGGAGTTCCAAGCTGAAGAAACTGAATTGAATTGAATGAATAATTTTCTTATGCTTTGTTAAATAACAGCATTCAATCAAACTATGCATTTATTGCATAATGTAACTGGTTATCTCATTCAGTGGATGGGGGTATTTTAAAGAGTATAACCAACATCACTGCAGCATACATGGTACGTACATAGTTTTGACCTTACAGAAATTACAGCTGGTGAAACGAACTGAAAAACCTTAAATTACCTCAGAATTACAAATGAAATGCATTTGTTTGATTTGGTAGTGTATATAACTGTAACAAGCAGAGCCTCTGGCTATACTTTGTCATAAGCCTTCGTTTATATCTTTGGGTTTTCAAACTTGGTCCCTGTCTATGCGGGTTTTCATTATAACCGTAGCTTTCGCCCCTGAATTGTAACAAGCTTTTAATTGCTCTTAATTAGACCGTATTAATGTTGTGAACGATGATTTACCGTCTTAAACCACATCTTAAACCATTTCCATATATCACATCTCAGGACTGATAAACTACCAGATAAATGAATGCTTTCATTCTCTTATTATGCTGTAAGGAAAAAGGTTTCTCTAAAAAGAGGTTACATTTCAATTGATTAAATTATACATGGACAGGCGGCCCACTGGAGACCCACTTAGTGAAAGCATGGACACCTGATCACTGACATTAAACCATTTGTTAGAAGATGAAGAATTCACTAGAGAAGCAAATGGCAATGAGTCAAACTACATTGTGTTAAAAAAAGACAGGAGACCTTGAACATGTGTTTAACAATATACACAGGGGCCCCCGGAACCAAGTTTGAGAACCACTGGCTTGTATGAGACTTTTTATGTGTACAGTTGGCTCAGGATCTCTCCATCAGCTATAGAACAGTTCATACAATATTAATGAAGGGAAGGTGTTTTATAGCCGAGTTCCCAAAATCTTTTCAATTGAGGGTCCTTTTTCCGCTTTGAACTTTTCTTCCTGAGCCAGATGATGAAACCGTTAGCTTTATTTCGAATTCGATAACTTGCAATAGAGTATCCTTTGTTTGAATAGTCCGTAACAGTCATGTGTCTCAGCTGTGAGTGAGGTGTATGACCACTGGCTGCGCGGCTCGACCCCTGGACCGTAGTGTCAAATAAAGGGGTGTCAGCATCACATGGTTCAGAGGAGGTCAGGTGTGTGAGTGTGTCACGAAAGAAGTTCCTGCAATGTGACACACCTGCCAGTACAAATAGGCCATTTCAAATTTGTATTGCAAATTTGGTTTAAATAGAGCGTTGAGGAAAAGTTACATTTATTTGCATTAGTATTGATTGTGGTAGAGATATTCACCTCCAACTCTCCAAAAACAAAATTCAGCTGTATGTTTTCTTTTTTATAATTTAAGGTCTGAGAGTGACGATGGTTCCTATCAGGAAGAGCAAGAGCTTCTCTCTGCACCTTATCCCGCCCCGTCACTTGTGTTTGCTTTGTGCCCAAAAATTAAACACATTTTTAGGACTATTCCTGTGAATGAAACAAAGGTTTCATGGTCAGTTTTGGCCCCTGAAATGAAGTCAGGGAAATTCATAAGCTAGCTTGAATGACCCTTGTGTTATTTTCCCCTTGCCTACACTGCCCACCAAAAAGGGGTACGGTTCTTCATTTGTACCCCTGGGGGAACCCATCAAGGTTGGTCTATATAGCGCCTTATTCTGAGGGTTCTACAAAGACGCTTATGTCTAAGAAGAACCTTTAAGGGTTCCTCCAGAGGGATGAAAGAGGAACCTTTAAAAGTGATACATGAAACCTTTCTCTGTAGTGTATATATGTTCAGATTTGTGGAAACAGTTAAGGTCACCAGGATGCATGGCTAATATACATCAAAAGTGTATCATGCATTGATCACAGTGTGAATGCCAGGAAGGATAGATTTGATTAACTGGATTTAGTGATTTGATTTCACTTTTATTGGAGTTGAAGGGAAAAGGGGAGGAAAGCGTTTATGAGTGATCTTTCGCTTGAAGGATGGGTGATGTTTTGCAGCTGTGTGAAAGGTTTGAGAAGAGAAAGATTGCAGAAGAAAGAGTCTCACAGACAGAAAAATAGCTGGTGCCCACGCCCTCCCCCGACCCCCTACATACCCTGAATATGAGACCAGCCTCATAGTTACAAAAGAGCTTTGTAAGGACGTTTTATCACAACACATGTTAGTGTTTGGTTAGGACAGAATTGGGGATGAAAAAAACTAGTAGGACTTGACTAACACACATGTAACTTGTAAAGTTTTTTTATGATGCAGAATTGGTTAGCCACCTCTTTTTTGGACATGTATATTCTGACTTTATGCACTTGAAGTATTGTTTAATGGAAAAAAAGAGTTTAATATCTACTTTCTGGTGCTCTATGTATACAGACTGTACATTACAACATATGCTTCTCTGAATATTTCCTGTTTTATTGGAGAAGTAAACTTGCCTTGAATGTGCTCAATTATGGAGTAGCAAAAAGAATCACGTATGGAGTTAATATTTTCCTTTATATTTGGGAATTTAGCAGACAATCTTATCCATAGGGGCCTAAAAATGTGCATGCAATAAGCTTGATCAATGAGCTGAGACGATACTTAGTTGTCAGTGCCACAACCAACTATGATATTCATCATGCCAACCTACAGGAGAAATATAAGTGCTTTTGCTTGATGCCACTGGAAAAATAAGTTGCATTAGTTTGAGTGTTTAGTGGGAGGTAGATGAAACTAGATATTCAGAGTTCAGGGCTAGATGAAATGAGAAGAAATTTAAACTTTACAAGGGTGTGCCGTGATCAGTCCTGTACCCTGTCCCTCTAACATTCAGGATGCTTGCATTCAGAGTCATATACCTTTAATGCATCTTGCACCTGCTTCTCTTCTCTCTACAGGGGGGCCCTCAGGCGTGGAACTCACTGGCACCTTCACCTGAGCAGTACAGGTAAACATCCTCTTGTCCCTTTTGATTGGTCACCGAGTTCAGCTGAAGAGCCACACAAATTTGCACACTGGGTTCCAAGGCTATGATTAGTTATTTGGTTTTTTAATTATGCATACAATGATTTCAAATTTGTGTCAAACGATTCACCATGTAGTTCCCAAGGGGCTGGAACAGATTTTTAAAGAACATATTTTTCTTGTGCTAAAGATGAACGTTATGTAACCCCCAGCAAAAAGCTTAAGCAACATGGACCAATTTCCCAAATTTAAATCCTGTCAAATGTGCATTGTTACCATCGAGCTGGCCTCGTACCAAACTCCTGTGGGTCTTCTCTTGGCATGCTCCATCTCATTGTCCTGTTTGTCCGCGTTTGTGTGGGGTCCGTCTGTGTCTGGGTGACAGCTCCGTCTCCCAAAGCGAGTCTTGTGAGTGATGTGGCTCTTATTTTGAACCTCTCTCAATACAGCTACTGTTATCTTTCCCCTTCTGCTTGGCAAAAATAGATTCTTATTGCTTGGAATACATAAAGGCTATGATGTATTTGTAAACTGGATTTTTTTTAGCCAGTTTATACATACGTCATACCAGTTTTGTATTGTCTTTTCTTTGATTGTGCTTCTGTTACTAAATAGCAAAACTGGGTTTTATGGAGCAGCAAAATCTTTAAAAACAATATATTGATATCTCCATTTAATATTCCTTAATGAGTCCATGTAGCATTTTGTTCACATTTATATATTGCATTCTTTTGTTTGAAAATAGCCTTGCAGAATGATCCAAGGCCAAAAATTCAACCTTTCAGTGAAAGTATGAGTTATTGGACTGTAAAATTGATTTTCTGACTTTCTCCTAAAATGGTTTCCGGGGTAATTTTTCCAAATAATTTGGAGAAGTTATGCTTTAGTAATCCCCACCTCTATTTTATGAGTTATTCTTTGGGTAAAACCAGGAAGTAAGGTGACCAGTGGAGCAGTGGCTTATGGGAATTTTCAGATTTGATTTTAAAATGACATTTCACTCCTTCTCTGCTCTTGTTTCCTTCCCTCCAGGAAAGTCATCGACTTGGAGAAAGAGGATGAGGAGACGTTCGGCTTTGAGATCCAGGTAAGAAGATTTTTTGCGGCTGGGTGGAGATCCTCTACGATTTGGGTCAGATAACAGGGTCCCGTCTAATCCATATTAACCCCACAGATTATGAACAGCAGGGGTAGATTATATGGGGTTTCTCTGCGTCCGTCTGACTTAATCTGTAGGTCCAGGAAGCTAATGGGAGGGGATCGCACTTCTGTACTGTCAGTTTAATAATAATCACCAATCCATATATCCAGCAGATAAAGTCAAGAGAGGTCTAGGCTGTGACCGGTGTTGTTGTCCCTCTTTTGTTTACACAGTAGAGTAGAGGTTACCCGAAAAATGAACACACCACTGGAAAAAAACAGGAAAAATCCACTTGAAAAAAGATAAGCAAGGCTTTCGTTCAAGAATTCCCCAAGTGCTTTTATCAGACTGTTTTGGAAGTTGCAAAAACTCTGTGAACTCTGAAAAACACTGATGGAACAAGGTGCTGCTTCTTTTTTTCTCTAAATAATTTAGTAGAGAATTACCAAGCAGCTATGGCTAAAGCTCTTTTCTTTAAATTCATACCCACAGTCTCTTCTCTAAACTCTCATAACGGAAACGTTCGATTGAAAGTGTTTTTGGTTGGTGGTGTGAGAACAGCTGATGTCGGCCTACGCAGCATATTTATAATGTAACGTGGGAGCTGACTGTTTGGCAACTAAATATATGGAGGTGTGGATGTATTCTTAGCAAACTGATTATACTCATGTCTGATGAAAACTATGCCAGTGGTACTCAAACTGGTCTATTTGCCGGGAAAGGGACACCTTAGGGACGCCATAGTCATTTGAATTACAAATGACAACCCCAGAACTTCCGTTTCGTACCACTTTGTTTCGGCTTCTTTTCGCACCGCTAGGAATAAACAAAAACATAATAAGGGAAATTCAGGCTGTGTTTTTCCCTCAGTGTACAAGTTCATGTGCTGCTTCGGCCTTGGTTGCCGGTGGTTTCTGAATGGCAGTCTGACCGTAAATATCAGCACCATGAAACTTAAAACATACGGTTTTTGTGAGGACTTGGGGACAGAGATGTAGATTCAGAACCATGTTTTTGAGGCTATTTCTTTGGTGAGCTTCAACTTCAGAGTACCGTTCCATCTCACCATGTTTGCCTTGCTTGGCGTGTGCTGTCATGGTTTCCAACACAATTGAGCAATTTTTCCATTTTTGTGATTGTCACTGATTTATTTTGGGCACCAACTGTTTGACCTCTTTCAGTTCAAGTTCCATCTATGTCACCTTTCTTTTAGTAAGAAGTAAGAAGACACTCTCAATGCCTGTGACAACAAATACACAACTGTATTTTGATACAACTTTCGTACAATATCAATACATCACTGTTGTGTCACCTGTGTACAGGTGTGTTACGGTAACGCCATTACCTGTCTCACCTGTTTCGCAGAGGGAGCCAAACTTCATAAGGTCTAATTTATGTTTTGTCACCCATCCCTTCTTTTGAGGATTTTGCAGGGCTCCACAGAAACAAACAGTGATTAACCCTTTCTCCCTTTAGGTGACCACATGGTTACCAAAATATCATTTGTGTGCAAATTGTGTCAAAGTAGTTTTAATTAAATCGGGCTCAAATGTGCGTGGACAGGTTATTCAGGCTCCCTTCTGGTCCGCTGTTTATCCGCCTCAGTGAGCTGTGATTTTAGGAACAGATGTGCTTCTCTTCTCTGTCTGATAACTATCGATATCTCACTTGAACAAATATGTTCACTGTATTGTATTTTTTAAGTGTCAGTATTCTTTACTTTAATCAGAAATGTCTGTTTTCTTAAAATTCAGTTTTTGTTTGGGTTTTTTGTTCCCCCATCTTCCCTGAGTGACGCCATTTACAGAAAATAGTTCGATTTTAAATCATTTGTAAGTCAGAAAGAAGTTATTCAACTCAAAATGTTGTAACTTTGTCTGGATTGAATTGAGACTAAGTGTATTCGTTTGAGTCCCAGCCCCAAACTAAATTTAATTCAGTCTAAGTTGCTGCTACAAAAACGACAAGTTTACCATTGTTCGTGGACTTTCTAATTTAAGGAATACAGCAATTTGGGGCTAAAAGGAGGTTTGTAAAGGTAGTAATTATGTTGTCCAGAGAAGAGACGCTGTCTTAAGCACAGCTGGGTAAAACACATGCACCTGTGTAGACGTTAGTGTTGATTTATGAGGGGAACTCCAAGGTCAGTCTCCTCAGTGTTCTGCTCCATTTATAAAGTCCTTTGCTTAGGTGGTGTGCGAATCGTCATTAATCTTAGAGGCAGCGGCGGGCTTCGTTTCTAAGGCTTTTGCAGATTTTACAATGAAGAGGAACAATGAGTGTGCAGCATGCTAGCTAATATAATCAATGCTTAATATATTTAATAAACTCGCTTATTTAGAATATGCTAATTAGCATGTAATGAGGATGCACAGTATGCATTCTAATAGATATATAATGCTTATTCAGAATATGCTAATTAGCGTGTTTACAGGCATGTTGTAGCAGAGGTAAACAGTTCATTGGCCATATACAGACCATTCAAACAAGATTAGCTTGATATGGTCTTAGCCATACCTGCAAATTGAAAATTAAAATTAATATTTAACAAAGAACTGGTGGACATAGTTAAATGTATGTTACAGTGAAGGTACAATTGGATATAATGAATTGAGCAAAAACTTGTGACTGCAACCCTCCACCCCCCCGGGTTGTGTCATATTTGTATATTTGTGTATGATATGCATAATTTTACACAGTGCTCTGAATTGGAAATTGCCTGAACTGCAGTAGGCAATACATTTGTTGTTTAATCGTTAATGTAATGTAAATTGAACGAATCAACACTTCATTCATAAAAGTGTTTATTTCACTTTAGGCAGGTCTGTGGCATCACACAACATTCATTTGTATGAGTAAATTCATACCATAATCACATAAGAAAGTGGAGTGTATTGACGGGTTTTTCTAACTGTCCCTGTCCTTTGTGTTTCAGACGTACGGTCTCAGTCATTCCGATGAAACCTCAGTGGAGATGTGCACGTATGTGTGTAAGGTCCACGCAGACAGCCCTGCAAGTCATGCCGGCCTCAGAGTGGGTGAGTGATCACACCTCATGTCATGGACTGTTCGTCTTGGTATCTCTCTGTGGCATTGCCTTCTGTGGTTCCACTGGTGGCAGAGTTAGGGTCGATTTCAATTCAATTTTCCTTAGTTTATTCAGTGAATTCAAATTCTATTTTATTCTATGAGAATGGTTCAGGTAATGAACTGAATTACAGTTTGTTTCCTGTAATGACCATAATGCGATGGGATTGACTGCAACTCTGTGCTTATTCAGTTATTTACTAATCCATTACATCTTCTACTCCATTTTGTTCTCTCCCAGTTTGGAACGTCCAAATTTGAATTTCCTGCAAGTAGGGTTGAATGAACTGTGTTACAAGAAATTGTTGAGCACTAGCTTCATATCCTGTAACATAACTACAACCAAAAGGAACCCTTTTTTAAATAGTTGCTCATAGCGGACATTACATCCGACATTACAAGCAAATCGGTGTGTACACAGATTGCAATCTGCTTTGTTGAGTCATCCTGACAAATCTTACAGTATTGTCATATGGCAGCTACATTTTTCCTTAGGCAAACTGAAACACACTGTGCCAATCTCAGCCTGGCTTTATCAAAATTTAGCTACAGGAGAGGGACAATAAATCTACAATGTGGAAAAAGTAGACACTGTTCTGGCACGACTCCCAAAAGTTTTTTTTTTTTTTTTTTTGGCCTGTGGTAGTGACGCTTCAAATGGTGGGAAAAAAAGAAATTATGTTCAACTGTGTGTCTGAAAATGGTTAATTGCTTCTACTCCATGGGCTCAGTCTTAGTGTTCGGACAGCAGCTATTAAAAAAAAAAAATAATGAATAAAAACCTATGGAGAATGGGCTGCCCACTCCGCTTTGTATAAAGCAGTAAAATAATTTTAAATGAAAACAGTAGGTTATTCTCTCCACCCACAGCAGTGACTCCGCCCACCAGATATAACCCCGCCCACCAGCTGCAGACAGCTACAACGGCTGTGACAGAAGAAGCTGATAAGCCCCCCCCTCCCCCCCAATCAGTCTGTCCACACTGTTTGCCTTCATAGGGGCCTAATGTCTCTGAGTCAATAACAGAACCACCTGCACTATGTCTACCGTTGAAGCACTCGCTGGCCTGCAAACACCACAGGAAGCTGAGCGTCCCTATGTTCA
Source organism: Albula glossodonta (assembly GCA_019788955.1). NCBI lineage: Eukaryota > Metazoa > Chordata > Actinopteri > Albuliformes > Albulidae > Albula > Albula glossodonta. The sequence continues at coordinate 26,610,246 of JAFBMS010000004.1, read as the reverse complement.
GTGTGTTAGGATCCCAGGGAAGACACTCAGCTGCACTGATGTTCACCTGCACCGTGAGACTGCACATGCACCTTTCCAATGAATCACCCATTCACAAATAACACTCAGGGCCTAGTTTATGAAAGCATTTAGAACGTGCAAAGCCATTTTGCTGATGCAGAATGAATAAGCTAGCATGTGATTGGTTGATGTAGTTTGTTTGCTCCAATCAGAAATCATGTCACTGAAATCGCAAGTGTAAAAACTGTAGTATGTGCTAAGGGCTTTGCACATGTTAGTGTGATGAATGTACTGGCGCCTGTATTTTCGGCAGGGAAATTCAGAAACTGTGTTCAGTGCTAGGATAATTTGAATAGCCGTAATGGGTTTTATTGGTAATGCTGTTAGCAAAATGTTGTCTCTCTCACGTTTTTCTCTCTGTAACTGATAGCTTCGTTTGGCGTACATGTGAACTGTTTCTGTGTTTCAGTTCCGTGTCACAGGAAGGCACTTATCCGCTCTGCAGTATTTCAGAGGCTTGGTAGCAGATGCATTCCAGAGAGAGGAAAACACACCGTCTCTCAGTCCCCACAGGGCCTCAGGATAGAAACCAATTTCTGTTTCAGCACTGTCACCAGTGTAGAACACACTAGAAATGAAACTGACCCACATTCACAAACAGAGGGGAAGAAATGAAAATTCAGCAAGGAAACAAAATGTGGTGCAAAGCGAACTCGGACACATAAAGAAAGGATTAAACCAAAAATAATGTCACTTTCCATTGATAAAACATGTACAATACAAATTCGACAAAATTACACGCCCTTGACACTATGACCGAAGAATGTATTTTCGGGAAAATTAACAAGCTTGCAAGTGAACCGGTAACGCATATGTGAGGATTCAAATCAACAGCTGAACAAACCCATTTACAAGCCAAACCACTGACTAAGTAAGTAGATGGCAGAGTGGCAAGGCAATTAGAAAGACAAAAAAAGTGAACCAAGCTAGCTTCACCTTCACAGAATTCACAACAATGCATAACCTAGTTTAATGAACTCAAAACCTGGACTTCAGAGCAGTGGAAGAAAGGAACAATATCTGATGAGTCATACTTAACTCTTTTTCATGTATCTATATAGGTTTATATTTGGGGAAAGCCAAAGGAAGCATTCAGCCCACTTTGCCTTTTCCCATCTGTTGAACAAGGTGGTTGAACAGCTGTCCTGAAAGCACGCCTCCATTAGTTACTAACGGGGGCGTTTTTCAGGTTTATTGTTTGGTGTTTCCCTTATTCGTCTACCCCCTACGTACAGTATTGATGTTATGCAGCGATGCAGTGAAGCATAATCCCAATCATCTTCACTTTAAACAAGAAGCTTTTCTGTTTGAACGGGCTTACTTGGTTAAGTAAAGGTAATAGCATGGCCATAAATCATTAGTGAGATATATTGCCCCAGAAAGGAGGCGTCATGAACGGTGACCGGCACCTGCCTGCGGCAGTAGTAACGATTTGCTCTAGGGGTTTTGCTGATGTAAATGTGGTTGCCTGTAAATATGCCTTGTTTTTGCAGGAGACACCATCTCGACTGTGAACGGGGCCAGCGTGGAGGGGTTCAGACACCAGGAAATCGTCAAGCTGATAAGGTCGTGCGGTAACACCATCAGGTGAGAAGTCCGCACTGACGGAACTGGTTACGGGGGAACAGGATTTGTGAGCAGAAACTCTTGCGCACACACACACACACACACAGACACAGAGACTCCAGGGTTGGTGTTCAGTTTGTGAACTTTGGACTTCTGACTTTCAGGTAAATCCCCAGATATTCGAAATGGAACACTTTCCTGTTCTTTGCATTAATAAATGATCAACAAGTTTACGGTCATACATAAAAAGCATATTCCAATGTTTGATACATGCAAATATATTACAAATTACAGGCAAAATATGTAATGTATGTGTATATCTAAAAATACTTTACATAAAACCAAATATTTACTGGCAGCAACCATGACTGGTATTACTGTAAAAAAATATTCTGTAAAAAGTGGCTTTTGGAAAAAATACTGGCCTATTATTTTCTGGAGAATCTTCTTTGCACTTTTTTTGTTTTGTTTTTACCAGTATAATAGGATTGAGCATAAGCATCAAGGTTTAATTGTAATAGCTTTCAAAACACAAAGTAATTTGAGGTAAATTTAGGGAAAATGTGAATCTTTTATCGCACCATGGTAAATATTGTCACATCCTGTAGTTCAGAAATGATGTCGCACAATGATGCAGTCCTGAAAATGGACATGTTGGTTACAGTATGAGTGTTCTGGTCTGAGGTGCAAAAAACGATTTCCCGTGCTTTGTGACGTCAGTTCTTTATTCTCTTTCTGTTCATAAAGTTACCGAGCGAATGAGGGGGCGTCACTTTGGCAGCCGGTTCCCTGAACTCCTACCTCACCGCTCTGGTTCTTAGTTGGAGTTGGCCTTCAGCTCAGGCCTTCTTGTAAACAAAGCAGCATGTTTCTGCAGTGAGGAGTTGACCTCATATGGGGGTGGAGAAACCATGACTGTCCTGTTGTTCTACTGCTGGTGGGCTGATGGGAAGGGCCTGATCCACTATAAATACATAGGCCCTGTAAACAGTTAGCATGTAGCACGTATCAGTGGGTTCATACGTTCGCCACGTATCAGAGAAAAATGTCTACATGGGGGTTGTTTCTAGGGAGATGTTCAGCTGAAATACTTCACCTGTTCAATAATAGGGGTGTACCCATAAACGGCCTCAAAGTCTTTACAAATCATGACAGGTAACGACTGACAGTCTACAAACCGAAGGACAGAAATACACAAATTCAAGCAAATGTTTTGTCGAAGTGGAACTTGGGCCGGGGGCATTACATAGACTCAACAGCTTCCACGGTCCTCCAAGAAAGCTTGGGGATGAATGAGTTTCAGTTCAAATGTGAGAGACTTCACACACAACCCCCCCCCCCCCCAACCCCCATGACATCTGTGAGGTCAATGAGCGACACTGCAAATGAGTGACGTAGGGTCGTTACAGCAGTAGATGTATCCTGTAAGACTGAACTCACCAGACCTGTTTTTCCCCTCAGGTTGGAGACTGTTTACAGTGACTCAATACGGAAGGCTGAACTGGAGGCCCGGCTGCAGTATCTAAGGGTAAGCCTTTCTACTGTGCCTAACAAGAAATCTGAAGTATCCACTGAACCGCTGTTCAGTATCTCCATAGTTTCTAGGGGTGTGAATCAGGAATACAGGTAGGCAACCCTGGTCATGGATTGCTGCCACCTTTTTCCAGTTTTTGCTGGAAGCCCAAACTACAACATCTTATTAATTATTAGGTGTACCGAGTGCAGCTGGAGGAAGAGTTTCAGACTCAAAATATTCAAGCTCAGGCGCTAAATAATAGTTTAAGGCTTAATCAAGTGCTTATGTGGGACAAAAAACTAGAAACATCACGAGTGGTTTAGGGATGCCTACTCCAGTGAGTTATCTGACAAAGCACCGTACCACATCTAAGGGTAGGCAAATGTTCCCTTCTTCACCTCAGATTTTAGTTTTCTGAAGAATAATTTTAGGCAAATCCTAGTGGTTGCCTTGGCAATGTTAAGCCCTGCCCAGCAGTGCCTGGCAGCCCACTGGCTGCTATAGTATTACCTGGTTAGGGAGGGTAAGCTTTAACAGGGTTGACCCCTTTGCATTGCACAATAGTGACACCTCTGGTCAAACAGGTGAACAGCCTCATTATGGATGAGAAAGGGCAACAGGTGGATCGCTGAGTGTTGATGACCAGTACATAACATAACATTACAGTCATTTAGCAGACACTTTTATCCAAACCAACTTACAGTTGATGAGGATAACCAAGGGCCAATGCCCCCTGGGAGCAATGTGGGGTTAAGGGACTTGCTTCAGGGGTCCCAGTCATGTAGCGTAGCCACTAGGCTAAAGACTGCCCCTAGTAGCTACGTGTTTTTCCTGCCGAAGGCTTTTGGGCTTTTGTCAGCAGTGTAGAACAGTGGTTTGGGAGCTGGGATTGTAACTCAAGGTTACAATTTTAATTGCATGTCTGTCTTGACAAGAAAATCTTATGCTGAATCACTGACTGATGTAATAATTTCACCAAAGGTGAGTGAAAATGTTGCATAAAAGATTTGGAAGTAAAAGAAAAAATTATGAAACTTTTTTTTTTTTTTTTTTTTTTTTAAGTGAAGTAAGGGTTGTTAGAAACCAAGCAAAGTTTGTGGGTTGGTTTTTACTTGTCCTGTACCTTTTGTTTCCATGACGACAAAGCACCGTCGCTATTACTCTGACTAAAATCACCGTCACACTTCTTGGTTCTTCGGTTCTGACGGGGCCTTCTCATTGGTCAGAAAATGACTCAGTGATTGGAAATGGGATGTAATTCTGTTTCGTGTCTTTTAATAGCAAACGCTGCAGGAGAAGTGGGACGAATATGAGTCTCTAATGAAACGGGAGCAGAAACTGCTGCACAGTAAGTTAACCTCAGGTCATTTTTCACATAATACCTACTGCATTACTGCATGACCACGGGGGGAAAAAAACTAACCTCCTGTTTTATATTTATGGATATGTCTGCTTAAACTGTATACTCACAACTAGGAAGTACATACTCAGACTTGGCTAGAGATACAAACCTTAAAACCTTAAAAGCTGTGAGGAAAGACTCAAAACTTTGAGCTTTTCAGGTTTAGAAAAGAGCTCTTTGATTTAGGAGGAATTTGATTTATGATTTTAAACTCATAAAAGGTTTCAACATTCTAAACTACCAAATGTTTTTGAGGATGAGTTAAGTCTGTAGAACATAGTGGGCAGAGATGGAAACAAGTTGAGAATACATTCTGTACCAGGAAGGATTGTTATACTAGATTAAGTAGTACTTTATACAGAAGAGTCAATGCTTGGAACAGGTTGCCAGGGCAGTTAGCGGAGGCAGCAATCTATGTAGATGCTATACAGATTGTAGGTAAATGGTGAGTCCAGTTGTTCCAAATGACCTGTTGTAGTCATTATACGTTCTTGTGTTTTTGGACATTTTTGACTGTTGTAGGCTGAATGTAATGGCTGTAAATACATGCTGTATGATATATCATGTTGTTCAGAAGTAATTTGTTAAATGGGAATATGTTTTCCCCCAGGTGTCTTCATGAGTGAAAGAGCAATCTGTGAGCCCAAAACCTCGATGGGTTCTGGTCCAGACAGGCCTGATCCTGTTGCCTGCAGCATTAGCGAAGTAAGGACCGCTAAAGAAGAGTGTCCGCTGCCCAGCCAAACGTACCTGTCAGGGGACAAATGCACCAGCAATGACCCCATGGAGGAGCGACGAGGGGGCAACCGTAGGGCTAGCGGCCTCTTCGCCAGCGCCAAAACCCAGCTCACCCGCAGTGCCAGTGTGCGCAGTTACCTGAGGGGGGCGCCAGAGCGCGGCGCACCAGATAAGCAGGGCCACACCCCAGGGCATTATGGGTCCCTACCCAGGAAGTCAAAGCAGAATGGCTTTCACAGGCATCTGCAGAGGTTATTTCCGGGACTTAGCCGATCGCTGGAAGAGGACGAGAACAAGTTGTGACAATCGGGACGAAACTCAGAGCTCTTGCCAAATACTGCCCCATCCTAGAACTGACACTTTACCAAATCCCTTGTCACTTCAGGTCCCATTCCCATCCCAAATCCCAACCCATTCAAAAAACCCAACCTTGCCCTAAATTCCACCTCATTCCAAATTTCACCCAGCCTAAAACCCCATCCCAAATATCGCTCCGCCCCTTGTCATATATACGGACTCCCTCCTCCACCTTAATATTGAAGAAGGGTTGAATGTTAAATCCTCCTGTACCTAAATAAGGGTTTGCAATTTTTTGTACAGAGTTTGCCTTTGTTTTTTGTATTTATTTTGTTTTTTTTTTTCTTTTTTTTTACAAAAAAGTTATTTTGTGTTAAAATTTAAAGAAAAGACATGCCAGACTTGAAAATGTAACACTGACCTTATTGAAGGGGTTTTTTTGGGCATGCATCTTGTTACTTCATTGAAATTGTCCTTTCTAATAAAAAAAATGTAAGGTTTGTAATTTGATCATTTTGTAATTGTTTCATCTGTCCTTGAGAGGTGATTCCTGTCATTCTTGCGGGTCAAAGTTGGTCCAAACCTGCAGTGATCCAAAATTCTGTGTCACTACTTGGGCTATATAAAGCTTCACTTTGAAACCACCTTTAAACCATCCTTGGTACATTAGGAACTGTCACCAAAATAAAAAAAAAAGTAAATAATTTGAAATAGAATTAAATGAATGGAAATCATAGCTGTTAACGAACAAATTATGTTTGAAACTGTGCTCTTCATTTATCTTCCTTTCATAGTTTTTGCCTCTTTTACCCTCTTTAAAGCCACCCTGGCCCATTTGTTTGCACTCATAATTAATCTCTCTTTCTCCCATCAGATTAATAGAGAGAGGCCACGTTTGTTAAAAATCCAGCCTCTAAAGTACTTCTGGGAGGGGGATTGTAAAACCAGGTCACCTCCCCCTCCCCCTGAAGCCCCCATCCATCCATTATCTCTGCCTGCTTCATCCAATCCAGACAAGAGGGGGTAGGGCTGGACCCTACCCAGCATACATTGAGCAAAAGGTAGAGAGACACCCTGGGTAGGTCACCAGTCTATTGCAGGGCCAGACAAACATACCGACTCTTAGCTGCACATACTCACTCACACCTACAGACAGTTTGCCAAGTCCAGTTGGCTGAACCTTCATGCCTTTGGACCACTGGGAGGAAACTAGAGAACCCTCAAAAAAAATCCATGTGAACATAAGGAGAGCATGCAAATTGTACACAGGAAAGATTGGCAGTATGCAATGGTGGTAATTGAACCAGCATCCAACAGTTTTCAACTACACTGAGCTACATCACTCAGCCATAATTTTCCAAACAATCTTGAAGTCTGTGGTCAAACCACAAAATGCAGTGGAATTCTTCCATTTTATATCAGTGTTACTGGCAATGAAGACTCAGATTTTGATATACCTAAGGGACGGTTATGCTAAGAAAGTTTGGTATGTCCAGCTTTGAAACTGTAGGACTTTAGGACTTCAATGTAGTAAAGCTGGAGGCAGAGACTGAGCCAGAAGAACTGAAATAAGTAAATATTCTATACAGCAGTAATGTGGGGCTTGTGAAAAAGCAAGCTAAATCAAATTATTGTTGGATCCAACAAATTGAATTTTAATGACCTGTCATACCAACTTCACACTGGGGGTCAAAGACCCAGAACAGAGGATGCGGGCAAGAACAAGAAAAGGAACATAGATAATGATGCCAGATTGTAGAGACATGAAACCCCTCACCATTACAAAATGGTGCACTGTTTCTTCTCCAGACCAAATGTGGAAATTACCGTGTGGAATGATTCACAGGGTTATTTAACACAGGGTGATTCAACTCTGGACTGCCTGGAAGCCTGAATTTACTGGTATTTAGTCAAACCACACAGTATACCTTCCAATTTCACGACTTAATTTCACTCCTTACGCTGGGAGGTGAGCTAATTAGTGAATTCATTTGGTGTAGTTAGTGGGATAGAACCACAGCTACTCAATGGGTCAAAGCAAAACGGCTTTCACAGGCATCTGCAGAGGTCATTTCCAGTACTCAGCCAATCGCTGGAAGAGGACGAGAACAAGCTGTGGTAACGGGAACAAACCTCAGTCCTCTTGCCAAATACTGCCCCGTCCCAGAACTGAAACTATGACCACGGGGGCATGCTCCCTCAGGGGAAAAATATGTACGTTCATGAGAAAATTTGATGACTTTTGGTGCTTTCAAGAGGTCTGGTGCCATTGATGAGTTATTATAGTAATGCACCAAGGCTCTTCAGATATTGTATAATAGATTGTTGTAAATTGTAAAACAATTTATGTAATGTTGATGAATTTGATCCATACAAGTTAGTTGTTGTAGCATGAATCCACTTAACAGAGAAGGTTCCCAGAACATTGCGGAGACTTTAGGTCATATTTTCTATTTCCACTGAGCTTTGACATACTGCTATAATGTGAATGTTATATACAGTGTGTGTGTGTGTGTGTGTGTGTGTGTGTGTGTATATATATACATATATATATATATATCTGAATTCTTCAGGACCATTGCATTGTTCCAAATAGCTTCTCGAGTTCAAAAGAAAACATTCCAGGTAAATAACCTTCAAAGAAGATGAAGAAAACTGGACTAGACTGATATCCTTGAAACATTTGCCTTAATGTCCCGAGAATACTCTGGCAACCAAAAATTGTTATTCGGGAAGATGTGTTATTAGTGATTTGAAAGTTAAGACTTGAGAAAGTACAACAAAAAAACAGGTTATAACTTGAAATAATAAAATTCATTTCATATGTTACACAATAGAAGCATAGCCCTGTCGACTCTGAATCCTTCTCTTTGTATTTGCCATTATTGTCTGTCCCTTATTCTCATCTGTGTAGTTGACCATAATAATCCAAACCAAATTTATTATGCAGTCAAATACCTGCAGATACAACTGCAATTGTCTTTTGTGCTGTAAAGCCTGTGACTTTGAAAATCCCCTTGGTGGATTTGCCTCATTTTTCTTCTGACTTCAGGAAAGACAATGGAGTGTGCTGAAGAGGGCAGAGAGCTCAGCATGTGGGCCGCTTCCAGTGTGTGTATCACAAAGGCTCTGTGAGGTCCTCACAAATGGGGCTTTTTCTGCTCCTCTGAGAGGCTGCGGCCCGCTGTGTGGGGAATGTGTACTGGTACCAAGTGATGACATGTCTGCCTGTCATTCTGATGTGACAGATGCTGTTTGTGTGTGTCTGTGTGTGTTTATGTGTGTATGTCTGCGAGTGTGTGTGTGTGTGTGTGTGTGTGTGTGTTTATGTGTGTATGTATGCGAGTGTGTGTGTGTGTGTTTATGTGTGTATGTCTGGGAGTGTGTGTGTGTTTATGTGTGCATGTCTGTGAGTGTGTGTGTGTATGTGTGTGTCAATGGGTGTGTTTGTGTTATTGTTTATGTGTGTATGTCTGCAAGTGTGTGTTTGTGTATGTGTGTGTCAATGGGTGTTTGTGTGAGTGTTTTTGTGTGTATGTCTGGTAGTGTGTATGTGTGTATGTGTTCGTCAATGGCTGTGTGTGTGTGTGTGTGTGTGGTTGAGTGTGTTTATGTAATAATTAGCGAATTAAACTGCATCTATGCAAGCTATAAAATTGGTCACCCTTTGTCATTGCTGACCACTTATTTTGGAGCCATGTTGTTATTGATGTGATTTTTGTATTGCCAAGGAGACAATAAACTTCAAGCTTTTTCGTATTTACCTTATTTTTTTACTTTCCCCTACCTCGTCTTCAACAGAAAACCTTGCTTAAAAGCACAAAGACTCAAAGACACTTCCTTACTGTGATGCAGAATGTACTATGATGTTAGGAAACCCATTAACATTTATAGATTTGAGAGGATGTAGATGTAACGGCATCACTTTTAAACGGAAACGGACATGACTCTCTGATTGGTTTATTACGTGCTACACCCAGGACACACCTGAAAATTAAACCAAGTAGTCCAACCCTTAATGACAACTGTCCTGCCATCAGGCTCCCAACTTTACCACTGAGTAAATAGCAAAAGAGGATTTGGACACACCCTAAAAGCACTTGGGCTGTGCCCCACAGACCATGCCATTAAAATATAGCCAATCAGATGAGGAACTGGGAACATCCGGCAAATCAACGTGAAGAGAGCCAATAGTAACCATTTAAATTGACTGAAACAGTCATGAGCTCCAATGCACAGCTTTATTGCGTGAAACAGTCCCTCGGGATCTTTCTCAGGTCACCTAGTCACTTTACCTCAAGAGAGACCCAAGCAAGCAAAACGTTGTCGTTTTCACACATTAGAGGTTTGCATCGGACCTCATGATTGTTGCAAGCTGTACTATTTTCTGATTATCTTCTGACCCCTTCGCTCTGCACCTCATTGCAGATATAACTTCACGATTTTTCTTTAGTAGTTTTCATTGTACCTACATTATGCATTCTGAACCTGCATTGTTTCCTCCACACGCCTCCACCCACTGCCTCCACCTGTTAGGGGAGAGGCAGCAGGTAGTCCCCTATGTAGATATAGTGGGTATTGGTGCTGTTCCTCCTGGGTGTGAGCGTGGGGGGTGGGGGTGGGGGTGTAGAGGCCTTATACCAGCCCTAGGGGTTTGCGCTTTGTGAGGGGGTGCCATACAAATGTATGGTGCTTGTTTTTAGAATCTAACGACCTGACAAACAGAAGCCCATACAACAATGCCAACGGTACCCAAAAAACAAACATCGGCTAAACAATCCGGGCTGTGCGTGTGGGCGGTCGGGCCTACCCGGCAGATGTGCAAATATTTACCTTCCTCTTTACAGATGCGTTGTCTCTGTTTCATTTTCTGGCAAAGATTTCAGATCTATAACTTCATGTGCTGTACATGCACAGGTGGTGGATCGAGGAATGTAGAACATCTTGAATTCAAAATTTGCAAATGACTGATGATTTCAGCTGATCTTATTCCAACTTGAAACTGTGCAAAAGTACATATACACTGGCAGAGTTTAGCTGAAACTCACAGATAAGTAAATAAAACATGAAGTCTCACATCCTCCCATTATATACACAGTACAGACTGTAACAGTGGATCCTTAACTCAATCCTGGGGACAGATTGTGTATACATGGTTTCATTTTAACCATAATATCATCCTCTTAATTTTAGCAAGATGATAATTTTTCTTATTTACACAATAACAATGTCAACTGAAGGATGGTTTACCTTATTAAGGCCATAGCATGTTGGAAATCACATGAACACGATGCCATTTAGACAAAATATCCCGCAGAGGAATTGATTCCCTTAGAAAGATTTTAAATCTGTAATGTACTCTGTTATAGAATGGAAAGTTAAATCATTACATTACATAACATACTGATAGGTCCTAATCGCCGAAAGTGCAGACTCCTGGGTCACTGAAATCAAAGTATTTGTGAAATGAAGAGTTAAGTGACATTAGAAAATGGCGCTGTATTAAAACTGCTGATGGAACACTATAGTAGAATTTAAACACCCAGGTTTCTGGTGCGTCATCAGGTGAAAATAATGTAATGGCAACCCGGATCTGAGTTCAGCTGAAACCCACCCCGCCTCGAAGCCAACTGTGTCCTGCCTTGCTCTCCCATTATTACTACAGCTGTATATATTTGTATATACTGCACTTAAGCACCACACCCTGTAGGTTATAGAAATACACTTCGTAGATGTTATGTTGTGAATATCATTTCATGGGGGACTCCAGATCTCCACTGATCCACTGAATAAGGCCTCTACATCGTTAAATGAAATCCATGGATATTGCCGGTGTTGGGAAAGCCTGTATGTTTCAGAAAAGCAAAAGTGCGACCACGTGTTTGTTCTCATTAATGGATATTCATATTGACAGAGCAGTAGGGAGAGAGAGGATTCAGCATACAAACAGAGTTGAGTATCTGATGGAGCTATAGAGCATGACGTGCAAATACATAACAGTTAGTGGGGAGAGGTTTTCCCCAATGGCTTTCATGTTTATACGAGTAAATTCTGTTTTTTGTCCAATTAATGAGATCAATAAAAATCCTTTGGGCTTTGAACATAAAGATGAATCTTTTCTGTATGCTCTTAATGGAACTAAACAAGTATTTCCCCAATGGAAGACTACGATATGCATGTTAACTGAGGATGGGAACCAGTCAAATTAACTGCTCTTTAAGGGCCTCTTCCGCGTATGTTTCCCATTCTCGAAATGATAAGTTACGGACAAAGCACTTAAGCGCCGGACTGAATTAGGCCCGAAGAGCATATGAGAGTTAGTCCTTTTTGTAAATTACACCCTAAGAACATGTCATGACTAACAAAGGCCATTCAGCCCAACTAAGCTCGCTATTTCAACTGGACTGTTCAAGACTTTGTTGAGTCTGGCTTTGAACACAGGAGGGGTCTCTGCCTCAAGTACATGACCTGGCAACCTATTCCATATATTTATAACTCTGTGTGTAAAGTAATACTTCCTTGAAAAAGCAAAACACTCTTATTGGAGTATAGGTAAAACCAAAAGGACAAATGTTGATTGAATACTGGCCAGAACCTTCCAGAACACATCTTTGAAGTCCTCATTTTTCACCCAGAATGTTGAGAGTCCAAAGAGAATGTTGACGTGGGTGGGTTAAACAGGACCATTATTGTGACCCATAACCAGACTCGTTGCCAACAACTCGTTGGCAAAAGGAGTGAGAAAAGAAACAGTACAGCAAACACAGACACACATAGGCATAACCGAATTTTATGTTCATATTTTCATTTGTTTAAATTCATTTTGGAAATCTAACATGTATAACCATGTTCAACATACTCATGTTAAACAATAACTTCTGTTTATCAACTTGATAAGCACGCTCATTGGTTTCTTGGGCACTGAAAAGGCAACATATGATTTCTATAAATTTCAGGTTTGATTATTCACCCAGATTACTGACTCAGTAGAAAATTACCATGGTGGAACCACTGCTCTACTAGACAATGTATTTACCTTCAATCTACAGTTACGCTACAGCTGTGTTCTCACTACATTTTTCAGTGGTCTACAGAGACACATTACTATGATTATAATAATTTTCTTCCAATAATGCATGTTGGGCAAGTTCTCCTTTGAGTGTTTAAACACAACAGATGCACTGCTGTACTGCCTTCCTTAATATATTGGAATGTAAATATATATATATAGTATAACAATGTAATAAATTAGTGGCAGCTTTGGCTGTGTGATATATGGCTTGGTCGACAGCCGTGCGCATTTCCGCAAATTCTTAGCCTAGCCACAACATACTGTCTCAATTGCTGACATATTTAGATCGTTAGCAACATTGTTTCCTTCTCCAGTGCTTATTTGCATTAGCCGTTTTTGTGGGACCAAGTCTGGTTGATGATTTGCAAAGCGCGCACGTTACTTATTTATCATGCATCTAGTTTTAACATCAGCTCTTGCCTGATTTGCTGTAATCTGCATGAATGGCCTGGAGACATCTTACCAGAGAGTAACCCTTTTTTTACAGTACGCGCGATCAGGATTCCCATTTGTTTGCTTACACTGCCATCTGCTGGCGCAATGTGAACTACAGTTTGTAACAAAAACTCAGCAACCACCATGACAAGGGCTGCGTTATCACATCTGATAACATCATATTAAAATGTAATCCCACTGTCATTTCAGTCTGATAGGAAATTACGTCACAAAATAAGTGGAGCTCGATATACAGAAAACTGTAAAGAAGCCGTAAAAACACACTGATTAAAACCATGTCTAATTTGATTTCTGACCTCTGCTGACCCTCACACACTTCTTACATTTCCTCTGCTTTACAACTTTCAGAATTATCTGTGACTATTAGTCAGTAATTCAGTTGTTTCTCGCACCTTTTGTCTGTGCTCGCTCTTGTTCAAATCATAATGAATCTTTCAACTGAATAAGCTCGAAGAAATTAAATAATTACTTTTAATTTTTCGGTACATATGTGTACAGTATATGCAATTAACATATGTATGTTACTGAGGTAGAGAGAGAAACACATTAGTGAAAAATATTTACTTTATGTATTTTACGCGTGTATGTGTCTCCGTAAGCGATTACCCCCTGTCCTTTTGGTTCTCAGTGTGAAAGTGCTTCTCTCAGGTTTAGAGTAAATTCCAAACAGCGCCTTACCAAATACGGAGGCGGTCACTCCAGATTGGTAATGGGTATCAGCATAGAGGCACAGTTTAGGTAAATGTGAAATCTTTTTTAGATGCTATTTTCCTGTTTTCGCTCCTGCTACCTAATATAGTCCAGCATGCCACTGCTATGCGATATCTGCGCGGCTTACTTTATTATATTTTTATAAAGTAAAGTTATTATATTATTATACTCTCCCTAACACGCAGGCCTTCATACTTCTGCGGCTGGTGTTGCAAGAAGCACGTCCTTACACTTCTGCACACTAGATGGCAACATTGACCATTTTCGACTAGGGTAAAATGAACGTTCTTGTCACAACAATTTATCTGCAATTTAAACAGTTGTGACAAGAATCTGTGAGTATAATAAACGCCTTTATCCCGCAAATATCCTAGTTACAACAGGTCACATTTAGCAATACTATTTTCTGTTAGGGGTGCCGTATTTATTTGGTTAGAGTTTATGGATATCCACAAACTTCACGAAACAGTAAATACGAGTTGCAATCATATTTTTTTAATCCAGCCAATATTGTATATTTACATATATCTAGCATATGAGTTTTCTGGTTGGGATGCTGTATTTTTTAAGTCTGGGTATGTTCTCTGAGGGCAGTATACATCAATACGCCGCTGTGATGTGCAAAAATCCTGGGCAACTCAGAGCACATAAAGAGCACTGGAAAGTCCACTAGCTAGAATGAACTTGTCAGTAACATAACCTTTACACAGGTCACATACAGTGTGAAAGGGAAGGGTATGAAGAAGGCTGCACTGTTTGGGCTTAACTGGGTATTACATCTGAACACTTGCCTCTTTCCACACTATAGTTGTGTCACTAATTACATGCTGCCTACTGGTGTTGGAGGGACACAAAGTCAATATAGACTCAGCTGATTTACTTGCAGGTGTCTGGCTGAAGGGGGTGCTGGAGAGCAATGAGAAATTGGCTTGCCCCTTATCTTTCTCCACAGTTGTTACCAAGCCATTGCAGACCTCCAGACATGGCCAGTGATAGTCCAGCTGGACTCAGACCACCTAGTCATAGAGCACAAAACTAGAAAACTATCAGACACTCTTGATATGTGAGCCACCAGAATTTCCTAATTTCATAATTTCTTTAACCCATCAGACATTAGTAGAAAAATCCATGCAGATGGCTGCCAAACCCCAGAGCAAAAAATTTCTCGTCTAAATTATACGTTCCCATGTACAGTTGAGAAGTGCAGCTGCCTATCCCACTGGGAGCCCTCCTCCCATTTGCACACTCAGAGGTCTGTTTTCACTCCCTGGTTAGCTCCTGGTGGGGCAGCAGGGTTCTCCTTGGCACGACATACCTCCCCACCCCCACCCCCCACTCCCTGCCCTGCAGCTGCCAGCACATGCCTCTTATACCGGGCACCCTGCAACTCATAAAATGTGAGACTGCACTTCAGGAACACTGCACAGTTAAATTTAAGTCTGTCACACCACGTCTGTCTCTCTGAGACTACCAACACTCAGACGCTGCAAAAATGATCCCTGCCTTGCATGACTAGCTCTCCTGAATGTAATAAGAACCTTCATAACTTTGATTCGTTCCAGAAAAATACATTTTAGAAGTTTACAAAAAGATGAAATCGATATTAAAATATGTATGCGTTATATTCTGCATTACATATACATAATAAAATACTTGCATATTTAAAGACCAGTTGCCCACATGCACACCCACAAACACACACGCACATTATGCTCGAATATACTATGTGCTAATTATGAATCTGATTCGTCTTTCATAAATGTTTGTGGCTTTGCCATCAAATGACAAGTTTGAATGACCTATTTATGATGAATGATATATCCCCTTCAGACTTAAAAAAGACCCCATCTTCTTTTCTGATGAGACAGCTTAGTTAGTATCACCTGGTTAGTATCATCAACAACCTGATATTACATTTGAATAACAGAAGAACTGTGCAATACAGAGTAAAAAAGGACAGCTTTTTCATTTCCAGGGGGAATGTTTATGTTGTAGAGTTATCTTTGGGAAAAAAATCAACATACAATCATATCAGACAAACAAGAATGTCAGACACTGAAGTAGACCATAATATTTATAAATAAGACATTGGACACTTAAAATATAAAAAAATAAGCAAAAATAAAAAGAAAATACAGGTATATTAGCTAGTTTGACATTCAAAGAAGAAAGTGCAAACCATGCAGCATATAGACAACTAAAAGCAGAGAAATTGTACACAACATTCTGTCAGATGCAATATTTTATATGTGTGATATTTTAGTTTTGAGGGACATAAAAGGGTCTCTTACATAGAGGTTCAGTTTTCCTATTCAGGCAACGATTCATGTCTTACGAGATACGATTCATCTCTAATGGGATACGATTCTTGTCTACCAGAATGTGATTCATGACTTTACAGTTTTTTTCTTAGGAGCCCTTTTTCAGGTTGAAAATTACTCTTTCTGGTCCAAGGTGTCAACACAGGAAAGCAAACAAGGGATGTGACACATTATCACATCGAAGAGAAACTGTCTTCTGGCCTCTTCATACATTATCACTCACATGGTGCTCCAGACATCTGGGTAAATGTGATGACCGATCGGGGGGAAACACAAGACAAGTGATCCGCAGGGCACATGAGAGGCTGCTGAAGACTTTCGGAGGGTTCCTGCATTCCTCGGTCGGGATTGAGTCACCGCTGTCCTTTTCGAATTTCACTCTCCGTGCGTGAATGAAAACACATGGATGAGTGGGAGTTTGGTTACTTCAAAATAGCTCCGAAGTGCTAATTTATGAACGCTGTGGAGGGGGTGGTGTGGGAGGTTGGGCCATGTAGCAACGTGTGAAAAGGACTCTTCATTAGGGCCCCATATGCGAAAGCTATCTTCTGCTGATGATGACGATGGTGGCAATGATGATGATGGCAATCACAACTGTGACGATGATGACAGTGATCGAGGTGTAAACATTACTCCGTCATCAAAGGTCATTGAAACACATGTTGATACCTTTCTTTTATCCCATTGACGCTACACTTTTGATCATTTGCTTTGCATTTGGCCTCAGTAAAGGAGCAAATTAATCAATAAAAACACTTTTCATAACTTGAGACAATTCTGTTAACCATTTGCTCTTCTCAGTGAGTTAAAGGCTCTAAAACAATGCCCATATGGGCCTGTGTATCTAGAAGCATGGATAATTTAGAATTTACAGCTCCCCCTCTTTGTTTTGGGGGTGGGGGGGTTGGGGTTGGGGGGAGAGTCAGATCGTATCCCAGTTTTGGTGGCTTCAAGCATGCTAATGTCCAAATAACACCAAAGTAGGACGCCATTTTCCCACAGGACCAAGTGAAAATGAGTGCTTAACTGCAGGTGGAGAGGGGCAATGTGTTCCATTTTTAAAGATGTAACCTCAGAGTGTTGACTAGACACTCTAGGCCACAAGCCTTCTGGTAAACCAACACCTTGGCACAGCCAGATCAAGCCAGACCTACATAGTTTGAGGGCCTACTAATTCATCACCAGTGTAGCTTGATTGACAGAAATGTGCCAAGACGGGTGTACACAGCAACTGGCTAAAAAACAGGCCGTATGAGACACTGTGAAGTGTGATTTAGCTAAATAGATATAACAAAGATATGGATCAAGAAATTATCTGATCCATGTATTGACATAACTGATGGGACTCATTCCATCTCGATTTCAGTTGTTAAACAGCTGCACAGCGAATCTTCCACCCAAGTAGAATGAATTATTTGCATGTTCTGCCTGTGCCAGACTGAGCAAAGCATTCAGCACATGTTAACACTGAAACATGCAGTTTCAGTGACATGATTCTTTTGATGCAAGTCAGCCCCAAAGCGTGAATCCAGGCAAGTATGTTTTCTCCAGTAGGGGTTTCAGGTGAGCAAGGAAATATACACATCCTGTCATACTGGATCCCTCCATTTGGGGGCGCCATGGTCAACAATGAGTCACTCAATGGGTAGGCACTGGCACTAATCAGATTTGATACCAAACCAAGGGGCACATTCACACTGGTACAGTACACTGCAGTTCCTGGTGTTCCTATTGGTAAAAAATAAAGTTATTATATTCTACTGGTACAGTATGAGTGGTACAAAGAAGGTGGACAACTCAAAAGGGCAGTAATTGAAAAAAACTTTAATTGGTCCAATAAGCATTGAGCAACAACCAAAAACCAGTGAACCACGTCGCTCTGTTTGGCCATCCTCGGCTCGTGGTATTTGTTTACGTCAAGGCCCTTGTCATTTCACCCACAGAATTCAAATCCTTATTCTCATTAAAAATGAAACGGCCTGTTCCATAAATCTCATGAAAATGTCAATTTTTGTTGTAATATTCAACACCCCTTAACCTATTTTAATACTTACATCCTTTGTAATCAGTTTATACTTTCGTACTGTATTCATCTCCTGCACCAAACCCCATCTTTGCGATTTCAGCTCTTCTATAACCATCATTAAACACGCTGCCTTAGCTAGCTTATATGTAATTCTCGACATTCTCTACCATCGTGACTGTTGGTAGAGTTGGTTGTTTTTGCTCATTGTTGAATCGCTCGGAGTAGGCCTATGTACCTTTCCTTCAGTAACAGAAATGACATACGTAGCAGTAGCAGTGGCTATTGGTAATAGCACGTATCGTAGACAAATGATCATGATTAAGTAATAAGTCGTAATCCACTTTTAAAACTTTCACTTATCTAGCAGACGTCTGAAACGAGTTTGGTTTCGTTTTTGATATCTTGCATTGCCGATCAAACATTAATTAAATGGCTGTGCTGAGGCAGGAGCACGTGTCTTTGGAAGTTTGTATAGCAAATAGTACAGAGATTTGCAAAAATGATTTACTGGTGGGTTTAAACCTAAATGAACTTATTCATATTTATAAAAAGTTTTAAAATTATCTCGTGAAAATTATAATGAATCAAAGGCATGAACATGTTGCTTTTAGGAAGATGTCTCTCGTATTACAATAAAACTTGTTTTCATGAGTATGGCACATTCTAAACTCATGCAAGCTGTCATTCTGTGTTCATTTCGGACAGCAACATAATGGCGTTGAAAAAAGTATATAGTTTCTTCCGCGAGTTTCCGAACACACCAGACAGGGGAGGGTTAACAAACAAAGTAAAAGTATAGCTTGGCAGGATATCCTAATTCGCTGAACAGAGAATGGATCAAAATACATGATAATTGTGCTATCTACCCCCATAATACAGGTAGGAGACATTGTTCTCACAAAGAAGCTATTTTTAGTAACTCCTTTCTCTTTTTGTTCACGCAGACCTCCCCGCAGCCCGGTCTGGTGTCACAGCCTGGGATTCCACCTACGTCAACGCGAACCTTGATTTACGTCATCGGATATACTTGCCCCGTTGTTCTGAGCGAGACAAGCATCTCAGCGTTTCTGGCGAAGGGAAAGCGCCGTATTACACAAGAAAAAGTAACCTGACTGGAAAAACGCGGGGTTGTCGTATCGCGTTACGGAGAGAGCCGCGAAGAAGAAAACCCTTCACTGTACAGTCGCTTGACTGGTTTCCCTTGATTCAAATCAGCATGCTCTCAACAATGAAAGAGATAATTAAAAGACAGAGGTTGTATTTTAGCTCTGCACACGTCCATAAGAGGCGTATAAAATGGAAAAAGAAGACATGCTGCGGACTGAACAGACGGACTCCAGAATGGCTACACGCACATTTCCTTTGGCTACAGAATTGGTGTTAATTCAGGCAAGTTAAGACAATCATACCTTCTATTTAAAAAGGAGTGAAATAGAGTGTTATCATTTTACCTCATAAATCCCAATTCATGTGAGAAATACATGATTAATCACTTATATAATCATGTATCATACATTAAATGTATTACATAATTTTACATGTATTTACTTCACAGTGACCTGGGCTGATATGGTACTGGAACATGACTTAAAATACATTTTCAACACAAAAGTGGAGAATACTTTGGTGGCAGTTTGAGCCATTAACTACATTTTGCATGAGCACTGAAAGAGACCTGAATGAGATCTATACCAAGTGTCGCCCCATTAATGAAAATCCAGGAAGCACGGGATTGTGTTTATTTAGATAAAGCATAAACACACACACATGCACACACACTAATATACATAGACCTACATTCCTAGTCTCCTCTTCCCTTTATTCTGTCTCAGTCGTGACTCCAGTCTGTCTGTGAGATGCAGAGGCGGACAGGGACGGATCAGAGAGGAGCTTCTGTTTCTGTCTCCTTCACAAACTATACTTAGATAAAAAGGATCATCTTCACAAGCTTTTGTCCTTGTTTAAAAAAGAGCAAAAGAACGGAAGCTAGGAAGCTCAGAAGGTGTTTCATTCAGCATTGTGGAGAGACTGGAAGTCTGACCCGGCTGAATGGTTAATGTTAAGCAGGCTTCTTTGGCTATATAATCAGTGTGTTTATAATCTTCTGCTTCTCTTGTGTTCAACGGAACTTCCTGTTACATTGAAAACACTAGGCCAGGGATAGGAAACCATGTTTCAGGACAGTTGGATATGTGTGTGGGTTTAGCTCCATTCCGGCTCTTAATTATTCAGTACCTGAGCCTGAATATTCATGAGACTGAGTGGTGAAACCCATCCCCCAGCTCAAGGCTATGTTCACCTGCATTCGTTAAGCGTTATAATTGGTAAGATTGTGTAGTTACGGGGTTGGAATGGGAAA
Organism: Albula glossodonta; assembly: GCA_019788955.1. Classification (NCBI taxonomy): domain Eukaryota; kingdom Metazoa; phylum Chordata; class Actinopteri; order Albuliformes; family Albulidae; genus Albula; species Albula glossodonta. The sequence goes on along the minus strand of JAFBMS010000004.1, from coordinate 26,589,722 downwards.
TCCAGAAACACCTGTGGCATTGCGGGACCAGGATTGCCTACACCAGCAACAGAGTGTCATATAGCTGTCACTTTTTGATCTGAACGCACCTGCAACACAGTGAACATGTATGAGGGACTGAGTGGGCTGCTTGACCACATAGGGTTAGCATAGAGACAGCACCACAGACCACATATATACAGCGTTACATATCACCTCCAGCTTCCATTTAGATTTGCAGATGGGTGTGATGCAAAGACGTGTTGTTGCATTCAGTAAGTCTAAGTGGTGGGACAGCCAATGGTGGAAAATCCACAGGAGGGTGGGGGGGGGGGGGGGTTGCAGCGGGGGTGTGTGCATGAGGCCGGCCAAAGTGCTAATGACACATGCGTTATATATTTATATAAGGCTATCATATTTTTCCAAAACTTCAAACGAATCTCAAGTAAAATGGAATTTATTGAAATTAATTAGGACTTTTGGAACTTCTGTAATGATTCTGCGACCCCTTTCCTTTTCACAAACGTAGACACTGTAACATACTTTTTACCTTATATAAAGATAATGACAATTGTAACATTTATATTATCTGTATTACTAAAGACCGGTCAGTGACAATTAGATCACAGGTATCTACAGCAATGGAATAAACTGCTTGATAGGCTGGATATATTTGTCCAATAATATAAAATAGTCAAGAAAGTAATTAAACAGCCTCTGTATTTCTGTGCTGTTGTGGAGAAATGTTAGAATTGTCTATTTTACAAGCTTTGGCTGGCCCAATAGCAGTTCTTGCTTTGTGACCCCTTTACACGAGTGGTGAGAGCAGAGAGGCTACCCTGGTAATAGACACACACACACATTTAGCAAAAGCGTTGTCTGTGAGGTACACACACTGGAAACAGTGGGCGTGGGTGCCGCAAAGTTTTAGCAGATGTAACGAGTACACTTTGAGGTCGGCAAACCCCCCTACTGCTCATCTTCCTTGATATTCCCTCAGGGAATCTCAAGTTCATATCCTGTAAAGTTATCCCATGCTCTGCTTAAAATATACTTGTTTGTATGTGCAGAAATGTATTACTGTATATGTATGTACATACACGAGCACAGGCGCACACACACACACAAACACTCCACAGTGTTAGTTATACTGTACTACTCACATTGATTAGCAAAAAAACACTAAGATATTGTGTGTCATTATAATATTATCACATAATTATATAGATTTTGGAGTGCAGCATTTTCATCTACCCCTTCTCCACTGACTGCTCCGTTCAAACTGCATCAATGACATTAAAACAAGGTCAACCCCATGGTATAGCCTTACAAAAATGGAGAGCCAGGAAGAGAGTAATGTATGACATACAGTATGGGTATATCAAACGCTAGCTCCTGCTGGAAGAGATGTAGGTTGGCCAGTTGAAGGTATTCTTCGTTGGAGAAATCCAATATCTCAGCACAATGATGGGGACACTGTGCTGTAGGAGTACCGTCATTTGGAAAAGATTCATTGTGGAAATAAATGATCCCGTAGCATTTTTCAAAATAGTAGGAGTTTTAATGCCAAAGTTTTCAAAACCTAGAGCTAAGTTCAAATTGTCAAGTGAAGTAACCTTATTTCCTTATTATGCGACCAGGAAGTCTCCAAATGCCATAATAAGACCTGTTTGCATTTATTCAGTTGTGAAGCAAAGGAGAATTATCGATCCTTTTTCTACCTCTTTCCACTAAGGTTGCACAAGTGTATCATTACAGAAGTGTTTTTAGGAAGAATGTCCCCAGAATGCACTATTCCAAAACGCATGTATCATTTTAGATATGATTCATTTCTCTAATAAATTTCATAACCCATTTATACGGTTAACTCTCAGACATGAAAATAGATGTGTTTTTTGAAAAAAAAAAAAAAAAAGAAAGAACATTTTGTTGCTTATGTTGCGGTTTCTGACTGAATTTTGAATTTATGTAGAAACCTTCTTCATGAGACCGCTCGATGATTGATGATATTGGAGTAAGCTAGGATGGTTGAATAAACAGCAGAGCAGTTTTTCTCTTGAGACATTTCCCCTCGTCCTTTCCTTGAACTCCGTGATGTTTTTAAGCAAAGTTGTGGAAAAAGGGAGGGGGAAATATGGCATTGTCTAGACGGTCTGGATGCAGCCCTTCTCTCCTCATAAGACCACCTATTCACTCCTGATTGATTAGATTATCCCTCAAATTCCCCAGCCACATTGACTCCCCACATTATCACTGTAAGTGATAGCTGAGTTTTATATCTCGTTAAATATAGGTTAAAAAACTGCAGTGTCAGCTAACAAATGTCTTCTTACAGCTGGCTAAGCTACTGCATAAGAGTTAGCACAAGGTACCCGTATTTACAAGCGGCTGAAACAATTTCAATATTTGCTTTAATTTCTTGACCCAGAACAATTCTTAAGAACCCTGTGATGTCTATGGATGTATTTTACATACGGTATATTTATATGAAACACTCTGTTAAGTAAAGGCGGTTTTATCCCTGAAAAGTACTTTGAATTACACATCATACAAATTTCATTGCGTTCATGTGGGTCAGGCCAGTGCACCGTTGTTCATTAGTCCCAGGTGGTTGATGTGCGCAGTAGTTTGTAAAGTTTTCCATTAGATTTCCTGTGCACACCACCAGATGTGCAAATATTGACCCTATAACATATTTTATGTTGGAACAGCCAGTGAGTCAGTAAGTCAAATAAGGAATTAGAGATTTGAATAACCTCTTTCACCGCACACATCTCTGGTCAGGATATGGCCTGGTGTGTGTGTGCGTGTGCGCGTATGTGTGTGTGTGTGCCCCATGCAAAAGCACAAATACTTTCCACAGATAACATGCTGGCGATGCTAGATCTATCATAAACGCAACCTGTGGAGGTCAAACCGTTCAGATTTCTTGATGTCATATCTAATACTTCATTTTAAAAAATCAATACGTCACAACAGGCAAGCATCGGTTCCACAAAGGAGATATTTATTTCCAAACTGTCCCAGAGGCTGTTTGTGATCATTTCCATTCACTCCAGCTGGATTACTCTGCACTCCAGAGCTTCAGATTTGGAAACAATGAATAGACCGAAAAGTTTGTCCAAGTACTTTGAGGAGAAAGATAAATTGCAAAAGCCTCTCTTCCCACTGAAATACTGTTTTATAATTTAACAGACCTGCCATTTGGGTATCAAATAGTCTGTATACATTTCAATATTTACATAGCTTATTGGCATAGTATGACTACTGATTGTTCTACCTCCCCTGCTGATGTAGCCAGTATGACTCAGCAGGAATGTATTGATGCTTTGGCATAGTTTGCCTTTAATCTGATTGGTGCCCTCTGATTTGTGAAGGTGGATTTGGTTGGCTGGTGGCTGTGATGTCATGGTTTCATCCTTTTCCCCTAACTTATCTATTTCCACGAGGCAGAACCAGAATTGGTGGGTGATAGTAATTTTATTGCTGTGTAAATTTCAAAATATATTTTATTTTAGGACACTATTATGAAGATTTGCAACATTCTACTACCTTAAGGCCACTGCTATGCATTTGCATTTGTTCTAATCAAGTGCTGTTGGTTTCCTGCTGACAAGATATGTTCAAAATTTAATCTCTGAAGACTGGTCTCTATGCCATAAAGTATATGTTATTTAGTTTAATGTTGTATTCACAGAGATGGCCAGAGAATGCTAGTGTTTTGTATCATGCCTGTTATTTTTTTTTTAAATAAAACATTGACACAGATAAATATATCAATATGTCAATGAATATTTTGCAATTGCATCACTGGAGAAATTAAAAATGGACAAAGTGTTGCAATCTCAAGCTTTGCCCTTGCTTACTTGTCATGGGTGTGTGCAAACGTTCACACCTTAGGTCAAGAGTGGATCTCATTTGATTAAATACTAAACTTTCTTTAACTTATTTAGTAAATTTATTCCCACTGGCCGTTAATGGCAATATACAGTTTATAAATTCAGGATATTTCGAAGCCAGAAAAGTATGGATGAATCAGCTAAAATACAGAAGAGAAATTGTAGAATTTTCCAGCTCTCTACTGCCTCTTCCAATTGGAGTCGCACCAGTGTTGCTTGGCTCAGAGTTATGAGGCTAACCAGGTAGGCTAAAGTAGAGTGAAAAACTGTGTTCCCTCATTAAATTAATCAGGAGCTGACATCATTCTTAATACAGCTTTTCCTATGCAATAATTTAATACTTTGATATATTAAACCTTGACAAACATTTATTAAGTAAATGTTTTATTATGTTTCCCCAAATCACTATCACATCACTATCATAAAAAAGTGATCTTGGTGTACAAAATAAAATGCAGTTTACTTGACAATTTTATGACATTATATAATTTTAAGAAATTATAACTACTTGAGTTGTACAAGCCATTCTGTAGCAATTCCCACTGTTTTGCATGCTATTCTGTACAACATTACCACATAATTTAATGACTTTTATGATAATATATTGTGCAAACATGCAATGGCATGCATATAAATAATTTTCTTTAGTTATCTGAGAGGTATGCTTGGTGCAGCCTTAAAGATCTAAAGATTTGATTAAATATATAAATGCAACAGCCAATCTGCATGATAATAACAGCTAGTGCTGCAGCTAGCTGTAATAGACAACAATAACACTATCACTGCAGTAACATAGTAGTATAATGTACCAAAGATACGATTTCAAACCAACAGAAGCTGCAGCTGCAGCAGACGGTATACTGTTACTTTTAAATGTTATAATTTATGGATCAACTATACTATGTTACTGTTCCATTGTGTAGTGGTGGGATGTGAAATTGAAAAAACCCTCAGACCTGATTGACTTAGATCTTCCGGGAAAAGTGCACGGCTTCGATTGCCAGGAAATGTTGGTTCCAGACACGTTGGCACACGGTACACACTAATCTACACAACATCAAGCCGTACGATATGTATTCTGCCTCGGATGGCATTTTACTGATCTGGGAAATATGTGCAGGATCTACAGCATATGTGGGCTATTTCGGTTAAGTTGGAAAACGTAGAAAGCATTTCTGAGAACAACAACCATACAGATCCACAAACTGACTTCGTTTAGGTGGGACTGCTAGCCAACTGTTGACTTAATGTATCTCTGGCTGTTTAAAACGTGACCTATCCTGATGTATAAATAGCGCACAAAATCTTGACACTGAATACTTCTTGAGCAATGGCTAACTCTGTATCGGCACCTTAAAGTAAACTTTGCTTTCGAAAACATAGGAAAGCCTACTAGATATATTGTTCTGGATAACATTAACAACATCTGCCAATATAATTTCAATGTTTCCTGTGATGCAATATTGCGTTTAAAAACAACTCAGCCTAAATGAATGTTATACTGTGGTTAACTAGTGAAACGACAGTATTTCAGAAATCCTCATCATGTAGTTTTATAAAATACTTACTTTCAATTATTATGCTATTTCACTGATAGTTTACAATTTTGCCTAGTCTTTTAGCTATTTATGTCGTAGCTCTTCTACTATTTTTAGTCCATTCCAGGCAGTAATAGCCCCGCGCGTGTAGCCTTGTAGTTCATGAAGCTAATTTTAGATCAGACAATCCGCCTGGTGTTTGCGTCAATGGAATCCCGTGCGTGCGTCAGTCTCGAGGACGTCTGCAGGAGAGGCCCACACCATTGGCTCGCAGCCGGAAAGTTCCCCGCCCAATCGCCAAATATGGAGACTGGCGCTCCATGCGGCGTCTACCTCCTGACGTAACGGCACAGTAAAACTGTATAAATTGCAGCGAAGCAGGGAAGAGGACTGTGACAGACGTTCATTACGATGGGAGGGAGGTTGTGAAATACTTTCTATCAGTTGGAATACAGACTCATTGCATGAAATCCTTATTAAAGAGGATATAAAAGCAGGTAGGATAATGTATATTGTTGTGCATGTTAATGTTTTCAGAGCTTTTTTTTTTTTACTAAGAATTATGTACAGTGTAAACATGCTACCAGCCGAGGGGGTGTGTCCATAACGAGGGAGAATATACTTTCTGAAAAAATTAACATTTGAAATTGATAGCATTGTCACGTTATTAACATGATGCTTTCTTTTCTCTATATCGTTTACTGCTCTTCTCGATAGTCAGTAGGTTGCTGCTTGATAATGAAGTCAGGAGAAAAAAAACTATGGTCAGAGCGTTCTTTACCAGACGCTACATGTAGTCAGATTCGTTGTCATAGTTTTGTGCTTCTTAAGTTTTAGGATAAAAATAGCTGACAGTCTATTCAGACGGTGTTTAACCACGCACCTGCTAAACGTACGTAAAATAATTTCGCATTTGACACTTGTATATGAAGGAATGGAGAAGGGACGATTACTAAAAAAAAGTGCGTTTTATCTCTGCTTCATTTAAACAGAACAACTCGTAGTGCAATCACAAGCAGTGCAATCTCTAAGGCACTCTTCTCTCTGTATCAATAAAATAGTAATAATAATAATGACAGAACCATTTTAATTTTTCATAAAGACAGAATAGTGGTATGGCTTTGTCTTCAAACTTGACTTCAGACATCTCTCCAGTGGACATCTTCTAAGTACATTTTACTTTCCTATTCTCAACTCAAGCGGTGCTCTTCCCTCCACAACGCATTGTCGTGCAATGGTGTCTGTGGGCAAACTGTCTTATACGTCACCTGTACATTGAGATTGTATTTCCTCAGGCCTCGCATGAGAATGCATTGACTGGCCTCACAAGCAACCACAAGTGCTTATGCTTTGCTTCTTATCTGCAAGAATTCAGAATCTTTGACTTTCAAGTGCTATTTTTTTTTTTTTTTTTTTCCACAGAGAATATTTAAAAGCTTCTATGTAGCTATTGTTTCAGACCATTTGGAGGACACCATTAACTATTTTTTGAAGTGTCCATGAAGTTTATACGAACTGGTTCACTTAACAGTGATCACCTATACACTATGACATTTTATTAGTATTTTGATGAATGTTTATTTACTGGTCATTTAAATGTGGAAATGGACTTGTCAGAGTGCATATATTGGCTTTGATCATGACATAGTTAAGGTTTCTGAAGCATCCCTTTTTGATTGTTATTGATGTTATCACATTTATATTACTTTATTTTGTTTAATGTTGTGTCTTCATTTGCATATAATTACCTGTGTGTGATTGCCATGGAGACCACAAGTCAAATTACCACCTTTTTTAAGCAACACCTCCTCATAGGTTGAGTTTGTGTATTTGCTAGTTAGCGTGCAACCTGTGCGTGGCTTCTATCACCAAAATGGAGCACTGAAAGAGTTACAGAGACTGCCCACCCACAGTATTAAGGGAAGCGACCGAAAACCTGGAAAAGACGTAGAACTGAACAATGAGGAAATAGGAGTGAAAGTCTTCTTGGCTGAAAGAATCTCTTCTGGCGTGGGTGTTAATTTTTCATCAGATTGGCCAACAGCGTTTGAAAACGCAGCTCTACTCCTTCAGCTGTTTTTCTATCTCATGTCTTGGTCCACTGGAAGCCCTGAAAGGGATTCTTATGTTAGGCTACCCTTGGTATCGCACAACAGTGGCTAGCACCCGAGACGTTGCATATGCCAGTATATCTTAATAGGGTGTACTATCAGATTCAGGCAGATAATCAGATTCTACAAAGCTGTATTGTACAGAAGCAGCATAGAAAGCCCCATTCACACAGAACTAAAAATAATCTGCAGTTCCCAAAGCTTTGTTAAATGCTGAAGACATTTTGTTCTGCAACTTAAGGGGTAATATCATGGCTAGTCACAAGGAGCTACACCATGTATCTCATACTTCAGGATCTGGTGTCTATTTATAAGAGCTATAACAACTTAATCTTGTGTGATGCATTTGTACGCTGGTTTTTAACACCAACCGTAAGTACAATTCTTAAATATGGGAGTTATGGAAACGCTGCTCATATCTCAAGACAGATGTTTTGATGTTTGTCTTAATTCAACATTTTTTGGAAACACATGTTTATGTTATACAGAATAAATGTTCCACATTCATTTCGGGATATTTCATCAATTTCTCTGAAAACTAACATCTTGATTTATGTAATGTAATGTTGCAAGTAGTTACTTTTGAAAGAGATACTTTTTTATAGATTTTTTTACAGGCCTACAACTGAAATCAGTTATTTTGTAAATTCTGAAAAGTGTAGATTAATGTATAAAAACACATCCTGCAACATATTCAAAAGATAAAACACTTGGTAATGTTTATGCTATAAGCCTGTGTATGTCTTTCTAGAGTCTCACTGTTGTCAGATAAAATTTAACAGAAGTCAAGTTAAGCAACACTAAAATTGCTAGGGGTGTTTCTCTATCACATCCTGTTTCATATATAGCATTGAAGACCTAAAGAATGGCTTTGTTGCACCTTGACTCTTTTGTACAGCTAAGAAAAAATGAGATAAAACACCCTTCTTTTGCTGCTACAGTTCAGTTTAACCTAAGGTGTACTCACTACCCTGTTAATGAAAGTGTACTTCCCTCCCGCTCACACTCTTCTACTCCCACATCCCCACTTGTTTGGCATCAAGCCCAATAGTGAAATTCATCCCTTTCGACTCCTTAGTCCTGGAGCAGGTTTGTAGAGTGTGTTTATAAGTGTGGGTTGTTCGAAGGTTTATACACTGGTAATGCAATATCGTGTGGTAAGACTATCCCTCAACAGACTGCAGACTTTCTAAGCCTTATTGGAAGCTCTTAGGGAAAACTTTTTTTTTTTTTAAATTTTAATATGCAAGCTTGTTTGTCAGCTGTAGCAGTGGAAAGGGGGAGGGGGTTCTGCCAGTACTGAAAGAAAGTGGGTGGAAGCCGTTGGAGGGGTTGCTTCCGTCTGTAGAGATTCCTGTGGTTCTGTATGTAATGAGAATTGGGGTTAGGCTCGGAGATCATTACTGGAGCAATCAGTTGTTGCTCCAAGGTTGCCCTGTTTTTCCACCCACACTTGGAACACCTCTCTCCTGAGGGCAGCTGAAGCCCTTTGATTAGGTTACAACGTTGTTCGTCATGTCCGTCCCCAGGGAATTCCTATAAAATGACTGAGATTGCTTTTCATCCCTCTCAAGTTTCGGTAACCAATTTCTCACTAAATGCAAGTTCTGAAAAAATTGTTGTAAATTAGTTAATTTTTTTTTCATGGAATTTTTCACACTGGTGATTAGCGTTGGTTTAAGGTAAAAATCTTTAGGTCATTCACCATCAATGAACTTGTCTCTCTCATTCTCTTCAAAGGCTGCAAGGTCTAAAAACGACTGTTGCTTTTTCTCTTTCCCCCACAGAGATGCCCTGTGTTCAAACCCAGCATGGAAGTCTGCCTCACGAGAACAACTACTACCTGTCTGAGTACCTGAGCACTGATCACTCCGCCAAACTGGTCATGGATGTTAGCGGCCAGCGGGACCAGCTGTCCGCCCCCTCCCTTCCCAGCATTAACACTTTAGTGGGTGGCTACGCCGGAGAGTTTGACGCCTACTCATGCCAGATCACCGCCTCCACCACGTCCAACCCTGTGAGCGCCGGCTCGGAACAGCAGTCACCCTTCAAGGTGGACGACTTCCAGGTTTACGGATGCTACCCGGGCACCTTCGCTCTCAGCTACCTGGATGAGACGCTGTCCTCCTGCGGCTCCGACTACTACGGTAGCCCCGTCTCTGCACCCTCCCCCTCCACGCCAGGCTTCCAGACCCAGCCTGTGTCCACCTGGGAGTCCTCCCCCTTCAGCCCTTACTCGCCCAGCCCTCGGTGCTGGGGGGCAGAGAAATCGGCCTTGCCCCAGCCGCCCTCGTTCTTCACCTTCAGCCCTTCAGTGGAGCAGCAGTCCCCTCTGGGATCCCAGCAGCCCCAGCTTTCAGACCAAGAGGCCTACAGCCAGGGTCAGCAGCACTCCTCCCCCTTACATTTCACACCTCTCGCCCTCGACCAGGGGTGCCTGGACAGTCCCACGCTGTTGGAGGGACCCATGTCATCCCCCAAGACTCGCAGCCCCGGGGCCAATGAGGGCCGCTGTGCCGTGTGTGGGGATAACGCCTCCTGCCAGCACTACGGCGTGCGCACCTGTGAGGGATGCAAAGGGTTCTTCAAGGTCAGCCATTTTAGTTCCTGAGTTCAAAGTCAGCCATTTTTGTTACCATGTTCGGGGCATCCTTTTTACACAACGCAAAGTTGAGCTTATTTGACTTTGTTGGGTTTAGTCTGCAGATGAGAAAGAGGAAAATAGCATGAAAGAGAAGGAAAAAGAGGGCTAAATGGTTGTCTCAATATTCTCTGTCCTGATCTTGTCCAGCCCGTGCAAACAGTAAAAATTTCAACCAGCGCATGGCCACAGTCAATGTAACTTTGAACTTGTTTGTTTTTGCAGAGGACTGTTCAGAAGAATGCAAAATACGTGTGCCTTGCCAACAAAGACTGCCCCGTGGACAAACGGCGGCGGAACCGTTGCCAGTTCTGCCGTTTCCAGAAGTGCCTGGCTGTGGGAATGGTGAAAGAAGGTATGGAAAAGTTATCCAAATTCCTAATTGTCACATAATGTTAGCTCAGGTGGTGTTTTAGTATCCAATAAAGGTATAGGAGAACTCACTTTATCCACTCTTTAAAACATTTTTCAGGAGTTTCAACCAAATAACTTATTTGCCTTAATGTTTGAATTTATGTCAGATCCTTCATATACTAACACATATTCTGTCCCGTTGTCCTCTCCTCTGATTTGCTGTAGTCGTTCGGACAGACAGTCTAAAAGGTCGTAGGGGACGTTTGCCCTCCAAGCCTAAGAACATGCAGGACCCCACATCCGTGACCCCTCCGGTCAACATCATTGCCTCTCTCGTCAGGGCACACATTGACTCCAACCCTTCCGTTGGGAAGCTGGACTACTCTAAGGTGAGGAGCAGGCAATTTACGGATAGACTGTGGTAGATCATCTGTAGAGTATCCATTTGGTGCCTTATACTTTGCCTAGTAGACTTGAAAGATGTACAGGGGTAGACCTTAGTTGTTTTGAAGTCATGTGACAGGCTTGGTTACCAAATTGGGTCTCATTTCATCTGCAGTACCAGGAAACAGTGGCCAGTCTCTCGGAGAAGGAAGACGCCAGTGACATTCAGCAGTTCTATGACCTCCTGACCAGCACCATGGACGTGATCCGCAAGTGGGCCGAGACAATCCCCGGCTTCACCGGCTTCTGCCCTGAGGACCAAGAGCTCCTTCTGGAGTCTGCCTTTGTGGAGCTGTTTGTCCTTCGGCTAGCGTACAGGTATATTAACTGTTTATTGCTTTGGTAATGTACAAGTATGGGAACTGTTTATTCTTCAGCTAGCGTACATATGGGAGTTGGTTAACTTTTAGCTAGCATACATGTCTGGGAGTTGTTTATCCCCTCGCTAGTCTACCGGTATGCAAGCTGTTTATTCTTGGCTGGTATATGGGTATTGGAGCTGTTTGTCCTTCAGCTAACATACCCAACATTTGCCTAAGGGGCATCTTCCACCCAGTACACTCTAATTTTGGCTCTGTCTTGTCCTTATTCAATCATTTAATATTAAAAAAGTCCAATTGTCCAGTGCTGAGCAAAGGGCATCTTCCACAGAAAGTCAAACTACTTCTTGTAAAACTGGGATGACTCGGAGACCAGGTTGTATTAGCATAAAGATTCTATTTTTAAATGTATGACTGTCAATGACAGAACTGCAGCAGTTCTGGTATGCATTCCATGTTAAGTGTGATGTGTTCTTGGGCCACATCGGCACAATTCCAGATGGCATAATTATGAAATTTGGGTTAATTGATAATTGCAAAGACAGGCAGATGTAATAAACTTTATCATTTTCATGTATAATGTGATTTGGCGAAATAGGTTGACAGATACCAGCCAGTCAGCTTAGTTCAAGTATAGGGTTCAACTCTTGTCAAGGTGGGAGAGAATATATACGACTGGTTTTCGTTTAAAAAGTGTGAATCACAGTGATGGAAATTTTATCATTTGGATTTTACTAATGGTTGATATTATGGTTATGTTGTGATCATGAAAGCCCCAGCCACAGCGACCATAAAACAATAGCCAAAATGTCTGTCATTTGCAGGTCTTGCCCTGAGAAAGATAAGTTGATATTCTGCAACGGAGTTGTGCTCCACCGAATGCAGTGTGTGCGCGGCTTCGGCGACTGGATCGACTCCATCATGGACTTCTCACAGAGCTTGCACCGAATGAACCTCGACGTCTCCTCCTTCTCATGCCTCGCGGCCCTCGTCATTATCACAGGTAAGCATGCCGACTCTGGACAGGACGGGGCACGGAGAATAGCACGACTTAACAGAGAAGAGATGGAGTCAGTGACATAACTGTGCTATAGATTTATCGTAAATCATGCACCCGACTGTTTTGAACCAACAGTTGCAAGATACTTCCCCACAGCAAAACTGTGATTTGCTCGTAACTGTCAGTCATTGATGTAACATCGGGCACAGTTCCAGTACATCATTGAGCCCAGTTTATTCACACAATGGTGGATTATTGGCAGCTGTTGTCAATCCGTTTGAGTCTTAGCATTCTCATTACTGTGTGTACTATGGCATTAAGCATAATACGATGCCATTGCATATCCATGGCAAGTGGATTTCTGAACAAATACTTGTTATATATAAAGGAGTCCACCTGTTAATTTCTATCATTCAGATATTTAAAAAATGGATTTTGGCAAATTTTAAGAAACATACTTGAAACAATTGGCTTGTCTTGTTATTGCCCCCAAAACGTTCTCTGTTAGATCTTGTGCATCAACCTTCATGATTCTTTAGTTCTCCAATAGCTCTTTGACATGGGTCGCACACACAAATCGTGAAGCAGTTCTTCTTTTACCATGGCACACGGTTTCCTTTAGCATTCCCTAACCAAATTCTTTCTTCTCCCTCATCTCAGATCGCCATGGCCTAAAGGAGCCCAAACGGGTTGAAGAGTTCCAGAACCGGCTCATCGCTTGCCTCAGAGACCACGTCACCAGCAACAACAGCGACGCCGGCCGGCCCAACTACATGTCCAGGCTCCTGGGGAAGCTTCCCGAGCTGCGCACGCTGTGCACCCAAGGCCTGCAGCGCATCTTCTACCTGAAGCTGGAGGACCTCGTGCCCCCGCCCCCGATTGTGGATAAAATCTTTATGGACACCCTGCCTTTTTGAAAGAGCAAAGAGAACAAGGGGAAAGGATATAACACTGTAAGAGTGCTGCAGAAATAAAGAGGAACCCTGTTTCAATGGACCTGGGGTCTGTGGGGACATTGTTTTTGGAACACAGAGCTCCCAACCTCCCACCTCCCTCAGCGTGCTGCCTCTCTCTGCCTCCTGGCCAAGAGACTCACCAGAGACAATCAAAGCTTCACTTTTTCTCCTCATGCTTATACATAAATATCAAAAGATGTTTTAAAGGTACACATTACTTTTTACTGCAAGCCACAGGGAAGGAAATGGACATTAATTTTTTTTTCTCTGCCATCTGTGGATTATTTGTGATGGTCTAAAACTAAGAGGAAAAAGACAGTGAGCATTTCTGTGTTAAATCAGTTTTGTACGTGTGCAACGTGGTGCCGTGGCTTCATGGCTTCACAAAATGGCTGACACACTATAGACAGCCTCAGGAGTAGGAACCGACCACATCTCCAAGCGTAGGTAGTATTACAGCACAAGGGTCTGACACTGCAACAGGCCGCTATATTCTTGCGGTTAAAGTAGCAGGAGTTTCGAGACAAATCTTAAGTACAAGTACAACTGAAGTTTCTTTCAGTTGTGGCCTGAGGTGGAAAACCAAGGCTTCGGAGAGTACAGTTACCACCTCGTTTTTGTTTCGGCTATTCACTAAACAAGCTTCTAATTAGCCCAACTCCTTAGCCAGGTACGGGAACTACTTACCAAAATGAGCTGGTTCAGTGCATGGGTTTACCAAATCCTCATCTGGTTTTGGACGAGTGTTTAGAGGTCAACCCCATACGTCAGTGTCAAATGCAGTCTTTCTTATCCCGGTTCTGAAATGTTAAACATGCGTGAAGGGTGGTTTCTGTTATGATAGAATAAGCAGACATCAAGAAAGGCCATGGACCAAAAAGAGCCTGTTAATGAGCAGTCAAGGGGTGGTGCCTCTACTGGTGGGATATCAGTATACTCCTGAAAGCTTTATTTACTCAAATGAGGTGTTATAATGTTCAGGAGGTTTTTAGTAACACATTACTTAGCCATGAAAATGTTGCCTCACTGAGCATACCACCTCTGTGTTCATGTTGCTCAGTTCAAAGTTATACAGAGTTTACGAATCTTGCAACACCACCATCACAGGGAAATCTGTATGTAGTGCCTTAATGAAACTTTTAGTATGGACCCTGGTCATTAAATGTTTTGGAAACCATACTATATATACAGCAAATAACTCAAGATGGAGTAACACAAAGAAATACCATTAGTGATCTGCTGAGAAGTCATTTGGAGATACTTCGTGTCCTTGATGATCTCTGATCTCCGCCGGCAGGTTTCTTAGGCCACAAGTGCCATGTCAACTATGTAAATATCCACAAAAAGTGGAAAAAAAGCTACTGTTAATGTTACAAGTGTTGCCTTATAAATACTGTATTCTCCATGGGAAGAATGATGTATTTGCAGATTATGATTTTTTTTGTAAGTACCTTCGGTGGCTTTTCACAGTCACACAAAATGTGACAGAGATACGAGCAGCTAAGAGCACTTCAGTACAACATTCTAACAGCTTGTACTTCCTTTTATAAGTATTTTTGAAACATATGTATACTGAGAGCAGAAGTACTTGATACTTGTTTTGGTTACGTGATGTGTGTGTGTGTGTGTGTGCGCGTGTATGTGTGTGTGTCTGTATATATATATATATATATATATATCTATATACATATATACAGCACGTTGTGTATGCAGTGGGTTTAGAAAGTATCTAGACCCCCTCACGTTTTCCACTTTGTTGTGCTTGACTTAATTTTTATTAATATACACAAAATACCACATAATGGCAAAGTGAAAACATTTAAAATTTTTGCAAATGTATAAAAAAATGGAAAAGAAATACCTATATAAATGTGATACTTTATGAAATACAATATTTGTTTATTTTAATAATTTTAAAAATAATTTTTAATCTGAATACTTTATGAACCCACTGTATATATGTGTATGTGTATATAAGTATGTATATGTATACATAAATAATATACGTGTACATACATATACCTTCAGAAAAACACTGAAAAAATATTGAATATTAAAAAGTTCCTAAAATTAATATTTGTGTTGTTGCTTTAGTCACCATCATGGACACATACAATTTTTGCATGTGAAAAGTGGCCATGTTATGTGAACACATTTGGACTTTACCTTGCATATTCCCCATATTCTAGAATGTTGAAGATGAATATCAGTCTATTGGAGGAGGGTTATAAATCATGACAATAGCTATATTGTTGCCATGAATTTATCTGACTTGAGGCCAGATTTATCAAAGTGGTTAGCGCATGCTAACTTTTTTTTTTTACATGCAATTCAGTGTCATGATTTGCAAGTGGAGCAAATGGACTACCTCAACCAAATCCATGCTCTCTTTTTGCACTGGCAAAACAGCTTTGCATATACAAAATGCTTTAGTAAATCAGACCCTTGGAATGTTGATTTGTGGTTTGCTATATACTGGAACTGTGCACAAAAAAATAGGCTTCATCGTTTTTATAGGTAAATGATGAATAATTGAAATTAAATACACAAAGGGAGGGTGAGACCAAATAGCTCAGTAGGTAGAGCATCTCTAACAACCAAACGTAGGGAGACCCAGGTTCATGCTTCCTTCCTGTGATCCATCTTCCTCTAACCCATCTTTCATCATATAACCCTTTCTGCTTTCCTAACTGTTTAAAAAAATATTAAGGTGGGTGGCCTGACCACAAAAAATACACAGAGGGAAATGAACGCCATTTTCATGAGCGAAAAATGTACACAACAAAATAACCCTCTGATAACAAAATGCTCAATGTCAAGTTGACTCTATCTGCACCAAGTGGAAGTTCTTTTGTGTTTGTAGAAAAACACAAAGACAATTTGGAAAGACCTCTTTTATCGACTGGGCGGTGAATTGACTGGGTGGTGATTGTGGCTCCACATGGTAAATCCACTCCAGTCTTTACTGATGTGGCTACATTTAAATTTCTCTTCTCTTTCATTTACAGTAGCGCTCAGGTAACTGAACTTAATGGAGAAAAATCACTCTCTCTCACCCATTTCGGCCCCTTTTTTTATCATATATCAATCTATCATGTTGTTGACAAATGGGAATGTTTCAGTAGGCTGATTTTTTTTCAGACTCATCAGTTAGCCTGAAAACTCAAGGTGTTAATGTTGAAACATCACACCTGTAAGTTGTCTGTTTCCCCACAAGCTCCCATAACTGCCACCCGCCCCCCACCCCCCCCCCCCCCACCCCCCCCCCCCCCGCATGGAAATCAGACCTGGTTGCCGTGGTCACCGCACTTGCTGGCAGGCGCAGTGGAAAGTTGCGGGAAGGTAAAGGGAAGAGCGAGAAAAGAGGGGGATTTGTGTGAAAGCCATCCCAGCGTCTCGCATTGTGACAAAACGCAAGGCATGCGTCTGCCAGCAGAGCGGGTAACATGAACTGAGCTTCTCAAGGGTGACTC
This sequence comes from Albula glossodonta, assembly GCA_019788955.1. Lineage (NCBI taxonomy): Eukaryota > Metazoa > Chordata > Actinopteri > Albuliformes > Albulidae > Albula > Albula glossodonta. The sequence goes on along the minus strand of JAFBMS010000004.1, from coordinate 26,573,007 downwards.
AGGGCGGATGACAAGGGGGTGACGGGAGGGGGGTCAAGTTCAAAAGTGATTGCATTACTTCATTCCAGTGGAACACAAATAACTAATTTCACAAGATTACTTAATATTGAGTTCACTATTCGGCATTCTCTGAACATTCGTTACATAGTTACATTCCTGATACATTTAGATGGTATAGCATATTGTCTTTAATGTGTTCTTGTTTTATCAGCTCTTAGAAAAGAAGGTCCTGTCTTGCACGCTTAAGGGTTCCTAATTTGTCCTTGTGGGAGAACCCTGAATTGGGCCTCTTAGAAGCCGTTTTCTGTAAAGCATTCTTTATAGAACCCTCAGAATAAGGTTCTATACACAGAACCCTTTAGAGATATCATTATATATGAAGATCCACTAAAGTGTCTCCTTGGGCAAATGAAATGAAACTGTACATCATGCATGGTATGGATCTATAAGATGCTATTACATCTGAAGACACGATAGCAATAAGGTATTTAAACAGATAATTACTAGTCTCAGATTATTTCAATCTCATAATCCACTTCAGTTCCATTTGTTCTTGTCCAGAAGGTTAAAGGGTGGATCAATCAAATCTTTAACAGACAAAACATTGACAAAACAAACCAGTGTAGACATAACACAGTTGATTAACGATATGGAGGGAATGTCTTGATTTAGCACTGCAGACAACATTCTTTCCTTATTAAACTAACATGGCAACAACATCATCAAGTACGCGTGCTGCATTTTCTCAGATGGGTTGGAAAGCCATGAGATTGCTGCCCACAATACTGACTGGACGAAGGGTCACAGCCAGTGATCTTTCAATCAAACGAATACACAATTTGCATTTATACGAGGCAAAGCATGGTGCTGTAGAGATCCTTAAGACTATAAACAGATTTCCTAATCTGGATGATTTATTCCTGTATGTTTCCATATATTCTTCTGTGCATCTTCTTCTGCCACTGCAGAGCAGCTAAACTCACCTAAATCCTCCTCTAGCAGAATTTCATAATCACTGGGGACCTCACACAATTCAGAATGCACCAACCCCTCCTTAAACTGAACTGGGTTATATGAGCCAGTGTGGCCAGCTGCCTTTTTTTAGAGGCAAGGCGCAATTTATGTGTCACAGGTGCACGCAGCGAACAGGCTTCTCCAAGGCAGCTGCCAGAAATATTGTTTAGTTGCATTTCTGTCAATTTTAGTCACGGCTCAGAGCCACCCTTTTTTTTATTTTTAAACTAAATATGGTAACGTTAGGTACAACACACGACTCCCTCCAGCTTGCCAGCATCGTGTCAAAGCCGTGTCACGCAACACTTAGGGCAGAGGAACATGCCAGCCGTAACACAAGCCTCGCCGAGCATGAAGTTCAAGCGCCCTAAATCTGACATGCATGTCATCATGATTTGTACCGCGACATGGTACCAGACCGCGATTCATCCATGTAGTTTCCGGTTCCAGAGGGGAGCAAGGGGCCACCGTGCACGCAGCGAACATGATCGGGTAGAGGATCACAGCGTTTGGCTCATGGGCAAGCTAAACGTCTTAGCCCACATAAGAGGACCATGTGGTTTATCTCATGAAATTAGCGTCACTTTTGTGACTTTCCATGTTCATTTCCAGATGCCGTGTTACCCGACGAAATGTACTTTTAGCCCCAAAAGATGAAGATATTTCTTTTAACAAATGTTTTCATGTCCATTTCTTTCTTCCATCCCCTTCTTGGGTGATGCTGTTGGCAGTTATGCACAGCCCTGTGGAGCGAACAGGTGCATTCTGCTCTGGCAGTGTCAGCCTGTGGCTGCAATAGAACAACACGTTCACCTGACATTAGGGATGCTTCCCAATATTCAAGAAACCTATCCTCCTTTCCTCTACTACCACCACATCCCCTCCTCTCCCTCCTTTCCACCAATGTCCCAGTGCTGGTAGCGGAAAGGATGATATATGTTTTAAGTATTTGGACATAACCAATGCGAACGGCAGGGAGACAACCGGGACATGTCACCAGTCAACCACTGGGCTAGACAGACAAACACTTACACGCACTCATTCCCTCATATTGGCAATTTGGCAAGTCCAATCTGCCTAACCTGCAAGTGTTTGGATTGTGGGAGGAAACCAGAGAACTCTGAGTGAAACTCACGCGAACATGGGAAGAACATGCAAAGCTCCACAGAGAAAGGACCCAGCCATCCTCAGAAATGAACTGGGGTCCCATTTATTGCGATACCATCGTACTAACCACTGAGCCACTGTGTTGTTAGTTCATTTAACATATACAGGCAACAGACAAAATAATGGAGGTCACTGGCCTAGGTATACAAAGTCATTTTAGGTGACCAGGTTCACCCTGTGACCAAACATTATTTTATGCTAAAGGATTAAAGAGTGGTTTCATGGACACCGGAGTTAAGTCAAACACCCAATCAACAGATCAACTTTATGATAGATCGGGAACAAGAGGGGTGTCCACCTTCCTCATCTTTTACAGAACGACAGACTTTCCTTCTTGAGGAATGGCTGAACGTCCCCCTACAAACAATTCAAAACCTGTAAAAGCTGTTTACGACTTCCTCAAGAACAAAAGCATATACACCCACAGGATGACACTACAGTTCACATGAAAAATATAAAATTGTCCCAGCTTCTCTTTTTCTATATATTGGTCATTTACTGGACCAGCAGAGTCTTTGCATCTCACAAACAATAAAATGCCCTTTTCTCACTCTCCTGGGCTTGCGCTTACCGAAGACTCAGCTTGACAACCCGGGCCTCTGCTTTAGGCCACACTCGGGTGAATATTCCCTCAGTCAGCGCTCTGATAGGTTTTTCAGTCTGTAGCAGTTATGCATTGTGTTTGTGGATACAGGACTTGGAATCAGCGGAAGCACTTAGACCATGTAGCGAACCTGATCTTCTCCGATTGGCAAAATGAAATTTATTTGAGCTGTTTTTTTTTTTTTTGGGTGGCGATTTTGGAGTGAGTTGATGTATGGGGGTGAGTTGCTTGCATGGTGTTGGTGGAATGGGAAGGCATGGTGACGTGCCAAAACTGAACACTTTTCCTTTTCACGGGGAATAATTGTTTGGAAATTGGGGCTGGTAACACAGCGGTCGCAGATTCAGTTCCCAGGGAGGACATTGTTGTCGTACCCTACTCCACCTGAATTGCTTCAGTAAATATCCAACTCTGAAATATCAATTTCTGGAGGATAAGAGCGTCTGCTAAAGGCTTGAAGTGTAAATGTTAATTTATTCCCGTTTGTGAAAGTCAATAACTGAATAAAATCAATAATTCAATACAGGTGCAGAAAGACCAGATCGAGCTTCAGAGACCAGGCTATTGTGTTGTTGATGGCTTAATATCTGTGGAGGAAATAGCCCTTCTCCAGAGGAGGTAGCAAACACTCGTCTCTGCGGGTAAAACACCTGTCGCTTGTTGAAGGACTGTGCTTGAAATAACTGCATGATGTTGTCTGAGGCCCGAGTTCCCCCGACTCCCTCCAAGAAGCTACTGCTAAACAAACTCTACTGATACTCATTTCCCGAAACAGTGCATGTGTCCAAGAGCCCACAAATCCACATTAGCATTTTTCCAGCCCTGCTGGGTCCTTTGGACTGGCTTGGAGGAGCTGCCTGTATGTTTTTTAAAAGCCAAAAGATATTATCCCAGCACATGTAAGTGTATGTGTGTACGTGCGTGGAGGGAAGGTGGATGACTGTTGCATTTTTTCACAAATCCACAGATTGTCATATTAATTTGACACAATGAATATACGGTATAATCTGACTGAACTGGTTAGGTGATGTTAAGTATTTTATTGTGATAGCACTCCTTAATTGAGTAAAATAATAAAATGAACATATCTGTTCTGCATTCTGATTCGCCATGCATACTGTAAATACAATTTGGGGTGAAAATGAAAATGCAGTCACACAATGTCTTACATAAAGTCAGAGTCACCGAAAACGTTAAAATAGAAGTTTATGCAGTGTTGCCGGAGGATTAGATGTCATCACGAGGGGGGATTTCAAAGATACACGTCAAGCACACACCCTCAGCGTGTGCCCATCGGAGCTGCGGCTACATGCATTTGTTCGGTGCTGCGGGAGACAGGTGCTTGGTGGCAGCGGAGATCCTAAGCTTGGCTATATTTAGCCCACCATTGTTGGGCAGTGGAAACCGCTGTAACCCGATCCCCCTTCTCACAGCTCGGGTGATAAATGACTTGGCACAAGCCGCCCCTTACCAAACTCGTACATGCGGAGCGATGTGTTTTTGTCCCTGAGCTTTTGGTTCACGAAGATCAGAAAAGTAAATGAACATTAAGCCGACGTCTATTCGCATCTAAGTTTGCCCGTGGTTAAAAATAATGCGGTGTGTAAGCACGCAATCACAAATGAAGAAGTGCAGCAATATGGACAGTGTTACAAATACTGGAGAGATCAAATTGACCTCCCAGAGCTGATATTAACTCTCGCTTAGTTTAATTAACATTGACAATTGGCAAAAAGCTTGTGGTTATACGGTTCCCTGTCCAAAACTTGGCTGTAGTACCGCAGATCAGCTTTCTGCTCGAAGGGCCAATGTGGGCCAGGTTCCTTGTGCTTTGGGGTGATCTGCTAAGCAGAATGATGACAGGGTTCTAGAAGTGTGTGACAAACCTGTATTCCCCTGATGGGACTCCTCGTTATTCGAGAACAGGGGCTTTCCTGAGGAGGGTTCATCCCCGTCATGCAATTATGACATGCGCCTCCAATAGGGGTTGGGTTGTGGCGTACGATGGGAGCTCTTCCCGGAGGGCCTATAGAGCAGGAGATGTGCTGGAGCTGTGGATGGTTGCCATGGAACACTGCACTTCCTTCCTGTTCTCCAGGGTTCTCCTGTGCTCATATGCACTGACCATCAATCTGAGGTTGCCTATATTAATCTCCAGGGGCAACTGAATAAAGTTTAATGAAGCCGAAGGTCAGTCATTGATGCTGAGTGATGAAAAGATGCAAAGGATTGTGGTCCGGGCCAAGATGGGGGCAGCGGGACGGAGGTTGGGATTGGTGGTTTAAAGGGCAGGATAGACAGTGCTGAGTGAAGAATCTATTCTGCACTTGATATGCAGAGCACTTAATTCACTGAATAGCAAGACCAAAGCAACCTTTATATAGAAAAAAATACCTTTGCCCACCCAGCAGAAGTAACTGGATAAAGTCACCATGAAGTTCTCTTATGAGAGGTAAGTGGATACAACATATAAAAATAGTCTCTCTGTTCCCCGGCCTCATTGATGAAAGGGAAAAAAAAAATCATCAATGATTGGTCCACAGCATCCAGGCTCATCTGTATTGCACAGCTGAAAAAATACTGGACCAAGCCAGGTTAAGTAGAACATACAAGGATTTATCATTTTTAAAGGGATGATATTACATCCGGTCACCTCCCTCCCAACCTCATAACCAGACTGCCCCCTTACCACGCCACACTGTATTGGAAAATGTGGCTTGGAGAACATGAGAATGTTACAATTATGAAACAAGAGTGACAGGAAGGCTTGGGTTTCGAACACAGATTAGAAGCCTTCCTCCTGGACCTGAATATTACAGTGACTCCTGTTTTAGTCAGTGCCAGCTTGAAAGAACCCACTTCGCTAGGTGGAAAAAGAGAAATCTTATATTCCACTGGTGCCAAGCAATGACCTTCTGATCCAACTGTAATTAACTGGTATGATTCACTGGTCAAACCACTGCCATCTATGTGTTATTATTAACCCTTACGTCTGTTGTGTTCACTTTTTGAACTATTTGGTAGAGCTCGCTGGGTCAAATTGACCAAGGGCATTATTGATATTTTTAAGCAATATAGTATGAAATTTTTACATTATAAAAATTATAATTATTACTTTACTTCATTATCCAAAATTAGTCTGACATCAGTGCGCTTAATAGTAAACTTCACTTCACTTATTACAATTAACTATAAATAAAAAAAACACAAATAGAGCAAAGTATATATAACTTGAATTAAGAAAATAAACATAAAATGCTGCCTATATAACTTTAAAAAATCAAAAAAAAAAAAAAGGCAACTGTGTAGGACAAGCAAGCTACTGCCAATCCAACAGGGGCAGGTTTAGGCAGGAAGCACATATTTTCCACATTGTAAACATCTTTAAAAAATAAATAATTGTAATGATAATAAATAATAATAAAATAAAAATAAACTTCAACAAACTTCAAGAATCTAAATCACCCCAAGCATCTTTTTCTGAATTATATGTTCTGTACAAAAAGTTTTCATATTGGTGCATATCAGAAAACATATATGCCGATACCAATATATCAGTGATAGGCCCATGTCGGCCAATAAAATCGGCCAAACCGATATATCGGTCTGGCTCTAATTAACACCATCATTAAAATGTCAATATCACAATCAGAATCCTATGTAGTCATTCATACAATATAATTCAGATTTCATATGAAAGCATGGACAAGACAGCACTCAACAAAAGTCCCTTTTATAGAGTGTGACACATTAATGAGTGTGAATTATTGGTTACTGCACTTAACTGTGTTATGTAATCATAGAGGAGGGGCATTGAACCAAGTTACCATGTGACACAACCCTCTAATGCGGAGAACGGAATCTTCCTCAGCAAGCACGCCCCTTCAACTGTACTTATACCTCAGGACAGGAAGTACTGAACTATTTTCTGACCAAGGCTCAGCGAAGGTGTCAAATTTGCTGGAGATAGAAGACAGCTATATCTTATCCAGGACATTCCCAGCTTCTTAATATGTTATATGTGAAGTAAAAATCAAAGGTCCCTTTGCAAGAATCCTACTTTCTCTTTTGCACAGAGTCTAAGATCACTGACTCTTCAATGCTGTAAATTACTAGGTGTATTAAATATAAACTGTACAGTATTATGACATTTAATAATCTACGGCACATAATTGTGTAGTGTCTTTTAAATCCGATGCCTACCACAAGGATAACTACAAAGGAACTGATACAAGTGTGATCACATGAGTGAATCATAATACAACCAACCATCTCTCCTGATAAGCATGTCTTCATTATTTTTCCCACCCATATAACCAAGCTAATAATTTTGGTTGCCAGAATATTCTCAGAATGTTCAGACAGAATGTTTCTGGATGTAAATTTTGTCCATTGTTCTTTGTGTTCCTTGAATGTTATTTACCTGGAATGTTTTCTTGTGACCCAGACAGAAACTTGTCCAGAGCAATTTAACATTCCATGAATGTTTGAGAAACACTTACATTATAACATAATGTCAAACCCCAGTGAAAATATAACCCATTTTTTCCCAGTGTTCTGGGAAAATTTTAGTTTGGAATACATCTATCTAGGAATCCGTGTATGTTCTTAAATTCTTACCGTTTCTCTGGATATAGAAACAGCTCTCTAGGAAAGGGCGCGGTAAGTGTTTTAAATTTAGGAAGGGTTACTTAACCTATTAATGAGCAAAAGACTCAACAGCAGGTCAGGAGAAGGCCAGGCGCGGTTCACTTTATTAGACGAGTATTACTGAAGGCACATTATTTAAAACTGAACCAGTGGACCGTTTCTGTTTAAGAGTGTGTTTTTGTTTCTCTGTGTGCAAATGCATACATGCCAAGGGTTTTTGTGTCTATGATGAGAAGTCATTCCCCTCTTGATGTTATTTAGTTCTTACGCATTATCCTCAATTCACATTTTTAATTCTCTTTCGAGTGTAGTACCAGCAACTAATGGGAGGACTCCCTAGACTAGTCAAGTGAGGTAGCCACCAGTCCCAGGTAAAGCATCTTTACATACTATCTATGCGAAATTTTTATCGTTATTGTTATTATTTATTGGTGTCTGGGTGGTTTAAGTAGGTCAAATAAAGTATTTCATCTGTTAGGTATATCATTATGATGAAATGATTCAATGAACGACAATAATGTAGCTACTTTACTCAGTGGAAACAGCTGGTTCTACCCAAAGCCTTGATGAGTGTCTGGAGGTTCGCAGATGCGATGAGGATGACACAAAGCCCAGGGTGCTGATCTAGGGTGAGTTCTGCAGTTTCACTTAAACTGGGAAAGGTTGGGACATAGACAGGGATAGCTGAAGCCGGATCAGCACCATTACCGAGCAGAGGTCCTGAGCACAGGCAGGGGAAATGGACATCTGGCACCTTCACCACCGAGGCCCACTGACTCTGAAGCTAGCTGTGAGGCTTCAAGGCAAAGACCAAACCCCACAGGGTCCACGCTCCTGAATGACAGGCAGGGGAATGATATACCGGCCCCTGCAAGGCATTATTACAGCCAGCAAAGCCAAGGTCAGTGACCCATCTGACCCCCGCATACTGTGTGACCTGACAACACACAAATGGATGTAACTGATCGGACCACGTGACGTAACCAAACGTACACTGACCCTGTTGGGCAGACCTTATGTCCTGACTGCACGTGTGTGACTCCATAATCGCCTATGACCAACTTGCCTAACACTGCAGTTCACAGTCAAAACCACAGAAATAACTGACACCGTTAGGCAGTGACACTAGACACAGTGGCTAGCACATACATAGCCATATCCAAGTGATGTTTCTCAGAGGTAAATTAAATTTTCCCTCTAAAGTATGCTAATAATAACAATGTCAAATAAGTCAAATCCCAACAACACATCACTTCAGACTGCAAACAAAGTGCAAGCTGCCAGAAAGTGGAAGATATAAGCTGGAACTGGGAGGTATTCCATCGTCATTTAGGTCTCCTGACTGTGAACATTTCGGCCTCTCAGCTGGCTGTAATAAAATTCCCTTTCCAACACAAATAGCTATTGCTGTTATGTTACTTTAATGTGTCATTACCATCGAGCTAACCTTTGTCGCTATGATAGCCTTTTCTCTCTACACGTTGAGTATATCAGCTGTGTTGCTGTTTGGCATCTTTGTGCATCTCTTGAGTCTTTCGCCCCTGAGTATCACAGTAATGCAGATCGGGCTTCAGCAAAGCCGCCGGCACATCATTGTGCTGGAGTTGCTGATGGTTACCCTGGTATGCCAACACTTCCTTCCTCTCCTTCAGGGCTCTCATACGCTCATATGCACCAACAATCACTCTGTGGTGGCCTATTTTACTTGCTATGTGGGTTTCCGGGTTGTGTTCTCTGACCTCCTTTGTGCAGGAGAATCTCTTGTGATCACAGGACAGGGTGCTATTGATTTTTGCCTGCTTTCTGCGCAGTCACCTCAATGTTTGAGCAAACCGACTCTCCATGAGAAATCTCCTCTCAATGAAGAGGTGAATTCTCTTCTCCCGTCAGGAGATGTTTTACTGTGGCCATTCTTCCTCCACTCTTAGGGAGGCGCTTATCACTTGGGGTTTAGTGGCGTCTCTCTGGGCACCCATCCCTGCATGACTCACTTACTAAAATGCACAATGGAATCAGGTTCATGCTGGACCTCCCTTGCTCCTGGCATGGGACCAAGTTGTGGACCATGATGAACTGTGTGCTGCTTCTTTTCTAGCTGCTGGCATTAGTGGATATCATAGTATCAGGCTTTGTTGCACCCGTTGGCCTCGGTTAACCCAACTGACCAATCCATTTATCCTTCGTGTATGTGGTCTGCATAATTTCTCCCTGATACCTAATCTAGTGTATGTTCCTTAGGTTGCACAGACCCCCTTTTTAGCCAGGTCAATGACCTTCGGGTCTCCCCTCCTGAACCTGTAATAGAGAGGTGTGCGTGTCACAGTCTTGTACGGAATCTCATTTTCACTTAGGTAAGGTACTGAAATGCGACATACGCTGTCCTGCTGTCTGCTGGCGTGGGCTTTTTCAGGATGGAAAATGATGGTTTCTGAGCCCTAGTCAGGCAAGACAGAGGGATTTCCTCCGTATCAGCCTGTAATATCACAGGAGATTATGTGACGCTCCTCACCCAGTCACTGAATGACATGGTTATTCCCATTCTCATTTTACACTTTGGTTCCACCTTCAGACACGTGAGGCTCCATAGGGGGCTGTGACTATTTTGGAATCGTTGGTTCACCAATTGCAAACGTTGCTGAAAGGGGCAGGTAAACATAACATGAAACATAACATAAAGGCCTGAAAAATTATCACACAACTGAATCAACACCAAAAGGGACCCAGCCTTTTTCAAAACTGTACATTTTGAGCTTCTTTTATATTGTTGGGCTGCCATATAGAAACCAGTTGTAACCAAAGCAAGAACACAGCAACCCGGTGTATTGAGCACACAGTTAGACTTCTGAGAAGTGGAAGAAATCATTGCGATCTGATGAGTTGTCTGTTCTCTTTTTCTTTATTTGGAAGGGCTTTTGTTTAGAGACAGCCAAAAAAAGCTGTTTCATATTGGTACGGGCATCTTGTGCGAGTATGATTATTGCTCTATATGACAGAATTATGGCCATTTTAGATGAACTGTGGTGAAAAAATCTTTCCTTAAGCTGTTTCCACAGTCCAAGAAGTTACCACCCCCATGAGCTCAGCTAAATGCATTCAAAAGAGGTTTCATACACAGAAGGACAGGGTCAAACACCTTTCATGGTATCTTCAATAGCAGATATTAACACAACTGGACCTAATGTGAAGTAGAGTGGAATGTGGATTGTGGACTAGATTTCCGAGTCTTTCACTTCTCAAAATACTGGAAGTTTTCCTTTATGATGAACGGTCCAATATCCCACTAGAGTTCAAAACGTGCATAACAGCATTCCTACAACTGAAGCTATTTTGAAGAAAAGGCACAGACAGGCTCCCAATGTGTTAATGAACACTGTCATTTGGTATTTCTGCTATTTTGTTGACACTCTGTATATGGAAGGGTGTGCAAGTAACTGGTAATTACCCTGAGAAATGCGGTCTGAAATATCAAAGAGACAATTCTGTGTGTCTTGACAAATAGAACGCTTTCCCACCATCAGAGTGAAATGTCCCACAGTATAAAACGCTAGTCTTCTGAGAAAACAGCGTTCAATCAAGGAAATATTGCTTCCCCTGTCATCACTATTTAAAAAAACTGCCAATGGGACATCTGGGACAATAGAGCTATTGATGGAAGTTGGAAACATAGATGAACTCGGGGGCATGAGTACAGTGCGCTGCGACTCAGAGTCATTCGTCATCCTTATTGTCGCAGAGACAAAAAAAAAAAAATACAGAGGAATCTCATTTCTATTCTGCCTTTCTGCTTTCCTTTATTGGAAGTGTGGGCACATTTTTGAATGTGTGGGTTTAGGAAATCCTTAGTCATACATTAAGCACATTTAATCTCAGCAGAATGGTTTTTGTTTGACTCCTTTTTGGGAGAAATGTTTTCCCACTGAGCAGGGCTACAGTGGTGAAGAGGGTCTTTGTGTTTGCAGGCCGCCGTGGTGGACGCGGACGCTAAGAGCTTTAGGAAATGTAAAGGGGTTCATCGCTATTTCATTTTCAGATATTCTTTCCCACTCGATTCTTCGCCCTCCCATCTGCAGTTTCTTCTGCCTCTGTTCGGCTGGTTGTGCAACAGCAAGAAGGCCCACGCTCACAAAGACCTGCATTGTAAAATAAGATGATCACTGAAAGCCAATGAAAAACCGGCAGCCATACAATACACAAAAAATCTGTGACTATGATGTGCACCGTGCTAAAAGGGGCATTTTTTTGGGAGTTTCCTTACCCCTAGTGTGTCTTCATGAGGTAGAATGAAGTTCTCTCCACCCTGCACCCTGAACAAAGTGAATCTTGTGCCAGTCCACTATAGGTTACATCATAATTCACTCATCAAATTCATTTACATGCATTGCATGAAACAACCTGGAAAACATATCTAAGACATATACAGTCAATGTGAAACTGTATAATGTGGTCGTGGAAAATAATGAATTTCTGTTGGTATGATAATACAGAATATCCAGTATGTGACATGATTTATGATATGATATTTTGTGAAAAGCTATAAATATGGTATTTTTCAGCAATCAGTAATGCCGCTCGGATGCACAACGGATCCGCTGCAAAGCAAACAGTGGCGATGAGTCCTGGAGGCAAAGGGGCGTCACCAGACCCTATTTACTGGGACATGTGCACAAGTAATAACTTATTGTACCCCAGTAAATGATCATGAACAATACCTAGTTTTTTAAAATATAACATAAATTGCAAGTGTGAGGATGTGGGCACTGGGGGCCTGTGCCCCAGTCGTGCTAAAAGCCTAGCAACATCCCTGTTATTGCCTAAAGTGGGACAGTTTCATTTGGCGGGGTAAATCCCAACTCACTGTGCAATAGTCAATCCTCTGGCCAGCTGGGTGTCAGTAGTCCTATGGTCTGCCTGCTTCAGCTGAAAAATTAAAGTTAGTATCGTTTTGTGAGGATACTGTACAACTTCATGGTGCTGGCATGCAGGGGATATTGTCATGGTGAAACAGGCTTACGATTGTAACAACTTAGATTGGGAAGTAAAGAAAAAAGAGGATAAAATATGATTGATAACAAAATGATACTAAATGATGTGACACGCCAGTGACATTTATTTGCTTTATCCAAGCTATTTTGAATGAAGAACTCATTATCATTTCATAACTCGATTTTCATTTTAATTAACAAGATCGCATTGTAAGATAAAAAAACCAACGCTCACTGTACAATTGCAGTAAATTCACTTTTATTAAATGAAGTTGTGACGGTTGACAGAACACGAAAAATGTGAAGAGATCAGAGAGAAATAGAGCCTGATCTGACAAGTCCTGTGCAGACATTAATTTATGCGGACCTAACGTGAAGCAAACCACATTTGTACTGGACCTGTCTCCGGGTATATGTTACATGCATACTTAACCATTTGCATAGCGACATTTATTTATACATGCGGCCACAAACACACATTCACGCACATAGTTCGGACTGTACAGCGTGGGGCAGTGTTTCAGTTTTTGCAAGCTGAGCAGTACGAAGTGTACAAAATCATAAATTACCTCTCCCCTTAAGATATAAATATCCTTTCATCTCTAGGTTTAGATTTATTGATAGGCCCCTTTTCTATGAAACAAAATGTAAAACTATTGAATGATTTAGACCACCGTATTTGTTTATTTAATATAATTTAAATTTAAAAACAAAAAAAGCAAGTATGCAAGTATACATTGAAGTTGGTGTTTGATTTTGGCTGGCCATCTGCCAGCTACAGAACGTCTGAATGTAATACATAGTGCCTAAAATATATGGACTACGATAGCTGGTTTACTACTAGCTGGTTTACCACTATCAGTGTTTCAATATTAAATCCAACAATACATGCGTTGATGTGCAAATGGAACATGAGAGTGGATTCTGATATACATCAGCCCAACAGAGTTGAAGAATTGATTGTACTGATTCTACCAAATTGCACATACATTATTTTCTGCAGTACCAGAACAGTAAGATGCAACTTTGATCATACTTGGCCAAAAAGAATGACTAACGGAACATTTGTTATAGTGTTAATTATCTGCATGTGCACATAGTCAATGAAGTATGTAGAGATCATGAAAGACTAAAACGCCAGCGTCTCACACGCTGAGATTACTGCTGTAAATAAAGGGTCAATTACCAGTAGGCCTGGCTCTTCAGATAGCCTGACAACTTCAGTCTTTTGATGCAAGCACACTCAATAAATATATGTTATACCATAGCGTGACATTTATGGTATAACATAGCCTTATGGCCTTGTGAAATTGACACAACGCATTAGACTTATCAGTAGTGAAATGCAGCAGTTCCTGGCACAGTCCCAGGTTCAGCTCTGAGAGTGTGGCCAATGACAGTGCTTAGTGAAGTTTCATAGCTTTGGCCAAGGAGGAAGTGAGTCCATAGACAAGATTTTACCCTTCCTGTGTCAGGTCTTTTTATGTGTTGTCAAAGGTACAGTGAACAGAAAAATCCCCCACTTAACACTGTAATGCCAATTATTTCCGTTGGTCAGCCATTTAAGATAACCTTTCTCACTGTCTGCAATAAGTTAGTATTATGGGGAATCCTTTACACTCCTAAGGTGGAGAAGGCATGTACAAAACATATTACCACTTCCATATTGTGCAGTAGGTGATATATGTGTGTAAGATATGATTTCATGGCTGACTATCCCTGACAGTTAACACTGCTTGCCTAGATTTGCACGCACAGTAACATCAATCAGACATGCTAACATTGGCTGGTTAGCTCATGAGTTATTGTCAAGCTAAACCTAGCAAGGTAGCTATTTATGAAACCTGCCCCAGCTCAGTTTTAGGCTCTTTCTCAAGTAGGCCATAGAACCCAGTGTTGTTTTCCTTTCCACCGCTAGCCCATCACCTCTCTTGATCCTCAACGATTTTTGAACTAGTTACTGTATATTCATATTTAATTAAATCAAACATACGTTATTATAATACAATGGCTATATATTATTTGAGGAAATCAGTACTTAATTATAGTAAGATATGAAAATACAGTTATATTTAAAATGTGATAAAATACACAAATTAGTAAATACTACAATACATGCATGTACACTCACACACGCACACACACACACACACACACAATCATATGTGCATGCAGCATAGACTAGAAAAATGCTACAACATCAGCAATATTATGTCTGATAGTATTTAAAATAATGCGTACAACTATAAAACTATAGCTACAGTTATTTTATTTATCCATTATTTTTTAAAACCTAATGTTAGTGTAATCATCTTGCTATTGTATATGTTGTTAGCATATCATCTGTGTGTTTTTATACAATGAAATCAATGACTAGTATAGTGTCTTAACAATATAACAGCCACAATTTTACATATGCTATCTAGCTAACAGCCAAAACGCATGGCTTTTAGTTAATAAACCAACCAAATCACTAACAAGTTGCATAAACGCAGTAAGGCAGCATTCAACATGCCTGGGTATTTTGGGACACAAAATGAGAGAGATAATGGAAATGTTGTCAGGGTTGCTTCTATTCACTTAAAATGAAATGGTGAAAAGTTGATTTTTAGCATGCTAGCCTTACACGATTGGTAGCAGCTTGCTAATTACAGTGAGTGCTACAAATTGTTTTATAATCGACAAAAACTACGTAATTAAATACCTTGCCATCTAATTCAACTATACATTTGTTACAGTTTGAAACACTAAGTTAGGTAATGGCATTGAAACACTGGAATGACAACTGAAATTTCTTTAAAAACATCTATTTAAAACGGAGAAAGCACCTAACTACTTACCACAGCTAGCACCTGTATTTCTGCCATACGTCACCCACAATTACGTTATATAAAACAAAATCCTTAAACCCTATACTTGCATCAAAATAAAAGCGTCATTTACATGGTGATTGGTTGTCCCAATTTAAGCAAAAAGGTAAAACCATATTAAACTGTTAATTGTTTACTCTAATGGCAATCCGAATTGTCACACTAACGCTAATTAGAAGTATCAGAATTATGACTGTAAATCTCAGAAATTCTGAATGTAGTTCTAAAACACAGAGCAAACAGTTAAGCATGGATTAAACACATTATTGCAAATATTCTAAGGAAATTAGTGAAATTATAAAATGTATGACCATAATACCCAGTGGAAATGTATTGCATTGGTTGTGTTTGATTGGAGATGCATGTTTAATGTGTGACGTATATCATCTATGTCCTTTGTCTGGTCTTAAAACGATTGCCACTCACATTGCTTTTGTTTTGGTTTTCCCTTAACTATAAATGTCACGGACATAATAGAAAAGTCCACTCCACTTTGGTAACAGCACTCAGAAACACAATGCTTGCTGGGTCAGCACTCACTTTTAAGATTTGTTAATGCAAATGCAACCATATGCAACCATAGAAAAAAAGTTAATATCGTACCCTGGTTATCTGGCCTCTTTTTTTTTCCAAAATTTCCCTCTTGTATATGTGCATGTCTGGGTTCCTGTGATATGTGTGTTTGCTGTATTATGCTTACAAAATTCATACAAACTGTTCACAAAACAAGAAACACTGTATAAATTTTCTATCACTTATTTTATTTAATGACTCATTTTGTGCTTCAAGTTAACATCAGATAACATGCAGTTTATCATTTAAACAACATATCTTATCGTGGGAGTGGCAGGCGGAGACTGCCCCAGATAAAATCTGAAACATTTGGAAGCTTCATCTCATAGCAACAGATCCCGATAAATGTACACCATGTTCCTGAAATCTCACACTTTATCTTCCCAGACGGTAGTGGTACAGTCATTGAAGCCCTTCCAATATTAGCCAGAAGTTCAAAAATAGAAACCTGTCACATGAAATCAATAATGCCACTTGAAAGTGACAGCGTGTGTGTTGGCAGCTAGAGTCCTTCTTGGATTATCGCTGCGCTTGCCAGCTGCTCTGATTGGTTACTGATAGTGTCCAGTCATCTAAAACTCAAGGGAACTGACTTGACCACTACCAAGGCTACACCTAGGATTTGTATGAGGAAAGAAGAACACAAAAATAACATGCACAACAAACATTAAGTAGCACTCTTTTCATATGATATGTTGAACTCCAATAGAAGTAGTTATACACAGTAACAAATAACCCTATTGGAGTACCGTTTAAGCCTTACAGTGCTTAATTTGTTGCAGGATCCTCTCCTCATGAGCTGAACAAGCATATATACATGATTTTTCATTCAGCATCACATTATTATTTATTCTTTTAGCAATAAACATGTTCTTCATATATTCTTTGAATCAAATATACATGAATCTCAAAAATGTTAAAACATATCAAAGTAATTGTTCTATATTCCCACTATAAGCTAAATCAGTAAATATATAATTATAATTAATGAATTAAATGAAGCATTGAAGTGAAGCACAGGATTTCCAAATGCAATGATGCTTTTACTGCAGCAAACAGGAAAGCATCCCGTTCAGATGGGTAACATTACTGACAGTGAGTTTGTTTGTTTTATTGTAACATAGTTATTTCACACAGAGGTATGGTGTTTTTACTGGAAGGATAGACCGTCCTTTGGCTCATCTCCAGCCCACCCACACACAGATCGCTTGCTTTTTTGGAAAGGTGCGCCACAAATCAACGCAGCAGCACCGGAGACAGAAGAGTGAATTTATACTTTAATGTATGCGATATCAAATGGCCATGTTTGCATATTGAACAGGCCGCTCCAGGAGGTGGGACAGCAAACCCCACAGACCAGGGATTTCCAAATCCAAGTGTGAATGGAACTCTCTCTCTCTCTCTCTCGGTCTGTCGCTTCCATCAGCTGTCTTCATAACATGTGTTCCCCCTGGTCACCGCACTGGTCTTATTTCAGCTTTAAAAAATATGCCTGTCTTAAAAATTGCTGTCTAATTTCTGTATTTTTCCCCTTATAAATAGGCTCTCAGAGATCAAATTCACAATTAAAACCTTTAAATCTCCTGCAGATCATCCATGTGCCTAATATTCATTAGAGACAAGCAGTAATACTGAATCTGCAGAATATGTACAATTTCTCACACATCTATAAAATCCCAGTTTCTTTTGTTGGTGGTCACTGAGGATAAGGGAAGACTGTCTTCCTGGTTTCTTGGTCCAGTGACAATACTAGGGGCAATATGTTGGCATATCCTCCAATCAGAAAGTGCAAGCAAGTACGCACTCAACCCTGACGCATTCGTTGCGCTCTGCTCGCTCTGCAGTCCCTGCTGAACTGCACAGTCACTTTGTTGGAATTCACTTTGCGAGCAGCCGTTTATTTTACCAGCAGAGATAGTGTATGTTAAGACCAGAGCAGTTCTTTGGAAATGACCCCCCCACCCCCCTCCCCCTCCTCCTCCTACATCCCTGGAAAAAGCCAATTTTGTGCTTTCTAGTGAAGCCCCTTGCCACCATCACTGCAGGCACAATTAGGACCCCACACAAAAGCTTCTGTTGCATATCACACCCCAGTGTATTAACAGGATGAACCAGCGGCCACTATCCTCATGAAGACGGCATGCTCTCTTCCCATAATGCACTCTTCTCATTCAGTCTATAAGCTGAAATTTTGGAGAGACATGAATCATAGGAGGGTATTTCATGTGCAGCTTATTGATCGAACCAGACCCCTCCCCGTTGAGCGATTGGACAATCGCATCCCTGCCGATTACGCCCCTCCTCCTTCCCTGAGCGATGCTATGGCTAATTACATAACATGGGGCTGGGCTACCAACACTAGTCACTAATATCACACTTTGGATTTCATACCAGACTGTAGAACCCAACTCCATCACTATAACAGTGCCTAAACGGTTCATTGGACTTGTTCTGATTTTTTGCTGTAGATAACATCCTGTAATTATGAAATGGGGTTTCTGCAATGGTATATTTATTGTTCCAAGTATGTCCATGGAAATACAAGTAACTGGACCGTTTTTGTCAGTTTTCTGACCTCTTCCCTAAATGATTTCCCATATGCCAGGCTGTCTGTTGTTGCGTATAGTACAGATGAAGCGTAGCTACCTGGTTCATAAAACTACCATGCAAATGAAGGGGAAATTACAACTAGTGTTTTAAAGCCCTCCGTTACCACACTCTGCTAACATTTTTGAGTATTTCTCCAGGTAAAACTGCAGGGAGTCTTTAGCACGATGAGCTAACACCCACTGGTTTTTGTCACTATTGAGGGGTGCTGTCTCTATCAATGACTGCTATCATAATGTAATTCTAGTGGGCCAGAATAATTAAATGTTGAACTGTGAACTGTTGAACTGCCGGGCTTATGACCTCTATGAACCCAGCCAGCCTGTCATGTCTCTCTGTAACTAGTAGAAAGCAGATATCTCACCTCAGAAGTTGGTTTCCACAGTTCCCCTCTGTCTGGGATGATTATATCGATGCGCAAGATTTTTTTGGTTCAGCCCTGGGCCCAAAGACTTATTTGTGCAGATAACCACCTCCCTTACGAAATGAAAGTACTGGATAATCGCTGCAAGTTGCCTGCAGTCCTTTCTTCAGTTGGACAGGCAATCCTACCATGGGCCCTCATGCCCAGTACCTGTTTGTGTTCCAACCTATGCACTGAAAAGGAAAGCAGTGTAGTATAATGGGCAGGGTGTTGGTCTTGTGCCTCAAAGGTTACAGGTTCGGTTCCCACTCTAAGCTGCTTTTGTGGTACTTCCTCTGAAATAAACTAATAAATGGAAAGTGTATAACTGTAAATTACTCTGAATGAATCTGAATGCAAAACTGCATAGTAATTTTGACATATGGGTAAATCCCCAATGATATTCAGAGGAGGTGACTCATTCAGACTTAATATGCATGTCAAAATATCAAAATCACAACTGTCTAACTATTATTGGCCGTCTTGTTGGTGACCACCGCAGACAGATGTATAATTTTGCTTTGGATGAGCTTTACGAATATAACTCCTGTGTTTCATAATTTTTGCTAAACATTGCATATGTTTAACATTATATTTAACGTTATTTGGGAATCTCCTGATCGACTGTGAATCTATGCATGACTACAGACACAGTAGGTTTCCTTTTCCTGCTGTCTTTCTGAGCCCAATCAGACTTTGGCAAGGCCAAAATGTGGCAAGCTACAGTAGCACCAGGTTGTTGGTTGTTAACTGCTTTACTCTTCCAAAGGCTAAATAACATTTCCATAATTGTTTTCAAATGTGTCAATCATATTTGTTTTCCAAATTCCTACTGAATTTTATACGATATTATAAAGATTATTATAAGATCAGTACTATAAAATACATCCTATATACACAATGAAACATATACACCCATAATCTGATTGTGCCACATTAATGGGTTTTCCATGGTCCTAAATTATTAATTACTGAATTATCTTACATTTAACATCAATGAATGAATACAATTTAAGTTGCAAAATGTTCCCCAAAGGAACAGGATGTGGATCTTGTTTTCGTCATGTAGAAAATCTTCACACTAAGGACTCTATTTGCTCAACACTGACCCTGCTGGCTGAAAGACCACACAAACGCCATAATCAGTCCGAGGCATCATCATGCAAGAGGTCAGCAAGCAGTCAAGGATCATGCAGACCATCCAAGACAGAGACATCCAATACAAGATCGAGTGGCGTGTAACCTCCATCACGTAGCATCTACAAACAACATCTAATGTCATTGCTTGGTTTACTTAACACACATCTCTATATCTCTGAATAATAAAAAATAAATTAGCTATCCTGGCTAAAAATCCTACATAGTTATTTTAAGACAGTTAAATACTTATACATTTTGCCCATTTTGAATAGTTGGGTTGGTCTCTGAAGATACATTTCAAGTTGAGAACAAGTGACTTTGGAATCTGTGGAACTCTATGTGATGATCGCGACATTAATACTCTGCCTGTGGACATACACTTGATACCGTAAGACAACACCCAATGCTGACCTGACCTTCTTATGCTGAGTTACAAACACCTTCGTTCTACCGCTCATAGCTTAGTGGGGTCTCAAGTTATAATATTGTAGTTCCACAGTTAGTATAGGCAGAGGAAAAGTATTTTTTGTGGAATCAATATGTCCAACATGATCCAGCCATGTCCCGTTGGTCCTGTAAATAAAACTTTAATGTCATTCTCGTTGAAATTTTATGGGGTTACATCTCTCTCAGTACATTTCAGACAGAGTTCAGTGTGTTCTTGCCCTACAGCTGCTAATATATTGGCTATCTTTCTGTTACCTATACAGCTATCCATTACCATTATAAAATGACCGCTTAATAATTTTGGCATGACGTCAGGATTGATAGAAACTGAGTGTCTGATTGGATTGGTTGGAATTTCTGAGGTAAATTATTGTCTTATTTGGTAACACCAAACTTCAAAAGGGTCATTGTCTGTTAGCGCTTATCCTGTATTACCAAACAAACCCTCAGGGGAAGTCCTGACATAACTAGGACAATCTTGGTGATGAAAGGTTTTTGCTCCATTTTGATATCCAGTGACTGTAAATCTGTAAAACATTTTTTTCCATGTTTTAATACATTATTTCCAATGTCTAAATCAATATTTGTGAAGATCAATGAGGCTCCAACAGTGACCATAGAGGTTGATACCAGTGCCTCAGCTAACAAGTTCTGGAGATCTGCTTTGGTACCTCTGGTTGTATATACTTTTATATATATACTTTTATCCAAAGCAACTGTATACATTATGTATGTATGTATGTAAAGTGGAACATGACCTACCTTTTCACACTTTTGTATAGCCTGTCTCTCCCACTCACTTGGAACTTGGTTTTTCGAAAGAAACACTGGAATGAAATGAATGCTTGAATAAAAAGGTGGAGGTGGTTAGGAACCAGTGCTATACCACATACAATACAGTTATACTAAGAGTAAAAATAATAATAATAATTCACTTAAAAAGTCAGTGGTTTCACGTTTACACTGAGCGGATGCTAAACTGATCTACCGATCTGATTACACTTATGTGGGGGAAATGGGTGCCTGATGACAGCCAGCTGAGTGTATGTTCAGCTGCTGAAGGGTAAATTAATCTGATGAAGTGGGTGTAACAATGGCTCCCTCTGGTGGCCAGCCATCAGAAAATAAAAACTAGTGATGGGAAAACGAATGTACACTGTTATTACCGTTGCACCGTCTTTCCCAAAATGAAACAGCAGGGTTTTTTTTGCGAATAATTACTTGAAACGTATTTCCTATTGAGAGCATGTCATCTTGGCATTAAAGCAACGCTGTTTCACTTGAAAGCAAGGCCTGAGATTCAAAAGCAACACTCCTCAACATTTGTATTCCTGCACATCGGTATGTTTGTTTTTGATCCACACAGCACAGTTAAGTCGTCTAATACGTCCATGTTGTTTGCGAGTTTCTGGTTTTAAAATAGGTGGGCTGCAAGTGAAAAGGCATTTAAGTTAGTTTTCGTTGTGGTAAAGCCCACGACAAATATACCGTGACACACACAAAGTTGCTGGGTAAGTGAATAGCATCAGTTGTTTTTGCTGCAAAACGTGAAAATACTGGGATGATATTGGAACATTGATATATCCAATCTGTGCCAAGTTATTTCAGAATTTCATGGTAGACAAAGTAATGGGGAAAACCCAAAACAGCATATGAATAGTTATCCTCAAGTAAATAACTTGTCTTCAGAACAGATTCAGTCAGTCTTGAAATGCTGCTGTACACATTTTGAGATATTAATAGGTAGGATATTGGACAATTTTTTCCTAAAATGAAAGCTTCCAGGTCTTGGAGAATGGACATTGACAACTACTTCATTCCAGAACTTCCCATACAGGTTAAATGTTTAGATCTAGTTATCTGGATGTTGGAATTGTTTGGATAGTGTTTGATTTCTGTGTAGCTAGTGTTCGTGAAATTAATTTTAATTAGTGTGTGTAGGGCATTGACAGAACAAAGACCATAACAATGTTCTTTAATAAATAAATATATTTATGAAAGAAAGTTAAGCAACCCCAACACCCCATGTGGAAAAAGTCATCTTGAAAAAAATCATTGTGAAAAAAAAAACATCCTACAGGATTCAAGTTAGTTCTTGACACCGTAGCTAGCATTTAGTCACTCAAGACACTGTATATAATTTCATATTACATATAACATTATCACCACATAAAAATGATACAGCTTCCGCCATTTGTTGTTGTTAGGCTGTATTTTATTAGCTGTCCGCTTGAAAATGAAGTACAAACCTAGAGGTTAACTTAAATGCCACTTTAATAAATTACCAAGGTTGTCGGCTACTATTTGAATTTGACGTTTTGAGAAAAGCGAAAATACCTAATCTAGATATACGATTATCTTGCAAGATAGAAACCCTGTCTAGATATATGGTGACGATTAAACTTGCAGGAAACTTCCTGGTCTTGACCAAAATTACGTGCCTCTTTATGGGATGATAACTGCCAGTGCGTTTCTATTTTCTTTAATTTTACACATTTATCGGAGACACCGATAAATACAGAACCTCTCATGTAGCATACCATATTAGAAAGAAAACATGCAAGTAACATTCATTCAGAATGGATTTTAAAACGTATTAGTTTGTAAGTGAAACTAATTAGCTCCTGATACCGCACCTCTTACGAAGTTCTCGTTCTATGACCCGGTTATAATGGGATACGCTGACATACAACTTCAAACAGTTCCTGTTTCCTTTCTGTTTTTCCATTATCCGAGAACAGCTGAAAGTCTTTCTCCAAGTATAATCTTTTGGTCATCACAAGCGAAATGTAGTCGGAGGACAGGTTTTATTTTCTTTTTGGAGAAAAAGTGAAAGGGTCACCGTTTACTTTTTGATATGCAAGTACCTGGTTAATCTTCCTACAAGACAATTCATCGTACATACAGCGGCCTGAAATTCAGACTGTCATTTTGCTTGGTGAGTACAGTATTAGTGTTTAACTACCGTTTTTGAGTTATGCATGAGTTGTAGCAATGTGGGAAGTTACAGTTTTGACATTAGCCTACTTAATCGCACTGACAATGTTATTTTGGGATGCAGTTCGTCACGATCTCCACAATGAGGGTAATGTAAAGTGATAGTCAACTTAACGTTGCAGTAGGCAATAACTACTGCTCATAAATTCTGACCTGAATGGTGCAATGGATAAATTGAATTACCCTCAACAGTAAATCACTTTTCCTGCTCAAGATAAAGGTAAGTTTGTTATTTGTATTGAGCGAGACCGGCATTGACTTGCACTACATTGATTTACATAGAGTACAATACACACAATACATTGAAATACGTAGAGAAAAATTAACTTGTTGAATTACAGAAATATTTCGGGTAATGATACATCCCATTGGGTTGACGAGGGACTGATGTTAGTGGTTCTAGAGTTAAATGCTTAACAACCTGACCAAATGTTTAGAAATGTCCTAAACGGTTAAACTTTAATTTAGTAAATTACTTGTATTGGAGTAAAATAGTTACCTGACCGGAGTTACATACTGTGTATAGGTAGCGTTTAGTATTTTTGTTTATAAAAGCAGAGTGCATTTCATATATGTTATAACGCCGATGTGTAAAAGGCTACTTAAAAATAATCTGTTTAAACGTTTAGTAATTTGGAACGTATTTAACAACCGTAGTTGATGATGCATTATTCCATCCGAACAACATAGTACAATTTACTGTAGTTAGCAATCCACTAGCAGTGTCAAAACTTGAACCTGTACCTTAGAATCTATAGAAGTGCTTCTATTCATAGGGACCCCGATCTGTGTTCCTAATCCTGCTTGGTGCAATATCCCCACCTGGACTCTAGTTTGTGGAAGGCAGGTGTCTGACTGATGAACATTGCATACAAAACCAAAGATGAAACAACATCTGTTAACAAACAGATGAAAAACATACAACAATATGATTTAAAATGTGAAGTTTATTCAGAGGAAAATGCTAAAATATTGTCAGTCTCACAGTAGTCATTACTAGCACTGTTGCACTGTTGCACGTAACGGTAGTCAGGCTAGCCCAAGCACTTATTATTGCGTTATCTATTGTAGCAGGAAGATCTCGTTGTCAAAGGCAGTCCCTTTCGGGGCCACAAACCACAGGCTTCCTACCCTGAGAGCGAATACACAGATTCTAACCCCAGGCTTGAGGCCCCTTTCGAGAGAAGTGGACAAAGAGCCACAGACAAGACAGCAGTGTCATTACTGAACAGAAAGCCTTTTCAGACTCTACCTTGTTCCTCCCAACAAAACCACCCTTCACCTCCTTCCTCCGATCCATATTATTGGATTAAACGTATTTAGCTGATGCTTATAGTGACTTACAGTTGGTTAGCGTAACCAGGGGCCAGTCGTACCTGGGAGCAGTGTGGGTTTAAGGGCCTTGCTCCTGGGCCCAACAGCTGCACTAATCGTATTGTGGTTCCACTGGTGCTTCAACAGTCAACATTTCCACCTAAACACTGTAGCCACTAGGCTATAGACCATAGTTAATAAATTATGCGCCACCTACAGCACCTGCCATGGCTGTTAGTTTGTTTTACATCACTACATATGTCTTTTTAGTATGATTATGGATTTGACGCTATGTCATTTTATGAGGAATTTTTGCACTTTCTGTAAATCCCTTGGAAAAAGAAGCAAACGGAAGGCAAACACCTCAGCCCAAATGGAGGAGGATGGCACTTGTGCGTCCTGCGGGGGAACCATTTTGGAGATGATAATCGTGTAGAGATCATATGGCATGAACAAAATGGCGCCCTTTGCCAATAGGTCCCTGATCTCCTGGGAATGGGTCGGCGTGGGTGCAAGACACATTACAGTCTGACCGATGCAATTGAAAGCAAGAGAAATGAGCACAGTGTGGTGACTGACTCTTCCTGATGACTGAATACAAAACCAGGACATCCGTCAGCATGCACTGGGCCACAGCCTGTGGGAGAGATGAGAGAGAAGTGGCGACTGGTAACCTGAATGACTGGATTGGGCCTAGCAAAGCAGTGCTTTCGTTTTTAAAATGCTCTCCAACTGAGCTCGTGTTCACAGGGGCAAAAACAGAACAGAAAGGCTTTCCTGCCGTTCTTTATCGATGGACAGACCTGTGAGCCTTTAGCCAGTGGATGTGAGGTCAACTGTTTAATATTTAGTTTCATTTTAAGTGAAATGTGAAGGGGAGGTGGGCTGCACTGGTTTAGCTATTGTTTAGCCATAAGGTGGCCCTTCATACCTGAGGCTTTCAGCTTCATGGACGGATCACCAGAGGCAGGGCACTGCTCGGCACGTCTTCAGCACTACTGCCTTTGCCTTCCGTGCTCCTTATAATGCACTTATAGTATATGGTGTTAGGATGTAAATGGTGTCTTTTTTGTTGCCTAGCTATTAATCACCGTTAGCCCTTAGCAACACAAGTATAGCACGTGATGGAAGTGGTCTCCAGGACCTTGTGTTCAGGAGCACATCCTCTCTGATTGCCTCATACTCTTCCTAATTGCTAGATAAGTCAGTGGCTGCGACTGAAATTCGGATTTAAAGTACATTTATGGTGTGAGACTGAATTCATCATTATAATTTGAGATGTTTCGTAAGAAAATATCCTGAGATTCAGGAGAATGAGCCTTTAGACAACGTGAATGCATTTGGAAGGAGTTTGTTATGATGTAGCGAGTTGTATATCGGTACGGACATTCTTGGGCTTCGAGTCCAGGGGGGCAGTGTCATGCCTCGCTATTGTTTAGGATGAAGCGACCCCCTCCCTTGACTGTAAGAGAGGGTGAAGAAACAGAAGGAAGGGAAAAAGACCTGAAGGTGGAGATGGGGAGGGGGAGGGATGCCATAAACAGAGAGCATGATGGGAGAGAAGGTATGTGGCGAATTAATACTCGCGTAGACAACTGGATTGGATTTTAGGTTTTTGTAGTGAACATTTGTGGCTGAATGTCCCATAACAGCAATGGCTATATTTGCCTCCAGCAATCAATGGTTGGCCAAATTTGACTGAATTAGTAAGCTATTTCAATACAGGTCAGACACTCTCTGTATATCTTGAAAAACTTAGGTGACTATTTTCAGATGTAAGACAGAGCAAGTGTTTTCGTTGAGCAGGCACACAAAACCTGCATCATTTCGAAGTGACGTGAGGGTGTATTTTTAAATTTAACAGTTAATGGTGTCAGGAGTACTTTAAGCTGAGGGGAGGTAGGAAGGACAGGTGCTTTCTGTGGTCTGCTGCAGTTTCGTCCGGCTGCTTCCTGCTGGCGTGGAGAAGGTTTTGGGTGGGGGGAGGGAGGGTGGATAACCATGTCATCCATGAAGAGATCAGGCCTGTTAGCTCTGGGGCTTTTTTATTTTTCATGCATGCATCCATCCATTCTTTTGTTCTTTCACTCAGTCATTCACTCCCTTTGTGACCCTGTCATGTTTCGTGAACCACATCTAAAGCATTGAAGCATTTAGCATTTGGCCTTGTCCTCATGAATAATTGTGTTATAAATCTTTTCCTCATTTTGATCCAGTTTGGGAGTGTATATTTCTGATTGATGGTGTTCCAGGTTTCTCAGTTCCGTCAAGAAATGTAGTGATGTCATTGAAATGAATAGCTTTAATAATCGTATTTTAATGAAAACAGGATCTGTAGTGGTTGGTGTTACTTTTGCTTGGTATTCAGGGTGTAAGTTTATGCTACCCTTCTGGCGCTTGGGACTTCTACCCCACTATAGGAATTGAAGCACTCTCATTCCCAACTTATAAATGCGCTTGAGTTGTAAGTCGCTGTGGATAAGAGCGTTTGCAAAATGCCTCTAATGTAATTCAGAGTCCCTGATTTTAGACAAGGTAGCTAATTCTTAAAATGGCTGTTTTCATGTAAACGTTATTTTGATCTACTTCTTAGTTCCTGACATAACATTCATCAGTTAATTACATTTTTTCTCCTTTGAGTGTGTTATATGTTACTGTAAGCAAGCAAGCATGTTCTATTTTATTCACAAGAACATATCTTAATTTAGGCCCTGTTCTTTCCAGGTTCCTCTGTATTCAAGCTTAGTGAGCATAAGCTAAGTAAACCTTATCCACATAGTCATCGATTTGATTGAATTGCATACGTTCTTAAAGACACTAAGTGTGTTTAATTTAATCTAGTCCCTAAGGTGCTTATACACAGGGTGAAGTTTTGGCGAGTATTGGCAGGCAACATTGTCAGATGTTACTATTGCTGTCACAGAGCTCTCGCTTTGTTCCCTGAGTTCAGTGTTACACAGCACAACTTGCACAAAACATGACCTGTGCTCAATTTATCATTTCCAAAACCTAAACTATTGCCCTGTCCCCAAGTTCGGTAGCAAATCTATTTTGTGTAACGGGGCTAAGTTTGCTTGCACCGATACCAAACTCAGGCAAGCTAATGTCTAAGCTAAAACAAGCTAATGCGTGTTTTGTTTTGTTTTGTTTTGAATTGGTTGAGCTAGACACATACAAATACCATTTTCATATTTAACTTATGAGAATAAGAAAAGGGTACCTTCATCTGCTTTGCCAGGTTTCATGTAAGTTCAAAAAGGAAGTGAGCATAACTGCCGTTTCTTTTCAGTGCAACCTTTACATATACTTAAAATAAACCTTTCCTTACACAGCTGGCCAGCACACAAATACCTCAATTTATGCTTGTTACCAATGTAATGTTTAAGTCTACCATGGTTTACAGGCACAAACATTTATATAAATGCGCTCATACTTTGCA
The DNA here is from genome assembly GCA_019788955.1 of Albula glossodonta. Lineage (NCBI taxonomy): Eukaryota > Metazoa > Chordata > Actinopteri > Albuliformes > Albulidae > Albula > Albula glossodonta. Next base: position 26,544,800 of record JAFBMS010000004.1, on the reverse strand, counting down.
CACCTACTGGAAGGCTATTTTAATTACAGGCCCGGGGAAAGAAGCTGGTTCGAGGGTTGCTGATTTTGAGAAGCGCACAACTTGTTCAAACATATTTCTCCTGATGCATTAGCTACATTTAACCTGTAAACTGTTGTAAATGTTCCTCGATATAAACATGGAAAGTTTTGTTTTGTTACTACAGGATTGAGTTTTTATGCAGGGCGAAAGCCATGTTTGATGTCAGTAGCTTGAAAGGGGATTTGCTTTAGTAGCACTTTAGCTCTATAGATTCCCTTTCTCTGCCTTGTCCTTCAGTGTAGAATCACTTTCAGGTTGCCCTTTCTTCCAGACAAACCAAGCCTTGTGCTAGTCCATTGAGGCCTGTGTCCCAGCTTCTAATTCACACCCATTGATTTCACAAAACCACCTGGAAAATGTACCTTTTGCACATGTATTAACGTTTTAGTAACTGTGGGACCAAGTTAATTTTAGCCTGTACTTAATGAGCTCAGCATGGTACATAGGCTTTTACACATATTTTGTATTCATCGTTATGTTAGGAGCCACATTAGGATGTATAGCACTGAGTGGATCTACCCTTCCCCTTACCCGGCTGTTCCCTCTTCTTATATTACAGATCTTTTACACTGGGTACTATTGCACAGTCGATTCTTTTGACTTTTTGATCATTTCATCTTCTTCAGGCTGCAGTTGTAATTCAGTATTAACCATTTTAATCAGAAGTACACTACGGTACATTAATGATTATGTCTAGTAGAACTACAGTTAAATATAAGTCTTTATGAGCAAGTGCACGTCATGTCTCTAGTCTTTTGCTGATTCAAGCCCCATTTTGTTAAAGATCCTATCAGTTTGAACATTCTTAAGATGAAGGATAGAGTATCGTAGTGGTTGGTGTAGAGTAAAAGATGTTAAAAGTGAGTAAAAGTGTTGATTCAGCAACATTTAAGTGTAATACCGAAAAATGATGTCATCCTGAGTCATTAGTCATGTTGGAAACCGCAATTCTGGAACTTAAATATTTAGTCAGAAGTATGGGAAATACGTGACACTTTATTCAGCAATACATCCAAACCAGCCATGGCCAAAATGACTCAGATAACGGCCTTTGAATGAGAGCGCTAGGTTTCTTCACTTGGATTTGTTTGGTTAAGTACGCATCAAATAACTCAATTGTGAATTTACGCCATTGTTCAACCGCACAGTTCTGTAACACCTAAAAATATACTCTTTATGTAACCAAAATGTACATTATATACTGGCGTTACATTGATAAGGATCCAATGTGGGCATATAAATCATTTGGCAGACCTCCTAATCCCTAGCAACGGAAAATGCAAGAGATCGTAGTTCTTCCACAAGACTGAAGAGAAGCAGTGGTACACATCTGGTTAATAGCATTCCTGGATCAGATGCAATGATACCTAACACTAATACAGTTCGCTGGACCATCCTCTAACTCTGATACTAGTCATTTTAACATGCAGACATTTAAACCAGGAAGAACATTAACAAGCTGGAAAGAAAACATAGCTGCTAATGCTAAGGATGTTGTGATTGTACAAATTCATGTCATGCCTACAAGTGGCTAGCAAATAAACTAGTTAAATGAAAAAATAGCTGACCATAACTAATTTTATTCACAGATGTATAGAAAGTGAATGCTTTGTATACTGCTTTGTGACTGAGTTGTAACATTAAAATGTTTTTGTTGAGGTCTGCAACTAAAAATATGGACCAGCAGCACAGTGATGGTATGCACTTAACAAATTTGTTAACTTCTGGTGACACAAATGGCTACTCTTGCTTCTGTTCCTAGAGCATATCTTCGGTACTAACCATGCTACGGTCTGATTTTTTAATTCATTGCAATGTTGGGAGCCACATTCGGACGTAAAACACTGAGACAGCTTTTATAAAACCTGTGTAGACATACCCTTCCCCTTTCCCAAGCGTTCTCTTTTCCTACATTACAGCTCTTTACATTGGGGACTTTGGCCAGTAAATGTGTTTTTATTTCAGGTGTAGAGATCCTCTCTTCAGCTGCTATCGATGGAATTTAAATATGTAACATGATGGAGATCTGTACTTATCCCATTTCATTTGAAATGCAAATTTATTTGTCAAACATGGATAGTAGTTAAACATATTTAAACATATGTTTTCTATGGCAGGTTGAAAGGTCTTTTTCACCCACATGGCCCCCTACTTCCTTCTTTTACTTCACTTCCTGTTTTTTCAACCACAAGCAGGCGAAAGCTCCATAAAAAGAGCAGCTGATTCCAACGGAGAACCGATTTTTTTTCTGTTTCCACGTAGTGATACGGCAGGAAGCAATACCATAATTTTGAAACTCATGACAGAAGTTTTGTGTGTCAAAGTAAATGCATCTACTTTCTGCACGTTAACTTTGATATGATGATTAATGATACACAAAAATATGAATAAACAAACCCTTGTCACAGAAATATATAACAAATTCCCAATACACTATGTTAATGTGCACTTTAATGGCCAGACTGCTTATGGCAGACAAAACCAAATTAACTTTTCTATATAGACAGAAACACATTAGCAATAGGTTAATGAATTACAATTAATCAGTGTTGAGGAGTTGTTTTCTGGCCCCATTCAGGAGTCAGTGTAGCCAGCCTAGTGGGGTCACATATTGAGAGATTGTATTTGTATCCTGCAGTATTTGTGCTACAGAATTCATGTTTCAGAATTCAGTGTTTAATCTGAGGTATTGTTGTGGCATATTTATATTGTATGGTACACACCCTGTCAGTGCAGATTTGATAAATGGACTTTGGTTGATTGATTGGTTAATTGATTGATTAATTTGTTAATTGATTGGTGGATTAATTCGTTCGTTGATTGGTTGATTGATTATTTAGTTATGTTTCAGACTGTACCCAATGGAGGAGGCGTACCAGGAGCTGTACCAGGAGTTTCTACATCTGCGCTCCATCTGTTTGAAGCAGGCCGCTCTCCTCCACCAGCTCATAGAGGCCCTGAAGCAGCAGAGAGGTCAGTCCAAGAAGTAGTTTCTTCTCAGGATCCTCTCTATGTAATAGAGTTCTTAAATGTTTAATATTCCCGTTTTAATCTCTGTAGACTGTAATATAAAGACCCAAACAGTGCATGACTGTTCAGTACAAATCTACCTGTTCATGTGTCTCTAGGTGTAGCCTTTGTTCCCAATGGAGACCTGAGGGCTGCGATGTCTGCCCCCATCCTGTGCGCAGAGGAGAAACAGACCCCGCACAGTGAATGTTGCACTCAGGCCATGACCAGACTGCTGCCCTCTGCTGGTCATACTAAAGTTAGCACTGCAGAGGATGGACGAGCGACTGATCTCTTGACCCGAGCAACGGACAGGCTGCAGCTTAACTCAACACAACAGGGGGAAGGCAAGGGAAAAAACACCCTCTTAGCAGCCACCATGGGACCTTTGGCTTCTCCCGGTTTGAATAGAGGGTTGGCGCCCCCCAGTGGTGTGGCTGATAACCTGACGCCGGAACAGCAATTAAGAGAGGTGTTCTACAAAGCAATAGGAGGGATGAACGATTTAGATGCAGGCGACGGGACAACACGAAGAAGAAAGGTAAACCTCCTAGTGTTCTGAATGTGTTCTGGTCCTTTTTCTCAGAGAAATTCACAATTCTCGGCCTTTTCAACAGAACAGTTCTTGAAACTCTATTGCATAACACATAATAAATGAAATTATATGTTTTGAACACATATGAGTTGCATCTACAAATGATAATAAGCCTAAATATCTCCCCTCCCCCCATGCCACACTTCCCATTGGCTCCGCCTGCCTGCTGCTGGCCCCTCCCCCTCCCCTGCACAGCCCCCATGGATCTTCACCTCGTTCCTGGACAGCGAGATGCTGAGTGAGGGCGGGGGACTGATGATGTCAGAGGTGCACCTGCAGTCCCAGGTGTGCGAGTTCTGCCATGCCATCTTCCCCGGCAATACCACGACTCGTGGCGAGTTCCTCCGCCACCTTACCGCGCACATCAACTGAAGCTCAGTCCACTGAGTGCTGCTCCAACGAGGAAACCCTCCCCCCCCTTCCACACACACACACACATACACACACACCGGCCTGCTGAACTATGTATATAATATATATCTTAGCAGTCTTTGAGTGAGTTTGAAACCTCTGTAGCAAGGTTTTTTTTTTTTACTGTACACATCCTGTTATGCATGTAAATACCTTAAATGAAGTCGTCACTGATGTTGCCAAACTTACTTAGCGTACATATGAAGTATGAGCTTTATTTCATATTTTTGATAACAACTGTATTTGCTGTATATTGCAACACAATATGTAATAAATGACACATTATACCATGAAACTGTAAAAATGACAGGATGTGATATGTAACTGAAAATAGCAAGTGTAAGAGAACAGCATTATTTTTTATCTTTAGCTTGACTGGTAATATGCTAAATCTTTACTGGTTGCAATTACAATTACTTACCTCAAGGTGGCATTGCCATGAAAAGACAGTTCTTGATTGATTATTGTTTAATTCTGATTGCTTCTAGAAGCACCTTTATGAACTTATAAATGCTAGGTGTTTGAGCAGTTATGAGCTAATCATGGGTTTTTGTGAATTGACTTTTTTCATCGCCACATATCTAGAGTATTTCATCAAAATGTTTGAGTATTAAACTAAGTATTGAAAAATGTGAAGTTTTTCTGTTTCTAATTGTTGCTAATTTTTGTGTTAAGAGCTAAGGCTCTGTTCTATGTATTGGACTTCCTGTCTATTCAAAAGACAGAAATCTTTAGAAGTGCATTCTGGTCTGTCGGAGGACATTACATTAATGAGAAATGGCTGACAGGAGGAACAGAGCGCTGCATATTGAGATTAAAAGAAATCAGGGATAAAAGTTGGTTTTATGACAAAAGGGTTTTAAACGCTGTCCCTAATTTGATTAACCAATAAGGCAAGGGATTTCACTTGATTAGAATTGTCATTGAATTATGTAACATTTTTTATCCAATCAAACACAGTGGACATAGTGAATAGGACTTTGATTGGTTTATTTGATGCGTTTTTACAGAGCATGTAAGAACAGCAATTCTGTGCGTAACATTTATTTCGGCTGTGAGTAGACCACTTCTTTTCTTCCAAATTCAATCAGATATTTTAAGTAAAAAAACATTCACTGAAACACTAGTGTATTGAGAGAGTCCAAGGCATCTTGATGGATTTGGAAGGCATAGATTGATGCTAATAAAGACAAATAACAAATAATATAATTTAAAATTAAACATAACAGAGGATGTCCACAATTCTGTGTGTGTGTGTGTGTGCGCACATAAGAGAGAGAAACATTTTTAAAAACCCCCCCAGCTTTTTATTCAATTACTGGATTAAAAAATTAGGACATTTAAAAATCTTTTAAACTACTTAAATGTTATACCTCTGCTCTCCAAATACAAACTATTAGCTCTTAAAGAGGTGGCTCACCCAAAATGACATATTTCTATAATACATCACATGCCTTTCAAGTGATCTATAGACCAGTAGTGAGTCAGTTGACGATGAGTCAGTTTATTGTATGTTGCACTCATCACATGCTAACAGTGCTAACGATACAATGGCTGTTTATGTTCCCAGGCTAACACTTTGCTCATAAATGCCTTAGGTCCACTTCAACCTAACTTATATCCTGTTTTCACAGTGAGTTGAAAACAATAAGGATTGGTAAGTGTTGTATTTTATATATTACAGAAATATATCATTTAGGTTCACTATCCTTTAAAATACTGTTATATTTAATCGTATACAAAGGAAAACACTGAAAATCAAGAGAGTGCCATAATTTAAATTAACATGATGTATGGAGCAGTGAATATTCTGGTGAGCGTGTGACATCACTGAGTGCCCTTCCCAGGTCACATGACCTCGTAGCCACTGCGAATGCCCCTCATCAGCATGCAGGCGAAAATGATCCCTGTGACCTGAAACGAAGAGATGATGTCATTACGCTCTACGCATGTTACCCTATGTTCAATAGACCGCAGCATTGTACTGTGAGGTTACAGGACTGTGAATGTTATTGCAGGAAGTTTAAACCATGTACACCAGCACTTGGTGCAGCGAGGGCACCTTTAAGCATGAAGTCACCCGTAACAGATGGACTTTCCCGAGTAGAAAAGTGCACGTACCTGGAAGAAAGCAATCACCACAGCTGCTACGATGACCAGCTGCACGTTCTTCCTCAGCATGTTCTCAACTTCGGTAAGGCATCCCTGCGACAAAAAGGGCCGTCACAGTCAGCCTCGGTCTCTCCGGTGGCTCTCGCATTAAAACAAATCAGCCTCGGTCATTGCTGTAGCTCTCACACACAGTCAGGTCAACTTGAGGCACTACTGTAGCCCTGTCACACACAGGCAGTTTCCCTACTGCTGAAGGTCTCATACTCACAGCCAAAATCAGCCTCAGTCACTGCTATAACTCTCTCACAAACAACTACACTCTGCTTTAGACACTTCTGTGGCACTTTCACACACAGGTAGTCATCCTTAGTCATGCTTAAGGTCTAATACTCACACGGCCAAAATAAGCCTCAGTCACTGCTATAGCCGTCTTATACACGACAACACTGTGCTTCAGTCACTGCAGTAGCTCTTTCACACACACATCCGAAATAAAGGCTTACTACAGTCACTACTACAGTCAAAATACACCTCAGTCCCCTCTGTAGGTGTAATGTATCCTCAAACGCAAACCTCTGATCTTTGAAAGGGGCTACTACAGGGGCAGGAAGCCCTGATCCTGAAGAGCTGGATAACTTTATGGTTTTCGTTCATATAGTGAGAAATTTCGTTCGTTTACTGTTTAAGAAATCATTCAGTGACCGAGAATGTTCAGTCTTAACCGGAGAAACTCCTCTAACCTGCTACAGATTGTCACTTGAATTCGTTAGGCCTAACGACAAGATGATGCAGTTAGAGGTTCGAACGGAGCAGAACCCGAGCACGTGTGCGGCACTCCAGGATGAGGGGTTGCCTACCCCCGAACTTAGCGGCGACCAGGCCTGTCTGCGCAGGCGAGCCTCACCGTTTGGTACACCTTGCTGCTGTCGTGCATGGCTGCATTCCCGCAGCCCGCGGTCTGGTTTATGCAGCAGGAGTCGGGAACCGATGTGCCGTCAGGTCTGAAGTTTCCCCAGTCCGCGGAGTTGTTCACCCCGCAGCATTTCAGCTGAAGACGCACAACAGAGTCCAGAGGCACCACAATGTCACGGAAGAAAATAAATAAAAAATACACATATTTACCTGGAGTAATACTTGCTTTGTGTACATCCTTGACAATTCCCTGCAGTGAATTTGTCAAGGCTAATGAAAATTAACCGTCATATCAGATCCCTGCTGTTATTAGTGGCATAAAAAGCCAATCAAAAAGGTGTAACAAGCCAGTCCGGTGCTAGCCCTACAGCATGTTGCAACATTTGCCAGCAAATCTGTCCTGTGTGAATGGTCACACCAACATGTTGTGGCACTAAACCAGCAAATGTAGAAGTTTTTTCCCTAAAATGTGCCAGCTGTAAGGTTTGTGCGACAAAAATAGCTTCATGTTGGGGAGGACAATAATGTCCATGCATGGCGCAACAAAATATAATTCAGGAATTTTAATTGGTTGAAATGGATAATGAACTGGTTCCAGGTCTGTGATGTAACAGGAATATAATTAGCTAGCTGTGTTTAGGCTTTACTTCAGAACAGAAGCGTATTGGCTAATGAGACTGGCCCACCAGCCGGACTGACCTCTTTCTGGATGTTGTCCATAGCTTTCCTGATATCCTCTGAGCTGCTGTTGTACTTGCTAATCATATCTCTGAGACTGGAATCTACCATATCATTCAGCTGCAAAGAAAGAGAATTAAAAGGTTGCATGTAGCCATAAAAATATCAATTGTAGCCAACACCTTAGCAGAGAGGAGCCTGAGTAACCGAGACTTACTTTGCCCCTGAAGATGTAGCCTGCGATGGCAGCACCAAGCTCAACGATGATGATGAGGCCGAGGAGGACAGAGAACTACACAGGGAAGGAGAGAGAAAACAATAATAATAATCTGGTCAGGCTCTAATGGTGTACTTTTAAGTAAGTATTCAAAACAGCTGCAGAGCAAATATGCTAGTTAGCGCTTTGGTATACAGTATGTTTTTCATATTTAACTAACTGTATTGTACAACTGTGGCATACATACCTGTGAAAAGTGCAAAAAATAGTTTGTATTCAAAGACTGTAACAGGTAAACTCAAAGTTTTGTAAAAAGGAGGAAACTGAAATGAAAAGAAAGAAGCTGACAGTCCTCTGGGTTGTTACATAATTAGGAAACACTTCACAGGTGAACACCTGTCTGACGACAATAAAAACAACTGACCCCATTAAACCCTGGCGAACTAGCATATTTAAGCCTGTAGTACAAGGGTGGGCAACCCTGGTCCTTGAGTGCCCTCTGGTTTTCACTCCAGCCAAACCCCTGACAGTGTAATCAGACAGAGGTTAATTAACAGACAGAGTTAATTATCAGGCTTTAATGACTGCAGTGGACCATGTGCTGGAGCTGGAAGAGGAGCTTCACCATTCAGGATTAGGCACTTCATAATTACTCAAACTGTACTCGAGAACTCGGGCAGAACGAAATCCCGAAACGGCTCTGGCACTCAAGGACCAGGATTGCCCACCCTTGCTATAGTACCTCATATACAAAGATATATTGATAAAAAACTGGACTATCTGTGTGTGGAAACATATATCCAGGAGAAAAGTATATTATGTAAAAAAAAAATAAAAAAGGATTTATGGCAAGAGGAAAAGCAAAAAATGAGCTGTAAATAACATTACGGAAACAGGTCCTAAAAAAAATGTCATTACTGCATGAGGTTTCAAAACACAGGAAACGGGGCATGTGTGTGTGTGGGGTGGTGTTACCATGGTGACCATGCAGTAGTTCTCCTTCCAGGCCCCGCAGCAGCCGAAGAAGGCGATGAAAAAGATGACCACTCCCACCCCGATGATGACTAAGGGCACGGCGGCGCCGGACGCATTCTGGATCACCAGGGTGTTGTTTATGGCCACCTGAGCCAAGATGCCCAATACGATCAGGGCCAGACCACACACCTGCAACCAGAGTGACAGAGAGGAAGTTAGCATCAAAAACACTTATCTCACTATTCATTTTGCATCAAATGCTAATTCACAATGTATTGTGATACTAACTAATAGAACACTTTTATGGTCATTTGTCCTCAAAATAAGTGACAACTGCAAAACATTCTGTCTGCCATAAGTGGGCAGGCGATATAAGTCCATATAAGCCTTAACCATCATAAGCGGGCAGGTCATTCATATCTACCAGTATTGTGCTAATGCCCAGATACTGAACTGCACATGCTATTCGTTTGTCTGCTGCACCAATTTTGTAAGCATTTGTTGCGTAAGTGTTTACGTATATGTGAATGTGTAGCACAAGTTAATCACCATATTGCGAATGAATGCGGATAGCCTACCAGGAAAACATAATACTGTCATTACTGTCAAACCCTCCAAGAAATGTAAGATCCCCCAGGCTTTTAAGGCAACACAAACTCAGAAATACGCATGATTTCAAAGGCCGTCTCTGTGTACAGCCTCAGTGACCTGCTTCTCTGTGCCCTTAACTACCCCCACCCCCAATAAACCTGCTTTGTCCTGATTTGTATTGGCTGGTGGGTGGGGCCAACGCTGTCAGTAACACATACAAAACTGAAAATACAAAAAAAAATACAAGATGTAAAATATATACTACAAGAGTTATACAATAACTTATGTTGAGTTTCAGTAGTGACTCTTCTCATTCTAGAGAGGCTGGGCAGTGTCCCTGTACTATACTTTTAGGGATTACTCCGAGAGCCGGTTCAGTGAGGAACAGCTCATTAAATATATCACGTCTTGCAGTACAAAGTAATAAACATGGTGGAGCATAAACAGTGATGACGCTTATCGTTTTATTAAATGCTGTACTTCCTCAATGTGTTGCAGTTTAAAGTGTTTTAGTGTTTCGGGAAATCAGTTCTTGTGTTACTTGCAGTGTATTACAGTGATAAGAGATCAGGATCAATGTCTCTGTCTATGGCTACTGCATAATTCCCTTACCATTAAGTACAGTACATTGCTCACAGTTAAAATATAGAAACCATGGGTGCCTGAACTGCCTTTAACAGTAGTTTGAAACAGTCAGTCATAAAATATTATCACATTAACATTATTTTGCAAAATTTTGAATTTAGCAGCTCCTGTCTGCATATAATTTTTGTCCCTCTTCATGGGACTAACAAGACAAGAAGCTAGGAAATGAAGACTCCTGAATGGTCATTATTATTGAATAATAAGATTATTACGAAGTTTAACAATCCTAATTTGAACCTCCAAACTTGTTTTTTTTTAATCAGTCAGTAAACTGATGGGATATCTGCAGTTTTCAAAAGATGCAACTCCAAAATAATTGACAACCTGACTGATAATTATCAATTGATAACAACAGTGCACAAAATGTTGTATGGAGTAAACAATACAGGTGATGAGCAAAAAAGGTACGCACAAAAATGAACCTTATTTTATACCATCAGTCATTAATTACTTTTTAGGAAGTGATGATTTTATTCCCTGAAAAGAATTATTTGGTATCACTGCTTTAAGTGAAGACCCCTTAATTAGGACAACATTTCTGAGTCAACTTCAATGGTGTTTAATGAGATTGATCATCACATTGGGAAGAGGGTTGCGTTTGTCTAGTTGGGGGCCTGTATTATAGCAGCATCTCAGACAAAGAGTGCTGAGATCAGTTTTCCGTTTTAGTTCACAATCGATAAGCTTATTATGGATGCGTGGCACCTGATCCCAGATCAGCACCCTTTCTCTGAGACACTAAATGAATACAAGCCCTGGTTATCTTTTAACACACTTGACAATCTCCAGTTAGTTTTTAAAAAGGGCTATGAATCTCAAAGTCCATTAAGAAAAGTGAACCACAAACATGTGTATGGTAATCCCTTTGAATAATAATTTGCGCTATTGTTTTAAAAGTATTATACAAACTGTGTTGTTTCTGTTTTTTTCCAACAGTCATATATCACAGTTCCCTTTTGCACTTCCACAATTCATTTACTAAAGTAGACAATAACTACTCTGTTTGACCCATACACACAGTGTTTTTTATGGAAAGGAAAGTAGAGGAAGTATACGGTTCAACTGAGGTGGTTAGTGGCATGAACCAAGGTAGTTTAACACGTCAGTGTCAAAAATATTGTCTTTTTATGACCCGTGTGAACTAGGAGTGTACAGACCACTGACTGGAAGCTGGAAAGTCACAAAATCACATTTTAATGAGAGAATTTGAATGTGGGTCCTTGAAAACCTCACTAGCCCATAGCAATTTCATTTGCGCTTTAACAGCTAGAATGCCACCATATTTATGGGCAGTCAAAGCATAAGTCATAACACATGATAAGGGATTTAGGCGTTAGTTAGGCACCTCAATAGCCTCTAGCCAAGGCAGCGATGTTGCTGGCTTCCGGCCAGGTGGTTCCCATGAGCACCGTCGTCACTGGTAGCTCCTGAGCGCTGGCTACACAAAGTTCTTTCTTTCAATGCTAAGGTCTTTCATTGGTTGTTGCTTTGACTCTGATGGAGTGTGTTTGCCATGCCTTGGGTCTGGCTATATAACCCCTAGTTACTAATTAATTAGCACCGAGGAGCCCCAAACCTCATAGTTTATAGTGAGTCAGTCACCATTGACTTGAGGGGAAGGGGAAGTATCTAGAACCCAGATTCAATTTCAGACAGTGAGTCAGCCTGTCGCACTGTTCTTGATTTGATAAGTCCATTGTTGCAATGCAATGAGATTTAAATACAGCTGTCTGTCTGGCTGGTGTAGCTTGTAGTTCGTCCTTGAGGCTAGGAGGGCACAATCACACTTTCTGTCAATCCACAAGGTAAGGTAAACATAGCCTGATTCCAACTATTTCTTTTTCCATTGTTGTGGATGTTAATTCTAATCTTGTTCTTATCACTGGGAAAACAAGAACATGGTTTCCTTGCAAGTGTGCGTGTGCGTGCATGTGTGTGTGTCTGTCTGTCTGTGTCTGTCAATGTGTTGGGGGCAAGGAGGTTCTCTGGTACTGGTTTGAAATGAATTATTGACTTACCCAGAAGAGGAAGTTGAAAAAGAAGAGCAGATACTTAATGCACTTGGTCCCTCCTTCCACGGCCATTTTGGTTCCTGGTGTAGTCCTTTGACAGAATTAAAAAGGGAATAATGGAAACAAAGGAAATGAGACATTAGATGGACAAAGGTATACTATAGATAAGTCACAACTCGAATGTCTTAAGCTTTATGATGGGTCTTAGGGGAATATGCTCTCCCTATTGGAGAGCCAATGATAAAAAATGTACAGATTTTACTTTGATTGTTTTTAAGTATAAATTTGAAAGTGCATTTTCAGACCTCAGTCAAATGCCTACATTACACATTAAATAAGAGATGTGTGCTCGATCAAATTTAAGACGCCCATGCGTTCAAACCCAGAAGTGCCTGATACCGCAATGATAGAGAAGCCTTTGTCTCACTCCGGATAAGCACACAAGTAAATCAAAATGGTTCACTTCAAAATGGAGTCACCTTATGCAGACTCCCGTAAGGATGATCGGTTCACCCCTATGGATCTCAAAGATGTTCCAGGCTAATGATTTCTGTGTGCTTCCTTTTGGTCTGTCCCTAGCAAGCATTCTAGAGCGGTGTATCTTGAATTTCCGTGAATAAAACAGTAAACCGGTTGCGGTTGAAATGAGGTTTCACGAACCCCGTTAGGGAGGGGCTGATTCTTCTGGAACTTCCTTAACTCAGAAATTTAATAAAGGTCAGACCCTGGACTCAATTCAAGCCAAGTGCCCATCAGTCTTTCTGCATCTCAAGCATTTGGGAAACAAATATGGTTCTCCAAACACAGCAACATGCTGGATGGCTCCCCATGGAAAATGCTTACAAGCTGTAAGTCTCCTGAATCTGGTTTCAAGGTTACCTAAGCTGCTGTCTGCAAAGACTGACCTCCTACTAGCTGCGAGCAAGGGTGGGTGACATTATGCTAATTCGCTTTACATGTCCAGGGTCATTATGACGCTATCTGCAACCCAGACCATTGAGCTAGCACCTTATTTTAGACACTGATGTGTTAAACTACCTTGGTTCATGCCACTAACCACCTCATTTGAACCATTTACTTCCTCTACTTTCCTTGTTCGTAGCTAATAAGGACCAGTGCATGGAGGACAAACGACCGACAGAAACATAGAAACCAGCATGGTAACATGTCAGCTTCCATGCTCTCCATATTGCATGTCCTAATTTTGTGTGGTCTTTTTTTTGCCTGAATCCAGGATCCCCATTCCCTTATTCTCCCTCCCAACCAAATTCATCAGTTCCACCACAGTGCCCCTCTCCCACCGACTCAGGAAAGTAGCTGATCATGTGACATCCTCTGATTCACATGCTGCCAAGCTCACGCATTCTTGTGCTGCAGACATCTCAGCGTAATATGCTCATTTCACATTCCCGCAGATCCCCGGCTGGCCAGGAGTGGCCGCTAGAGAGCAGTGAGACTGACAGCTTAATTAGGTGAAGCCCCAGCTTTCCCTGGTGAAGTTGAGCCAGATGTTGCCTTGGACCCACAGCTTTAGCCAATATTGGTCTGGCTGGGGCTTAAACCCCCCCAGTCGCAGGACTCAGAGCTGCACCACAAACAGATGCATTTGCTGTGTGAGTCACCCTAGGCTTTGCGGCGAGTCGTCTGCCCATCCCAGCTGAAGGACTTCTCTCAACATCCTTACCAGCTGTGAGTTACTATGTGCTCAAGCTGTTAGAGTGACTCCATGAATCCAAAAACATGGACATTCAGCAGTTGCCGTCAAGTTTGCCTGTTCTGCATGGACTTTGCGGGTCGTATTGGTTGTCTTTAATCCTGCCTGCTCCCTTTCACAGTAGTGTTTCACTGTGCTAGGGCGATGACCCTTGGGAGGCTACCTGCACAAATACCTCAGGTATGCTATTCTCAAGTACCCAGCATTCCATTCAAACGTCAAAGTGAACACTGGGTTAGTCACGTAACCGTGGTTACCTGAAGGTGGGCAATGTTGCTTGGTAAAAACGGCAGGCCTGGGCCTAAAGAACTTTCGATAGACAACAGTCTGAGCCAACCCAATCAAGTCATTTGTAAAGGGCAATACTAACCCCTTTAGCGGTACATACCTACTCCCAGGGACTGTGGTTAGGTGAGTAACCCATGACACCACACAAATATGCTGCCAATCGTCGCTGAGGTGGAGCAGCTTTTTACAAGCTGTTTTGATCGTCTTTTAGCCACACCTGCAATTTGTAGCCTCCAGACAGTGAGCTTGTAAACATGCCTCAAACTGCCAGATATTAAGATCACTAGTGGCACTGACTGCCTACAGCCATTGCAATAGCCAAAAGGACCATTACATGGGCCTTCACATCAATGGTCCTCAATCATAGCCAATGGGGGTCCTCAGCTGTTCTTACTCAGCACTTAACAGACCAATGGAAGCCCCTGATTACACAGGTAACTTCCCTTAGGTGACAATAAAAGCCAACACACCCTGCTACCCCTCAGAACCAGATCTGAAGACCTTTGGCCTATAGTATCCACCATTGGCTGGAGCTTAAGTAGGTCTGAGGCAAATGTTTGTGTCATGTGCAAATGAAAAGCACATCCTGTCTTGATTACGTAGTCTCTTCGGATTGCCACCCACAGTGTTTGTGTGTGGTGTACTTGCCAGTGCTTCAGAACCAGATCATCATTATTGTCAATACAGCTGAACCAGCTTGGTTTTCAGAATTGAATATTTAAATGTAACAGAACCTCAGGGAAAATATGGGGTGTGTTGTGATTTTGAAAGTGATATCGAAATACACTTTCAATAATACTTTACAATTTACAGTTTGAAATTCTTACTTCAGAACTGTTCCTGATGTTTAGATATGTACAAGAGCAAACTGTATGACTCATGACTTGAATAAAGTTGTGCACTTAAATCTTAAAGCATAAATAACTGTAAGGAAGTGCACCTTAAATGAATGTAATTGTATTTCCTTACCTATTATGGCCTTTCAAAAGAAAAAACATGGCAGAACATGATCAGATGAAAACAAGCACGCGCACATTCGCACACATAATCTCCTCTGTCAAATCACAGGATAGGGGAATTGTCTTCTGGGGCTGGAACTAGACACCCCCCCCCCCCTTCACCACCATTTGTTTTCATTCCCACACAGCCACATATGTTTTCTGTCATTTCGCTTTTCATGGGAACACAGTGGTGTATACAGACCCCAAGTATCAAAACTGAATAACAGTTTTGGGAAAAAAATGGATATACAACAAACTTTTTCATTTACCTTGAGAAGAGATTTGAATAATATGCTTCAGATTTTATGAGACCTTTCAAAAAGTACAGGTTGACTAATCAGTATTATAAAGCGGTATGCTGAATGCACTTAACATTACATTTTAAATCTAACAAATTTAAATTGGTGTCACCACATTTCTGCAAAGTGATATGTAGTTATGACGATAAATTGTGCCACAATGAAGATAAATGATCTTTAAAGGATTTAAACGGCATAAAAATAATTTACCTCCTTGCAGGAAAGTACCAATAAGGTATTTTTCATGCTACTGGAATTTTGACAAACTTCTTCGCCTGGTTCTACCACATTCTTTGCCCTTGATATTTTTTAATCACGTGATTGTAAGTAGTCATATCACGAGGCGAAAAGAACAGTGGAATGATTATTATGGTTACAAAAAAAATCACTTACACTAAGAAAATGGCACGACTCATATGTCATGGCCGACTTTAAGCAAAGTTTCGAGGAAGGGTGGCTGTACCAGTCCCCCGTGATGTCATGTGATTTTTGTATCGCTCCAACAGCTTAAATGAAACTGCACTAAACACAGTTATGTACACGATAAACTTTTTGTTTCTTAACTACCACGTTCAGTATTAAACATTGTATTTGTTAAACGTTTGTACTGCAACAGCATAACACACCACATAAATCTGCGTCATTGTTTCTCATTATGATTAACTAATAGCGACCTGTTTGAACGAATGGGTTTATCACCTCATTGTTTTTGAGGGAACCCGTGATTCACCTGATAAATCCAAAAACTACTGGTGAAAATCTGTTTTAAAGCTCAAAATCTATATATAATGAGTAAAAAAAAAAATACCAGACAGTGGATAATATATCCAGTGGGTATAGATACGATACGAGGTTATTTTAACTTGCCTTACCAGCCAACATTATCTTGAAATTAGCTTGTCAGGTTTAGTCAGTGTTTTACGAAACATCGTACGACCTAGATAATTCGTATAAAGACAAGTAAAACGGCTTACCTTTATTCTTTGCTTCTCTTGCACTGATCGTCCACAATAATGCGCACAACGTTTATGCTGTATCTCGTCCAGGATATTACACCTTGCTAAATGCGCAGTATAACCGAAAGTCCCGTAACTCCGCGTCACAGTGTCCCTCCCATCACTGGTCAGAGATCAAATTATTATATTTTTGGCAACGCGAGTCTGCATGGAATAATAATAATAATAATAATAATAATAATAATAATAATAATAATAATAATAATAATAATAATAACGTATTTATATTATTATTTATGGTAAGAAAAAATGCCGTTTTGTGTTGTACGATTTTTTTTATTATTAAAAGGACAAGACTGACAGCTTGGGAAAGTGAAGTTGTGCTTGGCAGGGTTTGATGGTTTTATGTTGCACCTCCTGTCAATCACGTTTTAGTAGCAACAGATGGAGCGCTAGGCATCAATAGGGGCACCTAGCGGCTATTTTTACGAGCGTAATCCACCACATTATAGTCTGAGCAAAATATCAATCCGCCACTTATGATATAGTAGTCAAGTACCATTGAACTTTGGCTGGTCCCATAAAGCAGTGGAACACTTACGTCAGTGATTCTTATGAAATTGTATTTCTTACGAGATCTAATTAATGTGCCTCCTCAAGCTCTTTATTTACTCAAGAAATGTCTGGTGTATTCGTTACAATCTAACGGTCCTCTAATTGGCCTGACCATTTTTCAACTACCATCTCTTGATTCTTGACGATATTAGGTACGTGAATATTGAATTATTACCGTATCTTAACTCTTTTAAATTTTGCGTCATGTCCTACAGTAAGTGCAACTGGTCTAGAAAATACATCCACCTATATTTGTATGAAGGAGTTCGACATTTTTCACATTTTGATTCAAATAAATCCTGCACAAGGGTAATCAAAATGCTATTTAAATCTTTGAGTTTTTTTTTTTTTAATGAACAGAAATACTGTAGTCGTAGGTTTCAAGAATGACGCTCAGCAGTTAGTCATTTTTTGCCTTCTCCTAGTACAGAGTTGAGTTTTTGGTAACAGGGCGTAGGGATACTGAGAAAGGATACTTTTGGTAAATTCATTTTCCGCTGTAACTCCTTCATACTCAAGTCTTATCACCAACCATCGTGACTCACTTTTATTTCTAGTAAAAGAGGACAGGAAATCTGATGGTGTTTTGAATTGTGAGAGGATTTGTTGCAGGGCGCAGTTTCCTGTTGTTAGGTTACAGGCTTCCTCAGTGCAGTTTAGTACATACATATTTTGTGTTTGTTAGCCATATTAATTACTCATAACCCAGTGATGAGTTGTTTGGCTTTAAACATCATTTCCAGTAGTTCCACTTTTTTGCTAAGGACCCAGCAGGGTTACTGGGCTATCTGTGGAGGCCCATGTCAAAAACTTTGCAAGGGTTTGCTCTCCCTTCTTCTTCAGATTGTGAGGTGTAGACTCCTTTACCTATATACTACAACAGCATAATAGAATTCCTGAAATTTAGATATGGCTTTTGGTTTTGGTGTGCCACCCCATCTGGCCACCCCGACGAAAAATTCCTGGGGGTGCCACTGCTTGTATGGTCTTCTGTTCTTTTTATGGTCCTCAGCAAACCCCAATATGCAGATCTAATTACAACCTTTTTAATTATCCTTAGAACATTTATAAATATTTCATAGTCCATAGCTATACATACAGCAGGCACAGTAGTTTACATGAAGTATCTTGGTCTAGGAAACGGAACTTGCGGAGCTCTAACTAAAGTGCAAATTTTAATAATTACCTGATGGATGCATGCCAGGCTTTGTATACTCCTCTCTGAAGCCTTATCACATGTGCACACTTGTTATTAGTGTAATCAGTTAATTGGAGGCGAGTTTTCAATCACTGCCTCTATGTTGAGTTAGGCTGTTACGTTTCCTTAACCCATGACTGCATATAAAAGTCCACGTGAGTTAATCTCAGGCAGTCCCCCATATTGAATTTAGAGGTCATGCGACACAAAGGTAAAATCTTTATGGTCTAATTAGCCACTGTCAAGAGTATACATCTGAAATTCTGTTGGTCTACATACCAAGAGGTGATGCTGGTGTTTGAGTAGGGGCCACTTCTCTCAGTTGGTAAGACAGAGGGCACTACAAATATGGAAGCTTTATCGTCAGAATATTAAAAAAATGAATGAATACATGAGTGCATATACAGTTTCAATAGATTTAGCCTATGTGTAAATACTTGTGAATTGCTAAACAGATCTACAATCAATATTGCTAGCTAGACATTTAGTTTGCTATTGAGAAATATGCTATATAATTGTCATATCCCAGCTTGGGTTGGTGGGATATTGCTGCTTTGAAATACTGCTTGTTTAGTTTCTATGGAACATATTAGCTAGTGAAGGTTTAGTTGTACCTCAGCATGGCATGCTCTTAATAATTTTATACATGATACTAGCCACTTCATCACAGTGAAAAATTAAGCCCAACACACCGTAAATCTTTTACACTGCACATTCTTAGCCCCAGGCTGGCTTAAAACCCCACACACTGTTGTTAATCGTTTGGTAAGTCTTCTGGATGCCGATTCACTATCTCCAGGCCCAACGAACTCCATGACCAGGCTCCTCTACCTCCATCACCAGGCTCCTCTACCTCCATCACCAGGCCCCTCTACCTCCATCAACAGGCTCCTCTACCTCCATCACCAGGCTCCTCTACCTCCATCACCAGGCCCCTCTACCTCCATGACTAGGCCCCTCTGCCTCCATGACCAGGCTCCTCTACCTCCATCACCAGGCTCCTCTACCTCCATCACCAGGCCCCTCTACCTCCATGACCGGGCTCCTCTACCTCCATCCCCAGGCTGCAGTACCTCACCTTCAGGCCTGACAGATGTGACGGAAGTAGACAATACTTTCTGTGTTCTTTCAGTTTTTGGACCACAAGAAACAAATGCAGATACTTTGAACGGCTAATCTGTTAAATAAAGAAAATTGGTTCAGTACAAGATGAATAGGTGAATGGAATGTTTTAACAAGCAACGAGGTGAGTTTGGAGGGTAGGCAACCCTCGTAATTTCAGATCCCTGTATTGTCATAAATTAGCTATTTATCATAAAGAAGTAATCCTGAAAAATAAGTAATTATAGTTTAAAAGCTGTAAGATAAATGCTCCTCTGTATACCCCCCTCCATATACTTTTGAAGCTTACCTTTTTAAACCTGAAATTCAATTTATCATGTCAGGATTGCACACAGCCAAGACTGAAAACAATTACATAGGTTTGTATTTATATGAACTAAATGAAATATACTGTGACATAACAAGATTATGGTCCAGATGAGAAGGAGTCAAGAGATGTTCATAGTTCATACAGTGCAATCCATAAGTATTTGGACAGTGACACCTTTTTAGTATTTTTTTTTTTAGGCTTTGTACTCCAACACTATGAATTTTCAATAAATGAATGATTGTGAGGTTAAAGTTTAGTTTCCGTTTTAATTTGAGGGTGTTTACATCCATATCAGGTGAACCGTGTATGAATTGTAACTCTTTTTATACACAGTCCCTCCAATTTTAGGGAACCAAAAGTAAGTGCACAGTTGGCTTCTCAGATGTTTCATTGGCAGGTGTGTATCATTCTGTAGTTACTTCATGCACCAAAGAGCTAGTAGCAGGCTAATAAATCATAAAAACTCCATTACACATTAATTATAATGACAATACAAGTTTTGACCGTCAGTGCAGAGATCTCGTTTAAACATTTATTGACCCTGAACTCAGAAATACATCCAATTTCCTCCCATGACTTCTTTGTTTTTAGAACAAAGTCCTTTGTTTATATTTTACAATCTTATTATACATATAACATCTTTACATTTCTTAATATAATAATAATCAGAATTATTAAACATATTTTGAATTTTTATTTCAATATGTCTAACACATATCCATAATTTCCTTTACAGTTAAGGAATACACAATGCCCATTTTCCTCTAAAATACATTTCATGCTGGCAAGTTTTGGGCCAATCAGGTTTGCCCCAGCCGGTTTCTGGGGCAAGCCTGAAAAGTTAGGACTACCCCTAGTCTGGAGCAGTGCCCTGGTCAAAGCTATGCTTCAGTGTACTGATGTTAAATGTTCTATAGCCTGGGACAGCACTGAAGCAATAAAGGATAGGGTGCTGGGCATGTGACCCTAAGTTTGCAGGGCCAGATCCCAGGAAAGCACACTTTTGCTATGCCTTTACTCAATGGACAGAGTGTAAAAATGTAAGACGTGTAAGTTGCACTTTTAAATGCTGAAATTTAATGTAATGTAACCTACGGTTACGCTTAGCCCAACACAAAGTCTAAGAATATGAGTTGCTAGAGTCCTTTGAGTGTGTCGACTGGATAACAGTAATGCCATCACAGTGAACCCAGAAGAATAGCAAACTGTCCCTACTACTATAAGACTAGTGTTTTTTCATATTATTTATTCTGTAACTCGTTGCAAAGGAAATCACGTCTACCGAATAAATATTAATTATAGTTGTAATTAGGGCTGTCATGAACTAATCAATTGCATTATTTGCAGTTATTAACCGTGATTAATCACACTTTCATACTTTGTAAGAATATTTCTTTTAAAATTAAGGATATTTAAATATGGAACTGTATCAACACAGAGGAAGTGTATCAAATCAAACGCTATTGTTAAACAGTATGTTTTTAATTTTTTGAACACAAAAGTAACACTCCTGTGAGCTAAAATTGTGCAATTACATTTCAATGGCTTTGCAAACTAGCACAGGCTAACTTTGTGTTGTCTAAAGAGCCATCAGACTACTTTAAAAAAAAAAAAAAAAAACAGCTAGGGAGGTGTGCTAAGATGTTGTGCGTACTTTGCATGCTACCTCGCCATCAGAAGTCACACTGGGTTTTTGTTGGGGGTGGGAGGGTAAGATTCTGCAGGGTTAGCATGGGTATGCATCCATGAGTGCAGCTGCAAGTGAAGTTTAATACTGCTTCACGAAAAACACATAATAAGCCTTTGAATGTTTCCTTGATTAAATGCAATTCTAAACCACAATTCAATTCATGTCATTATTCACAAAGTTTATATATACAGTGTTTCGGAAGAAAACTCAGACTGTTTTCAGTGTGTTTGGGAGGTTCGTTTCAACAGTAGGCCTGTTACAGAGGTGAAAATGATGTCTCCAACAGGAGAGGGGCAGTCACAGCCGTTACACGTCGTACCATCTTATGTTCACTAAAAATGCTTCTCTGTTATTCACCGCTTTAAAGAACAAAACGTATTTGAAAGCTGTCCCTGAATAAATCATAGTGCTTTTGTTATCATAAAGAAGGCATTCTGATAACATTGCCATAATTTAAAAGTGGTAAGCTAATTTTTTTTACATATTTACCAACAGATTAATAACCCTTAATATCATTTGTTTCTATATTGGCATACAGTTGCCATACAACTTTCTAATTGCACCATGTATGTTATTCATAAGTTTTGTACGTTTTGTAAGTAATCTACAAGAGTTCATAACTGGTCAACCAAAATGACCAACGTGACATTTGCCAGTTAGTAAGAATGTTCATGACTTGCATGTACTATAAAGTCCACAAAGTGTGCAGATAGTGTTCTGTACATATAGCAAGAAGGCCTTCATGTTTTGTGCACCCTTTGCCTGGAATAGCCTGCAAAAAGAGTTAAAACTTCAGGACTTGATCACACTTAGTGAGTTTAAAACTATTGTTAAGAGTTTGAAAACAGAGTCTATTGGGAATTGTGAGTGTTTGTTAGCTGGAAATTGATTGATTTTGCATTTGGTTGTATTTTGCACTTTCTACTTGTCCTTGTTCTTTTTGTGTATTTTTTATGCTTATTTTGTTTTGTTTTGTCTGAAATTTGATGTGCTGCTTTTTTTTGGCCAGTTCCCTCTTGTAAAACAGATTTTAATCTCAATGGGACAAACCTGGATAAATAAAGGTTAAATAAAGAAAATAGCATAAACATTCCAATTAAAACCCAAAATACAGTAAAAGGTGATGTGTTTGTTTATGGAAGCACATAAATTCCTCAGTAATCATTGAAAGTTTTATGGTTTATATTCATATATGTAGCATTTCCAGTCTCAAATACGCACCCATTCCAAATCAAACCTGCATACTGACCGTAATTTATCATTATGGCTTTCTGCAGTTCATTACATAGAGACTGCATTCATTAGCTTTCTAGTAATAGCACCAAAAGGCAAAAATAAAAAACATTAAATATAAGCAAAAATGAGTGCTGCTTCATGGCTAGTACTACATTACTTAGTAGAGGCCTATGTTGGTGCCTTTTAGCCATCTAGTGACCAAAAAGTTAATGCAAATACTTTTGAGAAGATCCTCAGCAAAAGAGCAGGAGTTCAAAGTCAGTGAATATAAGAGTCTATGCATGAGCGAGAGAAAGAGTGAGTGAGAGAGTGAGGGACACTTACATTCTCTCGGGCTGCTTCCTCACCACTCACAATATCTCTAGGAAAATCTTAACACTGCCTCAATTCTGCCCCCTATATGTTTTTCAGTTCATTGCAGTTTTACTCTGTATTCATTGTGTATGTAATCTGTAAAAATGGATGAGTTTATTGTTGGATGAGATGAGGGTGTGGAGATAGATGTTGGGGGAGGGGGGGTTGGGGGTGATTATTTCCTTCTGTGGTGGGGGTCCTCTTTAGGGCCACAGGACACGTCCTGTCTAAAGCAGGAAGCCGGACCCCTGTCCTTAGCAGCTTGGTCTTCTGGCTCTGGAAAGGAACAGGGAATACTGCCTCTTAGTCTGAGCTAGGACAAGGTCATATAATATTCCTACAGCATTGTGTGGTATTCTCTTACATTACTGTTTCACATAATTGAGATCTCTGCACATATATACAAATAAATAACTGTTTTGACTGTTTGTTAAATAACATAATCTCTACATAAATCATGAAGCCTTTCCTCAACATTTGGCTAAACGGACGCAAAACAAACATTTTGCAGCCTCTAAACAAATATTTTACCATTTATTGTGAACAAACACTAGACAAACTATCAGATGGAAGACACAGTTGCAGTTTTAACAAAAATGTATCGCCAACTTGGAACGGCCTGTCTCATACTGTCCTGCAGTTCTTGTAGTTTGGGAACAGAGGAAAAACTGACGCAAAAAATACAGAAAATAATCATAAATAACAGAAGAAAAAGGCGACAGGAAACACACAAAACAAAGCAATTAAAGTGAGAGAAAGAAAGAAATAGAGAGAGAGAGAGAAGGTGAGTGGGCGAAGAAAAAGGAAAACCCCTATGTGATGAGCGAGAGAGCAGGGAAAATGTCGTTTTTTAATAAAAACAATCTTGTTTTCACTACTTGCCTGCCCACTGTTTTTAGCTCAAGTGGGCTGTGGTTGAGTCAATGCTGCCCTCAGCCCACACGTTCTGCCTCTATCCCCCCCCCCCCCCCCCAACCCCCCCCCCCCCCCCCCACCCCAAACACCCACTCAATCTACAATGACGTACGCTGTGAAGTAACGCTAGGGGGAGATTCCTATTCAAAACCCCCTAATCGCCTCTGCAAAGCCACCTCCTCTCCCTCTCATTGTCTCTCTCTCTCTCACTCGTTACCCTTTAACACTCTTTAACTGTGAAAAACCCAGGACCAGAATTTGCTCATGCTCACTACAAAGGAAGCCGCGTGAAGTGGAATCACTCATTCGATACAATTGTCACCTTTCTCCTTATTCTACACGTTTGTTATTTGTAGTCTAAACCTTCTCCAGTTGAAGTAGCCTATTTATTATAATGTTGCAAATCTACTGTACACCTTGTCTGAGATCTAAAGATATTTCAGAAAAGGTACGACAAAATAATTAATTGGCCATGATTTTGTCTGCTAAGAACTGTTGCAGAGGGGCTCTTGGAAAATGCGGTTTAGGCAGCTGTAGTCATTATCTATATGCTGCAGGCCCTCAGAGGTCATTAGGGGATTTAAATGATTGTACTGTTGTATTGTACTGTTGTACTTGTACTAGTATTTTAGCAGCTTTCCCACAATTCCTTCCCTAATGCAGGTGAATTGTTCAGCTTCACACAGGGACTGTCCCCTGCGGGCTCAGGAGAAGGCAGCCGTGATCATGTGACTCCCCTGATACAACGTGACAAAGACACTGCAGGGACACAACCAATAGAAAGAAACCAGTTTGTGCATCAGCAGGCACCCGAACGACCTGTAGTGGCCGCTAGAGAGCAATGAGACGAATGAAATTAACCAACCTATCCCCTATTTTTCCCCAGTGTGCCACCATTCCACCATTGTGACCTAGCCAATGCAGAAGTCCAGCCAAAGCCAGTATAATGGTGCAACTGGGACTCAAACAGCCAGTTGCAAATGTTTACCTGCTGCTCGGATTCCGCCTGTCTCTCTGGTGACCTTTCCCACTTGGTCATGTGACACCAGCCCAGCTACTCGTAGACCCTCATCGACGAGCATCTGCTCTACGAGGTGCCGACTCCAAGTGGGTGGGCCAGAGGTATTGGGGGCGGGACAAGCTGATGGAGATTGACAGGGCTGTGACATCACATCTGCTCAAAACAGATCAAACCAATCATAAGCTTCTGAGGTTCTTTGAATCCTGCAAAAATGAGAAAACATTTCTTTACATTTAAATATACCTACAATTTTTTTATGATTCATTCTCTACATAAAACATGGTATATCAGACTCAAACAGTCATTTTTAATGGCCACAGTTCTCAACATTGAATGATGACAGGTGTACCTGGTGTTAATCCATCATGGCTCTCTCCTGATGAACTATCCTCATTTCCCCTTGGCCTCAGCGCCCCCTGGTGGACACATTCTGGCCCTAAGCCATTTTCCTGTGACACAGAACCAAGTGTTCTCAATAACACCACAGATAAACTGGAGAAATATCTGAAAGCTATGAAAATATTCATAAATGGATAAACCTCTTTTCTAAGCCTAATTACCCTCTTACATTTTAGGTTTAATTACAGTGTTTGTTTACGATTTCCAGTTTATGTTGAAATATGTGTTTCAGGTTTGTGGTAAGCTTTCCTATCAAATGCATCAGTACAATGTTAACCTGTCACCTTTTAAACCCCTTTATGTGGGTTAAACCTTAAGCATATGACTGTTTTGTCATTCCGACATCACATGATCGGCTTGCCTGTGTTTTGGAATGTTTCCATTTGAATGCCTGCACTCACTTCCTGTTTGATCCTCTTCTGTGGTGGGAGGGAACTATCATCCAGACTCTTCCTATTGGGGGAAACATATAAAATATAACATCAATAAAATCTCCCCAGATCCAAACATGGACAGCTCTGGTCTACATGAGCGGCAGAGTTTTTTCTAGCCAGCTGAAAGGTAAATATAACACAGGAGACTTTCAGTGTGAATTAGAAACACAAATGCAAAATATGCAAACATTTTATGGTGAAATCTCCAAGAGCATTTTATAACATTCCACTTTGGCCCTTCAACACTGGAAACATTAGAAAATATATTAGTGAAATATACCATTTAGCTAAATTGAATAGAATAAAATGTATTTAAAACTGTTTCCATCCGTGCTCCCTTAACTCAGTATTCATAGTTCACATTGCTGAGCCTGTTATGAATTGTAAGGTACAGTCTTATGAGCACACGTGGATGGCATTTTGTTTTTTACTCTTTGGTGTGCATGAAGATAAGAGAGTAAGAACTTTTATGATGAGAACAGGCCCTCAGCCAAGCTAGGCTTGTCATTATTTTGGTGCAGTACAGTTTTTAGATTTACAACACAATAATAGTGGCTGTTGTTTGGTGGGGGTGGCTGGCAGTGCCCCAATAACATTAAGCCTAGCCCCCCGTTTTTTAAACATCCAGATAACAGCTACACCCAATATAATACAATGGGTTCGTCTGAAATGACTGCTGGCCCCAGCTTCCCCCGCCCCCATCCCCTAAATCAAACAAAACTGACCATTGATGTGACATAATGACAAGTGTGTCCGTGCTCTCACCTGCGGCTCCTTAGGGTGGAGGTGTAGGCGCACTCCCGCGCTACTTGTCTGGCCAGTGAGAACAGCTCCACCCGCCTCAGTAGCAGAGCGTTGTCATGGATACAGAACTGGGCAGCTGCTTCATTGATGATCATCTTTGAAGCATATCATTAAGCATGTCAGCTGATGAGAAAAGACCTTTCTGTCTGTCTAAAGAGCAGGTCTCATGGCCCAGTCCTGGAGAACCACAGTGTCTGATGGTTTTTGGTGTGATTCAGTGCTTAGTTGTTTAATGTAAATCACTAATGAGCTGTAGACTCCACACACCTTGTTTCAGTGACCTAAAATGGCTGCCGGTTGAGAATAAACAACAAAAACCTGCAAATACTGTGGTCCTAAAGGACTGGAGTGTGACACCCATGATCTAGAAAACATTTGGGGGTTCATCAATCCTGGCTCTATTTACTCATAAATAAAACACAGACAGAGCTTGAGAGAGGTAAAGAAGAGTTTAATGAAAAACTGTAGGAAACCGTCAAGTAGAAAAGATGCTTCCATGTATGCCGTAGGAAGCCCGGAACCCTGCTGCACAGATAACAGCTATGGCCGATGGTCCGCATTGCCAAGGCAACAAATGGCTCATTCTCACCAGGGAAGGTAAAGGTTTAAGATTTCTGCAGCATTGAAACTTTACAGTCGGAAACAACGACATTTAATTATGAGATTCTGTTTTTCCCAATTTTTTCTCTGTTTTTCCCACCCCAAGCTGTACTTACAAAAGCAGCTATCCAGCTACCTCTGTGAGGACAGCTGGAGGAACATGACTACTTAGACTCATACGGTGACAATTTTGCTTCTTTCCACACTGCAGTAGCACCACTATTACCACAATGGCTATGGGTTTTTGGAGGAGGGTAAAGTCAGTGTACACTCACTTTGTGCCACATCAGGTGCCTGGTGCTAGAGAGCAATGAGACCAACGAACTTGCTACACAGTTTTGGTCCTATGAACCCCTAAACCTTGCTTGCTTACCTCATGCTGGGTTAGCTGCTTTCCCTCCCTCCGCTTAGAGTCAAAGCGTCCATAGATGAGGCTGTATTTGCGGATCTCCTCCTCTTTGCTGGGGTCCTGGGGCTCCAGGTCAAAGATATGGCCCAGGATCTTAGCCAGCTTCCTGTTTGGTCTGAGAAGAGATTTGGCCTCGCCAGCGCCCCCTCTGGACACAGTATGTAAGAGCTTCTCCACGCTCTCCCTCACCAGTCTCGCAGTCTCCGGGTCCAGCCGCCCCCCTGGCCAGGCCAAAGCCTGTGACGAGGACGTGGAAGGGGGAGTGGAGGGGGCGGGGCTGAACTGGTCCTCAGTAGCCTCTGACTCTGTGGGGTTGTTTGGGTCAGGGCTCGGCCAGTGTAGCATTGTGGGGGGTAGGCTGTCTCTGCTGAGGTTTTCAGGAAGTCGGGGTGATGCCTGAGAACATGGGCTTTTGGGGCTACCATTCTGTAAGGCGATTGGGGATGCCTGCTCATCACTGTCTGATAGGGACCCTGGCTGGCCGTTGCTTAGAGACCTCCTGGTTCCACTTGTGGCCTCAACATTCAACACCGGAACACCATTTAGGGAGATGTTAGCCGGAGGCTGATTAAAGAGGGTGGGGCTGGCGGTCCAATCCCGCAGCGCCTTCTGCAGCCGCCGCACATGCAGTGGCTTCGTTGCCATGCCAACCAGGGCCATGATCTCCAGGAACTCCTCCTCCCCAGCCTCACACAGCTGCTGCACGTCGTCGCCACCCTGCTGGATGAAGGTGGCATAGTATGCTAGCAGGTTAGCCCGCTGCAGCACACGATACAGCTGGAGCTCCCCCAGCGTGCGTGGCATGGACATTGTGCCCTGGAAACAGGCAAAGGCATGGTGTTAGTTGTGCGACCAAGTAACGTCAGAGGAACTCAGACAAGCCCATTTAAAAAGTACGTTTAAGTAGCGATTGCCATTCATAATGTATTCAAATTTTTTAAAATTGTATTAGGAGTTCACATTCAGAGTTATGAACCACTTTGTTTCCAAGGTGTCCCCATTGCTGAGGTTCTACTCTCCTTTCAGCTACTCATAGATTTTGAAAGCGTATTTTTCTATTTTAATTCATAATCTCCCTGACACCTGTTACGGACGGATGGTGTAGTTTAGCACACTGACGTATTGACGTGTACAATCCTTACGCATTTATTGCAGGGGCATAAATAGAAGTTATTCAATGTGTTCCAAAAAGAAACACATCTTTCTGAAGACTAATTTTCTAATAGTTGAAAGAGTAAAATGTTAAATTAATTATTCTACAGGAGTCTACTATTAAAAATATTCATTCAGCTGCCTTTGAGTAGACCGTTACCAATTGTTGCAAGTGTCAATAAAACACTGTTTCCCACCTGCACGAATACAATAAAACAATAACATTAATCCAACGGAAGGAAAGTACCAATGTGTTTTAAAGTAATGACCGTTATATATTATGAACGTATATATTATGAATGGGCTACATAAGCATTAAACGTTAGACAACATTAACGACGGTGGTTGTAGGCGACCGCCTTACCTCGTCAGAGTCCGTCAGGGTGGTGCTGAGTGATAGAGGATACCCCCTTGTGCTGAATGGTCTTCGAGCTGTTGTAACGGTCAGAGTTTCAAACGCTGGTATGTATTGGTGCCTTGAAAGGTCGACAACATACTTTTTTAAAAGAAAATTAACAATGGCATATACCAATGACAAAGCCAGTCAAAATCTTTTTGGTAGGTTTCGTTCAGGTCCCATAATAGCGTCTCATACAGGTTCAACAGAGATGTAGGCTAAGACAGGTGTAGCACAAAACCATTCACGGAATGTAAGAACTTTTGTCGCGTCTGTTTGACATCTACTGCAGATGTAGATATTTAAGTTATTTAGTATGCTATTATTTCTTAATGAATTGGTAACGATAAGTAGTATTTTATCTATTTTACTTGTCTTTTTTAATTCTTGAATATCTGTCCTTCCCGTAGTTGCGTTTTTCATTGACTGTTGTCCTCCCAGGGCGTACACGCATTAGTACAAACCTTTTCGCTGAATGTGTGGGTGCGGAAGACCCGGGGGCGGACTGCAGCATGCAATCTGACCGAAACAGAGCCCTCCTCTCCCGGTAAGAGAAGGCGGTTTTCCGAGTGCGTAGAATGGGGGCTAACATAAAAGACGTTTATAATTAACTCTTTCCTTCGGGGTATAACAGTCTATCATCTTTTCTGAAAAACCCATGTGAACAGTGAAGAAAACAAAGAACAAAACACGCAAACATGGAAAAGACAACTTCACTTCACTAGAACATTGTGTAAACTTTTCTGATGTGGGGGTTCCCACCACGGTGATGTCCAAATATGACCTAGAAGAAAGTTAGCGGTGGATAGTTGAGCCATGCTCCGTTACTGTATAGCTGTGGGTGATACAGTTTGACCATTGTTTCTTTTCCCCTCCCACAATCATGTTCGGGTCACTCGTGGGCGTCTGCAGCATACCGAAACGTTCAGACCGTCCTCCAAAAGAGAAATGTACGTTTTACTCTTTGGAAAAATGACCTATCATAGCCCATTCCACTAAATGCTTACAGGAATATTAGACTACAGAAACATACAACAATTTCAGTTATTTGCAGCATTTTCCAAATTGTTTGGCAACATTTCTGAAATACAGTGGTACAGAAAAAGTTGGATTAAAGGGATTATACATACCAAATATTCATTATCAACCCACTAATATGTTGTATCGAGTGTTTTTCCTTCTTAAAGTCTGTTGGAGTTGACTTAAATCTGTTGGACGGACTTGGCTTAACACCAAAACTGTGATTGTGAGACGGGTCATATGGTCTGAGCGCATCTATAACTCCCCAGTATACTCACACTTACTCTCTATAAAACAGTACAAAACATTATAAGTGGTCATTCATTCAAAGTGGTCAACAGGCGTAGGCCTAGCACCAAACATAGGAAAAAAATACACAGCCTAGCGGACTTCCCTACAGGATTGCCTTACTCTCATATTTTATTTTCCTCTTGCGCTGGTACATCCATATGAGGGAGGGCTCGAAACTCCCCTCCCCCATGTCATTTCCACCCACAGAAAATATTCCTCAAGGAACACACTGGTGCAGTATCTGGGGGAGCAGAAATAGAAAACCACATGTCCACAAGTGTAGGAGGAACATAGAAATAAGAGGATGCAGTGGCATTTGATATGTGTGTGTGTGTGTGTGTGTGAGTGTGTGTGTGTGTGTGAGTGTGTGTGTGAGTGTGTGTGTGTGTGTGTGTGTGTGTGTGTGTGTGTGTGTGTGTGTGTGTGTGTGTGTGTGTGTGTGTGTGTGTGTGTGTGTGAGTGTGTGTGTGTGTGTGTGTGTGTGTGTGTGTGTGTGTGTGTGTGTGTGTGTGTGTGTGTGTGTGTGTGAGTGTGTGTGTGTGTGTGTGTGTGTGTGTGTGTGTGTGTGTGTGTGTGTGTGTGTGTGTGTGTGTGTGTGTGTGTGTGTGTGTGTGTGTGTGTGTGAGTGTGTGTGTGTGTGTGTGTGTGTGTGTGTGTGAGTGTGTGTGTGTGTGTGTGTTGTGCATCGGGGGAAGGGAATATGTATCAAATCTAGAAGGGTTTTCCATCTGACATTGTGTGTATCACATTTACAACTTTTCTTTTTTCTGATTTCATATTTGTTCTTGTGAATTTTTTGGGTGATATGGACATTTGATAGAACAGTCACATCGAGAAGTCTTGGGTTGGATGCCAGTTACATTTTTCTTCTTGTCTCCAACTGCTCACTTTATCTCATGACTTGATATAAAGTCATATCAAATAAGTACATCGAATGATGAAACATGAAATATCACCACTGAATAGGATTCACAGAACCATAAGAAAGTGACATCGCTTTACTGTATACTGAATTGTATTTTTATACATTGACATGGTTCTCGCACTTGTTGGAAAAGAAGAATGAAAAGCAGAGAGAGATGGAGATATAGCGCACCCTAGAGGAGCAGGGAGGGTACTGATTTTCTCCTGATATTTAGAGTAGGATCCCAATGACCAGTGGTCAGCTCCTCTGAAAGGGTGACTAAGACTCAACAAAATGTAATAGCCTTCTCTCAGTTGGTCTTTACATTTGGATCGGGATGTTTTCTCTCATATCAACAGGCCTCATTAAGGCAAATCAAAGTCTGACATTACATAAGATGTCCATCAGTCCAAATGTGCAGGTGGAGCCTTCTTTGAATGATAACATATTCATTTTTGCCCTAGACAGCAGAGGAAGCAAGAGATGGTGTAAATGTTAAAAAATGCCTTGCTTTAAAAGAACATTTGGTTGTATTGTAAGATTAGGAGCAATTATGGAGAGATGGAAGGTGTCTGAGGAAACTGGACTGCAAGAGGAGATTTCTGTGGACACAGGTGGCTATAGCTTCATACACTTTAGTATGCATGTGACAAGTCTTTGTAAGAGTTACCCATTTCCTAAATGATCATTTAAATCATTTTGATTCTACACATCCACAGGGAGGAGAAAATTCCTGGTACTGCAATTTTTCTCACACATGTATTTGTTATTATAGCAAAAAATGTACTACTCCCCAACAGTAGGTTATTACATATACAGATAGGTAAGAAAATGACAATTTTATGTTATATTCCTATAATAAACCACTTCTGTCTAACTTAAGGAAGGCATAACACCCGATGAGGTGTCTGTTGTACGAATGTAAGGGACGAGGTGGAGGCGAAGAACTCCACGATGGAAATCGTGGTTACTTGTTAGGTGTGGTCAATTCAATACATGGTCACTTTTTTTGCTCAAAATATAATTATTTTAAGACATCCTATCAGTATAGATGATAGGCACTACTTTTCGCTGGAGTAGGCGACCGTTCCTGAACTCAAAGCCTGATGTTTGATGTTCTAGAACTGTCAAGGGTTGAATGTGTATTGGTCACAGACAGAGCCGTTAATTGATACCTGCCTGCCAGAAACACAGATTTTCTGTATCTGTAATATAGGGTGCGTTCAAATACTCAAATTTGTCTCCTCCTTTCCTCTCCTCCTTTCCTCCATGCCCTGGAAACTGATCTATGTGACCTCCTTCCTTCCACTGTTCCAAAAAGGTAGGAAATGAAATTTCGCCTCCTCTACTTGCCTCCTCCTTTCCTCCAAACAAAGGATACATCAATGTATCCTACTGTGGAAGTCTTTTGACATTTCTGGGTGACATCATTTTGCTCACGGCCAGTCTGATTAAAAGACCAACCCACAGAAAATTTTGACTGGCTTAGGAATCCTCAGAATCAGTCGAAGTTACACGACGTCATCAATAGCTGAGA
Organism: Albula glossodonta; assembly: GCA_019788955.1. Lineage (NCBI taxonomy): Eukaryota > Metazoa > Chordata > Actinopteri > Albuliformes > Albulidae > Albula > Albula glossodonta. The sequence continues at coordinate 26,511,917 of JAFBMS010000004.1, read as the reverse complement.
TCAACTTTCATGAAGGACTAATCAGATTAGCTTTTCCAATTTTCATTTCCTCTCCTCCTTTCCTCCTCTCGCTCCCTGTCACAGAAATTTTGATAAAGTTGATAATTTGGTATTCTATGCCCAGAAGCGGAGATGGGCACACAGGTTTGTCCCAGGGAGAGCGCTGTAGTTGTAGATGTACATGTTAGATAGAGTGATGCAGGCACTCTGATTCGTTAATTTAATTCAATAGAATGAATTTAGAGACAGCATTGAATGTGCTTTATTGTGATGTGGCAAGTTGTATAAGGGTACAGACATTTGATCTTGGGCTTGGAGTCCAAGGGGGCAGCGTCATACCTCGCAATTTTTGGGTGAGGTGAACCCCCACCGGACCACTAGAAGGAGAAATGAAGAAGAAAGGAAGTAGGCATGAAGCGGAGGTGGGGACGGGGAGGGATGCCGGAAGCAGTGAGCGTGATGGGAGATAAGGTACGTGGCAATTCAATACCTGTGGAGACAACACCTGTGGATTGGACAAACAGAGGTATTTGAGTGAGGGGCACTGCAAATACCTTCCCAAAACTTTTGTTTTAACAAACTCCATTTCAATCAAACCAGGAGCACTGCAGTGTAGGGGAATGTGTGTGATATTTATGAGTGAATCTCCACTCTCTGCTCAGCTGGGATCAGGATGATCATACTGGTGTCTAGAACTGTCCCCAGTGCAGAGAGACCTTCACTCCAAAGCCTGTGTTAAGAAGAAACATTATATTTGCTGACGTGGTGGAGAAACTGAAGAAGACAGGACTCCAAGCTGCCCCTCCTGCTCACTGTTATGCAGGGCCTGGAGACGTAGCATGTGATCTCTGCACTGGGAGAAAGCTCAAAGCCGTCAAATCCTGTCTGGTGTGTCTGGGCTCTTTCTTTGAAACTCATCCCCAGCATCACTATGAATCTCCTGCCTTCAAGAAGCGCAAGCTAGTCCATGCCGCTGGACACCTACAGGAGAAGATCTGCTCTCATCATATAGACTGTTGGAAGTTTACTGTCCAACTGAACAGCAGTGTATCTGTTATCAAAGTATGATGGATGAACACAGAGGCCATGATAGTCTCAGCAGCAGCAGAAAGGATTGAGTAATAAATTAGAACTGGCAGCTCTGATACTGACGGTGTGTGATCCTCAAGGAGCCTCCTCCTACAATTAAGGCAGAGAGAAAATACAGCCGTCCCTGGGTGGGCTCGAACCACCAACCTTTCGGTTAACAGCCGAACGCGCTAACCGATTGCGCCACAGAGACCACGTTGCACTTACTTATTTACCTGCTTTCTGTTTCCCTTGCGCTCAAAGTCGTGTCCAAGGACGTGTATGTCTGACTTTGAGGTCATTGCAGTCACAACGGGCATAGGTTAGCCCGGCTAGCTCAGTCGGTAGAGCATGAGACTCTTAATCTCAGGGTCGTGGGTTCGAGCCCCACGTTGGGCGGTGCGTTTTCTTAAAGCGCAGCGGTGACATGCGACATATCAAAATTAAACCGTCATGGCCAGACATGTTTGTAGGTACCAGTGGTGTTTTGTCGAACCTCTGAACCCGTCCTCTCAATCGAGTGGGCAGGAAACATCTCTTCATTTTTATTTATTTATTATTCATATTCGTTTTTTTTTTTTCCAAAAGGCAAAACTATGATACTCACCAGGGGGCACTGTGGCTTAGTTGGTTAAAGTGCCTGTCTAGCAATCAGGAGATCCTGAGTTCAAATCCCAGCAGTGCCCTTGCTGTGTGCTTCATTTTTTCTTCTGCATTGCCAGTAGTTCACCTCGCCACATTGCCAGTATTTGGCTTTTAGAATACAGATTGAATGTGACACATTCACAGAAAGTCACCATCATGTGGGTATGTGTATGCTTTATATATTTTAGTATGACTGTTTTAGAATCAGAACACTTTTGTCTTTAAGAACCAAATTTCCAGAGCATGCAGAAAAACAGCTAGCCTGATTTCACTCTCCAAGTACTTCTACAGGGCTCTGTACAGGGTGATACATGTCCTACAGAGAAGTCTACAAAACCAATACCTGAGATAAATACAGATAACTGATAGAAAATGCAATATTGGGGAAGTAAAAATAAAACATTGAAACATACTTAAAATAAGGGGAAATACATTTGAAAATTCAATATCTGGGTGAGGAGATTTAAGGAAAATGTGTAAGTGATGTAATGTGATGATTATGATTACTGAGCTCTCTTCTCTCCTTCTCCATCAGATTCCTGTCAGCTCACACTGGACCCCAACACAGTGCAGGGAAATCTCTGTCTGTCTGAGGGGAACAGAAAAGTGACTCGTGTGGGAGAGACCCAGTCATATCCTGATCACCCAGAGAGATTTGACCACAGGGCGCAAGTGCTGTGCAGAGAGGGTCTGTCTGGACCCTGCTACAGGGAGGCTGAGTGGAGTTGGGAGTATGGGGTTGATATAGCAGTGTCATATAAAGAGACCAGCTTAACTCTACTACTTGCAGTCATTTTATTCTTCCTTATCGTTTCCTATTGCGTTCCTCTCCAATAGAGCAACCTACCAACTGCAATTTTTGGGAGCAGACTTTCTCTCTGGCTTTGAATCTTGTTTAAAAGGGATCTTAAATCCCACAGTTGTTCGGGCATGGGTTGACACAATCCACAGAGTCTCTGGTTGGCTGAGATGTCAGTGCTACTGCTGTATGATGGCATGGTGTCTCGGATTATGTGTGTCTTCTCCCTCTGTTTCAAGTTGTAGCCACAGGAATCTGGTCGTGAAGGCAGACATGGCTTCCTGCTTCAGCTCCAGCTGTCTGTCCATGCCAGAAACCGGATGTCCCTGTCAGCCTCCCCTGGTCACACCACACCTTTCTTGACTTCCAGTCCTTCTCCCATCATTTCATAAAACACATTGTATCCTTTTCCTGTTCCTAATCCTGGCTAATTATAAAAGATCCACTTTCTCCCCTGCTGCCCACATAGCACTAATATACTCCCGTGTTTAAGACTTTAAAACTGCCCAGTGCCAACCAGAAGCAGATGGGCTTCCCCTCTGAGCGCTGTTCTGCTCAAGAGTGCTTTTAGTCAGGGAGTATATTCCTTGCCACTGTCACCCGCGTACGTGGAGAAGGCTTGCTCTGAGGGGGTCTCAGGCCCGGTATCCACGTAAAGCTGCTTTGTGACGACGTATTTTGTAAAAAGCAACGGAATCAATAAACATGAATGTCTTCAGTTTTTCCTGTAATATCTCCTCAGATGCTGTTTATTAATGTAGGAAGATGTGGCCATTGATTTTGATGAATTATATGGCCCTTGTAGCCAAATGGTGAAGGCTTCAGCTTGTACAGTGGGGAGGTATAGCGCATTTGACTTTTTTTTTTGATTACCTGGTTAGCATGTTATATGTTGTCAGTTAACCAGGGAGACAAAGCTTAGAAGCTGTTTGGAACTCAGTGACCAGTATGATTGAATATTTTAGTAACCCTGCCAGTGACTTCCTCTTCTGTTTTGCAGCCATACATCATGTCTATGTCTTCCGGAAGCATCCTCATCAGTGGGATGACTCAAGCAGTCAAATGAAAACTTGCTGAACGTGCATATAAACATATTAGATCCTTCTCCCCTTGCTTAGACATTTTGGCTTTTTTCAAACATGATAGAATGACTGAAAACCTTCTATATGGTGCCTGGCAAATGCCAGCAGCAGTCCCTTAGACATCACACCACTGTTAAACTCACTTATTTTGGATACTTGATATGTTCCGAAGTATTCCTAACCTCACTGTCATTTAGATATGTAATACAGTTTTTTTCTCTACAGTCCAAACTAAATGTGCCATAAAGACAGATGCATTCACTGTGTATATATGGTGCCAGGCAAATGCCAGCAGCAGTCTGTTAGACTTCATGCTACTGTCAAACTGAGTTGTTTTGGATACTTGACATGTCCCTGAGGATTCCCAACCCCACTTTCATTGACACATGTATTACAGTTTTTTTTTTTTTTGCACAATGCATAATAAATGTGCTTTAAAGACAGGTATATACACTGTGTATACATGGTGCCAGGCAAATGCCAGGAGCAGTCTGTCAGGCATCACACCGTTGTCAAACTCCCTTGTTTTGCATACTAGACATGTTCCTGAGTAACCTGGGCACCACTTTCTTGGAGACATGTATACGATTTTTTTCTGTATAGTCCATGATCAATGTGCTATAATTGCAGGTGCAATTTACTGTGTATATGTGGTGCCAGGCAAATGCCAGGAGCAGTCCGTAAGACAGCGCACTGCTATCACACTCACCTGTTTTGGATACTACACATATTTCTGAGTATTTCCAACTCCACTTTAATTGAGACATACAGTACAGTTTTTTTCTGTTTAGTCCAATTTTGACACTTCAGTATTTGAGTCTTGTATCTTTTATTAATGGAGGTAAATGCATTATCACTGAATATTATTTACTTTAACATATACCTTCAGTTTTCATTACTATTTCATATCCAAGTTAGGTTATTTACCATTCAGAGGAGTACTCTTATTATGACAATATTGACCCGGAAGTGCTTTTCTTATTGTCGCTGGCGGAACACAGGTGGTGGAAGCACAGGTCAACAAGAGAGTGTGATCTGGCTAGCTAGCACCAAGCCAGAAAAGAACGAAGTGGAGTATCTAACGTAAAGAGATATTTTGGTGAAAGGGAAACATTACTCTGATACAGAATAGCTGTCAAATAACTTAACTATTTGTGACTAACAGTAATGGCTTCGTGACAACTGACATGCGTCGCGCATTGTTGCGTTATATTGCCCGTTGATTTATAGCCAACTAGTTGGCTAACCATGTTTATATTGCTAGCCAGTTAGCTTGGTAACTTTACTAGCATTTAGCAGGCTAACGTAACATTTACCAGCGCACTGATTTATCGAGACCACCGATCATCTAGCGTAAGTGTCTGTGCCAGCTAACTAAAACAGAAATTACTGTTATTTTGTCTGGTTAGCTCTTGTAAGATACACTGTCATCGTGCCATGTTTCAATTGCAAAAGGAAAGTAAGAAATCGAACCTCTACTTTTACTTTTGTAATAGAATTAGCTAGCTTGGTAAGTAATACGACCCTCTAAGCTATCTGTGCTAACGAACTTATTGTTGGTTAGGTTGTTGATACTTCTTTAGCTCGTAGGTATGCTATGAAAATTGTTTTAGCTATCGGGAGGTACCCAGTAAGCTCGCTACCCAAGCCTAGGAAGTCGTGATCAGAAAGCAAGGTAACGTTAGCTGTGACTAAGTTTCACGAATTGCTTCTGCAATGCCAATGTCAATATAGCCAATGTAAGTCAGTCAGAAGGAATTGCGAAAACTGACTGTTACGTTGTTCTTATGCACATATTGATACAATCCTGACAAAGCTGTGATAAATTGCAGAGAACATTTGCTACCCTACGTTCGCTAGCTAGCCGAAGACGGTGTGTTTGGACGTAGTTGTGCTAAGGACTTGGTTGCCTCTGTGTTTACTTCGCTAGCCAGCTAGCAGACACTTAAGATTATTAAATCTGGGTGTGTCATAGTGCACATCGACAATGGGATTTCTGGTCCAGAGTAAAATACAAGGAGTGTGACAAACGAATGGTGATGTTTTCAGTTATTTAATAAATCATTAGCCAGTTAGCTGGAATCGCTGCTGACAATATTGCCCCTCTTGCGGTGTTGCTAGCTGTGTGCGACCGCTCGTTTACAAGTGTGTTAGCTAACAAGCTAAAGATGGGGTGGCTGTGGTAAGTGCAGGTATGGTAGTACACACTAGGCAGCTTTTAGCTCGACTACATTCAAATGGTATTCATCGGCAGTGTCGTAGACATCAGTGGATAGAGGTCACTAATAATTCTTGAAACTAGAAACTGTCCAAGGCTTTCCATGGTACTAATATTAGATGGCTTTTTGCTGTACAGTGAAATATTCCCAAGAACACGTTGCTCTTCTTACAGCACGAGATGTAAGAAGTTATATTAAAACCCCTTGGTGGTAGTTGTTTAAGACTAAAACATCTCTGAAACGGACATGATGAATTTAGTCGACCGCAGATTGCGGTATCCTTACCCAGCAGTCTGGTATGTTTTAATGTTTCTTCTGCTTTTCTTCATGACTCTTCAGGGGAGAGAAGATCCAAGGGATATGAGGCTGTTGGGATCTAAGGCCTGTGATGGATAAGCCTGGCAGCGCTGGCCGGGAGACCCAGAGAACCCCAGGGCCTCAGGGTTACAGCTGTGGAGGGAGCAGCGTGGGTAATGGGGTGTGCCATGGACCTTCGCTTCAATCTGTTCTTGACCCGGCGCCTCCTCTGAAGACCGGGGAGGATGCGGAGGTTGGGGACAGGCGGCAGACCTCTTCTGATGTGAAAGTGGAGACTTGTGGTGCCTTTATTGAAGGCTGGCAGGGAGAGGAGGAGAAAGAGGAGAAGGAAGGGGAAGAGCTCCTGCATGGAAGGGAGGAACCGGGAGAGGGAGAAGCTCAGCTGTCTGTGAAAGAGCTGCTTGACATTGGATTGAGGAAAACGGTGAAGGAGCCTTACCTTGATCCACCCTCCATGTGCTCTGGCTCTGGCTCTGCATCCAGTGGGGCTCTGGGGCACGAAGAGGGGGAGGAGGGAGGCGCCTGGCAGTCGGCCTGGGATGACCTGGAACCGCCTTCCTCATGTCCTGGAGACCCAAGTCTTCAGGAAGATGAGGGTGGCTCTGGTCACGAAGGCGACGGCAGTGGTAACGGAAACAAGGATCTTGGACAAGACGAGTTGGAGGGGCTTGACAGAGCTGACGAGGAGGAAGAAGGTGATGATGAAGATCGGGAGGGCAGAAACGATGAGGGGAGAGACTCCAGGACTGGGGGGGACCTGGGGCCGCGGAGGCCTGGTGGAGGGAAGAGAGGCCGTGGACGCGTTGGTGCCGGGGAGCCACTGTCCACCGGAGGGCGCCACAAACAGGCCAGGCGGCGGAACCACCACCATCACCACCAGGGGCGATCCCGGGGCGCGGTGGGTTCCCGTGTGGCCATTGCCTGCCGGGAGCTGCTGACCGAGTCAGTACGACCCTGGTGCATGTCCTGCTTACGCATGGTGGTGGAGCTCATCGTCCTCGTGGCCCACCGGTGCGGCGAGGCGGTGGAGGCGGGCGGCATGACGCTGTACGACTCGGGCTCCTCGCTGCTCCGTAAAGCGACCGACCTCCCCATGCTGAAGGCCGAGGCCCGCGGCCTGCTAGGCCGAGCGTGGCGCCTGGGGGCCGACCTTGCGGATCGCGCCAAGAGGACGGCAAAATTCTGCTGGGGCGTAGGGGCTTGCTGCCTCGGCCTACTCTGCTCAGTCCTGCTGCTTAGTTTGGTGTGGGCCAGAGGCTTATTGCGAAGGCTGAGCGGAGAAAGAGGGCAGAGGTGGTGGGCCTCATTTCGAGACTCCAGGATCTGGAAGGGGATGTCCGCCATCTTGGAGAAGGTCAGCGCCGTGTTTGGGAGGGGCAGTCGGCAGGCTTCTCCCTGCAGTGTGGGGAGGGGGAATCCTGGAGAGGAGCTTCAGAGGCTGCTGGAACTGGCACAGATCCCTGAGGATCAGCTAGACCCCTTCGCCGTGCTGGGAGTGGAGGCTAGCGCCTCGGACACCGAGCTCAAGAAAGCCTACAGACAGCTGGCTGTGCAGGTGAGCGACAAGCAGGGGAGTAGCTGTAAATCAACACCGTGGTATGTACTTCAGCTCTGTGGTCACGTTGTGGTTTCTGGTATGGCATTGCAGATCGAATCGGTAGTAGTGAAGTCAATCTAAAAACTGCTAACTATCCAAAAAGTGAGGTTTGTAATTTGTGATCATCCAATTAATGAAACAAAAGTTATTAATTAAATTAATAATTAAAAGCTGGCAACTGGCCATGTTAGGCCCTCCAATAAGCATTATGTATGCTCCCCCCCCTTCACAAACACACACACTGCAGTGTACAGATATTGTAGATTACCCCATGAAGTTTGATGGGCCAAGGATCTGGACAACGAACATACCTGTTTTCCAGCAATCTTTGTACATTAACCACAATGAATATCCATTTGTATAGGTGAATTATGGATACGAATTTAGAATTATGGGTATGGTTTACAGTCAGCTAGTTGTACTGGTGAAGAATTAAGGCTGAGGATGAATTCCAGAATGTTGACCATGCTGGTGAGTAAGAATTTCTCATAGGTCAGTAGTTTGTACAGGTGTGTCATTGGTGTTGTGGATTGGTAGTGTAGCAGATCAGTATGTTTGCAAACATTCTGTGACACAAATCATTTTGTGTGTTAAACCCTTGTGAGTAATACTACAGAGGAAAAAAAATGTATTACAAAATAAAGTATTAAAAAATGAAAAAAAAAATCCTATGGCATGTGCAAATTGCAGTGAGACAACAAAAAAAAGGAAATTCTGGTCTTTTGTATGTCTCTATAATCAACGTGTAGGTGACCCTGAAGTTATAAAATAAATCAATAAGTAAGGAAAATGTATTAAAGTTATGTTTTTCAGTGATATTAGGGAGCATTTCTAATCAAAGCTCTGTCACCAACGTATGGAAAGTCTCTGTCATATTGAAAGCCTACCCAGATGGCTGTAGAGGGGTTACTTCCACTAAAGGTTGAGATTAGTATTCTGTGAGCATAGTTCTTTGAGTGACATCACAATGAGGAACCGCCATGTGTTCGCGGTACATTCTGAATGTCAGGGTCACCTTAAGTAACTTTTGCATGTATGCTTGTAAGTTGAAGAATGTCCTAAGGCCCTTCTGTTCAGTGATTTCAAGATCAGACATGTGCTCCTTCCTCCTCCTTTGTTAACCGTATCGTACCTTTAGCTGCTCACCTTGCTCTTCCTCCTCCTCTCGTCTCGTTCCACCCACCAGGTGCACCCTGACAAGAATAAGCACCCCCGCGCCGGCGAGGCCTTCAAGGTGCTGAGAGCAGCCTGGGACGTCGTCAGCAACCCAGAAACGCGCAGAGAGTACGAACTGTGAGTAAGACCTGACCGAAAACCAAGCTGAGCAACATTTGCAGCAGTCACGCTGACTGTATGGTCTGTACGTTGTATTAGCTTGAGCTATAGTGTGGTTGCCGAAGTGTGAATATCTAACAGTGAAGAGAAGCACAGTAATCACTTTAAGGAAACATAATATTACTAGTATTTCTGTTTGGTACTGCATAGAGCCATCACGATAAATGACCCAAAGATAAAATTATCAGCAGTGCTGCTGCACACGCCATCTAATTGGCTTTCTTCTCTATACAGTCAATATGATTGTCTGTTTTGAAAGAAAAGCTGGCTTAAGATAAACCTGAAGATCTAACAAATTAATGTGTACATTTGAACGAACAATTGTTGTTGTGATTTGTCCAATTTTTTAAAATATGAGGGTGGAAATGGTTCCAAACCCTTTCTGTGAAGTGAGTCGCTGGCTCACTAAGGAAAATAGCAGGTGCAGATAACAAATGAAGGAGCCGACTGGAGCCAACTGTACATATGTGACCCTGAACTGGATCTGGGTAGAGAAGACGGTGCAGATTGAAGTTACTTTTCACTACATGAGAGATGCCATAATGGAATTCCATGTGACATCATTACAGCATTAGCTAGGTAACCAATAAAAATAGTTATACTGAAGCAGGATAGGGTACACGGACACACATCAAAACAGCTACAAAAACGATAGTCTAGTTTTTTTATGATCTGCTCAAGCCAGCGCACCAAAAGTTACAAAATTGCATTGTGAATGAAAAAAGCAGTACATTCACAGGACATTTTGTGACTTTTGGCACACGTGAGGCCTGGAATGTGCCATTAATGAGTTTTTGTTAGCTTTTTAGATATCGACTAAGTTTCTTTAGATTATGGTTCACAAACTTCTACTAAATATGCAGTAATATGTGATTAGGTAATGCAGATACACCCTATATAAAAAAACAAAACAAACCAAAGGACAAGATAATTGTGGTTAGTTTTAAAATACTTTTATTTTGATATTTCTTTGTTAAAGTTTTTATAATATGAGATGGCAGTCATAAAAAGTAGGTTGAAATTCTGTTGATGGTGTAATGCAGTTACGCCTTCCCTGGTTTCTATGGAGGTGAGCGATGTTGCTCAGTCTCTGTGCTTTTGTGGCGGGCCACAGAAAGGTTTTTGGCCGGCGTAAGCTGGAAAATGACCTCTTCAGCCAGGAGGAGGATGATAGATGACCGAGAACAACTGTGTCAGCTTGGCAGTTTCACCGTTCCCGTGGCCAGCTAACCCCAGGACCCTTTGAGTTCATTGATGACATCTGTTCTTATTATGGGTTGGGTTTTTTTCATGAGCTCAGACATCACATTCAGCTAGTTTTGACACATAGCACACCAAAATCGCTGTTGGTTTGTGCTGTGGCGCTCTCAAAGTCCTGCTGGGACTACTCCGTAGACCTTGCAGGAGAGAAGGCTCCCAATAGCGTGACAGACCTTGAAAGCGAAAGCTCTGTTTGATACTCACATCAGTGTGGGTAGTCAGTGCCATGATAATGTGGCACTGCAGTGCTAATCTCACATAGCTCTCGTCTGTCTAACTTCTCTACTGTTCTGAACCCTGTGTACTGTCATGACAGCGGTGTGTGTGTTTTCTTTTTTTTTTTTTTTACTCAATGGACAAGTGGCCCTCGGGACCTGACTGTCCTGGGACACCAAAGTCTGCTGTTTTCCTCAGACAGCCGAAGAGCAATAAATTCATCATCCGACCAGAGAGCAGAAAGAATCCCCATGGTCATAGAAACCGCTGTGTTTGCCTCTGTAAGAGTCAGTTGAGCACTCTGCAGAATGACAAAAATGACAAAAAAAACTGGTTCCAAGTGGTTGCCAGTGCTGTCAAGGACATTTCTTGCAGTTTCATAGTGGCGTAGCAGTGCACTTGCCAACTTGACATGGACTGCTTGCTTATCTGGGCAGAGCTTGCTCGGTTTGCCTGAGGCAAATCGAGCCAGCTTTTTCACTCTCCGTCATCAGGTCTTGCTGAGCCCGGTCAAAGACCTCCTCTTGGTTTTCAGTACCTGTCACAAATACACAAAGGGCCTCATTTACCAAAGCATTTAGTATGCACTAAAGCAGAAATACTAAGACAGCATGTGATTGGTCGAGGTAGTTTGTTTGCTCCAATCACAAATCGTGTCATTGAAATTGCATGTTCAAAAATGTTTATATTCACTAAGGGGTTTGATAAATCTGGCCCTAATTTTCTTAGTGTATTCAATTGAATCGGATTGCAGTGAGTCTTACAATTGAGGGAGTTTGCTTTGGACTGAACAAACATATGGCTGTTCCACCATGATGCATGTGAAGCCTGCATGGGTACACCCAGCCATTTTTGATGCACCTTTATGGGACTGGCCATGCATGTCTGAAAGGTCAAGATATCTTCTGCAGGGTTTTTGTTAACCTCATGAAATCCTCACAGACCGCAAAACCTTTCCAAAGCACGCGAGGACAGCTGAATTCTGATCTTTGGTAGAGATCAGAATTCAGTCACACTGTCTACTGCTAAATAAAAGAACTGGCTTTTCCTGATGTCAGCAAGTTCTTGTGGCCCATTGGAGAACATCACATCGCATCACATGATTGTGCTCAGTGCCTAACGGGAGCAGGATCTGGCCTGTTTTTGTCACAAGGATTTTAAAGTTGGACTGTCACTTGCTCACAGTTGCAATAATTTGACCAACGGGTGCTTTCCATCTTTGCTGTGTCTGAATGGAAGGCCCTGCTCAGCACAGTGCTAAATAGTTGAAATGATTTTTTGCGAAAGCCTCGCTTGCTTATTCTAGGTCTTTTTGTGCCGGTGACTGAATTTGTGCTGCCACAGACATATTTGTTGTCTGTAGGAGCAATTTTGAAGTGGCTTCCCTGTGGGCTGAAGGTACCTCATTGACTCCGAACCACTGAGGTCCAATACTTAATATTTGAGAATGTTGGTGTGATTAAGTGTCACTTTTTGAGAATTTTAACATTTTAAGTTCATGTGCAATTCTGCATGGATGGAAATATTACCTTTCAATCTTTCCACTGTCTAGTCTAAACGAGTACATATTTTACTCCATGAATGTTTAAATACTCTCCTTCTCCTTTGCAACCGGCAGATTTGAGAGTTTGAATGTCTGTAGCTGCAATGACATGCAACGGCCATCTGTTTGAGCTTTGGTTCAGTCCTTGCACTGCCCCGATCTGCTGTCCTCCTTAAAGACACACTTATTTTTTTGGCTGACATTACACACTGTCAGTTCCCTCAGCCGGTCAGTTGTTGGTAAATTTGAACAGTACAAGTTAGGTTTTTTGAAGCACTGAGATGGTGCATGTGTGGTTTGAATACTTACACACAAAAACTCCAGAAAACAGACTTGTAACTATCAAATTCATTTCTCATGTTATGCAATGAAAAGCTATCCTTGAGGACTCCAAATATTCACCTGCACAATGTATTTATTCAGATCACAGTTCAAACCAAACCATGAGGCATGCACTGAACAGTACAGTACAAATGCATGCACCATAGCACCTCTTGTAGTTAAGTGAATTGGTAGCTAGCTGTCTCACTTAACTGAAAGACCGAGGATCCAGCGGACTCTATGAACCAGTATTATCTCAGAAATGGGGACATTAGCAACAGCTAGCTACCTGGCCTAAAATCTCACAGACACCCATTGTATTTTCAACAATACTTCCCCTACCACCCTTCCCGTTCTCCTCCCAGAGCAACCCACCCAAACCCCCCTACCTCCACCCCTCCACCCAAACAACAATTCCACATCCCCCCACCTGTTCGAGGAAAGAGAAAAAAACTCTGGAATGTGTAAATGAAGCGCTGAGTGTTTTTTTTGTCAACTCCAAAACCGTCACACCCTTCCTACTCATAATTACTGGTTTCGCAGCTCACCGAGGAAGGCCCAATCTGAAACGTTTACTGCCTGTGTTGGCTGCCACCCTTGTGCCTTTGAATATGAATATAGAAAAATAAAAGAGGAAAAGAACCATGTAGCATACCCTTGAGTGTGATCCATTTTCCTTTATTGTCAGTCAAGTGTTTTTGAAGTACGCCCACATTTGATCTCCATCAGGCCTGTTTTAACAGAGAAGGGCTGACAGAAATAGTCCACATATTCCCAACCAGAACGAGTACATTTAATGTGTGTAGGTTCTCTTAAGTGCCTTATATATATCATTAGAATGTGCAAGTGTCTGTGTTGAGCTCTGAGTTTGTGTTCAGGGCTCTGTTGAGCTCTGAGTTTGTGTTCAGGGCTCTGTGTTGAGCTCTGAGTTTGTGTTCAGGGCTCTGTGTTGAGCTCTGAGTTTGTCTTCAGTGCTCTGTGTTGAGCTCTGAGTTTGTCTTCAGGGCTCTGTCTTGAGCTCTGAGTTTGTCTTCAGTGCTCTGTGTTTAGCTCTGAGTTTGTTTTCAGGGGTCTGTGTTTAGCTCTGAGTTTGTTTTCAGGGGTCTGTGTTGAGCTCTGAGTTTGTGTTCAGGGCTCTGTGTTGAGCTCTGAGTTTGTGTTCAGGGCTCTGTGTTGAGCTCTGAGTTTGTGTTCAGGGCTCTGTGTTGAGCTCTGAGTTTGTGTTCAGGGCTCTGTGTTGAGCTCTGAGTTTGTGTTCAGGGCTCTGTGTTGAGCTTTGAGTTTGTGTTCAGGGCTCTGTGTTGAGCTCTGAGTTTGTGTTCAGGGCTCTGTGTTGAGCTCTGAGTTTGTGTTCAGGGCTCTGTGTTGAGCTCTGAGTTTGTGTTCAGGGCTCTGTATTGAGCTCTGAGTTTGTGTTCAGGGCTCTGTGTTGAGCTCTGAGTTTGTGTTCTCATGCGTTACAGGAAGCGCATGGCGGAGACAGAACTTTCCAGATCCATGAATGAGTTCCTCATCAAGCTGCAGGACGACCTGAAGGAGGCCATGAACACCATGATGTGCACCAAGTGTGAGGGCAAACACAAGTAAGAGGCAGGGCTGAGTGAACGTGGAAGGTCTGAGAGTGGGGATGATGCTGACTATCTTCACTGTGTCTCATTTCCTGGTCATTGAATAATCGTCATATATTTTCATGATATGCACAACACATAGTGTCCTGTCTGTATACTCTTATGTATTGTATATATTCAATACACTCCTATATACAAGACATGTTAATCGGGGCCAGTCAGCTTGGAGTCTTTCACTTCAGAAAAATGAATAGTAAGTTATTGATTTATCATGTTCAACACCAAATCATCAAAAGCATTTTGAAGAAAGAGTTACAGAGGTCTGATATTGTTGCTGTTGTTTTGAATATCCGGAGATCTATATGTGCATCAAACTCGCAAAATCCGATAATCCATACGTATGCTTGCTAGCTTGCCACATGTGCAAGGTAGTTAAATTATCATGGGTCAACAAAGGACAAAAAGCATTGGCTAACATTTGCATGGATTCAGAGGGATATAACACAAATATTGTTAATTCACAGACCCTGATGTTTTTGTGTTGTCTAGTTATATACATACTGGCATGTGTACAAGAAAAATCTGGAAATTGGTTGATTTCTGTCAGTATGACCCATATAACTCGTACATAATGGTACGCGTTGAATTAGCATGTGAGAACGCTCCTTTATCTGATGTCTGCAAGATAAACTGATCAACAATATATATTGCCTTGCTCTGCTAAACATTGTAACACCCGCACATTTAGTTAAAACTGCTTCAGCTGTGTTCACATTTGCTTCGAATGTTCCAGCCACCTTCGAGGACATTAATCAGCCCTGTCGGCTGTTGTTTCGCCATTTCTTTGGTGGAGCAGAGTTTCAAACAAATTATACATTTGAATATCATGGCAAACAAAGTAAGAGCATGTGAGCTAAGAGCAGGGGTGATAGTGAATACCACAGTGCCCTGTCTGCAAAGATGGAGTCTTCCGTTCGCTTTGAAAAAATTTACACAATAACTGACTCAGCCGTTTCATCACAATTTTATATGCCAGCTTAACATTTATCAACAAACAGGAAGTGAACAGGGTCTTAAGAATCAATGTAATATTTTTAATACACTGATGAGTTCAAAACTTTTCATTACGTTGGACACTAATGACTATTTCTTTTAATGAATTTGTTAAAAAAATTAGTCAATGTCACTGAAAATCAATTTCACTGTTGCATTGAACTGAATGGATAAAACTTTCTGTTAGCAACATAAGTGCATGCAGATAGTCACGAGGATGAGGTTACTTATAGCAGTGGTTTGTTTTTCCTGCTCGCTTGATCCACAGATAATCTTATATACACGCTCAAGCCAGAATATTTGCGCGGTTCATGCAAAACATCTGTGGGTGAATGACCCTGGCTGTCACAGGTGCATGAAGAGTCATTCTCTGATGCCACTCACAATGGAACAACTCATTCCTTCTGCCATTAGCCAAGCTTGTCCGAGTCATGAAATATCACAATATTAAATTGTGAATTGAAAATGTATTTGCTATTAATATATTTCTGGATATTGTTATTGTTACATGTGGTTAGGCATTTGAAGTCTTATTCTTATATTTCACAGTTAGCCTTATACAAATTATGGTGTGTTGTTTTCTTGTTTATAACACCATTTTTATCAAACCTTTCTCTTTAAAAATTATTGGAATTATATACCAGAAACAAGTTTAAAGGCTGGAGCAAGCCTCAAAATAAAGGAAATTTGTGAAATTACCTCAGGTTTGTTTTGACCTTTGTGCTAAAGAGATTTGTCATAAATTTGCGTTGATGTCTATTGACGGGTTAGCTATGCTGGGCTACTTCACACGATACATGCTTATCTCAGATTGGTGAATATTCAAACCCTTTCTCATACAGCCTAATGAGTACAGGGCATAACTATGTATTCACTGTGCATAGCCTGTATACTTTATTGATTTTGTAGATTTTTTTGTTAACACGTTTTGCTGTCCGGTGCAGGAGGTTCGAGATGGAGCGGGACCCGAGTGAAGCGCGCTTCTGTGCGGAGTGCAACAAGCGGCATGGCGCAGAGGAGGGTGACTTCTGGGCAGAGTCCAGCATGCTGGGTCTGCGAATCACCTACTTCGCCTTCATGGACGGGAAGGTCTATGACATCACAGGTTTGACATCACCTTTGCTCTGCCAGAAGCACTGCAGCTGATAACCTCTTTTTGCAGAAGGAGCGGATTGATTTGAACTGATTTGTAGATGGAGGTTTTCATTGTCCCCCTAAAACATTATGGAGAATTTTTTGATCAATTTAGAAATGCTGAATAATTCATTTCACAGTACAATTTCTGAATGGAAATTACTTGCACATTCCATATCTGATGTTGTTTGTGATCTATTGTTGGAATTATCTTGAATGAATTTCAGTGAAAATAGATTATGTTAAAAATTATGTGAGCATATTTTTTGACATACATTAAGCTGAAGTGACAATGTCAGCTGCAGTAACAGATTTTGACATTGGAAGAAAATATGTCAGTGTGTCATTTGTAATCCAGTAAAATGTAAGATTTTTTTCAAGGGTCTGAATAATTTAGCATAGCCCTTTAGCCATGGGCTATGCAATGCTAACCTGTTACTTGGCCAATGGCTTACCTGCCCTCTCTATCGCAGTGCAAGGAAAAGCTTTTTAAAAGACAGCTCATTCTGAATCACAAAATTAATTGTAGGTATCATTTATTTGCATATATTTGAATTCCACAGTAGAAAGATCAAGCTAAGCCAAATCGCATACTTGACTTTTAAATCTACAAATGTTTCAGTGAAGGTCATTAAAATAAATCTGCGTATCTTTTGTTTATTTACGTATTTAGAAACCTGTTGGTCCAGTTTGTCTGTTCTTCCTCGGCTCATTTGCCACAGGCACCACACAACATCACTGTATTCATGTCATTTCACCATGCTTAGTTGGGGTGTTTTTAAATTTGTGATTTCCCCTGTTCAAACAGAATGGGCTGGCTGCCAGAGAATCGGGATCTCCCCTGACACCCACCGAGTGCCCTATCACATATCCTTCGGTTCGAAGAACAGCAGCACCGCGACACGCCACAGGTAACTTCTCACCTGCAGCCAAAAATAATCTCTACCCCAGGTATAGCTGCAACAGCAAGTCATTTAAAATTGTAATTGTATAATTGCAAATTGTACAAATTTATGATTAAAGTTGCTCCATTTTGAAACCAAATCAATACCGACACAAGTATATACTTATTCTGCTTTGTACATAAGATGTAAACACAAAACACGGATGGTAGGAATTCTGCTTTATAAGATGGGCGCAAGATAATTAGAAAGATACAGCCACCTACACAACTTTCTGGACTGTGTTGCTTAATGACTTTTGGACCCTGTTGTAACTTGGCTCTTACAGTTGGATTATAAATGAAAAGGTTCAGTTACAGTCAGTTTCTAAGCTGTGTGACTTTGCACCTTAAATTATGATTACAGATTAGCTGAGCGCTAGTTGAGTATAGGCTACTAATGTAGTTGTAGTTCACCCCAGATAAAGTCTTGAGGCCTCACACCATTGTGGAGGTTTTCTCTGAACATTCAGACCGTGGTTAATTTATTATCACAGTGTAGCTCTGATGTATTTTACATTCTGTGTTTCTTTTCCCTGTTGCTCAGGACCCCATCCGATCCCTCTCCTGGCCCGAGCTCCCCAGCGGACCTCCAGGACTTCTTTAACCGCATCTTCCAGGGGGGAGCCCCCAACGGCATGGCCACCAACGGGGGCTTCTTCCCCTCGGGCGCCCCGCCCCACCACCCCCCCGGGGCAGGACCCGGGCCCGGCGGACCCTTCCCAACCTCCCCGCCCCACACGGGCTTTTTCGCCCCCGGTGGGCAGAGAGCAGACCCAGGGGAGACCCGGACTGAGGCTGGCAAACCCCCCCGCAGGCGTAAGAAAGTCCGCAAGCCCTTTCAGCGGTGAGCTCCGACACCCACCATCCTTTAACCCCCCCCCCCCCCCCTTTTTTTCTGGAAATGCAGGGACACTTGAAGCCTAACGGGGCCCGTTTTCCTCTCGCTCGCCAGAGCTGAAACGAACCAAACTTTAAGCCATCGCAGGGAACTGGTATTGGCCAAGATCGCAAAACAGAGGGGATAGACGGGTCATTTTTTGTGTCTTTCTCAGTTGTCGTTCCGTCGCGTCCCTTGGAAACGTAGCCATACGTGTCAAATATGAAGCATACGGTTACAGTGTGAAGCAAGCATCCCACACACACACACACATAAATAAGGCACTTTGTTTCAGCGTTCTGTGTTTTTCTGATTTGGTTGTAGGTCCTATTCTCCTGACCTGATCTCTAATCAGTGTTGTCCCAAACGGGGTGTTGGTAGGGAAAGCTGGGTGGGTGAAGGGGTGAGGATCCTTAATGAGTTGCGAACTGATGCAGGTAATTCTACAGGACGAACTGGGGTCTATGCCACAGTTGAAACACACCACCTCTGGAGGCTGGCACAAAGGGTATCCCTTTCCATTGTTCTGCCAGCAGGAAGTGATTCTTCATACCAGGAAGTGGTACTCCACGCTTGTTTTGGGTACATTTCTAATGAAAGACTCACTGCGTAGAGATTTCTCCAATGAAGTATTTTTCCCATGCTGCTCAGGAGCAGTTAAGTTATGTGTGGATGCTATCAAAGCAGACAGATCTGAAAGTGAGCCGATTGTCAACACGTGCTAGCATGAAGGCACGGTTGATACGGCCTTGAATTTTATCTACCACCAATCAACTGCTGGCAGTTTCCCCCTCCCAACTCTGTTATCTCCAATGAGGAGTTTTGAAGGGCTATCACCACCATTCCAGAACAGCTCGAATCCCTCCATTCTACATAACGAATACAATTGGTGTGCGCGTCATGTAGCCTTCCTGTTGAGTGACCTGATCCCAGGTCTTAGAAAACACATGGTCTCCCCATATGCTGTTCTGCATATTGGCATAGACGCGTATTTGCCTTGTTCTGGAATGTGAGAAGCCCTCTCTTTTTCTTTGCCTCAGCGTTGGTCCTTTGAATTGTAGTATCGAGAGCTTTGTTGAAGATCTAGTGGAGAGTTAGCCATAAATTGCATTGTTTAAAATTTCGCTCCTTTGCGTTGCTATATGTTGCAGTTATACTTGTTTTTTCTCCCCCAAAATAGCTGTACATTTTATTATAATAAATGAAACATTGGTGTTCAATTGCCATATGATGAAGTGTTGGCCTGACTGCATTTTGACCGTTTGCTTTTTTTTTTTTTTTTTTTGGTAAAATTTTTTTTTCTAAATTTTAATAATACGTGTTTGAATTCTCTGGTCGACTTCAGGGTTTAAGAGACAAGGTTTATGACAAAAATCAGCAAGATGGCTTCAAAGGCCACCAGCCCAGAGGAACTATTATGAGAATCTCTCAAATAGTATATGCAAAAATATATATTGCAAAAAAAATACATCTGTTTTGACAATCAATAGGTGTGAAATATGTGGGGCAGTATTCATAATTTTTTGCAGAGGCAGACTTTATTACAATGACTGTATTGTAAAATATGATGGTCATTTAAAAAATATATTATTTTTGTTTTACTTCTGTGTTAATAGTAAAGTTGATTTCCTAAGCAGACTGGGCTCTGTTTTCAATTCATAATTGAATGTTTGCCTTAATTGCCACGATTACGTATGTGTTAATCTTGTCACTATGCTGATTTGTACTATGTGCATTTTGTATAAATGTGCAAGCTGTCAGGCCTAGATAAATTAGACATCACAGTCAAGTGTAATAACAGGTGGTTCTGAAAAATACCAAGGAAAAACATACATTTAAAAGTGTGATTTCAAGTGAACGACAAACTAACAGTTTCACTTTTAAAAGTGTCCTATTTTTTTCAGGTGACAAGTCTTAACAAATTTGGAGGTTTCTGATCACTTAACAACCTGCATATTTATGTAACACAAAATTTTAAAGCAGAATGTATGTGCCTGTATATTACCTGTTAATATTTTCATTTCAGCAGTTTGGTTCCCTTCTGCATAATGCCTGGAATGAGAGATTTGCTGAAATTGTACATGCCCAAGTACAAATAAAAGGATTGATGTTGTGATTACAGATGAAATGCCAGGTGGGAGCGAGTAAGCTTGTTGCTGGGAGCGTGAGGTATCAAGCATTGAAATACTTGGATTTATGTTCCTTGCCAGCCACCATACATAGCCTTTGTTCTTTTTTTCATATCACTATTTGTAATTGATGCCTCTGGGTTATCTCCTTGGTTAATGGTGATTGGAACTAAAAATAAAATAGAAAATGACTGGGTAAATGTGTGCAAAGAGAGTTTCCATTGCAGAAAACAGTTATAGTTTTCTCTGAAATTACATGTGCATTTATTTCAGTCTCTGACATTATAAAGTAAATCATTGTAAAGTTAACTGGGCAACCAAAGCAATGGAAACATGAACCAAAAAAGGACTTTTATTTTGAAGTCAGTAAAGACTAATTAAAAAAATTATGGAAGTCATGACTGAATATGGCCGATAAAGAAGAGACAAGGCGAGTCTAATCCTTAATTTACTGTACATCAATGTGGAACATCAACATGGAAACTTAAGCTCTGGTCTAACGACCCCCTTGACTTCAACTCTTTGTTATGTATGCACTGACCCCTGGGTGACTGGCTAGTTAAAATAAATGGGCTTTTCCTAGTTAAACACACGTGTAAGGCCCTTCTCCATAATTGGCAGTATTTGTACGGATGGCCTCAAGAACCTGTTCATTTCAGTGCTCTTAGATTTTGCACTTTATTAACGATTTCATGTACCACTCACAGTGCCATGTAGAAGTATTTTCCCATCTGATTTTTACATGTTTTTCGAATTGGATTGGATACAAGAGGAGAATGTACACCGACGTTTGCAGTGTCTTTAGATATTTGTGTTTAATTGGTCGGAATTCTTTGGTAAACAGTCAGACTTGATTTGAGCCAGTCCTGCCTCATGTAAATCTACCTTTGGCTGCTACCATTGGAATCAAGTTGTTGGCATTCAGCCTCTTGGTGCATCATGTTGCAATTGAAAAATCCTGAAGACCTCAAGAGAATAAGTTGCTGATGTCTCACGGGTGCCAAAAACTATGTTGAACGATCCTCTGAAGTTCTGGAACAACATTCAATGGAAAAACGAGTCAAAAGTTGAACTTGTTGGGGGAATTGGTCCACAGGTTAATGTCCAAAAAAACCCACAAACGTTACTCGGTCGTGCATTGAGGGAGGCCAAAGTTCCTCCACAGTACCGTGAGACGCTGATCGATAACTACAGTGTCTCATTGCAAATAAGTTGATGGAGTTGCCCCCTTCCGAAACAAACTTGTGTATCAAAATTTAATGTCAATTATGAGATCTGATCATATTTAAGCTCAAAAATGTGCAAAAGCACAGAAAATCTGACACCGGGCAAATACTGTTTCAGGGTACAGTACCATAAAATTCAACCTTGAGTATGCTGGCCTCAGCAAAGAACAGGCCTGTCTCGATATTAGTTGTAATAGATGGAACAGAACACCTTAATAACCAAAGTTTGCTTGGAGATCATGTCTTTTAATGAATGCTGAAGGGCTATCATTAGATGTCTAAAAGCAGTTATAATCTGACCCATATTCTGTATACATTTGGGACCGTTTGATTTTATAATTTTGTGGGTCAAGGCATGTAATTGGCCCAGTGAACATGTGACATCTTAATGCCATTATAAATAGGCTACATTAAGAGAAGATCTCACATCAGATCTTGGCAGGATGATAACATGGACAAATGTTCCTATTTTTAAAAACAGACACATGACACCCATTGTCTGCCAGACCCATAATTCCACTCTTCATCATGTTGCTGCAGGTTTTTGGATGTT
Source organism: Albula glossodonta (assembly GCA_019788955.1). NCBI lineage: Eukaryota > Metazoa > Chordata > Actinopteri > Albuliformes > Albulidae > Albula > Albula glossodonta. The sequence goes on along the minus strand of JAFBMS010000004.1, from coordinate 26,490,031 downwards.
TTATCTCCTAAGCTTATGAAACCTTTCTTTGTAGCACAATGATGAACAAGGATAAGGTGAATAGCCTTCACTCGGAAAATTATACGGTTTGCATAAAATATGGACTGTGACTTACGTAATGTCCATAAACTTACGTGGACCATAAACTTACGTGGTCTGATCAGTCTTTTCATGAAATGATAACATGGCATTCCATGATGCCAGTACGTCCAAAGTCAATGTACCAAAAATACAGCAAATCTTACAACTAGAATCATTTTCCATTTTTGAACATGGGCTTGCAGCCATTTTTGCACAGACCTGCAGCTTCATTTCTACAGGCCAAATCTGCATGCATGCAGCTGCATTTGTACAGAGAAGCATTTGAATTGTGTGGACCTATGTCTGCAATTACACTGACATTACTGTGAATCTGAAAATGGAAGTAGCTGAATTCTAACAGGCTTTGCAGTGTAGTTGCATCATTCTAATCACCGGCTCTTTAACCATGAAAAAGAAACACAAACCATAGAAATTTATTTTCAGTTTGATAAGTCTGGCCCGCTCTGTTTTCCACTACCATTATTTTCAAAACTGCAATCAGTCCACTGCTATTTTCTCAGAAACAATGACAACAATCTTCATTTCAACTGAGTGTGTATTATTCTCATCAAATAATAGTAATAATACTGTTATATAAACCTAACCATCTTATGCAAGGCCCAAACACCATATCAATATTTCTCACAGTATCAAATTTGTGTAGCCAACAATGTTAAATAGTGGTCCATGGAATTTAAATTTACTCATGTAGTAGGGTTGAATTCTGAGCTGAGCACTGCCAATTTTGAAAATGAAAAATATACCAAATGTAAGCCTCTATTGGTGTCATGTAAAACATTTTATCTCCTAAAGACAGAAGTCTCAGGAAAAGGAGGATAAATGTTTTTTTTTTATTCACACGATATAATAACAAATGATCACATGGGGTTTTTAAGCCAGTAGCATTAGCTTTTGAGTATTTAAACATTCACAGAACACAGGTGGATGAGAATTTCCTGCATGTCAAAATAACCGCAAAAATGACAAAAATGGACATAATATTTATTATGACACATGCAATATCAGTTTACCAACACTTAGTGTGTACACCTTTCCTTGTTGGCTTATATACCTAAAGTGAACAATTGCAAAGATGAAACAGGAAAGTGCTGTTTGATAGAGGAAAACATATAGTATTACTTTTCAATTAGATATTTGTTTTGACAGTCCAATCTCATGACACAATGATAAAAAAAGACTGTATTACATTACAAATGGGTGCATTGTTTATTTGATAACCCAGATATGTGTGACAGCTATGTCACAACAGTTAATGCTCTTGGAGTTCCTTGGAGTGTAACCATGACAACCATATGACTGTCACAAGCTTCCTGTGTGAAATAGATGCGAGACAGTTTTAAAATAAACATGGCAGAGGATGCTCTGAATTTAACCTTTACGCCATGGACCAATAGGAAAGTGCCGTTTTTGTCACCGTCAGAGAAATGCTGAGTGACTGAATAGTGTTGCTGTTCTCACTCTTGCTGTGAGCATTTTCCCAAAATCATAACTGTAGTATACACTTGTCACAACATTGCTCAATTATATTTTATCATTTTCAAGGTTATTATTCACTCTCCCCATAGAAAATAATGATCTCCCCATTAAATATAATACATTCATTTTACAAAAATTATTAAGCTGAGCATAATACAATTCAATTATCTAATTGAGCAGCAGCACTAGTAGAATATACGGAAAACTCGTGATAATAATGAGTCAATAATAACATTGCAAAAATTGCTCTTATTTTTTAATCAGTAATCTGGTGGACATAGCTAGAAATGCTAAGATTGTGCGTGTTAGCCTCCCAGCTAACAGAACATGTTCCCAGAACGTGAAGAATGTAGGTCACACTTTTGCAGGGGTTTGACATGTTTCGATGTTACGATGAGATTCTTAATAATGTTTACACAGGTGAGAACTGCCATGGTCTCAAGAAAACGGGTAAATGACCTTTGAGGAGCACGAAGAGAACGGGACGAAATTGACGTCTTGGGAACATATGCCCTAATGTACTGAAAATGGTCTAGCAGTCAAAACTTGTTAGCTGGGCTACTGTCAACCACCTGCAGTCCAACGCCCTTGTCTGGTAATTCAAAATGGCAGCCTCTGCATTAAGAATGTGGACACTATATGCAATGTCTCTGCAGAGGCAGGGGACTCCTCCCCGTGACTGCAGAGGATGTGTGCCATCAGTCCTGACCAGTATCTTTGAATACTGCATGAACTTCCTGCTCCGGCAGGGCAGTCAGTGGAAACTGATAAATGGGATCAATGCAACCACACGAGACTCCCTTCCTACCACCCCCTCCGTTCTGCCCCTGCTTCCGATTTCAGAGCCAGTTTCATCTCTATCTCTATGCTCTGGAAAAATGCTCTGACGAAACCGCCAGACTGGGACAAAGCGACTGTATGTTTTGAAGGCTAACCTCTGCACCAAGGCGAGAAACCTAAACCTAGAACTGACCAGCCCAAGAAGGACCACCGACTGATTTTTTTTCCACCTGAACTTCCCTCAGTATAAGAAAAACAGCGCTTCGTCATGATTCGATTTCAGAGACCAAAGCCAAAGCCTTTGATAATGGACTGGCTGGGTACTCAGGACTGTGATCGTAAATCATTAAAACAAGACTCTATTAATGCTTATCATTTAAGGTGAAATACAACATCAAGGCACTCCTGGGGAGTTGAAGTTAAGAAGCTTTTAATTGGACGAATGTAAAACAGTACTATAAAATCTTCAAGACCTTTTTTTTTAAATCATGCCCAGTGCCAAAAAAGGCTCTTGGAGAGTCCATACATAATTCATCAGTTTTTTAAAAAAATATTTCTAAGCTTATCCAAAAAAATTTAAACTCTACATATTTGCCTTAATTTAATTTTCTACCCATTTTGCCAAATCCACTCCTTTTCCCATCATTTTAATCAGCACCAGTGGTGTTGAATTAACAGTAAATTAAGCACTTTGGATAACTGTACAAATCATTTAAGATAAAAATGCATTTGAATAAGATAACTTTGTAGTAATTCATGAATATATTCCTTTTGAAAAAAATTGTAAATAAATGACATGTGCATTATGATTGTGTTGTCTACATTGCAAATTACTGTACTGAGTGAATTTTGTCTAGGCATAATTTCTTCCAGAGGAAGAAAAGCCCATTCCTCTGACAATTATACGTATATAAGTAAAGCCACATAATTAACTCTCGGCTTTTTTGGAAGTGGTTTATGGGATGGCCTACGCAGTAAGACGCGTGTCCGGGAAACAGGCGTGAGCACTGCCGCTGGGTGTTTGAGTCCCAGCTCTGCCATTCCTGGCAAGAGGTCCTCATTGCCGAGGCAACAGCTGATCCAGATTTTCCAGGGTTAAGCTGGTTAAGTTCATTAGTCTCACTGCTTTCCTAGCGGCCACTTCTGGTCAGCTGGGTGACTGGGAGCGAACAGACCGGATATATGTTGACAACATAGACTGCATTTAATTGCTGGTGCATCTGCAGTGTGTAAAGAAGCAAGGGCTTGGAAAAACTACAAAAATAATAATAGTAAAAAGCAGGATTAGGCCATAACTTTTTTTCGCATTATCAAAATTGAATACTCCAAATAAACAGGTAGTTTCCAACTACACAGAAAACTATATGTTTTATAGTAGTTTTATAGTGTTAACACCTAACATATACATGTCGTTAGAAAGCACATTTAACAAGGAATCCAAACTTGTCATGACTGGTATTATGGTACTTTTATTTACCGTGAAACATGTATTGTGATTTGATAAGTTACTGTCTCTCCACTTCTTGCGTAGGCATGGCCAATCACTGTGTAGTAGCTGCCCACAAGCTATTTTTCCCTGCTGGTTTACATACATCACTTTTTTATTAAAACAATTTAGGAAAATAGATTTGAATGGCAGCTATCTGAGCGTGAGAAGCCTGCTATATACTTCCTAATGGCACATATGCATCTTATTACATAACTTCTCGATACTTGAAGAAACGTGTCATTAGAAATTGCACCATACACATTACTCATGATATTTAACAGATTTGCCAACAAAATCCTAAAATCCCCAGTTTTATAATGTTTCAGTTCAGCATACTCTTTCTTGGCACCAGTGTTGAGGTTCTTGAGGGTTCAGATCTTGCCGGATAGTGCCTCGATTACTCTCGTCAGTTTCTTGGAGTCCAGGTAGGCCACCACCCCACCGTGATTGGCCCATCGCTCTGCACCCTGATGCTCTGGCCTAGGCTTGTGATAGGTCAGTTCTGTTAGGGCCCCTCCCCTTAGGGACTCTGCCAGGTCCACCACTCCCCCACCCAGTGCCCTCAGCATGGCGTGAGGGGCACAGGAGTCCCATTTGAAGGTGCTACCCTCCGAAAGGACGTACACGTCTGCCAGGCCGAGGATGACGCACAAGATCTTGTAGCCCGCCCCGGAGACGTACATCAGCCTCCCGCCACAGAGGGGCGCCAGTGTATCTTTCACTGCCTCCTTTTCGCTTGAGCTGAGCACAGCTGACAGCTCCTCTTTGGAATGGCTTGAAGAAGACCTGGGCAAGGAGGAGGCGTTGATGGTCCCGGTGGACACCCCCCAAAAATGCCGTCCTGTCCAACTGCAACAGAAACATGTCTTGTTTTATTTTTTTCACAACAATTTGTGGCTTCATCTATTTTTAGTCCACAATTTGGAATTAAATTACACAAATTATCCTGTTTGAAACATCCAGAGTAAATTCAGTGGGATTGGGAAACTGGCCAGTACACAAGCAAACAGTCAACCAATCGCAGCTGCTTCTCTCAGTCAGCCAATAGCAGCTACTTCTCTCAAACAGTCAACCAATGGCATATGCTTAGTCTAAAGGCCACTTCTTTTTACCCTAAGGACTACATATCTTTGCAGGCAGACCACAGATGCAAATATGTGACAAGATAATGCATAATATCCACTGTGCAGTCCCTGCCGGAGCTGCAGCCCGTCTTTTGGTGAGTCAGATTGCAATTTCTTTCTATGAGCAACTGTACGGATAAGGACACTCGTACTGATTGACACTGCGGCAAGTACTCTGCCTCTGGCAGTACAAGCTGCAACACAACGAACACATGTTACCATATAATACTTTTAACTATCTGTGTTCTGTGGGTGTAGGCATTTGGATTAACATACTGACATGTACAGTAGTGAGGTCTCACATTTTCTTTGCAGACATGGACACTCATAATTAGCAGACGGAGTCTAATGATCGGTCCATAAATGATAAATGATAACATATCCTATGTTCTATTAGTTACAAATGTAATTGATTAGTCAGGAAGAATTGACAGTCCTGTTTTCCTTCTTGCCGCTCTTATAGAACTTCAAAACATAGAAATACACACAGTTGTGTGCAAAAGTTTGGACAAATGACATATTTTGTTGATTTTTTTTATATTGAAAAGCAGTAAACAGCCTATGTACCAAATGGAACATAAAACACAATATTTTCTGCACATTTTGCTAATGCACAGTACCTCTTTACTTCGTAACAAAAAATAAACAAATAAATAAAATCGTCATTGTAGCATGTGCAAAAGTTTGGGAATCCCAAGTGTTAGAAAGTCTCAGACGGTTTTACAAGGTCTCAGACATTAATTAGAAAGGTAGACCCACGGCACGTCAACAACTGTCATTATGAACTGTCAGCTGATGCTAATTTCAAAGCTAAAAAAATTCTCTGACTCTTCAAAGCTTGTGCTAACACTGAGCAACCATGGGCTCCTTAAAGCAACTGGCTAAGGATCTGGAAATGAAGCTAACTCATGCCCACAATGGAGGGGAAGGCTTTAAGAAGATGACAAAGTCTTTTCAGCTCGCAGTTTCCACAGTGCGAAATGCAATTAAGAAATGGCAGTTTAGGGGAACTGTGGAGGTAAAGATGAGTGCAGCGTTGCTTGCACAAACATGATCTTCATGGAAGAGGCATAAGAAGGAAACCTTATCTGCCACCTCATCGCAAAACTCAACGTCTGAAGTATGCAACAGAACATCTCGACAAGCCAGATGTGTTTTGGAAACAAGTTCTGTGGACTGATGAAGTTAAAGTAGAACTCTTTGGCCACAATCAGCAAAGGCATGTTTGGATAAAAAAGGAGCAGCATTTGATGAAAAGAACACCTTGCCAATTGTTAAGCATGGGGGTGGATCTATCATGCTTTGTGTTGCAGCCATTGGCACAGGAAAAATTGCATGGGTGAAGGGAAGAATGGATTCTACTAAATACTGGCAAATTCTGGAAGCAAATGTCACACCATCTGTAAAGAAGCTGAAGCTGAAAAGAGGATGTCTTCTACAACTGGATAGTGATCCGAAACATTCATCAAAATCTACCACAACCTACCTCAAGAGACGCAAACTGAAGCTTTTGGAATGGTGCCCACAGTCCCCTGACTTAAACATCATTGAAAATATGTGGGTAGATCTTAAATAAGCTATGCATGCAAGACGGCCCAAGAATATCTCAGAACTAGAAGCCTTCTGCAAGGGAGAGTGAGAGAAAATTCCAAATACAAGAACCGAAAGACATTTCGCTAGCTACAAAAAGCGTTCGCAAGTTGTTATATCTACCAAAAGGGGGTGTTACTAAGTACTGACAATGTAGGGTCCCCAGATATCTGCACATGCTAAAATGATGATTTTATTTATTTGTTTTTTAATTATGAGATAAAGAGTAACTGTGCATTAGCATTTGCAGAAAATGTGGTGTTTTCTGTTCCATTTCTAAAGAGGCTGTATTTACTACTTTTCAATTAAAAAAATTACAAAATATGTCATTTGGCCAAGGGTACCCAAACCTTTGCATACAACTGTACAGTGTGGCACAGGTGTGTTGATCTTCTCATATTTTTCTGTAGGAATGTATTGTAAAACATCCAATAATTGTCAGCACATTTCTTTCCTTCCACAAGCCAACGCACCAAGTGCTAATTACAGCAAACACTGGTCTCCAGTAATCATTGGTTGCTATTTGGCACAGCTGCAAATCAAAATTGACTACACTGACAGAACCCAGAGCTACACATAGTATATGTTGAATACAAATCAATTGTACACTGTTATACTTATAAATCCACAGTAGTGGATATATCTTCAACAGTGAAGAGAGTTGCATTATGGGAATGACTGTTTTGTGTGGTTAGCAGTACAGTATTTGAGAACAGAGAAGAGAGTGTTTTCTTGTTTGTATGAAGCTTGAAATTTGTACTGTGACCATGAACTAAACAAGCAACTTTTTAAAAAATGTCACTGGTTACACAAATCAATACTTCTCACTTGCATAACTGCAGAATTAATGGAAAACCTTTTGGGGAGTAACCATTGATACAGCTTAGCTAGCAAAACACCACCAGACTCTCATTGTTGCACACTATGCATTGGCTCACTGCATGTATTAACATACAATTAATCTATTCAATGTATTTGGTAGTATTTCTGCACTATAGTCCACAGTCAAGGGGATTGGAGTGACTTGCTATTTGTGTGCCACTGAATTTCAGTGAGCCAGATGAGTACTTCACCCTGTCTCGGTAGAAGTAGTACCAGGACACTCACCCTTGGCCTGAGGGGTTTTTGCTCGAAAAGGGCTGGTTGATCACTCCAATAACGGGCTCCCCCGTGGTGCGCAGGTACGCCCCGATCAGCACCAATGCGCACGGAAGGCCCGAGGGACACAGCTCTCCCTGTGAGGTCACTTCCTCCCGACCCTCAATGTACTGGCTGGTGCCATCTAAGGACCGGAAAAAGAACCAGAGCTTGAAAGGTAAAGAAATTTCTCCCACCATACCATAGAGATATACATTACATTTTGAGAATAATGACACCCAATGACAGAAGTGGCCAACTTCAATCCTGGAAAGCCACAGAGACATTGCTAATAATTGAAATTGAAATTAAGTAATGAAATGAAGCGGGTCATTTCAGTAAACTCACCTTACCCAGCATTCCCCATAACTGCCTAAGACCAACACCGACCATTCCTATTCTGTGGTATCACGGTGAGGGCTGAGCAATATAGCCATAATGGTTATACTGACTTTTTAAATCACATTATGATTTAACAGCATATGCAACAGCATACCTCAGAGCTTCAGAGCTCAAGTGAAATGCTTCAGAGAAAACAGCATAATTCCAATATTATTGGGTGCCGCTTACAGTAGCTTGTTTTTTAGCTTTGAAAAAAAAGCACTACATATGTTTTCATTCATAACCATTGTGATGACATGTTTTTATCCATCACATGGAAGTTGCATGTCCTTTCTGCCATTTGCTGTCATATCCACACCCAGTAGATACAGGTGATCCATAAGAATATTACATGGCCTCTGAAATTAGGAGTCATTCAACTCTATCAAGTATGATTAACGCAGAAAACAAGGAAAAGAAACCCAGTACTGATGGTTATTATTACGATGAAATATATTTCATAATACTATTATGGCTCTGTCACCAAGCCATAATCGTGTTGACAGAAATTACTTTTTGGAATCTCAGAACATCTTGTCTGAGTTAACTGTTCGACCAATCCCACCACATATATTACATACCCGCAGTGGGATTGGTCGACAAGATGAGCGTTCATCCAGTCATATGTGTGGAACTGGCTTTCTGTCAGACCACAGGTCATTAACGGACGAGCGGTGACATTACCGATGGGGTCGATCCATATGCCGAGGTCACCGGGGTTCAGGGGGAGCTCCAGGCTTTCTGCAGCCTTGTCCGACAACTGCAGGTCCTGGTGAATGGCTCTGGCCAGAAGGCCGGCCGCGGTGGTGTCGCCATCCAGGACGGTGGTCAGCAGAGTCGCTGTTTCCTCCTCCGTCCCACAAACCGTCACTACGACACTCTCGCCTAGCGAAGAAATACAGCTTCTGTCACCGACACAGAAGCAACTTACAGCCAAGCAACGAAAGCATTTTTATTTGGCAGCGTCTTCAGTGTAAAAATGTACAGTTGTGTAGAAAGCGAGAATCATTTGGCTTCTTGAGTCTCTTATTTGGCAGTAGCTGTCCTGTAATGGCCCCAATCCCAACCCAGAAAAATCTGACAGGGGACTCACCCAGTCCATTCTCAAACTTGTTGGACTCCTCTCCGTGGATAAATCCCTTCATCTCTGGAAACTAGAAAACAACGCCAGAAGTAAATGCACATATTCTAAACAATGAATAATGTAGACAATGGAAAACCATGTCACCCTTGACCATTTCTGGTCATCATATTTTTTTTTACATTACACAGTGGGATATTTATACCAACTCAAATCATACGCCTTATTCAAGGGAACAGAAGCTTCTGCACTGGGAATTGAATTTGAAGGCTCTAAGGTACAAGCTCAGTGCCCTAACCATTATACTACACTATGCAAACAGTGGGGTGGAGAGTGACCTTGACAATCCATAGCAATGAACCAACGCCGATAACACTGATAATGGTAACTCCCTGACCTGCTTGCCAATGTCATGCTTGACCATCTCTTGGATCACGACGTCGGCCAGGGTTTTGAAGTCCTGGACGAACTTCTTGTTTTTGTCGTCCCCCGTCTTCTCCTGGATGAGCAGCTCAAACAGCGGTCCCTCCTGCCGACAGACGCGCGCCACGTTCGCCGCCTTCTCCGACACCCGCAGCAACAGTCGAAGAAGATCCGCCATGGCCAATCCTAAAAGCGGAGGGAAAGGAATTCAATTTAATTACCAGGGGGAGGAAAAAAAATCTAGGCTATATACAGTAATGTTCAGCCTGGTTTGAGTGAAAGCAAAATTACATACTGCTAATGAGCCAGGGCCCCTGAAATACACAACGGCGGAGTTAAGGAAGATGGGCTGAGTTAACACATGCATCCCGGTGCAGGATGTTACCTTCGTTAGACTCTGTTGCTTACGTCCTCGATTGTTGTATACAGTATGTATCTGTATCTGTCTGTGGCATATTTTGAATAATTTCAGTCTAAAAGAATTTAAGTCTATAACCATTTAAACAGTGCTGGTTGGGAGATCAGCTATACTAATCTTAACTCCGACCTTCTGCACTGGAAGTAACTTACCAACATAAAATCTATATTTTTCTGAAGGCGTTGCCTAAATCACAAGCTGCTTAGAAATAGTGGCAAGCTACGCTGAGGGTCCTTCACGACAACCGCTGTAAGAAAACCTGTGAGGCCACGTAAAGCAATGATTTAAAGTCAGAATAATCAAAGATGACAAGCTAATAATGAGGAACACTCTTCTTTTTTGCTCATGTTTGAGACTTTAAATTGCATTCAAACGACAGCGTTTATTTATAACAAGCTAAAATTACTTGAAAACCCGTACCTACCAAGCTATTTACTTGCATGTGCGTGTGTGTGACTTCTTAAACCTATTCCGGGGAGTGGCGAGAAATTTCTGTAAGGGTTTGCAATGGATAAATATGCTGCATAACAGCCTATCTTATCATAAGGTTATGTAGTTTAACGGAACTCAGTGACGTCTCCTGTATAGTACAAGTGGAACAGCCAGATACACTGGATGTAGAGTGACGGAACAAATTATTCAGGGATCTTGTTTTCATGAGTCTTTAATTTTGTTGCAGCTTACACTGTTTGACAACAGGCGACTTGTGGAGTTCGTATGTCATGAAAGAAATATTCGAGGAGCTAGCGTTCCTTTAACAAGTATCCTTGATTAATCCTTCGAAACAATGTGATCTCAATGTAGCCTCTTGAAAATCAGCTGCACTACTTGATGACTGAATCCATCCAGATAATATAGGGTAGGCTATGTAACATGCTACGTTCATGTAGCAACGCTACTGCACTACAGTGGTTTGTTTTCATAACTCAGTTCAACCACAAGATAGTTGCTGCGGACAGCTACATAGCACACGAACAGCAATTATGATATAATATATTTTATAATTTCAGAAACATTTCCAGATTCGCTTAAACATTGACATTTTTCTGTAAATACAAATGTACCTGAATAAAATGGTAAAATTCTTAACGCCTTTAACATTCTAAAATTAGCTTTAAAAACTGGGGGGGGGGGGGGGGGGGGGGGGGAAGAAATAATACAAATTGCATACATTCTTCAGATATTTACAAACCTCATTACACTGAAACTTACGCCCCCGAAAACTTCACGGCCACACCTTTACTACGAGTAAACGCATTTGATGGAACAACGCAGTCATCGTTACGTTTATAGAAGTCATTTTCACATCTAATCTACAATTCCATTTCGACACTGTAATGGAAACAAAACTGACTTCTATCGGTCATTTCCTTTGCATGTTTGATAGTCAGTTCAGATGTTTCAGTTCCTCGATATGAATACATAGTAGCCTGTGTTAATTTCTAAACCACTCGTACGCAAACAGCGCACACAGAAAAATCTATCAATTACCAATGCAAACCTTAAAGGCAAACTAAAACATCAGTATGTACACACTGGCTGAATTCATGCAATTTTATCACACACATGAAATTCCGTTCATTATAGCCAGCTAAGTATAACCATCCAATTGAAGGAATACAGGCAAGGCTATATTTGTCCGATACACAAAATGAAAGTTTAACTGACGTTTACAGTAACAGTAAAAACCGTTTATTTACTTGCAAATGTCGGCCTTACCTATGAGATATTGGTTGATCTAAAACAGGCTTCTTGTTTCGTGTTCTGAAACTGCAATCCGCAAGTTGCTCTCGCTTCCTGTACGGCAGAATGCTGTAAATTTTCTCAGATGGAGCTTCGTCAGGGTAAATAGAGACGGTTCTAATGCGTATAACGCCGGAAATCTCAGAGCTTACCTAGTGGTCCGGCCTGTTCGCGTTTATTTACGTCAGTGCAGATGTTGTGCTGGCAAAGGCACAGAGGTGATTCTCCATTCAAAATGCAGCCTACTTCGGCGCAGCAGAGCTGGGCGGAGTTATGTTTGCTCTCTGTAGTATGTAAGAGATCCTAAGATGTGCGAAAGAGCGACCCTTGTGGTATTTTCAAAATTGCATCGAGCATGCCATTGTTGTGCATGAGTTCGTCGTAAATGGCATATGTTGCAGGCTCATTTGCATGCAGTCTTTCATATATTTAGCCATATATTGCTGTGCACGAACGACTAAAATAACTGACGGTCTGTATGACGCGGAGCAGGTACTCACATGAACTTACTACTAAGCTTGAACAACAATTATAAGCTGTTACTGATGACTTAAAATGAGATATCGAAATCAGTTCTATGCCTTTTTTCCTGCGTTATAGCTTAAACTAACCCGATTTACCATTAAGGATTACAAGGTTTTATCTGTAGATTATCTTTGAGTTAGCACACTTCAGAATGATCAACTCCCATATCATTACATTGTTATATATTACATAATGCTAGTTGTGACATGTTTTTAAAGGTAATTTTGGGTGTTCAACATATGGTTTTGTTAGAATCTGGCTGTTGGAAATAGTATTGATGAGCCATCAGGGGGCAGTTTTCCTTTCGGACCAAATACACTCTAGTTTCCCACTTCAGATATGGGGACACTGTACTGTAGGAGTAGCGGTTGTGTGTCAGTGGGAAACTGCTGTGTGTGCATGGTGCGACCAGCGCTGTAGTGTTCACATAAAAGCAAACTGTATCCTCGCTTCGTGTCCTTGCATCATCCTGATGTCAGACTGCCGCTGTCAGCTACCCTTAGCGATGAGCAGGGGAACATTTTAACATTTGCAGTAATTTCAGACTAATCAAAAATGTAGTTCACACCCTAGTTGAAACCACCACGATTAGAATGGTACATGCAGTTTTATGGGACATTCAGGTACTGGTATTTCCAGATTACCCTTCCTTTGTCTCTACTTAGATGATCCTGTGGTTACCAAAATATTATTCATGTGTAAGGTGGTTGTGTTATTTATACTTGAATTCAGGTTTCAGCTCGCTTGAACACATTATTCATACTCACCTAAGCATAACTGTGTATCCACCCGTTAGTCAGCTGTCCTTTTTGAGAAAAGACGTGCTTCTTCTTTTGTCTCTTAAATCTGATACAGTATTTTATCAATATGTTCATGTTATAGCATGTTTTAGGTGTTGCTATAGTTTATTTTAGTCACAAATGTCTTTGATATCTTACATATTCTATTTTTGTTTGTTTCATTACTTTAATAAAAATGAAATAAATAATTTTTTTTCCCATCATCCTCCTAGAATGGCCTTATGGTTGGCGCCTGTTTGCAGGAAACAGACTTTTATCGGTTTTCAGTTTAACAATATAATTCATAGGCCTCCTGGTGGATCATGCTGAAAAGGTACGTGTTATAAAAACAAAAGCATGAGCTTTACCTCTGTCACACCAGTGCCATTAATGGGTATGGCTGGAGGTCCACATTAGCGAAGCAACAATTGACCCAGCCTTGCAGCCATTGGTCTCATTGCTCTCTAGTGGCCACTCCTGGTCAGAGCAGGCACCTGCACATACAAAAGCTGACCTCATAATCCTCTGACGACATGGGCATGTTATTTGACTCAAAATAACGTAAATACGGAATTTAAGATTTCAGAATAATCTGATAAATTATTTCAGGGGACAATGGGTTACTGAGTTATGGTTAGGGTTCTATCATGCTACACTTTATCAGTGCACCTTGAAGCATGGTATATAAAATTAAGTAGTGGATTCTCCAGTAGTAATCATAAAGCTTCAGCTGTCCTATGTGTACATTTTTGGTCCCATTCCTACATAACTTCTCATGCACGTATCAGCCAATTGTAGCTCACCCAGCCTGTTTTTGAATAATGGCTGTGTTGGCAGCCTTGAAATTAAGTGAAGTGTTTCTGTAATACACCACTGCTATGGCATGCACACATATGGAGGGTGACGAAATAACAGAAATACTAAACATTATATGAATAACTATTAATTAATATGGATTAGGGCTACCTTCAAGGGCTAACATCACACTTAAAATGCAATCTTTCTTGGAATGCTTTTATACAATTTTATAACGGTTTATATTTGGATGTGGGATCATTCTTCCTGAGGAAAAGCCTTTTGTCCTATGATGGATGAAGGAGGAGGAAAACTCCACATTCCAGGACTACTTTTAATGGTTCACTGATGTTACAATCTACAGATTGGGGGAAAGCCAAGCAAGTGAAGCTGTTGAACAGGTCCATTTCCTGCACAGGAACTGCTGTTGAGGCCCAAAGATAGATAAATGAGTGGAAGATACCCACTAGTGCCATTCCATGGAGTCTAGCCGCAGTTTCCTAGCTCAAGGGCCAGAGGAAAGTGTCTGGGCACGTGCAGACAGGGTTGATGATGTCCCAGGACATGACACTGGTTCTGGTGCTGTCGTGACCCCTGGCTACAAATCAATATCAGAACTCATTCAGGAAAATCCATAACAAATTTCTCTCCTCTTCAGTCCCTCATTACTATGCCATTTCAGAAGCACTATGGCGCTGCCGTTGATTACAAATATTAATCAAGCAACCTCAAATTCAAAACTGCTAACGTTAGCATGTAGCAATACGTTTTCGCAAATATGAATACAGCAAAGAGGCCGAAAGCACTGTTGACAAATTGTTCCCATTTTATATGAGGAAAACTTTCATAATTCAATTTACTATGCATTTTTGTGTCTTATGCTGTACAAAATGTAAAACGTCTCAAATGCATTGAGAAATATTAAAATGGAAGAGTAAACGCTTTCAGCTGTATCCATAGTTTACTGAGTGTCCATGCAAGTGATGAGGTTTTGTTGCTTCATCTCCAGCACACAAAATCAATAAATGCATCTCTTCGTTTTCCTTTTTACAGTCCATTATATCTTTAAAAACATATCTCTCTTTTTTCTCCTTTTTTTGTAACTGCTCAGCTGCTCTGGCAAATATTGCCAGAACACTGTCAGAACATTTGAGCAAATGTTCCCATAACATAAAGGTTATCCAGTTTTCTTTGTGTTGCTTAAATGTTTTTTTTTTACCTGGAATGTATTCTTGTGCCCTTGACAGAAACAATGTACTGTCATTTGGATGTTTAAGGAACACAATTTAACATTGAAATATGATGTCAAACCCCAGTGAATATGCCACTTAAATTTTTCCCAATGTTATTTGAAAATGTTCTGCTAGCATTGTATTGTCTATAGCAGTATTTTCAAAATACTTCTTTTGAGACAGACTTGGTGAGAAAAGACATCTTTACTGCACCCTTTCATTTTCAGGTGCAAACATGATATCACAGTTACTCAGTGATCTATATTTGTGAAATGACTAAGGAAAAGCCTGTCACATTAGATGTATATACCATTTAAGAATGTCACCCAGTCATTGTAAGCCTGAGGCATCCAGTATACATGATGAAAGGGGATTTTGATTCTCTAAAGGCCAGAAAGATACATTATTTCAGCCTATTTGATAATAATAATAATAATAACACTGTTACTAATACTACTACTACTAATAATAATAACAATACTACTACTGTTACTACTACTACTACAACTGTTATTACTACTACTAATAATAATAATATTTATAATAATAATAATATCTATTCAAGCTTACCCAAAATGCTTTGCCCAGATCATTATTAATATTATTGCATTTGTATTATTATTATTGGTAGGCTAGAAGTAGAAGTATTAGTAAGCCTGTACATATATCCATGTATCCCCCTCTCTGGTAAAAATATCTCAAGTAAATATCTTATCAGTTCCCCACGCTGTCGGTGTTTTCTTCTTAAGTAAAATGGAATTCACAACAATTTATGTCCAATCACAAGCACATAATATATCAAGAATATTATTCGCCCTGTTAAAAGATGTCTAACTGACACTCTGTAGCGCGCCAGGTATTACATTTGGAACACCTTGCATGTCCATATCCATAACAATCATAGGACTCATGCTGTTTATTGCTGCCTTAGTCACGGCAGTTATACTTCAACAAGACTTACTGTTAGTGGAACCACGCCTGCTCCACCCGAAACCCATTTTGTGCATCTAGAGTAAACGCGGACGGGTAGGAGCCTGCGTATTACAGTAAGTGGGCGAATTATGTAGCCAACTAAATGATTTCTTAATTGAAATGGCCTCTCTAGGGCGGGCAATGTCTGTTACATTATGATACATTATGCATTTAGATTGAGCTCTCAAAACCCTCCAACGCGATGGATCGATGTGTTATGTAAGACTGTAGCCTATATCTCAGCTTGCTGAGGAGTTTACTTCACTTGGATTCTCCGGATACCATACTGCGAGGAAAGCTCTTTCAATACAGGTAAATTGATATTTATACTAATAATTACAATTACTAATTACTGCTCAATTAGCTCAATAGTTGATTAAACATTCCTACGAAAAATGTGTCAATGGCTACAAGCAACATCTATTTTGACACAGTTAGTGCTTAACTTTCTTTTGTCTGTTCAGTTATTTTTTCAATCTGGAAGCTAAAATGAATTAACATGCAAATTAGCAACTATTCTGACGGCTAACCTGAACGAAACGCACTGATGGCACGGAATTCTTGCGCTATTGTTTTTGCGAGTACAGCCTATTATTATTATTTTAGAGCAGAATGAAATTGAGGCCATTAAACATTTCATGTGAGCTAATTTTCATTTCTTTTACGTTTTTTTTGTACAAATACCAGGATGCGAGGATGCTAATACTTGATTTGAAACGTGTCATTTTCATGAAAAATGTCAAGTATAGAACAATATTAAGCAGGCATTCAATGTTGTCTTGGGGGTTCCGTTACAAATTTCTGCTTGTGGCCCCAAAACTAATAAGAATGCCCTGATTTAATGATAACCCTATTAATCATTAGGCCCTCATAATTATATAAACGAAAATATTATATATATAAGTTATAAAGAGGGTTCGACTTTCTTAGTATTAAAGTGAACTGACAGTGATCTAAATAGCATTTACCTCTAGACTGTTAATGATGACAGCCCGGGCGTGGTGGTCTTTATTTGTAAGCTAAAAGTGCTTTAGGCTACAGGACACTAATCATCAAAAGAAAAGAGAGACAGGAGGTTGAATCAGGTAATATATCAAATATACATAAGATTCTGTCCTCTTACTTTCCATCTCCTGCCACAGTTAGAATGAGAAAGAGTCCAATACTCTCAACCTCAAGCCAGGTCATTCATGAATGAGCAGGGTGATGTCTTTATATGAACCATTGTGCTTAACAGTACGCGAATCATTATTGCTTTTCGTGATTACTTTGCAATTTACAAAAACTCTACCAATTAATTAGTCCCGATACTATTCATTTTTGCCTGCCTAATAAGTGATAATATCACATGACCAGATTGTCAAAGGGGTAGCATCACCTTTGAACCTGAAATTCTGGCTGAAAATATATGAGTTAGCGAGTTTGATTTTTTAAAAAAATTGTGACATGATTCGGAAGTATTGATGCAAAATCAGCAGGGACGTATTCACAGTGTTTTTCAGTCCTCATTTGAATATCTATAGGCGTCATTCTAATCAGTATTCAAAGCAAGAACATCATTCTTGCTCTGTGAAATTAGAGTTTTAACAATAGACAGTAGGAGTCTAGATTTTAAACAATTTCAGATTTTGTTGCTTGGTTATTTGTGGACTACTTCAAAATGCAGTGGAGAGTAGCATTCAAACTTGAGAGCACATTCAATAATTATATCTTAGCTATTACAGTCATATTACTATTCACCGTACATTTACCAAAATGAATAACATACATAATCTTGCAAAAATACATGGGTTTAACATTTTTCTTTGTCTTTATTCTGTAATTTTATTTTTTTGGTAGTTGGAGGGGGGTCATGTGCGCCCTTTGAACCCTCCCTGTGGCCAACAATGAGGAAACAGGTTCCCTATGTATATCTGGTTGTGTTTGTGATAAATCTGCTTTCCTAGGGGAAACCATGTCAGACCTGGAGAAGTCCATGATCGCCATAATCCTCGTGTTCCACAAGTATTCAAACCAAAAATGCACGCTGAGGAAGGCAGAGCTGAAGGATTTAATCAATAACGAGATGGGCCAATTCATCATGGTGAGTGGAGTTTCAGATTCCTACTGGGGATGGCAAACTTTAAAGCCAATCTTAACTTTCTTGTGCATCCAAATCATAAAACCTGCGCTTGTCAATGGTACTCAGAAGTACGCTGCTGTAGGCCCAGCTTCCCAACCATGATACTACACTGCCATCACTGACAAGGGGAGATAGAGGAACCAAGGGCACTCAAATCCAGTGGGCTGGAGGGTAGAAGCTGCAGGCCACTTTGTTTGCCCACTTGGAGAGCCCTCAAACATGGTTTAGTTGTGCCCTGTACCCCTTTCCCCACCCACAGGAGGACTGGTTTAGCTGGGGAGTGGGGGTTTGTGATTCCCCACTGTGGGGGGGTCTTAGCATGTCAGCCACCCCAAGCTGGCACCATTGGACTTACTTCAAGGTGGGGGAAGTATTAGCTACAATAGTCAAAATGACAGACTACTGGGATCCAGAAAGCACAACATGTCCCCTTATAATTGTATCACATCTGTTGTAGATACATAGTTATGAGGACATAATAATATGAAATTCAATATTGAAGAAATGATGAGGATTTTATTGTATAAAGAAGAAATGTGATTTCCTTTGACTAAAAAATGGGGAAGAAAACTCAATTTAATTACAAATTGTCTGCAATACCATTAATAATGATGACAGTGAATGTCTCTCTTCTTGTTATATGTTGTGTCTCCTAAAGAAAATCCAGGAAAATGAGACTCTGGACCAGCTTTTCGCTGACTTGGACCTAAATAAAGACCTGGCGATCGACTTCCAGGAGTTCATCGCTATGATTGCTATGGTTACCTCGGCATGTCATGACCTGTTCGTTCCCGGCCATGAAGACCACACACGGACCAATTAACAGGGGACACCTCAGTGAGGGTCAGAACAATTATTAACTCAGCACTCTTTATTGGTTTTTGCAATTTATTTACTAAATAAAATAGTTTTCATGTTTTAAATGAAAAAAAAATATTTTCACATTGATCACAGAGTCATTCTATACATGTGGGTCCAAGGTGTGTAAAAAGGACACCAAAGTTTTATTGTAATTTGTTTTGTATACAAGATAATGAAATGTATTCAATCTGGTTTTATGGTGTGAGAAAATTACTGGCCCTTTCCCTTGTTAAACCAATCCAGTTACAGGAATAATCAGGGTGAGGTGTTCAAACACAGTCAGTAGTCAGGCCTGACCATGTGTGCATAGAAGTGCTACTGGAGGCCACTGACAGAAGCCGTCAGTTGCACTAACATTGTATTTTGGTGAAAAATTTGATAACATTTAACATAAAACATATGCAAAAAAAGCTGAAAATACCTTTTCATTGTTTTGTAGTCGTGTGCAAAAAATATGCAAACATTCACTGATTACATTAACAATAAATTGCACTTATATAGAAATATTCACAGTCTTATATTGCCGTATACTCACTTCAGCCACCCACCTTGACGTATGCGTAGTATATAAAGAAATAATTTACTTGATCTGTTGTGATTATTAACATGTTTTTGTTTTTGAAGGTGTATTTATTTGTGGAGTGAACTGGCTGGCTTCCAAAAAAAAAAAAAAAACGCTAATCTCCCCCTCTCAAGTGACAATCCAAGAATTCCAGAATCTTCTTCCAGGCGTCTTCCTGGGCGGCAGCATGTGGTCCAGGGTGACCTCCCCAGAGAGTCATAACTGAGGAGAAGATACGCCACAACGCAACATCTCATTATTCCTGCCTGTTTATGTGTCTGTACTGTTTACACGCCCACTGCAGCGAATCCTGCTATTCTAATAAAGAGGGAAACTCTCTACTTGTACTCAAAATAATGAATATAAATGAATTTTTAAAATATATGTGTTAATGCTATGAAAAGTAATAATAATATGCTAAATATGAAAATGAAAAAAGTAGTACACTTGAGCTTCAGCGAAATGATATTTAGAATCGCTGACTAACAGTTAAGCCAAAATTTCAACAAACTGGAGATAGCTTAAGCAACTATGTCTTACTGATATCAAGATTAGTATTATGTTCAAAAGGCCGATATTAAAACGAAACAATTCTCACTTTCCACTGATGAAAAGTCAAAGTGCTATTTAAAATTTGCAAAGAGAAATGTCTTCACACTATTGCATCAGAGTGTGATGTGGGAAAATGAACAGTGTTTGAAATGAGGAAGGGCAAAACCGGTCTGCAACAGATAAGTGACAAGGCACTAAAAAGGAAATGAGTCTTTAAATGTGGGCGTTATCACAGCTAGCTTGGTTGACAGTTCATTTAAACAAATGTTTACTAAACCTTATTTTCAAAAAAAATAAGCTGACAGCAGTGCATGTTGGTCAATAAATTAAATTAAGTTCTTAAATATCTGTATTTTAATGTGACGTTCAAAGTTATAAACCTCTCAGAAGTCTGACTGATCTACATTTTCCATAAGGTCATATGTCAGACGATCTACTGCCACAAATTAAACAATCAGCAACGAAGATGCATAAACAGCGCCCTCTTGTGTCAAAGAAACACCGGCTCCCTGGATAAGTCCCAATGCTCTATTGGCCAGACATTCATTTCCATGAAAGAGCATGCCAGCTTAAAATGGTTCACTATCGACAGCACTGAAATTTATGGGGGTAACAGGAGGGGGTGTGAGGGTTATTACTGGGGTAACGGTAAGGTGTATGAGGGTTGTGAATGAGGTGACGGGGCGTGTATGTCAAATGGCAGCCTACCTTTGATGGGTTTGGCGGTCCACAGTGACGAGCGAACGTTCGGTGAGTACGGTGGCTCGATGAGGTGACCTGCACCTGGATACGACAGCCGCGTCAGGAGGTGGGCTTTCCCAGCGGCCCGCAGCCTCTCCTCAATCTGAAACCAGCGCCGCGCGGTCAAACAGAGAACCGTGTATGTTCACTTCATCCCAATCATTTTACCAAAGTAAGTACACTACAATACAGTGCAGTCCTGCTACAGCAGAGTTACTGTAGCATTCAAAAAACAGTACACAGGGGGTCAGATTTATCAAAGACTTTAGCTCATGTTAAAATTTCTGCTTATGTAACTTCAGTCACAAGATTTGTGATTGAAGCAAACAAGCTACTCCATGCTAACTTTAGCTGTTTTTGCACCAGCAAAACAGTTTTGCAAATGCTAAAGGCCTTAGCAAATCAGGTCCAAGGTGTGTTTGTACAGAGGAGTGACTCACAAATGATAGAAAACTGCCGCTTTACCTCATCTCCATGCTCTACAGCGGAACAGCTCCAGTCATCTTCACCCAAAACCAACAGCAACGGGCAGCGGAGATTCTCAACCTACAGGAAGACACATGGAAAGATGCCAAGGCATAAAGAGGTACTTCAGCTGAAATGTCAGTATATCCGTTTGCATTTTGGGGTGGGTAGGGCATAAACTGTGGGGTTCACAACCAAAAGTAACCCCACCCCATATCCACATCCTACCCTACAAACAAAATTATCTTTATTTATAGGGATGTATTGTCCATGCTAATGCATCCAAAAATTTGGGGCGTACTGAGCAAGCACGGGCAACCTTTGGTCAACACATGGGTATTGCACCACCCCGCTATTGTTTCACTTGATCATTCACTTTCAAAAAAGGTCAAACCAAAATCCAGTTTTCACTGACGTAAACAGCCATTTTACACAGTGAGCTACACTCTTACAGCGTTGGAGAATATCGCCATTTCCCGGGCATGGAGTCAAAGGCGAGCGATGTGTTTGCGTTAGAGCACCTGAGCTTTGAGGTGAGGAGGGATAACACTGGGCTTGTTCACGTCCTTAAAAGTTACGCAGCTGCTTTCAGTGAAGGAGAAGAACATCTCACTCCTGGGGTTGAAACGGAGAGAACGTTATGAGAATAATGATTATATTTATGTCCAATAGGTTTCCTGATGTACATTCACAGCCCAGAATTCCATTCGGAATGTTACACTACTTACCCTCCAAAGCCTACCACTTTCCCATCAACCTGTTGGGGTTCATTCACACACCCAATCGGCCCATTTATTCCAATAATGCAACGGGGCTGGAAGAGACAAGTTACAAAACAAAGTTATACAGGAGCATGTGAGCTCAATAAGCCTTCACAAAGCATTTATGACACTTTTATTAAGGACTATTAGGCATTATAACACTGTTCATATGTATAGATGGGCCACCTTGGTCTCATGCTGAATCTAAACAGTGTAAACACTTGTCAGCTGCTCCGTATGGTGGTGAATAACTGGCTATAGCCTCACCCTGGTGGGGGTGGGGGGTGTGGCATGAGATTCAGAAGGCGCGATGTGAACTAGCACAATGTGTAATCCCCCCTCTCATGTGGATTAGCAATCTGCTCACACAGACTGCACTCAAAGTGTACATATGCAATGACTACGTCAGCTCAACTGGTAGAGAAAAATAAGAAGAAGCCAAGATAGTGACGCATGTTTCAAATGACCACATACCGATATCCCAAATTAACAATTATTATTGCAATTATTTCACTGGCTCAGGTTGTTTAAACATGTAATTGTCTGCTAATCATCCATTAGGGCACAGCATTTGAGTTAATTCAAAAGGGGAACCAACTTGCCATTTGAACTGTCTCAGTGTCAATGAAATAGTGCTTTCAAACTACATTTCCCATCATGCCCTGGGTTTTTGTGGCCATCAGAATGCGGACTCACATTAATAGGCAGTTGGGTGGCCATGCGCAGGGTGAGGAATACCCCAAAGGACAGCCCGATTATGGCCACCCGGTCCCTGCACACCTGGGTATGGTCCTGCAGAAGCTCGAACGCAGCCTGGAGGAAGACAGGAAGAAAGGAAGACGTGATTGGCCTTGCTGTTACCATGACAGCACAGGGATAGCCCTGTCTATGATAGACGAAATATTCAAAGAACCCACTACATATTCAGCTCCGTAGTCTTAACTTTGAATGTTGAACTGTCTCCATTTTTAGCTGCGACCAGCAGCTCTACAGCTCACTCTGTCAGTCGGTTGCTCAGTCGGTCCACAAAAATTTCCCCACCATGTGAGGAAAATGTGGGCATGAAGGTTGAGTGTCTGTATGAAGGTGAGTATTTCTTTTCAAGCCAATTGGCTAAAATGGAGCATGGGAGTGGCCTAGTCACAGTTATTGTGAATTCGCTCTTGTTTAATCCAAAAGAAAATTCCAATCTGATGTGTTTTATGAATATTTGTCAAATGGAGTGAGCAGAACACGATTGTGAAGGATTTTCAGAACAGTAATATAGCTCTGAAAACTCCATTTTTAAAACAGAAAGCTCCTATTTTTAAAAGAATGGAAGAAATGCAAGAGATGACTATGTATTTAGTCTTTGTTATCTGCATTCCCATTGCTTGACTCCATAGTGATGCAGACCGATTGATCTGAGGTCGTCTGTTTTACGTATCTTTTCTCTCCTCGTCGTTCGTCTCATTACACCACTGCGGCAGCCACATCCATGCAAAGAATGCTGCAGCCAAACTGTGTGGGTTCCTCTGAGGAACCAGTGCCGTTTTTACACACTGCACTATAGATTCAGAGGGGTTTTTGGGGACAAGTGTCTCACTCTCTGACCAGCAGCCTGTGGGAATTTTCACCGTTAGCGGACCTAAGGCAACCGTGACCTGTGTAACCAGGATGATCGGAACTGAGAGAGCAGAGGAGAGGCAGCTGGTGAGTTTTTAAAAAAATATGATACTGAGTAAAGACTATACAGTCCACAGAACTACAAAATAAATACTACTAATGAAGACTACACAGTCCACAAAACTACAAAATTAGACAACCAGAAAAGACTACATAGTCCATGAATCTACAAAACACTACACACTAAAAAGTAGTAAAACTACAAGTAAGGACTACAAAATCTAAAAAAACTCAAAGCATGGACGACTACTAAGCACAAAACCACAAAACAATTTTTTTTTTAATTTAAGGACATGGGTGAGGCTGCACTTCAGGTGAAACTGTCCCTATGAATTTTGTAGCAGAAAAGTAGCATAAAACTTTACTAGCCTAGAGAGAAAATCCTTCAAATCAATTAAAACATGTAACATTCATTAAAGCAAGTACAGAATATCACAATAAATATCCATCCCCCAAACCTGCAAATAAAACCCAGCGTTCTTTTTTACCTGGAGGTAGCTATCTCCCACGTTTATTTCATTAAGCGGCCCAGGTAGGTCTTTGTGGCCAAAGTAGGCCAGAGATAGGCTTGCGAATCCTCTGGAGGCCAGCAGGGCGGCGCGGTACTCCACCAGCCCCCCTCCCATTCCCCAGAGGTCCAGTACTGCAGGGAATGGCCCTGGGCCTAGGGGCAGAACCCAGGGAGGGCTCACAGTCAAACATCCATACAAATAATTTGAGAAAAAAGGCACTATAACACAGTGATTACATGGAAACAACCTATTCTCCAGTTGCTATGGAGAATAAAAACCTTCATCCCATAATTCTTTTACAAATTTTTCATCCCAAATTGTTTTCAAAAAATAGTGCAAATTGTCCAAACATTTTCGACTTGCTTCTTGTAAAATGACAAATGAACAAAAAGTAATGGACACGTGTAAATTTACATTACAGGGTTTTTGAAGGTGCTTTTATAGAGTGACTTAAATTTTAAGACAAGGCCCATGTGTACAGCTGGATATTTACTGAGGCAGTTGTATGTACAGTATTTTGTTCAAGGGTACAAAGGTAGAGCCTTAGGTGGGAGCTGAACCAAAAACCTAAATTTTAAGGCCAGATACCTAAAAACTACACTACACTCGCCACCTGAATCCTTATGATACCAAGCAGTTTGGCAGATGCTTATATTCAGAACAAATTACAGTTACGTTTCTATAGAGGTAGATATTTTATAATTTAAAAAAAAAACAAATAACTGCTCAAAGCCACAATAGCTGTGCCCCACCTGGGAATCAAACCTGCAACCTTTGCAAATAAGTTCCGTTCCCTAAACATTAGCCCATACATACAATGGTCCTCATTCAAGAGGGTAAGGCTTAGGCTAGGGTTAAACCAACAATTACTTGCAGGTATTCATGTTTATCTTCACAGTTGGCGAGTTCAGCAATCATGAAATTTGACTTAGCTGCTCTTGCATAACACTTTCCTTTAACGGTTAGTGAAAGTTAAAGAAAATGTTGATTTCATCCTGGTCTTAGTCTGTAGCTGACCACATCTGGACCCCACAAGTCATCAACTGCATATTCAAGCCATACCCTTCTACTCTTTCAATCTGAGACAGACCTCACCTTGGGGTAAGAACAGGGTCCCCACTATTCCTCCTTCCCGAACTTCCACCCTGCGCACCCCGGGGGCCATATACCAGCGCTCAAGGGTCACGGACGCCAGCTCCTGCCCGTCGCGATCATGTGACGCGACATGTTCATTCAGCAGGGATATCTGCACTGTGTACGGGGTCTCCACATTCTTCTTCCTGAGCCTGTGGGGAAACACTGAACGCTGTCAACAGAGTAAAATCATTGTGCATTCATTTCTGTTTGAATAACAGAGTGCCAGATGCACTTTCCCTTGCTTATTTAGGCTGTGTAAAGATGTAAGGCTGAGCCATAACCCCGATAGCGGTTTTATAATACTGATATGCTCATTCACAAGGCTAGCATCTGCATAAATGCTATCGACTGAACCCTACTCTACAGCGGTGAACGGGGGAACAAAAGTGGGAGGAGCTACCATATCAAGAGGCAATCAAAACTGACTCAATAATTTGGGGGCCAATGACCACATTGGCTGTGGAGCAGGCCTGGCACCAGGTGGGGGCTTTACCACCTCAGCTGTATTTTCTGCCCCCCCCCCCCCCCCCCCCCCCCCCCCCCCCCCCCCCCCCCCTCCCCCCCCGATATTGATTGACATGTGTCAGTAATTGACATGTGAGTGTAGTTTCACCCTAATGGGTTTCATGAAACCTTTTTTCAACCATCACCACTGTGGAGAACGTGCTTATTCCACCTTCTCAATGGCTGTGGCAGAAAACCTGGTCTCCTGCACTAGCCTCCTCCCATTGTCATGAGAGTCAGTAATGTTTGGATGGTCTATGGTCTAATGGTTGGGTCATAGTCATGAGGTCAGTCATGTTTGGAAGGTCTATAGTCTAATGGTTGGGTTATAGTCATGAGGTCAGTAATGTTTGGATGGTCTATAGTCTAATGGTTGGGTCATAGTCATGAGGTCACTAATGTTCGGATGGTCTATAGTCTAATGGTTGGGTCATAGTCATGAGGTCAGTCATGTTTGGAAGGTCTATAGTCTAATGGTTGGGTCATAGTCATGAGGTCACTAATGTTGGATGGTCTATAGTCTAATAGTTGGATCATAGTCATGAGGTCAGTAATGTTG
This sequence comes from Albula glossodonta, assembly GCA_019788955.1. Taxonomy (NCBI): domain Eukaryota; kingdom Metazoa; phylum Chordata; class Actinopteri; order Albuliformes; family Albulidae; genus Albula; species Albula glossodonta. Next base: position 26,463,543 of record JAFBMS010000004.1, on the reverse strand, counting down.
GGATGGTCTATAGCTGTGGTTCTTAACCTTGTTGGAGGTACTGAACCCCACCTGTTTCATATGCACATTCACCGAACCCTTCTTAATTGAAAAAATAAAATATGATTTTTTCAAATTCAAAACATAGGTATATATTTTACTGGTGCACAAAAAGAACCGTGCATCAACATCCCTGTGTTCAAAGAACAAAACCATCAAAACATGATTTTCACACAAAAACAAAAACGGGGCGTGACATCATGAATCATATGAGTCGGGTGTGACTTGACCTCCGCCGAACCCCTGAGACTGACTCCCCGAACCCCTGGGGTTCGATCAAACCCAGGTTAAGAACCAGTGGTCTATAGTCTAATGGTTGGGTCATAGTCATGAGGTCAGTAATGTTCAGATGGTCTATAGTCTAATGGTTGGGTCCTAAATAACATTCACAGTGTTACTGGCTCAAACAGGTAGCTTCCACAAGGTAGATTACGAAGGACCTGGATCACACATGTGCATACACCTTCTCCCCAGCCCACCCCTATCTCTCCCGCTCTCATACATTGTATGTAAGTTTGGTGACGATATAAATATGTGAGAATGAACTGATGTTTTACATTGTATTTGTCATGTAGCATGTGAATTGGTCTAATACAGGTAAATGTATGTCCTCTTTCTCTCCCAGCCCAGCTTAGTCTCTCTCTCCCACTCCCTGTGTCGATCCCCCCTCTCTCTCTCTCTCTCTCTCTCTCTCTCTGTCCCTCCTCACCTCAGTCCCTCCCTTTCTCCCGGTGCCGGGATCATACTCCAGAAGAGGCCCATGGGCTCAAGGCCGGAGTATGACCCTCCTTGGGCCTCGTCCCGGGACACTACAGAGAGAAAAAGCAGGATGCTAATTTTCCACTGTTAAACTGTATTAGCATGGCTAAATGCTACTGTGCACCACTAAAATACACCCAGGGCCATTAGCCTACCAGCACTCAACCAGCCCAACTCAATACAGCAGCAATGAAACAGCTACCGGGTTTAAATAAAGGAATGAGAAACAAAAATAGCCCAGTGAATGACACGAACGTGAAAAAAAAGCCTGACAAAACACTCACGGTTCAGGACGCCGCTCCCATCTGAGCGATAGTGTGCCAGCGCAACCCACAGGTCGCCCTCGTCGCTGCGCATGCGGGCGCTCACGGTGACCGGCCAATGAGGGGGCAGGAACCGTGCCTCTAACGTTATTGTCTCGTCAATGAGCGCTCGGGAGGGCGTGGCTATCAGCAGGGGGGTGGAGCTGAAGGAGCTCCTCCCTCTAAAAAAGCCTGGCCAAGATCATTGAGCACAGTCAGGACCAATTTCAATAAACTTATTCCCAACAATTGAAACAATAACCTCCATATCACTGCGTCTTTTGAAGTGTTTGCAACTTTATTGACTTACTGAAGACTCTGATGAAGGACAGAGAACATACATCTGAAGAATGAGTTATTATCATCTATCAACAGAATCGAAAACACAGCAAGAGACACAGTGTTGAGAAGCTTATTGTTCCACTATCAGCTTACCCATGTCTCTGGCACTGGTGGCGTGCAGTGTAAGAGGCGCGCACCTTTTTTCTTCTAATAAAAAATATGCACCATCATCACCTTCACACAAATCTTTCTTTCTTTGCAAAAAGTGTCTGAACCATATTTCCACCGTTTCCACAACATTTTTAATTCCTCATTCTAAATGTCTCATTACAGCAATTCAGTCCGTCTGGGAGTATGCACACCAAGGACATACGACATATGCATTTTTCTCCTGACAGCTGTTCTACGGCAACAAAGAATGAAGGAAGTCATGAGCAGCTTGTGTAGATGGACAGCGGGTGTCCTGTGATGTCCAACAGAAGATGGAGATACCCTGCATGTTGGAGGGCTCTGCCTCCACCACACAATACTGTTGCACCACCTCAATGCCCTTACACAGGAGGACTTTTGTTAACTGTTGTTAACTGTTGCGCTGTTGTCAATAGACAATAAATACACTAATGTAGGACTGGTGTTCCTAATGTGGATTAAGCCTAGGCTAGGCTAGGATCAACGTTCGGCTTTCTCAACATTTTTTTTTTTTTTATTGGAGATCTTCAGTCAAAATTTCATTTAGTCAAGGACTGGCTTTTAACTTTGCCTGGGTAACTGGCCTCTGAATTGTTTTACCGGTAGGAATTGAAATTACTGTCATTTTGTGTCTTACCCAGCATGCTTGACTGCCGTGCCTGTTTCCTGAAGCAAGATCCACCCAGCAACGATTTGGATATCTGACACAGCGTCTTCAAATGGCCCAGATTCAGTCCTGTTCCACTCATGACAGTCTGCTTCCCTGATTCTGCCCTGAAACAACACAATATTTCTTGGCATCTAGAAGGTCGTTGGATCTATTGCCGGTTATCACTGGTTTAAACTAAACGTGCACTCTTGCTTAAAGTCCACCTTCACCCCAGACTTTGCACGCACCTTACGAGTTAGAACATTAATTTTCTCCCAGCTCGCCACTTCAAAACTCCTGAGTTATGCGTTGGGTCATCCACCGAGGACAGAATAATTATTACCCTCTGCAACGAAATTTAAAGCATGTTAGTCATTTAAAACATTCGAATTGCTTGAAGATTAAATACCTGACTGCTTTTACATTTACACGTATGCCAATTCACGTTCTACCTACAGTAAAAACAGTGTTACATTTTCGTAAAATATGCAGCTACGCATATTTGCATTTACACACTGCGCCACAATCCACAAACATATTTTGCGGAGTTAAAATAATTCTCGGGGACGTCGAATTAAAACTACCATACTAACTTCTATTTGCACAATCCGCTAGTGGTTTCATTTTCTCAAATGAAAGGTCTGGGAAAGCCGCTTTGATTCCTCATTGGGGACACCGCTTTAACGCGTTAATGGAATTAGTAACTTAATATTGTGGATGTCACAAGACACGTTGTACAATGACAGCACATTGTATCAAAACATAATCATGACTAGCTGCTTTTACATGAGACACTTTTTTTAAAATCCGCATAGAATAATTTCGATTAGGTTACTCCGATCTTGCCGTAGACATGGATGCGAATCCTGGCTAACCTTTTTCCTTTGGTTGCTTTTGCTTTCAAAACAGCAAATACAACTTAACGTAATTACTCAATTTCATGTTTTGGATAGGGCAAGGCGAGAACATGATGCTGTCATGTACAGAGCAATGAATTTGCCTCCTCCTTCTAAAAAAAAACTCCTCGCCTGTGGATGAAGGTGCGTAGCAAAGACTGGTGGGAGAAAGTTGTTAAGCTCTGCGCAGTTGTAGAGAAATGCATGTCTCCAGATGGAAATACAGACAGGACTGCCATTCCCCTTGCTATAATATGCCTATAATATTCCCCAAATAATGGGACTGACTAACGGCGATCGACCACTTGCATTTCTTTTAAAATGTCCCAGTGACAGGCTACAGCACAACCACAAACCACCTTATTGCGAGGAGCAATCCGATTGAGCGTTTACATGACCGAAAATTTGCTATCCGAACTGACTACACCACCCCTTTCAATCCGAATGAAATTTCAGTCATATCAGATAATATCATTCCGATCACGGTGTTTACATTAGCCATGCTATTCTGATTGAGCCGTCAATCCCATTGCAGTCGGATTTTTGTGTCCATGTAAACGCGCTACTGTCTCCAGTTATCTACCAAAAGGACTTGACTAATTTATACAGAGAAAACAAATATGAATGCATTCTGTTATGTGTTTCTACCTCAAAATAACGTTGGTAAGTAACCACCAGTCTCGTAAATTCCTTTGGGAACAATTTACACTCCAACCCAACTCTTTACTACAGAAGAGCGAAATCGTAACTTTTCACCCAGTTCTGAGTTAAACTGCGCCTGCGTACAACGTGGACTACATGAAGGAACGGGGGGGGACGGGACGTAGGAGTGGGACGGGAAGGGGAGAGGAAAAAAACATGGTACAGTTTAACACTTAAAACCTGCGAAAGGGAAACAACCTCAGGGCAAGTTTCCTGCGTAATATGCGGTTACTGAAAACCGGTTAAAAATTTGAACACATTCCAAACATGGACGTCATTTCTCAAGCGTGAGATTTGTTGGCAGGTAGGAATAGAATTTCCCGAGACTTGCTCGTACCTGTGCTTCAATGAAAACACAACTGTAACGCTTCTTTTGGGTGTTTTTTCATTTAGCAACGTAAATTTATAGATATAGAGAACAGTCATGTACCTTGTTTAAGATAAATTATGGCTACATATAATCGGGTGTTACAGACATGCAAGCAAACGCAACACGTAATGTCAATCAATGTATTTTTGTTATTATTATGTATTTAGCTAAGTGTAAGATGCTTAATAATGGCAAATACTTACCTAAATAAAGAACCCTTTAGAGATAGCTGTATCTAAGAAAAATTCAGTTTATCCAAGGGAATAAATAAAGGAGCTATAAGGATTTTTTCAAAGAGTGTATTAACATAATAACATGTATTAAATATTAAATTTGTAATATGTAAATATTTGCTGGCATTATGGTGCCAGAAGGCTCTGGAGTGAAAGGAGTCTCTTAAATTGCTTATTCTGGGAACTCCATAGTTGTTTGGCCTTGAAGCTTTTCATTATACCATAGTTAAATCTTTCAGTTTAGTGTTTGGTATAGTGTGGTCTGTAAATTGTTGGTCATATTTATTATGCGGAAATGAAATCTCCCTGTGTGGTGTGAGTCTGGAAACCTTGAAGTGGTAACTATGGCAACCAATTCTCATCGGACAGCTTCACCTGTGACCTGCTGAGCCAGAGGTCATATATGACTTTTTTAAAAGTTCATGCATTATGTTTCATGTTTGGTTTTCTCTACATAACATTTAACACATAAAACCATGAAGCAAAGGATAATAACACAAAAATGGCAGAAATAATATCATAATGGCAGAAATATTGGGCCCCTGGGTGGCCCAGGCTATAAGATGTTTGTTTAGGAAGCAGACATGAAACTGGATGTTTCAGGGTCCCGGCTATTACCAGCTATGGCTGGAAGTCTGCAATGGGAAGGCAACAATTGGCCCAGCCTTGCTGAGGAAAGATAGGAGTTAGGCCAGTTAAGTTTGTTAGTCTCATCGCCCTCTAGTGGATGCTCTGAGCCAACCAGGCACGTGTGGATGCACAAACCAAATATATGCTGACATCATCATCCTCTGATGACATAGGCAATGTGGAAAGAAGCTGGCGATACTCGTCATGCGGAATCAGAGGAGTCACATGCTCACTGCTGCCTCCACCTCAGTTAACAGGAGAAGGTTTCTGTGAAAAGCTAAACAGTTTGGGTGGGAAAAATGGGAGAAAATACAAAAATAGAATGGCAGAAAAATAAAGAACTGAATATCATTAAAACTGGCCCTTAGACTATAAATGATGGCCACACATTCCTTTATCCTCTTAATTCCAATTCAGGATAATTCCAGACTTTCTTCACTGAATATGTGCTGCTCTCTATATAGGGAGGGATGTAGTCTAGTGGCAAAGGCAAATGACTGGGACCCCAGAGGTTGGTGGTTCAAGCCCCAGTCCAGTCACAGCAAGAATGGTGGTGCTGTTCGGCCCTTGACCCCACATTGCTCCCAGGGAGGATTGGTCCTTGGCTAGCCTAATCAACTGCAAATTGCCTTGGATAAAAGCATTAGCTAAAATGACAATAATATATACACAATAAAATATTACATTTGTTGAGTTCTCACCACCATAATGCACACTTTAAGTGGATATGACTTAAAGGACTCTGGCAGAATCAGACGTGGAAATAAAAACTGCAGACAAACCCAATGCTCAGATTGCTTATCATATAGTACATTTTCAGTTCATACAAGTGACATTTGGAGACCATTTTCCAGTTCAATGGGAACAGGCCAAAAATAATCAGTAAAAAAGTGCTATACTCGAACATTGCTTGTCTTAAAAAAAAATAAAATAATAATAATAATGTAATAATTATAAACCCACTAAAACATCACAACTGATGCACATTTCTGAACAGCTACTCATAACCTGGTACGGTTACAGACAAGTCCTAGATACATACAAACGTTGTTACATACAGTTACAATCTTGTACATACAGTACGTAATCAAGAACCATAACATACAGTAACATTAGTAATAACAATATAGTTATATATTTATATCTTTACAATTCTTCTGTCTTTCTTAAAGAACAAATATCTATCTCAGATTTGTTTCTTTGTGTATTGTCAGGGCAGAATTTGTCTCTAAAATCCACGTCGTTTTCACTTTGTTAAGCTATAATACTTAATAACTTGGAGAAAGTTTTGTGTGACTGCAAAGTCTGTGTGGTGCATTGGGTTTATGAGCAAAAGCTAACAGCTAATACCAGGCAAAAATGGGAGAGCTGGTCCCCAGTTATTTCTTCTAGCAGTTCATTATTATTAAAATTAATTATGTATTTCTTCCCATTGGAAAAAAAACTCAATAAAAAAAACATTGAAAGTTCCTTTTCTGATGAGGTAAACTGCTGCTCACCCCTTAGCTCGACTTCCCACGTTAAAAGTGAAGAGATGGAGGATGTGATTCCGTCACTTTAAAAAAAAAGACACTCCTCTTCTCTATGATGTTATAGTAGGGGACCATAGACGTTAAAGCGATTATTGCAGTTTCCCTTCCATTCTGGCCTCTGGATCAGTGTAAGCTCTGAGTGCCATGATAGATGAGTCTCAATGTCCCCGTTTGGAATGTTCCTGCCAAGCGAAGACTCCACAATCCAAGAAAACAGAGCTGAGGCAAATTTCTCTAGCCTGTTGAGACGGACTGGCTATACTTGGGGTCCAACCTTAGTCTCCATAAAGTGACATAGTGGCAGGCCCGTGGAAATCACACACAGAGACTGATATGAACTGCGCCTTCTGAAATAACGCTGTCCTGCAGTGACAGCACTCCTGGCTGCTTGTACAGTTAGTGCTTCTGTTTCCTGACCTCCACCCATTGCGAGTCAACCATTTTTCAGCACTGTGAACACACCACATTCACTCCATACACACACTCATATACACACATACTCGCACCCGTACACATGCGTACACACATATTCCATGTACTCACACTCTTATACACACTTACATTCCATACGCACACTCATATCCATACGCTAATATACAGACACATACGTTTCAATCACACCCTCATATATTTGTCCCCCATTCGTATGAACACATACGCTCCACAAGCATACACTCTCCCCAAACGTATACAAACCAACACACCCCATACACACTCATACATACTCAAACCTGTACACTTCCCATATGTAAACATGCATGCCCACCAGTGGCGGCTGGTGAGCTAGAAACAGATGAGGAACAAACGTTATCTTTAAACCTATCATTACTTTCAACCTGTTCCCATTTATTATCCTGCACCCCCTTGATTAACAATAAGACAGTTTTATTCGCGGAGTAATCAACAGAAGCTGATGTAAATAGAGTAAATGGTTACCAATTTCATTTGTAACAGAATTGCTTGTTTGCAAACCAGTGTTAGGTTTGTTATATCCATGGATGTTTTTAATCTAATTACATCAGGTATTGGGTACTCCGTAAATTACTTGTTTTATTGTTAATCGAGGAAGATAAATGGGAATGGGTTGAAGATAATGATAGGTGTAAAGGTAAAGTTTGTTCCTCCCGTTTTGAGTTCACCAGCCACCATTGATGCACATGTACTCCACTCTCTCTCTCTCTCACACACACACAAACACACACTGTAGTGCCATCATAATTCATTCCATAACACTATGTCCCGTAATCTTTGTGAAAGAAGAACAAGCCATTTATCTCAAACAGTCCATGGACCTTCCAGCAGTTGAAGGGAAAACTTAAGTTTGGAGGAAGGGAGTCAACATTCATTAAACCCCCCGCCCTCTCAAACTTTGACTCAGTTTGTGTATATCTTTTTCTCAGACTGGAAAACGCCCCCAAAAAACAAAAACATATTTCAAATGCTTCTTATGCCCCTGTGTGAAACAGACATAAGCAGATCCAGCAATCTTCCTGTCACTGGATCGCTGGAACATTCTGAGCTGAAGCTGAGTGGCAGTGATGTCATGGAGCAGCAGTCCAATCGGACGTGGGGTCGACGCCCATCCTCTGCCCCCGCGGGTTCATGGGAAATTGAGTTTTCATTAGCTTTTCTTTTCTACCTCAGGCTGTCTCTTATAATGAGAGCACAAAGGCAGAGACACCAGTGGCACAAAAATCTATTGCTTCTTCATGGCTGAGCAAAATGTTCCCATGCCTTTGACTGAAAGACATTCTTTATAATACTGGAGATTTTTAAAATAATTTCTGTGAGAGCTCTCTTTCTTATGTTGTTCTTGTTCTCTGTGAAGCAGAGCTTTGTCTTCCTCTCCTCGATACACTATGTCCTGGACTGTGGGCTGTACCAACCCTCAGGGTTGTGGTGACGACCTTCATACACACACACACACAGATGCAGAAAAACACAGTACTTATCAGTAAAAAAGAGACCTCCATTCTCCTCACAGGGTTGTATCTGCGTTTGCGTGTGTGTGTGTGTGTGTGTGTGTGTGTATGTGGGGGGGGGGGGTGTGTTTGATCCCCCCCAAACCCCCATAATCTGTGTCACCCTTTCTACCCTGCTTTGGGGGAGAGGTTAGGACACCCCTCTCCTGGAGTTGGTACGGCCCAAACTGGTGCTACTGCTCTTTCGGGTGAGGGTAGGTGTGGCGGTGGCCGGTGGGGGCTCATTTGGACAGCCATGCTGCAGGAGAATGTCCGCGCACTCCTGGCTCCCCGCACGACGGGCCAGCGTTAGCGCCGTCTGGCCCTGGGCATCCCTCACCTTCACATCACTGCCATACTGCGAAAAGAGAGAGAGAAGGATGGAGGGATTACTCACATTAACCAGAGTGAGAGTATGACACCATTCTTCAAATTGCTTTTGACTAATGAATATGTTACGACAGGTTAATGACGGCTTTATGACAATGTCGAGTGTTTCCTCCACAAACTGTCAAAGTACTGTCTTTGCCATATGTTTGATTTACTGGAAGCATGTGTGACAAAAATGCATGTGAGAAAAAATTGTCTCACAATAAGTATGAATATTTTAAGAATGAAATATTTTTATTTTGGTCATGTTAAGCATGACATCAGAGGGCAAGATGAGAGACAACATTGCCTGTGGCCTAAGGAGGTACCATCAACTCCAGGCTTGCGTGGGCGATATCTATTCTCATCAACATCAAACATCTTGCCTTCCCTCCCTCCGGTAAAGCTAAATTCACATCTTCTAAAACCTCCTTAGCAATGGGCCCTTTTCTTAGGCAAGGGTGGTGTGTGACAATAATCCAAAAACCTGGGACCAGAATCTTTTGCATCTCAATGTATAGAAATCCACACAAATAGTGGCCAAGACCCAATCAAGTAAACTTAGTCTCTGTTCAGGATATAAGCAATTCAATCAAAACAGACTTAAGAATTATTAAGGGCATATACTATTCTATGATAACTTATCTCCAATAGTATACTAATACCTACATTGTAATGTTGTTGTAATTAAAGAGACTATGTGTGTTTCATTGGGTACAAGGGTTAACTCTTTCATGAATTTAAAAACCTCCTAATTTTTCTTTTGTTGAGCCTGAATAGCTAAAGTGTTTTTGAATCTTTAGCTGTTAAATGTCATACCAGGAACGAAGCCTCATGTTTATCTTTGGCGTCGTCATACAAACTGTATGTTTATACTGTGGGCTCATACAGACATAAAAATAAAATGAGAAGGTAGTTTTCTCAATATTGATGTTGTGATGCAGCGGATGGTCTAAGCTTGAAGGGAAGCAGAGGGGTGTTTACCCAGACCAGGAGCTGGGTCATGACCACGTCGGCAAGCTGGCACGCGGCGTGGAGGGCGGGGCAGGGCTGCTGGGCGGGGCCGCCCCCGGGGGTGGCGGGCAGCGGGGCGTTGATCTCCTCCTTGGTGCTGTGGGCCAGGAGCAGCAGCAGGGTGGGGAGGTCCCTCTGGGTGACCGCGGACAGCAGACGCGAGGACATCGCCGCCGCCGCCCCGCCCTCGCCCGGGCAGGGGGGCAGGGGGGCAACGAAAACCCGCTGCTCGTACTTGGCACGGATCCACGTTTCTCTCTCCTCCCTGAAACGCCAAAAAAGGGCCACAGGTGTCTACATGAGGTGTCTACTATGTGCACAAATGCAGACTGATTGCTCCGCTCTGCAGGTTACCGTTGTGAGGTCTTAGAACCAAATTTTCACCTTTCTTCTCCCGATTTACCTGACTGTGCCACAAACCTTTGTAGAATTTATTTGTTTATCTACATTCTTATTCACTGTTACCTGTGTCCACCGTTCTTGCTGGAGACCATAATATGAATTGCATTAAAGCAATGGGACAGGACCAAATCTCAACAAAGAGCATATGCTTACAAATACAGCATTCCTCATAGGTTCTTCATCTGTTCCCTTACGTTAACTCTTAAAGGTTCTTCTTAGATAATGACATCTCTTAAGGATTCAATGTAGAACATTATTCTGAGAGGTCTATTAAAACCCTTTAGAGATATCAGAATCTAAGAAGAAACCATAAGGGTTCAACCAGGGGAACAAACAAAGAACTGCACCATGGAGCCATTTTTCTCAAAAATTGTACAAACAGAATTGAAAATAAAAACTCACTAGCCGAACATTAATAATACCTTAGAGAATAGCTGACCATGAAAGACAACTACTTGTGAAAAGAATCTGGACTTGTAGACTGCAGAATACTTAGTGTTGGTTCAAAAAGCTTTTTAAAAACCATTTTTGTATTTGATGCTGACATGGAGTGGCGTGGGGCTCCACAGAGAGGTGACTCTAGAAAAGAGTCGATTTGTTACTGCATGAAATACCCCTAACTGACCTGCCTTATAGTGAGAGAATATCAAATGTAGGCAGAATTGTATTTGATGGATATTCTGATTGTTTTAATTTTTTATGTGACACTATTTTATCGTCATTTATTTAGTGTAATAGATGAATACAGATCCTAGATCACCAGGAGGTTTAGCTTAGCCAGGCTACTATGGAGTACTCTGACACGAGATCATGGTTTGGGAGTATAGCCTCATGGCTACTCTGAAAGAGACTGATACAAGTTCAATACCTGTGGGCTTCACCTAGCTAGGCCACTATAGAGGACTCTGATCCTAGATCAGAGATTGGGAGTATAACCTTTTCAAGCTGCCCGGAAAAACACTGATCCTAGTTCAGCACCTGGGGGCTTAACCCAGCTATGCTGCTCTGAGGGAAACTGACCCCAGACCAGCGCTCTCCTGCTCTCACCGTGTGGCGTCCGGCGTGGGCTTCTGCCGACCCTGTGTGCGGCTCTCCCAGATGCTGTTGGCCATGTGGTTGCCGATGGCGCCGAGGACCAGTGTGAGCTCGCAGGGCCAGTCATCCAGGTCGAGCGAGCGCACGCGCGACAGGTGGGTCCCCAGGTTCCGGTGGATCCCCGAGCACTCGATGCAGATCAACGCCCCCAGGTTCAGGCTGGCCCACGTCGGGTCTGGAGAGGGGGGCGAGACAGGTCTGGGGTCAGTGCCAGAGCTCAGCAGGAGCAAAGTGCTCCACTGGCACAGATGGAGGAGGAGAGAGAGAGAGAATCATGGAAAACCGAGACGGGGACGCAACACTTACTCGGCGCCTCACAGTCCACACAGTGACTGTTGCCCTTGGCGTTTCGGATGGCCTGGAGCGCGACCGCCTCGCTCTTGCTGTTCCTCCGAGCCTGTGGAAAAACACAGACACACACACACACAGACGTTTTAATTAATTATGTATGCCCACATTTTATAAAAACATACAAAATTACATACATTTCTTAGATTCTTGATGTTAACACATTACATTACTATATGGCACCGTAGGTATTTAAAGTAACATTTTCTTATGCAAACATAAGAATTCAGCTTCCTTTCAAGGACAGAGAAAGCAATGTCATCTCTTTACGTGACAGCTGCCATTGATAAACAAGAATGAGCGAAATTTCACTTGTGGCTTGGTCTTTCACACACACCTACACACACAAACATTCAGTGAGATTAGTGACCCTTTGTTACACTTTGCACTAAGAAGCGGTAGTCCTTTTGCAAGTTCCTTTCGTAGTTTTAGACCGCCACAATTCCCATTCAATGCCTGCACTCCTGAAATATCAGATAAACTTACATTCATCTGGGTGGGTCGTAATTATTTATTGATTGGGATTGTTACTTATAATAGCACTGCCTTATAATAAAATAGGCTATCCTCACTGTTTGTCAGTACAACTTATAATAGTCAAACCAGCAATAAGTGAAATCTCATTAGTTGCTAATTAGTTTTTTGGCTTTCTTAATGACATCTCTTTTTATTTTGACCTGTTATCGCTGGCTTATTCTGGATCTTTGAGGCAGGGTGAAGGTGTTCCAAGATAGGTAAATAAATTTTTTGTCAGTGACCACCAGAGGTATAAAGTACAAATATTAACCTCAAGCTGGTTTGAGTTTGTTGCTTTCTCTATCTCCTCTTCAGCAGAAAAGCCCAATTGAAAGCACAACAATTCAAATACGACTTCTGTACCAGCATTGTACATCAACTTTTGGGACACAGTGGACATTCATTAACAAGGACAGAATGTTGCACTGTGCCTGTCTCAAGCCATAAAAATGTCCTATGGATATAACACAGTCCTGACACTGTAAAGCAAACATACTTTGTGAATGTATTTGAAAATTGTATATGTTTAATTGATACATTTTTGTTGTTGTAAATTGGATACAGAACTAAGAAATTTAGGATATAAATTATACTAAAGTATAAAATGCCTCTACCCTGAAAAAGTATGTCATTATTTTCTGTTTTTATCACAGTGATTCCTGCATGGAGACACACAGATATTTAAGTGAAACTCAATAAAATCAATAACTCAATAAAAGCAATCCTTTTATGTGTGACTGCAGGTGGCTCTTAATGATTAAATCATGAAGGCCACACATTTTGATACTTCTGCTAATTTTGCTCTAACTTATTGCTGTTTAACTAGCAGTAGTGCATTGGGTTATGCTCTGAGTACACTTTTGCTGCAGGTGTTAGACAATACAGGCGGTTACTATATGGCTCTAGGGCATGCTGGGTGTCCTGCAGGTTCCATAGAGGCCGCACTGAAGCCTGGCACTCGCCTTGTTCCTGCTGCTCTCACAGGACTGCAGGCTGGCCAGGATCTGGCTCTCGATGGCTTGGACCCAGGCGTCCCGCTCCTCCAGGCTCTGCGCCTCGAAGTGCCAGGTCTGTCCCGTGCTGGACACGATCATGAAGTCAAAATTCTCCTCGTCTGCGAAGCGTGAGGACAGATACCATTAGCAAGAGACGTTCTACGTCTCTCTCTCTCTCTCTCTCTCTCTCACTCTCTCTTTCACGCACACAGTACCATGTCAACACATTCCATTTTCAAGCATTATCACACGCACAAACTCAAACACACACACACATACATACTACCATAAATCCACAGATCATTCTGAAGCAATATCACAAACACACACTCACTCAATATAAGCATACTGCACATGCATATTCTTCCATGCACAAGGCATTCACACACACACACACACACACATCCACACAATCAGGCAAGTTATGCACACACACACATACACACACAATCAGGCATGTGAGGTACACACACACACACACATACACAAAACCATACAAATATCACAGTGATAAGCCATCATTGACAATGACTATGTTTACCATGTGCATTATGGGAAATGCCAGACGTCAAACCCAGAACAGACACAATAAAGTCAAGCGGAGCACAGACAGCATGATGAAACTGATGATGAAATAACTTGTCAGGGAAACTAAAAGTGGCTTTTTGTCAGACACAGACAGACAGGCACACAGACACAACGGCCCAGCGGCATGCTGTCCCCTCCCCTTTCCCTGTTACCTGTCTTGTAAATGTTTCTCAAGCTACCAAAGCTTTTTAATTTCCACATTTTGCGCTTGGCTGCAGAGTGAGGAGATTAGCGAAGGCATAGGAAGGAAAAAGAGAGAGAGAGAGAGGGGAGGAGGGAAAGCAATTAAAGAGAAGGTAAAGACATTGCTGAGAGCAGAGCAGATATGTGCTCCCCTTGAGCAAAAGGCAAAAAAAAGACAATGAGAGAACACTCCCTCCTTCAGCAGTCCACTCTTAATTTATGCTGATATTTCTTTGATATTGGACTCCATATGGACATTCTGCTGTAGTGCAGTTTCAGTAACGCTTGGCTATTTCCATTAATGTCTTCTCGTAAAATGGCCGCTCACCCTCGGCTTGTCCAATGGCGGCGTCCCCTTTCTGGTTCATGCTCTTCTTCCTCCTATGTTTCTTCCTGTCTATTATGGGGGAGGGCGGGGGCAGGTCTTTCGCGGAGGGGGGGCTGGACACAGTCTCAATGGCCGAGTCTGACGCAACGACACAAACGTCCGTACAAACCACAACGCTTCTTAGAAACAGTATCAGAAATTTGGAACATTCTCGTTAAATGTCATATATGATAGCTAGGTAGTCCCTTAAGATATAATATCTCTTCTACAAGGGAGACTTGGCCAAGACAGAAGCTTGACAGTGTATATGAAGACTTCTACTCAAAATGGCACATATTCTACCATACAGTACAATGCCAGTGCACAGTAATCAGAGATATGCCTAATTAAAATGGCCGCATTCCCCAACAGTGGCGTTCAGCACAGATATTACATACCCACACTTTGTGCCTTGCTTGAGAGTGACGAGAGACTCTGCTGCGCCCCCTTGTCCCCTCTAGGGGTCACCCCTCCCCCACTCCCCTCTTCCACTGGCAGGAGGCCACTGGGGAATGCAGGAGCTACCAGGAGAGAGACGACATTCTGTCAAACGTGTTCCACCCCACACTTTTCAAAGAGATTCCACCCAAACCTGTGCTTTATTTCTTTTTGTGTTGGCAGTTTTCCACCTTTATTCTCACCCAAACCCAAACCGCAGGTTATTATAGCGGAGTAAAGGTGATGTGTTACAGGAATGTATTGTAACTGGTCATTGTTTTATCAGCAAACCACATCATGGTGAAAAGTACATAAGTAAGTAGCGTATCTGCACTCGCTGACTATGTTACAGGTAACGTATCTGCACATGCTGAATATATTACAGGTAACATACCTGCACTTGCTGACTATTTTACAGGTAACATATCTGCACTTGCTGGCTATGTTACAGGTAACGTACCTGCATTGCTGACTATGTTACAGGTAATGTACCTGTGCTTGCCCCATCTGGGCCGGACATGTCCTTGACCAATCCGTTGAGGCCCGGCGCGGGGCCACAGGAAGTCACAGCGCGGGGGGGGCGTTTCCCCGGCACCTTCACAGTTACTCTCAGCAGGTCCATCTCCTTCCCGTGATTATTCAACATGTAGTCCTGTCAGATAAAACAAAGTCAGCGAGGCTTCTGACACGTACATGTTCTGACTTGTGTAGTATCCTTGCAGAATACTTTATCATTGAAAAGCAAAATAAAAAGGATGTGTCCTTATCATAATATTCTCAACAGAATACTAAGGTTGGGAACATAACCCAGAGCATGTTTTTACCTATTATGACCACCAGAGGGCTCTGGACTAAGATCTGTCAGGATTCATGTTGCTGGTGTAGTCATTTAAGTGTTTGAGCAAAGCATTAACCTTTAATGCCATTAATATTTAATAATGTAAGGGAGAACACTTCTGTTTGACATTCGCTTCACTTTAAAGAGCTATTCTTATTATTTTTTAAAAACGTGCATATCATGGGACGTCGGAATAACTTGAGATCGCATCCACTCACATTGACACTCGAGTGGTACGACAGCATGCCGTTGCTGGAGAGGGTAACATACTTCTTCTTCCACTCCTTGTTGAGAGAGTTTCCGCTGCGTTTGAGCAGGATGCTCTGTAAGGCCAAAGACAGAGACCTTCAGTTTGAGGTCTGGTCACTCATTACAAGTCGCTACAAAGAAGTGAAACTAGTCCAGGTGGGAAACTCAAGTCAGAGTGTGCATCAGCCGACAACCAGCTGAGACCACTGAGTTGCTGTGTGACATCATCAGAGTTTGCACCAATTAGATTGTGATGACACACCTGTACTATATGTTTAGCCGTCTATTTAAATGCCAGTTCAAGAGTGCTGAATATCTATGCAGAAATGCTGCTTTTGCTGTGCTGGGATGTTGTTTTCCTTTCAGTTTCTGTTTTCCACCACCGCCCCAGTCTCCACCTGCCTGGTTCTGCTTTTTGGTGATTGGGTGGGGTGACTTCAGGTTAAACTGCCTACCATTTAATTTGCCCATGTAATCACTCTACTTCCTTAGCAAGGAGCACACTGAAAAGCAGAGCCATAATGACAATGATATGTCAATACTCATTTTAACTGAAGAGACAAGCTTTTTTGACTGAAATATACATTAAGAAATATATATGGGTCATTTCCAACAGAAATCAACCAACTGCTGAAATGATCCTGGCATGCTGGGATGTTGTTTGATTTCTGACGGAATAACCAATGTCGATGATGTTAGCCGTGACTTTTGAAGGCACAATAAAGTGTTAAAAATGATTTACGGTTAGGGAGGGGGCAGGAGTGAGAGTGGGAGAGTCCATCCATCAGAGGGACGATGCCGCCACACTGACCTGCTTAATGGGGATCGACCTGCCGCTGCCCACATCCCCTTTCCCGTCGCCGGTCCTCTTCTCCGAGTCGCTGCCTCTGCGGTTCTGGAGTGGCAGATCGATGAACAGGCACATGGCAGCACGGTTTTAGCGGTCAAGATACTGGGGTTTACAGCATATAGACTGCCAGCTCAAATCCTGGCAGGGGCACTGCCGTGTAGCTCTCCAACACAGTGACTGATCTGAACGGCACAAGTAACTGTCCAGCTGTCTGTGAGATACTCTGAAAGAGCATCTGTCAAGATAGCATACAGCAATCCGTAGCTTATCATGGCATTGTATTCACTTTTTTTAACCATCTTCAGTCAAGCTACAAGCAAACATTTACAATGCTCAAAAATACATTGTTCTATCTAAATTACACATTTTTTTTCAATTGAAAACCTTAAAAATGTTGGCAATCAGCTGTCCGGCTAGCAAACAACTAACTGCAGCCGTTACAACACTGTAGTTGCTTTTTTACAATCTTCAGTCAAGCTACGATCAAAATTTTCCACTGCTCCATCGTTAAGTTACAAATATCTTTTTTCATTTGAAAACCTTTCAAAAATGTTGGCAACCCAGCAAAATCGCCAGAACACAACATTTGCCTAATCTTCCATGATTTCAAATTTTATATCTCTACATTATAGAGAAGCAGCCAATAGTGTACTCTGTTCTGTGGGGTAAATATTTTGTTTACAGATTTGATGTAGAGGTAGTAGAGAGGGTGGGCGTGGTACAGAGGGGGTGCGGGCACTGGCTCACCGGGAAGCGCGAGGTTCGGCGGCGAGGGGTGCTGCGCTGGGTCCCTGGCGTGGCGCTCCCGCCTCCATCACCTCCCCCCACCCCCCGCATCTCCTTATGACTGACCACAGGGGTGGAGGGCAGGGAGGAGGAATAGTCACTGCTCTGACCGCCATTACTGGCCTAAGAGAGAGAGAGAGGGCGAAGTATTTTAATACCATCATCAATTAGACCTATAGACCTCGTCATCATCACTATCACAATTAATATTATAATAATGATTAAATTAGTATGAGCAGTAGCTGTCAAAATAGTAGTAGTGACAGTAATATTAGTATTATTAGTGTAATATGATGTTGTTTTTGTCATCTCTGTGTATGACATCACAGTGCACTTTCTACTGTTTCATGTTACAATGTATTACTTTATGCTTGGCAATATGTATCGATTTGCCTGCCAAATAAAGCATTTTTGAATTTGAATATAAGAGAGAGAGTGAGAGGAGAGTGAGGTGAAGGTTTTCCATCACAGGGTGGTGAGAGGCCAACGATTTCAGACTACATTGCAAATTTATTTCCTGTCGATAAAGTGTCGGGTTTTGAATCTGAATTTGACAGGAACAGGTCAGGGAGGTAGAGAGTTTGAGCATTCACTGCTCCGATATTCATGAGAGAGTAAGAGTAAGACTCTGCTGATGTAAATAAGGAGGCCCTTCCTAACAACAACATTTCGACTTTGACAGACAGAGAAGGACAAAGAGGGAGTGATGAGCAGCATGAGAAGGAGAGGAAAGAACAAAGCTTAGAAAAGTGAGGATGTCAAAGGAATAGGAGCAGAACTGGAAGAGGGGGAAGATAAAGGAGGTCAAGAGAGTACAGGGGGACACTGGTGTGGGGGGCAGGGGGGGTTGGTTTATTGAAAATTAATCAATCTTGAATTCCATGACAAGTGAAAAGATGGGGCTCACCAATTTAATTCATTGTAGAGGTGGAAAAAAAACGCATGAAATATTGTTATTGACAGTTTGACATTGATCAGTTTGCAAGGGGAAAAACTTTGACTGGATGGAGACTTGAATAACAGCCATGTGGATCCTTGAATCTGTCTGAGACTAATACTGGTGCACTGTCAAGCGTGACCAAAATGGATTTCTCTGTATCCCAGAATGCACTGCAGCCGAGCAGAACGGGCTAGACCATGAAAGCAGAGAGACATAAATGGAGATGGTAGGATCATTTTTTTTCGGGTGTATCACCTGTCCAGGAAAGGCTCCCGAGAGTGGCGTGGAGCCCCCTGAATGGCTCGGAGAGTTGGGCAGGGACTTGCAGGAGGCGAGGAGGACGGCCTGCTTCTTCGCAGCGACGATCTTCTGAGCCGCTTTGGGCGGAGAAAAAGGGTAGGTGAGTCACTTCAGTCCGACAGGAGCAACACACCTTCCAGTTAATGCAAAACGGGGTACCACTTTAAATCCGATAACAAGCAGTTAGCGAATTAAAGAAATTACATTCCCCAGCTTCTCCAGAGTCTACAATTCAGGCTTAATTTACCAGAAGAAATTCATTTGCGTGACATTGTTTCTCATCTAGCAGATGCTCTAACACGGAATGTCTTCCACAGTTTCTATCTCTTTTTTTTTACACTCGATCCATTTATTTAGTTCAACGGATTACTGAAACAATTTAGGTGATATACCTACTGGGACTGGAACTTGCAACCTCCCTGTTACAAGCCCCTCTCCCAAAACATTACAATACACTGCCAACTGGTCAGGTCAGTAAGGATGTTTACTTAATATACCCGTTTGACAAGCTAAGATTATATTGTTATGTTTCCTCTGTTTCATACTGCTAAAGACAAAGATAGCATACATTTGTCCCTTTTTGCAATCGCCAAAATTAATTTTAAAAAATGTGTTAGCATAAAAAAGCTAATGTTTGTGTTTTTAAATGAAAATCATGATCAATTTTGAATGACTCAGGGGCAATATCTTTCAGTTAGCACAAGGATATAGAATCAAACACTTAGCATATAGCCTTTGGCGTACACATGCTGATGGCAAGTCTAACTCTAGAATGTCGCTACTAGTGCACAAACTAATTAGAGCAGTACAGCAACTTGTCTGTAAGCGTATTGGTTGTATGAATAACTCAGGTGCACCAATGAAAAACCAGGATGGAATCATTCATAAATGTTACTCTGTGTGTAAAATTTAAACATTCTGGGAATGATTTTTAGCTTAGTCAACATTTAATTTTTATGCTGTCAATGACGTGGGTAACCAATTTTTCTTTTTCTTTTCAGTGTAAAAAAATGACCAACATTTTCGTTTAAAATCTGTCTGTGCTCTTAGCCTTGTATCTTACAGCTTCATGTAAAATGTTTAAGTGTGTACGATTACTATGGCAGCTACACCAAGCAGTTCTTTTGTTGGACAAAAGAGTTTGGAGCCAACATCCTCAAGCTCTGAACATGTAATCCTCAATGCGTCTCAAAGATTGGTACCCAATCGATGCTCTTAGTCTCTTAAAGAACTTATGCGATTCAATCAAAACAGGCTTAAGCCTTTTAAGGACATATGCAACCCTATTTTACTCTGAAATGAAAATATTCTAAAGCACCCATTGGCGTATCTCCAATAAAATACAGAATACTCAAAGACACTCATGTCGTCTGATTGAATTGAATGTGCTGTTAGAGAGACTAAGTGC
Source organism: Albula glossodonta (assembly GCA_019788955.1). Taxonomy (NCBI): domain Eukaryota; kingdom Metazoa; phylum Chordata; class Actinopteri; order Albuliformes; family Albulidae; genus Albula; species Albula glossodonta. Next base: position 26,443,313 of record JAFBMS010000004.1, on the reverse strand, counting down.
TTTTGATTGAGCCCCAGACAAAGTCATGCAATATAACTGAGACAGAAAACAAACTGGCAATCACCCAGTAAATGGGGCACAGCTTATTGAGTTGATAAAAACGTGAGATCGGGAAATGGCCCTCTCAGACCATTAGTTATGGAATGTTCTAGAAGGGCCACATGAATCAGCTGCAGAGAATCAAATGGAGAAGACACTGAGGTTCAAGCACAAGAAACAGTCATTTCTAAAACTATCACAACACTTTTCGCCTCCCCAGACGATACTGTAACTGGAAAGGACAATGATTGTGTGTATACCTTGGTTACCGTAGATGATGCACTGAGTTTAGCATCATGGTAACAGAGTCATAAATGAAAGGTTTTGCAGACATTCACTTCCGATGTCCAAATAGTTCGAACAGGCGCAATATTTTCCAACAGTGAAACCGAAAACCTTAAGAATGACATGTTACTTCCTGACTGTGTATTTCCAATAGGAACAACAATACTTTTCTGACTTTAACCCATGAACAACTACAAGGGAAATTGATAGTGTTTAAAATTGAGTTTGTTAATTCACTATGTTTTTGTGCCAGGAAAGTAGTAGCACAGATTAAATACCCGATCTCAAAGCTGTCATTTCCATTTTGTTCTTTTTTCTAACAGAGGAAGCCCTTAAATTTTTGTCAAACTCTAGAATTCTCTTTTGTTTTTGTTTGTATAGGCAATGTTGTCTTTTGGATGTGGTTTAATGACAAATTGTATGTTATGCAATATACATTTCTAGATATCATTCATGTGCTCTTGTTTGCACTTCCTTTTAATTGCATTATAATACACACTTTTTGCTAACAAGTTTTTATGAATGAATTTTTGATAGCGTATTGTATAGTAGCCAAGCTGTTTATTCAATTATTTCCAAGCTCTTATCCTACAGGGACACTTTGCAGGTTAGGGCCAAAATGTCTTTCAAGTCACATCAAGTAGTTCTGCAGGCCTCGTTAATAGTACTTGTAAATATCCCATGCTCTGTATAGAAGGTTTTTCATTAAGAATTCACCATGCATCTTAGCCTGCTGTCACTCCTAGACAGCAGGCTAAGACCGATGATCGATGATCGAAAAAAACTTTGTGGTCCAGACAAAAATTTAGCCCGCGTGACAGAAATCACGTCTTTGGACTTTGGGCTCTCAGGCAGAAAGAGGAAGTCACTTCATCACTTTCGACTTCTGCTGGAGTGACTGCTTCACACCTACGACACCAAGACACCTAGGACTTTATGACATCACCTAGTGAAAGGTGAGCTTCTGACCCGTTCAAACCATAGTTGTCACAACCAGAACCGTAGTTGTTCACAACCAGAAATTGTCTTGAAGACTGTACTTTTAAGTGTAAGTAGTTAAAGTTTTTTATGGCACCTAGCCACTGAGGACATTAATGTTTTTCACTTGATGTATAACTGACGCCTCTCCGGTTCCTTATTTACGGAAGGCATTAGATATCACAGGCAAAATCATCCTTCTGCTTTAGTCTTCCTCTCAACAGGAGGAAGCTTGTGTTCAGAGTTATTTTAGCTCATACTGTCAAACTCTGAATAAAAGAAGATTCTCGTCTTTGGATGTGGCCATGTTGTTTGCTGTCACCCCAAGGAGACAGTAATACATTTCAAAACTCATAACATCAAAGTTTGTCTTCTTCCCGCACAAGGTGATATTTCAAAATATGTTTTAGTGCGGTTGTGTGCTTCTGTGTCTAGCGATGTATTTAAAGTCAAATAGAAATGACAAACCAACATTGTAAAAAAAAGCTTAAGCATAGAATTGATTTGTACAACCAATGTTTGGGTGTATCAGCTTTGCTATCCAGCATGCTTATTTTCCCCACACAGCTGTGACTGCATTTGTGTGTGTGTGTGTGTGTGTGTTTACATAAAATATGATATATTGCATTTAATGTTTGTCCTGATCTACCAGTGTTTGAAATGAGTAATGAGTATGACACTTCTGGGTGTTTCCATATTACGGAGGTTGTACAGTTTTAATGATGAAGCAACAGAGAGAACTAACAGTCATTGCGTCAGTCACAGAATTATGAGTTGCATCAAGGGTGAATTAATGTCGAAAGTTCGAAAACAGCGGTCACAATCCAAGCTCACTAACAGGGTTAAGCATTCGCTTAACACGACCATTTTCCGTGATTAACACTTTTTTTTTAGGACAATGAGTGAGGTGAATGGGAGCACGCAGCGGGGAGACGGTTTACCTTCTGTGAAGACGCGGTTGACGTTCAGGCCGTAGGTGGCGCAGGTCTCGTAGTACACACATCGCCGGACGTCGCAGCACAGCTGCCGCGCTCTCGCATCCTCAATCACCCGGGGGTTGGTGCTGTTAATTTTATCTGGTGGGGATACAGGCAATGCTAACAGACGGGACGTAGCAGGGGGGCACTCATAATCGTAACAACTGCTGCTCGTTTAATGATTACCATCCTAAAACCTTAGCTAGTCAGGGCCCTGTCAGAGTTTGAAACAGCCCCATATTTTTGTAATCAGACTGTCCTCTCCATATCCTTAGCATTGTAAGTCCAGTCTCTGCTAATGCTAAATATGAGAATGTCCTGATTTTCAGGCTTTCATACAAAAGGGGGCAAGGTCGAAGATGGAATATTCATAGCAAGAACAGCAACACAGCTAGCACTAAAACATCTTTTTACACACTGGAACCACTCCTAGAGTTAGGCAGTGCAGAAAACAGAAGGAACTGGGGAATTGACCATCTGGTTTGTATACAAATATATAATTGAGTGTATTGTCATTCATGAAGAGCCCTATCCCTGTTTAACTAAATGGGCCAGTCCCGCTGTGTTAACAGTCCCAAATGCACACACACACACACTGCTTCTCTCATGATCATTTTTCCCTCCTCTTCTCCTGATTTCTACCACAGCCATAATTGCAGAATATCTCACGCTCCCGCTTTTATCTTGCATATCTACATCACAACATTGTCCTGTGCGTATTCATACTCATGAATATTCATGGCCACTAAACCTCTGAGGCCACGCTTGGTATAAAACAACAAAATTCTTGAGTCAAACAGGGTTTTGTTTCTAATAAGACACATTTATGACAATAGGAAACCACGATTAAATGTTTTTCATGAATTCTGGGTGGCAACCACATATTTTTCATACAAAGCTGTGATGCAACATTACGACCGTCAAGCAATAAGAGTAGAATACACAGCATTTGCGTCATACGGTTCATCTTCCTCTCATACCTTGCGTCCCCACCACTATCAGCGGAACCTCGGCAGTGTTGCGGTGAATCGCCAGCTGACTGTAGTTGTTATATACTTCCTGGAAGCTGGACTCGTTTTCCAGGCTGAACACCAGGATGGCCGCATCCAGCCAGGAGCTGAACTGGAGAGGTTGTTGGGAAATGGAGATGAGGGAACAGTACAGGAGGGAGCGGGGTAGGAGAGGGAGAGAGAAAGGATAAGAGAGAAGAGTATGTGTGGCGGCCTTGGTCACCTAGTCAGCCATTTTGTGTCACATTCATTTTGCATTCAAAGATTCTAAATGAAGTGTCCAGTAAATCTACTCATTATAGATGGCAGTAATCATTCTCTCTACACCAGTCAGGACCAAGGGTTGCATACACATACCACAGAGTAACCGACCATTAAAAAGAATGCAACTGTAGAAATGGCGGCACTATGAAATCGATATATTCACACTAGTACGCACACACCTGTGCATCAGGTGCTCCAGTCTCCTCTCTGATCAGTAACAGGTGATTCTGCCCATCGACCAGCACTTCCTTCTTATACCGGCCCCCTGACGACGAAAGACACAAAAGATAAATCAACGATTCCATCCAACATCAAGATTAAATCACACAGAGGTGAGGATACCCCAACAATGACAGATTATATTACAGTATATTGTAAGTGTATTGTGATTGTAATCTCATTTCATATCTAAGATATACTGCAGTATATTACACTGACGCTGGCACTGGCCACAAATGAATATAGAGGTTTACTGAAGTGTGTACCTTCCGCAGATTCCAGGGGCAGGTAGTTCCCAGTCAGGTATCTATGAACGAGGGCAGATTTTCCACTCTTAAGATTTCCCAGAACCCCCTAGTCACACAAAGAAGAGAAGAGACATTTGATCAAGTAAAAAAAAAAAAAACATTCCTCTCCCTGTTAAAACAGATAGTGAACGATCTGCACTAGTGCAATCCACTTATTCCATGACAGAATTCAAACGTGCTTAAAAAGGGTTTATAGCCACATACCACTTGACATATGCATATGTAAAAACTACAAGTACTAACAAAAAGACCTACTCCTCCTTCATACATATTCATTTCCATAAAAAAATGTAAAGATTGGTTACCATTGGTTGTGAAACAAATTAATATGATCTCTTGTTTTCGCTGCTACAAACATGCACCTGCGCTGTTCTTGCATATAGATGCTGTTTATTACCCAGTCTGTTGATAACTCACAGATTCAGATAGAGGTGGTTCTGAATGTACTGGGATGCTGCATAACTTTAGAATGGGCATGATGTAGCTAATTTAGGTATGCACCATGAGAATAGCCTGCACCTGAAGCTGACAACTGCAAAAAGTGCTGGCAGGCACCCGTTCAAATACACCTAGTCTCTGTGAGGGCATATTCGATTCACTCAAAACAGACATTACATTGCAACATATGGTTATCTGAGTATTCTCTGTTTTAACGGAGACAAGCAAACCCACCCTTTGGAAAATGTTGTTTTCATTCTAAAATAGAATAACGTATGCCCTTTTTGATTCAATTGCATAAGCCTTTAAAAGAGACTACGTGTGTTTGTTTGACTGAGACTCAGGGACTGTCTTTAGCTCTCAAAAATGAAAAAAAATTACAGAGTTTCAAATATCAAAGGAAAATAACGTATGTGTCTTCGGTATTGATCCACAACAGAGCTAGATAGAAGGATACAGGGCCAGACTCTGAGAATAAAGAATATTACATATGTAATATGTAATATTTATGAATATTAAGGTCATAGGGAATGGCTCTTAATGTAGATAGGGAAGAACTGCTTTACTGGCAGTCAGACTTTAACTTCCAAGTGCAACTGTTAGTGAATACACACATCTGTTAATTTGTAAAAATTGAGAATTGAAACAGATGATTTATGGCACCTGATTTCTGCATCATATTCCCTCACGGAAACCCAAGAACCTCAGGCTTTTTGTTGGACCCTGTTCAATGTATGTTATCAAGGGAGAGGTGTGTATGGAAAGGGTGTATAGGTGGAGCATCCCTTATACGAAAATCCAAAATCCGAAATGCTCAAAAACCCCAGACTTTCTAAGCGCTGACATGATGCAGAAAATTCCACACCTGACCTATACGACTTACGACAACCCGCACATATGACCGAAAGAAATACTGTATACATTTTTTCTAAAAACAGAAAAAATATATGTAAATATAAAAGTTACGCTTGGTCGTACGTCTGCCGGTGCTAACGGCTGCGTACGATAGTGACCATCAGATGAAATCCCGGCATTGTGTACATCTTCTACATGCTACATGTGTACCTCTACATGCCATGCCAACATACGTCCGTCCATTTCGAGATACAACCGGTCAGTCAGGACGGACCTTGGATGTATGTGCAAATATTCCAAAATCCGAAACATTTCTGGTCCCAGGCATTTCGGATAAGGGATACTCAACCTGTACCTTACTGCTGATGATAATAAAACCCTTTTCTTACCAGGCGAAGCTCTTGGATGGAGCGGCTTAGGGTCCATTCTTGGCTATTGGCGCAGGCAGCTATCGCAGAGAGAGAAAGGTAAAGAGGAAATAAGAGGTATATACTGGTTTTAAAAAAAAGGTGTAAAATATATTATTATATGGTCAAAAACAAGTCTAAGAAAAAATCTGAGGTCACTTTAAGCAAAACTGATGAGAAAAATATCTAACATCTACTGCTGAGACAACTAAGAAAAGTAGACCTGAAGGCAAATTAAAGAGGGAGGGAGAGAAACCATTAAGAAACAAAGAAATATAAAGTCAAACATTAAATAAAACGAAGGGAAACAAGCCAAACATTTTACAATTTCATGCAAAAGGCTGGAGTGCTGCTACAGCTGAAAAATGAAGCAGAAGGTGAAGTTCTGTAATATGGGTAATGGGTTTATCATTTCTTTCATACTATGAGAAGTCCAATGCACTTGTATTCACAACAAATTGAAATGTCTTTGTTATTAGTGGCCTACCAAAATGGCGATTTTTAAAAAAAATTGCGAAGATACGATACATGTTTTGGCTAGACAGCCTTCCTCTGTCTGACACACTACGTCACACAGTGATGAAGGTATTTCCAGTCAAAACGTGTAAGTATGTAATGCTGTTCAACCTCATCATTTTAAATAGTTTACAAACACTGGGGGGTCATCAACAGTGCGGCAGTCGAAACGACAAAATATTTGCAGGATTTCATTTACATTTCAGGCAAGTCGCACCCCCTCTCCTCCGGCGGAACGTACACAGTTTACGTTTGAACTCTCTGTTCATTCATACAGCTGGATATTGCTTACTGAAGCAACTTTATGTGAAGTACCTTGCTCGGGGGTACAATGGCATATACTTTTAGAATTGAACTTATGACCTTTCAAAACAGAATTCTGTACAATTCTACTCCTGCTCAAATCTTTATTTCACATTACACAGCTATAAAGGATCTCAGCTGACATGAGAAGGTTTTGTATACCACAGGTTAGCAGGTAGACATTACAATATTTGTTATGAACATAATTGTACCGGTTTAACCGACCTACATGCCAGTCAACTGATTATCAGGATTCAAATGACTGTCCAAATTTCATCTTGCCATTTACTATTGAGTCTCAGCCTAGAGCTCCTTAAAGAGTAGTTCAGACAGCTGAGCAAGGAAATGACTGTAATGTAGAGAGATGGCTGAAGGAGTACTCTTCACAATACTGTCCCAGTATTGTGAAGAGCCTGATGGAGTGGCATTTCCTGTCTGTATCTAACATTGTTCTAATGGGCAACAATAATGCCCTGACTGCAAGTCTTCCATCCATGTTTAACACCACCCACAGAAAAACAGATGGACGCTCCATCCAAAAATCCGGCAAAGGCAAACTGGGCACAGTGCGACAAGAGGACAACCAAGGCAATCTTACTGAAGAAACTTCTCCTTCTCACAGCTAGGATGTCCCAGCCACCTTAGGATCAGCAGTCTGGAAGCACAGCAGAAAAGGATGGCTGGCCAGCTTGCATTGTTAGCTACCACACCTCTTTACAGCTTTTAGGTTTTACACTATTATTTTTAAGCAATGTTGAAAATAGGTCCAAACCACACTTCATGAGGATGTATTATAAGGACGTGTTTATCACCCAACACAATTTTTTTACAGCTTTCCACAGCCTAACAAAATCATTTAAAATTGTTTCTCAGCTAGCTTCGTTTAATCTGTCAGAAGAGTGGCACATAGGGTAACCAAGGGTAACTCAAACAGCCACATAATTATGTGATGTCCACCCTTCTGCCCGTCCACCTGTCCTGGGAGACTTCTATCCTCTAAAACCTAATTTATACGTAAGAGGAAAGTGTTGCCCGACATGTCATGCTACAAAAACTATGCAGAGTTGAGACGTTTGGTGAGTAGCTGATGACGTCACAAACCCACTGGATTTTGTAAGGTCACACATGCTGTCATATGTGCCATGATGTATAAATTAGGCCTTGTTGTCCTCAAGGTGAGGCTTTATGACGGACCTCATCATAATAAACTCCTCAACATCCACCTCACTCAACACCCTTGGAATCCATAACCTCAACGACATAAACTGAGTTTATGGATTCCTTGCATTAACAAACCTGCCAGAACTTTGAAGAACCAGCTTTGGGGAGACACTTTATGAGCTCATTAAACACACAGATTTCAGAGAGGGGGCCCCCTGGGAACCCCAGCTCCGGTATAAGCAATACCTGCCCGGGGAAGCGGGACCACCCTGAACCCACCAGCCCCACTGAAACTATGGCAACAGCATTCGCCTATACATGACCCAGCAAACCCTGCCACCGGCTTTACGCAGTAAAGGTACTCCAGCTATGCGGATTAAAAAGCCCCCTAGGCTCATCCGTAACAGGCTGATGAGCTAAGCACTTACACACTGGGGCATACCTCACGCTCACGGTAGATCTAATATGATTCTGTTTCCCTGCTCCTGTTTCTGCTTTGTAGCTTGTTAAAATAATTGAAATTATAGTATGGATAGCGAATGATAATTGTATAGTTTTTATATTAGAGTCTCTTGGGGGACTCCAGGTGGCTCATAGGGTAATTAACTCCCCTTGGAGTCCTGTGGTTGGGTGTCTGAATCCCAGCAGTGCCATTGCTGGCCACTCCCATCCGCACCATGAGAGGCAACCATTGGCCCAGCCTCACCAGGGAAGATAGAGGCCGCACCTGACCAAGGTTGTTGGTCTAATGCCTCTCCAGCAGCCACTAGCACCATGTAGCACCATGAACTGTGTGTGATTAATGTAAGAGTCGCTTCACAAAATGATTTTTACACACTCCAACATTAAAACAGTCTCCATTAGCATATGTAAAAACCCAAAGCCTCAGGTTTTCATTTAAAAAGTCCTGAAGTTCAAAAAAGGAATTAAAAACATTCAAATGATCTTCCTTTAGGAATCTTGGTGAAATGCCAACACCCTCAGGTGCCAAGATAAAATTGTACCATCAATTAAACAAAACCAAAACCAATCAAGGAAGAGATTAAGCATGTACACTAATCTGGTTGGAACAGGAGCTAAAAAATGAGGCCATATCACTGAAAAAAAAATTGATTCACATATGTGGATTAAAAAAATGTAAAATTCAGCTGTATCAACACCTACATCCAGATAGACACACAGCCTGACATTTTACACAGATTTAAATACATTTCACTTTACTGTAGCATAGCCATGTCATTAAATATTACTGCTTTCATTCTTGTACTGCATGTGGCTCTGTTAAAATACATACATTTCCACAAAAATGTGGTTGCCATTGTGGCTGTTGTTGAGATTTACCTCAAGCATTATTTAACAATACAAGCCAGTGGGATTGCATAGAAAGCAAAGCACTAAACAATGAATATAATTTCAGTAACAATTACAATTACTGTTATTGACTCAACGCTATTTACTATGCATCGTAGCACTTATACAAAGATTTCTTGCAATACAGAACATTTTTATTGATGCCTTTACTTTTTGATATTTTGTGTCTTCAGACATGACTTTGCTCAACATATTAGTTATTGTCAGCAGCTGTTTAAAACGGTTATGGTGTTAAGGTTGTTTCACAATGCACATGCCTAGACCTTATTTCGGTTTCATATTTATTTCCTTTTCCCTTTTTTCAAGTTCCTTGTTTTGAAACGCTCTAGTGCTATACATTAAAGTCTCTTATTAGGTTTATTGATGACCGTTTACATTGAAATGTCTGGTGTGAATGTTAAGCTAGAAATGTATATGCGTTTCCTGTCAGTAGCAACAGATTTTGACCTACATGGGCCGGGCTCTATAAGCCCATATGAAATGGCTTTCTGTTCTTTCATCAACCTCCTTCATCACAGCAGCCTGTCTGCCTGCAACCGCAGCACCGCCTTTGGCTGGATGCTTTTTGGGTGGGGGACCATTCTTGAGTCGCCCGCGACGCCGTCATGTGTGAAAACCCCCAGCGGCGTTATTGTTTCTGATATATTCATTCTGGTACATCTGGTGCCCACTTCCCATGCTGCGTCCAAAGACACTTCAGTCTTCAGTCCTACCCACACTCCCTTTCAACTGTGCACACAGACATACACACGCGCACACACCATCCGTAGGTAAGTCTATCTGCCGTAAATAGTATAGTCAGATCACGCAATGTTGTCACTGATTGAGCAGTGTGTTTTCCGAAAATGGAAGATTTACCAATGAAGTAAGCCCCTTAGTGCATATAAATCCATATATAAGACTATTATATATATGCTATGTGACAGACATAACGCATAGGTTTGCCTACATTTGTCTGTGAAAACATTTGTTTTGGCACAATCTGAATCCACTTGCCAGTCATTTCTTTGCCAGCTCACACTTGAACAGAAAAGGTCCACATTCTGCCAAGATAATAACTATGGCTTGACAGAATCAAACAATGCCCGAATATGGCGCACCAGGATCTCTCACAATGGAAGCCAACTTCATATTAATGGAGGTTTAGTGTGAGGGCATGCGGTTTTGGGCAGACCCTAATCCTGCGGATTGTGTAATCAGAGCGTAGAGTCACCTGACCCCCCACTGCTAGCTAATTACACAAGGAATTCTGGTTCTGGGTGGCCTTCTTGGGTATGGTACAATGTGCCCACAGACTGGTGTGGAGCCCCACCTGATACTGGTTTTCAAAGGTATTCAGTGAAGAGGGTTAACCTCAGGAGTCTGGCTGCAGCCAGAAAGACTGCCGCAAGGAAAAACTTTGAAAGTCACTGCATGTTTGAAAGCAAGTTTTTTCTTGGTATTTGGAGTTTAATGCCATTTGGGTTGGGTGGTGAAACGGTACGTCTCATATGTGTCCTCGCTCAGGTCCAGATGGCTCACTGTGGGGGATGGTGGGGGGGGAGGGGGGATGGTAAAGGGGAGTGAGGGACAGGAAAAGGAGGAGGGGGGGGACTGCAAATTAATTGGACAGGCACTATGGGGGCAGCGCTGGTGAAGCTCGGGTTCATTAGCGGCTCAGCGCCTGGGACAGAGGTAGCAGCACGTGTGTGTGTGTGTGTGTGTGTGTGGGCGTGCGTGAGTGTGTGTGTGTGTGTGTGTGTGTGGGTGTGTGTGTGTGTGTGTGAGTGTGTGTGTGTGTGTGTGTGTGTGTATGTACGTGCATGTGTGAATGTGTGTGTGTGTATGTGTGTGTGTGTGTGTGTGTGTGTGTGTGTGTGTGTGTGTGTGTGTGTGTGCGTGTGACTGTGTGTGTGTGTACGTGAGTGTGTGTGTGTGTGTGTGCGTGTGTGTGTGTGTGTGTGTGTATGTACGTGAATGTGTGTGTGTGTGTATGTGTGTGCATGTGTGTGTGTGTGTGTGTGTGAGTGTGAGTACCTCAAAGTGTGAAGGTTTATCAAGTGTGAGGGCCCCCTGTTTTTGCTTACAGAAAGGCAGACACATTCCTCTGTGTCTATATTGGTCTCTAAAATGAAGCATGAACTGTCATCATGTTAGTCCTGATCACAGCCTTGCAGATGCAAAATCCTTGTCATCACGTTCAACATTTATGCAAATTTCAGCTTGCACAAACTCAGGAGGTAATGACTAAGTGAAAACCTGAAGTTGTCTATAAATTCTTCTACATACCCGCAAAATAGCTCCACTTCGCTCCATGTCTATGAATTAAAGGGTTTTCCCAGCAATCCCTGTGTCTCAAGCAAACAGAGTCACTATATAGCTTCCTGGATACACATTTTAGCTGGACAATTCACACAAGGTCTTGCCCTCACTGTAGAGGACATGTAACAGTTCTCAGACACTTTCTGTAGGTGGTAACCTGATCGCATTGGATTATTTAAATGTACAATGAAGAGACAAACTAAGGACATTTGAGCCACCTGTACCGAAAATATGTTTGAAATCTTGGAGGGTGAGTTGAATTACAGTATATTAGAGTATTAGGGTCAAAGATATCAAAGAGTTAGGACAAACTGATAGGTAAAACTAGTGTCGGGCTTAAGTGGGAACCACAAATAGGCTGTTAGCAGGTGTGTGTTACAGACACTATAGCAATGCAAATGTTTGTTTGATTGCAAGAGCTGGCTAAGGCCAGGGTGGAGGTGTCACAGAGAAAAAATAAAGACTACAAAATAGTTCTGTCAGTTACAAGAAACTTAGAATATGTTGATGGGAATAATAAACTGGAAGCAATCACACTCGAAGGCAAGGATGTGAGAACACGGTGATCTTCTCGGGTCTTTATTGTGCCGATGAGAAGTTAGAACACACACTCATACACTGGCACACGCAAACGCTCCTGCAAGCTGGCATGTGAGAACATGCAGCAGTGAAACCATGCTGAGATACAAAGGGTCAACACAGTCAGAGCCAGCCCTCATTGCTCATCCAATCTCATACCCAGCGATAATTAAAATCCCCCCACTCAATAAAGCACAATGTGATTGACAAAACTCTTCCTCTCTAGTGCTATTTGCACAGGGGGAGTGGAGCACTAGCGCTCTCAAAAGGGAAAATCCCAAGAGCCTCAGGGCCATAGATTTTGACAGAGAGACCGAGAACATGACTGTGTGTGCGTGCGTGTGTGCGCCTGTGACTGTGTGTGTGAGTGCCTCAGAGCGTGTGAAGAAATGTGGATATAAAATGCATGTCCTGATTCTGCAGAGTCAAATTATGAATTTCGTTTCCCCTTTTTTCAACATATAAGTAGCACCTGCACTGTTTGTAATGACTGTATTTATGGCAGCGTATCTGATAACAGTAGGTACTTTTGAACTGAAACCCACATGCACTGAATATGGGAAAGAATAGGCATTGAAGCATAGATATTTTAAGTGGACAGAGGTCATGGCGGTGCCTGCCCTTTTTCATTAAAGAGCCCTACCCGAGCATACTCTCCAAGGAAACATTTGTCAATCAATCCCATCCACATGCCCCCCTCCCCATGTATGGTATAGGCCACAGTAAGGAATGAAAGGGAACTCTAATTTCTTCTGTTGGCTGGTCAAAGCTAAGCAGGGCTGGACCTGGTTATTATTTGGATGAGAGACCAACCTGCTAGGAAAATAACCTTCATGGTTGTACCTGAAATAATAAGAATTACTTCTTATTTGACCTTCCCAGTTGCATAAAGGTAAAATAAATGACATGACATAAAGCCAAATTCTGTTGTACTGCTAATGGTATCAGTGAGCTAGACATCCACCTTATCTCTGTGGTCAAAATGGAGTACCCCTTACAGAAGAGTAGTATACTGCAGTGAATTTCAAATGTATTATGACGATAACTGCAATATATGTACAATGCACTGCCATATGTTCTATTTCCATTACAGACGGCAGCTCTTCCTGACTGTGGGTAGGGAGGACAGAGCGCCAGTCTTGGTGGGAGTGGTGGCCTCAAGGCCAGACTCAAATCGGCTCAATACAACGGAGAGGAAGGAAGAGAGAGGAAGGTGGAAGGAAGAAAGGGGAGAAGAGGGCCATCGCACACAAATGGCATCTGTGGGCATCGGACAGATTTCACTCTCGAATGGGATGCCCGTTACATACACACACACACACACACACACACACACGCACACACACGCTCACTGTCTCCATCTTAATTCAGCTCGAGTCAAAGGGTGCTTTTAATGACATGGCTTCATCAGGCGCCGCTGCCAAAGCAATTAGACAGTGTGATCCTTATGTGCGGAGAATGCCCTCAGTGTAGGGAGAATCGGCGGAGTATTCAGATGTCTCAGCGTACAGCTGTGCCGTGCCCCCGCCACACATCAATGATATTCATGGACCCATTCTGCTGCTCCCAGGGTAAGATTTTGAGAAACCAACCCCTCCAACGCCAACTCACCACCCCCCTACCCCCATCCCCACCCCACACATGGCAGTCTTGGTCTCTGTCCATTCCTATCTATCCCTCCCTCTATCGCTCTTTTTTTCTCTCCCTATCTCCCCATTCCTCCCTCTCTCTCTTCCTCTCTCTCCATCTTCAGCGTTACACCACCTTCAAACAGGCATCTTTCACGGCGCTCTGTTGCCATGGCGACCATTCCTCCAACAACTGCCTTGCTCCTGCACAACAAAAGCGGGCATATGTATACAGTGTGTTCATGCGTGGAGTGCGCGCGCACACACACACACACAACCGTGGCACACATGGCAACAGCACAGAGCCGGTATATCGTCCCGAGATATTAAGCTGTCTCATACAGCGGTTGACTGAAAAAATTATGGCATAAGAACACAGTGGTTTTGACCACGCAATTCACATGCATAATCTACTCATTGTTGCAAATGCCCATGTCAGCCACACTTGATGTTAAGCTGTCTTGCAACCAGCTACATTACTGAATGACATCACCACCATCCATTTTGATGCAAACTTTGTTAGCTGGGAAGGAAATATCCCTGCAGTGTCGCCTGCCAGCCCACAGATTCTCCCCCTCCCCTCCCTTCTTTCTCCACTCATTTTTCTCCACAGACCACGGCTCTGTGTACAGCTTCTCTCAATTATTTATATAGCACTTATTCCCGACAAATTATTCAGCACTTACAGCGATCGCGGATGCTCCTTCGTCACTGTCCACAAAAACATAACTGAGATGCGATCTAAAAACGTTCTCCGTTTTTTTCACCCCTCCTCTGTACCCTGTACCTCCAGTACAGTGGATCCTAATACAGCTTAGACCCCTCTCCCACATCATCCATGCCCTTTTTACAGTATTTCCCTTACTGCCTGGCTGGGACCAGAGCAGCTTAAGATATTCCATCTGCCTTAACTGCATTTCGCCTCGCTCCCTGTGGGTTTGAGTTTTATTCAGGCAATATCTCACCAGCTCCGGACTCTTGCGTATAACGCGGGAAGCGAGCAGGTGCTGCTCCTTGCAACTTGTCGGCATTTAATAGCATTGATTTATTGATAAAGTCCAGTCAACGCTTGCCCAGTCTCGGTCACAGCTGGATACTAGCTTTGGTTTCATGCCAGATGTCAGAATCCACTGATGCAATAAAGAAAAAGGGGTTCTATGCAGCACCCTTAAGGGTTCTTTATTTTTCCTCCTGGGGGAACCCTTCAAGATGGTTTTTAGATGGTGATACCTCTAAAGGGTTCTTGCATTAAAACCCTTAAGAGATATCAGTATCTAAGAGGGACCTTTAAAGATTTCCCTAGGGGCACAATCACAGAAGCATTAAGCAACCTTTTTTCCTTGGGGTCCTCTAGGTCTTCTTGCACTGAGACCAACCAGTGTATTAAATACGGTTAACATGCTAAACAACATTACTATTTAAACATGAAACAACGCCCAGTAAGGCAAGGGAATTACCAACCCAATGCAATATCTATGTGTGGAGAAGCCACCAGAGGACCATCAACGCTGCAAGTTAGGCCTTGGAAGCACTTTCACATCAGCGCAATCTTCAGTAAAATGTAGCATTGTCATTGCTACATATTTCAACAAGCGAATTATCAAAAATATCTGGTGGAAAGGAGGAGTTCCTTAGACTGTGGCAGCAAAAGCATCGCCTGCAATGGTTCTGCTTCATACATGGCTTAGGCTTCTCTGCATTTTCAAAATGCATCAGAGTAAGTATATCTTGCAAATGTAATTCTCCTTCATTTAATGATATTGGCCATATATCATCAGTGAGTTGATCACTGAGGACTCTCGATTGATATGCTCCAGCCTAACATTATAATTCAGATTAACATAGCGGGGTTTTTTTCCCTGGTACTTAGTTAAACATGTGACTACTGAAGAGATTCTATCCTGGTTTAAATTTTCAGTCCAGACCCTGCAGCTGAAGGCTTCCCCGGCACTAATCTAATGTCTCACTGCTTTTACAGAAAGGAGGAAGAGAACTCCAGCTTTAGACGCATGCATTCACTTCACAGAAGATTGTCCCTTAATGCACCGTGTCCTGAAACGTATACATACCGTGTTCTCTGTTTTGAATCAGCCATACATGGATATTAGGCAGGATGCTAGCCACATCTGTAATTCATAATTCTCTAAAAATGTCTAAGCAGAAGTATGCTGACCTAAATGAACTAACCAGCAAAAGTTCAAGCTGGTCCCGTGAAACCTCACAGAAAGTAGATATCCTGGCCTCTTCCTATCAAAACAGATTTCAGTCTAGACTTGGCTTAGGTGGGAGGGTTGTATTACATCAGATCAGTTCACTGCTAACAGGGAACATCAAAAATGAATCAGATACAAGCCAAGAGAAATCTGATTACATGGAGCAAATTTTCTCAAATATATATCAGAGTTGTTGTAGATCACTTGGTTGGTCTGTCCTTGCGACTCTACGCATGGGTTATCCATCTAACAGTCTGTTTAATGTCCGAGCCTTGTTAGTTGCTTCTCTCATATTGTATCTGAATATTCTGTTGCGTTAACCCTCATAAATCAAATACCTAGACTTCATAATGAACAGGTTTTGAATTTACAGTATTTATTTGTCTGTATAGTGGATATTGTCCATAAAAGCGATCGTGACAGCTCATGACAAACCAGGCTTGACTTGTGGCGGGGTGATTTTCTGTACTATAAAGGTTCAGGAATACATTTCAACATCGGTTGTGCTGAAAAAAATTGTCTATCCTCCATACTGTAAGGCCTCAAACCTTGTAAGAGAATGTCAGCTGTGTAACAAATGATTTTCTGGGAACAGGAATGTATGAAAGCACCTGGCGATAGGAGACAGTGATTTGGGGTCGTCTGGACACAGGAGGTTGGTGTTTATCGAAGGCAGGTGTGTCTTACCTTCCTCCTCACTGGACTCCCTTTGGATAGGCCCATAGAGGGGCGGAGCTGTGGCTGTGGGGGGGACAGGGGTGCTCTTTGCGAAAATCCCGCTGATGAACTTCAGCATCTTGCGGTCACGGGCGGAGGTACGCTGGGATTGGTTCTGTGGAAGGGCGGGGCCCTCCTTGCCCCTACGTAGGTCCTCAGACAGGGAGTGCAGGTCGCTGTTGTCCAGCGTGCGGCTTTTGCCCTTGCGCGGGGGTTTGGGGATGGGGGCGATGGGGGCTGGGAGAGAGGTGGACACCATTTTCAATCTCTCCGCCCTTGGGCTCTCTCGCGTGACCACCGCCCCACCGGCCCCACGCTGGACTTTGGCTGTCCCCTCACTCTCCGTCCAGGAGGCCCGGCTCGGGCCCAAGGCCGCAGCCCCCAGCGACCGCCCCAGCTCCTTGTTGTCCTTACGGTCCAGGCTCTTGGCAGAGGTGTGGACGGTCTCCCTGGCCTCCCTCAGCTCACGCCGAGTGACCGCTCCACCATGACCCTTCGGCAGAGCCGCCGGGCGTT
Organism: Albula glossodonta; assembly: GCA_019788955.1. Taxonomy (NCBI): domain Eukaryota; kingdom Metazoa; phylum Chordata; class Actinopteri; order Albuliformes; family Albulidae; genus Albula; species Albula glossodonta. The sequence continues at coordinate 26,426,228 of JAFBMS010000004.1, read as the reverse complement.
GGCTGACCTGTGGGGCAGTGATGCTGCTGTCAGTCACGTCCACCGACATGCTGGAGGACAGTGAGGTCTCACTGCTGAGCTCTGTTTTTGGGGTGTCCTTTCTCTGTATGCCCCGTTCTGCTGCACCTCTCTCGCCCTTCCCATCCTGCTCCTGGCCATAGCCCGGCACTTTTGCAGCACCATTTTTGGTACCTGGGTGGGGGCCCAAAGGCTGGCCCCGCCTCCTCGGGGGTTTAACCCTCCCCTTCTCAGATGCAACAAGGCTCTCCTCCTCCAGCTCAGTGTCCTCCTCCTCTTCCTCCCGCTGGGAACAAAGAGACTCCTCATCCTGCAGGTCCCTCTCGGGCACCTCGCTGGCGTCTGCCCTCACCTGCCGAACGCCACCCTCCCCCACCTCTTCCACCTTCACCAGGGTGAGAGAGATGAGGTAGGTGGTGCGGCGTTGCAACGTGCCGGTTTGGTTCATGGGGTCGGCCTTCAGAGGATCATCCATGCTCGGCTAGAGGCAGACGATGCAGCAACTTACATAGCGATACCCGAATAGGAGCCTTCCCAGTCAGGACAGTGTTCCAGACCAGAGCTGAACGAACACGGCAGATAATTAAGAAGCTAAAATATCAAGCAAGGGTGGTGGAGATCCCTTAACGAGGCTCACAACAAGCAAAGCGATTAGAATTTGGGAGTGAGAGTCAGGCTTGGTCCTTTGCTTCAACTGTGAGTCGAATTTCGCAAATTCAAATCAAATGAGCGAGGAGCATAATTTCCAGCTCAGATACTGAACTGAAATCCAACAGGAAATGAAGGCAGAAACGGACAGATTCTGGACTCGTCCTTTTTCATGTTTGCCATGTTTACGGTAACTCTTGGAACGGCCCTGTAAACAAGGCTCCTCCAGTCGTCTATCCCTGCCCTTCATCACTCTCTCTCTCCCTCCTCTGAGCATGGGCTGCAGCTCATCCCTCTGTTCTGTGGTCTCCCTCATCCATCCCTAAGTCAGGGAAATGTGAGCCTTACCCTCAGTCATCCTTTTTTAAAAACACGGTTCCATTTATTCTCCTTTTTTCAGTTATCCTGCCAAATTTTGCACCTGGAAAAGCTTTTCCGGTGGCCCGAATGTCAAGGAAGGCAGGCAGGGCGGTTTAAATGAGGTGCCTTTCTCTCTCTGGGATGTTTCTCTTGGTCGTGTCCTTCTTTCCATTTATGACAGTCATTGTTATTTTTCCCTCTCTCTTCCACCTCTCTAGTATTCTTCTTCCATTGTTAATCTTTAAACGCTTTGAAATCAGGGCTGAAGAAATAAGAGTCGCCCTCCCAAAAACCACCCCGTAAAAAAATATGTAAAAATACCAGCTGTAGAGTAATTAAAATGCAGAAATGATACAACCAATACTAACAGGTATAGCTGACCGCAGGTTCAATCCGCAGTAGGAGTCCTTACAGAACAGCTGAAATGATTCGATCGGGGGGGGGGGGGGGGGGGGGGGGCAGATACATGAATAGACACAGGAGTGACGGAGAGATCAATGGATGTCATTCATACCGTACATGACCACAGCGCTTGGCGGTCATCAACAGAGCTCATATCCCTGCGAACAAACGCGATCGAGACGGAGCGCGTCGATCCCGCCGCCGCAAGGTGTGGACCCGAGGAGCAGATAATGAAAAATCGCAGATGAATGTTCCCCCGGTGAAGACAGAGCAGACGGAGCACGGAGACTCAGAGACATCCCTCTCCCTGCCGTGCTCTCTCCCGTCGCCGCATCCTCCGAGTGTGCGTCGGCCAATTAGCGAGTCAATAAAATCCGCCAGAGAAGCAGGCTGCTGCCGTCTGCCGTCACGACCCTTCCGTGATCTCCGCTTCTGCTTCGCCTCGGAGTGCTAATGACGACCGCGCGGCTGGCCTCGCTGCCCGTGCAGGGTGGTGGAGATGAAAGAGAAAAGAGACCGGGATGCCTGTCTTGGATCCCTCCTCCGTTTTGCATCGCTTGTTCCCAGCTACATAGAATAGAGGGGACGGACAGCTTTTGCCTCATTCTCCTCTCTCTCTCTCTCTCTCCCACTCGTTCACTCACACATGCTCTTGCAAGGCAGTCTCCGGGCAGTCTCTGCTCTCCCTCTCTCTCTCTCTCTCTCTCTCTCTCTCTCTCTCTCTCTCTCTCTCTCTCTCTCTCCCTCTCTCTCTCTCTCATGCAGGAAAGGGGAGAGAGCAATGATGCACTGAAGGAGAGAGAGAGAAGATAAAACGTCCGACCAAATGAAAGGGATCAAGGCTACCAGGGAGGAAGAAGAGGGAGACAGAGGTGTATAGGAGGTGGAAAAATACCGCACACAAATGAATCAGGGAGGTGAGCGAGGCTAACCAGGGAGGCAGGGAGAAACGGAGAAAGGGTGGGGGAGAGGGAGAGAGAGAGAGGAAGGGAGAGTGGGAGGGAGGGGGAAGGGAGGGAGGGGGGGTGTCCCCCCCCCCCCCCCCCGTTCCTTTCCCCCCGCGGCATCAGCTCCGTCAACATCCGTATCAGCCAGTCACAGCGCAGCCGTGGCAACAGTGGTGGCCGAAGCGTCCTTTTCCCCTTTCACACCCTTCTGTTCAGGAGCGGAGGGAGTCTGTTACCAAGGTGTGTCTGCAGCACAGAATCACCCCCGTCGTCTCTCCTCTTCCTCCTTTCTCACTACATACCTCGCTCCCTCATTCTCAGCCTGTGTGTGCAATCATGTTCATGCGTGTGAAAGGCTTTCATTAAACGCATGTATATTTTATAAGTATTTGTGTGTGTATTTGTTCATGTGTGCATGTGTTTGGATGTGAGACACAGTGAATGAGGTTTTCTTTACACTTGTGTATTCTTTTATATATGTGTATGTATGTTTGTTTGTATGTGCATGAATGTGTTTGTATGTGTGTGTGTGCGTGTGTGTGTGTGTGCATATGTGTGCTTGTTTGCATGTGCATGAATGTGTTTGTATGTGTGTGTGTGCGTGTGTGTGTGTGTGTGTGTGCATATGTGTGCTTGTTTGCATGTGCATGAATGTGTTTGTATGTTTGTATGTGTGTGTGTGTGTGTGTGTGTGTGTGTGTGTGCATATGTGTGCTTGTTTGCATGTGCATGAATGAGTTTGTATGTTTGTATGTGCATGAATGTGTGTGTGTGCATGTGTGTGTGTGTGTGCATATGTGTGCTTGTTTGCACATGTATGAATGTGTTTGTATGTGTGTGTGTGTGCATATGTGTGCTTGTTTGCGTGTGTGTGTGTGAGTATGTGTGCTTGTTTGCATGTAAATGAATGTGTTTGTGTGTGTGTGTGTGTGTGCATATGTGTGCTTGTTTGCATGTACATGAATGTGTTTGTATGTGTGTGTGTGTGTGCATATGTGTGCTTGTTTGCATGTATATGAATGTGTTTGTATGTGTATGTGTGTGTGCATATGTGTGCTTGTTTGCGTGTGTGTGTGAGAGTATGTGTGCTTGTTTGCATGTATATGAATGTGTTTGTATGTGTGTGCATACATATCACAAATAGCTTGAATGAAGGAATGCAAGCTTTACACAGCATTTGTGAAAGTGCAATACAAATGTTGGTTATCGTTCTACATTAATTATTTACCTAAATTATACAAACTTGCTGTGGGAATCCAACACTCAACACAGACTGGAAATGAAATTCATATAACCTTTAATACAAAGGAGATGATCATTATTTGATAAAATATTGTTCTTTTGAGGCTTGGCACACAGTAGGAGTCTGGCTCCCTTCCCGTAGCCCAACCTCCCCTTCCCTAAAATGCCCTCTCCCTCCCCCATCCTCTGTCCCCTGCCCCCCAGCCCTGCCCCTTTCCCCTCCATCACCACTGCCGCTGAGCTGTCAGTGACACCACCCACCCTCCACACTGGGGCCACACAGAACACAAACCGCTAGCAGCCCTGGTGGACCACGCTTTAGCCCTGGGCATTAGAAACAATTATTTTTTTAGCTTATGATTAGCATCGCAGCTCGGACCTGTCAGGATATGACAGAGACAATACTTTGGAGGGGTGAGAAATTGGAGAGAGGGACAGGGGGATATTTTCCCCAAATCCACCCCCCCCCCTCCTTCCCCTTCTGTGAATGAGTGAGTGAGCTCAATGACAGGGTGGCACAGCTGGTGAGTGTACTGTCACAGCATGGGGGAGCTCCCAATTTAGGGTGTGTGTGTGTAGCCTACATGCGTAAATAAACAATATAGTATATATGTATCTGCAGTTGCTGTCAAATCCACAGGCACACAAGATCATAGCCATGAGTTGTAATATATTTTAATCTTATTTCATAACTGTTGAAAATGATTGTTTACCCAGACTTAATTAACGTATATATTTTTTCCTTCAGTGTGACATGTTGTGCAACCAAAGATTTTTTTTCTGAATTCTCTGTCTGCGTGAACAGCAAATCCACCAATGGTGGTACCATTGGTATTGATGTCCAAAGACATTGGGGATCTACGTGTCTGCATGACCTGCAGGTAGCAGGTTCACATCTCAGTAATATCTATCCATGGGATTCATTTGGAAGTTCAACACAGAAAAAACAATATCTGCTAAGATGTTGATAAAAAGCTTTCAAATGAACCACCTGGCTGAGTTACTTAGAGGATACTAGGGGTACATTTCGGGATGTAACTTCTAGAATGCTTCCTGTGACTCCTTCAGTCTTAGGACATAAATAAATAGTAATAATGCTGTTGGATTGACTGGTCTTGAATAAACAATAAACGAATAAACAAAGACAGTTTGTTTGGAGGTTTTCTAAATCAGATTGATAAGGAACAAACTCCTTAAATCATGTTCATATACAGACTAAAATGTCTGACTGTGCCCATGACGCTGTGTGTGTGTGTTTGTGTGTAAAAGCAGAAGCCTGCCAGTATACACCATCACATGCTCAGGGTTAGCTGTATTTGTGTGCTGTTTCCTGTTTAATTGGATCTCTGTGTGATGTATGGCCCTGTGCAGCACATGGTCCAGGGACAGTGATTAGCAGACAGACTACCCCCAGGCTCTGCAGTTACTGAGCACACAGCCACTGAAACACACACACACATGTGTACATACATGCACTCTCTCACACACACACACACACACACATGTGCACATACATGCACTCTCTCATACACTCACACGCATTCACACACACACATACTCACACACACGTGTACATACATGCATTCTCTCATACACTCACACGCATTCATACACACACACACACACACACACACGTGTACATACATGCACTCTCTCATACACTCACACGCAGTCACACACACACACTCAAACACACTCACACACATTCACACACACACACACACACACACACACTCACACTCATACAGGGACATAGGGACATGAGACTGCCACACATACACATATACGCATTAACACGCACACATATACACACATACACACACACTCCCTCTCTCACACACACATACAGGGACATGAGACTGCCACACACACAAACACACACACACACAAACACATACACAAAGCGTGTCATGAGATGCTGACACGCACAAACACACATGTCGCTGTGCCAACTTTTTGTCCAGGGATATCAGTAGCAACTGGCTGATTTTTTCACTAGATGATGATATAAATTAAAATGGGGGTGTTGTTGATTATATTGTTAAGGGTGGGGTGGGGGTTGCAATAAACCTCATGCATGGACTGCTGCAGCTTCTCAGCCCCCTTCAACAACTCATCTCTTTCCAATACGCCACAGCAAATATAAGACTACAATACAATACCATTCCCAATACAGCACTGCAATAATAAGCTACAGGGCACATTACAGCACTGCAATAAAAGACTACAATACACAATACAGCACTGCAATCGCAGGCTACAGGACACAGGGCAACCTAGTCCCAACCCTCCAAATGTAGCTCTTCTTGTTAATTTTCCTTTCCTCTTTTTCCCCAGTCTTCCCTGAATGTGCGCTCTGGAGTAGAAACAGCAAGTCCCACACATTAATTTTTCTCACAAACAGATTTAATAAGCGACCTATTTATTTCTGCATATCTTTGCATGCTCTGCGCTATATGTGGATCCTCTTTTAAACCAGTTTTAATTAAATCCAATGAAGAGCATTATGAAAAGCATATACTTACAAAACACCCTTAAGGCTATTGGCATTGTGCCCCTGTCTTCTCGCAATCTCCATTCCGTTGATTGCACACCTTCACATTCCAATTATTTTCCAAGCAAATTCTTTTTTTTGAAGAAAGAAGAAAACAAACCTCAAAGAACCACAGGTGACACTGAGGAACAGGCTGGACCAGTGAATTCCTGCCGCAGCCCGTGCAGAGTTCTGAAACAAAGTTCAAAGTTTCTACGCGTGGCTCAAATTCCGCGCATACCGAGACGGAGCGCAGAGCTTGACACAAAGTCAACCTCAGATTTACAGATTGTGCGCGGTGAGGCCATCTCAAGATAAAATAAGATCTTTCATTTTCATCACAGTACAGCGGCAGGCATCTACGCCAAGAAACTTGCATTCGGATAACACTGACCTTCCTAAATACCTTTGTCTCACAGTGTTTAGGCTAGCGGGTGAACTTGCTGCCAATGACATCTCCACTCCTGTGTTGTGTTCCCTTTCTGTATTGTTTGTTAGTTCGTTCCCACGTCAGATTGACCCAGAACATAACTGGAATTTTTAAGCAGTATAGTCATACATTTTATGTAAAATACTGAAAATATACACCGTTAAAAGATAAATATATCTTCAATTCAATTCCTAACAACACAGTTACCATATTTGCATTTGCCTCTGATATATAGTATTTAACAATTCATGTGTGATTCGTTTTGCTGTAATAAAATTGTGAAAACATGTTGTTTTGCATGTTCTTGATAGGAAATAAGTCAAAGCCAAAAACAATTTACAGCATAATTTTTTGTTGACCTCCACACAACACTGTGGGGTGTACTATGGACAGTCGTCCCAGAATTAACCTTGAACTAAATGACACATTTGGTACGTCCCCTATCAACTATAGGACTTAATTCCGCACTTGAGTTAATCAGGATCTGTAACATTCCATGAGAGATTCACAGACTTAAGTGTCTGCATTAGCTTCTGACCTGTAATACAATCAACAGAAATCATCAAAAACATTCAGAAAGTATGATATATTTCATGACTCAGAGTACTTCATGGCTCCTCTTTACCTACAGACACTGGCGCTGGCAGTTGAGAACTCATCGTTAATTGCGTGTGTCAAGCGTAATTCAAAGCACGGTGCCAAAACGAGACGTGACATCTAACCTCCCCAATCTTAGGGCTCCCGAACGTATCTGCTTGAGTGTAATGAGCTATTAATATCTTTCATTGTAAGGGGAAGCACCATAGAACAGATGGGGTGGGGGCTGGGATCTGTGGCCCTCCGAGCTGGCAATCAAAAATTGGACACACGCAGAAGAACTGCGCTAATAGCTAGCAACTCATCTGCAATTCAAATCAAGCGACTGGGTCGCCGCGAACGCCACCAGCCTCACTGTTTGAATGAGAGACATCCCCCACGACACCCGGTTATTGGGTAAATAGAAACAGATGGGGTACATTTTAAGGCCACTGAATCGGAATTCAAAGACATAAGAAATCATTCATGTGGAGGGCGCGATTGTTTTGCACCTGCGCAAAAAGGGAGGAACTAGTCTGACAAGAACGCATCTGTGTGATTTCAGCTCTCGGTTCATAAACAGTATAATGTCCTGTTGTCACCATTTTTTAAGTTTGAACGAGTTGGCTGTATTCTCTGGTTTTTCCATTTTGGTTTTGTGCCTGTCTGTATTTTCTAAAAGAAAAAAATGCCATATATAGAGATACGGCACCATCAAGATGGGGCGACTCCTAACGTAAATGAGGTTTACGCGAACGGTGCCCCTTGCGAATCCTGAGTATCTCAACAGTGTTCGAGGCACTCAGGTCAAGTAGCTCTGGCAAAAAGACGAGGACTTGGCCTGGTACGAGGTGACGAGGACGAACATCCATAAAAAAGATTGAGGGAGGGAGAGAGTACAGCCAGCTATAAAAACTCAATTCAATTCAGCAGGTTTTATTGGAACTACAAGACATGTTAAGGGGAGCCAATGCAATACATCTACATTAGCAACATTCCTGTGTTCAAACACCTCCGAATTAATAGCTGACATATTAATGAATAAATAAATATTAAACATAGCAGACTTCATTTTTATCAGTAGTTATCTGTGTTTATCAGGAGAGGCCTACCCTGGTCTTAAGGAGCCACAGGGTCTACAGGTTTTCTGTCACTTGTCTTTCCTCAACACTTGATGGCTTAGATAAAGCATTTGATTACACAGATAACTCACCCCTCACCTGGTTCCTTCAGTCTAAATTGGTCACTGATTTTGAGGTGAGAACAAAGACCATTAGGACCCTGCAGTCTGGGTCGCTATGTGATCTTAACATATTGTGACTGGACAAGGGGGAGAGGTGATTGATGTATGTTTTCTCCTCACACTGCTATATCTACCCCCTCTGAGGTCACATTGACCCCCCTCAGTGTAGCCACCTGACAATCATACAAGCCCATCTGTGCAAGAAGAACGGTCCCGTCACCTATACATGATGCATTTCCCCTCACCAAACAAGTAACAGTAATACGATTGCTGATTAGTCATGTATATTACTTTTTATTACTATCTAACCAAACTGATTATGTAATGATCCTAGAGGAGAATAAACAGAATCTAGAATCTACACTCACCTTCTCCTTAGGCTATTATGAACCCATTGATAACTCTGCAGGCAGTTGAACTCATTTGGTACTGTCGTTACAAGAACCACAGGCCTGGCTCATGAAAAATACAGCATGCAAATATCTGTGAAATGCGTTGATTACATAATAACTAGACTGTCCCTGCATTATATTAAGCCTGATGTGCATGTAGAAATTTTGGTTGTGATGTTTTTGGAGTGCAACCGAAACCGAAGCTGATTTGGGAATTTGACCTCCTTCGCTCGTCTTGTCTGCACTTGTTAAGAGTCTACCCACTGTTTTGCATTGCCTTGTCCTGTCAGCAAACAGCTGACCTGACTGGTCCAATAGAAAAAGGCCATGACTGTGTCATTGTCAGGGTCTGAAATGAGCTATAGCCTGCTTGGTTATGGATGGGTTTATACAAGAGTAAAAAAAAAATGTGGCTAAAAAAAGACATTTACTAAAGGGGAGGTGGGGAAGAAGAGTGGTTTGCAGGAAATGAGATGGTGACAGATGAAAGAGTGATGATGGGTAAAGGAGGGGTTTAGAAACACGTCTTCTTCCAGTATGACAGAGGACAGGAAGTGGGTTTGTGGGCTGAGTGTTAAACAGGAAGGAGACCAGCAGAGCACAGGCACCTAGTTGGTCAAATGCAGCACGCATTTGGTCAATGTACATCAATAGCAGTAACCACAAAAAAGACCAATTTAACCAGACATGACTAATTCTCTTATAATGTTGCACAAGGCTAGCCTTCTTAAAACGTATTCAGGAGCTCCTGTTCTGCACTCAAACTTTAAAAAATGCATGGCACATTGAAGGTGTTCATCAATATGGCCGGATGTGCTTTTGGTCCTTTGACAACAAAAAACTCCAACATTGACCACCTTGAGGCAAGTATCTCAATTCATCCAAACCCACTGCATAGAAAATAACTGAATCAGGTAACTGCTCTATCAGTTTACCTGGCTTGTTAATAGCAGTTTGACACCATCAAATGCGTATGCTATAGTCTTCTTTAACCCTGTAGCCTTTTTTCACTTTTTTTCTACTTCCTCTGTGACACGCTTATTGGCCTGTCCAAACTGCGTCATCCTCAGACAGTGCAGAAGGGCACACGCTACCACATCAGCGAGGTTGGTTTCACAGGTTGTGCAGTTACCGTCGGAGATCTGAATAACATCACAATTCCAGATGGAGCTTCTCTTCTCACTAATGACACACTGCAGACCATAACTATGCTTAGGAGCAGGATTTCCTCTTTCTCTTTGCATTTATCTGAATGCATTAATACAGGGGGGATTTTATTACAAACTTTAAACAGGTTATTCCCATACTCATATTACAATAATGCTATGGCTGAATGAGGTCGAATGTGTAGACAGACCACAAGTGCCTGACCAACCAGACTCACCCCTGCGCAATGAGAGTGAGGTTTAATATATACGGAATAGCAAACTTCATGTATTTTTCCCACAGTGTTTAAGTGCACTATGGGAAAATGCCCACAGACTTAGGAGGAAGTGGCCAGTAACATGGATTTTTCTGATTCCCATGTTGACAAGCTCACCATTTTTTATACCGCAGAAATGTCAACAATCGCATACAGTCATTGAAGCAACACAAAGTCTGGATATGCTGGGTTAATAGCGTGCTGGGACAGGGTGCTAGAGAGCAAAGAGACCGATAAAATCTTAACCGGCTTACCCCCTATCTTTCCCCTGTAATACTGAGCCAGTTGTTGCCTCATTCATTCTGACCATCGGCAGTAGCCTATAATGGAATGGCTTAGAATCCTAAACCCAGTGACAGGATTCACGACCGCACCATAGACACACACTATTACTGCATGAGACACCCGGGAACCCACAACCCATATTTTGAAAGATTTTGTCCATAAATTAAGCAATTTAGAGCAGTTGAGAGACTCTTGAGACAACATCAACTGGACTCTATACTTCAGTAACAGTAGGTTACAAGTAGTACGTTTAACAAGAAATATTTACTGTACCGCACCAAAACCTATTTCAAGTACGCTTGAAACCATGGCAGCTAGGATACGCCTGGGTGTTAGCCCCTCCCTCTTTCAGTACTCCAATAGACAGGATGTGCATGATAGTACACAGGAATCCAGATGACTGAATTTACTAGAGATGAGGTCACATCACATCTGATTACTCATCGCAGAAGCAGAGAGGAAATGCTTGCGGCGCTGATGAAGGCAAGCAACGGGATGCCATTTGTCAACAAGTCAGCAATTATTTCAGCGTTGGTGTCAAGTGTCATATCATAAAGGTGCATGTGGTTGTGTGAGAATGAGCATGAAATGGAGAAATTTAGATATCATTTCGTTCTAGAAAGTGACATCTACGGGTGCAGATTTCATGGCTGATTTCAAATACAGCAAAGCGAACATTTTTGACAAAAATAAAGATAAAGAAAAATGAGATTATGACAGTTCCTGGGTTCTTTATTCAGCCACAACCTGAATCTAAGCCACATTTAAAGACACTATTAATAGAATGTCTAGGACTTTTTAAGCCTCTCTTGGTTTGACTCACTGCCTAGTCTCCACAGAATTGTGCTGTATGAAGTTCTCCTAAAACTGCAGTATTCCCACAGGCAACCTTATAATGCTGCTACCAGCACAAAATTAAACAGATACACCAAAATTCAGCAGAGGCCTACATATTTTAAATGCACTGCTGCAAAACTGTGCATATTATGTGATTCTGTGATTATGTAATATTTATGCTTCATGCCCATGTTGCAATCCAGTCCTGTTGCTCAAATGTGGAGCATCGTTACTCAAAGATGTGATGAAAACATTTTAAGATACACCTTAAAGCAGAGGGAAAAAAATGCACATCTTTACGTGTGGAAGGTCATCACACCCTGGTCCATCTTTACAGCTGCCAATTTTGGTCAATAGTTCCTTCTTTAATGAGAAAAAAACGTCCCCCCCCCCCACCCCCCCCCCCCCCCCTCTCTCTCACACACACATTAGTCGATATCTTCGTTGACACTTCCTGTTATTCGCAAAAACATTTTTGTACATTTCTTTAGAAATTCCCCTATTCCATGGAGAGTTGAGCTAACAGCAGCAGTTCACCGGACACTGTAAATGCACGCGCAACACAGTTATGCCTCTTGATAACGTTTTACAGAACTGTCCCTGCAGCCTAGTTTCTGTATGCTCCCTCTGCCAGTTGTTAGAGCATCTGATAGGAAATACTGTCTTTCGTGAGTTTAACACCATCTTCGCATCTTTATACATTACAATGGTTGTGGCTGTTGAGGGCATACATTAAGCGAATTGCGCATGCATAAACAATTTGCCATTCAGCAACATGAAATAATTAAACTAATAAAAATGTGAAATGTCCCCATTTGACAGTTAAAATGTCACGGATACTTTAATGGGTGTCGTCACTGCACACATAGCACGGCTGTTCCTCATAAAGCTTTGTGCAATATTTCTCCTGCCGCAGTCCTTCTTTCTGAGTGCTCCGATTAACTCACACCAACACAATATATGAAGGCATGCACGGATTTTATATTTATTGTACTAGATATCAGCGATGATCAAAATCATAATAATTGACCTGTAAAGAGATTATGTAAATTACAATTATGTGTGGTTGGGAGACCAACAATCCCCCATACAAGGATAAGTATCGCGTTCTGGATGTTCACAGTTTATGAGAAATGACCCCTTGGAAATACTGATGCAAATTTAATGTAAATTGCACAGATTCAATTGAAATGCATGCGTGAGTGCTCAGATATATACATGTGTGTATTGGCAATTTAGCTAACAGAACTAATTGAACCACAAAACTCTTGATTACCAGAAAGAAATTATAACTGATTGTGCGGGGTATAAATACAGCCCATACATCAAGTCAGGTCTGACAGTACACCTGTTGACGAGGAAGGATGGCTCACCCTGAACGCTGTGGAGATAAACTTTCAACCCAGCGCGAAGCTGCTCATCTTCGACTTTCTCCAGTTGCTTGAAAAGTTTAGTGATGCTGTTCTTCACAGTTTCGTGCCGTTTCACCTCTGCACGGATCGCAGTTGAGTGTACTGACTTAACGCTGTTCATTTTGACAGTTGTGAATTGTATGAGGAAAAAGGACACACGCTACCTATCCGTGCTCTCCATCCCAAGCGGTGTTGTCGACAACATTTAACTAAGCTAGTTTAACCTCCTCACTTGTCCATTAATAAAACTGAACTAAAAGTACGTGTGTAAAAAAACACCATTCTCAAAAACAAACTCTCCATTTAGTTGCATCTCTGTCGCTCGGTCTACTTCCTGATTTTAAATGACTGAGTGTACATGTCTGTTTGCATTTTTCTTTTGTCGACTTCTGACACCTGATGGTAATATCACAGCTAACAAGAAACGTTCAAAAAAACTTTGAGGGACATTCCGCTTAGGTCCCCGTCTGGTTGTGAGATGACGCTACATCTGAGAAAGATCTGACGAAGGTGAAGAAAAACTTTAACTATTAGTTACATTACATGTATCACAACACCCCCATGTAATATTTGTGAATTTCAGCATCAAATAATGGTATATAATTCATAATTCTGCATCATGTAATGGTATCTTAGGTCATTTACGCAGACACGGTCAGTCAATCTTACCTGTTCACACAGAGAATGTGGGTTTTCAGTAAACCAATGTATGTTAGTATGGTATACATTATGCCTATAAATGGCAAATGGAAAAGGACTTACTTGAACACACAAAAGATTTTGATTTCTGAGAAGAATAATTCAATGGCCAAATAATAACTTTTTTTGCTAGAACAAATCCAGAACGTTAGGATGTGTTCCCAGGATGTAAACGTTGTCCAGTTTTCATCATGTCCTCTGCCTCTTGTTTCTTTTAACGTTTGCCTGTGACCTACATAGAACTTGACCGGAATAATGTAACATTCTGAGAATGTTTGAAGAATGTTCATACTTTCGGTCAATCCTCAGTGAGAATCTAACCTATATCTTCTCCGGTGCTCAGGTGTCATTTTGTATTAGCTGAGTGACTGTTTACCGTCCTAAATATCAAAACAGATGCATAGAAACATAAATGGCTTTCAAATGCAATTCCTTTACTTGGGCTAGCATTTCACTCAAAAACCCAATGACGACTGTTCGGGAAAACTCACTGTCAATCTTTTGAAGAGTACTGTTGTATTACAAATATGGTCGTTACTGTTGTTGTTGATTATGATGTTGTTTCTGCAGTTGTTCAGTTGTGTGGAAATGTGTCCCTATGATCAAAGTCATACAGGTCTGACAATAACAGATTGCATATTGGAGAGATTCTGTCTGTGTACACTTTGTCTCTGCATCGTAAGTAATTGTTTTTGTGAGACTATTTGATCTCCACAGGAACTGGTCTGCCAGGCAATGTACAGGCTACTATAAATAATCTTTAACCTTATCCTTCAAAATACTGGTCAAAATATGCCATAATAGGGAATGACAGGACAAAGACAACCTGGGATTGGATTGCATTTATCAGTTTCCACACTTGTCACAACATTCTTAAATGTGCATATGGTACGACAGAAGTAGTGTAGTTTATGTATTTTATTACAGTTTAATATACACTGGTAGGCCACTGTATTATGTACACCTGCCCCTTCATGGCAGTAGTGTGTCCATCTGTGAATGGGCTTTTTCGGCCAGGGATATTCTCCATGCCACAAAGCAATGACTGGCCAGGAACAGCTCCTAAACTATGTATGTGAATTCAGCTTACTGCAGCAGGTTCCCCTGTCACCAGATTTCAATCCCATCATGCATCTGTGGAATGAGATGGAACAACCTATTCAAAGCAGGGATGAACCTCCACCTGATTTACAACAGCCGTGGAAAGAACTGGAGTTGACATTCCTAGGCCTGAATTCCTGTTCTGCACTATCAACATCTTGTTGAATGAATTCAAGCTCTTTTGGGGGCAGAAGCTGGACCACCTCATCATTTTATTGGTTTACCTAATGACGTGACCTCACACTGCATATTTCTTTGTTTTATTTACTCAGCTTCTTCTCTGTTTTGAGTGTGTTAGTGGATTTCTCTAGACACACAGTGTCGTTTTACAAAGCTCAGAAAGGCAAATGAGAATAACCTATTTTAATTTAGTGTCAAAGTGGATGTAGAGAACTTCTGGATGGAGTCCCAAACATATGTGGGACTTGTGGGTTGCCTGGCAACGGAGCCTGAGATTGAATGAAACCATTATGACATCAATACATATCAACAACATGTCCCTTTGATTTAGACATGGTGCCAGTTCTGACAGTTTTGCATGAAAACAGATTATTGCCATATGAAACATACCGTATGAAACTATGTGAAACATACATATCCAGTTTCCTTGAAGATGTTTAAATAACCAATGTTTCAGAAGAGGAAGGACTTCCACACCCACTAAAAACTAAGTATATGTACATTTCCTTTTTCTGTGAGAAGTCTCAAAGCGTCATGATTAAATGTTTGAAAGGGTGTCTGTCATACTTTCACTCCAAGCTGCTTTTCCGGGGTACATTGTTATACTGCTAATAGATTTAGCCTAAAAAGGTATTTGGCCATTCTGTATTTTTTATTCAGACCATCTCTACTAAACTGCATTCCTTGATTACTTTATTTTTCACCACTTGGTTAGAGTAAAATACAAAGAATTGTGTTTCCTAGGTTGTTGTTGCTCATCAGTTTGTATTTGCCCATGGCCCTCGCACAAAGTAAATTTTGCATCATAGTCTGATTGTTGTTTGCTAAGAGAGTCACTAACCCCCCCTGCTGGTGGAGTTAAGAGGGAATGGCTCATCGGCCAGTGTGGGGAAACACATGATCCAGGTTTATATGCATCATGTAACGAGCTTGTCCATGAAACTGGTTGCTGATCTGTGAATAGTCAAAAACTTCCATGGCAACAATAAAATGTGGTGTTCCTCACGGATCTATCTTTGAGCCAATTGTGTTCTCCAACTATACACTACCATATAACCAAGTTATAATTAATCATAACACATGATTATTATTATTATTATCATTATTATTACTATGGTTTTATTTTAATTATGACTCTTTGTGTAAGTATGATTCATGTAGGTCATTTTTCTTCATATTACATATTATACTGCATTTACTATTTTGTTAAACTTTTGTTCTGCCTAGCGTCGGCCAGCAGCAGATGGGTTCCCTAGGTTCTGCTCAAGTTTTCTTCCTGTTTGTCATGAAAAAAAATCATACAGGCATTTGTATTATCACATTTGGAATATTGTGATTCTCTATATTCTTGCTTAAGTCATCAAATTATGGTCTGGCTGAAGGTTGACTGTGGACTCCTTTACAGTTTGGACAGAAGATACAGGGATATTCTGCTTTTTCTTTTATTGTCCCTAGGCTCTGGAACAATCTCCTTATGGGCAGCTGAGTCAAATCTTTTCTTGATTGCATTAACAGTATCTGTATGCTGAAATTGATTGTATTACCTGTGCATGAAAACTGTTTTACTTTAGGATGTTTTATTAATTGTTGGAGTGCCTTCTGAATTTAAAGGTGGTATGTAAGAGAATGAATGAATAAATAACAAGACAGATTTTGTGATCCTTTTTACTGTGAACGGTGAGAGTAAATAATATTACCTAGCCATGTGGTATTGTTAATTAAAGGACCCGCTAACAGCAATTGCATAATTTTTATTGTGTTGATTTATGCAGGATGACGGTCAAAAAAGTTTGCTAAATAAATTCAAATTCCAGTTGAAGATTACAGTGTCTTCAGAATGCCAGAACTGCATATAAAACACGATAGCATTGGTCATGTTCAACAGCCTGCTATATATTGTAGGCTAGTTTACATAATGTTCTTCTCTTTTAGCAGGATCCTGGGTTCCACATTTACACCAAAGCAATGCTGGTAATTTAGTAGGTCGTACACAGGAAAGAACCTGAAAAGACTCATTTGTGTCAAAGGCAACACAAGTAAAACCTGGGTTGACATGCCTTTGTGGGTTGTGGAATTTGAGATCAGGTTTGCATCTCAAGCACAACATAAACACTTGCATGAAAAACATGGTGAAGACACAGACAGACGTCTTTCTGATTTGGGCAGGTGCACTCTCGAAACATTTAAAAGTTTCAGCCAAAGCATGTTTTATGCTTCCTGTTAATGGCAATAAGATATGTCTTTAGGGCATAAAAATGACCAGAGCAGGTTAAAAAACATTTCAAAAGAAAATACGAAATGGTGCTGCAAAAAGGAAAAGCAGTGGAAGAGAGGAACAGCTTGTCCTTCCAAAAACACAACATCTGATCATTTCCAACAAACAGTACACAGAAGGTAATGAAGAAAAATATAATGATCTCACAGTTTACAGAACCTTGGGCTACAGTCCTCATCTTCACACGAGATGACGAATCAACGCACAGCACGCAAATCCATCTATCGATACAAACCTACAGTCATATGAACGTTAGTCACTTCGGATGGCGTAACCCAATCACATGATGTAATGCAAACGCCCTAGGATAACCCATAGCCCTCTACCCCTAATATTCCACCCACAGCCTCTGCCACACGCTCAGCTGCAGAGGAATACTGACACAGTAGCTGTCCAATAACACATATAGATGGGTGGAGTCTTTACGATCTGGGACGTTCCTTATGGGGCGGGATCCATGGCTCAGTATCCAAAGGGATTCAATTTCCATGCGAGGGTGGTACTACTATAACTGGGAAGTTGACGGACGTTCACCGGCTGATTGCTTGGAGGAAATCCGTTGTGAATCCTAGGGGGCTGCAGCGCCTCGTCCGCCTTTACGGACAGTCACGAAGCAGGCTAAATAAAATAATTGCAATTCTTTTTTTTCTGGTCGCGGAAATACATCATTTTCGTTTTGAACATGGTTTGTGGAGGATTTACGTGTTCGAAAAACGCTCTTTGTTCTCTTAACGTGGTCTACATGGTGAGTATCAGACTCTTGTAAACGACAGCTAAAGCTAACAGCTAGCTGACTGATCGATGTGTAGTGCCGGATCAATGTCCACTTTTATAAAGCGCTTCAGATGATATTGACAACATTAGCTAACCGGCTAGTGTCGCTGTTGCTATAGAAGCAGTTACAGACGTAATAGTCAAGCCAGGGAATAACTATTTTACGAGCTAGTACCAATAATCGTCAGATAGCAACGTTCACATGTAGGACTCTGTTCTGTTAGATTTTTATGTCATTTAGGTGCTACAGTTCATTTCCTAATGAACTAAGTTGCAATACATGTGTGGCCACATATTCTATAACAAATAACTTTCTGCGCTTTCGATTTCATTCATGCTAGTTTGTCAGCGCTAGCTACATTGAACATAGTGAGCTAATGTTTTCGTTCATAAACGATCGGGATTGTCTACTTTAACCCTCGTCATTTAATTGTCTAACAAACACCCACGGCAGTGCTGTAATGGCTAACGGGCATACTATTAATATCACACACGATCTGCGAAATGATTACGAAATGGCTAAACAATATAAACAGGCCGCCTGATGACGTCACTTGTGTGCGTTCCGAAGCTTTTTCACGCATGTCTGATAGCAGAGGCTGGTCTCAATGCAAAAATTGTTGAATCAAACGTTTCGTTTATAATCACCTCAGACTCTATCGGGCATATCATCATAGAATTGTTTCTGACTGGCTATAATGTCAATATTTCGGCTTGACTATCAAGAAATACCCCCTTTGATTTGTCATGCCATCTCGTGTTGGTAGCTATTCTAGCTACCTAAAATCAGACTTGAAAACTGACGTTGACTTGTAGAGATGATAGCTTTGCCTCTGATAGCTTTGTCCGTATTTTCATTATTAACGTGGAAACCATAGCTTTGGACCTACACCGTTCTCACAATATCAAAACTAGCAAGCTGGCTTGTCTAAATATTAGTCGACATCACGCATTGTTGAAAAATGAGAAAGTAAAAACGGTAGGTTACCAGGCGTATGTGGCTGTGCTATTCATTCACGTTAATACTTGCGAGAATCTGCTTTTGTCAAGAAGTTCACGAGGGGAGATCACGCCTGCGATTTTGTCATCTGACTGACTCAATTGTTTTCTCATCCCTGTTATTGTCCGACATTTTCCCATCTTGGTCTCACGGTGGTCAGCAGTCATTACAGCCATGTGACACCGTATGATCCGCATACCTCTTGACTACATTGTTCCTTCCTGAAAATTAGAGTTTGCCTTCTCATAAACTTCTCTTATTTGACGTCAGAGCGCCAAAATCAAGAAAACGGACGTGCCATTCTCAAATGGTATCTTAGTTTTTACATCCTCAGTTTGTAAGGGTGACATAAGTGACAGTGAAACCAGCTGGCGAATATTTATAGTGCCATCTATGTGATGACACAGTCGTTTGATGAATCTTTTGTGGGGGAAAATATGTCATTTTGTTGTATCAGCACCGTAGTTAAAAGAGAAGCAGTTCAATTAAATAAATATATTCCACAGAGTTTAATGTTTCTGAATATGATTAGTTTCAGAAGATGTTTTTTTTGAACAGGGAGGTGAAGAAGCCTACCCAGAAACCCCGGACCATTGTCTGCAGGCGTGCACCACTTAAATGGCCCTAGGGAGTGTCAGACTGCATATAGGACAATTTTTATTTTAATCCTTGTCTTGTCCCAAGACATTGTACTTATTTCTAAATGGTGCTGTTTGATTCCTTCACTTTCTCTCATTCTCCCTCAGTTTGTCCCAAAAATGATGGGTATTCACAAAATGGCCATGAAGGTCGTTGCTGGATAACGGCCTCCTAAAACTTTTGCAAGGGATCTTGTGTGTAATTCACTTAAGTGTGTCACCTGTACTTACAGGGAACGTTGAATTTAGTAGGGTTTGTAGAACATGTTGTTTGTGACATTTTCTGTCTTTGTCAGCGTATTTCTCTGTCTTCATGAGTGTCAGGCAGTGTATCTCTCTGTCTGTATATGAGCAAGTCTGTCAGTGTGCCTGTCTGTCTCCCTTCTGAGCGGGTCAGTCAGCGAGTCTCTCTGTCTCTTGTATGAGTGGGTCAGTCAGTGTGCCTTTCTGTCCTGTATGAGCATGTCAGTCAATGTGCCTCTCTGTCTCTTCAGCTGGTCGGCCTGCTGCTCATCGGCGTGGCGGCCTGGGGCAAGGGCTTCGGCATCGTCTCCAGCATCCACATCATCGGCGGGGTGATCGCCGTGGGCGTCTTCCTGCTCCTCATCGCCATTGTGGGGCTCATCGGAGCGCTCAACCATCACCAAGTCATGCTCTTCTTCGTATCCTTACTCATCGTATGTGTTGCTGTGGGAACACTGGCTTACACTGGTGTAGAGTGAACATACTGGGGATTGCACCTCCCCCTTTCTGGTCAATGGCAGCTTTGTTTTTGCCTTCTGTTCCTAAAAGTAGTTGTTCGTAGAATGGATGTGCGGCTGATGTTGAACGGCTAAACTGTGTAGACCTTCTGTTGCACATTTTCATTTCCGTGCTCATTTCATTGGTTTGCCGTTTCCTTAACTGCTCCTTTTTTTCCCCAGTACATGGTCATTCTTTTCCTGGTTTTCCTCTTCCAGTTTGGAGTGTCATGCTCCTGTCTGGCTATGAACCGTGGGCAACAGGTAAGCGTCTTTCCCCCATCCGTCCTTCTCATTTTCATTTGGCTTAAACGAGCTTCATCGGTATGGTAGTCAATGGGATTGTGTTTACAGAGTGATTTAAAACCTTACTGACAGGCTACAGATGTTGCTTGGGTTAATTTAAGATTGTAGCATTTGTCAGTGTGATTCTTTACTGTGCAAGTGCACTGGTCAGATTAGCTAACTAGCATTAGATGTGGTATTATTAATATTAGTAGTATTACTGTGTACTACAACTACACCTTAATAGCCTTACCTTTAAACCAGTCATTGGTCTCCAGCTACTCTCATTCAGTTTGTTAGACTAACAAGCAAATCCTTTGAGCAATCAGTGGGATAATATGTATTCTATATTTATCATGTAATAATCATCATCAATGCAAAAATGGGAACATTAAACAAAACAATGATTTATAGATAATTGAAGTTGGAAATGAATCTCTCCAACACTAATTCATGTGAGGGGAAAGAAGAGTTTTGAACGGCATAAAAGAAAGAAGTAAACAAACAACAACGGTACTTGCGTAATCCTGCAGCCTAAATATACACATGCTATTTCCGTTTGCCATTTCAGGTTGGGGTTTGCAACGTTTTTGTTTTTGAGAGAAAGATGAATCGTATTGACTTTTTTCTCATTTATCAGATACTGTTGTATTTATGTGTGTCTGTGTAAGCTGACACTTTGACCTGCATGATTGCGGGTCACTCTGCCCTGATACTCAGGGTTAGATTCCAGACTGAGAGACATGTCATTGGATCAATGGCTGCTTCACCTACCTAAACGTTCAACCTGGGAGGCCTGGTTTTACTTATTTTTGTAGTTTTTAACTTTTAATTTCTGGAAGACCAGATAGTAAAGTTTGCTGAGCAGCCTCATCCACATGTTGATCCCTGCAAGACAGGGGCTCAAATCCCCCATCCCCCCACATCCAAATATAGAAAATACATAAGGGGAGTGGCTTGGCCACCCTCCCTTTTTTAAAAAAAAACAAAAAAACGTTAAGTTCTCTAAAATGGCATTGGTTTTCTGTTGGGGTAGTTGACATTTCCATGTTGCAGATGCTCTTATCTAGAGCGACTTGGAACAGTGTACAGTTTTGCACAATATCCATGTACACAGTAGACTGTGTTAGTGAGTTTACTGAAGTACCTTTGCTCAAAAGTACAAGCCAGTGCCCTTAGTAGATGCTGACCCTACAAGTTCTGTGATGCGAAACCAGATTCTTGGCCCTTACACTACATTTCTCTCTCCATCCCTCCCTCTATAGGAGACCCTGTTGAACACTACGTGGAACATGATGAGCAACGACACTAGGCTAAGCCTGGAAAAACAGCTGGACTGCTGCGGCCTGCTCAACACCACTGCCAGCGAGGCCCAGTTCAAAACAGACTACACCCTCTGTGCAGCGGTAAGCCTTTCAGACTACTGTTATCACTATTATTAATATATCTCACTGTTATCATGGCAGAATTATTAACAAGAATAGTAATTATAGTCAGGGCTGGAATTAGGAAAAAAAAATACTTTGAGATCAGGGATTGGATGAGATGGAGGGTGGGGAGAATGGAGGGAATATTTTGCTGTGTTTTACATGCAGTGTTGTGGCCGGAGCTAGCAGGCAAAAATAACAGGCAGTTTTAAGTCTTTCAATAGGCTTCATGGTGTTTTAAAAGACACTTGTACTACTTTAAGGTGAGTGTTCGTATAAGGGGTACTTCAGTCGCACAGGTTTTGGAGCTGCTAGATAAACATCAGTCTTGAAGGGAGGCCAACTTAATCTAGATTGTTTGATGTATTTCATCATAACAAACCAAGCGGACAAAAAAAGGAAAATTAGTTGTTCCTGGTTCAGAATTCCTCATGACTTTGGAAGAGGGTATCAGCAATGATATTGTCTTTACCCCAAGCATCCTTGATATACAGGATGTAATCATAGAGAAAGACACTTCAAGGCGTCATCCTCCAGTTCTTGTTTTTGTGACATTAAGAAAAACCGCGGGGGTTGCGGTCAGTGAATTGAAATGGAGAGCTGTTTCCACATACAGTTGGAAATGGTGTAAAGCAAGGACATGGGCCAGAGTCGTCTCCTCACTGGTTCCTCTTCGCGGTTTCTTCCTCCTTCTGGTTTCCTCCTTTCGTGTGGCGGAGTAATAGTAATACACTGCATGATCGACCCCCCCCAAGTGGTCTTCCTGTTAGAAGAGAGCTCAAGCTCCAATAGATCTAGCAGCCGCAAGAAGTTTCCAAATATGGATACAAAGACTGCAGGTGCCTATCTCATAAAAACCTTTTTTGACCAATCAGATTTGATCTTGGGACTGGGATGAAGGTACTGCTGCTACAGAAAAGTTCTAAGGGAACGTCTGAAACCTCCCATAATGCACGTAGAAAACGCATCAGGCCCTATTTGGACTGAAGTATAGGAATCAGACAAATGGCTTCCAGCTTGGCTTTTAAGGGAGTACGTCACCATGGCCCACCTCTTCGCCTTGATCGTACCCTTTTCCAAATACACCGTGTTCCAAATTATTACGCACATGCCATTTTTTTTTTCCTAAACAGTCAATACGATTAAGGATTTTTAAAATCCTCAACAATTATATTATTTTATAATGTGAATGATAATTACAAGAAAAACTACTGATGGGGACAACAGCTTTTCTAATATTTTGAAAGGAACTCAAAATTCATTGTAATTCATTGTAGAAATATGTTGTACATATTGATGACATGGTCATATATTTCATTAGGCACGATTCTGCTTTTTGTGCCATGGCAAGAAATGATTGGTTAGGAACTCCACATATTTTAGGGAGGTCATTTTGACACCCTCAGGGACCCTAAATGGACCTATTATCTCACTTCCCAATATTCCAGCCCAAAACACACAAATCTTTTCATATTTCGATGATCTCTCTTCAGTTTTCGCAAAAATCTATTGTTTTCATGCCTTTTGCAAGACATTGCACTATTTCACGCTTTTTATCTTCAGAGAGGTCTTTCTTCCTCCCCATACAGCATGAGAACTGTGACCTGCTTGATAATGAGGAAAAACCTCTTTAAGTAGGGTTCCCTTTAATTAAGATTATCTGGTAAACTAATTAACAACTCTGTCTGAGATTGATAGCGGTTATCTAGAAAGATTGGAGAAATAAAATAAGCAAACACTTTAATTGAAAAACTAAATGTTTATGTAACTGAAATCCTACTGATATGTCTTTTCCATAATAATTTGGAACACAGTGTATATTATTTTTAAAGTAACTTTTTAAATATTTAATTGTTAATTTAATAGCTTGTATCAATCTGTCAAAGAGAAGTCTGTATTGGAAGTCTGAACACCTGTGTTTCCCCTGCTGGTCCAAAAAGTCACTAGATTTGTCACTTATTCAAACTCAGAACTGTAAGAGGGTCTGAAAAGTCTCCAAATATAGCGACAAAGTTGCCAGGTTTGAAAAACTGTGAATGAACATGTTCGAAATGGCAGTTTCCCACTTTCACATTTGGCCAGTCACTGAATGACGTGAAAGTTGAATTTGCCTGCTCTGTTTTGCTCCAGTCAGAACAAGTTGTGTGCCCAGACCATCAGAAAAACAACACATGGTGACCAACAAAGCAAACTAGCAAACACCCATGTTGTTTTCCTGTGGTGCAAAGCGTCCTCCTTCAGTGTTAATCCAGCTTTACTTCCACCCCCAGTCCTATCTCTGATTATAATCATAATCATAATCGTAATAATACAACAGTGGTTTGCTACATAAGCTGTGCTTTTAATAAAACAAATGAATTTCTACATTTCCGGTTTTAATTGCGATTAAGCGTTTATATCATAAATGGAGCACTTGCCGTCATGCTGGAAAGTTATACTTGTCAACTGGAAGACAGAAGGCCATAACTGAACGTTCATTTTTGGAAAGGACCATAGCATCTAATCTAAGTCCACCCGCTGCCCAGTGTATGTATTGCAATGCCTAGTGATGGCAGTGTGAGATTTCATTGATCCAAAAAGGGGTGGAGCTACCATATGGTATCTGCGACTGAACAATTTTGACCAATGACTGCATCGGCTGTAGAAAGAAAAGCATCTTTGATTGGTTCATGCAAGTCAATGATTAACCCATGCATGTAGCTCTACCCTATCAAAAACTTTAGTTCAGTCATCACTAGCCTGTCAGAATGTTTTTTTTTTTTTTGAGAGCCTTGGATTTCCCACTTTACTGATGAGGCCCTTTGTGTCCCCCCTGACCCGCCCCCCCCCCCTCCCCCCACACTCTCTCTCACCTATAGCCGTGTAAATCCAAAAAGTGCTACACCTGCGGGGAAAAGATGCTCCAGCACTCCGCCGAGGTGCTGAAGATCCTGGGAGGCGTCGGCCTCTTCTTCAGCTTCACAGAGGTGAGCCCCGCCCCCCAAGGTCAAGCCTGACCCCGCCCCCACCTGCACAGATCTCTGTTTTTCTTTTATCGTGTACAGAAAGGATGGTTGCCATGGCATTAACACTCGTGCTCTTCCTTTCAGATCTTGGGTGTGTGGCTGGCTGTGCGATACAGAAACCAGAAGGACCCCAGAGCCAATCCCAGTGCTTTTCTTTAGTGGGAATATAGCTAGTATAGAGAGGAAATACACACACACACACACACACATATGTTCACCCACAGTGTTGCCAACTTGGCAATTTTTTACGCAACATAGACACACACACAAACGCAACACCCAACCAAGAAATGCACAACTATAGGACAGGCAGCCCATTAACATGCACACACATTCACACTGATGTGGTCGCATTAAAACACATGCACAAACTCTTTTGCACATAGAAAAACGCCAACACGCGACAACAGACGTTCGGCCCACAGCTAATCTTGGTCGTTTTGTACTTTGCCCGACGCCGTATGGGTGATCCATGTATGTACGAATGCGTGTATGTGTGTTTACCCGCAGCGTATGTAATCTATCGTACCCATGCATTTGTAAATAT
This sequence comes from Albula glossodonta, assembly GCA_019788955.1. Lineage (NCBI taxonomy): Eukaryota > Metazoa > Chordata > Actinopteri > Albuliformes > Albulidae > Albula > Albula glossodonta. The sequence goes on along the minus strand of JAFBMS010000004.1, from coordinate 26,400,809 downwards.
ACTCATGTGGTTCTGAGGTCGGCCTTCGCGAGTGAAGTAGTAAAAACACGCCCACACAGCTACGTCCACAGAGGCTGCCTGTACAGCACTTCCAGATGCATTATCTAACACTCGCGTATGATTGGATGGTTGTCTGCATTCCTGCCATTCTGAACACTACCACTGGCCAGCTTCGCTAATGCCCTCTTCCCTGACAGTTATGCCATCCTTGACGTGAGTGACACGATGTGTAGTACAGCCAAACAGGTTTTTTTTTTGGGGGGGGGGGATATAAAAGGATTCAAGGTGCCAGAGACATGGTACAATCCCATCATGCCACACTCCTCCTCCAGCTCCAAGAGGTCGCAGTTGTGCTTCTTTATGTTTTCATTGTGCCAGGATGAGTGTAGCCTGTAACATTTGCATTCATACTACAGGACAAGAAGTACTTTTGACATCAAGGCCAAAAAAATGATGGGTTTGAATGCTTCCTTCCTTTTGTGTTTTTGCACAAGATTGGGGACAGTCGTTTTGATACAAGAATTATTGAAATGTGGCCAAATCTGAAGAATATGAAATATGGTTGCTGTGGATATTTTATTTTCCAACAGAGAAGGGGGGAAGGAAGACTGAAAAAGGTGGAGCTGGGAGTGGTTATCCCCTCTTTTTTCCTCTCTCTCTGTCTTTCTTGGTTCAGTGGCTCACCGAGCCCTGTGATTGGTTCATAGCCCACAGAGGAAGTGTGGAACTCGTGTGTTTCCTCTTTCCATGTGTCTGTGGCCTGACACAGCCTGGGAGAAGCTGTTTGCGGTGGACTCCGACATGCCCAGCATGATATTTCATTGCACTTTGCTTGCTCCCACTGTCTGAAGGGACTTCATATGGATTTCTAATTGGGTAACAGAGGGGGGAAAAAAACAAGTTAAGCCAATGTATCCAATCTGAAGAACCTACACAGTTCAACAGAATCTGATTAGACTACATTTCACAAGGAAATATACAAAAATTGGCTCCTACAAGTTACTATGATGTAAATTGCTATCAAATTTAAATTAAATGAGCCCTTACGCTCATCAGACAGGTTAGTAAGTGATTAAGACACTGAACTGGTTAGCGTTCATTACATATATAAGGTAATGTTTTTATCGTAATCTGAGAGAGGAGGAGGCAAGAGGTCCATGATGTCTTTCCTGTGCTTGAAAAGACACTATCCTGTTATAACCCAACTTAACCTTCTTGGTTTTTATCTTGTTTCCATTTTGCTGCAGTTATAAGAACGCTAGTTCTTTTCCTTGGCGTTGCGTTAATTTTGTAAACCGATTAAATGCTTTACTGGTCCTTCACCTGAGACACTGATATCGAGACAGTAGAAGTTTAGCTGTTCTGCAGCCCTCTGTGAATTTATTTCCCTCTATCTTAAAACATTACAATATCATAGTTTTAATAACTATTCTCCCTGTCCACAAACAAGGGCTGCATTGTTCCGATGTCACTTCATAACTGGAGTTGAAAATTATTTGAACAAATACATTTCCCTTTTGGTGCTCATCAAATTTTTTTCTCGGTTTCTACATTTCCAAGACCGCAGGAATAACTCCATCAATGTGCTTTTTTAAAATGAAGTGATTTTACAGTAATTACGATATGAGCTTGGAGTGTCTTTGAACTGGATGTGCGGGAACTTGGCCTTGAATCGGTATGCCAAAAACAGAAAATATTTGTAGACAGGAAGTGGGGTTCTCAACTCCAGCAGCATCAGATAGCACTGAAAGCCATGATGGGAAATGTAGTGTTGGATTGGTTCAGTTAGATCCTAGAATTAATTCTTGATACACTAGCTATATTTTATTTTATTAATATTGTTGTTGTTTTGCCAAACGTAGAATTGGAGTGTTAAGTTCTTATCAATAACACCAGTGTTTTTTTGTTTTTTAATGGTACCTCAGTTTTTTTTAATTTATGTAGGTATTACAAAAATTGTTTTCTTCGTTTGAATGCTGGCAATGCCAATTTGTAAAAAAAAAAAAAAAAACAGCTCTGGTACAGATGCAAGAAGCTGTTGACATGGATAGCACTTGGGTTGGTAAGCACTCGTTTATTTAATACATACCTTAAATCCCAGTGCCAGTAAAGAAAAATGTGTGTATGTACAGTAAAGTATGTGACAAGTAGGTTTCTTCAATGTTTATGTTTTAGTCTTTCAGGAGATAGTTGACTTTCTATGGATTCTGTATCATCTAGATATTTCATAAAACATCAAATTTTGTTTTTGTTATTGTGACAACGATCATTTTTGTTTGCAACAAGGGGGCAAGTTAAATGTAGGGCTACATGCAACAGTACCACTGTACTTCCACTAGACCATGGTCTCCGTTAGCATAATGCTAAATCTGCTAATGGTTGCTGGTGGGCCATTGTGATTGTTTGCTTCTATACACCGTTTGTTGCCTGTGTCCCAGGTGGAGACGAGGCCTCAGCCGTCATCCACACACTCAGCTAATGTGCAGGGGCGGCTTATGAGATAAATTAGGGTTGTATTCATATTGGGAGTACAGGAATACAAAACCTGACAAATGGAGCACAACCGCAGTTTGTCATCCAGTGCATGGGACTTGCAAGTGTAATTTGTCAAGCTCTGGACTCCATCTCCCATCAGCCCATTCTTCTAATAATGATCCATCACCCTTTTCCAATCGAATGGATCTCTGTCTTGAATCTGTGCTTCAGCACCTTTAGCTGAGCACACACAGCTTCTTTTTAAAAGGGGGACCTCAGAGATAATTGTGCCATTTATTAGATTTGTGACGTTTGAGTTTTAGATGGAGTAGGAGCTGGAGTGTGATTGGCTAATACCCTTTGTTGAGACTCTGACTCCATTTCTTCCTCCTGTCCCTCCGTGCCATCACCTCGTGCAGTTGCCTTCGTTGAACTTGTTTCTGAACACACTGTGTACTTGTTTTTCCTGCTGAACTGAATTTTTCCTATTAAATATTTCAATCCAAAAAATTAAGAGTCGTAGTTCCCTTCTTTGCGGCTTTTTTTCTTCTCCAAAGCCAGAAACATTTCACAAATTTAAAAATAGCCAGGTTGTGCGTAAGGTCACTCACCACTGTGACCATCAAACATCTACACAAGCACCACTGGAACAGACAAATGTACACTTCTCCAGTGGAAGTGTGTAAATCTACAATGACACTGATTTCAGTGTTCCCTGACTCACAGCTGTAGTAATGTACTTCAGCCACATGTCGTCTCCTCCTCTCCTCCATGCCCGGAAACTTATCTGTCCTTCCTCCCTCCATTGTTCCAAAAAGGTAGGAGATGAGATTTTGCCTCCTCCACACGAAGGATACATCAATGTATCCTACCATGGGAGTCTTTCCACATTTCTGGGTGACACTGTGCTCATGACCAGTCAAATTAAAAACCATGCCACCGAATATTTTGATTGGCTTAGGTATTCTCAATCAGCCGAAGTTACACAACTTCATCAATAGCCGAGGTCGACTTTGGTGACGGGCTAATTGGATTAGCTGTTCCAATTTTCTCCTTCGTTTCCTCCCCTCCTTTCCTCCACATACTTCCAGGGTAAGAGATGAGTGGAGGAGATGAGGAAATAGTATTGGAACACACAGCAGGACTCAAAGGATGCTTCAGTTACTTCCTGAAACCCTTCAACTTTATCCGTCATTGTAAAACCTCTAAAACCATGGTTACATTGGCTTTTAACATAGGGTTTAGAGAGAGACTTCAAGGAATGTGGGTCAAAATTCTCAAGTCACTTCTGAAGGATATATTGCCCCAACTGGGTAAAAGTTATACGTTCTTCATCATTCGCTTGGTTACATTTGTTCTTAACTAAGGTTGTAAGAGACTACAAACAGTCTCAATGGGGTTTATAAAAGGAAAGGGGAATGATAAATTTACCCAAGTCAAATTATAGCCTTCACTGTTGAACCTTGTAAATATAGACTGACCAACTGAAGGGAAATGTTCATCAACTTCGCCTTCATTGTGCCATAGCAGCATAGAAATGGGACCCTCTCCTTATGGCGAGACTTGCTTAATCGGCCAAGAAATAATACCATAGTTTAAAGGCAATCCAATACATTTTTCCTTCATTTGTTCTCATTTTTATGTCCTATTTTATTCATCTACCAGTATAAGGTTTTAAACACTGTATTTTAGTCAGAGAGGCATTGGTATTTATTGTTAGGACTGGTCACTCCCAGATGATGTGTGCATATTCAGTAAACTTGGCAGTTAAAATACAACAAGGCAACCCTTTTGGAACGATCATTCCTTACACAGCATGTGCTGATAGATAAGCAGCATTTAATATCCATGGTGTTATCAATACATTTACTGTAACAGTAAGGGTGTACCAATATCCATGTTTTGGTTAGCAAAGTGAGACACACGCAGCAGCAAGTGAAGGAATACTTCCAGAGTTATGACCGGAACGAAATGCAGGAATTCGGCCAGGACTAACGGTCCATGCCAAAAAAAAAAAAAAAAAAAAAGAATGCATTCGGCTCGATCTCCCTCTGACAAAGACGTTAGTGTGTGCAGCCTTCCCCACTTAACTGACTGAGCCATTGAAATGTTTTAAATATTTCCAAAAACCAAAAGAAAAAAAAAGGACCCAGTTAATGCCACTTTGCCATTGTTCTCACCGATATTTCATAAAAATATAAAATACATAATTAAAAGTCAACTATGGGCCGTTAGTGAAACCCAGAAGCCTGTTGACTTGGGATCTCTTCCCTCTTCCCAAAACGCATTGGTCCCAAACTCCCAGGTATTTTCCCGTTTTTTTTTCCTCTTCCCAGCAGCCATCCGTATCGCTCTCGCCATCCCGCCATCCCCCCTCTCCCCCCCAGAACACTTTCCAAAACAAAAACGTTCCCTTGCTTCTTATAATGCAGCACATTACGATGGAGAGCCTTTGTATCATGAGTCCAACAGGATTTTGCTGAAGAAAAAAAATTTTTAAAAATGGTCATAGAAAGGATGGAATGCGTGCGCCGAATCCACCAATCACTTGGTGTTTGGGTAGCGGCTACCCTTTTGACCCCCCCACCCCCTTTCCCGTTAAAGATCACAAGACCTTTTTCTTGTCATCCACCCCTCAACTGACTTGCTTATCCAATCCACTGTTTGGACTCGCCCACCTCCTCCACCACCCACCCCCCCCCCCCCCCCCCCCCCCACCCTGCCCAACCCCTCACCCTCCCGCAACATGATGGCCAATCTCGGTCTCGTATCACCCCTCCCTCTTCAACCCTCTTGAAAGTATGCGTGGTCCAAAGCGCTCAGGGCCGAGATTCTTCGTTGGGGGTCAAAGGTCAACATTTCCTGTAGGAGTGGGGAAAAAAAGATTCATTTAAAAACTGTTACAGACAAGACTGTGGGTGAATGAATTTCAATATCTTACTTTTCTCCATCTATAATTAACCTGATACACCTTCAGCGGCATTTGCCAAAAACAGTCAAAGGTCAGAAATAAGAGGGATCTAGTTACAAGTCCTTTCAAAACAGTTTGTTTTCACCTCCAAAATGTCCTTTTCTCTCATTTACTTAAACTTACAAATAAAATAAATGCACAGTAAGTAATAATATGAATACAACATCAGTACTGAAGCAAACATGAAAATATCAAGTGCTGCCAATTGCACAAATACGGTAAAAACTGGAGAAAAGGCAGTCGAGACAAACGTTTAAAAAACCATGAGGTGCAGAATATAAAAGTCCATTATCCTGTGCCCGTAGCGCAAAGCTTCTGCTTCATTGTAGACTTCCTCAAACTCCCCACTAGCCAATCAGCTGTCTTCTTACCAGCAGCAAGTCCGCCCCCTCGTGGCTGATCTCAGGAACAAACTCTGTGATTGGACGGTGGCTGAGCGGACTGAAGTTGCGCTGTAACAGAGTGACACCGCTGGGCCAGTCCTCTTCTGCAGGTAGGCCGATCACCCTGCGGAACAACCAGGGAAAAACAGCGGTTAGGATCTGTGGGCAGACTAACCGGCCTTGAGTAATCAGTAAGCGACCACAGTTTCAAATCCACTCACTCGAAAATCTTCCCCAGTTGGTCCATTTCAGACTCACCACAGAACAATGGCCTGGTAGAAAGAAAAATCAAAGTGGAGAGAAATACCTTAAACAAAGCTATAAAAGATGGTCAACCACATACACACATACCGTAAACACATAACTCACTAATGTCCTCACAATTTTATCAGGTATGAATAATCAAAACCTTTCCCCCTGATCTTTAGTAGAAGGATTCAAGTCCTACATTGCCTGAAATAAAATCTATGCTATAGTAACCTATTCAAAGCAGGCATCTGCACTTGGCCAGCATTCAAAACTCTGGAGTGACTCGCTCTATCACTCTATCCATTGTTTTTTCCCCAAAGATGTCAAACGAGATGCAGAGAATGTGCTAAAAAAAAGTAATCTGAGAACTGACTGAGGCAACAAATGAGAAAGTATAAAATCGGATATTCACTCGACTGCTCACTCACTGTCTGGCACAACTTGAGCATTATAAAATTAAACGTTAACCGGTTAGATGTCAACTATGGACAGCTAGCAACAAAAACAAGAACACAAAACATTACCACAAATGGTTTTGATTAACCCCCTGGTTTGTCAACTTTGACCTGCGGATGACGGATGCCCAAAACAAGCTATTAAAGATTCCCAGCAAAGAAATGGCTTTGATGAGCTAATCGTTACCTGATTTAATACAAATACCATAGAGTTCTCGGACCTCCAGATGCCACTGTTAAGAGTGCGTGCAGGGCTGGGTTTTAAACAAAACAGCGTCTTGCTGCACAGCAGCAGATGTCATTTGCCGTCCAAGCCTCTGAGATTATAGGAACCTGGGCTGTGTCCCTCTCTTGGACTGCCCGTTGTGGCAGTTGGTGTTGAGAGAGATTGATAAGCATTCTCCTTGAGATCCTCTTTTTTATCGACAAACCACAGACAAAGGAGGGCTGTGATACTTTATACGTCCACCAGGGGGTAGCAGAGGGCTGGGTATGAGAACCAGTACTGGGAACCAACTGTCAGTGTTTAGGTAGAATATGGTAATGGTATTCTTAAAGGAATGACACACTAGTCAGTAGGGACTTTAATGGGGGGAGGAGGTGGGGGTCTTACAGCAGGCATGAGTAGGGCACTACTTTTAGTCTCTGCTGAAAACCACACCAAAACATTCTTGGGCTCTGGGCTCTTACTTGCGTCGGAACATCTCAGCGAAGATGCATCCGGTGCTCCATATGTCCACCGGGGTGGCGTAGGACGACTGCAGAAGAACCTCCGGGGCACGGTACCACAGAGTGACCACCTGAGGAGGTTACAGGTAACTCATGTAGCATGTGTGTGCATTAACAACATGCATGTCCCCAAGCGGACTTGAAAGAAGATTGAGGTGCCACGTGTTTCATTATGTGTATGATTAATGTATGTTAGTACTATTTAAATCAATCACTCCTGATGGTCGGCTATATCCCATGTGGCAAAGCATGCTGATCCAACAGCAAATGAACTCCAAACCTGGCAAAACGCTTTGTAGGTGTGACATGTTTTGGAACCGTCATGTCAGACATGCTGCATGCATGCACTGACAAGAATGAAAATAAATGCCTTTTGTCTAAATACTCCAGAACAGTCAGTTCTTCTATTATTGTCTTGAGCTTCTTCGGTAATGTAAATAGCTTCCGTGTGTGTGTGTCTGAGAGATTTCTACGGTACATGCACGTGTGTAAATATGCGTATGCATGTATGAACAGTATGTGTGCTTGCTCTGTATTTACCACGGGGGTGAGGGCCATGTGGCAGCTGTAGATTCGCGCCAGCCCGAAGTCGGCCAGCTTGACCTGGCCCCGGCTCGTCACCAGGATGTTCTCCGGCTTCAAGTCGCGGTGGACAATGCAGTTGGAGTGAAGGAAGGCCAGTCCGCACAGCAGCTGTCGCATCAGGTCCTGCCATCAAAAACGGCGGCCATTTTATCACCACTACTAGCTGTTCTATTACTACTTCAAATCCATATTTTATTTCAACTGCACCCTTTCAAAATATCCAACAAAAAGCCTGGACCTGTGTAGAAACCAAAGTCTGCTGTACATGAGCTTGCATCGGAATGTTCCTCATTTACCAATTTAATGCATTCTTGTGACCTCTCTCTACTGATTTTAAGTGACATGTGACCTGATTTGAACTAGGCAGGGTCAACGGAACGGGCCTAGACAGTGTGATCTTGTATTGAATCAAGGTTGCTAACGTGCTAATCTTCAAATGTATACCATCCGACATTATCTCTTCTCTGTTTGCTAATATGTAATTGTATACTCCACAAGGAGCCACCCTTCTAAAGCCTTTGTCTCTCCATGGTCTCTGATTTGGAAAAGTGAAGTGGAAACAGAAGCGGTGTGCTGTTGTGTTGCCATATGCATCCTTACCTGGATCTGGCTGGCAGGTAGGCCGGGAGCAGGTGCCTTTTCAAGGTAAGTCTTGAGGTCCTGGTCCACGTGCTCAAACACAAGGGTCACCTTGGTCTCCTGGTCGGTCCGTAGGGTGGCACAGACGTCCATCAGCCTGGGCACAGATACAGCAGACAAGTGAGGGTCAGTGATACGCCATGGGACCACTACCGGGTGAGCCATGAAACGTACAGCGCAGAACGCACATAATCATTCATGTGTAGCATATTTTGGCAGAGGAATGACTATATGAGTAACCACAGATAGCTGGAAAGATATTTTCATGTTGCTTGTGTTAATGTCTCTATTTGCTTTGCCTTCCCATGTAACTAGCGGAACACATTCCTGTCCAAACCACAAATTTCAAGCGACCAAACTGGAATTGTGAGTTCAGACAAGCTACTTTTTGGCGATCGTTCTATTCCATTCCTACACAACCTATTATTATTCTTTGCATAGAGTGATGCAATGAATTAAGTCAACTGCTGAAGACATGAAAAATCCAATTTGACCATTCAGACAGAAGTCCTAGGGGTATCGGAATTCAAGTCACCCCTGAATGTGGTTGAAATCACTTTTGAATAGATCTCATTCAATGTGGTTTTCACCTTTTCATTCTTTTGGAAAAGCTCAAGCTGGAATATGATAAGAGCCCCTTCAAACTGCCATTGTGAACTATCAATGAGTGTGTTGTCCGTGTGTGACTGTGACCAAGGATAACCGTGTGATTGGGTGGGGCGGCGTCTCACTTGACGACGTTGGGATGGTCGAACTGCTCCAGCCTCTTCAGCAGGGCCACCTCCCGGACCGTGGAGAGGGGGAGGCCGTCCTGGTCAGTCTGGACGCGCACGCTCTTCAGTGCCACGAACTGGCCGCTCTGCCTGTCACGGGCCTTGTACACGGTGCCGTAAGCCCCTCCCCCGATCTCCGCCACGGGCTCGTACTGTACCCCGGAATCCTGAGCCATGGCCAGCCTGAGAAAGCAAAAATGTCAGGCTGTATCTACGCCACATCTCATCCTTGTACCATGTTCATGTTTACAAGCTAACCGTCTACTCTACTTTACTGATAAACACCCTGGCCTGGATCCAATCTAACACAATTAGCATGTTTATGGCCATATGCAATTCAATTAAAACAGTTTCAAACTGTGCAACTTAACTCGTCTTAAATATTTTCTACTTTCCACAAAGCAAAGTGATCATTTCCTTTGCAATACATTTCCTTTAATTTGAAAATATAACAGCAAATACCCGTACAAAGTCTAAAGTCCATTTTAATTGAACTCCATATAGCTTTAGAGAGACTATGTTTATGTGACCTGCCCTCTGTCGGTCTATTCATTCATTTTATTGATATGACAAAGATAATATAACAATAGAATCGTTGTATACATGCAAGGTTACAGAACGTGGTTATATAACAAATAAGTGGTTGTGCATTGGCTCCTTCAGGTGGCTGAGGGAGTCAGAGCACATGTTCGTGGTGTGGCAGGGCTCGCCATTATCAGCCACGGCTGGAGGTATGGACTGGCAAGGCAACAACTGGCTCAGCCTCAGCGGGGAAAGATAGGGGGTAAGCTGCTTAAAAGCGCTCCGTCTCATCGCTCTCCAACAGACAATCAGGCACGAGGATGTACTTTGCGCCCCTAAGACAGTACCGGTGACACAATTGGTGGTGTTTAAAAAAAAAAAAAAAAAGTTCAACTACCCAGGGACACTTTCCACGTGTATCTGAGGAGTCACATGCGCCCACTTCCTCCTGAGGAAGGGGGAAGGACGCTCGGTGGTGCCCGACAGTGAACTATGGTCCAGTTTTGGCTGGGGGGGGGGGGGGTTGTCATCTGGCAGAGGAGACACTTCTTTTCCTAATATGATTCAAGTTTATGTTCAACCTTAAATTAGGTTATGATGTAAATACAGCGTGCTTGCATCTTGCATGTCTCCAGTATTTCCTTATGTTTCGGTCCAGTGAAAAGGAAATGCATCTCTGCTCAAGACAACCTGCAATTCACATTATCTGCACGACAGCTAGTCTCTGGGAGCACACTTTCTCTCGCGCTCCCACACACACACTTCTCTCTTCCTGTCTCTCCCCCGGTCGGCTCGGAACATCAGTGAATTCCAGAGGAGAAGCTGGACTGGGGGCGGCTGGGGAATCTTAGCTGATATCCAGCTAGACAAGAATTCAGTCGACAAAACATTCCTGAGGTGAACTACGGGACCACAGACACCCTGCACTTTGCAAAAATAAACTGAAGGGGAAAATGGGTGGGAATGTATCGCTTTATTTTACAGCAGTATCCCAATTCATTTCTACAGCAGGACCCAGGTGAAACAGTGCGCACAAAAGAGCTTTACCACAACAGGGATATGGGGGCTTAACCTTTTCAGCTATTTGTTCGGCAGCTTTGACTTTCTGACCAAAGAATCTTCACGAAAAATGTCACTTTTCTATTTTATGAGGGACCTTCTAAAGAAAAACGGATCAATGGCCACAATTAACCTCCATGGCCAGAACTAGCCGTTTCTCACAACTGTGACAAGGCACCGGCGTCTACTGCCAACAAAGACATTCACTTCTTTGACTGGAAGGTCGAGGGTATTGTATCTGAGTGAAGCAAGCTATGCCACCCCGTTTACCTGCATGAAACTCACACAAGCCTACACATAAATGAGTATAAATCCCTTGATTGCACGTCTTGTTCAAATAATTTCCTTATTAGGCATACAGGTAGGTATGCATCTGTATCTAGTTTCAAATATTTTCACATCTTTAATTTTTCCTACAGCATTAATTTTCCCCTGAAAACAAGGATTTGTAATGAACTCGCCTGTAGCACAGGCATATAAGCTTTAAGTGAATTCAAGACGACTCCTTGAATTTAGCTTTGACAGCTTAGAAATAAGTGCTAAAACTGGCAATAAGAGACACCAGCTAATACAAATACAGACATAAGTAGTGGTGCTGGAGTCAAAGAACATTGTTCTCCATCTTAAGTACAAAACAGAGGGTTAAGCACAAGAGGGTTTGTTACAAAAAAAAAAAAAAAATCAACAAGTGAATTCTGGGAGTCCTCTGTAGGGACAACCTGTGGGAGTCCAGGAGCTTTTTCCAGGTCAATAAATACGCTGAATTTGAGAATGCACCACCTACGCACATTCAATAACAAAATGGACAATAGGAAATATTTAGTTTGCGATTCCAAATAGGCATGTCTGCAATTAGGCTATTACAAAAGCAAGGGAAATTCTGTAAACAGATCGACACTTTCCTGGTATCTTCCCTAAACATTGTTTGAGATTTCTTAAAATTCCTTTGTTTAATCAATATTAACGTTATAGACAAACATTTTCACCGACTATTGTGGCCTTCCGTTTCTCGTTAGCTTCCGTTAATGGCTGGAGGGGCTACAAGCACAGAGCAAAACGAAAGCTCTTCCTCAACACGTGGTGCGTGCTGAGAGCGGTCTTTTCTTTGTTAATTAATCAGTACAGCTTCAAAGGCCGAAGACCCAACTTCAAAAACATCGAAACTTGGTTATTACATGGACTAAGCGATTTGAAACCTGTTATTTTCTGATAACGCCTCAGTTAACCAGCTTGTTCACATGGTAAAATTAAGTATTGTGTTCAATTGTTATAATTCGCCAATTTTCACAGTCAACTTAAAAAAAACAACAGTTTAAAGTACTTGTAAGATAACCGACTTCAAACTTGTGCAAAGTAAACTTAACAAGCACATCCAGCCTGTTAACACAATCGAATTTTCAAACATATGTTAAAAAGGTTAATTTTGCTCAGATACTTTGCTTACCACGCTCTTCGTGTTCTTTAGCTAGCGAACTAGCTCTAACTACTTCAAATTGTGGACGAAATCATCTCCTCCAACGAATCCTTTGTAGCCTATGCAGGATTGCATCAGAATATGCAATATCGGGTTTTGCTCTTAATATCGATGTACCGAATGTGTTTTGATAATTCTATAAAACTTCAGTCTGACTTCACTTTTTCCAAACACTCCAAGCTAATCTCATTGCGCTTCCTGTCGCAAGAAAAGGCAAAACGCCTTTTTGCCTTACTTAAACCAATCACAGCCCACCATTAAACAAAACACACCCATTATCCTTTATTAGCCCATCCCGACCATTCTTTGATTGAGAAAACTGCTAGTGTTTCCCTAAAATAGGCTGCCTGTCAGTGCATTATGTATTTCAAGCGTCGGTTACGATTGTAATGTCTCATGACTTCAAATCAGGAGTTTTTGCAAAGTCGGCTACTAAAGGCCTTGTGTTTCATACGTTTGTTTATAAGGACCATTTCTCACCATGCCAGAATTTCTTATAGTGCACTGCACCTCTGTGTTCAGACAGGGAATTATGAACATTTTCTCGTACTTTGGTCAAAGGTATTTCTGTATGCCTAAGTGAGCGTACTTTTTCTGCGATTATTTTCATGTCATAACTGAATGCTCCGGTTATAGCCTACTTTCCCCACAATAATCACAATGTACAGACTGTGAGGGATGACTGTCACAGACTCTTCCGCCCCCGGCGCGCTCAGACACATCAGCGGCGTGGCGCTTGACCGAGGGACGCAAAACCCCGCCCCTCTTTCCAGCTCCTACTCCTATTGGTTGGAAAGCTGCTGTTGCTAGGCTCGCCCGCTGCTCTGCTAAACTGGGGAATTTACAGCATTCCAGTGGAGACAGTGAGTGGCAGTAATGCAAAACATTTAACTAAATTTATACATTCTCCAATTTTATAAACAGATGTGCTATACCACACAACATAGGGTATGCAAGGGCATAATATTACCAGCACTAAAAAAAGCTCGTCTTTGTTAGGCTGCATTGATGATTCCTAGCTAAAACGTGTAGCTACATTGAAATACTGCACATAGGCTGTAATTAGTAGCCTATATTGCCCTAGTAATACAACTTGGTTACCCTTTAATAATGTCACTATCTTAGGATAGAATGCGTGAGCATGGAAGCCATTTTTGGAGAAGAATGTGTATTATACTTAGAGTTTAAAAATATTCATTGATTACTTTTTTTAAACTTCCGGGCCTATGACAATGTTCATGATTCATACAGTCCTGAAACGGGGATTTCCCCAGCGCTCGCGACAGACTCGTGTGGTGTAGTTTAATTGTTAACACATTTTAGTAGTTTTTGAGTTCGTTCTCCAAAATAGACTGTTAGAACATAGAACCAGGACTAAATTTTACCTCCTCACATGCAATTACAATTAACGTAAAGAATTTCATTAACAGAATTTCATTAACTGCAGGGTAAATTAACTGTCATATTTTATTTACTTTTTGTAATGTAACAATATATCCATTCATATTTGATTGGTTCGCTGCATAAAAATATAAAAAAATAATTAGTATTATAATCATAGTTTTATTCTGAACAAAAATATGTGTCTTAGAAGTTGAAACGTTCACAATTAGCTTCCTGTTTACTTGATTTTTTTGATGTTGTAATAATATAATTTTCTTAGTCCCCGTCATAAACTTTTTATTTACTTTCCTTACTTTTAGTTATACGATGTGAATGCATTCTCTGCCGCCACAAGTGGCTGTGCACATAGGCTAATTGTTCCTGCACTCTGGTTGAGAAAGTCTTGCTGTCAAAGTATTTAATTTGCTCAGAATCACATTCGAGGGATTTTCGCCTTAAAACAAGACGTAGTCAAACCGTAAAATGTAACATACATGGGATGTGCTGCCCCCTGGTGACAGTTGATTGCCCTGCAGTTGTCACATATTTCTCAAACCTTACCTCAAGGTCCCACCGTGTATGATGGTGTGCCTGTCAGATTTCCATTCAATGTGTATGATATTGGTGTAAATTGAGCTGCTAATTGGTGCAAATAATTACAAACAAATAAAAATGGAATCGAATTTGATGCAACATGACGAGTGGATGCAATTAAAAGTATAGCCTATGCAGTGTGCCTTATCGTGTATTAAAAGTATAAGCTATGCAGTGTGCCTTATCGTGTTCTCTATTTCATTTAAAATTGTAACTTCATTTTTTACCCAGCCCCAACCGAACTAGTTGAGCGCAACAACCTTCAGGAGGAGAGCCATAGGCACGTGACTCCTCCAATTCATGTGTCGACAGTTCTCCTTTCATTTACACTCTACAGCCGCATAACTAATCACTGCTTATGTCATCGGAGGGTGACGAAATCAGCTTACACTCAGTTCATGCTGCTAAAGGTACAAGACCTGGCCAGAAGTGGCTGATAGAAAGTGATGAAACTAACTAAGGTGACTGACGGGGATTCCAGCACCCAATGGCACTGTTTCCGCTGCTACCAATTTATTAATATAGACAAGTAAACCATACAGAGAGGAATTTATAGTAGTTGATTATAAGTAATTAGACCGGCAATGAGACGGAGTTGTGTGAGATTCCATTGTTTTATGCAGTGAAATTCAGGTACCAGAAGACTGTGGTCGGTGTGTGACTCTGTGTGGGCTGGAAAAACTTTCACTAAACATAATATTTCATTCAGACCAATTAGATTTGATTTGAGTTTGTTGTCCATTTCAGTAGTATTGTGTCTCCGGCATCGCCCAGCAGACAAAATAAATACGATAAATCATGATTAAGCAAGGCACACTGTCAACAGCAGAGCTGCTGAACTCCCAAAAGACAGAGGTGCACCCACAAAAAAGCTCTAAATTTAAGTTCAGCTGTAGTGAAAACCAATGACCGTGACAGCCTCCTTGGGATCGAATCTGAGAAATGCTGGCATATACCGGCACAGACGGTGCATGCTGAATACAGCGAGTTTGACGGTTCTGAACACGGCGTACATTTCAAATTTCATGTAGAACAGAGGAGAAAATACAATGAGCAAAACAAAATTATTGTAATTGGACCGTCACAGATGGTCCAAAGACTCAGTAAGAAGATTTGATGTGCTGTCGCGCAGCATCTTGTGTTTGTGCGTTGTAGAAGAGTTAGAAGGATCTGTCAGTCTGCGTGTCGTCATTTTTTTGTGGGATTGAAAGTTGAATGCTCCTCGTAGATCATTATATCGAAAAAAGTGTCGGATGCGCTAATGTAAAGAGGAACGGGTTTTTCGGTAAGTTTCCAATGGGCTACGCAACGAATCTGGACCCCTTTCGAGCGAACGTGGGCCTTCATCCTGTCGGGCAGCTCTCTCGGGGCTCGTTGCCAGGGTCCTCACTGTGATGCGTGTCCATATGCCGGGTGCGTTTACTTGGAGCGACCGCGGAGCGGTACTGACTGGAGTGACCATCTGTTCACCAGCAGATATAGCACGGTCTCTTCGACCGTAGCCAGGCGGGCACCATGCAGTCAGAACAAACACTACGTCTTGTGAAGGGGAAAAGTACCATTACAACAGAGATACCGCTCCTATGGTCCTGCTCTCCATTTTACACAAAGAGCTGCTTTGTTGGATTTCACTACTCCATTTTGTAACTAGTAAGAAAGGTAAACTCAAAGATATCATCAAATACTCCTAACGTCCTTCCCTCAATATCAGTTTAAAACATTGAAACACACTATATTAAGTGTGTAGACTGTATATTTTTACAGTATGATTGGAACATATGACCCGTTACTAACTTTTGACACTGTGACAGTTTTTAACACAGTAATACAGTATATAAACAACAGTAGTTAGACAAGACATGGGCACTGCACATTTAACTTTCAGTGAGTGATAGACCAGATTATAATCATTTGTTTTAAAGACATTGGGAAAGACCAAATCAAACACACTTAAACTCAGGTCTGAATCAGGCACATAGTCACTTTGAGGGTTATGTGATGCAGTCAAAACAGACTTTTTCATTCAAGGGCAGTTGCTCTTCTGTTTTACAATCAGAATAATACATTCCTAAGTACATATTTGCTTGTCTCTGAAAAAAAAGGAAAATGCTCAAATAGATTTATGTTGTCATGCAAAGTCTATATTGACTTTGACAAGCTGTTCCTGTGGAAACACAAGGCAGAACTCTTTTATTTAATTATAAGTAAAAGACAAAAGTTTATTGAATCTCAGCCTAAGTGAGTTTTATTGAAGCCTAGCCATTATGGTTTTTCTGTATTATTTAGCAAGGGAGAATGTTTTACTGTGCTTTGTGATTTTGGCATTATGAACTTATATTACCAAATATGGGGTCATAACTAGAGCATGTAAAGAAAGTTGTAGCACTGGACCAGACTGTTTGTGTTTATTCCCATCCCGATAATTTCTGTGGCCACGTCATCCACAGAAGACAAGGCAAGTCATTTTTTGGACAAAACGGAGTTTCTTTTGTGCTCTCGGTGTGTGCTGCCAGCAGAGTGTTTGCAGTTGGTCTGCGTGACGTGGCAGAGGTGGGCCGTGCCCGTGGTCCGGCCGCTGCGCTGCTGTCGTGTGTGGGCCCGTGTTCGTGCGCTCACGCTGCCATTTTGCGCCACGCGCTGATAACCTGCGCGACATATGGCCTGGCAGTGATCCCGAGGAGCGGCCAACAGCGCTCATTTCACTGTCGCACCACTTCCCCCTACTCTGACTCCTCTCCTCCCGTTTGCGTCCTTCGCACCAGCACCTCCCACCCACCTTTTTATCGCGTCCTCTAAACAGGAGTCTTGCCTGCTTTATTTTCTTGCCTGACAAAGCTAGCTGCGCATGTAATTACATTTAGCGGCAATGTAATTTGACTGCTTCGAACTCCCTCTGCAGCTCAAAGAAAAAACAATTACGTAAAATGAGCACAGGAAGAAATAGGGCATGATATTGTTTATAGAGGTGAAGCTTTAACTCTGAGACATGGAGAATTATTGGCTGGATGGAAAGGCTGATAACCTAACATTCTAGATTGGGTCTTTGTACCTTGCACTGTAAAAGAATACTCTTTAATTCTCTGCCTCATACTGGCATCCAAAACACAAACGCTGAACCTCTCACGTTGAAGTAGTGTTCGTTTCATCTACCCAACTGTCAGATTGCATTTGTTTTTTTCCACCTTATCATGGCGCTAACCTGTGTGTGCATTTAAAGAGACCACCGTAAGAGAGAGTTATTTTTTACTGGCCTCTTGTAATAGCAGCATGTGTATCAGAAACAGTAAACAAGACATTGCCTCTCATAGCTTAATGGCAGAATAACATTCAGTACCATGGACAGGGACTCCATTCTGCCGCTATGGGACCAGCTGGCCTGGTGAGCCAATTAATTGACTGGAGATATAAAATCGAGAGTTTGTTTGAGAGTTCGAGTTCATGTCACGCAGTTAAATGTCGTTTATTTATTGAACTGGTTTACCACATCGAAGTTTATATGCGCAGTGTATAAATCGAAAACCAATTAAAATCTGGATAGGAGCAATGCTTAAAAGTTAGTCATTAAAAATTCAATGCATCAGTAAAACAAGTAAATAACAATAGATAAAAGATGATGGAGAGGACAGATGACAGATGACAACCGACAGCCTCTTTTAATCTTTTCGCGGCTGAATGTGTTTAGATGGAAAACTTGTTTTTTTTTTAATATATATATTTGTGGCTCTGAACCCTACAATAATTCAAAAGTAGCTGAAAACCAAGCAATTTATTTTCTGCAAGGCAACGTCATCAATCAGCATCTCGATTCTGGGAAACTACAGATCATCATCAACACCAATTTTTGTGGCAGGGAATAAAGCAGGTTGGTATAATGACACATTATTGCAGTCACTAAAGAAAGAAACCTTATGATATGTTCTCAAAAGATCCAATCCAGTGCAACATATAATCATGGACCACTTTTCACTACAGGTCTTCTCAAGATGCAAAATTATGTATAGAGTAAGAGGTCTGATCTTGTAATGGTGTATTGTTTACCAGTATCTGCATATTTTTAAACAGTTTAGTTTCTTTAATCTTTCATGTTTTACTTTGTGCTTTCATCTGCTGCCATATTTGGTTGTTGCTGACTACTGTTTGCAAACAAAATTGCCCCTCAGGTACAAAAGGCTATCCAATCCAATCCAATTTTGGGGTGGCTGGGATACCCTTGACCAAGTTGACAGGGTATATCTCACATCTATACATTGCCCTATGCATTCCCCCATACATTGGCCTATACATTACCTACAGTGGGTTTATATGCAGAGTTTCAGGGTTTGTCACAGAAAAGACCATGAAACTCTAAAACTCTCAGTATTTACAAAAAATTACATTGATGCCCTCTGACCTCATGAAAACACACAGGATAAGGATGCATTTTCACATACAACAGCACAATAAAGTCTGACACTTCTGTTATTTTGCGTTTCTTCCTCAACTTCTTTACCTTCCTAATCTTCCTACCATAGTCAATAATGCCCCTTTGCCACGAATATTAATGCTAACCATTAGTCAATATCTACACCAAACTTGTATGCAAAGCAGTATATCTGTACTGGTACATTACAGATGAGTAGACCATCCAGTGTTACATAGAATTTTTTATTTCCTCTCTAAGATGCTCTATGTACTTGTGTTTTCTGCTTGAACAAGGTCTGAACACATTCTTTATGGTTGCAAGAGGCATGTCAACCTCTGAAAAATGGTTTGGCTACACATTGTAGGCAAGTGCCACAATGTGGTCATTACAAGTCAGTTGCAGAATTCTCTGGTTAACCCTACCAAATATCTCTTTTTGTCACAACCATGCAGCTTGTATCATCTCACACAAACCTATTGTCATTTTTCAAAATTCATCATCATGTTCATTTGAATATTTTAAGATCCCCTTTGCCGCTGTGGAATAATTTACTAAGGGTAAATACACAGTGGCTGACTGTATGACATTAAGAGCAAGAGAAAGCAAGTGAGCGACTTTCAGTTCACCCAAACTCTTGCAAAACAAACCAGAAAGTGGTGAATGTATTTATTTTAACATGAGACGAGTCTGTAGATAGACTGTGAGATGTGATGGTCAGCTCTTTAACTTTCAATTTGTGCTCTATATATGTATTTGGGAAATACTAATATATGCATGGTAAATACATATTAATTTTTTGGTTGGCTAGCACTTGCTATGGTACAAATTATGGCTAATGTATGGTTCCTGTTCAGGGATATACACGTCTTTGGACTGTCATGTTTTTCCAAAGAAATATTGTTATGCTGGCTATTTAAGCTGTTTCTTTCCAATTTTAACAGCAGAAGCCAAATCATTGTCGAGCTCCGACTTTGGCTTTTGTTGTTTCTGAGAGTTGAAATGCTGGTTTATTGTGGCGTCTATGGTTAAGTCTGTTTCGTTTTGTTTGTTTTGTTTCGCATGCTAAGCAGTAGTGAAGTTATATCCTCTGGTGTGCAGGCACACAGAAGGATATTGTTCAACTCTCTTCCAAGTTCTGTAGGCCATCTCTAAATCTGCTTTACCAAGGGGGACTTACAGGCTGTTTTGTAATTTGTCATTGATTATAGAATTGTTTGAGTACCTGAATTCTGTATGTAGGGACTGGACTCCTTTAATAATCATTCATGAGATTCTGAGTGCTAACAGGGCAGTCTGTCGATGAGATCTCAGTGCATGCTGGGATAGGCTTTGGTCTTTCACAACCCTGGATTGGATGAAGTGAGTACAGATAATAAATGGATGGAATAAAGATGACAAAACCATCTCTCTATATTTTCTTGAATGTCAGCCAGTTATTGTCTCCTCGCATGGAAGTTTTAAAATATCTGAGTCTGTCCTTTGCCAGGTACAATTCAAAAATTAATCTTAGCTGTCTGAGATTTTCATCACAAAACCCAATGCTTCTCATAGCTGGGCTGAAAAACTATGAAACATTTTGAAAACAAGTTGATGTCATGTTTGTGCCTAACTTAATGTTTGTCCTATTTGGTTTTTTTTTCATTGGTACAGTTTGTTTTCTTGTCTCCAGTCCAGACCTCAACCAAAAACAGTTGTCTCCCACTTCATCTTAGTGCAAGCTGTTCAAATGAAGAGGCTGGCATTTTAGCTGCCATTGCATATACAACTTAATACTATGGTTTGGAAGATGTTAAGCAAAGAAAATCCTCTAGATGTGAAACATATTGTCAGCTTGGTCATGGCTCTTTAGATAATATATGTCCATGTCTAATGAGAGTTATGGAATCCCTTCTTTCAGTAGCTCCTCCCCCACCAACCTTTTTCATGTAGATCTAGTGGCATAGATCTGCTCTGTGCTGCAGTCTGAACGGCATTAACAAGATCTTTATATTGCATTTTAGATTACATCATTTTCCCAGAGGAAATAAGGCTGTCAATCTACATCTTGGCTGTATCCGTGTAAAATTAAATTGCAATTGTTCCTTTGGGCAAATGTTTAATAACTGTCTCCTGTAATTGGGATCCTAGATTTATCATATTGCTTTCATCGAAAATTGGTCTGTTTAAATAGAAAGTGTCATCAGACATGCTTTTAGACAGAAAAATATTAAGATAGATACGCAATCACAGCTTACAGACTGGCTCTGGCCCAGGACTATTTGAAAAAAAAAAAAACATGTCTGTGGGAAAATTAATGACAGAACATTACATAATAAAATGTCAGACATGCCAATTTTTTCTGTTTGGGAGCATCCACATTCCCCGGCTTTCTGAGGAATGATAATGGTAAAAATTGGCTTTTTGACATTCAAAACAGTAAAAACAACAACACTGTAAAACCCTCTTGGATCGCAGTCACTACACAGTGTTCATTTTCACTTGCCAAGAACACCTACACAGGTTCTGCAAGCTCTCAGAAGAAAGACGGACGTATCGAGTCAATCGACACAACACTGTGGTCCACTTAAAAATGTATACTTAAGATGCAGTATTTAAAATGTGGTTTTTACATTTTTTTTATGCTTTGGCCTCTTTTCTGCCAGTTTGGACTGCCCAATCACATTGCTGGATTCTGAGAGTCCGGCAATGTTCAGTTCCAGCCTTGACACAGTATTGGATACTCTCTAAATACCTTTAATACTCTAAATACTAAATACTTTCATGTATTATTTCCATTTGCATGTTTTCATGCTCTTATGGTGCAATTAATGGGTTGTTGTGGTGAAAATCTATCATTTACAAAGCTCAGCTACTGTAGGTTAGAAAATATAATATCAAAATGACAAGCTTAGTTGGGCTAAATGGCCTGTTCCTCTCATAAATGTTCATATATTCACACGCTACACTCATTGCTATGACCTCAATTGTTGGTATGGGAGGGCAAAGCCATGCTTGTGCTCTCTTCCAAAGCACATGATGTCAGTAACGGCTTCTTCCCACACCTCAGTCCATAAACTGAGGATAACACTCCCTCATCTGATTTTATACAGGCAGACTGTGAACACCTGGCAGACCAGCAGGGGTCACTAGAGAGCAGTTAGGCACAGACATCCCCACCAGCTAAATCCCTCCCTCCTTTGAGCTCAGTAACCTTAAACCTCATAGTTTCCTTACCTTTGATGTGTCTTCATGAAAAAGGGGGAATCATTTTCTGTTTGCCCTGACTTCAAAGTGAACTGAATCTTGTGCTGGTTCATTTAGGCCTCATCCTAACTTACGATTCACCTCCATTCATTCATTCAAAAAAAAAACCAACCTGGAAAATGTACCTCTATCACACAGATTAACGCCAACAATACAGAACTTGATACAGTGAAACCCAAATTTTACGTGCCCTGATTTAAGACAAATTCAGATATAACGCGATGAGTCACTGGACCATTTTTTTTATTTTTTACAAAAAATTAATTTGTGTTTTAACTTCTATTGTAACAACAACAATTTATTCCTGGAATTCTTTAATTCAAAGGTAATTTACATAAAGATAAGTGTGGAAAAAACGGGTCCAATAGGATGAAAATAGGGGTGTTTTAGGATGTTAGGTCAACATCGGGTCAGTTTGAATGCTGATTTTCTTGAACCCCCGATTTAGCGCTACCCCACTTTTTTCGTGATGACATTTTATGAACCTCAATGATTATGTTATAACAGGGCCACTCTGTATTTCCGTGCTGGTTTTCATTCCAACCTCATACCTCAAGACACACCAGGGGTAAGGACACTGTAGAGCTAAATGTCTTACAGAAGTGAAAAAGCCATTTTAATAAGGTCAGTGTAGCATCGTCTACCTGAGATGTCAACGACAAATAGGATTAGCATGGATTGGATTCGATACTCCCATCCACATACACTGGAGAAGTACTGAAGCAGACCTTAGATAATGTGATAATTATTAACAGTAGAATATATTTTGAGGATAGCATTCAAGCTTGCCGTACACATGGCCTTGATCATGAATAGAGCAAATAATCAGTGATTCTTTCTTATGAATAAGCAGCTTCGTCATAAAAAGCTGTTCATATTATTAGTAAATGTAAAAACTACAAAAGTGGTAGGACTTACCACAAACAAAAAAATGTCTTTTTGTCAGAGATATTTTGTATTGTAGTGTGTGAAGGAGTGGCCCTTCCCAAACTGTTGAAGCATTGTTAATTGCTTGGGACTGTGATAATTGGTCTCAATTAACCATGGTCCATGGCAGTGATTGTTAGTTGAAACCTGGTGTTTGTGGCCATTTCACTTGAGCAAGGGGATGGGAAGGTGAGATACAAATGCCTGCTTGTGTGGTTTTAAAGTAAATTATAGTTTTTCACAAGCGTATTTTACTCAGTCATTTTTTAGCCTTTTTACATAGTGATTTGTCTAATTATTGACAGGAAATTTGTTAAAGTCTGATGTTGGACTTTTCGTTGAAATTCACAAAGCCTGTTGAAAACCTGACAGAAGCCCTGAAATTAGATCCATATAATTATCATATAAGTAACTGTATGTCGTTTAACACGGCTACTTTAGTTATGCATTCTATGGTTTTGACATCTTAACAGTGGTTTACAAATGGTTTCTGATTAGCAGTCTTGCTGTAAAAATAAACTCTGCAAAGCAGAGCCATCACATTGTACAAGTTAGCCCATGTTCTCCGGCCAGGACAGAAATCTAGAAGGTAATGAGGAAGTGAAAAACAGTAAGTATAAAAATGGTACAGAGACAGCTGAAGAATTACAGTCAAAGAGCGGTGTGGGATAACAAGCAGATATTTAAAAACATGGAAAAGAGTAAGTGGTGGTAAGTACAAAAAAGTACCCAATCAATACTCATAATTATGTTCTATGTGTTAAGTAAACACTACGTATAATCAAATGAGACTGTTACCTTTTAAAAAGCATTGATAATGAATATGAATAAATAGTAACACATGTTGGTAGCTGTTGGTTGCTCTCCTCGTAGTCAAGAAAAGCCAATATGACAACGTAAACAAATGTCAGTGAACTTACATTTATGGAAAAGATTTTAAATAGCTTTGACGCTTGTTATATAGTATGTTGGTATTTTACCTCGCACTCCAAAAATATGACTGTGTTAGTGATGACATATTTAAAGGGTCTTTTTGTCTTTTAATTCACCACCGTGTATTCTGGCCTATAGACCTGACATAGACTATGGTCGCGCTTTAGATTTCCCGGGTTTTACTGAGGAACACGTGGCCGCGACGTCACGTGGGGGATCAGTACCTCGGACAGTGGCGTCTGCCAATGCGCAGCTAAACGGCGGATCTTTTTTCCTCACCGAGAGACCGAGAGAGAAAAAAAATTCATAACAGGAAAATGATGAGGGGGGGGCAAACAACATTGATAAACATTTTTCTGTATTTCAATTAGCATGCTAATTCGAAAGACACCGCTTCATTTGTCCGTCTTCAAGATGCACGTCGGCGAGACAACGGCGTTAATACTAATATTTTTATGACTGCTAGTCCAAATATAATCGCTATCATCGTTGTATTATAATATAAATTAGCCGATTTCATATCGTATGTATATCGCCTCGGTGCCACTATGTTTTTCTGGTAGAAGAATTCGCTGCATCCCTTTTTCTTCTTCCCTTTTTTTTTTTTTTTTTTTTTTGGGTGCAACATCTTCCCGTTACATGTTGTGCAGGAACCGTTGCAGAAGGGAAAAAATCAGCATGGATATTCGATGGGGAAAGGATGTTTGTTTTTATGCTCGTTTTCACCATCAATTCCAATCCGATTTAAAATGCGAATACGTTGGATGGTAAATCGGATCTCGGCGGTGTTCAGAGGGGGGACAGCTTGGGACATATTCTCAGTATATCAATCTGAAAATGTACAGTAAAGAGAAGGAAAAAAACACCATGGTCTGATAGCCGGGATGCCATTGAGGGACAAACAAAAGAGAGACGATTTGAATTTCGTTTAACTCCAACTCGCCTTTGATTTTTCTTTATTATTTTGGATTATACTTACGGAAACAAAACCCAGATACGGAAATTTGGATTTACTGATGCTGAGGTGTCTTCTCTTTTTATAAATGTCATTTCATGGGATCTTTGTTTCTCTTTCGCTCTCTCGCTCCCTCTTTCGCTGCCTTCTGCTCTTTGACAGAATACCGAATTTCCATTGCAAACCCTGAATAGCACACTTAAAAATCACGGTTTTCAGCGGAACCACAGCCCTTAAATATTAATTAGAGGGTTGATTGTCGTATCGTTGCTGTTTAATTTGCTGCTTCAGACATCTCCAGTGTTTTCTTGTATTGGCATCCGTTAAATACTGGGAGAGCTTCAGTCCCTTCACGGGAAAGAAAATTATTTCATCCGCCTTGGTTAATATACACATTCAATTAGAGGAAAAAAAATAATAACAATTGTGTTTGTCGTCTATTATACTTTCATTTCTGACTGTTTATTGGCTGTGTATTTGTATCGCTAGTCATACTTCTGCTCTGTTTTTTTACCACCATTGTCTAATACCTTCTCTGCTGTCATAAGTATATTATTAATGCCAATAATTATAACAATAATAACTATCGTTATAATAATAGTCTAATAATAACAGGCCACGCTTGGCTTACTAAGTCTGCATCCGGAATGACAGCTTTAGCTCATTGCTGTCATTGCTAGGCATTCTATACGGCATTCTATATTCACCTAAACGGCTGGATATGCTTATGTAGTAAAAAATGTTCAAGTACCGGATCCGCATGTTTTTCAACGAACTGAAGGTACTGGTTTTGATGCGGTCCGGTTCTAGACGGGCCGACACAGACACAGACACAGACAGGCGAACGAGCATGCGAGGACTCGGGGTGGGCGGCTGCGGCTGGCCGGCCTTTGATTGCTCTTCCCGGGACGATGAAGAGGAGTACTATGGGACGGACCCGCGGCCACGGAGTCTGGCATTTGAGGAGAAGGACGCCAAGATGCAGGCGGGCCTGGATGCTGTATCTCTAACCAGCAGCATGGAGAGCGGCATGCGCTCACCGCAATGCCGGATCTGCTTTCAGGGACCAGAGCAGGTAAAGTCCCGATATCCAATGCTCCACCGACCAACAGTCAGTGTTCACAAACAGAACTCATGTTTATTTAAATGAACCCAAACGCATAATTTGTTTGCATGATTTTCCCAGTTGTCATTGTTCCAACCTGATATCCATAATATCTCTCATTCGTATACTTACATATTCAGTTGATACCGATAGCCTATCACTATAGCTCTACGTGCCAGCCAATGGACTGTAGCTAGGATGAGTGCACTATCGAGGGACTTGGGGTACCAACCGAACGATAGGCCCTGATGTCTTGCCACGCTAGTCAAATTGAGTTTACCACGCTAGTCAAATTGAGTTTACACATCAGAATTGCGTCTGGAGCCATTTCCAATACGAGAAATGTATTTTACAGCATATTTAGGGGGTCTTCTTTTGGTGTTTTTTTTTTATTGTAAGCCTTCCGTAATTGATACCATTTTGTTATACATGGGGTGCCACTTTACCATCCAGCTAAATTGCAGCCTACAAAAAAAAAAGAAAAAAAAAAACGAATCAAGCTTTTCCAATTTAACAACAAAACTGGCAGGGATTTCTCTCTGACATTAGGCTTACTTGTTGAGTCTGGAGGATGTGTACTTTTGGGGTCACATGGGAATGGGATTCAGCATGGCCAGAGGAGGTCGTTATACCTGGAATATGTGACTTACTGTAAGTCAAAAGAGTTCAAATATAACAAGAAATCCTAAGCTTTTATTAAGCCCTTGGGCTTAAAGTTAAAATCCCAAGGGGGTATTGTTATCTTAACCATTTGCCAGGTAATTGAACCCAAAATTTATACAGTCATTCTATAATAAATAATACTATTAAAAATGGCAGGCTTTGTATGTTCCCCTTGAAAAGAGTGCCAAGCTTTCAAATAAAGACATTTAGTGGCTGTCTACCAAAAATCTGTACTACCAAAATCTGGCATGAATTTGTTTTAAATTCCATGTGGCGTATGCAGCCAATGGCTGAGATCAAATTTGAGAATTTAGCCAAAAAAGGAAAAACTTCAGCCTACTCCATAATGGCTGCAAATTTTGTAGTAGCTCACTTTACTTCCTCATGAGTTGAAAACCCATGAGAAAATTGCCAAATGTCATGTACAATATATAGCTACCAAAGCGAGTCTTTCTTCATTTTAGCTAAAATGTAATTTTCTTTCTTAGGTAATGGAGAAGGAGAGAGAGGGAAAAGAAGTGAACATGGTCAAATGACAGCATATTTGAAGTTTATGAAAAATATAATTTTAAGAACCGAGAGTATTGTTTACAATAGGACAAGGGTTGCTGGGTGGCTCATTCTGTTAAGGCACTGTTCCATTGTGTGGATCAGCCCCATCACCATGGCAGCATTGGGTGTTCAGACCATGTCATGCAGACCATGTCAGTGCTGACTGTGGCTGGGGGATGCATAATTTGCCAAACCGTTGCCCATAGAGGAAGGGATTCGGTTGGCGGGAACACCAGCATTGCCAAGCAACCCCTGTTGGCCAATAACGTGTTTCTCGATCCCAGGTCAAACTCTACTCTCTCATCCAGCTAAAGATGTCGCCCAGTTCATCCAACGACATATCCAATACGAGATTCACACATTCACATTTTCAGGCATTTACATCTTATCCAGAGAAACTTGCCCAAATTTACATTTTCACACACCATCCATTAACACAACTCTGACATTTACTGAGGAAATGTAAGTGAAATACCTTGTTCAAGGATTCAGAAATAGTGCTCCATATGGGATTTGAACCTGCAACCTTCCAATTACCAAAAGCCCAGCTCCTTAACGGTTATACTACAAATCCCAGATGCAATTGGTTGTGTATCTGCAAGAACTGGTCACTGCATGTATTATATACTGTTCCCAAGTCTGTGGGTGAGAGTCTCTAACTGGGGGCCTAAAGAGCAGTAGTTCAGTTTGTTTGGGGGAAAAAAGGGCGGAAAAGGTCTTTATTGTGAAAACTGGTTTTTTGTAATGGCGTATCCAGGTCATCTGCTCCTCTGAGCCTTTGTCTGGGTGTACATTGTTTTCATGGGTTTTAGAAGCACGCAGCGACTGTGACAGTAACCCACTTTAGCATCGATTGCAAACGCAGAGTGACACGAGGTTGAAAGTGCGTTGCAAAAAACGGTACACTGTCATTCATGTCTCCACAGACCAGAGGCGCGTGTAGGATTGCTGATGTCCAGGTTATGAGAACGTCGCGAAGCGCTTAGCGCACGTAGACAGCCACGGAAAAGTGGGACGAGCATCGATGGCGTGGATGGTCGTGCCGAAGCTTTTGGCTGGTACTGGGGGGGTGCCAGCATGTCACGTTCTGCACTGGGGGCTGTCTTTGACATTCTCCTGTCATTAGAGATTGTCATGTTCGCGACGTTGACAACATGCAAGGCCACGTGCGCGCTGTGGCCAAAGTCAGCCTCGTAGCCGTCACTCGCTGACAGGTGTCACCTCTGATTGGCCCCTGTAGTTTGTCCTCGGTTGTCTGTCTCGGTGTCTCGCTGTTTGTGTTCTTGAGCCAGTCTGTCAGTGCGTCTGCTTCTTATTTCTGATGGTCGTACCTGACACAAGCACATGGTTTTGTTCTGTCACATTCCCTACAGAAACCAGAAATTTACCTTCATGAAGTCTTAATTATTACCATAATTTTTGCACAAGACAATATTACACATGTTCTTTGCTTGCATTGCAAGGAATTCACATATTTCTGCAACACATCCATTGCTTCTCTCAGAGGGATATAAAAAAAATAAAGTGCCATTCTTTTGTTTAGAAAATGTTACACTCGTAATGACAAATTTGCAATTCCCAATACAATAGCTCCGGCATTGTTTAGCCACGTTTGTAGCTCAGATAGTGAGTAGGTCAAAAATATATGCCGGTAACCGTACTCCCGTCGTTTGCATAAGTAATGACGTACGGACACAACAATGGGTGTGACTCTGGCCTGAACCCAGGCTTTGAAAACAGCAGGTGCGCAGGAGGCTCTGAGTCTGGATCGGTTAACCTTGGGACGGAGTACATTGATTCGGTGCTTTTGTTGTTGTTCTTGGTGTTTTTGTTGTTACTTCCTCCCCAAAGCTTCCTAAATTGCGTTGCCGAACACAAACGGCGATGTCCTCTTTGTCACCCGGTCGTCGAGCACCTGGGTACGCGAGATGTCCTGAGCCGCTAGGATGTGGTGGAGTCAGAGAGAGAGCGCCCTGGCGATGGAGGGAGAGAGTAAAAGGGAAAACAGAGTGGGGGAGGGGATAGACACGAGAGAAAGAGAGAGAGAGAGATTCAAGAAGAGGGAGAGACAGACTGAGACAGGAAGCAATGCTCAGAACCAAACAAAGGAAAACAGAAGAGTGAAATAAGAGATTTCCTCCAGGCTGTGGAAATGTTTGAGTATTTCACGTGGAGTTTTTTTTTATTCTTATCTTTCTTCTATAATTTTTAGACTGATTATCAATACCAGTCATCTCACATAAAACGTTAAAATCATCTGTCATGTTAGCCTACAGGAATGTATTCAGTTCACTGGATCAAAATCAATCCCCGCTCATTCAGTTCAATTTCATTCTCAGGTCATCAGATTGATTTCCATATGGAAACGATAATAGAGGACCTCGCTCGGCCGTGATTTTCTCGTCCCAAACTATTTCATGCAAACTGCCAGCTGGAGTGGTTGCAATTGGACTTCAAAATTGGATTTGAGCCGATCTAAGCCAGGGATTTGGGATGATATTCACAGGATTATATATTTGTGCCAAAAAAAGGTACGTCGTGTAGTTCGAGCCAAAAAAATAACCTCATTGGAAGGTCCACTATTCCCAAAAATATAATTCTACAATTCTGTTTAAAATGAATGTAATAACTCTATTAATTTTTCTGACAACGTAGAACAGCTTGAAATAGTAGCAAGTGTTAGATAAAAGCATTAAAAAGCCAGACACTAGTAAAATATTTCAAATCCATGATATTATAAAGTATAAGACGTACACAATCTAAAAAATTCCAGCACAATAGCCAAGTTACTGTATTATGAAATAGAAATGGCAGCAGTGTTGTAAAGTACTGTATATTATAATCTAAGAGCCTTGGGTCACTGTGGATAAGGGTGCATGCCAAATGGCAGTTATGTAAAGAGTCACCATACATGCAAAACAAAGTAAAATGATCTGCAACGATGGGAAATGTCTGGAAAAACGCAGCCTATCCCAGCAATAACATAAATGACTTAAATATATCCTTCATTGTAATAATTAATTAGACAAAAATAAATCAGGCATCCCTCTCAGTGCAGTTAAAACTGCTTTAATTACATCTGCATGTAGGAGTCCGCCTGTGTCTTTTTCTTTAATTAATTTAACAAATGTCTTCTGGAGAGCACCTTCCTGATTAATATTTGTATACTCTCCAGATATGAAAGAATGATTCCTTTTTATTTTTTTTAATTTATCTGAATGTTGTAGATGTAAACTGAAAAAAAGCATACTCATAATCCAAATAGAAGAAAATGGACGGAACAGAGATGTATGTATTCTATTTGTTTATTCCAGAGGCTGACCAATCAAGTTGAGACTTTGGGACTATCACCTTCCCATCAGCCCTGTGACAAGTCTTGAATTCACATTCACTTAATCGTATCCCTTCTCTTACCAGCAATTGTGAATGCATCCTGTTTGCAGTCCTCATAATAGCATAAGTTGCCAGAACAGATCATGAGGAGAATTCAACCCAACTAGGCTCACCATTTACCTCCAGTCAACAGACTATCTAGAAGTGCATCAAGCCTGGACTTGACCAATCCAGGAGCTGCAGTACCTGCTGCACTGACTTGTTAACCTATTCCAACCATTGACTCTTTGTGTAAAGTAATACTTCTTGATAAACCTTTCACTAATTTCTATCTGTGCCCTCTTCTTTTGTTGGCCGTAGATGACAGAGCTGAATGGCACCCAGCTGTTTTTCCA
Source organism: Albula glossodonta (assembly GCA_019788955.1). Lineage (NCBI taxonomy): Eukaryota > Metazoa > Chordata > Actinopteri > Albuliformes > Albulidae > Albula > Albula glossodonta. Next base: position 26,370,010 of record JAFBMS010000004.1, on the reverse strand, counting down.
TTGTCTTTGTCTCCCTCTGTAGTTAACTGAGCTAAAAACCTTATAAAAGGTGAAGGTGTCACCTTCCTTGTGCTCACCTGTTACCTTAGCAATTAGCAATTAGCCATCTCACGATAAAGCATCACAAGTTTTGCCAGATTAGATTGTAGCCACGTCTGCCAATGCCAAATCCGCTTTGCCTCATTAACTGTGTAGGCCATTATGGTCAGTTTGTGCTGAGTGTGACCTGTTCCAAATTCCCTCTCTGTGTACACAATACCTTTCTCTTCCTTTGCTACCTCAAGTTTTGACGCTAGTAGGTGATATCTGTGAATTGAAGGTGGGAATCCACCCCTCTGAAGAATCCCTTGTCTTTTCTTTAATTTCCCAATTTGGACCTGTTCCTGAAATCTGTCAGTCCTTCCCATGATCCTCTCTGGCTCATCTGCCAAAGCAGTCAATGTTTATACCATACTTGCCAACCTTGAGACTTGGAAATAAGGGCAATTTTCTCTTTAAGACGGAAGGGGGTCATGTCTCTGTCAACTCTTCAGTTCTCCTCTTCCTTCCTCTGACTATAGCTGTGTAAGAATGTGATGGCAAACTGAAACAGCATGTTATTGTAGCTGCCCGTTGGCGCTAGTCTAGGACCAGTTCTTCCTACACAAATCCTAATATTAACCAGTAGAAAAGTGAAGAAAACATTGAAAGCTGTCCCTGTACCAGGCAATTTCCACTATACGTGGACACCTTCAGCCTGGAAAACATGGATATTTGAAGTTACAAATGGGATTTTGCATGAATGTGGACATACGTAAATATCTGTTTAATATGCTTTCATCACTGACTTTATCACTGATAAAAATGTGGGAGAAATGAGTGCCTGGGAGACGTCCAAGAGATGGGCATGAGAAATGGAGTTCTGCTGGTAAAAATGGGAGCTTTGGCAAGTGTGGTTTATACGCACCAAATATTGTATAATATCATAACATTGTTGCAGAGCAGAGTGTTGTTATACCGCTGTGCTCATACTCTGGGCATCTGTCACAGTTTACTGAGGGGGGGGAGGGGGGGGTTGGCAGGGAGAGGGGAGGGCGGGGTTGTTTTGGCTGAGAGTGCTGTGATGCGTAATCGACTATTGACTGGGTTCACGGGGGGCCTGCGCAGCGGCGGGAGAGCGATCGCTAACCTCTTCCTCACCTGCCGGCTCCCACAATCCTGTTGGGGGGGGGGCGGGGGGAGCGACAAGCCGCCGCTGCATCGACCCGTGCAACCTGCGAATGAAAAAGCGCATCGATTGGGCCAAACGACGAACTGCGCCTCATTATGCCACGCCCACCCATCAGTGCCAGCCCCCCGCCCCTTTCCCTGTGCCACACCCATCCACGGGAATCACATCTCCAACCTTTGTGTACGTGGCCTTTTAAAGTCCCTGTGGCCCAAACTGTCAACTGACACGGTGCATTAGAACTCTCCCTCCGCCCGTAAAACACATAGCGGAGACACAGACGCGATAGACCTGCAGAGCACACAGGATGTTAGCTGCAGGAGGTTAGCGGCCGTGCGGCGCAGGAGAGTAGCACAGAGGTGATAATGTAGCTGAGCCTGGTGCTTCCACTAACCGCCGTGCGTTTTTTCATATTGACCGTTCTGACTGTTTTGTGTGTTTGTGAGCCGGAGAGGCAGAGCGTCGCACGGGCGGTGATGTCAGACGCCAGCACGGAGGAACGCTCGGAGGCAGGCGAGAGATTGTGTGCGCTGACTCACCGCCACCACCTCCCCTCCTCCTTCTCCTCTCCCCTCCCCTCTCCTCTCTATCTCTCTCTCTCTTCTCTCTTTCCTCTCCTGCAGCCCTTCGGCTATCTCTCACACACACACACACTCAATAGCACAGAGCCGCATGCACACAAACGCATGTGTACACACACACAAACACACACACACACACACCAATCATGCTCAAGAGCACACACACACACAATAGCATGGACCCGCATGCACAGAGATGCGTGCATACACACATACACACTCACAAACATGCACAACAACAACACACGCACACACAATAGCATGCAGCTGCGGGCACACAGACGTGTGCATACATGCACACACACAGAAACACACACACACACCAACCATGCTCAAGAGCACACACACACACATCCATGTCTGTAACAAGGAGAGATATATACCCTACCCACAACAGAATTGACTTGCCAGAAAGAGGGAGAGAGGGGGAGGAAGAGAGAGAGAGAGAGAAAGAGAGAGAGAGGAACAGGAGAGTATCTGTGTGTGCATTAGAGAGAGAGAGAGAGAGAGAGAAACCAGCACTTCGGGCATTTAGAGAGGAGCACAAAGGAGGAAATATCTGGAATTGTTACACTTCCGATAATGAGGTAGTTTAGAAAAACATACACACTCTCTCTATACTCTCAGCAGCTATCGAGAAAGATTCATACAACACACCGCAACCTTCTCATCCTCATTTAATTAACCCCCAGTCATTCTCACACTGTCCTTAACACATACAATAGACACAATAGAATTCAGGGGTGTGATGGCAGGACACTTCTAACTTGGAGATTTCTCCAGGTGTAGATTGGAACCAATCGCTTATGTACATCGGTTCAACATTATCAAAATGATTTCGAGCAAATCCACAAATCTCTGAACTTACCGAAATTGAAAGAGTGTAGTTATGCCATTGGAAATCGAAGAGAGAATGTTCAACCTCCGGTCATAATTTCCATCTCCCCTTTTCTTCCTCGTTCTCAGTGTTTCTCGTTCTTCTGATTTTTTTTTGGCAGATGGAGGGCGACTTTCTGAAACCGTGGATCAAAGAAATGAGTCGTTAGGATATGACTTAGCACCGCCTTCACATCTAGGCAAATTAAGTTGCAGTGCTGTCTGTTGCAGCATTTTTACGCGTATGGTTTAAGGCTGTATCTGAATGTTGAAACTGAGCGAGCTGAAATTGGGAGGTACTGCCATTTCTGTTCCCCTGATATTAACGACACTCGTCTGACAGCTCAAGCCACTTCCTGTTTCCTGTTTAATAAATTTTTGGACGTCTTGCCAACTTCAAATTTTGGGATTTTTGAGGATTATTTTACCTCCACACTTAACACAGCCATTAAGACGATCTGGACCTGTTCGGAACATAAAAGCTGTATTTTAGTTTGGTTTGTGCTGAAACAAGAAACGTTGTAAAAGCATCACCAAAACCACAACCTTACTTCTTTCATTGTGAAAACGTGCAATACAAATTGCTAAATCTACAATTAGTAGTTTATAGAAACAATAATAGGACATACGTAAGTGTAATAGTAGAAAAATAGCATGTCCCAATATGTACATTTCAACACCTTCTGGAGATACAAAAAAAATCTGTCTATTTATTCATTTTCTGTCTCAATTTCCTCACACTCCTCTCACCTGTTTCTTTGGCCTTCTGTCCCCCCTCATTCTCTCTCTCTCTCTCTCTCTCTCTCTCTCTCATGAGTTCTTAAGAGTAGCAAGTTCACACAATGCCAGCAGGTGCCTCTGTGCTACAGGTGGAAGGTGACAAAAATCTCACCTCCGGCAAGAATAAACAGGCATATCTACTTTTAGAGGACAGCATTCATAATTCTCGGCTGTTGTTCTCTCTGTGAGTCAATTACCCTCCCACTGTAATATTTCTACATATCTCATTCTCTGTCCTTGTTTAAATGTAAATATTGCTTAATTGGTTGGACAGAACTGTATTTGCAAACCAAACACTTGCATTAACAAATAAGAGATGTTATGCGTATGAAAAAGAAAATATAAAAATCCAAAAGAGAATCTATTTTTTAAGAAGATATCCACTGCATTTTATGAATCAATATATAATAGTTTTCTTCACTCTGTTATCTTAGCACAGAGTATTATAACTCTCAGAATACTGAATTTGTTTGACTGGCCAAATACAAAAGGTGGGTGGTTGATCTATGTCTCCATAGAATTGTTTTAATAGTGAAAGGCGTCAAATAATTTCACATTTACCATTTTTGAACTAACACTGGTCACTATTCCATATCTGCCAACCTTAATACTTGAAAATAAGGAAGATTTTCTCCTCAAGATTGGAGCGAGAGAGGATCTTCTCAGCTGTAAATTGCTCTCTTCTCACCTTAGACTATAGGTGTATAAGAATACCTTACAGTTGTACATTGTGCTTCCTTCCATCGTGGACCAGTTCTTCCAGTGCAAATCCAAACCTTGTTCGGTACAAAATGAACGTAAAAAACCATCCCAGAGTAAGCACTTACAGGCAATATCCATAATGTGTGGACGCCTTCAGTCTCTAACACGCTGAGATGTGACATGGATTTTGTACGTGGACATGTTAATGTACATATTGGTTTAATGCACTTTGACACTGGATAAAAATATGGGAGGAAACGAGTGCCCTGGGGGCATCCAATGGCACTCTGCCATTAAAATCAGGAGGGTTGTCAAGTATGCTACAGTGTGGGCATTGAGAAACCGATAAAGGACTTGACGACTGGGTTTGGTCCTACATCTCTAGGATCTCTCATCGTGGATAAAGGTACATAAATTGGCTGCGTATGGGCCCACTAGGTCCTTTTGTCTTTTTTCCCCTTATGTCCACAAAGGAGAGAATGCTCTTCAGAGCTATTCTGTACCAAATAACAGCAGAAAACACAAACTGCATGTGTAGCATTTCTATTCTTTGCTTGTCTGGATCTTTATCTATGCTAGCATTCCAGGTTGAGTGGAATGTGTTGCTGTAGACTGTAACCTGTAAGGAAAATCGGCAGTAGCATTCAAGTCAATTTCAAGAATGTATTCCCACGTAATTCATGCACTGTTGAATTTCCGAAAGAATATATCTATTAGCAAGGTAGAACATTCTGCAAGTGTGCAGGCATTGATATGATAATAAACATCTGGGAAAAGCTTATTATTCTTTTCAGATTTTTTGATGAGCTTTTGCAAGCCATCTGTGAATTTTTTGGCCACGTTTTAGCCATACCAGACTACCAGGAGAGATAGGAAGCACCATCTGAGCCATTAGCAAGCTAACTAAAATCAATTTCATGAATTGCCTTGAAACAAATGAACCAGTTCCAGGTGTTCGCTCGCAGTCTGCTAATCAATTTCATACTGTAGGCAGCCTCTGTGTTATCCTCCTGATTTAATCGCTTGCTGTGTTGGTTGCGAGGTCGCAACAAGCGGTTACAAACAGCAACAATGCTTAAGGCAACGGTGAATGAAAATGACATTAGCCAAACGGAATGCTAACATGTAAATGAAAATAGCACAAGCTAATCTGTACTAGCAGATGTATTGATCATGTGGCCTAATGGTGGCAGAGGGAGTAAAAGGGTTTAGCTGGTGTTTTAAACCAGGGCTGTGAGATTCACATTGGCAAGGCAACAACTGGCTCAGTCTCACTGAGATATTCAAGTCATTAGTCTCCTCTGTCTCTGGCCATCTACCCTAGGCAGCCATAGCCGCGAAAGGTTTGTTAAATGAGCGTACAGGATGTGCAGTCCACGTTACACCAACAGTACAGGCAGTATGTGTTTGTGTTGCACCTACTGCAGTGGTCCTGGAGAAGTTGCAGCGTACGTTAGTTTTTGCTTTCATCTAAAATTCCAAAGTAAGATGAGATCCAAGAACCCAGGTGAGGTGAGCTAACTGTGCAATCACTTGCTTTAATTGGTCGTTAAGCCCTGAGCACCAACAAAAACCAGCCTACACTGCTACTATCCAGGACTAGGACCACTGAAAATGCCTGAGGCTTATCACCACGTAAAATGGAGGAGTCACATGTGTGACCACTTCCTGCTGAGTCTGTGGGGGAAGAGTCACATGTGTGAGCACTTCCTGCTTTGTCTGTGGGGGAGGAGTCACAAGTGTGACCACTTCTGCTGAGAATGTGGGGGAGGAGTCACATGTGTGACCACTTCCTGTTGAGTATGTGGGGGAGGAGTCATATGTGTGACCACTTCCTGCTGAGTGTGTGGGGGAGTTTTTGTGAGGGGGTAAAATGTACAAAAAAAACAGATCAGTACAAATGCTGTTCTGTTGTTGCCAAGAGCTGCTAAAATGAAAATGACCACTGAACCACTGTATGAACTTTATTCATGCCCATTGTTAAATAAATAGGGCTGAAAGATCACTTTGTAACAATTTGCCTGTGTTTCTCATTTCTCCAGTGATCCAAAAACAAAATGTTCATTGGTAAGGTCTTCATTTATGTCTGTTTTGACCAGAATATGCATCTGGCCCTTTCCAGTCAAACATTTTATCTGTTCCTCCATAATAAAATAAAAACGGCTTGCAAGCAAAATGATACTAATCAGTAGCCGTCTCTGGGCATAAATCTACGACAAAAATAGCATACCATTCAGATCAAGCTTGACAGATGAAACTTTTCCCTTATCCTCTTGGCAGGTTAGCAGGAATGCCATGATTAGAATGGACAGTTTTCAAACAAAGGCTCTGTCGTGGTTTCTGAGTAGAGATGCAGGGGTAGGTGGGTGAAGCAATAACAATCCCAGCCAATCAAATCAACATTCAGAAATCTAAGGGCACCAATCAGATTGCAGGCAGCCTGTGTTTTCCAGGGCGAGAATGAACATCTGGAGTTGGTGCTTCTTTCTGTATGATTTGTTCATTGTACAGTTGCTATCCATGTTAAACTCATAAAATACCAGATTTTGTTTTTCCCCCACCTTTTTCCCACCCAAACTCAGCCGATTTGTTGACCTCCCACAAGCCAGGAAGAAACCTCCAGGTCACGTGATGACTAGCCCTACAGTACAGACATGCTGCCTGTGTCATTAGAAGATGAGGAAGTTAGCATAAGCTCAGTTTGTACTACTGCAGGCACCCAGGCTGACCAGTAGTGGCCACTAGTGGACCAGTTAAAGCAACAATCTCAAGGTACTTAACCCCTTAAATTGTTGCCTCACCGGTGCAGACCTCTGGCCATAGCCAGTTATTGGTGCAGGTGGGACTCACACCTGCTTCCCTAACATTCATCTTACTGCATTAACCATCTGGGGCCCAAAACACCTGGTGTTTATGACTTGGTTCAGAGTAAATAAAGTCTGGAGATCAACAACAAACTGTAAACATTTTTTCTTATTTCTGATTTTTGATTTCCTACATTAGAATCACTGTGCTGTTCCTTCATGACTTGGCCAGAATTCAATTTCAACACTTGCTTTTGATTTTTTCTTATAAATACATTAACTTATAAGTAAATTCAGTTTTTCTGCAGTGTAATACAATTTAGTTAAATGTAATTTAATTTTGCTGAACTCAAAAATTGCTTTTGAACTGGAGTTAATGACTCATGCAGGTTGAATCCTAGCCTTTATATTTCACATTGACCCCATTGGTGGTTACCAACAAAGCACATCCCTCTTCCTCTGATTGGTTGACCCACCCACACAACTACCATCCATGCCCTGAGGTCCTGGGGTCCATAGCAGCAATTGTAAAAATAGCCAGCTAACATCCACAGCCTCATTGCTCCCTAGCAGCCTCTACTGGCTGGCTGGGTGCCCACAGGTTTGTGAGCTCTTTTAATAAATTTGGTGTCTTTTTGGCATCATGCTGGTATGAAATAAAAAAAAACTGAAACAGTTTTTGGTATCAGGTAGTTCAGAGTGGGGATGTACCAATTGTAGTGACTACAATTACCATTTTTCCAAGTTACCAGTCATTCACTTCTGTGATTACTTACATCATTTATCAGTTAAGTAAGCTGTTTCTTTCCAGTGGAATTTTCCACTTATTCATATAATCACATAACTACATTCACATATGTGTAGCCATTTATATTACACGTGTTAATCTGCTCTGAGGTGAATATTATGTATTTGCCTTCCTATAACAACATGTTTTCAGAATGTCTCCTGATTTCTCTATGGATAAACCAAACCATAAACAAGCTGTGAAATAATGCAGAATCCGTGGGCTACAACTCCCTTGAAGCCAAGAGGCAACCCCATCTCAGTGATGTGTGCTTGATAACTACCTCAATTCAAAGTATCTAGTGGAAAGCCGTAATGAATTATAAATGCCCAGCGTATTTGAAAATATAAATAAATGTTTTGAAATGTGTGGTTTGTGAGTAGTGTTTAGTGCACGTCCTGTTCTGAGAGGGTGATGTTTTATCAGAGTTTGGAAAGCCCTAATGATGTTGATCAATAACTCTGAGAATGATTTTAACATTGCAGTTTCAAATCCCCTGAGCTGGCTGCAGCCAAGCTGCCAGCAGTGCGAGCTCTTACAACATTTTTATTGGTACAGCGTTGAAGAATCTGTGATTCTAGATCATCAGCTAGATATACCATGTATATTCCTCCATTACAAGAGCCTGTTCTGAGACATATGTGAACTACAAATTCAAGGCCATTAACATGGATGAATACATAGTTCTGAGAGAATGTGTAGTAAAAGCAAACTTGCTAATATTGTTAGCCTGGCTACTCAGACAATCTCCCAAGCTCACTGTTAGCATGTCTGGGGTAGATTTCAATAATTCATTTTAGGATTGGTCAGATAACTAGGCTACAACATTGTCACCTTACTCAGAACTTGAACCTATCACTGATTCTTGAGAATAGATTCTGAGAATAAACACATTATACAAAGAAATGTCCTCTTTTCTTTGGAAATTTAAAGAGTAGTATCAGCACATTAAATTGAATAGTTACATTAAAGGAAATTAATACAACTAACTATGCCACAATAACAATAATTTCTGGCAAAATCAAACATTTAATTCAAAACCGTGTCATATTCTCATACACACAATCATATGAATAGACCCACTGCCCACTCAAAACAAATTGCACATGGATATGCTCAGTGAAAAACAGTACTATGCCCTGCACTTATTATTAGGCGAAGGCCTTTTGAAGTAGCCTGTTAAAAAGATAGTAGCGTAATCTTATGTGCTAAAATACAAGACAAGGTGCAAATGTAGTAACAGATTTTCTGTTTCAAAAATACTGTGAGCTGTGAATTGTACTGCTGGTTGTGTAAAGTATTCTAGACATTGGGAGAAAAACATAGGCGTAATGTAAATGATCAAAAATAAAAAATAAAATGTGACGAAAATAAAGCTCCATTCTGCTTGTGGGTTTCTGTCAGGCCTCAGGACGTCATCATATCGCAAGCAATGTTCTCCCTGTCTAAACAGTGGGGGAATGGACTGAATATATCCAGGGTTGGTATGCCTCCATAGTTGAATTCCCTTTCTCCCCCTCCCTTGCCGGGGAAGGTGTATGAGCGAATGGGGGTTGCAGTCCTAGGCCTCCCCACAGCATGCCAAAACGAATTCTTCACTGGGATTGAGCGCCTGGGCGTAGGGTTTAGGAGATAAAGGATTGAAAGTCATGGGTGGTTGAGGTAACAGTTGTGGACCAGAGCAGCCAGGTGGAAACTTATGTCAAAAAGTATTTAGTAACAGGAGATGCAGGAGGAGGGGGGCGGCCTGGAACGCGGGTGAAGCAGGCTTGCAAGCGGGCAGCCAATGGTCTGCCCGGTTCCCGCTGTCAATAGGAGACAAGCACGTTCGCTGCCGTCTTTATCTAAAGAAAATTGCATGTTGTGAGGCAGCTTTTTATGAAGCTGTGTCTATCTACAATACAAATCTGTGATAATGTCATGCTTTTGTTTTCCTTGAAAATGGCCAAGTCAAGGAGTGCCAGTGTCTCATGAATAAATTTGCATATTCAGATTGCTCTCTGAGCTGATTGGTGGGTGTTTCAGGTGTCTTCTCACTGAGCCTTTTTGTGGGCCACCCTTTTAGATGCGACTACAAGTGGAATGGTGCAGGATTCATTCATGAATCTAGCTGGTTGCCAACACCATCACACTGTTTATTAGCATGAATAGGAACTTGTATTGGAAAAATTAGTGAATGCGTCTCTTGTTACTCGGTACTCTTTGCTTATGTTGTCCCAGGTGACATCATACATTATATCCTGTGGTGGAATGAGGATGTCATGGAGTTTGGGTAGGAAAATCAGGATGTGGGCAGTACTGTATGAGCCAAGGTTGGCATGGCGATGGAGGATGCCATTGTGACGTATGGGTTTATGACGTCATACATTGTCACATTTCTCCTGCATCGTCCTGGAGCTGTAGCAACGGCATGATGGCCAATGATGTTACTTCCCCATACTTCACCCATTTGTACATAGCCATGCAATAAAACCCAACCCAGCATTTATGGTTTTAAGTTTTTAAGTTAGTATTAAGTTTCTGTTTCTTACTACCAATTCACTAGTTAAGATACTAGTGTCTGCACAAGTGATGAGTTGTGCAGTATGGTGTTGTGTCGTGAGTTGGTGATTTGACTTTTTTGACCCTTCTGATGCTCCGTCATGACCATTTGTGTTTATGCATTGTATTGAAACAGACAGTCCTGAAAAAGGAACTGGATCATTTTCTAACTCTTCTCCTGTTTGATAAGTGTTAATCACATCCATAAAACATCAGTATCTTTCATTCGTATCTGTTATTTCACATTTTTATTTTAAGCTTGTATGTAGATATCGTCGATTTACACGTCGCTAACACCACGTCGCTAACACCACGTCTTTGAGAGCACGGACACAAATGGCTAAACCAGATGTATGATCAACTGCTAGTTCAATTCTGGTATTTATTTAATGTGCTTTGTTGGGCCTATATGGCTTCACACAAGCTGGCTGTAGAGGATAGAAAATACCCAAGTAAGAGTATGAGCTATAAAAAAAAACAATTTTCAGGAAAATCGAAGAGTAAGCACAGCATTGAGGGAAGTATCAGTTATGGATAGACCTTTGTTGCAATCCTTAGTTATTTATAAATACTTTATATTCGTATTTATTGACTATGATCGTAGTTCTTTGTTTGTGTGTTTGTGGACGAAAGATGACAGAGTTCTTAGATCAATCTAAAGCTATTTCTGTGGTTGTATACTTATATATTAAGTTAGGCCTCAGAAAGGGCACTTAGTGGAGTGGCATGGCTCTGCCTAAAACTTTTCTCAGTTGGTGAACCGTTTTCCAGAACAGAGGGTTTTACCTCAAACCTATAGTGTCTCAAACCTGGGAGCAACATGAATGATGGTGTGCACAAAAGTGAGATAGTCTACTCATTCCCCTAACCCCACTTAGTTTTGTTTTACTGCATTTCTGTTCAAAGTTATTCTGAGGAGGTGGGAACAATGTCTTCTCATGTCAACTCCCTTTAAATTAAATGCAAGAAGAAAGTTGTATTTTCAAATCAAAATTTCAAAAACTTCTAACCCAAAATAAATCTCACACTGTTTTGTTTGACACATTCTCAACATTGAAAGTTTTTAACTCAATTGTTGGGATATAGTTTCAATTTACCTTTGAATACATTCTGACAGACTCGCCGATAAGCAAATAGCATCATAACAAAATCAACTGTTATCTATTTTTGGATTAGTTGTGTCAAAATTGAGTGAGTCAGACAAGAAGCGTGTGTGTACTTGCTTCATCATTGTTGTTCCATAATTTAAATAATTTAAAAGTGACAGCGTCGGAACCATCCTGTGTAGCTCACATAGTTAGCGTGTGACTGTGGTAGGTTTTTGTCATCTGTTGTCAACTCCGTCATTGTCTTGTCATATCCGTCACACAGAAAAATTGTTTTGCGCCATTGTGCAAATATAGTTGAAATATTAATGCTGTGGCATATTCAAACATATTTATTGGCTCTTACACCCAATTTAGAGGCTTTTTAGAAAATTATAGCATTCTGACATGAAGCATCAAAAAGAATTTTGATGAAAGATGATGTCTTGTGTAATTAGAGACATATTTATGTAACAAAATACTAGTATTACATGGTTGAGTGTTTTTAACCTTTGATGGACTGTACAACATGAAACACCAAAGTTCTCGGTGTGTCTGACAGGGTTGACGCAATGTATGTTATCAAAGCAAAAAAGCTTTTTAGGTTTTTTAAAAAATATATTTTGTGCAGGAGCATATACTTCGACATGTTTTGACACTGTAGACCTTCATCTAAAAGCATACGCCTTTCAAAACTGGTTTTGAAATTGATATGATTTCATTCTGAACTGAAAAGCTTTTACCCTTGCTCTCAGTATTGTATGTATTTTGGGTACATTTATCAGGCTTCAAAAAATATCTCAAAACCCCATCAGTATCTGTCATGTATTACACGTTGTGATCTATTCAAACGCCATTTATATTGAATATGTACAAGCCAAAATTCTTGTGAGGGGCACCTTGCTCCAGAGAATAATTGGAAATGTGTGTATGATGAAACCAGAGCAAATAATGTTATTGCTGTTGCAGATTCAGCGTTTTTGATATTTCTGTGCAAGGTAGCCATTAATTAACCAATGAAGTTCAGTTATAAATCTGTGCTGATCAACATAGCAACCACTGTTGGCAACTTACAGTTGATTAGGCTAAACAAGGGCCAGCCAATCCCCCAAGCTTTAGCAGGCAGTATTAAATACAGCTGTGTGTGTGTTATCTGTCTGTGTCCTGCAGGGGGAGCTGCTGAGCCCATGTCGCTGTGACGGGTCGGTGCGCTGCACGCACCAGCCCTGCCTGATTCGCTGGATCAGCGAGAGGGGGTCCTGGAGCTGCGAGCTCTGCTACTTCAAGTACCAAGTGCTGGCTATCAGCACCAAGAACCCGCTGCAGGTAATAAGCTGGCATACATATGGAATTCAAAAACCTTATTAAGAAATATTTGTTTTTAATCACAAAATGTTCAAATATTTGTGTGGAGGTTTCGAAGGGACCATCTGAGATAGTGTTTTTACAGTCTTTGAACTTTTGTTGAGGCTACCTTTGAGCGGAAACTGTCTTTGAGGCCTTTGAAATATGATTGATGCCGGGCGCCCTGGTAGCTCACCTTGGCAGAGCACATAACATGTAAGGCTGAGTCCCTAGTGCAGTGGCCTGGGTTAGAGTCCAGCCCCCTGCTGCATGTACATGAACCAGTGATACTGGTCCTACCCGGACCAAAGGCCTACATGGACTACCACAGACACAAGACCTACCTAAAGGTATTCTGCCCACCTTCACATACCTGAGACTTACCTGAAGACACTTACCCCCTTGTACACAAGACTTACCTGAAGATCCCGCACCCCCTTACACTGACACGAGATGTACCTGAACATGTTCCACCAACCTGCATGGATATGAGGCTTACCTGTACTCAGTCTGCCCACCTGCACTGACATTAGATTTACCTGTAGTCAGTCTGCCCACCTGCTCTAACTTCAGATTTACCTGTAGTCAGTCTGCCCACCTGTACTGACATTAGATTTACCTGGAGTCAGTCTGCCCACCTGTACTGACATTAGATTTACCTGGAGTCAGTCTGCCCACCTGTACTGACATTAGATTTACCTGTTGTCAGTCTGCCCACCTGTACTGACATTAGATTTACCTGGAGTCAGTCTGCCCACCTGCACTGACATTAGATTTACCTGGAGTCAGTCTGCCCACCTGCACTGACATTAGATTTACCTGTAGTCAGTCTGCCCACCTGCACTGACATTAGATTTACCTGTAGTCAGTCTGCCCACCTGCTCTAACTTCAGATTTACCTGTAGTCAGTCTGCCCACCTGTACTGACATTAGATTTAGCTGGAGTCAGTCTGCCCACCTGTACTGACATTAGATTTACCTGTAGTCAGTCTGCCCACCTGTACTGACATTAGATTTACCTGTAGTCAGTCTGCCCACCTGCTCTAACTTCAGATTTACCTGTAGTCAGTCTGCCCACCTGTACTGACATTAGATTTACCTGTAGTCAGTCTGCCCACCTGTACTGACATTAGATTTACCTGTAGTCAGTCTGCCCACCTGTACTGACATTAGATTTACCTGTAGTCAGTCTGCCCACCTGTACTAACATAAGATTTACCTGTAGTCAGTGACGCTGTTCTCTCCATCCCCACCCCCTCAGTGGCAGGCCATCTCCCTCACAGTGATCGAGAAGGTCCAGATCGCAGCCATCATCCTGGGCTCCCTGTTCCTCATCGCCAGCATCTCATGGCTCATCTGGTCGTCGCTCAGCCCCTCGGCCAAGTGGCAGAGGCAGGACCTGCTCTTCCAGATCTGCTACGGGATGTACGGATTCATGGACATCGTCTGCATAGGTGAGGCTAACAGCTAGCGGCTAACGGCCGCAGTTAGCTTTGCTATCGCAGGTGCACAGACCGAACATGCGCTGACTGTGTGATTCTCCAAAGACAAAGGCAGCATGTGATTGGTGCTGCATCTGCAGAATGAAAAATAGTGAGGCCCGGTCACATGCCATGGCTTCCTCCTCCCAAATTCAGTGGGAGTAGGTCACTGCAGTGAGCTAAACAGCTCAGCCTTGCTCAGGGTGGGAAAAAGTATGGAAAGAATTTTAAAAAAGAATCTTATCTGTGTCAATATTATGCTGTAACCTTGTACCTTATAGGCACATTTATTGAACTTCCTCATGTATTTCAGAAGAGGACGTATATTTCAAATCTATTTCTTACTTACGTATGTTTAAGAATAAGAAGCCAAGGAATGTAAACAAATATCTGATTTTTTTTCTTTGTTATGGTGTTTACCAGTAATTTCCATACTTGGCTGCAGTGATGAGGTTAATGACTGTGTAAAATGTTTGTACAGTCAAAATACAGAAACATTTTGCTGAGGAACATACAAACAGAATAGTTCAATGCTAACAGTGCATTTCTATAAAGATGAGTTGATGAATGTAAGCAAATTTCATTTTAAATGAGATCTTCTGTTTGGATTTGCATTTATACACTGTATAATGTATAAATGAATGTAAGCAAATGTAATTATAAATGGGATGTCCAAACCCTTTTGACATTGGTCTTGTTCTCTCCCTCTCTCTCTCTCTCTCTCCCTCCCTCGCTCCCTCCATCTCACTTAAGGCCTTATTATTCACGAGGGCTCATCAGTATATCGCATCTTCAAGCGCTGGCAGGCTGTCAATCAGCAGTGGAAAGTGCTGAACTATGAAAAGGCTAAGGACCTGGGAGACCCAATCAGCTCGGGCGGGAAGGCCGGGGGGCGGGGCTCACGGAACAACCCCCACGGCTCGGTCAGCGGCAACCGGGGAGGGAGGCGGGGCCAGCGTGTTAGGACTATTCTCAACCACCACTGTGGCTACACCATCCTGCACATCCTCAGCCAGCTGCGGCCCAACGACCACCGGCTGGGCACCACGGCGAACCGCGAGGTCGTCATGAGGGTCACCACCGTATGAGGCTGGGGGACACGCGGGGGAGGGGAGGGGTACGGAGGAGGGACGATGCTGGCCTCAGAGGCCCCTATCCACCCCCCCCTCCCTTGCAGAGACTCTCACTACTGATGAAAGCATGAAGCAGCAGTAGTGAACAAATTTAAATACGGACCTCTCTCTTTCGCTCTCTCTCTCTCTCTCTCTCTAAAATTTCGTATACAAAACAAAAAAAAAGAAAAAAATGCACGTTTTTAAGTGCAGTTAAACTAACAAATAAAAAAAAAATGGGGGACAAAAAAAAGGTAACGAAAAAATGAAAATGCAAACAAAAACACACAAACACACAGCTTCACGACAAAACTTAAAATGCTGGAGAGATTTTTGTGTTCCCCAGCTAGAGTACGCAAAGCATTGCCATTCCTCTTTTTTTTTAAACTGTGATAATTATTGTTACTATTTTTTTGATTTTATAAGAGGATACATTATAAGGAAAAATATAAAAATTTCATACATCGTCGCCCCCGGCTCACCGCCACCTTGTCCGTATTACTCCCCTCCACTTCCTGTCGGCATTGGTTCCCCCATTGGTGATTATGGAGACAGTCCACTGTCTACCTAAGCTGGCCCTCCTGTACTGAAGCCAAGGGGCCCAGAAACACAACAAACAAAACAGTGCAATAAAAACCATTAAAAAAAAAGAGATATGAATGATGATTCCGATGCTCCATAAGTACAAAATGTCTCTGCAATAAAGATACCTGTACATTTCATGGCAAACCAGTTTGACATTAGTCTTTTCCTCTCTCTCCCCCCCCCCCCCCCCCTTCTGTCTCCCTTTCTGACCATGTTCAATAAGTGTTGGCAAGAGCCTTTTTCAGAAGCGTTTTGAGCAAAATGGTGCTGGATCCTTCCTGTGCGTCTGTGTGTCTCAAAGCTTCGCTCTTCTGTAAAGCTCACGTGATACCCCTGCTCCCAGAGTCGGCCAACAGAAACACAGTACTCTCCCCCTTGTGCCAGTACCCTGTTTAATCAAACACAGTGCCTCGCACGGTCAATAACGAGTCAACAGTTGATGGAGATAATCAATAAGTAACTGGATATACTGGATAAACTGGATATCCTCTGCAAACACACCAAAGACACTATATAAATCGGGATATATATGCAAAGATGATTTGGTACAAGGGACCAACATGCTGCAAAATTTTACATAAAGTACTTGGTACGTCTTTACAGATGGTCCCCGACACGGCTGATTAGGGCCCTGAGCCGAGTGACTCAGTAAGGAACACAAAGACCTTGTTCCTCTAAGGAACTGTCTGTAATGACCTGCACTGTGGGTTTCCTGGCAGCAAGGCTGTTTGGTCACCACTCACAATGTTTAATCACGGTGTTAAGAGCGTTCTACAGCATTCGAAACCCTGAGCTGACGTGTGGCTGCAAACCGTAGAGCTTCTAAAACATCCGGGAAACATGAAGTTTGTGATGTGCTCTCACTTCCATTTTGCTCTCACACACAACTCCAATACCACAGTTTGCATTCACCGCAACTTATAAGACGTATATTCACAAAAAAACAAAGTTCAAAAAGGGAGTATACATCAATAAAGAACGTCTGTAAACCATTAAAGGTTATATCCAACATATATATTTTTGTTATATACAGTTATTTTATCTAATACGTCAATGCGAACTTAAAACACACACGGTCAGAAAACTGTTGCTCCACTATCTCTCCCCATCTGCCTAATGTTACCTACACATGACATGAAATTAAAGAAAACTAGGTAAAGTAGTCGAGCACAGAAGAATTGATTATCCATTTATACACAGTTCAAAGACAATAAGTATGAATAATCAAACCCAGACATCCAATCTGGTTGTACATACCAAACTAATATTATTTATAGCGCTTATAAATGTAAACTTAACTTTTATATATGACCTGAATAGGTTCAGTTCTGTTCATTCAAAAACACTCCCAACACTAAGTTTTGTTTCAAACCAGCGTCCTTAAAAAGGTAGTTCAGTATCTGATAGTCTAAGGGTACGTTGACCTGTTCTGGTGCAGCATTAACACTTAGTCATTCATGCTAGCCTCATAATCGTTATGGGAATATTATAAAATTAGCCTGGGATTTATTCTTCATCAGTGTGAGATATTTACCTTAGTTGCCCTGAGTTAAAGTAGGCTTGTGTGAAACATGTCATAATATAGCACAGCGCTACATTACCATACAGCCTAGGGCGTTAAGGATAATCCTAAATTAGGACAATCAAATGTGAAACCAGTATACAAGAAGAAGGAGGAGTGGGAGGTGAGTAATGTAGAACACTGAGGCACATACTCTTGTTGTGGGGACATGCTAGTTCAAATCCTGACATCATCAATGATGACATTGGTCAGGTGACCAGCAGAACTAGGGAATGATTGGTCATCGCATCACCTAGGAAGAGTGATAGGGTGAAAACAGGCAAGGTAATTCTCCTTATTGTGCAACGCTGACTCCTCTAGTCAGTCAAATTTCCTCTGGTCCGCCCACACTGGGAGACGGGAAGAAAGGTGAAATAAACGCACTGATTAAATCAGTAGATATCTTTCTGAAAAGCAGGTCAAGTTAGGTCTTCCATTCACGGAGACGCATCAATGGATTTATTTTGTAAATGCAAACGTAGAGTTCCAGAGCTTAACATTTGTGTGACATGTTCTTATCTTGAGTAACGTACACAGTTTATGCTTCAAAACACAGGCCGTTTACAGATGTTTGTTGAAGCGATTTGAATCGCATACCTTGCTCATGAATACAACAGCAGTACCCGACCTAGAGATGAAGCCCAAATCCCTAACAATTACTCTACACCATACACCCACCATACTTTCAAACCCGTAAGAAAATACTCTCCCCTTCCTAATGGAATTGGGTTTGGACTGTTCCAAAATTGAAAACTGCAACAGTCGTCATCCATACAGGGCGAGGTTAAAGGACCAAAAAGACCAATTGCACTTTCTTTCAGACTTCACGACTCTGTGCAGCAGACTTGTATACGCTCCCTGAGCTTCTGAACTCACTGGTATGAAGTAAATGTCATTAACTAGCTGCTGCAAGTCTTGAACCCATAAATCCCAGAGTTACAAATTTTAATCTCTCAGACAGATGTCAGACGATGTGAAAACATAAATTCTCCCTGCTACCTAAGCACTACATTTCACCGAAGCAGCAAAAAAAATTGATGTTTCTTAAATCTGTTTTCCCCTCTGAGAGGTTTAGCTTGCTTATCACAGATCGGTCCTGGCTGGAGAATTCTGGGTAATTCGTTTTAAATTCATACATATTTAAATCCAAGGTAGGACAAATTTGGAACGCTTCACTGGCTGCACTGAGTTCATGAACTCCATAATCAACATTCATTTCTGAATGCAAACCTTTGAATAAGATGCACTGGGTTTTTACGGTGCAGTAGTATGTTTTGCATAGTGTGCAAATTTTTCATCTCTAATAGTATTCAATGTATATTTGCACACAGTTTTAACAGAGATATAGACAAAGCCAATCTAATTTAAGTTAAAGACTGGTGTTAAATACTGCTTATTAATTTCCCACATCAAAAAGAATTTATCAGTGGTCTTTAACATCAGTCTTTAACTTAAGCGTAACTTTATACTTTTAATGAAGTTAATTTAACTTTTGGGCTTTATAATGTTTGGCTTTGTGTTCAGACGATCCATGCGCAGCATGATGACTGCTGTAGTAATACGAATAAACACTAGAGGGAGCCAACTTCTAAACTTCATTTGAAACTGCAGCAGTTTCCTGTGGACCCACTTAGCCTCAGCAGTTCACTAGGACTGAGTCATCACGCCATTGAGAACACACATTAAATAATGCGCAATATTAACTAATAAACAAGAAGATTGCACAAGTAATGCATCCAAACATTTCAAATATTTTTTCAGTGATTCTGTTTCCAAGACAACCTTGCATGAGGGTTAAGAGAGGATTACTTTGGGGGCTTCGCGCAGCTCAAGTTGTTAATGTTTTAGGGGTATGAACCAGTGGTTTCTTGCACCTTTGCAAAACCACCCAAAACCCCCAATGATCTTGAGTCTATTTACAACCTCTTCACAAAACGGAAGTTGATTCAACACCTGAGTCAGTCCATGGGCATCAGAAGATAGGGAGCCGTTACAGGAAACAGTGGGTACAGTGTAATCTAGGAGAGCGATAAGGATCTTCTGAGTCATGGCCAAGGATGTTCATACTGGGAGGTGGGCAAAGCTTGGACAGACGTAAAATGGGTGGACAATGAAAATATTACCCTGGTCAACAGTCTGCAAGACTGGGCAAGGGCAAAGAAGACTATATACTTCTTAC
The DNA here is from genome assembly GCA_019788955.1 of Albula glossodonta. Classification (NCBI taxonomy): domain Eukaryota; kingdom Metazoa; phylum Chordata; class Actinopteri; order Albuliformes; family Albulidae; genus Albula; species Albula glossodonta. Next base: position 26,350,385 of record JAFBMS010000004.1, on the reverse strand, counting down.
CGAGTTCCACAGACATGATTTGGTGGTTCTGTTGGTATGGTTAGGATGCTGTTTTATGAACTGGTGTGTGAGAAAGATCACAAGAAACCGGATGCTTTTAGCAAAACAGAAACGCAAAAGGGGCCAATTGACCAAAGGAGGTGGACGGGCAAGCATAATCAAATTGCCAATTATTGTGATGCCATCAAAGACCTACAGTCCCTGATAAACAGATTCTGTGTAGCATCCCTAAGGGTTCTTTGCCAAACAAATTACATTTGCCATTTGTGTGCAGTGAACCAGATGGATAATGTTGCGTTCATATTTTTTAGGTGTCATTGCTGCGTTCATGTCAAATCGTGTAACTAAAGTGATTCCTCTTGAATAAAGTTTGAAAAACCACGATCACGTGACTCTCGGTAATTTCAAGGAGCCCTTATCATGGCCAAAGGCACATTTCGCTTTGGTAGACGTGCTATCAAGCATTTAATTTTCTGTGAGAACGCTCAGGTTTGGAAACCACTGTAAAAGCAAGAGGACGAAACCTTAGAGTAAATAAAAGAGAATGTTCTACAGAGAACATACCTTACGTTTAGACCACGTTTTGTTGCGATTTTGTTATATTAAATACTGCATAAATGGTTTCAGCCAATAAAATGTGAATGTGATGAGGTTCCTTTGCGCATGAGCTGCAGACGTCATAATAATGCGACACAGTAAAACAACGTGGGAAGACGAGACGAGAGAGTACATGTATCGTTTTTAGAAGATACCAGTTTTGTTTCTAATTTATTAGTTATTCATTTAAGCCTTCTTCAAACAGCCGATACAAGATGAGCGTCCGGATGCCTCAAAAACGTTACTATAGGCAACGTGCCCATTCCAACCCCATGGCCGACCACACTTTTGACTAGTGAGTGTTAATCGAACATATGCTACATTTCAATTTAGCCTCACCTGCCTATCCAAACACGCATGCTTGTGTTTTCTATATGTCAATACGTGAATTAAGAGCGAATGTTTTCTGAGCGACATTATGTGGTGGAACAAGGAAAATTTTTTCTTTGCTACTTACAGTGCGAACTAAATTCATTAGTTAATTTTGCGGTTTGTGTTGCTTCCCTATTCATCCTAGTTGTCTAGCTCGCCATTGCATATAAACCATGTGGTATCAGTTCTTTGGATGGCATTACAAACGTTAAGAATTTTGTGCAACTCAAAGCATACTCAAAAGCTATGGTTTCGAGTTGGCAGAAGTTTGAAAAGGTCACAACAAAAGTAAAATTTCGTTCCATGTTAATTATAGTTGATGTTTGACGTGGGCTTTAGCGGTGGTCGTGCAGAGCGTTTGGTCTAAACAGAGTTTATTCTATAGCTTTAAATGCAAACGTGCGTTTGTTCAACAAACTGTATAGTCTTAGAAATACCGTTACAACAGTCTGGCATGTTACCTCGCAAATTAATATTGGCTAGTAACAAGAAAAGTCGAACTGTACCATAGTCATTCCCTCATAACAAGTCAAATAATAAACTACATTTAACGGGTAAGAGTTGAATCATTTAACAAATATTATGAATATAGAGGCACGTGAAGAGGAGGTCATAACCTGTCCCATTTCTCTTCTGCTCTCAGAGAGTACACAAGTGTTTTTTTTCATCACAGCTAAAATGGTACCCACAAAGAATGGTACCTCTCTTAAAATGGTGCTGCTTCTATGCTATGTGATTTGAGGAGCCCTTGTGCCCTTAAATGTCTGTGCATAGCCATGTTATAAGAATGTGAACCTCAGCAGTGTTAAGTGATAAGCGGCCCCCACGCTGGAGTGCCAGGTATGTTTCTGGTTCTCAGTTTGAGTCATTATGTGTCAGAGGGGTGAAACCTTTTTCAAGTGCAGCACCTGCATTTATTACGCCTTACAGTAATTCTAATAAGCCTAATCATAAGATCATTCAGGGCGTTCAAACTGAGCAAAAACCAGAAACGTCCTTCACACTCCTGGACAGGGTTGCCTCCCACTGATCTGCCATACCCTAAAGAGCACTGAAACTACAGCAGTAGTTGAACAGTGTCAGGCAGGATGGTTTTGTTTTCTTCATGCTCTGGCATTGAAAACATGTGACTGCACTATGCTGCATCACTGTGACTGGAAACTGGTCCCTCGTCCAGGAGGTCAAGAACTCAAGACAAGTTCGTTCATGTAGAGCAAGTGAACATTAAAGAAAGTGATTGATTAATATGAAATAATGTGGGTAGGCCATTGTGTAGTGAGGAAGAATCACCCTGTGTTTCTAATCTTAAGCGATGAACTGCTCCAAACTGACTGTACGGTATTGTTTACTGGCAGGTGCTTTTGTACTCCAGCAAGATTGTCAAGATGAAGTGTCTATGGGTTGGACTGCTGGGTGGCTTGTCCTATTGGGGGTGAATTGACAACAAGCGATAATTGGGCATGCCAAAATCGGAGAGACAGATTTAAGTTTCAGTGGAAATTTACCTGACATCCTTCCCCCTGCAACCCTAAGCCTGATGATTGAGTAGAGTAATGGTGGATATCTGAGGCTTCATGAAGCAAAAGAGTCTCTTCCTAAAGCTGGTAGGAGAGAAGAGACGATTTTTTCTGAAGCCTCTGATACGCAGCGCATAGTGACATCTGCTGGCCTGTTGGAGTTACTACAGCCAATTTCAAACAAGTCTGGAACTACAAATATATCGCTTCTACCATTCCAGCCTCAGCGGCCCGGTGATTCATGCTGTTAGGCTTGTTACAAATGGTCAGTTATGTTGCTATGGGTACCTGGTCTGATTCTAGGGAGGAGCACCATAAGGGGTCATTGTGGATGCACTTTGACCCGCATTCACTTGCGTAGCGATTTCTGCATGTCAAAGCAATGCAGTCTACATCAGTATGTGCTATTCCTATCCTTGGTTCCTTTTATTAGCATAGTTACTTTAATAATGTAAAGGAAAACTACATTTATTAATCTTGTTTTATTGACATGTTGGTTTTGCATTTTGAGTTGAGTGTCTGTAGATGCTTGTGTGCTGTGATACTGTCTGTGAGCTGAGTGTCCGTAGATGCTTGTGTGCTGTGATACTGTCTGTGAGCTGAGTGTCCGTAGATGCTTGTGTGCTGTGATACTGTCTGTGAGCTGAGTGTCCGTAGATGCTTGTGTGCTGTGATACTGTCTGTGAGCTGAGTGTCCGTAGATGCTCATGTGCTATGATACTGTCTGTGAGCTGAGTGTCCGTAGATGCTTGTGTGCTGTGATACTGTCTGTGAGCTGAGTGTCCGTAGATGCTCATGTGCTGTGATACTGTCTGTGAGTTGAGTGTCCATAGATGCTTGTGTGCTGTGATACTGTCTGTGAGCTGAGTGTCCGTAGATGCTCATGTGCTGTGATACTGTCTGTGAGCTGAGTGTCCGTAGATGCTTGTGTGCTGTGATACTGTCTGTGAGTTGAGTGTCCATAGATGCTCATGTGCTGTGATACTGTCTGTGAGTCGAGTGTCCGTAGATGCTCATGTGCTGTGATACTGTCTGTTTTCCAGCCCTGTGTGTCCGGAGGAGATGGACTGGTCTGAGCTGTACCCCAAGTTTTTTGGGGGGCCCCACGGTTGTCAGGACGGCCCATCGGCAAAAGGCCAGGCCCAGGTGGAGTTCGCTGACATCGGCTGCGGCTACGGAGGGCTTCTCGGTAACCCTCTCTCCAATGTTTTTCCTCTATCAAAACCAGGGCTCTCCTGCTCACAGTATTTACAGAGTTAATCAGACATTGTTACACTTGTATGTGGATTTTCCTGTCAATATGTTTGTTTTGTCTCGTACGTAATTCATGGTGGATCACCATGGTATATTGATAATGATTGAGGTAATTTTTTTTCAAGCGAGCCTCAGGAGGGCGGTGTTGGTTTGGATCGTGCAGTATTGTACTTCAGTTACAGGTTGCATTTCCTAATAAGTAAAATGCCTACAGAAATTCTTGTATCCATTTCATACACTGATTCAGTTTTCTCAGTGACTACTTGCAGAAAAAAAACCCTAAACATGATTGCGCTTTGAGTGCTTCTCATTGAAAACACAGCTGACATGAAGAGTATGTGGTTCTTTTAATACAAAAATTGTCACAACTGCTACTTAAACTTGGGCTTTTATGTAAAACTAGACACATACTTCTATCCAAGAAATAAATCCATTACATTTTCAACTTCTAAAACCCATGCCAGTTGGAAATGTAAGTGGCCTTTTGGATGAGATCAAAGATACAGAATCCATTTAATCTTTTATCTCTTAAGGCACATCGTTTTGAACTTTGTGTTTAACTATATGTATCCCCATTACAATTAAAGTGTTACTTTTTAAATCGTCACTATTGTATTGTCATTATAGCGTTTGTATTTTACGCTTTATTTTTTTTGTTCTGGATTGCCATTTTTCCCCATGCTTTTTGAATTTAGCCTCATTTTCTCTTGTATTAATGTAGTTCTATTTTGAAAATCCTTTTGAATGTCAAGCAAGAAAAGTACTGAATAAAAAGTGTAATCTTTTTATGTTATTCACAATAAAAATGAGCATAGTCCCTTCCTATCTTATCCTCTTCCGCCAAAACAGTGGCTGTAATTGGATCTATTCAATGGTTCTTGCATAAGTGGCAGAGTAGTGCATGAAACTACTCTGATTGGATAATGCAAAAACACATGACATTCCAGAATCCATGTTTCTGCTGTTCAGATCCCACCTCACCAAACTCCTATTGTTATTTCTTATTGTTTATCATTACAGAAATTAGTAATGTCTCAAAATCCAGATTTTCTCAGAGGGAAATTTAACCAGTCTTTACCAGTGTTGAAATAATCCCCCAAAATCCCTCCTGTGTCCCCGGTGGTGGTTCAGATTTATGGGGGGACATTTGTGGGTGACTGGATCACCAATCTGTCTCTCTCAACGTTGTTTTCACAGTGGAGTTATCGCCGCTGTTCCCAAACCAGTTGATTCTGGGCCTGGAGATTCGGATTAAAGTGTCCGATTACGTGCAGGACCGCATCCGCGCCCTCCGAGTATCAAAGCCGGGCCAGTACCAGAACATCGCCTGCTTACGGAGCAACGCGATGAAATACCTGCCCAACTTCTTCCAAAAGGGACAGGTATGGCTTTTTTGAACGACCTTTTCTCCTGTGCTACACTGTTGCGCTAAATTGCTGTAGTATGTCTATGGCCTCTGACCCTCCGTGAGTTAATCTTTTCTCACCTATTTTTTTAATTGAGTCATTTGGCTGTCATCACTCATCTCAGTGTCAGTCTCAAAAAAGTGTCTGTACTTCTACTTACATAAAGTGGGGGGAAAAAAAATCCAGAGATAACATTATGGTCTCTGTTACAACCCGAGACCCAAGGACAGAAAAGACAAGCCTAGATAGACTCTTGATAACCTGCACTACTTTGGTCCAGGGGATACGGTAGCTTACTCTGCCTGAACTTTGGTTATAACCTGAACTAACGTGTGCTTTAACGTGGACGTCAGTATGTATGAGCCTAATGTTGAGGATGTAGCACTGGGCAAACACCAGGCCCGCTCTTTGGGGGAGACACCATAGCCGGCCAACACTTGTTCTCTGTTGCGGTTCATTCACGTTTTTATGAAAATGTGCGTTTAAATGGTAATTTTCATAAATGTGATTCAAAACGAAAACACGGTAGGGAAATAACCGAGAAGTTCTTAACACGCGCACTTCTGTCTCAGCTTCTCACAGAGGCTCCACCTCCTTAACCTTTGACACCACCGCCCCTTTCACCTGTTTTCCCAGGAGGCAAGCTCCACCCTGCCCCCAGTGCATGAGGTGTGGTAGTGGAAGTGTGGTGTCTTAGCTACGGTGCATCCCTATCCATAATAGCCTCCTGGACCAAATACACACCATTTTAATCAGCAGCAGTGCAGGTGTTCACGTTTCAGCCATTTTAAACACATGGCACGGTTTCTCGTCAAATCGCTGCCATTTTCTCAGTAATGAGGGACAGCCAGATGGGATCATGGTGAACAGCTTCTCACCCCTGCAGAAGGTGGTGCTTTTGGGGTGCAGTCTCTTATGGCTTTAAAAGATGACAGTTTACTTCAAAGTAGCTGCAAACCCCAAACCAATTGAGCATGTGACATCCCCAATCATTAATATCGTCACAGTTTTATTCAAGTAAAATAGTTGTTATCAAGTTTTGTGTCTAGTAGCATGTTAGTCAGCTGCACATGGTGATGTCACACTATGAAGTCCACAGTGATGTGTGAAAGATACTTAGGAAATTGGAAAATTGTAGTAATGTTTTGGGGTGGATCATTTATATGCCACTCATGTAACATAATTACAATAGTTCACACAATAATAGCGTATATTTAAGGAGGTACAAGCTAGTTACACAATTTAGTTTTCTCAAGCAGCTGATTGTGGAAATGGACTGGAGTTTCTACAGCTGAAGAGCATTCTGCAATACATGTTACAAATGGCCTGACCTGAGCTAGCTGCGCCGTCCTCCTGAGCCTGTGCTGTTTACGTACTTTGCTTTCACACCACCACGTCTAAAAATATGTATCAGACCTGTGTGGAAACATTCTAAGAAACCGGCCGGTCCAAAGGATTTTTTTTTCAGGAAGTGGAGAACACCATTATCATTATAATCAAACAGCTATGTAAAGTTTGTGTTAATGTCTGTGTTTCGAATCAATACCCGTTTGTCTGTGTTGACACTGCGTAGATAATTAGTGAATCCTACAGCATGTGTTTGCTCTGTGGGCCAGCAGAGTTGTCCTTATTGAAGGGCTTGAACGATGAATGCTAAGTTTGTCATGCTGTGCCGACTTGAATCCAGAGTTGGATAGCCCTAAGCTAAACATGTACCGTGGCGGCTGAGAATTTCCACCAATTTTATTGTCAGTTGCCACCGGTGGCGTCTTTAAATAAATCTGAATTTGCATTTTTAATTAGCTGTCGGTTACTGGTGTTCAGTGATGTTTCGCGTCGTGCCGAGTCATGTTCACGCGGCTCCAGCGAGCTGTCAGCTTCAAACGCATGGCTGCCATCTTGTCTGTCAGCTCAGCTCCCATTATCTGTGGATAGATTTAATGTTGGAAACACCAACAGCTGATGGAGCCAAATCGGAGCTAGGACAGCCAAGTGTGGGAGGTCCGTACCATTTTTAAACCATTTTTGTGAGTGAAAGCGCTAATTAAGTTGCGTTTATTTCCAGCTCATCAGTTAGACCCAAAAGATAACCTCAGGCTACCACAACCGTGGGTTATTATAATATCATTTTTCTGTCATTAATAAAATAAGAGATGCTCAAAAAAGATTTTTATTGTTCCATTCTCTGATTCAGCAGATCAGGTAATCAGGCACACAGGAAGTTCAGACATACAGGTTGTTTCAAAGTAAATCAGCTTAAGAGAAGAATTCCATCAACAGTCCGCGATTTTGCTTGTGCACAACCCCAACAGAAGCCTATAGTTTTATGAGTAGTTTACTGATTAGGTTTTCTTGTCTTCTGAGGATTAAAAATGAATAAATTGCTTGGCTTTGCGACTCAGCAATGACCTCATTTGAAGAATAGAGTATACCCATCAGCGTGAGTTCCTGTCAACTAACACTGACATGCATTGTAAATACGTATGTGCTGGAAGATGCTAACTGCAAAAACTAAACGTAAGCTATCATTTGCCTTTCACTATAAAAACAAAAACGTAAATGTAATTTGAACTGGCATTGGAAATGACTTGATCGTCCATATCGGAGAAACTGACAGCTGCACCCCAAGACAGGCATAGATGGAAATCTGTAAAGGGAATCCAGATTCCTTTAAACGAAAGGAGCTTCTGATGTGTGCGTTAAACTTGCATGTTTTATTGTAGACTGCAGAGGTAGGTATGTGTTTTCTTTTTATTCACTGCATGCAAACTCTGCTTTTCGCCTACACACACAAATTTGGGATGTTACTTCAAATGTTGGAAAGTTGTTATTTAATGTAAAATAGGAGAAAACTTTAAACCCAAAAAATCCAGAATTGTAGATGAGTCCCTTATAAATCGGAAACGTTTTTCCAATTCTCAAAACGCTCAAAACGTAGGGTACAACATGGTATGTTTCCTTTGGCATGCATTAACCAGCCACTTTGCCCGTCCTTGAGATGTTGTCCATCTCTTTAATTTAAAAATTCTGTCCACAACATCATGGGTATTGGTTCTGTATTTTCTAGTGTGAATTTAGTTTGCCGCTGTTTGGAACAAAGTTGAAAGCCGTATCTGAAGGTTACGCACATGGCCTCGTGTCGTTCTGCTTTCGCAGCTCAGCAAGATGTTCTTCCTCTTCCCCGACCCTCACTTCAAGAAGACGAAGCACAAGTGGAGGATCATCAGCCCGACGCTGCTGGCGGAGTACGCTTACACCCTGAGGGTCGGGGTAAGCAAATCCAGGGGGAAACTGGGGAAAAACTCAATTACCCATGCATCCCTGGGCTTCTCCCCATTGTGATGCATACGGAGATAATGCTTTTAACGTATCCGGCTGAGGCAGTGGCTCTTCAGGGAGGTCACATGACCCATGATCAGGAATCAATGCCAGAGTGTCCCTCTGCCAGTCGGCAAAGATCTACGTAGCTGCCATCAGTCAAGTGACTGCCCATATTTCAGCGCTCATAAGTGGGTGGCTCTTCCTAACTGACACTGTATCACAATGGGACAAAATGGGTTCTCTTTTCCAGTAATGACCTGAGGAAATTGATGCAAGTAATTGTTGCAAGGGATTGTATAGCCAGTCAGATTATAGGGGTTGCTTAGGCAGCCATATTTAGACAACCAGTTTTTAGGAGAATTTAAACTGGAACACTAGGGATAGTGCTCTTACTCTTTCCTATATTGCTGTGGGACACTGTGGATCAGAATCTACAGGCCCACCAGCACCTCTTCCAGTAACAACTTGATTTCTCCTGGAGGTTTCCCATCCAAGAAATAACCAAGCCCACACCTGCTTAGCTTCACCAGAGTGTGGCTACTCGCCAGGTACTCCATTTATTGAGGAAAACTGGGGCAGAAAAGGAGCTGAGGGTGTGGGCGGAAGTGAAAATTAAACAGTCCACATGAGGCCCTGGCTGTATACCTGCTACCCCCTCAATTCAAACACAGTTGGAGACACTGGTTTGGATATCTCCCTCAAAAAAAAACCTAACAGTCTGAAACAGACGTCTGTGGCAGAGCGGTTTTGGACCGGGAACAAAAGCGGGAGGAGAGGTGTGTCTGAAAGCAATGGAGCGCTCGAGAACAATGAGGGGCTTGTCTTTGTGAACAGCAGTAATTAACCTAACGCAAGCCAACTGCACACTCAGCAAGAACGGGCTGAGGTGGGGTGGTGAGAGAAAGGGGGGTGGGGGGGGTTGGCGCGTGAGAATGCCACCTGCATGCAGCAGACTCCGGTCCACTTCCATAGAAGAGGCAAGGGCATTAGCCTCTATTCTGCACAATTACAAAAAAAAACTGCTGAGCTAATAACAAGTTATGTCAATCTTGCTTCATTTAATACCTTCCAAGAAAGCCTTCTTCCAATAAAACTTGCTGTCTGTTCCAAAGCAAACTACAATGACACTGATCAGTCCTTTTGGAATGTTTGCCAACGGTTATTTCTGTCCTGTTTAAAGATAAAAAAAACCTTTGCACTTTAATGTATTTAGGGTTATCCCATCTCAGCACCAGACAAGGGCGTGCGTGGCTACTGTTCGTCTGGGTCTGTGCATACGTTAATGAGCCTTTATCCTTTATGTAAAAAAGAGACTTCATACAGCAGCACTGCGTCGTTTATTATCAAAGGACGTGTTTCGGAGAAACGGTTCTCCGTCAGAGCTTTAACGAAGGAGCTTTGCTCCAAATCTCGTCCTTTGATTCTAAATAAATGATGCAACAGCAGTTTCTGTCTGAACACCCTTTTTCGTTCAGCTGAATATTTTCATGGACTTTTTTTTTTGCTTTTTTTTGCATAATAAAATCATTGAACTTCTGTCACGTGTGCCAGTACTTATCTTAGCCATGATATGTTCGTCTTGATTCCTTTCTTGCACATGCACTATTGCCCGTCAGCTGGTGGTTCTTGTTCTGAGCCTCTGTTTGTCTGCCCAGGGCCTGGTCTACACCATGACGGATGTGGAGGACGTCCATCACTGGATGGTGACGCACTTCACGGAACACCCCCTTTTTACAAGGGTACCCGAGGAGGAGCTGGTAGGGGAGACCAGGAGGCTTTTAAACGTAGTGGTTTACGGTCACCGTAGGCGACCACGGTCCTCGAGCGACGGAGTCATTTTTGCATCCATACCATCTTGATCTGAATTTGCATTTATTCATTTTATCAAAAGCGACGCACAAGGACAGTATAAATACAGGAAGTGCATCATTCAAACGTTGCTAGAGTAGTTAAAAGCTAAAAAAAATACAGTCTATGTAATAGTCATAGTCATAAATATAGCAATCTAAGTTCTTGATCTTGATTATTCCGAACCTGAATGGGGTAACTCCAGCACATGGTCACCTGCATTCATTAAGCCAGATAATAAGATGATGCAGTGCTATCGCTTGCAGACCCAAAAAACTTGATTTAGCTACACTCATAATGACTATTACTATACCCAGTGGGATTGTCTGAAGTTGCATTATTTGAACTGAATAGGTCATCCAGTTTGTATGGACATCAAAGTAAGATTTCTTCTTTACAATTCTCCTGACCACCTCATCCAGTGGCCGTGACACAATAAATGGTGACTCTACCCATTTGTAGCGTCGTGTGTTTCGATGAGGAGTGTTTTTGTTAATTGAGAATATTGGAAATGAGTCAATTCCAAGAACATGGATTGTCGTGCATGATTATAGAACTTTTTGAATGTTTTCTGCTCACATTGGAATAGAACTTGGTACTGAATTTTTGTGTGTTTTGGTGCTAATATTCACCAAAATTTCATATTCCCAAGATTTTTATTCGGTTACGGTTGATGTTCTCATTTTCTGTATTTCAGGGAAATTACTTTTTGAGTCAAATTTGTATTTTTATACTTACAGATATTGGGTTGGGCCTCAAAACTAAAAAAAAACTACAATTTTCTTTGCAGGTTGATGACATCATAATCGGTCGCCTGGGCACATGCACAGAGGAGGGACAGAAAGTGCAGCGGAATGGAGGGAAGAACTTCCTGGCCGTGTTTCGCAGGGTGCAAGACGAGCAGACGTCCTCCTGAGAAGGCCCACCTGAGGGACCGCCCGGACCGCTAGACTGCAGAAGCTTGAGCTTTGTGAAGCCAAGTGCATAACTCTTACCAGTCTCCATCCTTCAGAGGACTGGCAGGTCATACTGGCATCTCATAAAGTATGCAGTACCTTCACATTCCTCAAGCCAAAAAGATGTGAATCTAAAACTCTGAAATGTTGACCCTTGCCTGTACAGCAGCCTTTTTAGTTATCTTTTTAAATCATTTTTATTTTATGTTCAGGCGTTTCAGGAAAAAGTGGCAGATTCCCAGTTGTTTGCTTGTAGGCACCCTCCCAAAATGAAAGTTTTCAGTGAACGGCATTGATTTGGGTTAAGCAGAAGCTACATTCTTGGAGCGACATTTGGGGCAAAGTCGCCCATCCCTTTGATTTCAAAATAACTCTGGTCAGGCTTTTGTCATTGATTTTAGGAGTACTTTAAGAGTTTTCTGACCTGATGTTTTTATTCACCTTTCACCAATATTTTTGGATCTATGCAACCCCCCCAGCCCAGTCAGTTTGTGTGCATGTGTCTGTTGCTAATTTTTATTTGAGGTTTAAGGGTACATCTGTCTCAACTTGAAACCCTCACATGGTGGTAGAGCGGGTGGGTGGGGGGGGGCGTGTATTTTGGTTCTGGCCTAGTGCCTCAATCATTAGCTCATCATGCGGAAGAATTTACGGGAAGAATTGAGAAAAGCTGAGAAGAGGGAACGGGGAGGGCCCGACGGCACAGGCTGTGTGGCATTCGCAAACGGCAACAGCAGCACCACGAAGACTGGGGGAGGGGCACGGAGCTCACTCAGGAGCATGCAGGCGACAGTGCCCTAAAAACAGTCAAAACAGCAGTACGCTCGGGTTCCCAATCTAAGCACTAGCATCTACCAAACTAGTCATATCTAATCTATCGTTTAGGGTGGGAGTGCGCCTCTCAAACGGGTTTTTGACACATTTGTTCAATTCCCTGGATAGAAATGGTCATTGTGCCCTTAATGTATGGATTTAACCCAAACTGCTTCAGTATTCAGCTTCAATATTCAGATGTTTTTATAGATCATTTTTAAAAATATAAGCAGTAGCTGCCATTTGCTAAGAAAAAACATATTACTCATCACAGTTGTTGGAAATATTCCTTTATTTGCTATGTTTGATACTTTGGGCGGAGGGCACTGTAAAATATGAGTGTTGGTCTTCCCTCATCTTAATAGTGTAGCATAATCGGCTGTTCTGGATAGTGTTATAATTATCAAGTTTTTCTGGTATTTTCAAAGGTAAGGTGAAATTAATTTAATTATTGCCCATATGTGGGCCTTTCTGTTTTGAGTAACCAATCCCAGTCTCAAACCAGATGGTTCAGACCAATCAGAATATGTGTGTAACTGTATGGGCAGCAGTCATGTTTTTTTTTTTTTTTTTTTTCCCCCCCAGTTAATGTGTGGCGCACACTGACCTTGCCATAGTGATAACTCACTGACTGGATTCTTGATTAAACTTCATTGTAGTGTGTGAATATGTTTGTGTGGTGCCATAAAATTTGTAAATGTATTCTGGGTGATGGTGCTGCTAGTTTTGAATGTTACTTCAGGGATGCTGGTCATGGGGGACTATGATAATGATGCTGACTCTGTACTACAGTTAGACCCATTTCTGGAGTAGTGTTTTAACACAGCAGCCCCTACATCAAGTTTTAAGTGGCAGAGTACTGTACTTTGAATAAACTATTCATTTCAGAGCCTTGAAACATTGGCTCACATCATCAATACAGTAAATATAGGACTCCAAAATTCATATAGGACCCAAAAAAAGTGATCATATAGGTTTCAAATCCTATACGTTTAATTTTTTCTAACAGCTGTTTAAATTGAGTTGTTTATTGGAAGACAGAAAAGTGGTGTATTTGTGATTTACCATGTATGTCTAGAAGCGGCTTGTTTGAATTTAAACTGTATCCAGAATAATGTGCCAAACTGAAGACTGCAAGTGGAACCACAGAAGACTGCTGCAAGGTTGGGATGGGGTGGGGGTGGGGGGGGGGTTACCTAGCAGGAGCACGACTGCACACTTGTCCAAACCTGAAACCCACAGTTACATCCTGAGGGGTGAGTATCTTGAGCACCTTGTTTTAAAAAAGAAATTCCCTCCCCCAACAATAAAAAGGGCTCATTTATGATGGATCATGCACTGTAAACAGTAGCTCCATTGTGTGTATTTGTGCTCACTGCGTGCGGTTTTGCGATGAGACACTTGGTGGGAAGTTCAGTGGGCTGGCAGGTGATCAGGAGTGCCATTCTTCCTGTCACCTCACCTGTGAAACAAAGTGTACAGCTCACTTCCCTCTGAAAGGGCTGGGTATGATGTCTGTTTGGCACAGCTTGAGGCCTTTATGTTGTGGTTTATAAACATAGAGTCGCTACGGTTTCATCACAAACTAGGCCTCTGTCATTCACCTATAAATGACTAATATCCCCAAGTCACAGGGGTCCTCAGTTTATCATCAAAAACTGTAACTTTTTTGCTACCAACCTCCATCAATCAAGGTCACAGTGGGACAGAGAAAAGGCCCTAACACTGACCCCTGTGGAACCACACTTCATATAGGCTCATACTGATACAGTTCCAACCAGTTTCAAACACACTTTAATTCCTACTGATTTCATGTTGACCAAGCTGCCATCTGGCGCTTTGTCAAATGCTTCTTTTTTTTTTTAAATAATATAATCTAAGCGAATCCAGGATGTTTATTCCAGTTTGTATTTACAGTTATGATACATTACTTCAAACACGTTATGTTTGAATTACAGTTACTTTCAATCACATAATTTCAAAATTGATTGATATGTTCAAATATGCAAATACATCTGTTTGATAAAATTAATTGTAAAGCAAAGCTGTGAAAATACATTTTGAAGTGTTGAAGAAAATATTTGTAATTGAATTAATCCACATGTTATGTTGACATCATTTTCTGTAAATGTGTTAAAAAAAAAAACTGACGTGAAGTGCAATCTGTTCGAAATAATGTTGCACAATCCCTGTTTGGAATTGTTCAAATTGCACAATTTCTGTGTGGCTTTATAATCTGTCCTCATTTAACCAGGATGCTAATGCAGACTTGGAGAACAAGCCTTGTGGGGTTTTATATCATGAGGAAGCAGCTTGTGATAGCATAGCTGTACTGAGTCAACCTTTGACAGACAGCCAGATAATGTTCTGTCTGGAAACTGCGTGATGCTTGGAAAAGCTATACCTCTGCAGGTTTTGCATTACACCTCAGCAAAGTCACTGTTACGGTATACGTGTACTCTCACACACACGCGCACACACTTGTGCCAGGAACAAATCAAGAAAATCAGCTTACAGTAGATGACTTCATGTTTTGGACAGTTTTCAACGTATTGTAGTCACTGCAGACATCATGGAACTTGAGGTTTTCACCACACAGTGCACTGGAAAAGTGCTTTGTGTTAGGATGATTGTTTATTTCTTCAACAGGTTACTTTACAAGGTCCATGTCCAATCTTATGTTGACAGTTATGGCACTTGGGACTATTCTTCCCTCTCGGACTTTGGGCACTGTTGCCCCTGACTTATGGAGTTAGCATTATAAGTTGGTCTGGATAACAGTATCCCCTAAATACCTGTAATGTAAATTAAAAGCTGACCATGGAATAGTTAAAAATCTATTTACTATAGCATTCCACAAGAAGTGAAATCAGATACCAATAAAATACTAAATGAATGCCACAAGAAACGCAAACATTGTATCAAACAATTGTTTTTGTTTTAAAGTTTGTAATAAAAGGACTGAAGGAAGTATAGGTGTATTTCTCTGCAAGCCCACCTAGGAACTGGCAAGGTTTGCCGATTTCTTCCCTTTCGTGTACGTGACTCTTGGCCGTTCTTTGAAGAGCCTTGCCAATGAGACAGTGTTCCATTTTCAGTGACTAATCATGTTCCTGGCCAGAGGAGGTCCCTAGCTGAAAACAGGAACATGCCTTAGAAAAAAGGTAAACACATCTGTTTCACAAACAGATAAAATTATGTGGTGACGGTTGTTTGTTGACCTTGCCAGGTGGCCTGGCATTTCGGGAACACACCACTGACTAACAAATGCTGGGACATGGAGCAATATCAAGAACTACTGCAAAAAAAAAATGGTATTATGAAGCAACCCAACATGATGTCTTTTTAAATTAAATTAGGTTTGTTTTACCTTGATTTAGCCTGTGTAATTAGAGTCAATTTACCTGGTATCCACAAGCTCTTGGACATTTGCAAAAGTTAGGTAAAACCAATTTTATTTGGCTTTTGTAAACAACTTGTTATGCCTTCGCTGTAAGGTCTGAATGACCAACCCTAGAGCCAATATTAAAAGATTATCAGAAGTGGTATGGAACGTAATGTTAGGAGCAACAGAATTGTTCTTGTCAATCGATGTGTGGCACACACTGGGCATGCTCATCTCGCCCCAGAGATAACGTAAAAAGGTCACTGACTGGATTCTTGATTGAACTTTATTCAAATTGCAGATCACTTACAGATGTGGGGGCTAAGGGCAAAGCTGACTAACTCAATGTGTGCACAGGAATGGTCTGGGTGTAATAGCTGAGATTTGGTGGTTACTGTGTGTATCTGCAGAGGGACAATCGGCCCTAGGCTCAATGGCCCACAGTGGTCATGGTGTTCCATTCCTTTGTCAGTTCCATCGCCTTACTCACTGGGTACGCAATGACATTTATATTGGATCGTAAAATTAGGCCTCTGCAAACATGTCCTCCTCCTGTACCCCATCAAACCTGAAAAATACCCGACCCAACCCAACCATGTTCAGCTCCTAGATGTTCATCCAATGTGGCACGGACAGGCAAACTACAGCCGTGAACTCTCACACACTTGGCCAAAAAGTGACAGTCCCTGTGGGCAGTCAGCCAGCTCACACAAGGGAAGATAAGAGGATCCTGGCTATTCAGTCTGCCTGCACTGTGGTAATTGGCTTTCTCTGGTACACCTTAATAAAAGAAAAGTGCTGTTTTCATGGGGGCCATCTTCTTTTGGGATATCGTTATTAACTACCTAGTATTGCTGTGGGTCACTGATTTGTTATTTGCATTTAGCAAAGGCTCTTATCCAGAGCAACTTGCATACTATCCATTTTATACAGCTGGATAATTACGAAAGAAACTCAGATGAGTTACCCTGACATTATATAGCATTTAAGTTTATTATGTGTAACTTTTAAAGTGTGAAGATGCAAGCATAATTAAAAGGGAAAGGATGTGCAATCTATGTTCCTCTTATTGAAGGGTAGGAATGTTTAGCTTTACCCCGATGTACAAAAATATTCCGACAAATTACTTGAGTTCATCAAAGCTGAGAGTCCAAAAACAAGGTTGTTGAAAATAGTGCCAAATTTAATTGTGTTTGATTGAGTTGTGCTCTCTGTAAAAATAGTTCCTCCTTGCACATAGGTAAATTGTGTCAGTGTTCTTCAAAGGGGTCTTCATCTGACAACAGGACACTTTTTAGGGATCAGGAGACAGCGTCCCCTCTGGGATAGACAAGGTGATCTTTGGTTCCAGTTGACCTTTTGTCCACATAGCTCATTCAGTTGAACTCTCACCTACATGCATAAAGTGGCATGTGTGTGGTGTGGTCTGGTGTAATGTTAAGCATATGCTTATTTTTAAAGTATAAACTTAAAGCAAAACAGCCAACTTGATTCTAATGGAGTTAAAATATTGTTTAGTGTTTGTGTCCATAATATGCCGGCATGAATGGATTCTCAGTGCTTTCATGTGTCCTGTCTGTATTTGCCTTTCTCTCTCTGCATCTTCTAACTATCCAGTGTATTTCCACTTTTTAAGAGATGGCTGCCTTTTTGAGCAGCTGTTCTCAAGACTGAACCAGTCTTAAGAATTGATCAGTAAGTTCTGATCATAAACATCTACCTGACGGTGATATTTCTGTGGCAGGTCAAATACGCAAACCGTTCTCATTGCTGCAACAACTGAAAAAGTATATTTTTCAGCAAGGCATCATAAACGGTGGTGATAACTGACAGAAGGGTGTTTAGTTGTCATGTTGCATTTTCACATGGTTTAAATAACAACTCGGGGTTGGTTACTTTGTATGTTAAGGTTAACCTTTGTCACCGTGAGGTCATTCGCCCTCTGTGAGAAACTGCCACCCAGCAGTGAGGGCTTCTCAGGGTTTTAGCAGTAATACCAAAGCTTTACGTTTTAAAGGTCTTCATGCTACTTACAACACATTTCATTTAAGAAATGCATTGGCTGGGTGTTTTACAACATGAAATGCTTTACCATAATATGATTTAATAATAATAACAACAGCAGTTGTAGTCGTATTATTGCTATACATCAACCTCACAATTAATGCAGACCAGGACGACACCTTGTTTTGTTTACCATAATCTATTTGTTCCTACAGATGTAGTGCTCAAATGGTGTGTAAGAGTCAATGTATTTGTGTAGTTTGTTAGACATATCCCACAAGGCACTGCATGTCACCTGTTTGTACTGATATACAAAATCAATTTCACTGTCTGTAACTCACAGCAAACAAGTGAGTTCAGACACAGACGGAAATAATGAAATTAACATATAACATCTTCAGCTATGGAGTTATGAAATATAGGCCAAAATGTATAGGTGCAGTTTTTTTTCCTGTTGTGAAATCATTATGTGATAGATGAAGTCCATAATATGAAAATTATGAAGTAAATTACATATTTTATTTTGATATAAACAATGTTTTGTAACAATGAAGTATTGATATTCACATGGCTCGTGCTTTATGTTATGCAGTACTTGGAAGCATTGATTATTCAATGGGCGGAGGGACCGCGACCTCAATATCAAAACCTTGAAAGTAAAAGTATGCTGACACGCTGATTATTCTTGCTGAACTTTAACCGCTCGCACACCAGACCGTGTCCCGAGCGTTTTGGCTGGAAATGTAGGAGGCTGAATGCCATCGATCTCTCCGCGAAACTAGGGACCATAATACTGGGATACGGCAGTCGTGTTACCATGCAAAGGAAACCGAGAGGGGCTCTACCAATCACGGAGTACATTCGTGGAGCACATACTTTCTGGCTGTGCTAAAAATTGTGAAAATACACTAGATACTCAACTGTTGATAATATAGTAGTGCTTCTTAGTTAGCAGGTAAGGTTAGCGAAATGAGAGAATAATAGTAGGTTTTATGTGCTGAAGGAGAATGAGTAAACCTTGTGTTGCAGTGATAGGTGTCATGAACATCAGAACCAGTCACTGTCGCACTTTATGCCCTTCTGTGTGCTCTGTTATTATTGTATGGTACATTTTGTACATACTATATTTTTGGTACTTTTTTGTATATTTTTTGTATATTCCATATTATTACTTGTATATTCCTTCTTCTGCAAAGCTGCAGAGTTTTTCACTCCAATACTGTCAAAAGTATGATGATGTCACAATAATAAATCTTGAATCTTGAACCTCATTATGGGTGGAGCTACAAGGAACTGTCAATCACTTATTTGTTTTCACCAATCAAAAGACTTTCCTCTCCTCACAAACCATAATGATGAGTCCTAATTAGAGAGTCACTGATAGCAGACTTTAGGTATACCCATTTTTGGTGTAATGAACTACTATTTATGGCTTTAATTAATTATTTTTGTCTTCTGCTAATACTAGCTGTTTCACATTAGACATCTTGCTAACTACAAGCGATTGCTACCTATGCTAAATAGACGGCTAATTAATTCTTTACATGGGCAGCCAGAAATGCATTCCTATTGCCAGTTAGAACACGGTCATAATCCGTAACCAGAGTTGTTCATAAAATAAACTTCTCTTTTGTCCCTCATGGTGAATATCCTTCTTTTGTGCCATTTTTAACTGGAGAGGTTCAAAAACAAAATATGTTTTTCATTTGTATAGTTCTGATTGAAACTGTGCCTTTCTAAACTTTATTGATACACTTTTTTTTTAGCTCCCAGCCTGCAGTGTTTCTATTTGGCTTCATTAAGTCCCATAACTACAGTAAGGAAGTGCCTTTTTGTAACTGACCAGCAATCAGGATACTCCACTCCAATTAAATCATAACTGTTCTAAAGGAAAGTGCCCTACTTAAATTTGCACTTAAGGGTACTTTGTAATCCCAGACCTGCCTTTAGGGGCACTTGTACTTATAGGCCCTTGTCTCAATCCATCTGACAGACACAAAACAGACTTGCTGACTGGTTTAACCAGCAAAAGTGCCTTTTCGTCCAATGGACTGATGTGTCCGACGTGTTTGTTTTAGCACCTGTCCTTTGAGAGGCTCTGCATGGTCAAGGTGAGACGGATGGCTCTCTATGTGCTCTTCAACAGCACGTATACGCCAGCCTCTAACTGTTGCATACAGTCTGCAGGGCGCTTCCAAAAATAATCGACATTTCCTAGTACGCTCTAAGCCGACTGCCTATCTTTTGCACATTCGAAATATGGAAGGTAAACTAAAACCAAATTCCAGGTATTGCTTGTATTACTTCATTGTACATACAGGTTCTTTGGCAGCTTTCCAGTTCAGTTGGAATCAGGTCAGGACTTTCTCTCCCGGGTTTCGTCTGTTTGAACAAAGGGCGAGCCTCCTAAAAAAAAGATTTGAGTCAGCAGTTTTTCATATGATGCCATTAACTCAAAGCACATCCCATTATCAAAGAAATCCCACACTTACTGTACTTACAAATGATAACTGATAGCATCAAATTACTTTGAATTTGCAATCTGGGGTTTGCCATATGTATTACATTACTTATGCATAATTAGTGTAGAATATTAATACACTAGTCTGCACTTTCTTGTCACTACAGCTGTCAGTGTTGGTCAACATTTTTGTACTGTCTTCATTTGAACAACGTACTACTTAACTAAATATTTGATATACTCCATGTTACTTTAATTACAGTTGTTTCTTGCTGAGGGGACATATTGCAGACCTATTGTTTATTGCAGATATATTGATTTTAAATAACCTGGGAATTTCATACGGTGACCATGCTTAATGTCTGTTCCACATTATGATGCATATTAATCTAAAACCATATTTCCATTCCATAAATCCAAGTACATCTGAAGGATGTAGCGTAGGGTCACTGAAAACTTGCCCTTCGCACCAGTGCTATTGCTGGTTTCCATTCCTCCCGACTAATCAGTGACCGGTTTACATCTGGGACACCAGGAGACTTGAAATGTTGATCAAACAATTAAATTAATCAAACATTATCAACGCATTAATCGAACAATTATCAATTAGATTACAAAACCAACGGTACTGCTGGCCACAAGACTGGCCAGTTTTGAGTATCTCTGAATTATGCTTTTCATTGGCTACAACAGAAATATTCACACATGGCCCACAATGTAGCCAGCGCTGCTGTCTTTCTTATGTAACTGGCAATTGATCGATTATTGCAATTGATCATCAATTCCAATTACCCAGCATTCCAAGTCTAAATCAGTCGCTGATGGGGGGCGGCTGCTTTGACCAGCCTTGATGTATAGGTAGGGTAAAGGTAGACTGCTGAATGTGTGATAGGTTTTTGTGTAAAAACTTTTGCTAATTGAGTACTTCCAATGACCGTTAAGAGGGTTTTCTGTCTGATGGACTTAAGTATGGATTGAAACATGATCCTAAGTTCCCCTAGATGCAGGTCAAAGACAGCAAACAACCAAGTCCCTTGAATCAGGGTGGCGTAGCAAGAAGGGGTTCGCTGATATTCTGGCAAACTGGTGAATATTGTGAAGTCAAACAGGCTTTTTTTCTGTGAATGCAATACTTTCTGTATCAGTTTAAGGTGAATACCTGTTAATGGAAATCTGTCTGCAAAGTAAAACGCCCTCTTTAATATTTTAACTTGGTATGTTTACCAAAGTTATCCAGCTAACTTGGGGAGCCAGCTTCGAGGTGCACCCGTGAGGTCTTTCCAAAACCAAACTCATGATTTCAGATCCAATTAGATAAGGTGAAAAGAAATTTGAGACATGCATCCAGGTCCATAATTGTGATTCCAGTTTTTTCGTTGTATTCTGTGGATGTGTGCACCCTCAGCTTTTCTGTGAAAAAACTTCGCCGTTTGTTCAAAACTGCATCGATTTTTGGTTCGTACTCCACGTGCGCCGCAGAGTGGGTTGGCCCACTCTCCGGTCTTCTGATTGGACACGCCCTCCACATAATCCTCTCCCACTTTTCTCCAGTCTTGTTGTTAGGCGGAGCAATATCGTAAAACGTCCTACAATTGGCCGAATCGGGACACGGCGTGCGCGGTGGAATATAAATACTGTCACCGGGACGCACTTAAATATGAGTCTTCCAGTTGTCAGAAATATTGCAGAAAGATGCAGCAACAGGCTCTTAGAGTTTCAGGTCGAAGTGCCTCACCTCTGCTTAAATGGGCGGAAAAGTTGGTTGACAGCGCGGCTTCCCCGAGAAGCAGCGAGAGGCATCGTGCGAAGACTTTGAAGGAGATGCCGGGACCCTCCGTCTGCAGTTTCGCTTGGGACCTTTTCGCAAAAAGGGGATTGTCTCGTCTGCACGAATTACAGGTAGGAGCTTTGTAAAGAATACGTCACTAGAAGAATTGTTTATGATATTTCTGCTTTATTTTTGTTTCTTCAATCACATTTTGTCTCCTTTACCACTGGAAATACTAATGTCACAGTTACTGTTAGAAAAGTCTACCTGTCAGAAAAGTCAGATGTATGAAGGTTATCCGTTCTCACTGGACACTAAAAGATTTTGAGCTTTGTACTTATACTGTTACTGTTGTATATTTGCTGTTATAACAGTTATAATGTCTTTAATATTACTTTTTATTCATAGTTCATGTAGCTGGTATAATTTCACTCAAAACACATTCCACTAGATATTTATGTATACTTGTGTATGCTGTATAAATGTTGTACTTTTGGTAACCACAGGGTAATTACACACATTTTATGGGTTCCTTTAAGGAATTAGAAATGTAAAATTATACAATTCTGCATTAAATATATTAAAATATATACAAATTAAGCAACTAAGAGTGAAAATGACTGACTTAAATCTAAAATATCACATTATTGCATATGACACTATTTGACAGAGACTGTCAACATAACTAAACATGTCACCTTAAAATTAACCAATCCCATGATTCAATGGAGTGTACCAGTTTTCTCAGCCATTTCTTTTCCAAGGGTGTTGACTATGAATAACTTGGTGATGTACTGAGCACAGGGATTGAAGTCAGTGAGTAAAATGACTGTTTGCAAGTCATATGACTGACCTTCCCTCTAGCATTTGTCATTTTAAGATGAAATAGTCTTTTTCATACTCACCCACTCACAGTCACACACACACCTATGAAACTTGTGTGAAGCAATAGGAATATAGGATGGAAAGCAACAGGAATTGAATTCATATTGAGCCCTGTACATATTTTGTTATTTATTCCTTGTCAGTACTAGTTCATCTGTTATGCATCTGAAGTCACCTATAGAAGGTGTGAAAATCTGCTCATTATGGTGAAATGACAGTTGAGATTCTTCTCCCACAGCTGGAGGGCCGGAAGCGTTATGGGCCCATGTGGAAGGCCAGCTTTGGCCCGATCCTCACCGTCCACGTGGCCGACCCAGCGCTGATCGAGCAGGTGCTGCGGCAGGAGGGCCAGCACCCCATGAGGTCCGACCTCTCCTCCTGGAAGGACTATCGGGACCTCCGCGGGCACGGCTATGGGCTGCTCACATCGTGAGTGCCCCAAATCTCACCCACCCCTGAGCGTCGCCACACTACGCAAACATTCACAGGTTTTTGTACATCTCCACTTTACGCAAGCAATCTGTATTTCCCGACTCTATGGATAACATTAACACACCCCTCAGTGTCACTTCACAGAGAAATGTACATAGTCCATGTCCCCATATAACCTCCTCCATGTCACTATTTACTGTAACCTTGTAATGTCATTCATACTTACTTATGCACACATTGAATGTCCCCATATAACATAGACATTCACTTTTCCTCCACTATTCACTGTAACCCTGTCATTCATACTTACTCATGATGTCCTGCCACTAAACTGGTTCTGATTGGTTTACCCACAACTCCCAAAACATTCAAAATGCACTATTTCTGATTCATTCTGTCATCATGTATTTATTACATCAGGTTAAGCAGTAACTGAGTCCTCTATGGTTTCTTTTTGATAACTCAGTGTTTCTGGAAACTTGACAAGCATAGACAGTAAAGACTTTCCCATAATGCTATGTGGTAGGACAGTGAGTCAGGCCAGGCCTGGTTAGTGTTTGGTGACTCAAGTCCACATCACTGAATTCAGACACAGTTCCTCATGTTGAACATGTAGGAGTTTGACACCCTGTGTGTCACTAGGACTTTAGGGCTAGAAGCAGTTCTCAGTAGCTGTCATTATTGGTTTTTTTAGCAGAGTGACCCAGAATATTCTACTGTATTTGTAGGCCTGTACCATCCCTGCAAAATCATCTGTCATGTACTGACCCATTGTGTGATCTCTGTAGTGTGTTCTGTCAGCCATCCTGCTTTTTACTGTAGACTTGTACATTTCTTTAAGGGTTCATTGGTTGTCCCCCCTAGAAGAACCTTAAATGTTCTTCTTAGATGGTCATATTTCTAAGGGGTTCTGTGCAGAGCCATATCCTGAAGGTTCTACATGGAACCCTATAGAGACTCACATCTAAGAAGAACCCCAGGGGGAAAATGAAGATTGTTTAAGGGTTCTAGATGGAACCTTTTTCCTAACAGTGTACTGACAACCAGCAGCTCAAGTAACTCCATTGGAGAAGCAAACTATGTATTCATCACCTTGTAGCCTTTCTGAACAGGACAGCAAGCATTGATCAGAGTAGAGCCATAATCAATATGACCACAGCCAGCGGAACCGTGACCCACACTGATCCAGTGGGTAAAACCAACATAAGTTAAATGTAATATGTGTTATTCACTCTGTTGGTGTGGATCATATCTGCTAACCACGTAAATACACATCAAAAATACAAATCACAATAATTGTAATCACGTAAAGATGTAACTGGAAAAATCTCTCTCTCCTACCGTACAGCGAGGGGGAGGAGTGGCAGACGGTCCGTAGTCTCCTGGCGAAGCACATGTTGCGCCCACGCGCGGTGGAGGCGTACGACGCCACGCTGAACGGGGTGGTGTCGGACCTGCTGAAGAAGCTGGAGCTGCGCTGCCAGCAGAGCCCCCGCGGCCTCGTCACCGACGTCGCCACCGAGTTCTACCGCTTCGGCTTGGAGGGTGAGGCAGCCGTACCGCATCCTGGGGGGGAAGGGGGCACCGCTCCGCGTCATCCTATTTTACGGTCGCCTGGATTGTACGTGTTTTCAGCAAAGGGTACCGGAAGCTTCATCAGAGGGTGTATGAAATACATATTGAGGAATATAAGACAGATATTGGAAATTGGTGCTTGAAATTGTGGGTGGAAAACCCCCCAGCATGGAAAGTACAAGTACCGCTTTCTATTTGTCCCACCCATGCACTAAACTAGCTGATTTCACTTATAAGCTTCCCTACCTGGCTAAGGAGTTGTATTTGGTAGAATCAGGGGTGAAAGTAAGCCGGTACGGTCCGGTACTGCATACCACTAAAAGATTACGACTGGAGATTTCACTCAGCAGTACGTGAGTGCGCATGCGCGTCTACTTCCGAAAGTACCGGCAAATAGTACCGGCAAGAATTTAAAACTACTTTCACCCCTCGGTAGAATCAAATGGTTTTAGTAAATGGGTGGAAGAAACACATTGTAGTACTACTTTCTGAAACCAGGGTTTTCCACCTCTGCTTGTATGTACCATAAAAACAAAAAAATACACCAAAGAGAGGGTACATTTAAGCCTTGTAGTGAGACAAAGGGGCAGACCACTGGCATGCTCAGAGCAGGGTCATAATCTTTTAATTCATCTGGACTACAAATTAAGAAAACTACATTGTCCTGAGGCATCCTTTGGCCAACCAACCTGTAGCCGTAACGACACTGATGTCCAGCAGAGGATGCTAACGGCAGTTTCCTCTCTGTAGGGATTTCCTCCGTGCTGTTCGAGTCGCGGATCGGCTGCCTGGACCCTCAGGTCCCCCCAGAAACCGAACGCTTCATCCAGTCCATAAACACCATGTTCGTCATGACGCTTCTCACCATGGCAATGCCTGGTTGGCTCCACCGCATCTTCTCCAAACCCTGGGACACCTTCTGCCAGTGCTGGGACTACATGTTCCAATTTGGTGAGAGCACGCTCTTCTAAGCTCAGCGTCTCTGCTCCGGGCACAGTGATAAAGGGCCGCCATGCAGATATCAGAATCATTCTCTCTTTTAACTCGGTTATAGAGGTTTGTGTGAAACCTAAGCCAATCAGAGTCTTCTGCTCAGTCTCTGACAGCATCTGAAAAATCATTCATTAGCATAGGTGGCCTGATTTGCCCTCGGATTCTGATGAATTTAATTGGCTGAGATGGTTTCCAACTCCAACTAGCTGCTTCCAATTGGAGTGCCACCTACACAGGGATGGCATACTAGCATGACTTAGCCATCCCTGTTGAAAGGTGATGGTGCAAAAGTTACATGTAAAAGTTGCACTGATGTAAATTTGAAAGATTTGTGGGCTTCTTACATATGACCTTACCATGAAGTCATTTAATGCTGTGGACACTAACTTTCTGACATGCATGCACAGTACCTTGAAATAATATTTAAAATTTTTACATAAATTTGGCACTGAATGGTATCAGATTTTCAATTAAAGCCAGAATATTAATTTAAAATATTAAATGGCCCTTGAATCAACAAATGATGCACAATTCTGAAGCTTATTTTAGGAAAAAACAGTGCCCCCATGTGGAAAAAATAATTTTCTTCTTAGATTCAATAACAGGTTTAGCCACCTTTATGACGGCAACCAAATAGGCTGCTTCCCTGTAGGTAATGGTCTTTCAATGGCGTCTCTCGGCACTGTGGGGAATTTTGGCCACTCCTTCAGAAATGATGCTTCACCTCAGCATCCTTTGGGCGTGGGTTTTCAAATATGAACTGCATGTTTCCTGCCACAGCAACTCAGTGGAA
This sequence comes from Albula glossodonta, assembly GCA_019788955.1. Classification (NCBI taxonomy): domain Eukaryota; kingdom Metazoa; phylum Chordata; class Actinopteri; order Albuliformes; family Albulidae; genus Albula; species Albula glossodonta. The sequence continues at coordinate 26,324,005 of JAFBMS010000004.1, read as the reverse complement.
GTTGGTCCTGGACTTTTACTGACTGGACCATTAACCATTCCAAAACTTAAAGTTATTTTGTGTTCTTTAACCATTCCGATTCTCTGTCTCTCTCTCTCTCTCCAGCAAAGGGCCACATTGACCAGCGTCTGCAGGAGGAGGCTGAAAGGCTGGCGCGGGGAGAGGAAGTGGAGGGGCGGTATTTGACCTACTTCCTGTCTCGGCAGGGCCTGCCCATGAAGACGGTGTACAGTAACGTGACTGAGCTTTTGCTGGCTGGGGTGGACACGGTGAGGGCAGTTTCTCTCCTTCATTTAGTTCTTTCACATTCCCTTTTGCAGACAGGACAGGAAACTCCAGAGAAAGCAAGGGCAATTGTTATAGAGTAACAATTATCAATTTATTAACATAATTATTTAATTATGTCAGCAAAGTATTCTGGTGCAGGTCTACAGTGATTCCTAATAGATTTCAATCATAGGATCCAAATTGCTCGCAATGCAACGGAAATAAAATCAACTTTCGCAGTTACTTAGCTGCAAGAAAGTTTCATAATAAAAAGATAGCAATATATATGAACCATAAATCAGTGTCAGCTATAGAATAGGGTTTTCTTTATTAAACATACTTAAAATTATCTGTTGATTTGGAATCCACATGACATTGTAACTGACATAAGATAGGTTTGTAAATTCAAATGTCCCCTTCCCTTTTCCCAGATCTCCAGCACCATGTCCTGGTCTCTGTACGAGCTCTCCCGGCACCCGGAGGTGCAGGCAGCCCTGAGGGCGGAGGTTCTGGGGGTTCTGAAAGGCCGGCAGGTCCCAGCGGCCAATGACGTGGCCCAGATGCCCTTAATGAAAGCTGTGGTGAAGGAAGTGCTCAGGTGAGAATAGATGAATCGGCAACTTTCCTATCATACCGATTATCACTTTTTGCATACATCTTGTCACATTATGTCCTAAAGAATCTGCAGTAAATTTAAGACATTTGACGTAAATGGGTTCAAGATTATAACTGGAATCCAAGGCATTGATAGTGATTGATAGTACAAGTTTATACTACATTGGATCACATTTTACCATCCCCACTGTGGCTTTACAAAAGCATGTCCATGCCTTTGAGTGACTGATACAGAGGTGGCTTGCTGTAATTAAGTTTAGTAGATCATAGTTGTACTGTCCTCTCCGTTCCAGACTTTATCCGGTTATCCCAGCTAATGCCAGAGTCATCGCAGACAAAGACATCCATGTGGGAGGATACCTCATTCCAAAGAATGTGAGTTCTCTGTCATTACTTTCTTATTGTAGAGTGAGGGGTGTGCATCTGTGTTAGTCATGTGACACACATTCGGTGTAAGAAAGCAGCACAATATGGGAATGAACAGTTTTCTCCCAGAATTTTTTACAATTAGGTCTTCATAAACCAAAGGTGGAATTGCAAGAAATGTTGTGCCTGCATCAGCAGAGTTAATCTGTTTACTGTTACAGTCAAAAAGGCATTTTCACGTTTTTGCATGTAGCTATTGATGTAGCTATTTTTGTGTCATGGTGCTTACATTCCCCAGAGGGAATCCTCATGCGGTTTGACTTTATGACTTTATAACAAATAATGTTAAAGTGAGCTGAACACAAACTAAATCTGAGATCGGTTTGAAGAAATAATTCAGTTTATAGTGCTTGCTCTTTACGCTCGTTCAGTGGAATTTTGGTCACATTGACACTCTCTCACTTTATAATTCAAATGCACGTCATTGGCATGACTAGAAAAATTGTGTTGCGAAAGCATTAAGATACATATATTATATGGACAATATTCGCCCCAATGTAAACCTGTTTTTCTTCTCTGTCTTTTTTTTGTATAGACTCTCATCACTTTGTGCCACTACGCTACCTCCCGGGATGAGAAGCTGTTCTCGTGCCCAGATGACTTCCTTCCCGAGCGCTGGTTAAGGCGGGACCAGGGCCACCACCCCTACGCCTCGCTGCCATTCGGCGTGGGGAAACGCAGCTGTGTCGGGCGCCGGATCGCAGAGCTGGAGCTCTACCTTGCACTGTCACAGGTTTGTATGCCAATCTCATTACGCACCGTGAAGCACCCAAGTGAAACACCAAAAACACTGCTGTTGGTTCACGTTTGCCTATTCGAATTTCAGTCATCGGTGTCTTCGTGCCCTGTTATGCACAGATTCTGATGCACTTTGAGGTGAGGCCTGACCCAGAGGGCCCCGAGGTCCAACCCATGACCAGAACCCTTTTGGTGCCACAGACTCCAATCAACCTGCAGTTTATCAAGCGTTGACTGCCAGCTGCCTGTGGTTGTCAAAGGACAGAGCGGCCCCGGTCGCCCAAGCGCCCCTGTGACACTGGTTGTGTGACAACAGCACTGAGAACTGGGCATGCAGCTCGCAGAGCCAGTCATCAAGCACACCAGCTGCACAGCCTGGAACTGAACGCAACTACATCCGAGGAGCTGGCAGGAAGGGAGACGCTAACGGTTACAGCGAGGACAGATCACATGGAACCAGGTACCTCAGAGCGGGTGGAAGCAGTGGCACCTGCAGCCGTAAGCCAGGTCTCACTGATCATGCCATTAGGCCTCAATGTTGTTTAACCTTTAACTATCCGTGAATGAACCTGAGCTGCATATTACTGTTTCTAACGTTCCAAAAATGAAATGACGACTGGTCATTAGTGAGCCATTTTCTTCCTGACACCTGATTGCTAACAGCTAATTGGAACAGCAGCCACATTGAAGTACAGGGAAAGACTGAATTTAACACAACTTTCCAGCACAGGTTTTTCCACCAAGAATTCCACCTGTTTCCTTTAGCACTTTACCTCAGTCGCGTACCACAGCATAAAATCCCTCAGGTATGAAGGAGCACCTGCATACTGCGACGTGACCTGTCTGTAGCACAGGCCTCAACCACCACAGGCTGTGCTCCAGTATTATTATGGCATGCTGAGGACTACACTTCCCATGGGGCAGTGCTGAAGAATGAATGATTACGCAGTTACCCAGTAAAAACATCCTGAATGGCAAGATGGAGGGCAAGGTCTCAAAGTCATCAATGGTGTGCTATGCCTTTGAAGAACAATGTTGTTTTAACTCTTATTGTATGTATGGATGCGTTACTATGTGTATGTTTTTATGAGATGAAGTCTAGTGCAATTACTCTTGAATAGTGCAGTATGTGCCTGTGCTGTTCATGTTTTTTTTGTTCTTGTAGAACTGGTAATTAGTCGATATACCAGGGCCAAAAAGGAAAACTGGAAGGCTAACCAAAATAAGTCAAAAGTGTTTAAGGTCCAACCCACAGTTAGTTTTTTGTTATTAAAATGCATAGAGGTCATGTGAGATGAAGTAAATAACAGTATCGTTTTGATAAATTATACCCATGTAAGAAGTTATGTAGTAATATGGAAAACAATGGCCTACCTGGACCCTAAATTGAATTGCTGACAAAAGCAGCATTTCAAGTTGGTATTTTCAAGTTGTCTTCAAGACTGATGCAATCCTTTGTATTTGCCTCAAATGTTAAATATTTACATCTGATATTCATGTAATACTTATGTAGAAGTGGCCTACCATGCTCAAGTCCACCTTTTTACTCTGGAAACAAACACATAGCAGAGCTTCTGCTCGAGTGGATCTTATAAGATGTGAACGCCATTTTAGAAACCAGCAAATCCATAAAGTTCTCAGGATGTTATTCTTTAGTTACAAAATGTCTGTGATATTTATTATATTTAATAAAAATTACACCTGTATGTGTGTGAGAGAGAAAAAAAGATTGAAAGCGTGCTCATGATCATTTTCGTGTAGATTTCCGCTTGTTCTTTAATAAAATATAACAATTCAGCCTCCCTGTGGTTGTGCATTTTTTAGGGACGGTGACAGAACACAGTTGCTGGCCAGTATTTGTTTTGTAAATCAAACAAATTACAGAATAATTGAAAAGCAGCTCCAGATCTTCCAGGAACATTGTTTCTAAGTACAACTGTTCTCACAAAAAAGGTGATGAAACAGAAAATGGACTTGGATAAGGCACCGGGTGATGGTTTGGGTCACTGCCCCCTACCCCCTGCCCCATTCCCTTTTCAGCTCCTGCCCAAACCGACTTAAATCCACCGCGCTGGGGCAAAGTTTGGTCAGTGACACAGTAGTCTAGTAATTATGTAAAAAGCCAGCAAAAGGGCTGCGGCCAGCGAAGCTGCTGACCCGGTTTGCAAATGGTGTACCGCTGCAGTAAGTCAGATGAGTAATCTCTGGGAGCAACTACTCCACCAAGTCATCATTTAGCCAAAAACTTCATTTCAGTCTGCATCCTCACTCATCACTTCCAAAACTAGAGCCAGACTTCTCAAACCTCTCGATGAGTGACATTTTCTGTGAAGAGGTTTTCGCAATTTGTTGTTTAACCATTCAATATACAGGGGTGATGATGTGGTATAATGGTTAGGGAGCTGGCCTTGTAACATTAAGGCTGTAAATTCAGTTCTCAGCTACTCAAGGGTACATTAGTGTTCTACTAATGTACCCTTGAGCAGGATATGTTTTTTCATGTGTCTGTCTATCCACCTTCGATGCCAAAAGTAACCACTCTTTGCCTTTCAAGGCATTGTCTACAAATTTCCCATCCTCCCTTTGGACTAGCATTTTAGAAAGCCCCCAGGTGCAAAGAAGTAGCCCTGGCTTATCTCAGGGCACGGACGATGCAGATGCTGAATCCTACATATGCATACATGTAATATATAATGATACCGTCGACTGGCTAGTGTGTGTACACTCCCTATCGCTTGCAGTGTGTCACTCCTATATGCTTCTGGCCTACATATGGGGTCTGGGGTTTCGAATCCAGCTCAAGAACGCTGAGTGTTCGCAGGGTTTGAGCTAAGCCTGTGTTGCAGCGATAACTCGGCTGTCTCCGTTGCGAGTGGATCAGCTGTGCAGCAGCTGCATGCATCTCCTGGGCCTCATGGCCTTGAGTATCGCAGTGCTACATGCTACATCAGACCGGCGCAGACCTGCCGTGCTACGGCTCAGCCTACTGCACATCGGACCGGTGCAGACCTGGTTCCTGACGTTATGTGCTCATTCCGGGAGTGGTGAGCACTTCATGTGTGAAATTACGGCTGATATGGCAACTTAACCGTTTTGAAAAGCACACACTGTGTGTGTTTAGAGAGCATGGCCATGACAAAGTTCAGCCAAGAGCGACATAGAGCTCTTATTTGAACTTCCCTGCTTTTTCAGCATTCTTATGCAGTCTCCTGTACCTGTTCTGCAGTTTTTATCCCAAATGCCTGGAGTCTGTGATGGACTTTGACGTGTGACAGTGCAGTGTCCATGTGTCCTGACTCGGGGATCAGACTATTATTTTGTAAACATGACCCACATGACATGGAGCTTGTGGGGGGGGGGGGGGGGTTATCTGATTGGGTGTAAGGGGGCAGGGTGATACTTGGTGGGCTTTGAGAAGAAGGCTAAATGGAGAATCCTGGCTAACTATCTGAGTTTCACTTTAGAATTCTTAGCTGCAAGGGCCAGCTTTCCCTGTACGACGTGACAGAACCAAGCTGCACAGCTGTCAGACTGTGGAGGATGACGCACTGCAATAATTGAAATCACTTTTTTGAAATGTTTATGCATTTAGTTTGAAAGGCACTAAATACATAAATAAGTGTGGAGGTGGGTAGGCTTATGCTTACGTATGCTTAGGAGTCGCATTGCTATAGAGACAATCTGAAAGGATGTCACACGGAGTAAGTTTTCAATTTATTTTCTTATCCACGGTAGCTCCCCAATGGTGGAACAAACTCCCTGTCCTACTACTGACTGTTAAAATATTACACTCCTTCCGACGTGGTCTGAAAACCCACCTCTTCAGACAATATCTGGCCTAAACATCCTACCCTCATTCAGAACTTGTTGTTTTGTGTTATATATAATTATGTGTTTGAATTATGTACTAAGTATTATGCGTCATTATAATGTAAATGTATTAGTATTTAGATTTATATGAACGTATTATGTTTATTAATTTATTTATTGTATAATACTAATATTATAATTTTATAATTGTATATATTTTACTTGGCTATGTACCATTCTTCCTGGCTACGCTTTAATGGCTTAGATTTAATTCATAGATTTGCTGTAGCATTATTGATAGATGCGCTTTGAGATTTGTTGATGACTGTATCCAATCCTTGTACGTCGCTTTGGATAAAAGTGTCTGCCAAATGAATTAATGTAAATGTATGTAAATGTAAATCTCCGAGCTCGCTTAATTTCGGAATCTGACGTCGCCTTTATCAGATTTTGAGAAACAGTCATTTTAAAAACTGCATATATTCGTGACACATCGACCAGGCCACTTGTAGGCTGCCCACTACCCTAGGTCTTGCGATAGTAAGGGAGAATATCTTTGCTATTTTAACGGCGGTCTTTCCCTTTAATTCCCGTTCAAAAGGCATAGTGAGAAACGTGTTCTCTCAGATGACGTCATCAATATGTCGTTCCAAACTCCACGTCGGCAATGTGGTTCCAGGCCACATGCTAGTTATGGCTGAGGAAATTTGACGAACCAGATAGCGGTTCTGTTTTATTTGACAGATTATAACACAGCATTCCTCTGACTCGAAATACAACCAATACTGTGTCCAGCAGTGCTAAGCAACTAGTTAGATAACCGTTGGTATTGATTGACGAATGCTAGCTTCTTTTATGCGGTGAGATAACGGGCTGGATCATTATATATATAATTTGTTCTTTCCAGTATACATTTTATTCAAAAGCTGCAAGTTGGCTAACTTCTGTTTTCACGACAATGAGTTGCGATGGAGAGCAAGAGATGTATCCCTTTGACATGGATGAAGAGTTGTTCGCTGACACGTTTTCCGAAGAGAGTATTTACAGATTCGGCAGTGAGGAGTTAAAGATCAGCCAGGTTTACGGTGCTAATCTCGGCGTGGCTGCGCCTGTGTGGGACGCTGTGAGTGTGCGACATTCTCTTTTTATAGGATTATATTTTTAAGGGAATTTCACTCATGTTATGTTTGTAAGCAAAATAAAGTATTTTGCAGAAAGTATCAGTAGATACGCACAAAGGGTACGTGTACCCATTCAACCCATGTGCCCTTTAAGCCCACTTTCAACTTTGAAGTCAATAAAAAAGAGAGAAAATTATTTTGCGTTCCTCATTATTTTAAACAATCCAGCAATTTGTTATTTCCATGTCATTTTTTATTGCACACCAGTCATGTTTTCCAATGTTGATTTAGCCTTGACCGTCTGCATGCTCAGGGGACCTCACACGAAGTCACCAAAAAACTTTGGTGTTTTGGGACCCCTCAGATATCATCACTTTTCTACTATTTTCAGCCAATTTGTTGAGAAATAATATTATGCATATTAAGAAATGGTACTTTGTCAGTATATACTATTTTCTTTCATATGAAAAGATGAGTTTTATGAGCTGGTGCACATAGCTAATTTCAATGCCAAACCATTAGCTTCATTGAGAGATACAGTGCCAAAGAATTAAGCATGTCAGGAATGTATACTGAATGTTTTCTGATTCATTTGACATTAGTCTACAAATAAATACATCATCAATAGTTTTGGAGAGCTGAATATTTTCAAAAATTAGCTTTTTTTTAGGTGAGCTCAAATGGTACAGCACTACAAAAAGCATGCAAACTAGAGCCAACACAAGCTAACTTTTAATGAGAATAACTTAATATTTCTGTATGTGGGCAAAATAATAATTAAAATGATGCTTAGTCCACATTATATTTAGGCTTCATGCATGATTTTGTAAACATATCTTTCAGTTAGAAAGGATTTCATTGTCTGTTTTTCACCAGTAGTCACCGTGGAACCATTTAAGACCAATATGCTCCATTTAAGCCCACCTCAATGTGTTTCAGTGAGGAGTCCGTCTAAATATGAACTTAGATCAATTTTCACTGTACTCTTGTCTGAAAGTGTTTGATAATAATTCTTTGTATTCTTTTACCTTACTGACCTAATTTACAACGATATTTAGATAGGCCTATATACAGTACGGACTACACACTGTTTAGAACTATTATATTGAATATAGGCATCAGCTAATGTGTATCATCATTTGTTTTAAGTGAGAAAAATGGCAACAAAAAGAAAAAAACTATAGCACCTGTCCAAAAATCATACAGGCATTTCGCCTTTACTTCGAGGGCACAATTCATTCTACCTTTGCGGGAGAAGGTTGAAAACGGAAAGTGTGCTCAAGGCCTCCACAGGGTTTAGTCCATGCTAACCCTTCTGGCACTTGAGACTTTTACCTCCTCTAGCACTTTAACACCCTCGTCCCAAAAATGCACCTTGTGTTGTAAGTCGCTCTAGATAAGAGTGTATGCTAAATGCCTGTAATGTAATGTTAAAGGTGCTGAACGCAGGTTCATCCTTTGCCAGAATAACCTGGAGGGTGCTGGCCCTTCTTATCTCACCAGTCATAATGAAATAGAGACCCTCCACAAAACAAACTCAAAGCAATGAAATCAGCTGACTAATACAATTATTGCATGAAATGGAATTACAGTCTTTCCCTTGTTCATGAGTTGTTCTGCATTAAATATGTTTTTGATGTTTAGGGTTATTGGTTCAAGTGGTGTAAGAGAGAGCACCAACAAGCATAAGTAAAGGGAGAGGGGTGTTTTTTTATTTTAATACTTAACATGTTACTGAATAAATATGTTGCTGTTTTTAATTCTTTGAAAACATACATTTTTTACATTTTGTTAATAAATCATGATGTGGACTTATTTGGAACACACACAGGCTTAAATGGTGCCACAGTACCAATTAAGCCCATGCCAGACTTTTGACTTATTTCTAAAATTATCTTTATTTTACGTTCTAAAATGTACATGAACTAATGAATACATTTTCAAATGAGAGATTAATCTTGTATTTTCCCAACCGGGCTTAATGGGTACACTTACCCTAAAAACTTAACGACAGCTGATGTATAATTGTGTGTCTGTAGGCACTTTGGCTTTGTCGCTACTTCGAACGACCGTCGTTTGACTTGAAGGGAAAGCGAGTCATTGAGTTGGGGGCTGGCACTGGCATTGTTGGCATTCTGGCAGCACGTCTGGGTAAGTTTGAGCCGTCTGTTAGTTCCGCCTCTGACCACCAGGTGTCGCCAATGGTGCGCAGATGATGCACAGTCTAAGTGGTTCCAAGCGGTCATAATAGGTGTGAATGGCCCTTTCTAAAAATTGGTTATGAAGATATAACTTGATTTATCTTTGTGTTTCTGTCTGTCTGTTTCTCAACACATTAGCTGCTTGTGTTAATTCATCTGTAATCAAAAACGGTGTGGCAAGAATGTTTATTGTGCATTGCAAACTCTGAAAAATTGAGATTTACTTGTCTTCATTTTTTTTTTTCAATATTAAGGTGCTGAAGTGACCTTGACTGACCTCCCCCACGCAGTCCCTCAGCTGCAGAAAAACGTCTCTGCAAACAAGCCCCCAAACGGATGGCCCTCCGTCACCCCCACTGTCCTCCCCCTCACCTGGGGCCTGGATCAAGGCCAGTTCCCCTCAGACTGGGATCTGGTGGTCGGTGCTGACATCGTGTACCTGACAGAGACCTACCCCCTCCTGATGGATACCCTCACTCACCTGTGTCAGGAGGGGGCGACGGTGTACCTCTCATCCAAGATGCGGCGTGAACATGGCACGTCCGACTTCCATGACAACATCCTGCCCCAGCGGTTTGACTGTCAGCTCATGCGTCGTGACCACACCCAAAATATAAATCTGTACCGTGCTACTCTGAGGAAAACCGAACAGACCCAGTGAGGGAGAGGGAAACCGTGGTGTCGCTGGGCAGAGACGTTTGAGCCCACGGTAATGGACATGTGTTAAACTCAAACTGCATAAGCAGCAAGTGGCTAACACGGAAGGAAGAGAAAAGTAAAATGAGCATTCATTTAAAATGAGACTTGAAATTCAGTAAGCCTTGAGGGCAAGAGAAAACAGATCTGTAAGCCTTTTAATTTGTCCCGTTGTGTCACCCTATGGCCTTAATCGGTCAGATTTTACCCATTGTCAGGATTCATTTGAGAACTAAACCAACACTAACGTTTATGTTTTATGTGTATATTAAGTGTTTTACAGATAAAGGTCAAATCCTTTATCACAGCCTTTAGGAACTCTTCAAATATTTTAAACGATGTATTAGTGATGTGTCATGTTTCTTTCAAAGGAGCTGTCCTAAAATCATTTCAAATGTAAAATGAGCGAATGAAGAAACAAACTGATTAAAGCATATCAGTGGTATTTTCACCCTCTTGAACACCCGAATTTTGTTAGCACTGACAGTTTCGACCCTCCCTCCCCGAAGTTGGTCTGTCTCGCCGGCTCTTTGCTGATGTTCGGAGTTTCTGTTGAGAGAGAAAAGCCTGTTTGTTCCGCTGTAGAGCTCCAAAGAAAGGAAAACCAGCGCTTCCCTATCTTTGTGCTTGAGCTCACCCGGCAAAACAACAGATTCCTATCTCTAACCCAATTCGGTACCCCACCCCCATGACCGTTCAGGCCCACAAGTACCCTGTACTGCGATCCCTGTGTGTTATAATAAATGGGAAATCTGTAAAAAAATTATATACACTTTTGAATTATTTAGAATACGCCTTTGGGTGGTTATCGTGCTGCAACAGGGTCCACAATGGAAATGGCGGGGAATGGTGAAAATGGCAGACCGCATGATCGGCTGATTTGATAATCTCCAGTCTACATGACATAATCTGTCTGCCAAGGAAGCCAAAACATTACCTCACTCAGCCAAAATAAATGTAAAACGGACTGGTAGTGGGGTGTGGTTGGAGTGGCAAATGCAACAGGCTTTAAAATCCTACAAATCAGGGTGGAATCCAACTAGCCAGTTTATCCAAAGTAAAGCCCCGACACGACAAACCCTCGGCGAACGCTTACTTCTCGGAGTCCGATTTCATCTTCCTCGTTGCCCCTCCCCCTATTGTTTCTGACCGCACGAGCCCGTACCCGTGGCAGAATAAAGTCATTGCGGATGGACTTTGTAGTTCCGAACAAAAGACTGGGAAAAAAGTGCTGATTGCGCACTGAAGATCTGCTGTATTTTGACAACTGCTGTGTCACATTTATAGAGCGAATACGTGGATGCACATACTGTTGCATGTGTCCCTGTACAGCACAATGGAGGGGGGTGTTTACATTGCTTCATCAGTCATGGCAGGGAGGTACCGGCTGACAGCGAGGGCTGGACCTCCGTCTCTCTGAACTTAATTAAAGAATTACCACACGCTGTTTTGATAGGAAATTTAGAGTAGGGAAGGGAGGCTTCAGCCAGTGACTGGGATAGGGTGGGGTGGGGTGGCAGTGGTTGGGGGGGCGGAGGGGAGGGGGGGGGTGGTCGGGGGTTGGTGTGCAAGGATGGGGGACTGAAAAGCTATCTCTTTCTAAAACAACCTGCTGCCCAGTGCATTTGGACTGCGCTATTGCCCAGCCGCCCGGGACACACATAGGCACCAGGACCTTCACACATTACAGCCCAGAGGTATGTCTGAGTTAAAGGCAACATAACTCAAGGTGCGTTAACACTATGTGATTGTGCCATGGATTTAGCATCTTCCAGAGAAAATCTTTTAACACATTGGAAAGCTGTGGTGAAAGATAGGGAATTGTATACTCATCTCGGAAGGCGGATTTGTCTTTATGATTAAACAAATTGTGAACTTCAAATTTTGACAAACAAAATTCATTTTGCTGTTCTTTTCATTTCCTGTGAAAACCGTATACGTCAGTAGCCTTTACAATAATTTATGATTCACTGTTTCTAAAGAAACAACCCCTGTAAAAATGAGAATAGTACTGCGAAAATGTTGTGAAATCTTTTTGTTTTTAGGGAACCCTGCAAATCAATTTCAAAAAACTAGAGCTGCTGTCATAATTCTATATTTTTCATTAGACAATGCAAACCACTGACGTCCATATATACATATACATGTAGGCATTCCATATCGAAAAGGTTTTTAAATCTGAATTCTTTAATACATTTGACTTCTCAATTTCCAGCATGTCTCAAGTTGAACATGTGTGACTGCTTTGGTTAAAAAATAGACAATTTGTATTTTCTAGCATGCAGTCCATGGTTCGCAGGCTTCTGTGATGGAGTTCTGGACAGGAAGCCAGGGGCAGCCGCCCTTGTACAGTAAATATGGGACTATGCCAAGACAGAGCCTGCCTCACATGTAGGTACTCTCAGCACTCCTACAATACTGTGACCCCAGTGTGTCCGTCAGCAAAAGAAAACATGCTGAATCACAAAGCCCAGCAAATAATTCCAGTAGGTTGACAATGTTTTACTTCAGTGACCAGTGTTGGTTTTATCTCATTTGATACTAATTATTTGCTCATAATGAACCCTGAATTTAAAAACGTCTCTCTCATTTGGTACGTGCAAATCTTGCAGGAGCAAAAAGACTAAGAGAGTATTAGATCGGTTGAGGTATTTTGCTTGGTACAGTCACAAATTGTGCCACTGAAATGCAAAAATGTTAACATATGCTGAAGGGTTTGATAAATCTGGCCCTTCATGTATTTTTATAGTTCAAACAGAGCATTCCACAAATACTGGAATACAAATGCCAACAAATTAATGGTGTGTTATGAATCAAGAAATTAAAGTACAGAGACTATACTTTATAATGTAAAATGTAAGAAAACATGCTATATTTTATTATGCATTTACTGTATTTTAAAATGCATTTACATTTTTTTGAGACTGCACATTTACAAATTATAGTGATAAACAGTTACACTGCAAGATTTCTAATATCCTAGCTGAGCTTCCATAGGTCTTATCCAAATTAATTAGGATCAGTCAGTTGTCTGATTAATCTTGATGCCATTTTGACTCCTGGAGAGCCTGAAATTCTACTAGCGTATGAGCTCTTGATGCCAGAATTACAGTATTTATTTTCTTGTTAGATCAGGGATAATTTATATGGGGAATTATTTGAAATTTCTATCAATTCAAGTCAATTCATTGTATATATCCTATCCAACTGATGCCCAACCTGGGCACCAAACCTCCAAACTCTGGTTACAAGCCCAGTCCCTTGACCACAATGGCATGCTCTAACCCTGATATAGTGACTGCAAGGAAACATTTTCTTGGTGTTTTTTCCACAGGTATGAGGAAAAGCGGCACACATCGGATTTCCAGCAGCCCTTGTATGATAGAGATTTCAGCTCTGACCTCAACTGGTGGACAGTGCCAGGCTCTCGAACTGGCTGGGTTCTGCAGGATCACACCAACTGGACTGAGCCACATCCACCCGATTTCCCTTTTGCTTTAGACAGCCAGCCAGCCAGCCCACAGGGGTTCGGCAATTACCAGGGCCATGAGAGATCAGAGAGGGAGTGGGCGCGGGCAGAAATGGAGAGGGTGTGCAAGGAGCAGGAGAACGCAAGAAAGATGCAGAGGGAGGGGTGGGTGAGGAGGTGGGAGCCGTGTAGCCCCTCGCGCTACAGGAGAGATGCCAAAAGGAGCCTGAGTGACAGCAGCTACCGCGAACTGGAGGCCTGGGCTTCCCGCTACTACCACTCGTTGCCCAGGAAAAGGCGTCTGGAAGCTGGATTGTGGGGCGCTCAGGGGGGCTTCCAAGGGGGACAAGCTCAGGAGAGAGAGAGGTACCCGCAGTGGATGGATAGAGGTGGCAACTTTCAGAGCGCACGTCCTCCACCGAAACAGAATTATCCTATGAGAGCGTGGGGACCAGAGGAGGGAAGGCAACCTGCAATTCCCTATCGACCTCCTCAGTCCCTCGTCCTTCAGAAGCCTTGGGAGCAGGATAGTAAAGAGAATGAGCCCAAGTACCAACAAAGGATGTCAAGCCAACCCCCATCCTACATTCCTCCACCACCCTACAGTGCCCCCCATAACTCTCAGCCTGGTCTCTCTCAGCAGCCTCAGAAATATGGTAGGAAAGACGCTATGGGTTATATTGATCCAGTGTTAGCGCAAACACATGCCCCAGAGGGTAACTACAGAACACTCATGGCCTCTGTGAAACAGGAAGTTCATGAAGACATGAGGAGGGAACAACTGGGTGAGCAAATGTGGGCAGAAGAGTGGAAGAGGACAAAACAGCCTGAACTCCATGGTGGACAAGGACAGACTGATGACAAGACATGGGAAGACTCCACCCCTCCAATAAAACTGCTGTCAGACATAACTTCCCAGCCACCACCCCAAGTTCAGCCAGAAATCACAGCTGAGCCGAAGGAACTAATGTCACCTGAAGACGGAAAAAGTGTTGAAGTCAAGCCGAAGAAGAAGAGAGGGAGAGAGACAGTGTTTTGCTTGGTGTCTCGGCTGGGTGGGGTGGCTGGGCTGTCAAGTTCCCCTGAGGATCCATCACAGTCCATCTCTTTGCCACTGTTCACTGTTCCAAACTTGACTAGCACATCAGATCCAGGTGCAGGGGTGCTCAGTAGTGATGGGGGTGGAGGAAGCAACAGCCTCCAGCTTGCAGATGAAGTTGATTCGAAAGTGACTGAACACCATCATCAGTTCAGCTCTCCCAGCAATGCTTCTACCATGAATACTGATTCCCCAAAATTGGGTGACAGCTCTCAATCCCAGATAGATAATGAAAAAGTGACCACTCAAAGGGAAAGGCTTCTTGGGGCCATTCAGACCAGACTAATGCACCAGACAGGGAGCCTCGTGAGTGCAGAAGACAGGGAAAGTGCCAAGGTAAAGGACCCTGAAGTTAATGCATCTACTGAAAGAAGCAAAAAGGTGCAACAGCCACATAGTCTAGCAAAGTTTCCTCTATGGAGAGAGCCTAGCCTTGTGGCCCAAGCTAAGACTGGCCCCATCTGGAGATGCATCAAGGGGAACTGGGAACAACAGCATGAACCAGCCAAAGATCTGAGCCATGACCATGATGACTTGAGCTTTGCCTGGCATGATCACACTACCGATGGCAACAAAGAAGAGACTAAGTCATATCACACGGAAAACAATGTATCCGATGGAAACGGGGGCATTTTTGTCATTGATGCCACCTGTGTTGTTGTCAGGGCAGAGTTTATCTTCCCCCCTAAAAAAGAGCATGTTCAGTATCTGTCTGCAGCTAATAGTCCAGACTCTGAACTTCCTAGTGAACCAGGGATAAATAACGACCCCGTTGTTACGTCAGAACAGGATTTGGTATTAGTACCACAGGAATGCCTCTCACCAGGAAGTGGGGGAGATAGTGACAATGAGTCAGTGAAACACAAGTTGCCGCCTCAAGGGTCAGACAGTGAACAAAACATCGATCTCCACGAGAGTCCAAAAGTGGAAAATGTATCCCCCAGCACTGGAGACAGTGAATTAGAGGGAAGGGGCGAATTGCTAGATTCATACATGCCCTCTCCAATGATCCTTGCTAGTGAGACTCTGGAGGAAAGAGCTGTGAGGATCCTCGGGATCCCACTTCTGGACTCTAACATCGCTGAGGCAAAGGTGGTGGAATCACTGTTGGATCCACCAGCATGCAGCACAGATGAAACACAAGAGCCTCTGGAATCTAGCATCCAAGAGGTGGTGGATTTACCTTCTAATCTTCCAGCACACAACTCAGTTGAAACACTACAGTTCCTGGACTCAAGCATCCAAGAGGCGGTGGAATTACCTTCTAATCTTCCAGCACACAACTCAGTTGAATCACAACGGTCCCTGGGCTCTAGCTCTCAAGAAGTAAAGTCGGTGGAATTACTCTCTGATGCTCCAGCATACAATACAAGTGACGCAGAAGAGTCCCTCACTGAGGTTCCCTTTGAGGAACCAGCACCAGAAGCAGCAGCACTTAGTGCAGGGGAGGATGAGGATGTGATATGCTTGCATGAGAATGACAAGGCAATGGATAACCACTTTCTCAAAGAAGGACAGAATATCCCTGGTATGGAGACAGAAGAGAGAAGCAGCAAAGAAGAAGTGACACTCATGGAACCAGCAGAGTTTGATGCACCTGAGGAGGATGAGACAGAGGTTTTTGATGAAATGCAAGGTATACCGAAGCAGGAAAGCAATTTTGAGGAAATTCCCTCTTCCTGTGTAGAAGTCAGTCAGGAAGGATCTAGTGAAATGGACGACAGCTTCTGTGTGCCATCTTTGTCTCAGACTCACTGTCCAGCCCCAACCTATTTTGACTCTCCCTCTCACTGTCCTCTCACTATTCCCTTGCCTGCATCAATGTCTCCCTCTCATGATATTTTGCAGGTGCCCTCTCCTGTTTCACACAGTGCTTCCTGCTGTTCTCCCTCAGAGTCCCCCCCAAGCTCTAGCCCTCCTACAAGAGTCCCATCTCCTTTATACCCAGTCTGCTCCTCCAGCCCTCACTCAGACAACTCTCTTTCCAACTTTCCCTCCCCTCCTTCCACTCCCTTTGCTCCTCTCCTCCCTACCAGTTCCTCTCCCCTATTGGAATTCCCCACAGGCTCTGAACAACTGAGTCCTGAAGCACCAGTGGAGATATCACCACCTCCCCAGAGTACACCTCCTCTTCAGAGAGAGGAGACTCAGTATCCAAAGTCTCTTTGGGATGCTGTGTACCGTATCCGCAGGCACACAGCACCTGACTCAGAGAACGAAGAAGAGGAGGCAGGGGAAATGTGGGACAACCCAGAGAATGTGAGCGAGGAGGCATTGATTGACATGGGAAGCAAGAAAGAAATGGGTGACTGGAACATGGAAGACGCATCATCTCGATGTGAGGTTTTGGAGGATGATGGCATCGACAGTGCTGGGGGTGTAAGAGATCAGGCAGGGGAAAGTACAGTTCTGACAGAAAGCGTACGTTTAGAGATGTCAGAAAATCAGTCAGAAAACCAGAAACTGCAGGAGGAAAAGCAAGGTGAGGAAGAGACAGGTGGGCAGGTTGATGACGACACACTGTCCTGCAGCAGCTCTGACAGCCACACCTCCAGAGACACTGTAATTATGGGGAAGGAGGATGAGATAGAAAGGGGAGGAGTGGAGATCAGGGAGGGGGTTGGAGACAATGAAGTGAGAGTGGAGACTGACACCAGTGTGACAACTCAAGAATCCACAAACTGTAAGGATGAAGTATATGCCAGGTCAGGAGAATCAATTGAGGTTACTACAGAAGAAAGGGCAGAAGAAAATGAGAATGATGGGAAGACTTGGAAAGAGAATGAACTCTGTCCTACTGATGGACAGTTTACAGATGGAAATGAGGCTGTTCTGGCTGGAGATAACCAGGACCCAGCTGAAACAAACTTGGAGAAGGATGAGGAAAGGGACTTAGCTATTGCAATCAGTGGGGAGGGAGAAATGGGCAGCTCTGTGTGTCTGGGTACTTTGGCAGATAGTAATGTGAATGAGGAGACTTGTGAATGTGTTACAGCAGCAATAGTACAGAATGAGGAGGACTGCAGTGACACTGCTGAAACTGAAGGTAGTCAGGACATTGGGGTAGTTGCAGTGAACAATGAAGAGAGTGAGAGTGAAGTGGAAGGAACATGCATTGACGTGAACTCCTCCAATGGTCCTGAATGGGAAGGGGCAGACATGGAGGAATAAAGTTCAGGGCGCATTTTGCCACGCTGTGGAATAGCATTATGCTAAGGGTGCAATGCCAAACAGGTGCACTGCACCTGAATATGGAGTGGGGCAGAGCTGTGATTTGCTTGTCAGTAGTGGCCTAGCAAGGGGAAGAACCAGCTGCTCTGATCACAGACCAGCACAAGGCATCTGTTTCACCTCCCGAAGTCCTGAAGATATCCTGAAGATATTTAATTACTCTCCTGTCACTCTAAAAAGCTTGCAAGAAACTGAGAGCATGTGTTTTAGAGGGAAAGTGACACTTTGAGATTTTACAGATTTTGCTCTGTAGCCATAGCCATATTTCACTTATCTACAGTTTGCTGTGTATTCGGATAGTTATATTTTTCCATGAAACAGAACCATTTCGATTGGTTTGCATATGGTATAGTTTTTAAATTTGAAAATTGGAGACAACTATTCACCTTCCTTTATATAATTACAATAAAGTGTATCTCTCCACAGATGATTCAAGACTGAGATTTTCCTAAATGTATATTTTTGCTGTGTGATTGCCATCTTCTTGTTTATATGTGATTCAGTCAGACAGACTCCCAAAGTTTAGAACAGCAATTTGCACATTCCTATCTGATAAAAGACATATCTTTAAAATCTGAATTATCCTCCAAGTCCAAAGCATTCAAAGCCTAGAATGGCATTTCTCAGATATATGCCACATCCTGTTGTTTGGAAATTGTTTTACACGCTAATCAAAACCCAAAAAATGGACAGGTCAGTGAAAGATTGAGTATTTTGGTTGTATAAGTCAATTTTCTGACATCTCCTTAAAATGGTTTCCTATGTGCTATGATATATGCCCTTGAATATATGACGTGATATAGCTATCCTGCTCGTATATATTTACTGAGAAAAAGTGGGTGGCTTTTCCACACATTACTTTTTGAATTAATGACATCACTCCTATTTCACTGTTCTTTGCTTCCATTTTATCTCTCTATAAGTTTGGCTTGAGTGGACCTTTAAAATACAATGACAATATAAGTTTTCCTTTATCAATTTTGAGACAGGCTACTCCAAGTGTCCAACATAAAACAACTGGATGCAGAATGCAATATCGATACATCAGCAAAAACATATTTAAAATGAAACACATCTGTCTCAATGAATCGTTGAGGTTTTATGCATAAATAATGTAACCAGTACCTTCGTCTTTACCAATAATCGTTTTGAAAGGAAATGGTGGATGGTCATATAATGAATTGATTACATTAGGCCTACACATACAATTAAAGATGTAAATGATTTTGCAAACAAGACAATCACAATAACACCACAAGACACTCTGCAGGCTTTTTGTGCATGTGAACTTTGAAAAACCAAGGTGCATTAAGGGGCATTTAAAATCTCTTAAACATCTTTTTTAATCAAGTTATAGCATCTATCCTGTCAAATGGACCTTTACCAAATAGATACAGCAGCACAACTCGGCCCATTCCAACAATGGTAAGGACAGGTTGGGTTTGGTGATCTCTTTTTCAGCTACCCACGTTGGACAGAAGAATCTAGATTTGAAATTTAATACTTGAATGTGAAAAGGTTAAATATGAAGTTCATACATTTGAATAATAAAACCAGCCTCAAACAAAGGAGTGTTTTTACTGTTTGAATCCAAGTCTGAGTGATTTTGTGTTTTAATTTGCATAGGAAACTGTATACATGCAATATGATCAATTACAAAAATAGATTGCATAAGACTGGTCCTGTAAAATAGATTACATAATTAAGAATGCAGTTTAGGAATGTTCACTCTTATGTTAAATAATGTCCAGTTTTTACTAATTCAAAATATGACATTAATAAAACCGCTTTTGGAACTGATTTTGCCTGTTGCACTCTGTTTGGTTAACCTGGAGGAGGTAAACTGCACCGTTTGTAACTTACCCTGCAATATTTCCTCCTTGACAATAGTTGGCAGTAGCCGACAGTAGCCAAATCATTTCTGTAAAAGGCCGTCACCGAAATTCTCTCATGTCGTTCTTGATGACGGATACCGACTACACCAGTAACAGTGTGCAGTAGTTCGATTAGCCAATACTCACACAGAGGGTGTGCTTCTAGAACACAATGTACAGTCATTATGTGTAGTCTTGTGCAGCAGTACGTGTCCCAATGTCTCGACTTTTTATTTATATAGCTGTATATATTATTTAACTTGTATCGTGATCATATATTTATGTACAAGATACATACTAGTTAGGTAAGGAATGTTTTTTCTACTTTTATGTTACTGTTGTTTTACTGTGTAACTAAAGGTTTTAAGGTTATGGATTTTTATGCATTCGGCTAAAGTTAGCAAGCAG
Source organism: Albula glossodonta (assembly GCA_019788955.1). Lineage (NCBI taxonomy): Eukaryota > Metazoa > Chordata > Actinopteri > Albuliformes > Albulidae > Albula > Albula glossodonta. Next base: position 26,304,050 of record JAFBMS010000004.1, on the reverse strand, counting down.
TACAGTCGATCTTGAAGTGTGATGGATTCCTAACCTTATGTACCATTGCCTGAGACACTTGTGCTAAGGCAGCAAGCCGGATACCCATCGGTTGTATTTATCGAAGCCTTGTAAATGTAATCAAAGGTAATCCTGGCTACACTGACCAGTAAATGCAGCACTTGTAGCTACCTACCTCGATAGCTAATGTAGCTAGCCATGGGGATTGTGAACCATTTTTGACCTGTGACTTGATGGGTGACAGACAATTTACTGGCAAGCTAAAGTTTGAAACACAGTATCTGGTGTAAGATATCTAGTGAAGCTTCAAGGTCTCTCGCTGGCTAGCTTAATGTGGAGCTAGTTTCAACGTTGCTTTTGACCTATAGGCTGAAAACGGCTGCTGATCTGCATGGCACAACTTTCTTATTTTCCCATCTTGACAGCTAGCTAATGCTAAACGATATTCTGCGATTTGATGTAGTCTACAGGCTGACAGCCATCGTTAGCTGGAGTAGTTACGCTGTAACTCTACGTCATTTAACACGGACTGACCGCGTTGATCTTTTGGACCTGATGTTCATGTGGGGCTACCGCGTTTTGAGAATAGAGGTCAGACAGACCCGGCTCTGTAAATCCTATATGTTATTATAAAACCATTTTCGCCAAGGTGTGATAGACAGTTAGCAGGTCCATCAGAAAACATTACATTTTTAGACATTTTTTTTACCTAGTTAAGCGAAGGTTTCAAAGTGACTGATATACTGATACCAAAAATATCGTTTTTAGAAAACAATTTACTTATTCATTGCTTATCCTCTGTTCATCCAGAAGAAAGCTCAGCTGAGAATGGCATTTCTTTATAGTTTTAAAGTGGTTGTGCTGTAAGTGGTATAGTATAGTTGTGTAGTATAGTTTTACATTTATTGCACTGTTGTCACCAGGGGCGTAGCACCAGGGGGGAAAAGGATACCAAGTATACAGGGCCCAAGGGTTTGTAGGGGGCCCATGAAAATTTGGGAATTTATTTGTTTTTTAATAGAGTGGAGGGGCCCTCAGAGCTTGCCAGTGTACAGGGCCGAGAATTTCTAGTTATGCCCCAGGTTGTCACCACATTCATTATTTATAGGTAGTCATTTTTACTGTAATAATGTTAAAGTACTCATTGTGACATTTTATTATGAAATGTGAAATTCGGAATTTGTTGGAAAATTGCATCTTTTGTTGTTTCCAGCTGTGGAATCATGTGAGTGATTCAGTATGTTGTGTTGTGTGGAGGTGTATAACTTTTGTATCGCCATATTGCCATATGGTTAAGAAATTATGTTTAGAAATTATTTCCGTGTTTTGAAATATCCATGTTTTTAGTTTTACCAATATGCCTCAGTTCTACCAAAAGAAAATACGATTTTGGGGCAAAATCAAATTACGATATTCATTGACCGCAAATGACATTATGAAGACTCCTATTAAGGGTCTTCAGATTAAGCGAAAAGGCTAGCAAATCTCTGTAAAATGTGATACATTTTCATTTTAAATCCTGTTATACTCATGGCATAATGCCACTGAATGCAGTGTAAAGGACTCAACATAAACCTATAAACTAAATAGGCTTCATAGCTTTATATCTCCACCAAAAAAACTGTGACCCTGGTCCTCAACAAAACTTCATCCATTGCAATGGTTACGTTGTCCCATGCTACTATTTTCCATGTGACAGTATACAGTACCGCACAACCAACATTGAGTAAAGCATAACTGTAGGTACCAGAGGCAGTATGCTAATGGGAATATGTGTAGTAAACCCTTGGTTAATATTGTTCCAAACGTAAATAAACTGGTTGTCCCAAGTAGCTCATCCTCATAAGGTACTGTTCTGGTTTGTGGATGGTCCAGTCCATATCCTGCATTTGTCAGCTGGTGGTTGGCACCACTTCAGGTTCCTGTATAATTGGCTGTGATGTCACCAGGGAAGGTAGGGATTTCTGGTCAGTCAGGTTCCCATAGTCTGATTCTCCTCCCCTGACCTGGTTTCTGTGCAAGCTTACTAAAAGAAAATAAGCAGTCGTTGATGTCACCTGTTTCAGTAAGTGAGCACATGCCTATCTGAGCTAACATGAACTATCACATGAAGTTATCACTTCAATATAAAAGTTATTAATTAAAGATCTTTTCTTTTCCAGTTTTTGCCTTTAAAAAACAGATGCTTTAATGACTAGCCTGCACATCACTTTATGCAAAAAAAACAGGAACCAACTGAATGTGATCATATTGAGGCCTGTTTTTGCAGAGTCAGTAGTCAGCTTTTCGGAATTCAGTTTAAAATTAGTGGCTGAAGCCGAGCATGGCTAGTGTTGGTTACTGCCTCCTGGGAAGGTGGGTAGCTGGAGGAAGTGAGAGGGACACTGCTGCAGGAGGTTTTGACTTGTAGATGTTAAAATACGATCTCGGTTTGTGTATGTGCGGGAGCAGGGGTGCAGGTCAGATTGTATGGGTGTGAACGGGTGCAGGCATGCGCACATATGTATGACAGCGTGAAGTCTTTGTTCAGTTGGGAAGGCAAGAGAGATAGAGTCTGCTGGAGTGATATGGTGCTTTGAGATTAGCTTAGTAGGAGGGCAGCGAGAGAAACGTTTTTTTTCTGTAAGCGCACTTCTTCCCTGACTCCCCATAGTTTTGTGAAGGAAACGTAAATGACAGCTGTCACCCTGGTTCTCTGCGTCCATTCTCTGTGGATTGACCAATAGAATAGTAACTCAAATCTCGCTTTCTCAGTAAGTAAACAAGGTGGGAATCTATTGTTAGGTGCATTACAGTGTTTATTTGTGTCCAGCCGGAGAAGAATTTTGGTCTGTGATCACGGAAGTGACTTCAGTTTGAACTTCATGAAAGCACTCTCTTCAGAGTTGCAGCCTGTTCTAAGGTCTCTGCATGTTTACTTGTGGTTGTGGTTGTCTCAGCTGTACGTGGGATTGTGGGAAGTGAAATTTGGCTGTGGGAAAGGAGACCAAAAGGCACAGAGATTCTTGACTAACTGTCACTCAGGTGAAGTGGTCTTTTAGTCCAATGGAGTGCAAGTTGTTCACTATTTTTTTTCCAAAGTATCTGCTGTCAGGCAAATGTTTTCAAGTCCTTTGCAATAGACCTTCTGCCAAAGTAAAGTGCTACAATTCTTTGTCTTTTCTTATGGTGGTTGTCTGGGCCACGGATTTTGCCGTGTCATGGTGACACAGCAAATTTATCGTTCTGCATACTTATGTTTATTTTTTCCACTGAAGGTTGCGTATAACGTTCTTAAGTGGATGTTTACTTGTTCTTTTCCTTATGGTTTGAGTTTCTGCTGTCCTGTGGTGAGCTCTGGCGGGGTGTGTGTGTGTGGGGGGGGGGGGGGGGGGGGGGTTTGTGCAGAGTCATGAGAATGTGCACTCCTTCGTAACTTCTTTCAAATCTCTCTGGTTCATCATGGGAAAGCAGGGGCCAGCTGTGGGGGAATAAGTGTATCCAGGAGACTGCAGGTCCGTGGAATGTGAAAGCCCTGAATGGAATGCAGGTTTTGCGGCGACTCTCTATGATGTCACAGCTCAGCTGTTTCCATACATGTTTGATTGCCTGCAGGTCAAGAGTCTGTCCCGGAGAGTCCCCAGCATCTCTCTGCCACCCCACAACCTCATGAAGACAGACCAAGAACCAGATCTCCTAGAAGGTACCAACTGTCAAAAGCACACGTCTTTTTAGTGGTTGTAACAGGAAGAGTGACTGGAACAGCGTTACAGTAATACTAAGAGCAATGATAGTAATAAACCTAGTGCTAACACCATCATAATTATAAGATCCAGCTCCTCTCTTCTAACATTCACCAATTACAGGTGTTGCCACAGACTGAAGCATGAAAACAGTGAAAAGGCACACATTTACACACCATACCTCATAACTTCCCCTACTGTTCACATTATTCTCTGTTTCTCTTTGTCATCAAGGTAAAGTTTTTTTTTTTTTTTCAATCTCAGTACCTCAGCTAACTCTTATCATCTTATGTGTTTATGGAGTGAAACTTTCTGGGGGGGGGAAGTCAGGTCCTTAAACAACCCGATCGTGTTTGGTTTAGTTTGGCAAGCAGGAAGCAGGAGCGGTGGCGCAACCTGTTTGCCCAACCTGGTCATTATCACTTTTTTCCCTGGGTCCGCTGGAATAGTGCTTTCACAGGACCATGATGATTTGGGTTGTACTGCCATGTGTGAAGCAGGGGGGAGGTGGTAGTGCGGTAGGGGGGAGGTGTAATCTGGCCGCTGGGGCACGAGTGGAAATCACGTGACCGAACTTCTTGCCACACTGGGTAAGCATGCTTATTGACAGCTTGACTCACTCGGAAATGGGAAGTCGTAGAGACCTTTATACAGAAAGAGGGCCCGCTAAATAGGGAGGGAGAGAATTGTGAAGTTTCACACAGATATAGACAGAGCCAGGCACGGGCTGAGGTCGAGCAGTGGGAGGCAGAGGAAGGACTTGAGCACATAGTGCAGAGAGAGCCCACCGCCGCGCCATGGGAGTACAGGAACGCGTGGTGGGCGAACGTTCGAGACTCAGTGAGTATTTCTCTGTCTACCCCATAAGCAGGGTTTTTATAACTAAGGCAGCAACAAAAGTGTACATTGACTGCCCATGTTTGCTTAGGCAAGGCACATTTTATTGCCAGGCGTGCTCTGCATTTTTATGAGTTCCCGTGTTCCCAAGCATAGCCTGGGGACGTGACCCAGAGGCTAAGCATGTAAAACGGGTTTAAGACTTCCTTGTGGATTTTCATCGTGCAGCTGTAAATTTTTGAATGAGTCAAAAGTGTTTTGCCATAGTTTGTTTTATTATGTGTTGCTCGGGGTGGTTCTGTCGGCTTCATCTTCACCTTTTGCGACATCAGCTGAGAACATCACTCAGCGTCACATTTTGTCTGCGTGCAAAAGCGGAATAGATGATGGGTCGTCATATTTTTGGCACCTATGTGGGTCGAAATTGTTCATAGCCATGAGTTAACACATCCTGTTTATGTAACTAGTGACGCCACGGAGAACTGACTACACATCATTTGACCCCAAAAAGAATCTTAAAATTCTTGTGCAATAATGGAATTCTTTGTTGTAGTAACAGTCTGCTTGAGGATATAACGGGTGAAATTATCAGTGTTACAATGTATCATTTATCCACACTTCTGCAATAATGAACCAGCTCTCTCCCTCTCTTTCCTGTTTCTGTCTGTCTTTCTCAAGAGGAAATGTTTGGCGCTATCAATGAAAAATAATATTGAATTGATTTTCGTGTTTCATTCACAAGTCTTTTGTCTCATCCTTTGTTCTCATCCATCTTGACTCCAGAGGAAAATCACCAGGAAAATGGAGTCATCCAGACCACGAACACGTACAGTTCCATCTCCCCTCCGGCCTCGCCGGTGTCAGACGAGGAGCCCTTCTCCACTTACTTCGAGGAGAAAGTCCCCATCCCTGAAGACCACAGTCAGGTATCATGCATGGTGTTCTGGAACTTGCTCCACAAGTTGACAAAAAATACATAGATTTTTTAAAACTTTCCCTCCCTTTTTCCCCCAACCCCAAAGCGAACCATGATTATAAGTCTCCCATTGAGATCCTCTCCCGCTGGCTCAGCAGGAAGCTGTGAAAGCGTGACTCCCGATTCACGTGACGGCGAACCCTTGCTTCTAACCACACTGCAGAGGCACCAGAAATTACATGCCATGCACAGCTTTTTTCACACATTGCCCATGTAATGCTTATTTCGCTTCTCTTAACTGGCACCATCACATGTGACCTTAACTGACTTAACCCCTATCTTTCCCCAGCGAGGTCGGTTGGGCCAATCATCTGCCTTGCCAATGCAGACCTCTGGCCATAGCCAATAATGGCAGAGGGGTCATGCTTGACAGCAAGGAGTCCTATACTTGTATTTATAGGCATTAAGTTGGCATAACAGTCAACCTCACAGCCTCTCAGTATGCAGGGTTGGTAGAGATGAACACATTTTCTGTGATAGCTATGTGAGTTTGGGCTGGTGTGTAAATTGGTGCATAAATGCTGGTAATCCTTTCTTGACCAATTTGGAATAATCAGTTGTAATTATGGCTGCTTGAGTGTTGTTGTCTGAGGGCTCTCTGTCCTGCTTGTTGCAGATGGGGTTCAGTTTCAGGAAGCTCTGGGCCTTCACCGGGCCCGGTTTCCTGATGAGCATTGCCTACCTGGACCCGGGGAACATCGAATCGGACCTGCAGTCCGGTGCAAAAGCAGGGTTTAAGGTACAGTACCCAACACTCCAGTCCCTTTAAAAGATTTGTGTAATTATTCCTTTTGGATTAGACACGGTAACTATATGAGGACCGGTCCGGACGCAGAGAGACGCAGGCCTGATGGTTTCTGACCTGTTCTTCTCGTTTCTGGTTCATAGCTGCTCTGGGTACTCCTGGGAGCCACCATCATCGGCCTCCTCCTGCAGAGGCTGGCCGCGCGGCTGGGGGTCGTCACAGGCATGCACCTGGCTGAAGTCTGCCACCGTCAGTACCCCGCGGTGAGTCCCACAAAACCTGCTTACTGTAGTGATGGGGGAACCTACAGCTCCACTGTCATTTGAACCAGTCGCAAGTGTTTTTCTCTTCACAGCCAATATGGTCATTGGTCCAGAACATTGAGCAAATGATACCGAATGGTAGCTCCACTAATTTTGGTTTATTGAAACTTCACTGTCCCATCAACAGCTTACAGAATAGCTACACTGATGTGTACATGCATTGGGTGTGTTGTTTAAGTGTAAGAGTGAATTATATGTACAGTTATTGTATATTTGAATACGGCATGTGTTAAAGAATAAGCAAGAGAATACTGTTTGTTGTTTAGTTTAGGTGGAAATGCAAACTGTCTCAAATGAAAATGTGTTCAAGGATTTATCCAGTTAAGACCATTGGTTATTTTACTGGATGTCAAGATGCATGACACTTTTTTTTAATCAAGTTTCCCATCATGCCTCTCTCCCTCTGTCAGGCTCCCCGTATCATCCTGTGGCTGATGGTGGAGTTGGCCATCATTGGCTCCGACATGCAGGAGGTTATCGGCTGCGCCATTGCCTTCAACCTCCTCTCCGTGGGCAGGTATGTCAGAAACATGGCCGCTGCTGGGCTTACAGGAAGTTTCCCAAGGGTCACATGCCACTATGTTTTTTAAAACTGTGGTTTTCATGTTCTATTTAGGATACCTCTGTGGGGAGGTGTTCTAATCACCATCATCGATACGTTTGTATTCCTTTTCCTCGACAAGTATGGTAGGTGTCTGTCAGTTTTTTTTCTTGCTTAGTCCAATAAGACTACACCAAAAAATCTTACAGATGTAATGTTAGCCAAGCTATCATGACTATGCTAAAGTGGACCATTTTGGCTCTTTACCTTCCCTCAGGTCTAAGGAAACTGGAAGCCTTTTTTGGGTTTCTTATCACCATCATGGCTATCAGCTTTGGATATGAGGCAAGGCATCCTCTTTCCTACATCCATTGTAGGGTGGTGTGTGTGTGCGCGCGCGCGCGTGTGTGTGTATGGGTCATGGTGGCTCAGAACTGGCAGCAGGTGACTGCAGTTTGTTTGAATTAAACAAGTTGTAACAGCTGTCATTAATATAGTTAATGGCATAACAACATTTAATGTCTTTGTTTGTACATGAAGAGTTACTCGTGCCTCTTTTTTTCTCTTTTTTGATCAGTTTGATTTCCGGCTGGCTGTATGTTATTGTTTGTCTGACCTGTGGTGTCCTGTGCCCTGCAGTACGTGTTGGTGAGCCCTGACCAGGGGGAGGTGCTAAAGGGCATGTTCGTGCCGTACTGCGCCGGCTGTGGAGCGATGCAGCTGGAGCAGGCCGTGGGCATTGTGGGTGCCGTTATAATGCCACACAACATCTATCTGCACTCTGCTCTCGTCAAGGTAACGGAACCTGGCTCGGGATGGGTGACATCATGCCTAGGCTGTCTGTACAAAGTCAGAACCATTGAAACCCTGTGATGACAATGTAGCAAACTCCCGTCCAACCATATAACAAAACGGACCGTTACTAACACATTGTACAAAGGGCATAACAGTCACAAAGATACACTGGACTCATTTAAATTGGGTATTGTAACTAGAGTTCAAAAATAGTTTGAACTTAAACTGGTCTAAAGATGAGCACTGAATTTATTAAAAGACAAGATAAGTATTTATTTACTGCAAGGCTCTTTATGAAATTACATGCTAAATATTTTATTTAAATAATAATATTTGTCGACAGAAAAATGAACAGTTAGGTTGAATGAACAGAACTGCAATGAAAGTCAGGAGGTGTTAGTTGAATATATGGGAGTATATAATACTCCCATATACAGTATTCAACTTACTTTAATCTCTTATCGGTACATAAGATCAGTTAGTACTTGAAGGGGAATTCTCAGGAAATTTTGAGTACGATTTAGCTGGCACGCAATGCTTGATACATGTAGTTACGGTTTCATGTTCTGAAAAACTCTTTACCAACGGAAGAAGTGTCACAAGGAAAATATGATAAGTATGTCAGTGTCTCTATCATATCTGTGGGACTAGAAGGACATTTTGCAGGTGCAGCCTAATGAGAAAAGTCAACCATGTGTGTGCATGAGAGTGCGTGTGTGGTTCCCATTTAGCATTGTCTGCCCTGTCTTTGATGTGTGAGTCAACCGCTAATCTCAGACCGGATGGTGTAGACAAAACGCGCCGTATTTTTCTCCCTCAGTCTCGGCAGATTGATCGCAGCAACAAGAAGGAGGTGAAGGAGGCCAACAAGTACTACTTCATCGAGTCCACCATCGCGCTCTTCGTCTCCTTCCTCATCAATGTCTTTGTGGTGGCTGTCTTTGCCGAGGCCTTCTACGGCAAGAAAAACTATGAAGTGGTGGGTACACCTCTAGACAAAAAAACTAGACCAGCGGTTTTCAGACTTTTTCCATATGACCTACTTTTATCACATGACTAACCTCCATGACCCATATAGCAAAAACAAAAAAAAAAAAGGCACTTAACATTCAATCAGATAATGTATATATGTCCCCATTTTAATTACTCTTTAAGTGCAGTGTTATAACCAGCAGTATTATTAGTTATTAACAAGTTGATTGTTCGTAATGGATTTCAGTTATGAAGTACTTTTCTGATAGGCAGGCTTGCTTGATGTTAACCATAATGACGGTCCAATCAGAACCACACGATGAAACAGCAATACGCATTGTTAGGTTCAGAGTTCAGTCTGTTTCTATGCTTTGTCTTTATCCTTGTCAGTACGGAATTGACTGTTATCAAGAAGTGTTATTTTACTTACAAAACTGTCAATACATGGAACAGGCTACTGGGTACTATAATTTAGACAGAGACTCATACTGTGTTCAAGTCTAGGTTGATATGTAGACGTTGAATGGTTCTATTCCACCTGGTTGTAGAAATTTCCCTTAAGCGCCAACGTTCTCATTACAGCAAATAAACTTGTGTCGATTTTGGTGGGTTGGCCTTGAAACGATTGAACTTACCACCTCGGAGTTGTACGCCCAGCTCCCTAAAAGTTGTACTTTATTGCTTCCCCTTGTTTCGAAGAAGTTTCTCATCACTGCGTTATTGTGCATTGCAGAGTGAAATGTGTAATAAAACTGGCAGCCCCCATACTGATCTCTTCCCTGTAGCAAACACCACGCTGGAGGTGGATATCTACAAAGGGGTAAGTTACTTGTCACTGTATGAAAATACTGATTTCATAAAAACATTAATATATGTATAGTACTAGTGTAGACATATGGACCTCTGACCATGTGTCTGTCTGACTGTAACAGAGTCAGGCTCCGTAAGTGTGAGTCTCTTTGACTGTAACTGATTTGGTCTCTCTGAGTGTAACTGTATCTCTCTAACAGTAATTGAGCTGGTCTCTCTGAGTGTGACTAAGTTGGTATCTCTGGCTCAAACTCAGTCCCTCTGATTGAGTCTGTGCGTCTCTAAGACTGTTTGTCTCTCTGATCGTATGAGTAAATCTCTGAGCGTGTCTATGCTGGTCTCTCTCTGACTGTGAACAGGGCGTGGTGCTTGGCTGCTACTTTGGCCCTGCAGCCCTCTATATCTGGGCAGTGGGGATCCTGGCAGCCGGTCAGAGCTCCACAATGACTGGGACCTACTCTGGCCAGTTTGTCATGGAGGTCAGTCTCTTTTCTTGTATATTTACATTACAAAAGTGCTTGCAGTAGACTTGAACAACAACATGATATCAGCATGATATCAAGATGTCAGCACCACAACTGACTTGATATCACACCAGCCTACTAAGTATCCTGAAGTTCTTGTGCATTTTGTGCATTTCTACTATTTTCCATCTATGTTGTTTTGAAGGTGTTATTTAAGTTCTTGATTTGACCCCTCACCTTAACTCTTAAACCCACCCCCTCTCTCAGGGTTTCCTGAACCTGCGCTGGTCGCGTTTCGCGCGGGTCCTGTTGACGCGCTCCATCGCCATCACGCCCACGCTGCTGGTGGCCATCTTCCAGGACGTGCAGCACCTGACGGGCATGAACGACTTCCTCAACGTGCTGCAGAGCATGCAGGTGAATGAGCGTCCAGGGCCGGGGGTCAGGGGTCAAGGGTCATGGCAGCACTGCTTTTCAATTTTTATGCTTAGCCTTATATTATTGTTTACTTTAATCTCTTATCAGTATATACTTGAAAAGGAGCTCTCAGGAAATCTCAAGTAGGATTTATGAGTATGCACACAATATTTGATACATCCAGATAGTGTTTTATTTCCCACAGACCCTCTGCCAATGGAAAAAGTGTCACAGGACAAATAGAACAATGTTTGCTTTGAACTAAGTGTTTAACATTGACAGTGCAAACAATAAAAAATGTAATACATTTTTCAGTTTTACCAAACATATACAAATTGAGACCATGTGCTGTTTTATGTCTACCCTATATTAAAGAGTTCATTTGGTGGCAAAAGCTAAAATTGAAGCTCTCCAAGTCCTGTTTTTTAAAAATAATTACATATAGTTATTTACTGAAATTCTTTTAATATCATTCACTTTAATGTGTAATGTTTTTTTTATGCTATTTAACGCCTCACCTTCTTGCACCATGTATTGGTAGTCTGTTTGGAACACTAAGGGTTAAGCATTCTGATCATTTATTTTATCATCCCTCATTCGCTCTCTCCCTCTCTCCTGCAGCTTCCGTTTGCCTTGATTCCAATCCTCACCTTCACCAGCCTGACCTCCATCATGAGTGAATTCGCGAACGGACTGTAAGTGGGCTGGAAATTTAAACAAACGCAAAAAAAATTCCCAGCAGTTTCACCAAGAAGCAGACAAAATGCCACCACTCGCTTACATTTTATAACACACGCAGCTGTGCGGTTTGGAGCAAAGCAACCTAAATTTATATTGAGCAGCCTTTCTAAATATTCCTGCAATATATAAATATACATAACAATTATACATTGTATGGGCGTTTTAATGACAAACTGTGTTCATTATGAAAATGACGAATGAAAATACAACTTGTACCACTTTCTTATTGTGCTGAAAAATTCCTTAGGGAGTTTGGTCCGTACTCATTGCTGAGTGTTAATTGCATTTTCGTGGGGCGGTCTTCAGTAATGTAATGGAGGTGGAAGCCTAAGAAGTGTTTTCAGCTCGTCTCGTCGCTGTTCGCAGGCTTTGGAAGATTGGGGGCGGAGTCGTGATCCTGGTGGTCTGCGCCATCAACATGTACTTCGTGGTGGTCTACGTGACCACCCTGAACAGCGTGCTGCTCTACGTGCTGGCTGCGGTCCTGTCCATAGCGTACTTGTGCTTCGTGGGGTACCTGGTGAGTGACAGCTGCACGCAGGGGGTGCCAACTGGTCATGTGACATCACTTATAGTGTGGTGGGTTTAAATTGAACAAGTTGGTGGTTAGTGACATGATTAAGTACACTTTTGAAATTGATGAAATGATTATATATGAGGTATTTCATTGTCTTAAAGTCTTAGAATTAGTCAGAAAAGCTTGTGATATTCCAGTTTTAGCAGCTTCTAGCCAAATGTTATGCACTGTATTACATTAGTCAATTTTGGTGTTGAAAAAACCAACAGAATTATTGAAATTATCATAGGGAACTGTGTCTAAACTTATAATTGCATGTGTCAAACAAGGAAAATACTTCAGGAAAGAGAAACATTGGTCAAAGTCGAAGCTCCCTGACAAGGGGTAGAAAAATACCAAGCAGAATAGCTGCTAAAAACAGCCGCCTCAAAAATGACCACAGAACTGATATACACCTCGGTGACTGGTACACTCTGAGCTTCGCAAAGCTGATATTTATGGCTGCCATTTTAAAACTTCTTGTTACCAAGACGCAAAATTCCTGAGCACATATGTGGGGGGGGGGGGGTTGTTTTGTGTAACAAGTTAAATAAAAACAGCAGAACCTACTTAAACAGACCACAGTAATCAATACACACATTTTTGTAGTGTTTATTTTGTGTTGCTCAACACATTGTATTTTGACATTACCTCTTCCTGAGGGGTTTAGATTAGTACTGAAATACTACTGTAGATTCATTTTATATATACACATACACATGTGCCATATTTGTGTGTGGATATAGATATTCCTGTAACTGTGTGTATATGTGTTTGTACCTGTGTGTACCCGTGTGTGTTTACCCTCCACTCCACTGTGTTTCCACAGGTCTGGCAGTGTCTGGTGGCTCTGGGGGTGTCTTGTCTGGATGTTGGCAGCAGGGTAAGGAATGGCCCCGCTGTGCTAATAGAAGAGCAGCCAGAATTCGACTCTTAACCCAGCTGCCAGCAGAGTTCCCACAATGCACTGTGCTCTGGTGATCACTTTTCAGTGTCCAGCAAAGTGGTTTTAAACTAACAACTTAACCCAGCAGATTTTTTTAAATTTTGTAATTTGTTCACACTAATTTGACTCCCAATCAGAGCCATCGTTTCCTTTTTTTTAATAAGACTGCAATAAGGACCTCTTTTCCTCTCAACTGTCACCCAGCATTTTATATGTCACAATTAATTACAAGAGTATTTACAGGTGTTGAGTACAGAATCTTTTAAACCTCAGAATTTTTAGATAGATCAAGTGAGCCGTCCATAATATTTGTAAAAATGAATTGTTCACTAATATTTTTTATTTGAGTGTTTCATTTGTGCACTGGAGAAAGACATTTGAAAATGCTGACAGATTCTTCCGGTAACTGGTGAAACAAAAAAAGCACATTAACAGCAATGTTATTAGGGCAAAAAGAATTATGTAATGTTTTAAGAGCGCAGCCGGGGTAGGGATAGGCACGGCTCTACAGCGTTGCTGGTCTGTCCACCAACTGAAAACCAACGTTTTCGGTCGTTATGAATACAGCAAATTTCATTTCTTCCTGACTAGTAGACTGAAGCAGACTGTGAAATATTAGATGAGTATGGACAGACGAGGAAATTAAATGAAAATATTCGCTGTTGAACTGCAGTACACAGCTTAGATAATGTACAGGCACATTTACATGTATTAACATGCTGCGAATGAGTTGCAAATAAGGTATGAAGGCTACTAGTTTGGGAGGGCCATAACCAAGCTTCTACATTCTCTGGTCAGACGATAAGTAATGAAGGGTTTTTGTGTTTTTGACCTCTTCCCGTCTGCCTGACAAAATGTGGTTTGAAATCGCTAGTGTGCTAGTTTGGTGCATTACAACATCAGTCAGCATTTTTACATCTTAAAATCGTTTTTCTATTAGATACTTACCTTTCCTCTGATTTTAATTATAAAAATGATATATAAATATATATAATTATTAAAACAAAAGGAACGCCATACAATAACTACATACTTTTAATATCGCATGTATAAAGTTGGTTTCATTTTTTCCTCTTATTTTAGTACTCTTGCACCTGTAATAAATTCAGGTGTGAAGATATCTCCTTTTTTTATTGAATTAATTATTGAAAGTTCTATAAAGTGTTATGTTTTTATTAATCCTGTCTGACAGGAAAGATGTTGTAGCTGTATTTTATGAAGGGTTCGCACCTGGTACACAAAGATATTATAGTACAAAACAAGCAGTATCAAAACCATGATTAACACATGGGGGAAGAATAGTGTTTTGGTCTTAAGGTGTTGGTTGGTCTTTTCATTAAGACTCAGATGCTTATGCTTAAAACGCAATATTTTAGATGGGGAGGCATGTCCATTTGAGAGTGTCCGAGATCTACATAACATACCTCACCGTTCATTAGCTACGCAGTCAGATGAGTTTTATTACTGGGGATTATATAAGGACCTACAGTCTTTTTCGCCACTTGTCAGGTATTTTTAAAAACTACTGTCATTATATTATGTATGTGGACATTGTTGACCTTTGACATCATTTTCCGCTGTTACTTCAGTCATGTTTCTGTGGGTTTTACTTCCGTTATACCATTTCCAATTGTAGCACAAATTCTGGATTTAAGCTGACTATTTAAATCATTAACACTGAGCCAAGTAGGTACTTGAAACAGCAGAGCTGGTACTGGTTCTTATTTTTCCACAACACTTTCACAGATTCTGATGTATTACGTAGTATAAATATATTAGCAACTTCTGATTGCTATTCAGAACAAGAAATGGAAGTACGACATGCAAATAAATTGTTTATTACTTTGTTAAAATTATACTCACCTTTACTAATGCTGTTCTATTTTAACTAAATTCTATTGCCTCCGCTTGTACCTCATAAAATGCTTTATTTCCCCAATGTAAACCATTGAAATGTGAAACTGTTATCTTTTTATTTCAGAGTACTGGGTTACAAAGTACAAATTGACTACACATTTGTGGCTGTTGTTAGCCTTGATGTATTTTTAATTCTTAAAGATCACATATATTCTGATAGATAGTGAAGGTATTAAATACTTGTCATTTTACCTCACCTTGAATGACGTTAGCTTTGATGAGTTAAAATTGTGATCTCATTTGCCCCTCTGTACCATGTAAAGGTGGGAAGGAATCATAGAACTAATAGACTCAGAAAATTACTTTTGTGAGTCTTCTCACTTTAAGCACTGTTTGAAGTTACATAATACATAAGAACTACAAAAAATAAAAGCGGAACCATCAAGTTGAAACAAAGTGTCTTTGTGTTTTGCTGTCTCCTTTGATAGTTACTCACTGCCATGTGACCCTTGAACACTAAAATTGCAGTCGTACGTGTAACACTGTATTGATAAGAATCAAAAGATGTCATCTCAATGAAGATGAATTGATAAGTAGTGAGACGAAAAAACGGAACACAGTACCTCACTTTCTTGAAATATGTGCCATGCAGAATTTTATCGAGTGATTTATATGCACCACAAAACCAATATGTATCACTGACCTAACTTAAGGGGCTGTTATGTATGTCTGTCCCACCAATGGTGGTTATTTAGTTATTTAAGCTTTATAAGATTTGTTTGGCCAGAGCCTGACCTTTCCCACAATTCCTGTTGTGTTTACTTGTGTTACAAGCTGGCTGTTCCTGTTGTACAGGATGTCCATGCAGTAAGTAAATCTCAGCGCTGTTCAGCTCCATTTTCTCTCTGTCACACCCCAAAAGCCATTGCCAGGAACTCCCTTTTCATTGAAACTTGTTCCATTGTTTGATTCTTTTTTTTTTTTTCTTTGATGCTTCAAATGTTATGTGTTATATCAGGAGGCGAGCCAGCGGGCGGCTCAACGGCGTAATCGTGATTCAGCCATGATGTCTGTGCACTGCATGTTCTTGGGGAATTATCATGGGGCCCTACTTGCACGTGTAATGTGGCTAATTTAAAACAAATCGGCCGACAGCCACTCAGTTATTCATTTGTGCGATTTGTTCATTTGTTTGTTTTGATTCATTGTATTACATGTAAGAATTCCCAGGGCTCCTACTCAATCTAACTGCAGTGTTGTTTGATCTGAACACTAAATAAAACATTTATGTTCTTGGATGCTGCTATTATTCGATTACAAGGTTTTTTCAGGACTATGAATTAACTATAAGGCAGACAGGTGACTCATCTTGTGAAGACACTGTTGCAGTGTTTGGATGGGCCCCAAGGTCAGCAGACCTACATGGAAGCTCCCAGTTAGTTTTTCATTGGCTCCTGGGTAACCTGATATCTCTAAACAGTCCTTTGTAGAACCCACAGAATATGGTTCCACAAAGAACCCTTAAGAGATATCAGTATCTAAGAACCTTTAATGAAGAACCATTAAGAGATATCAGTATCTAAGAACCTTTAATGAAGAACCATTAAGGGATATCAGTATTTAAGAACCTTTAATGAAGAACCATTAAGAGATATCAGTATCTAAGAACCTTTAACCCTTAAGAAACCTTTTGTTTCCCAAGAGTTGAGCTGTACAGGAGATGTATTCCTCAGATTGGTCTACTAAGAGCTTTCTGGTGGACTACAGAGTGAAAGAAATGACGGCAGTAAGCACCTGTTTGGAGGAGTGCAAACAACACTCCGAAGCTGAGAAATGAGATGGCAGTATTGACATTAGTTATAATTTGTCAGTCCAAATTGGGAGAAAAAGGAATAAATTAATATAAAACAAAATGAATGTGATAAATGAAATGCTGTCCCTGCCAAGTGGAGCGTAGTGATATGGCAAAAAGACTTATAAAAATAATTATTCAACTGAATATACCAGCAGTGCATTTGGGTTGAATAGGTTCCTAAATCACATCACAGACGGTTAACTGATTTGTGTGCAAAATTATGATCTCCAATCCAATATTCTGCGAGATAAGGCAACAGGCGTCATTCTGAAGTGCTGCGGAAACACACATATCATAACGTCGTAAAACGGTGGGCAACAACGTAGGCCATCATTCCGATTTACAGTGACCACTCCTTCCTCAAAATGAGGCCTATTAGAGGGGTAATTACAGGCTAATTGCATTCATTTCCGATACCCGTACAGCTGTGCCAATCAGATACGCTTGGGGTCAGAGCGGACACGATTACACCTGAAACTCAGCTTGTCAGCATTACAGAAAGAAATCCTGACATGACAGTTTTCTTGTATGTGGAACCTTAAGAGGGATATGGGAAATCGTAATGAATCCTAACATGACGCAATTTAAAGTAGACTATGACTGTTAAACTGTTTCTCTCTTCTTCCCCCTTTTTTTTCTCTCTCTCAGATGCGCCTGGGTCTGACCGGTCATACGGACATTTACCTGCTGAATGACATGGACAGCGATGTATGTGTGGAGAGATAAAAGTAAAAAGGGTGGGGGTGGGGGGGGGTGGATTGGGGTTTGGGACAGGTCGTGTAGGGAGGCAGAAACACAACAAATTTGTCTTATTCCGCCTCAGTTCTGACACTGGACCATTTTTTTTGGCAGGCCTGTAGTATTTCTTTCCCCATTGCCTTAATTGCAGGTGTGGACATAAGTGACCTTCGGCACAAAAAAACGCCCTGTGCCATCTCTTCTGAACATTCCTTCAGGCAAAGACAACTTTGATCAGTATCACTTTGTTGACTTACCATTTCTAAAAAACAAAAAAAAAAACACAAAAATGCACACCCAAGTATACGCTATAATTTACGTTTCTGTTTAAATTTACACAGCATTCAACAGGCCCTGCAACACCACACTAAATGGTTCAAATCCGTTACAGTGCATGTTGCACTGAAACCTGATTAGACAATCCAGACACTGAACCATTGTAAGGAAAAAAAGATCAGTTTACTTATTTTTCAACTTTAAACATCCATTTATCTTTATTTTAAATCCATGCCTGCTCTGTGAAGTGGACATTTTAGTTGTGACCAAATATTTGGATTTCACATGACTGTTTGTTGCTAAATTGATTTTCAGCAGTCTGCGAGTCCACCATGACTACATGGTTGTGCTTATCCTTCAGAGGCCTGGCTCTGCTGCTCTTTATCTTGCACTTATGCAGCCGTCTGCAGTTTGATCTGATCAGCTGCTACAGAGCCGTTAAACATAATTAATGGGATTTAATCAAACACACTTAGTCTCTCTTTAAGGGCATATGCGATTCAATCAAAACAGACTTGACATCACAATGTTTTGTTGAGTGCTTTTATCAGGGACAGGCAAACTTGTCCTTTGGAATGTACTCTTTTCATTAAAAAATAGAGTAGCATCCGCCCATAAAAAGAGTGAACTCTGTCTTGATTGGGTTATGTTTGCCATTGAAGGGGCTAAGTGCATTTGACTGGAGCCCACCAGTGATGTCCGAGTACAGCGGATGGGAACAATAACCAAATCTATTCCATCGATCTTGTTTTCTCTTAGAAAATCCCAAGTTATACGTTTGCAGCATAAGCTTAGCTTTCTGGTCGGTTCAGACTTTTGTACTCATCACAATATGTTTTTTAAACGTGTCTCTCTCAGATGGAACACCAGAAAGATGGTATTTTTGCCACTGTGTGGCATTTTGGAAAAAAAAGTTGAAAACACTTCCGTTATTTTACATCCACACAGAATGTGCCTACATCCTTCTTTGCCAGTGTTATTTTAAACAACAGAGCACCGTATCTGAGAAGAAAAACTGTTTAAGCCGTTACTTACATGGTCCAGTTCTTCATTCATTTATATACTTTTTTTTATTTTAAAAATGGAACCTGATATTACATAAACAAGCAAATATTTTGCTATGTGTGCTGTTACAAAACGAGAAAAATTTGGTACATGCTATCGTGCTAACATAAGATCCTTGATGCGTCTATTTAGATTACCAAAGAGTGATAACAGGTCAGTTAATATATATTGGTTGGGACATGGGTCAGTAGTATTGCACAGTAGATCTGGAGTAATCTGTGATAAAGGTTTTGGGATATATTATTCTAACTGTAAATATTCTGCAGTGAAACTCTTTAACTCTCTTGTAAAAACATTATTTAAACATAGGGGAGACTGAAAGAATCTGTCTCTTGTATTTTATGTTTTTGGGTGAAAATTATATACCAAAATGGAATTGCGTTTTTATGATGCATACTTTAACATGATTACTTAGCCGTTAGAACACAACCAAACCGTGCATGAGGCACTGTACAGGAATGAAAGCAATGCTGGTTTGTAAATATCACGAATGCGAGATGGAATCTGTGATAAGCGCTTAAGTTTGTTCCTGCCGTTTATTCTTGCTGGTTAAGAGTGATTAAATAATTAAACTAAGAAATTATATGTATTATTTAATCTTTTTCCCATTTTTTTTTAAATGTCTGCTTTCATTCCTGTATTGTGCATTGCACAGTTGTGTTTATATGTTTAATGGTAAAACTACAGAGATTCATTAATCTCAGGACTGAGGATTTTTACGATGTCATCATGCAGTTTTAAAATTTCTAATACTTTCATTTTAAATTGTTGCATATATGTCTATCTGCAACAATTTAAAATGAAACCTAAGTACACACCTTACACATACTTGTGCTGATAGTGGATGACTGCAAAAATAACTATCTGCTTTCAGATAGCAAAAATGAATACATTATAGACTTTAACTAAAAACAGAAACGACATGTACAGAAAAACTGAAAGCTATAGACCCAGAAAAGTGCTAGACAGGAAGGAAACAATGTATGTTTTATTGTCGTCCATAATAGGTACCTTATATTGTTTTCATTAAATAGTACCACGCCAAAGTCTTTCCCCACATTCATAACAGCAGGTGATTTATTTTGAATTTCATTATTAATGGAAGAAATAAATGTTTAATTTTTTACATTTGGCATTTGTGATAATAAAGGTAGATTTGCATTTTATTGTTATAGCTAGGTATAAATTCATTTTCTTTTTGATTGTGTCCTACCTGGGCAGCCATTTTTTGTTAAATAAAACAGATCTGCACAACCAATCTTTGGATGAACTATGAGAGTTTACTATCTAGCTTGTGAGTTTTCTCAAATATGATTTGTAAGTAATAGTGCAAAGACAGTTCTCTTTGTCCAAGTATGATTTTATTTTTGCAGTTTTATCAGTAGAAACTGAACATTTCAGTTAACATTTCAAACCCATTTGGTTGACCAGTGTTTTTGGATTTCTAATTTCCAGATCTCGGAGGATAGACTGTACTCATTTGTTCCTTACAAACCTTTGTTGAACATTTTCATGTGTTTAACTACACAAATAAACCTTAAGATGCTCTAGATAACTTTTGACCTCTGGTTAGAAGTTATCTAGAGCAAGCCGGACAGGTCACCAAAAGATCTACATTCCATCCTGGACTATAAGAGGGTGTACAAGCTCGACCTTGACCACTGACCTAGTACAAATGTGTGTTCAGTAGACAGGTAGTAATTTCACCTCACGTTGATTGGTGGATTGTAAAGATGATGTGGCCAAGGTGTGTTTTTTTTTTCCCTTTTTCCCAACCCAAACTACATTCAAACTAGCCGATGTCTCATATCAACTATGCCTGCCCACTTAAAGAGGAAGAAGCCATGAGTGTGTGACTCCTCTGACTCATTTGTCAACAAGCCATCACTGCTTTACACACAGCAGACACACCACCAATTGGTATACTGCCCATGTCATCATAGGAATACAGCACCAGCATATTCTCGGTCAATGCACCCCCTGTCATTCCCCTACTCTCCCCTGGCCAGCCTAAACCAATCGTTGCCCTGCTAATGCTGCCCTCTGGCCATAACCAGCAATGGTTCAGCCCAGGAGGAATATGGATTGCATGTTTTGATATGCTAACCAACTGATGCAATGCTACAAGGATGAGAACGCTAAAAGACAAAGTAGGACAACCTAACTAGTGGAATATAGACGTAGAATACCCATACTGTCAACTTGAAGCCCCATTCCAGATAGTTATCTATGTCACCTGTACATGCAAATACATCGCCCATGGTCGACCTGTCTGACCTCTAGATGTAATTAATGTTTTTTTTTTCCTTTGTTGTAATTTGCACAGAAACATATTCCATCAAAGTAACATGTCAATACAATTAATACACATAGATAAAAAATATTCACCATTTGGGATTGAAAAAACTTTTCAAAGGAGCTTCAAAGGAGTGGACATTTAGTTAACATTGCTGTGAAACAATCCATACATTATGCGTGTGCCTAATTCTACAAAGTTGACTTTCATGGAGAAAGGTGTCTGTGTTTTGAAGATACCTTCCTTAGTCATAAAAACACCAATGTGCACTAAGCACTAGACGGTTACGCAAAGGGAACTAACAATACAAGATTTTCACACCTTGTAGTTTCTCAGTCCCTAAAGAAATTGTTTTATAGCAGAGTGATTAAATATCCATTAAAAAAAACAAGCAGAAACTACTCGTATTTATAAAAGACCAAAATTTATTTCTCACCTATTGTCTTTCTTTTAACTTAAATAAGTTTCGTTAAAATTAGGTTTTACACTACATACAAACGAATACAGAAAATTTACATTAATCGCCTCAATGTGAAGCGGTTATATAGACTAGAACCTTACTGTGTAGCTGGCTTTACTTTACAGAAATCATGGCGAAAAATCTGAAACAGTGATCCTGGACATTGTTTCAGTACCTATTTACGTGAATGCAATATTGGATGTATATGTACTTAATAAGGGAAAAAATACAACATGCACATTTTATGTAGTAGTGGATTGCTCACAGAGAAGCTGCATATGACACTTATCTATGGTGGTGATGTACATCGAAACAGACGACAATTATTACGAAGGTGATGGTGTCTCAAAGGTTCACAGTCATTAAGGTGCGTATTGCTTGCAGACGTGTGGACATGAGGGTGATGTTTGAAAAGGTGGTGAAGGTTTCTGGTCGGAGAGAGGTAACTGAACAAGAGCAGCCATCAGGTAGGATAACGGAGCAAGGACCATGTGGCTGTCACCAAGCGTCACTTACTTCCCAGGGTCCTTAGGGGCAAGGTACTCTTTGTACATTGAGTACATCACACCTGAGGGAGATGAGAGGGACAGTCAGGGCAACCTTAACTGTTTTTGGTGAAGTCTGGACACATTCAGTGGTTTTTGGCAACGTGAAACAGTCACATACACATCCAAATATAGTGGTCAGTCTGGTGCCAAAAAATGACAATGACAAGGAAACAAAATCTACACAGTACCCCTACACTCCAGTTATACATTTTATTTGAGCACACACCCAAGATTCTTAAAGATATTGATCTGCATTTACAGCAGATAAATAATTACTTAAAACTAGAATAAATTCTGAAAAATATTAGTAAGAGAACACTGTCATTAGCTCTCTGCAACACCACTGCAAATCATGTTTTGTATTGAAATCATAAATTTCATGTAGAGGGAGACACCATAAGCCTACATCCTGATAAACTGCATTCACGATGTAGGCATCTGTTTACTGGTACAACGACATTAAGTCATTTGGTCATTGTGTAGCATAATGACTAAGGAGCTTGGCTAGTAACTTAAAGGTCGTTGGTCTGATTCCCAGATAGGGCATTGCTGTTGAAGTACCCTTGAGAAAGGTGCTTCACTCCAACTGTTTTAGAAAATATCCACCTGTATAAATTGAAAATGTGTAAAAATGTACAACTGCCAACCACACAGGATGGATACTGGCATCTGCTAAGTATCTTTCTTAACTGTAATGAAATTGGAAGAAGAGGAATATACATTCTGGGGTACTGTCTGGTTGTTGGTTGCTGAAGTGCTAATTTGCACATGTACATACCCAAAGTCATGGCCCCCACTATAAAGCCCTGGGCTCCAACACGCATGTGGATGAGGTGCACAGACATCTTCGTGTTGCCCCTAGATTTGAGCTTCATCAACCCGTAGGCCACAATAGCCAAACACCCAGCCATACCTACAGGATAAAGACCCAGTCAGAAAGGCAAACAGGCAATTTAGGAATGCAGACAAACTTATCACCATTTCACCAAGGCAACACTAATTATCACATCACATCGTACACAGTGAGCAATGAAAGCCATTCAAAACCCAACATCCTATCAGTCACGAAAAGGCCACTACTACGATATTAACATATTTAAACTACTAAGCGATATTGACATATTTAAAGAGGCATAAGGTCTATTAAATACATATAATTTCAAGTACTGGGTTCTTGGCCTTACCTACTGGTACAAAAGGCGATTCACGAGCCTTCCGCATGAACTTTGATGAACCAGAGTCATCGTAATCGGTCCAGTTTTTGTCAGCTGCCATGGCCCAAAGCTGGGAAAACAGATGAAGTCAATAAGGTGGGACAGGGACGTTTGAAATGTGATTCAATTAGTTGCATAATCCACATTAAGCCGGAGATGGCACGTGCACGAGTAACCAATGAAATGCGACTGCGCGTTACGCGAAGACAGCAGCTCGTGCCACCCATGACGTGAGCTCTTTATGTTTCAGTTATTATTTACCTTGGTCTGAGGCGAGTTACGGTACTCAAACGTTCAAACACAGCCTTGCACAAATATTATCACTATAATACTTTCAGAAGGTTTTGGTATCACTTTCTGGACATGAGAGTTGATGATTACCTTATGACAACTGTTAATAAGCGTGTAAGATGCCGGCAAATGAGTTACTATGTGAGAGCACACACTCAGTTTAGACTAGGAACAGAACTAAATGCCAAGAACGCTCCGCTACTTTCTTTAAAATGAATACTAGATGCATTCGACAAACCGTCTGATATCTTGTGATCTGGCTATCCATATTGGATATCAAGACAATACAAGGTTGACTATCAGACTATCACCTTGTCAACAGCGGCGAGTGCGTTAAGCGTCTGAGTCAGTCTGAGTTATCTTAAGTTTGTTGCTATCGAGACTTACCTTCAAATTCTGATTACCTGTGTCCCCTTGCGAAACTGGAAATTCTGATTATTCGTACCCTGTATGCCTGTCAGTTGAACTAAGATGTACTCACTTCCTGCTACCCTTGCTAGGGCGTAGCATCATTGTCCTATGTACCACGTGATGGGGCGATCGTTACCGTAGTACAGCGTGAAGGTGTGCAGAACTATTTTTGCATGTTCAAAAATGTTCAACTTAGTAACACGTTTAATACGTAATAACAAGGATTCGTTCGTGTTCTGCGTGTAAAATGTATAAACAACAAAACATAAATGACCCTAGATTAGTGAAGCGGGTCAAAACTATATATAGCATTCTTAACAATCCTGTTTCAGAGCTGATAAAACTGGGTAATAATGGCAACCTGTAACATCCAATGTACAGTTTATCTGTTGGTCCTTATATAGTTTTTTATTGGTTATCAGTGGGTAGTTGTGGTACACACATAAGAATAAACCGCGAGGAGATGCGGTTAGTTAACTGGAGTTTATTATTCGGCATGTTCACACTGATATTCAAAGTCCACTGAGTCTGTAATGGCGCCACTGATGGCGATTCATTGCGATGGCAGTATATAGTTCTGTCTACGGAAGCCATTTGGTGCACGAGCACTTCACAATGTTCCCACAAGGCGGCGCTCTAGCCTTTAGCAAAGTGTCGAGGAGTTCTATTAGACTGTAGTGTACTAGCTAAACAGTATATCCATCCTGCAATTTGAGCATGGAAACGAACTTGAGGAATGTAAACACTCCGTTCAGTTGACAAGCAGTTGTACATCCCACATCGTATATAACCTTACACACAATGTGTAAGGTTATATACATACATACATACAATGTGATTTGTTTAAGGTCTTTCTGCAACATTATGCATCACTTCCAGGTTGCTAAGAAAATATTAACAGTTACTGATTATGGATCATATGACCAAAATAAATAAATAACAAGCTGCAACATAATCCATTGGATTACTCAAAAACAGTTACGTTATCTGATGACCTCTGATTGGGATAAATGATGTTGTGGATGGTTGAAGGGGAGGGTGGTTCAGTGTTTGCAGGTCAAGTTTTGGCTTGTATCATCAGAAATATATTATTAAAAATGTGCCATACTTCATGATTTTGTATGAAATAATCCAGAAATTAAATTTTTACTCTTTGAAAATATAATTATAATCAAATCACACTTTTTCCAAATTAACTCGGGCTAATTACAGTTACTCTTCTGTAATCTGACCACATAATTCTGATTACATGCAACATGTTCCCACCAAACCCTGATAGTTTGCGTATTATCAGTCCTGCCAGATAATTGAATTCACTTTTGTTTAATAGAAAGCATATTTTTGCTGGTTTCAGTTTGTGTTGACTGAGGAAATGGCAGGAGATTTTTTTTTCCAATAATGTCGGGGCCTTAGTTCTCGATGAAGCGGAGGGAGGGTGGGTGAGCGGCATTATGTAAGCGGACTCGTTTTTTCCCGCTTCGCCGTCTCGGCGAGACTCTCCCTCCTTCCTTCCATGTTTTTGTTTTTCTGAATGGGCCGCTCCCTCCCTCCTTCCCTCCCTCACTCCCTTCGCCTAGGCCTCTTGGCCTGCCCCGTAGGCCCCTTTCCTGGAAGCCCTGCCTCAAACAGAGGACACACGGGGGCAAGGCTGGCTGGAGGAGGGGGGTTGGGGTGGAGGCGTGGGTGTGGGTGGAGGGGGGGAGACTACTTCCTGCAAATCACATGACTCAGGATGGCCTCTGTTCCCCCTGTCTGAGTTCTATGAAACCACAGCCGTTGGCAAAGGAGACCAGTCCAAGCCCTTGTGTTTTCGTCTGTTTGCATGCATGTGTGAGCTCCATTTTATGAGAGCCTGTGCATGCGTAGGGCTGCGTTTGTTTTGCATTTGCTCTTGCGTTCAGCTTGTTGAACATTTAAACTATTTCTCATGCTGAGGGCATAAATTATGTGCCTTTTTGTCACAGTGACTCTTCGGGGTGTGATTTTTGTCGTGAAAAGTAGCTCCAGGTCAATTAATGGTGATGTTATTGTTTGTCGGGTCTTGTACTGTGTTTTTGAACGTTTCAGACCATCAATGGGTGTGCTTTAAAGCAACTGCACAAGCAAGACAGAACTCATGGACAAGACCCGGTTCATGAGGTCCAATTAAGAACCAAAAAATGTGACCAAACAGCTGAGAAAAACATCTGGTTCTCTCGCTTCTGCAGTTTTGAAAGGCTTCCTAGGCTTAAACCCAGTCCTATACTTAAATCTGGCAAACCTTTCTTCAACACTCTGCCCTTTTGAGTGTATAGTATCTACGTTTTTAATTTCTTATTTCTGAATTGTATCTGTTCTTTTCTTGGAGGTTCGAAACAGGAACTATTCCCGTGTACTGAATTTTTTTTTTTTCAAATGCAATGTAAATACGGTTCCTGCACATGCAATTGTGTCTGACCAATCAAACATTTAAGTGTTTTTCCCCCACCATTCCCTATCTGTCTTCTGTCATTACTCCATGCCAAATGCAATAACAATCAGCATAGCAATTTCAGCAAATGATCACAAGCCAGTAGCTTGTCTGAACACATAAACTGTATCTGGTCACTTGTAAAGTATTGTGGGAAGAGTCCTCTCAAAAAGAACAGATTTGAATAACAAATCAGGTTTGAGAATTAAGCACTGGTGTCTGGAGGCAGCCAATGGAGTTTCCTCTTTAATATTTCTGCTTTTGAGGTTTTTTTGGGTGATGTGTCAAACACGATTATTGGTCCCCTGGTACAAATGACTATGGATTTGTAGAAATTTGGTCCGATAATCTTGAACCAAAGATGACAGCGCAATATGCGCATGTGTTTGTGAGTATGTTTTCTCAAGTTCATTCGTGTTGTTTGTATTAATATTGTGTAAAATAGGAAATGGATAGATCATGGAAATCACAGCGTTCTTATGTAGTACTCAATTAGTCCACTGTAATTTTCGTCATGTTTTCTATTCATGTTATTATGATATAAACTGTTTGCATTTACAATTTACCAGACGTTAAAAGCACAAATGCAGAGCAAGGTAATTAAACAATAACAACAACAACAATAACGGTAATAGGAAGAGGAAGAAGAGGTAAATATTCAACAATGTTTGATATTTCTTCTTTCTTTCTCATTATTTATTCTAATATGTATAAATTCACCTGATCACATGAAAACAAATTACCATCATCAAACATATATTATTATCAACTCTAATTACCTTAAGTAATAAATGAATAATCAATGCCTATTCAATGCAGTGAATTATTTGTATTATATTTTTAGTGGATCTTATATCTTATATAGAAATATGTTTGTAAAACTGTTTTAAAGAAGCTGTATTTAGAAATTAACTGTATATTCACTTGCTCAGTGAATATTTTTCCAACACTGTATTACCCAATTTTACTGTTTTTTTGCCCAGTTTTTTCCATAAGGCATTGTTGTACATTATGTTACATTATTCTAGCATCTGAATCGCACTCTCAGAGAAATGTCATTGAATTTTTGCCACAAGAACACCTGGAACTCTACAATTAGCCTTCATTTCTTTTCCCTGACACAGGTCAATTTGTGTGTGCTCTGTTGGTTATAAAACCCTCCATGATTGTCTTTTCTAAAGATAGTTGTGTTACTCACTCATCACCCTAATTACAATATTACAATACTTTTACAGTAAATATTACATATTGTTTAAAATATAATTATAATTGTAATTATCATTATCGATTTATATATGTCCAGATGTTCTGGATCAGTGGGCTTTTTCGTTAATTTCAGTCCCTTCAACAGGGAAACTCTAAAAAGCCTATAAAAATAATTTATAAATTGTTTTAATCAGTATAAAGGACTGCAGTGCCAACCTTTCTTGCGGTTGTGTCTTGTGAATTTTGATGAATTATGCTAAACCCTCATAGGATAATTTATCCTTTCCTCAGTCGCAGAAATCACCTAAAAACAGTCGAGGGTGGGAATTCCTGGATGGAAAGCTCTGCTATTGGTAATATTTAGATAGGACTTAATAATATGAATTTTTGCGCCTGTTCAGTACATGAAGACATTACTCACTGCCAACATTAACTAAAATATCATTTTGTAAACAAAGATAATAATAACAAAACGTTGTGTATCCAGGTCCCAGCTACTTGTACAGACATCTTAACAGAAATATCAGAATCATTAGTTTTACTTGGATAGAATTATCCTGAAAACTATTTGAGCGTATTTCAAGAATTTAAGAACATAGAGTTTAATGGCAAAATGGAATTGTTTACATCATCTGGCATATCCATTTTCATGAGTTTCTAATTAAAAACATGATTATGCTGATGCACAACAATTTTATAGATTTAACAACATTCATTATTCAGAGATACAAATGTTTAGATTAGTACAAAGTCATAATCTTGATTAAAGTGATATGTTGTAAAAGTCTTATTACAGTTACAAAATGAATGTGATAAATCAATTGTTTTTTTGTTGTTCGGACCATTTAAGACCTTTATCGGGAACAAAAACTTTTCAGCGTACCAGCAAACTTTAAGCAGCTATAAAGTTTTGCAATGTATTTCAGATCTGCAAAACAAAAAGTATATTAATAATAGTAATTGTAGTAATTTATAGTAATAACATTATATTGCTATGTAATTATTGTATTACATTATAATTACTTAATTAATTAATTGCAATACAGTGAAAGAAAAGAAAAATAAGTAAACCAACAATTAAACATGTTAAAGATTTATAATGCACTGCCAGCACAGTTCACTAACCTGTACAACAGAATTGTATTTGACAAATTTATTAATATTATTAATATGAGTAGTTAAAGTATCTGCATTTCTTACCATGATCTGGTTTCAATAGATGTCATTCATTTAATTTCATTTAAAAAGGGGTGATATAATTACTCATGAGGTCCATGCTGTTTTTCTGCTTTGGGGATAGTAATTATAGACATAAATGTAGCTATTTCAGTTTAGGCTACAACATAATTTAGCATTTTTATAAAGAAATAATGCAGCAAACAAACTGTAGCTGGGGGAGGGAAAACATTTTAGGACCATACCGTTTAAATTAACCACAGAGGTCTAAATTTGAAATGAGTGTAAGGTAGGAGTTGTCAAAAATCATACCATATTTGTCATTATTTATTTTCATGTGTAGTCTAGAGACAGAACCCTTGATATAGAATTTGATAAAGTTTAGAAAATGAACACAGGAATTGGAGCATAATTCTCTATTCCCGTTCCTGCATCGTAAACTGATAACTAAACAAATGATTCAAAACTGTTTCCAAAACAATGTAATTGTCGTTTATTCTAAAGTTTAAATGCTTTAATTACGTCTTCAACGAAGCAGCAGTACATCAACTTTTTAAAATCATTTTTTTTGTCAAATATTCCAATTTCTAAAGAGTGATTTTTGTAATAATTGAAGTTCAAGTGCTGATATTTTTATCTGAGCAAAAATTGAACAGTGGAATAAAAACAAGAGACATATGTGTTTAATATAAGACCTGTTTGCAAATAAAAAAAAATATTTGTTATGGTGTTCTGAAACCTTGTTATCTAGATACAATAATCATGGATTCAATCTCCCAACCCCCCCCCCCCCCCCCCAACACCACCACCCACCCCCCCATACCCCCTGAAATGCCTCTGAATCTAACTGTACCATTGTCTAATTCGCATTTAACGTTATTTATTATAGTTTTATTAAATATTGCATAATACGTTTTTAATGAGTTTATAGCATACATGAGATAAAAACTTAAATTAGGTACTACAGATGCCACTGTAGTAACTTAGGCAGGTTGATATTTTTATCGTTCTGTAGCTGGATATTTACTGAAGAAACTTCAGTAGACCACGATGCAGCTGAAAGACACAACAGCCCTTCTCTACCCACCGCTTTTGTTCACAATCCAACTCCCTTGTATTTGTGTAGTATTATTTAATGAATGAAGTGGTGTATTGCTTGAAGTCATAGTTTATGGTACACCCTTTGTGTGGTTGGATGGATATCTAGCATGTATGCTTGATTATATCTATAAGCATACGATACCATATACCACTGATTTGCATCTTCCTTTATCTCAAGAAAGAGACTGCTTCCGCAAAAGGAAGACCGGCAACTTAACAAATCTAGCTAAGCTTAGCATAACGTAGCAAAATCAGCAAATATCACAAAATATGCTGTTATATTGTTCCTTCACATAATGAACATGTTAAGGTTTGGTGTCAGCAGCCGAAGTCACTGATTTTTGTGACCCAAATCTTGCAGTAGGAAAACGGAATGCCTCCTGTTTGGGTGTCCCAGTGGTTCATGTCCGCGGCGCCCCCCAGAATCAGAGAAGGGCCTCAAACACCAGCTGTCTGCCTCTCAGCCTTTCACAGGAATGTGGTCTGATCAGGAGAGAGAGGGAGAGGAGTAGACTGCAAAGGTGGAATGACACAATAAGACCCTGGACACAAACCGAGAAGAAGCCAGTAATGTAAAGAATGACTGGGTACCCCCTATGAGTATTATTTTTTGGGACTTGAATCAGGTCAGATGAGGTCCTTACTGTATGCTGGTTCTGCTGAAAGACGCTCCGTTGCACACCAGCCATTCACTAACCTGTCCACTGTCTTCATCCTCATGTCCACCCAGTCACAGGACTCAGAGCTGGGACTCAAACACTCAGTCACAGGACTCAGAGCTGGGAATCAAACACCCTGCCACAGAAGTCAGAGCTGGGATTCAAACACTGAGTCGCACGACTCAGAGTTGGGTCTCAAACACTCAGTCACACGACTCAGAGCTGGGACTCAAACACCCTGCCACAGAACTCAGAGCTAGGACTCAAACACCCTGCCACAGAACTCAGAGCTAGGACTCAAACACCCTGCCACAGAACTCAGAGCTAGGACTCAAACACCCTGCCACAGAACTCAGAGCTGGGACTCAAACACCCAGTCACAGGACTCAGAACTACATCATGAACATGTGGTTCTACTACACGAGCCACCCAGACGCCTTCGGAGAGATTTTTAATAATGCATGATGCTTACCCTGTGTTTCTGTGTACTGTTTATGCTGATATAATGGGGACCAATCTGATGTGGGTTTTCAGTCATGGCTATTACTGGATACTCCATACATTAACGTATACATTCAGGATGCTCAGCTAATAATGAAGCCAAACCACAGCCAAGGAAACAAACTGCATTTGTATTGCTTTTCCTGATCTGAAGTCACCTTCTGTAGCATAAGTCCATTTACAAATCACATATCTGGAGTGTGCAGACTAATCTTGAAATTCTGGTCCTCCATGTTAATTAGTTTCTAATACAATGCAATAACCACTTCATTAAGACTACATTGCCCGGAATACCTTTTCTTCTGGCAGCCTCAGCATGACCGCTTAATCCATATCCAGGGGACAAATTAGTCGAGATCACACCTGGGCAACACCCCGTGCGGGAAAATATGGCGTCATGACTGGTTGCAACTCAGAGGTCACTAATTCCCAGGTAGAGCACCACTACTGTACCCTTCAGCAAGGTACCTTTCTTTATCTGAAGTGCTTCAGCAAATATCCCAATGTTTAAATAACTAATGTGTATAAATGTAGGCGGTACAAGTCCTTTTAGATAATTCTGTCAGCTAAACTCCTAAAAGGAAATGTAAACGAACTCATTAGCTACAACAGTTGGGTGTCTGCACCCCTAATGACCCCAAATCCTGCCTTAGGCTTAAGGCTATACAACAAATCAAAATAAAGAAATGTGAAGCAAAAAAAGTTTCAGGGTAGCAACAATAACTCTCATGTGAGTTGAAAAATAGTGATGTTAAACAAAAGTATAATTATTTGCCATGTCAAACATGTATTGATTTCATTACTTCATTAATCTTCTCAGCTTGACAAAGCATACTGCAATTCAGATTCTTTTACCATCAAATTCTTTTAAACATGAATATGAATATCGGCTAGGAAATAATCACATACTCAGTAAACCTCTCAGATATGGAACTTGCTGTGAAACTGAGAGAAAAGATTGGTTTGCCAGCTAAGCGGCAAAATAGTTGGACAATTAAAATGAAAACAAAACTAATTAAGTAGCTACAAGAACAAACTTAAAATGTCTGGATCCTAACACATCTGGGCTTATTTTATTATAGCTGATGCAAAAAGGTGAGCTTTAAATTGAAATTAATCACACTTACAATTTATAATGGAAAACAATTTCAAATTGATAAAAATTTAAAGTAGTTATCCTTCCCCATGATTCATGAGTCTAGGGGTCCTTTGATTTGCAGCAACTCAAAAGTGACATGACTCAACAAAACCGATGGCATATCGTCTTGTTCCGTGAAACTGATGTGTGATGTATGATTTACATCACATATCATGTCACGCAATACATGATGGAATTAATGAATTGATTAACCTGGAGCTCTCATGGTCTGCGATACTCTCTTCTCATTGGTCTTCTTGCTTGCTGTACTAAACCACTGTAGCTTACATGGAGCGTTGGCTACCTGCTACAGCTCACATAATGAAATGATTAAATCCTTGGTCCTAGCCTACAGGACAGCGAATGGGACGGCTTCAATGTACCTTTTAAAACCTTTTTCCCAGACTGATCTCTCTATTTTGCAACTACAGGGTGACTGATGGCCCCTTCCCACAACATCTGTCTGTATTGGCCCCCCCAGAGGTGGAATACACTTCCCACTCAGGTCAGGGCAGCAGAATCTCTGTCCTTTCACATCTTCAAAATGCATCTTTGTACAAATTGAAGTTACAGTACTTTATGATCCTGGTTATGGTACCTAGTATAATAATTTTCTGATTAGGACTTAGTACAATTATATTGTTTGCTTTTTGGATTCATATTTTATTTCCAGTAGGATATTTAACTCACATTAATGCTTTGGTGGTGGTACATATACATGTTAATGATCTAACATTATTGTTCACAGGTCAAGACTTCATAAAATGTCAGTGTTTTGCTGAAATCTCGAATCGGTGTGTGTATTCAGTAATGGTATTTGTGGAAGCGCCGGATGCTAGCTGAGACATGAAACTGATTAATGGGTGCTTTTGAGATGACACTGAAAAAAATATAAAGTGGAAAACATAATGAATAAGTCGAAACGGTCACAGAAGTCCTTCATGCCAAATCATCGGAAAATCTGAAACGCTTAAGGTGGTTAAAGAGACGAAACGTGAGAGGCTTCTTCCCTTAATTGTTTACTCATTCTCTTCAAGCAAGTGTACAGCTGAGCATTGAACTTGCAAGTCATGAATAGAAACAAGACAAACAAGGACGTTTTTGGAAATCATTCACAGAAATGAGCTTGGGACCCAGGCCACACCCAGATTGGTCCAGCAACTATGAATACATGTGAAGGTTTTCAAAAAGGATTTCAACCTCAGGGAAGGCCAGGATTCACTAGACTGGATGACATGTGGACCCCTGTGAGTGTAACCATGCACAAATATGTGTGAAAACAACCGCTTCACAGAGGAATGGAAGGCTTAGGGCAGTGAAACAATGAAATAAACATTTTCGAAAATTCAGTGTTACTTAATTGTTGAAGCAATTGTACAAAGAGAGAAAACATGTATTTAGTTACTTTGAGATTGCATATCTGAATACTGTGTGTGTATTAACAATAATTGTACACATCCATATTAATTCCCTTTGTGGCATACACAATTTAATGTTTTAATTATTTCCAATCACACGTAATTTAACTTCCGACAATAAATTAGCAAAATCACGTTTATTGATACATCCCAAATGCATTTCCATAATATGTTTTCGTGTGAACAAATAACTGGATAATTCAAGTTCGTTTTACTTATTTCATTTACTTAATTGCATGGTAGTTATTAAAATCTTGAATTCACATAGCAGATGTTCATCTAATGTTGATACCTAGTGTGAGAAATCAGAAATCCCTTCAACATCTGAACTGTCAAACGCTAAAAACGGACTGAACACCAAAATATTCCTTTGTCCTTTGTGCTGCAGACACAAAATGGTGATCAGCTTGTCAATGCACAATCCAACTACGTAATGGCGTATATGTTTTCATTGGAAAAGCGTTTGTTTCGAATATGATTCCAATCAAAGAGTACATTACATAAACAAGACCCGAGTGAATCTGAATCAGGGACATAAAGGCGAGTGATTTTCGATTCAGCACAAGCCTTACAGACGTGGATTTGCTTTCTTGCATGCAACTGTAGGTATAATTCATATACTGCTAATGGTAGTTATAGCTTCATGTGACGGCGAATCCCGCAACAAAGCAGAGCGCTGGAATGTGTTCAGTATGGAGCGTGCAGAGCCGAGAAGAATGCCTCCGGTACTCCCACTTCCAAGAGATCCAATCCGCGACGACGAGCAGTTTCAAGGCGCCCTCAAAGTCTCCAAAGGGGAAAAACAAAGCACCGAACAAGCAAAATATCACATTTTCAACCGATTCGATCCCAAACTTCATATACCGTTAACGAAAGCCATTTTCTGTCAAATCCATCAGCCGTTTCATTTTACAGAAATATGCTAGACGGGGTTGTTTATCAGTAGTAAGGGGAACTTGAAACCGCCCGCTGCCCCATTTCCTCGGTTGTTTTGCTTTTTTCGCCTGGATTCTCCATGTTGGAGCAATAGCGAGGTCTTTCATAGCGACGGGACTCTGCACGTACCAGAAGAACAGCAGATAAAATAAGAACGGACGGGACAAGAGAAGAACGAAAACATTAGTCGCCTTTACCCATGCTAACAGGAAAGCGAGGACGCGCTCAAGAAAAATACTACTTTTCTACTAGATACAGTAAATATTTGCCAAAGAAGACTGACATCGTAACGTTAGCGAACTAGCTAGCTAACTGTCTTGTAGTAGTACCTGCTTTTTGGGGGGAACGGATTGGATTTTGAGAGGCTGTGCATTTATTAGATGGAAAGTTCTATCATCACTCAAGTGCAAAGAGAAGATAGTCAACTGCCGTCCAAAACAGGTAAGCAACTCATGTTCGTGTGCTTAGCAATTGAGCCACGAGCGGCTAACCTGCATATCCCTACCCTTATCGCGTTGCAGAAGTGGAATTCAAAAGCGAAACTTTCGTTGCTAGCTTCCTGCTAGCCGTCAACGCTAATGTTCCTACGTTGGGCGTTTTTTTTCTTCTTATTTTTATTTTGTCAATATAGGCAACACGCATTCTATCTTGTCATTGTTGTGGCGGTTTTAAAATAATTTGTAGTAAGTTGGTGGTATTTTGGAAGCTATTTATTATGTTTCACCCCCCTGAAGAGCTGGAGTTAGCTAGTCCGCTAACATTTTTAGCCGTTTTCTTTCTCGCGAATCCCGCTCATATGGTGCAACAGGAAAACCGTGGTTACGTCTTTAAGGTACCAAACGTTAGCGCTGTCATGTTGTGATGGCTAGAAAGAAACCCACTACTTAACAAATATGTAATTGACGTTTACCCCGTTTGATAGTTCTGGTGCGATTTGTTTTTGGGAATGAAAACGCATTTTGACATCCCTGTTGTTTTTGACTGATCCCCTCCCACGGCCTCCACAGGCAAAATTTGAACTAGTTAATTAATGTTTTAAAAAAACTTGTACAAAAAAAATAGAGAAGAAAAAACTGTTTGTATCAGAATTGTTGGGTAACTAATTTTAGTGGACAAGCTACACTTAATGATTTGTTTCCATCTATACGTCAACTATTTATTTTATGTGTGAACTGCATAGGTCATGAATAATTCTTGTCAGCGCTGGCTAGCCTGCTTTTAAAACATCACAATGTGGATGTCATTAAAGTTCTTTGGATGCATGTTTTTAAAAATATAGTTTGTGCATAATGGCATTTTATCCAGAAACGCCTTTATTAACATATTATTAAGATGCTTATTTCTCAAAATCTTGAAGTCTTAGAGTGGAAATGCATGATGTGACGTTAAGGAGTTGAATTTTACACTTTGTACTCATTGATCTAATTAAAGAAAATGTTCAACAGAACTATCTGAAAGATCTGGTTTCGCTCCTCGTTCTTTACTGGTGGGCACATTGGCGGTTACAGAGAATTGAGAGCAATGAATACAATATTCCCCCAGTGTTTCCAAGGAACTTCATTATGTAAAAACGTAATAACCCAGAACAATGCATTTTTGGGGTGACTGCATGTCAGGAAATTTGGGTTTACCACATTTCTGCAACAATATCTGTTGCAGAACACTTTGAGCGAATACAGCTCCAGCAATCGTTTTCTTATTAAACATGAAGTCAAATGTAAGGGGTCATTTTAAGGGGATGGATTCAAGTGGATCCTCAATGTGGCAATATGCATTGTATGTTCTCAATTGCTTGATTAGCTGATTTTACAGTGGGCCGGTTGCATAGCTTGTGTTTTGCACATCTAGTCACATAGCCAGAAGTTGTGGCAGAACTGACACAATCCAGGTACCATGTTAAAATCTCGTGCTGTGTTCATGCTCTGTACCAAGGAGAAAATAAACCTGGCACCAAACACGCTTAGTTGACTTACCATTTTGTCTTCTATCTTCGAAAAGTGAATTTTGTCCTGACCCTATGCTGTGTTTGGCGGTCAGTGACATCAGAGGAAATCAGTTTTGTGTAAGTACCATGCTTAGCAGTACAGCTAATTGCTATGTGTTTTTTAACCTGCCATCTCCTTTTCTGTAAATTTGGATCTCTGAACTTCTGTGCTGCTTCAGTGAGTATTGCTTACCATAGCTCTGAGATTTGAGGTGGAAGCTCAACACAAATAAAGCATTCATTCACAAACATAACAAAATGGTGCAGTTGAGTAAGATACAGCGAGGCTAAGCATAAATATAAACATGCTCCTCCTATTGTTAAGCCCAGTTCCGGTTCTGGATGCTGATTGGTCAGTCATTCCTTGCTGTGCTATTATTCATGAGAGATTTCGGCCAAATACGCTGTTTAATCATCATTCTAATTTACTGCCCACGCATTAAGACATCATAAGAGGTAAACTGCAATAACATTTTAAACGTTTAACATGTCATCCAGATGCTGCGATGAGATATTTACATAATTAAAATGGGCTTTCTAGACGCACGAAAAGGGAAATTAGTCAAATTTAGGGGTTTTATTTTGGGGAGGGGTCTGAATTGAGACACATAATTTAAAAAAAAATGTTTTTTGGGCTTTTGGCATGGATTTTCTCCAGGTACCTTGTATGAGAACAATTCATTTCTTTGTCACTAGGACAGTCATGGCAGTCAGTGTTATGGTTTACTGTTCTCTAATGCAGGCTGCATTAATTTGTTGAAATAAAAAACATGTTGCCCCCAGTCCATGGTTCTTCCTGTAAATGTGTAATTTGTCAGACACTGTTCTATTTAAAAAAGTCAAAACAATTCTAAGCAAATTCTGCCTGTTTCTGTTGCCACTGTTCATATTTTCCACAGCTGTAATAGGCACCATAAATGTAAATTGTTTTTGCTTGTTTTGTATTTGCATTTTTTTTTTTTTTTTTGCATTTATTTGGTGAGATTTTTTCAAGTCAATGATTGCAGCATCATGGCTTGTTTTTGTAAGAGGACTGATTTGCCCAAATCATACTACAGTTTTTTAAAAATTTTGTATAATGGAGAAATCCATATTGACTGTTTGCACTGCTGTGGGTTTCTGTGCCGCTGTGTTAGCTTCATTCAGTTTAAAAGTGCAGTTGTTCACTGCAAAACCCAGTCTGTGTTTAACACATTATAGGGCCTGTTATGGCAGACACGCCATTGTTCAGCTTTTGTGTGTGTGCTCTTTACAGTATGTGGGCCTTTACTTGCTAAGCCTATCTGATGACACGCATGTTCAGCCTGTACGTGTGATCTGCGCAGTGAGGGCCTGACTACGGTCTTCAGCTTGTGCTTTTGTACTTGGCTCCATGCAGAATTCCCAGTCTCATGGTGTTGAAATACTGTACGTTCTCAACTGTTTACATAATAGAAGGAAAGTGAAAGGTCTTCAGTTGTTTATTGAACTCAAATAAGAATATTTTAAAAAAAGTAATGCAAAATCACAGTCAATGAAATAGTGACTTGCAATACATCAAAAATCATGAGTCAGAGAATCCGAATCGAATCCTGAGATCTCTGCCAGCTCACACCTACGGTAAGATTGTGAATGAATTCTTCTATGTTCAGAAAATGGGACCACCATTCAGTGAGCAGATACCTTTACATATTGGAAGAATGCTTTGTTTAGTCCATTAAGGTTTTCTTATTTGAAATTGTCCTGTATTATGTCTTTCAGGGCATCTGTGGACTGATCCATTTTATAAAAATGATGTGGAACTCAGATATGTGTTCCACATCTGAGTTCCGCCATGCCAGAATCTGTCCTTTGTATCTTGGACACTGGCATGGTAATAGGCTGCTGAAGCCGTGCCAGAATCTGTCCTCCTGC
The DNA here is from genome assembly GCA_019788955.1 of Albula glossodonta. Lineage (NCBI taxonomy): Eukaryota > Metazoa > Chordata > Actinopteri > Albuliformes > Albulidae > Albula > Albula glossodonta. Next base: position 26,265,733 of record JAFBMS010000004.1, on the reverse strand, counting down.
CCATATCTGTTCCATGTCAGGGTGCTGTTCTAGTGTTATCTGTAGAGAAGGCATTTAATCACTGGCACACAGTGATTTCCTTAGTTTTTTGCCCGAGTCTCTTTGTTATTTGTAATGTGGTGGGCTATCTGAGATATTTTAGAGGGCTTTCCTATGGAATTCACAGCAGAAATTTGCTGAATGTGTGAGGGTGCCCACTGTTGACTTGGAAAATTATTTTATCATGAATAGGCTATGTCTTGCATGGGCTATTTCAAACTTCATGTTTTCATAATGTAATGATGATATCAGGAAACACTTTTCTGAATATGTGAATCAGGTTGCTGGCTGTGACAGCTGTGACTTTGAAAGGGTATGTGACTCTCTTGGCCCGAGATGTACAGCAGAAAAAATTGAAAAGCACAGTGCTGAGATCCTTTCCTATAGCCAGCAGCAGAAGAGCGCCCCTAGTGGTAGCTAGATTGGGTGCAGCACCAGCACTGTTATGTCATGCTTGACAACACCCCCACAGTCATGCTGGCATTCATATGCTAACACAGGTTCTTGTTTCGTGTGGCTTTGCTGTTACATCTGTGTAGGTTATTACCATAGAATATTGCATAAATGTTATATATCCTTAATGAGAGGACACAAAACAAAGAGGAAGGGTTTGGTGTTTTTAAATGAATCTTTTAACGTGCATTAGGTATGCTTGGGAATATTTAAACACTCTTCCCCTTTGGGTTCGTATTAAAAATGTAAGACATTCTGAATTCTGAGTCATTTAAAAACTTCAGATAGCCCTCCACATACATGCACATTAATGTGTTCTGACGGCATTTCCTGAAGTTTCGTTCAGCGCTTTATTTATTTTAAATGAACCGCATTGTTCAAGCTGATGTGCTTTTATGGTTCTCTGTCAGATGATCAAAATGGATTCCAGTAACTGCGTAACACTTGTGCATTTTCGGCTGTGGAATGTCACAGCTCGAAGACTCTCACAACTCTGTATAATCCACAGAGTATTTAAATCGGAGATGCTCAGGTCTGAGATGGACAGGAATGTATAATCCACAGAGTATTTTAATCAGAGATGCTCAGGTCTGAGATGGACAGGAATATATAATCCACAGAGTATTTTAATCAGAGATGCTCAGGTCTGAGATGGACAGGAATATATAATCCACAGAGTATTTTAATCAGAGATGCTCAGGTCTGAGATGGACAGGAATGTATAATCCACAGAGTATTTAATTCAGAGATGCTCAGGTCTGAGATGGACAGGATTATATAATCCACAGAGTATTTTAATCAGAGATGCTCAGGTCTGAGATGGACAGGAATATATAATCCACAGAGTATTTAATTCAGAGATGCTCAGGTCTGAGATGGACAGGAATATATAATCCACAGAGTATTTTAATCAGAGATGCTCAGGTCTGAGATGGACAGGAATATATAATCCACAGAGTATTTTAATCAGAGATGCTCAGGTCTGAGATGGACAGGAATATATAATCCACAGAGTATTTTAATCAGAGATGCTCAGGTCTGAGATGGACAGGAATATATAATCCACAGAGTATTTAAATCAGAGATGCTCAGGTCTGAGATGGACAGGAATATATAATCCACAGAGTATTTTAATCAGAGATGCTCAGGTCTGAGATGGACAGGAATATATAATCCACAGAGTATTTTAATCAGAGATGCTTGGGTCCTACACTGAAATCTCCCAAGCCTTTGTTCTATAGTCTTGATTCTTGTAGTTCTATTTTAGACCTATGTTCCTGTTGGAAAGCACAAGTATAAATGTTCCCCTGTTTTGCACAGTGAAATTATCCAAATGAAGGTAAACAATGTGCAACACCACGTTCCACAAAGGTCAATGCATACTATGTACATCTACATCTGTACCAAATTTTAAGTATTGCATTTGTTGTGATAACTATATGCGCATGTTTCTTGTATTCTCAAAGTATGAATAACTAATCATGTTGAATGTTTGGAGTGATTTGTTTATGCCTGTATGTGATTGGCACTTTAAGTACCCAGCTGAGTTGTTGTGCGTGCTAAATGGATGGTCTTTGGTCAATATAATTGTACCACTGAAATTCATATTTTTGGTTTCTGATCATAATAAGAATAATAATAATAATTTATATTGTGTCGTGTGTTTGAAATTTGCATTGTAATGTCCTTCACAGAAAGTAATAATAACAACACACAATACAATTACCAAGATGAGTCAGCAAATAAAATAATTTTGGAAAAGATCTAGTAAAAAGAAAGTTCCATTTGAAGGAAATAAATAAGGATAGAATGTTGAAAACAAAACAAATAGGCTAGGTACTATATTCAGCCTTAACTCAGGAAATAATAACAAGGAGTATTGAAATCAAATAAAAACCAGTAATTAGTAATAGAGTTGTATAAGATATATAGTCACATTTGAACAAAATCTATGTCTGAACTTAAACACTTAAACCATTATATTTGCTGTTCATGGTAACTGTGTTTGTTACCTCTAGCCTCCAGCCAAGATATGGTTTGGAGGAAATAGGGCTGCAGATCCTTGGAGCTTTTTTTCTGCGATGACCCTCGCGAATCCGCTGACTCTGTTGATATATTCCTTAGGACTTTGTAAAAGATGTAATGAAAAATTCTTGTGTTATGTTAGGAAGTAGTAGTTGAGGGGTCTCCAGATGGCTCATGCTGTAAAGACTCCTCTTCCTGTTGTATCTGTGAGCCCTGTGACTGCCGTACACCACTACTGGCTACGGTCAAAGGTGCGCATTGACAAAACACACATTGACTTAGCCTTGTCAGGAAGGGTAGTAGGTAAGGATTGGTCATCAGTCCCTAGGAGCCACCACTGGCCACCCAGATACCTGCAAGCCTGTGAACTGAGCATATGCTGACTTTGTTCTCCTCAGACAATACAGGCAGTACATGATGGGTGACTTATCTGCAGTACGTAAACTGGCGAGCTTAATGGTATGGAGATTGGAGGAAGCCATGTTATCAACTGCTCCTCCCAAGGTCTGTGGGGAGGGGCCGTGTAATTGCTCATTTTCAGCATTCCTGCAACATGGTGTTTATCAAATATGAGTTTGGTAGCATGGAATTACATTATCTCGAATGAGAATATGATAGCAACAGAAGAGCAAGGGTTAACATTAATAGATGGAGGGGCTAGGAACACCATCATGACCTGGTTCTTAATTAACTTACACTATGGCTGCTTCAGTTACTCCTTCAAATGATAGAACTTGTTTGAAAACAAAGGAGCTTGGACTCCTTCAAGCAGGTCTGTCAATGTGGTATATGATTGTTTTTGTGATATACCTGAAATAATTCATTTATGCTCCAAAAAGTTTTTAAAAAATTAAATTATGGACTCAGAAAAATGCAGCATACTCCAGCCTAACTGCCTCCGCTAGATTCTTGGATGCCTTCATTGTTGTACACACACCTGGCAGTCCCCAATGACTTCCCTGGGAGCAGATCGACGCTGTGAGCCCCCTGGATGATTACTGCCGTGGTGTGGTTGCTGGGGGGAAGCATGACGTCTCCAGGGTTTCCCCCTAAGAAAGTATTTAGGCTCTGCGGCAAGTGAGGGGCCTGGGGCCAGCAGTGGGACAGTGACGACATGGAGAGGAAAAGCCTCCAGCTGACCGGGGAACATGGTTACATAATTAGAGGGCTGTTAACTAGGGCCCAGCTGAGACAAGACTCTTGGATCTAATAGAAATGGGCAGAATAAACCAAGTACCTATATATCTGCCTGTATTAGCGTTTTTTGTCAGTTAGCATAAAGGACAGGCATTTTGTTACATGACCCCTGAAGGAAACAGTAAATCTATGAATTCAACATTGTCTTCATACATAATCACAAAATTCCATTCAAATATGAAAAAAAAATATGGACATTCAGGTCAGCCAGGGATATAAAATTCTAAAATACTTCATTTGAGGCTGCCGGTTCCCCAGTGCTGGCATTTTAACAGCGGCAGGTCATAGTCCAGGAAGAACTGTGTTTCTGCACTATCTGAAGAAGGAGCACATGTTGTTCTCATAACTGCAACTTTGATACTTTTACAGATTGGTTTATAGGCATGCTTTGCAGTAAATGCGATTTAAAGTATGGCCATCATATTTGAAAAGTATACCGTTAGCACAGTAGGTGGTTGTGGATCAAACCGTTATGAGAGTTTGGTGTTGGTGGTCGTTAGCAAGCTGTCAGTTTGATTAACAGCTGCGAGAGTTAAGCCACCTACTGTAAAAACATGAAGGACGTTTTACGGTTCCTGACTATGGCATCCATTGAATCTCTTAGAAGTCTCTAGAAATCACATGCCGATTCTTCCAGTTCATGCAGTAAATACTGGGCTCCCATGTTATGCTGCTGTTTAAACAGGGGCTGAAGATGGTGGTAGCCTAAGCTTCATTTGACAGTCAATGACAGTTAAAGCTGGTCTGTTTGAACGTTAGACTTCCTTTGAATCCGTTCTTACATTGGGCTAATCTTAAATGATTTCCCTGGTGTTAAAAGTGGAGGAGAAAAATGAAAACGATTAGCCTAAACATATAAACAGGTTGACTGTTAAGAGGGAATTTCATTGGTGGAAGGGTGGAGTTTAAAAAGTGGATGAAGTTTGGGTGACCAGTGTCTCTGGATCACAGAGTTTCATGTACACATGAAACACATGCACAGTTATTAGTGTTATTGATTAACCCACATTTCATAATCGTGACAGGTCGAGACACCGTGGTTGACTGAACAAGTGCTCTAGCAGGGCGCTTCACCCGACAGCACTAGGGTTCTGCCTTTGGAGATTCGACTGAATTTACCTAAATGGGCCGGGGGCAACATTCCATTCAAACGATCGCTCACTTTCTGCGTGATATGTGAGAAAGTAGTTACAACGTGTACGCTAGTCCTCAAGACACATGCCAAGACCTGAAATTTGTGTTAGCAGCCTAGCGGGCTCCCATGGATGAAGTTTGGGTGACCAGTGTCTCTGGATCACTGAGTTTCATGCACATCTTTCGATTCTATACATGAAAGTTTTGTCCTGGCCCTTGATTTTTTTTGGGTTGTGTATGGGAGATACATGACTACTCTATTAAATTGTTGTGATAATTACATAGTAATTACCCCCCCCCCCCCCCCCCCGATGATTACACTTAATCACAGTTACTAGTCTTACATTAATTGGTTAACCCAAATTTCATAATCTTGACAGGCCTAGACACTGTGGTCGATTTTATGCTGAAAACAAGTGCTCTAGCAGGGCGCTTCACCTGACAGCACTAGGGTTCCTCCTTTAGAGATTCAGCTGAATTTACCTAAATGGGCCAGGGGCAACATTCCATTCAAACGGTCACTCGCTCTCTGCGTGATATGTGAGAAAGTAATTACAACGTGTACGCTAGCCCTCAAGACACATGCCAAGACCTGAAATTTCTGTTAGCAGCCTAGCGGTCATGTCTTCTGTGTGATGTCTAAATTTGAACGTTATAATTCTCTTTTCTGAATGGCTAAGGAACCCATATGTCATTTATCATAACTCATTTTCCATACAGTGTCTGCTTGGGCTGACAAAAAGATGTTATGTGTTTTCATATAATGCTTCTCTCATAGAAATGATCAACAATTGCGATTGAGTTGTTGATGGTTCACAAAAATGCTAAGCAGCATATAATCGTTACTTAAGAATCCCTGATGATGATACATAACAAAGAAACCGCTTTCTCTTAAGCATAAATGAAATAACTTTTGCTTTTATTGTGGTTATGTAAATATAGCACGGGAGCCAAATACTCTTGTTTGACACATTGCATAAGGTTTTATATGCGCTTGTGCTTCCTCTCGGCCTTTGAGCCATGTCTGGCCTGGGGCTTCGCTGAGCACATGTGTTTCCACTTTCCTCAGACATCCCTGAGTGGCCCAGCTGAGCCCAGGCTAATGTTACTCTCACATCGAGTGTTCAGCCCAAGCTAACGTTACTCTCACACCGAGCGTTCAGCCCAGGCTAACGTCACTCTCACATCGAGCATTCAGCCCAGGCTAAAGCCATTAACCAAGTGTTTAGCCCAGGCTAACGCTACTCTCACACCAAGTGTTCAGCCCAAGCTAACGTTACTCTTACACTAAGCGTTCAGCCCAGGCTAACATTACTTTCACATCGAGCATTCAGCCTAGGCTAACGTTACTCTCACATCGAGCATTCAGCCTAGGCTAACGTTACTCTCACATCGAGCATTCAGCCCAGGCTAACGCCATTAACCAGGTGTTTAGCCCAGGCTAATGTTACTCTCACACCGAGCATTCAGCACTGCCTCTGTTTAGGCAGTCTTCTGCTACACTGCTCACTCTCATCTCCCGATAGGCCAAACCCGGAGCCTGTGTATGCATAGATCTCGCTGTATACTACTGCTCTCCTGCAGTGTGTTAGCCATCATAGGGGTAAAATAGTGTTCAACCAGAAGGCATTTTTTTCCCTCAGATTTCTGTCCAATAACACACTTTAAAATGTTGTTTCGTGTTTTTAAACATTCATATTTCAAATGTAACTGTTCATGGGGGAGTTACTGTTTTCATAGTTCAGAAATTGCTCGATGCAGCTTGTTATTTTTATATTAGCAAGTCCGAAACACGGGCAGCAGGACAAGGACTGGAGCAGTGGGCTCACCTTTTCAAATCTAGCAGGTCACAACCTTTCCATTTCAATCTGCTGGTGTAAACATTCAAGTTAACATTGTTTAGTATCTTTTTTCGTAGTAAAATGTTTTGTACAATGTCCCAAAAAAGTATGCAGAAACCTCAGAGAGTAGAGCATGCTGGCTACATACATTGGCTGCATCCAAAGTTCATATCTTTTAACATGCTGTATATATTAGCATGTGAATATCCCACATTTTGGTCATACATGTGAACATGGTTCACTTAGCAAATTCAGTCATTCTCTGCTTATTTAGTAAAACCAGTGGAGCTGGATTACCACAGTGAAACAGTGGTCAAACCCCCAACTAATTTTAGAGATTTTTGCATCAAAAATCTGCCTTTTCATGTTCACTTGTGGGACTACATTGGAATGTTGGTAAGGTCATTGCATGAAACCTGGTTTTTGTTTACGTAGCCTTTTGTTCTGCACCTCAATTACTTCTCCAAAGAAAGGTGACCATTTGAGATGTTAACCTCATCAGTACCCCTGACATATTTGTGAATATCCCCACACCGCCACAAGCTCTTTCTCCCCAAAGTCCCGTAACCCCACCAACCCCCCACCCCCCACCCTTGTGTTCTTTGTTTACACAGCTGCAGGTCATTTAGAAGGTTTCAAGTCATAAAGAGCATTCCACAGACAAAACAAGAAGTTCAGTAGAATCAAGTGAATAGACTAATGACAGGACAGTGGGGAAACATGAAAGACGAAATCATCATGCACTATTTCTGTATAAATTTTATCCCTGGGATGATTTTTCATCATATTTTTTAATAATGGCTCTTGTCAGATATCTCCTACTTTGTAGGCTGGCTAATCACAAGACATAATTTTAATACTGTTTCTTTGGAGGAAGAAAGAAAGGAACAGAGAAAGGTGTGTTGGGACTATTTAAGGCTATGCTAAGTTATGCGGTGGTGTTGAGATGGCTTCCTTTTTCTCTGTGTGCGCCTTCTTTATTCACCCTTAAGGGCTGAATTGTTATCAGTATGCGATAATCCTGACAGCCAGCCTGTGTAGGGAACATTCTGGAACATTTCCCAGATTGGTCATGTGTTTACATTCAACACATCCTGCCTTAATCGGTTAGACTGTATTTCAGCCTGAAACAGAGGCAGGGCAGAGATGTGCAACTGACTACAAGTCACACGTGCATCATAATTGAATGAGGTGCCGAGCCAACAGGAGGAAGGTAACTAGAAAAGAGCTTAAAATAGTGTGCAACACCTATGAGCGACGATGCACACCTCCGTGAAAACGGACTACGTTTCGATCCCTTGGGTCTTTCTCCAGGTAAGGTGACCAGGTGACCTGGCAAAGATCCCAAGGGACTCAGGCACACAATAAAGGTGTGAATCGGAGCTCAGTGAGTGTTGCGAGCTTCACTGTTTTCTGGGTCACTGCCATTTCGGAGCCCTTTCACTGTAGAAGTGCTCACAATATGTTTTCCCCTTGCTTTATCAGCACGTTTGTGCCAAACAGCCAGAATGGCAAAGCTTGCACAAATCATTTTTGCTGCCCGCTCCTATGTTGTGAAGTCCTAGACAGGCTCAACAGGAACTAGGTTACACCCATTAAAACAATTTCATTACAGGGCTGTGGTTTGTGCAATATGGGCCCAAAAGTTGAAATAAAGTTCATAAGCCGTTACAAAATACTGCAAACTTCTGGATGAACCAGAGATGTTTTTGTTTTGTATCTGCAACTGGGGCTGGTCCTTAGGGAGTGTATTCCCGCAAGGAATTTCCGCTCCCAGTTTTCAACAGAATTATGTACCTTTGTAGACTGGAAATCCACCTTAATCTTCTCTTCTCGTGTGCGTTATACTGCTTGCTCTTAGAAAATAAATCAAACGTCATATTACAAAGTGGATTCATCATATTTAACACGCATAAGATGCTTTCATTTTCATAGTTTGCCCCAGATAACAATGACTGAAGTATATACAAATAGAGCCTGGTAAAATTCCTTCAAGTACACCCATTACCAAGTCAATTTCACAACATGTTGACTTTTTTCCACTCGGTACCTGGAACGGAAATAGTTTGTGTGGATTTGGGAACAGATAAGCACAACTCTGGAGATAAAATGAGGTTCTGAAGTCTTTCTGCTCTGCATGGTTTAAAGAAAATCTGTAGAGTAGAGAGAGAGAGAGGGAGAGAAGAAAGGTGGTCCAAGGCTGGAAGCAAGCCCATCCTGGTGCCTCAGGGTATTGTAGGTGATGGTGACTCTTATTTGGAGAATTCTAAGGTTAAAAATCAGCGTACATGGTTTTTTGTTTCCTCCATTTCTTTTTGTATGCAGGAGGGGATGTGGCTGGATTGTCAGGATGACTTTAATAAAATCATATAGAGTTCACCACTGTGTTCTGAAATGTTTAGAGTTGGTGGTTTACCTCCCCTTTGTGTCTTACAAAACTTGACGTATTCCAGCTAAAGGTGCCTTTGGAGTATATAAAGAGCTGTTTTCCCAAAAGCGACTGAGATGAGCCCACAGGGCGTCAGGCATCTCTCCCACTGACTCCCTTTATTTTCTTGCCACTGTCACAGGCTGTCACGCATTTTTGTGAACTTTCGTGTTCCTTTCAGATGGCTGCTGTGATAGAGTTATCCAGCTCACTGTCCGAAACTTGAACTTAGCTGCATAACGTTGCTACTAAGGCTGCTTTGGAATCATGGTCCCTGATTGGATAAAGCATCAGTCAAATAAAAATGAAAAAAAAAAATTACAAAAGGCATGATTTGCTACCCCCACCTGTCCCCACCCCCTAGCAAACACCCAGTCTGTTCACACCTCAGTAGGTGGTTTAAATCTTGATGCCAGCGTAACGGTGACAAATTTCCTGGGATATGGCGTGTTTTGTTGGCATTTTGCTTCAGCGTGATAAGGGCTGACATAGTGGGATGTCAAAAGCTTCAGTCATTTTCCTGGGTTAAGGGTTTGGGAGCTATTTCTTTGACATTGCATTTACAGAGGTGTGATGTGACAATACGTTTTTGAGGGGCTTGTAGAGGATCATAGTGGGACGGACACAATGGATCAGTTACATCTGTGTCTCTGTTTCTCTCCTTTTCTCTCTGTGACTCTCTTTCTGTCCCTCCCTCGTTCAGGTCAGGTGAACAAATCTTCCCCCCAGAAGCCTCGGAGCCGAACGATCTTCAAAGCACTTTTCTGTTGCCTCCGAGCACAGGATGCCCCTCAGACTCCGCCCCCTGTCCAGGATACTTTGCTGCAGCCTGAAGACAATGGGACGGTCGCCAAGGTAACAGCCATTCTCATCCATTGTTGCACCCCTATTCTTCTCCCTCCCCACCCATGTGACATACATGGGCCAGTGACAGGAGCGTGTACTCTGAGCACAAAAAAAGAACAGTGTCTGGCCCCATCTCAGACCACTGTGGCTTCTCCAGAACATTTTTCTGTGCTGTTGATTTTTAAAATTTGCTTCAATTTAGCTGGCCGAAAGTTGAGTCAGAGGGAGAAAATGGCCTTTTGTTAAAATGTCCTCTCATCGGTGCACTGAACTGTCAACCTCCAACCATGGCACACGGCCTGGCCGGTCACATGACTACACACTACGATTTGTGATTGGCTGATTTTTTTTTCCAGTGTTTGTTTCCTGCTGGTACAGGGAGCCCATTGAGCTCTGCAGGCAGCAGTGGAGAAGCTTGATGTTAATATTCAGAGTCAAATAATGTATTCTGTTAATAACAAAGCAGCATTTCATGCTAATGCCATTTATATTGGTTTTTATTTTCATCACCCCTTGATGTTAATTCACTGTCAATTAGTTTCATCCTGCGTTTCCCTGTTCTTTCACCCAAAGGTGTCAGAATGAGTGGGTAAGACAATATTAGAACAAGGAATTCTGCATAGATCCTACTTCCTTATGAAAACCGGTACTGCTGTTGAGAGCCCATGCAACAGAGGTTCTCGCTTCAAATGTGCAGGTCGTAGTTCTTCTAAAGGGCTTACAATGGCTTTTGAAATTTCACTCTGCTACACTCCAATAGGACCCCATATAGTGTTATGTCTCGGACAAGAAACTCCTTTGAGAATATGTAAATTAGACATTTCTAGGTCACAGAACACAGGCCTATGCATGCCCTCTCATTAACTATATTTTTTTTGTAGCGTATAGCTGGGATCTGTTGTGAAGTGTTGTCTGTTGTGCTCTGTAGTGCAGTTGGTAATGAAATATAGATCTGTACTCTGCAAGCTGTCTCTCTGGAATATTTGTGAGGGTCGGGTGCAGCGGGATGCTCATAGAGCAGAGTTAACTGTTTTTTTTTTATCTCTTTGTTTAGTCCGAACTCCTTCAAAGTCTCCGCTACCAGTTTCATCAAGTACGTAACTGACAATATTATTTGGCTCAAAGTGTTAAGAGGGCACTGTAAGTGAGGCACCCAATCATGTTAATTGTGTGTACTTGTATGTTGGAGGTTGACAAAGAAATGGAAAGACGAAATGAAAAAGAGCTTGTTTTTTGAACTAATTGCATCATAATTAGTCTACAAATGTTTTTTATGTCACGGAAAAACTGAATACCGGTTTTCTTTATAAAAACACTTTTGAGTTAGCGCACAAGATTTTTGTGAGGTTTTGAAGCAGCATGAGAGATTTTATCAACTTCTAAAGAGGTTAAATAATTGGGGCCAGCATAAAAAAAAGTTATTCACATAAATAATTCTTTGTGTGTCTGTCACTTGCTTTACAACTATAGATAGTATTGAAATGAACATAAACCCAATTCACAAGAACTAAACTCTAGGCCATTAATCCTGACGCATGCAAAACAAGCATTTTTCCACTAAGTCTTTTATCTTAAACATGTTTCTGCTCCTCCGTTGCATGGCAGTGCGGGTTGGTTCAATCAGAGGGAACACTTTAAAACATGTCTTTTATCAGGAGTGCACATTTTATTTCCATATTTTCACAAGGTGGGCGTGTACATGTACTCATTCCAAATAAGACATAATGATCAGAAAGAGATTGACTAGTCACGTGGTGAGGTTTGGTCAAGAAATCAAAGGGGATTTGTGCCATCTCCAAGAGATAAATTATACTTTGAATGGCCTCAGCCGTCAGATAACGACACCCACACCCCACCAATATCACGCCCACCAACTAATTGCTGCATGTTAAATTCTGCACAGCGCCTCATAGCCCCCACTGCTCCGACCCACTGGCTATGCTAGCTGTGAGCTGGTAGCTACAGCTCACCCAACCCACGCACTGCCCACTCATGAGCGGCTACACCTTAAGTGCTGTCCATTGGTTCATAGCTAAGCCTGATTCAGCCCACACACTGTACGCTGGTGAATTCAAGGATTGTGTCCAGTGTTTATTCACGTGTCTCTTTAAACCTTACCATGGATAATTTGCTTTCATTCAGTACTAACTACGCATCATCATTAGGACACCAGTGGAAGGCTAATGCAAATACAGGCGCTTAAGTTTTTCAGGATAGGGAAAATCAGTCGACTAATGTGCACAATAGCATGATCCCAGGCTGGAGGCAAAGCAATGCGGATGATGGCTGTGGAGTCCTACTCTCTGGAAGTGGCCGACACCCAGATGTGTGTTGCAAACCACACTGATTAGGGAGCGAGCACACAACAGGAAGTGGCAGCAGTGTCTCAACAGCCAGTCTCCTCCGTGTCGTCTGTGCCAGCCACCATTTCTGCGGGCACAACGCAGTCGTAACGATTCAGGCTCAGACCAAACTAATCCAGTCCCTTTTTGTTTTTTTGTTTTTTTTAAGCTTCATCTGTTTTTTATGAAATCAAGTACAGCCCAGTCACTTCTGCTGTGTGTAGCCCACAGGTTTGCACTCAGAGACAAGTGTGAACAAAGCACTGAGGCAGAAGTCGTGCCTTGTTTTGAGTTTCAAGATTTTATGCTCGCAACTGGATCCTCAAGATAAAAGCCTGAAAATTACATCAGTTGCAGTTATACACATCCACTGTTATGATGTGAAATCTTCTTGGAGAGAGCTTTAAAAATACTTTCTCCATTATGATATGTAATACATTTCAAGCTGGAAATTAAGCTTGATAAAAATGCAAATAATCTTGCAAAGCAATCTTATTATTTCAGAGAAAGCTATATTGTTGGAACCTGTTTTCTAGTTGCGGATTGTGTCATTAAAGCCGAGTTATAGATGCAAGGCAATGAGTTACTTAGTATTTGTGTGATCCACAAGACAGTTGGTACAAAGGTCACCTAGTAAACAATAGCTTTTAATTACTTCAAGGGTCATTGCAAAGCATTGTGGGTAAAGGTCACATCGTTTTCTGCATGCTGAGGGATGTTATGACCGGGGTTGGGCTGAACTCAAGCGGCAATCACAGTCAAAATGGAAGGGGACAGAACTCTGCCCTGTATGAATTCCACCATGTGACCAGGTATCTTCTCCCCCCCCCGTTACACAGATCCCAGGAACATGCCTGCTGCCCGAGGTGACACCCCAGGACCAGGGCAAGATATGTGTGGTGATCGATCTGGACGAGACACTGGTGCACAGCTCCTTCAAGGTACCCCTTACTACTTCAGTTACGTCTTATTTTGCTTCATTTTGAAACAAACGTAACAGACAAAACAAAAAACAGACATAACAAAAACAGAAACGCAACAAGTGTTATGAAATTACGCATAATTCTTATAGGCGACTGCAGTAGGAAGTTGTCCCGTATACATTTACATTGGAGCAGTTGAAAAAGATGTTTACAGTCTGTCTGCAGCTGAGTAGTATCAGTAAGGTGCATTCATACATTTTTAAACGTAATGAATTTCTAAGTTGTCCTCATTCTGGTCCCTGCTGTTGTATGATCCCATTCAGTCTTGTCTGCATTAGGCTTTGGAAGTGATGATCACAGACACAGTGCAGGTTTTCAGTCACTATTGTGTTAGTGTTGTAGGAAAAGCTGAGGAATATATGAGCCGCATTATTCTGACGCACACTCCTTATGGTTTACCTGTCTATCTTCCTGGCAGCCAATCAGTAATGCAGACTTCATCGTTCCTGTGGAGATTGAGGGCACAACGCACCAGGTAAGATCTGTTTCAATCCGATGTATCCGAAACAACACTCAGCTTTCCTTTGAAAATATATTGTTTGGAGTGCATTGATGGCACTGAATTGAATGTGATTAAGGCTATAATTTCAGAAGGTTCAGTGTTAACAAACCTTTGGTTTTGATGGATAACCGTCCTAACTGAAGAGTATCTTCTCCTCAGAAAGCTTAGCTGTGCCACTGTGGAGAATTTGGGTTTGAATTAAACCCCTGTCTCACCTGAGCTGTGTGAACAGACCGCTCCCGCGTATCACTGTCCTCAAGCATGCCACTTTAAATGGGAGCGGTGGTGAACATGCGCCATCTGGTGGATGGATGTGTAACAGCACCAGCCCAAGAGCAAAAATACATACCATTGAAAGGAATGAAGGCCTTCCATGTTTAACATAAGCGTGTCTCACACTGTTAGATTTTGACCACCCGTACTGCATGAATGCATTGTATTATGCTTTTTGTAAAAGTTTTCACTCTTGCAGCTTTGTTAGAAATGAGCATTGTGCACAAACCTGTCTCTCAAGACACTAGTATGCTGTTATTTTTGTAGGAAAAACTGGTATTTTTTTAACTTGTGCTCAGTGCTGATGGACAGGGCCACCCAACACTGCCACAAGGCTTGTCTAACATGATGGATACCATCTCTGTAATATTCAGCTCTGTCTGTCTGTTCTTTCATCTGCTATCATTTTGCTGTCTGAGCAGGATGCCGAAACAGGTTATTTGCTCTTCAGGTTCAAAGGATTGTAAACGGGTGGAGTAAACCCGATGTTGTGGGGTTGTAACTGTAGCTTTAGTAATGGAGAGTGACCTTATGGCGAAGTACCTGGCGTTAAATGGGACTTTGCGGTTAAAATGGCGCCCGGAGCATGAAACGTGGACTGGACCCTCACTGCCCAATCGCCTGCGTGCTCTTCTGGCCTCTGCCTGGTTCAAGTAATCCAGGATAGGCTGGTTCCCAACAGCTCGGCCTATTCTTGATTACTTGTTTCAGGAGGCGGCCCTCAGCAGCTGAGATCACCGTGGCAACAGCGGACGGGCAGACCTCTGACCCAGCGCTTGCATTCCATTCAGCTGACGCTGTTTGATGGCTGGACATGGAGATATTTCTGTTTCCCAAGAACCTGTGCCAGATCATTCTGACCTTTAATTATGTGGGGTTCAGATGTACCCAAATAACAGTTATAAAGAGTGATTGGTAGGACACACACAGGTTAAACCAGTGAATTAAATGGGATGTGTAGAGAAACTACCCTGCATGTAATCAGTACCTACCCTAAGTGAAGGGTCAAACGGTAATCTGGTATGCGTTTTGTCTCAGTACCCATATGCTTGTCCAGCTAAGACGCCATTTTTGCTGTTCTGTTATGGCCATTCAGATCATGTTGGATAGATAGCCGCCTCGAGGCTCATGGGAAACCCGTCTTACCTTTTCAGGTGTACGTTCTGAAGAGGCCGCACGTGGACGAGTTCCTGAAGCGGATGGGAGAGCTGTTTGAGTGCATCCTTTTCACTGCCAGCCTCGCCAAGGTAACGCCACTACCAACCAATCACTCCTCAGTTATTGAGCTAAGGGGGCGGGGCCAGAGCTGCAAGAACCATGTTATTGGCTGAGAACTCTCTGTACACATTTCGATTAGTTTAAAAACCTCTAAAGATGTATGTGATATGGGAGAGTAATTTTCCGCAATGACTGAATGTCAGTCTGTTCTTTGTGTAACATCAGTACGGACTGTTTCCATAGAACTTCACCAATATGGATTTATTCAACTGGTTAAGCCCGTCTCCCCTTGTTTGAAATGTTTCTGAGTACAATGGAAACTGCCAAACCTGTGCTTCTTCTTTCTTTTCACTCCACTGAAACGATCTCTGACCTTTAGATCATAGGACTCCCCGCAGTCGGACCTGTTCCATTTCTCCTCGGCTTGTTCTTCTCTTAGCTGCCCTAGTGGCATTCCCATCGCTCCCTAGTTCTCTCATTAATATTTCACTGTCTTAAGTGCCTGTTTTTGATAGATACATGACAGCAGAGTGTAAAGTCAAACCCGGGTAGAGACCGTACTTAGTTTGCTTTGGAAATGGAGATGTGAAAGTGTTTGTGGGTAAATAGACACGCAGATCCTGGTCAGTCGTGCTGCTGTAGCTCCTGCTCTAGCATCCCCTGCTGCTGCCGCCATTCCTCTCCGACCCTTAGAGCACCCCCATCCTAACCACCCCTTTCCCACGCTCCCCCACCCCTTCAACCCCCCCCGTGCCCCTCTCGCTCCCCCAGTACGCCGACCCGGTGACGGACCTGCTGGACCGCTGCGGTGTGTTCCGGGCGCGGCTGTTCCGCGAGTCCTGCGTCTTCCACCAGGGGTGCTACGTTAAGGACCTGAGCCGGCTGGGCCGCAAGCTCCACAAAACACTCATCCTGGACAACTCACCTGCCTCCTACATCTTCCACCCTGAAAATGCTGTGAGTCCCCCCCTCCCCCCTCCCCTCATGCGGGGCTGTTACTTAGTCAGCCCCTCCCCCTCTCTTTAATATCATTTGCATATTATTATAATGATGGTAATATTGCAGTAATTCCTCACACGTCTGCCCATCCTGTATCTGCTCCACTTGATTACCTTTAAGAGCAATACATGGACCAGGGGGAGGAGTTGACTGGGATGGGATTACTTCTCTCTGATTCGCTGTGATAGATATAACATTGTGACATGTATAGGAGTTCTTCTGCAGCCTTACTCTGCTGCATCAGAATTTTGAGAAAAATCGATTTGGCAAGTTCAACCTGGGGGAGACTGAATTTAGCAAGATTTTCTACCAAAATGCAAATGCCACATTTGCACAGAAATGCAGAATGATTAGGATTTAGGTGTTTGTGAAAAATCTATATCAATTTAAAAAAAGGGGAAAAAAATGTGTGTTTTAATGTGTAGTTTCAACACATAACTGCTATAATAGTCAAAAATATCCTAACCAAGTCATCCTCTAGGGGGCGTATGGGTACAACTTTCAATCTCATCCTCTCTCCTCATTACATGCCATGTCTCTTGGATGCAAAGGGGCGTTCATGGTCACTTTTAACAAAACGTAAAATAAATCTAAACAGTAAACTCATAGGGTAGGCAGCATTTTCCATGTATGTGGGTGTATGAGAGAGATCCTCAGCTGAATTTGTTCTGGTTGTTTCCGAAGGTGCCTGTGGTGTCCTGGTTCGATGACCTGGAGGACACCGAGCTGCTCAATCTCCTGCCCATTTTCGAGGAGCTAAGCCAGGCGGAGGACGTCTACGTCAGACTACAGCAGCTGCGTGCCCCTTGACCCCGACCCAGCCCTCCCGCACCCCGCCCCTTCTTCCTCCTCCACAGCCAGACCAGACCCTACACCACGAAACTAAACTCTGCCGATACACAGCAGGACCCCCCCCCCCCCCCACCCCATTCCTCCTCCCCTGTCTGAACTTTGCAGCTTCTCTCTTCAGTCCGGTTCTTCAGGCTGTGCCGTTGGCCACCTGGTCTGGAAATACTGTTGACTCAGATTCGGATCGATGCAGAACAGGCAAAAAATCTGGATTCTGCTTCAGCAAAAAAATGCAACAAATTGAACTCTTTTAATTTTTAAACCATTCAGTCTTGCACAGGGCTTTTTCAAAGCACTATTTTCTCCAAAAAAAACTAAGACTCTGCCTCTAGCACTATTGCAAATGGGACTCCCAACACGTTACTGTATCTTGACTGACCATATAATGGACGTTGCTACAGGTCTCTGTATGGCGTCTCGAGTTTTCCATAAATACCATTCAGTTTTCTGTTAGTGGATGCCTTTGAAACAAAATGGCTGTTTTCAGAAAGGTACTTCCTTCAGTAGGATCGCCTTTAAGTAATCTCAAGGAAACTAGAAAAAGCAAAATCCTAGGGGGTCTTTCTTCACGATCAGAAACCAGCAAATGACCTGTCACATGACTAGGGGTCTTTTTTTTTAACCCCATGTCTTTCCATCACTGTGCCTTTTGGAAAAAAACAATTAAATTTTCATGAAATTTAAAGCTTTTTTGTTCCTTTAAAGTAATGGTTGTTCATTTTCAATAGTTGGGGTTTTTATATTGCATTTTAAAATGTCTTTTTAATGTTGGGTATGTTTAATGAGATCTAGCTGTGTAATAATGTTTTGATAAGCAGTATGAGGAAAAACAGCCATACAGAAAGCTTCTGTACAAGAACCTACTTCACAAGTCAGGGAATCACCATCAGCTGTCTCAAGACATCACGGCAATCAAATGATTAAAACCACAGTATTACAGCAGACATTTACCTTGACTGCGCCTGGTTCACTCTATGCAATTCAGTTCGATTAATTTGTATCAATGTTCTTCACCCCCCCCCCCCCCCCCCCCGCCATTTTCCTAAAGAATGTTCACTTCGCCTTCGTAGCAATTTGGACAAATCCTTAGTTAAAAGTGGCTTGTCTGTGGGCACAACATACACATACACAACACTTGTTCCTTTTCGTTCAGCATCGTCATTCATTGTTCTAATATTTAGGGACAGGGATGTGAGAGTCCCTTTGGGGAGCTCCATCCCTGCTGTTCTGTTCAGCACATACTCCGATATTCAGTTCATCACATCTCTTTGGTGTCAATGTTTTCTTTGTTTTTTTTTTTTTCTTTTTTTTCCTCCAACCCCTCCTGTAACTTGTTCACCTGTTGTTAAGAGGGGTGACCACATGATTCAGGTTTCAGTCTGTAAAGACAATGACATGCATGTTTTTATGGTGTCTATAGCGGTATGCCTGCTGCAAAGGAAGTCTTTGTCCTGGAGATTTTATGTTAAGAGTCAAAGTGTTTAATTAAATGCACTTACATACAGTGATACGATTTACATATTGGTTTTGAGGGGGACAAGACTTGAGCCAAAAACTCCTTGATTTAAGGGGCATATCCAAGTAGAATCATACCCTATCCTTACAGCCCTCAGCGTATTCAAAAGGGTAATGTTCTTTTTGTCTATTTGCCAAGTGGAAAAAAAGCCTGCTAATTTCAAACATGCCAACAAAGTGCCTGAGGTTGTTTTTTCTTTTTAACTGTAACTTTTGACTGAGTGGCAAAAAACCTCCATTTTTTTTAAAGCTAAACATTTCAGACTGTACCTATCATTTCTCTTGATATGAGGAAATGAAATTATGTTGTATAAGAATCTTACTTTCCTTTTTTCCTTTGCAATGCAACAGTTTCAGGCTTGCAGTCGGTGAAGTCATTGCCAGCTGTATACAGCCATCTGTAGTTGGACCGATGTCGTATTCTATATCGTCTTGATCAAAAGGGGTTTCACATGATTTTGTACACTCCTTGTTCATGTCAATCATTAATCTGTTCCTCATAAAACATAATTTTTTAAAATCTTGTTTCCTCCTGGGTAGTGGGACATGGTGGAGGGTATTCAGGAAACTACTTGCTGTACAATAATCCAGTTTGTGAATACAGACCAGCGTCTACCAAAGCTGCTCAACATCCTCACTGGGGGACCAAGCCATTCAAATTGCAACAAAAATTAAAGCCCTTTCTGCCTCTGTTTCCTTCTGAATTTTGCTTTGGATTTTTTTTTTATTTCCATGGATAGTAGTGTTCTTTGACTGTGTCTCTATGATATGCTGAAAAAGTTTATAGAGCAATAATACAGTTTTGCAGTGTACAAAAATATCCTTCACCAGAAGGTTTCATACTAAGATATTGTATGCACTGACCAGATATTCCACATGAAAGTAGGGCAGAGCCTTGTATGACCCTGTAACATTTTTTTTATCGGATTCCACCTAGAATCTAGGGTTTTATTCTGTGCTGTGCATGTTTTATTTAAGAATGCAATCTTAACATTCAGGACCAATCTTCCCTGGTCGGTAGACTTGAGTCTTTACTGAAACCTTCCAACATGTTTCAGGTCTTCAGGCCACCTGATTGGTAGTGAGTTGATCAGCTGACCCTGTGTGAGAATTCTCCATTTCCTCAGTGGGGAACAGACAGGAAGTGGACCATGTGATCAGCTCCTCCTGCCTTCCGACCTTGGTTTCGTTGTCATGGGCGATCAGACATTGTATAGATTAGAAAGCCACAAGTAAATCCCTGGGACGGTTGTGGTTTGTGTTCAGAAACTCTGCCTTGGTTTATACATTTATATGATTCCACGAGCCGTTTGGTTCGCTTAAAATCGCACAGTGGTGTGCGTCAGAGCACATGCAAATGCGTGGAGGGTTATGGAATGGGGCTCCGAGAGAGGAGTGTCTCTCATGTACTGCACTACAGACAGGAACACACCCAAGAGGTGTGAAAGCTCTCCTGCGGAAAACAAAACACATCCTTTTTCTCTCTATGGTCTTTTTTTTTTTTCTTTTTTTTTTTTGGGGAATCATGTTTGATTTGGGAGAAGCTGGCCAGTTAAAAATCACACAGAAAACTCATTGTTTCAAGCACAGAAAAAAAGTCAATTTGTTTGAAATTGCCTAAAAATGTTCCCAGAGCACAATCTCCATATTGTCACCTGCCTTGAATTCACTTGAGATGTGCCACAGTTGACTTTTTTTTTTTACTTGGATAAGTTGTGCCTTTAATATTTCACCAAGCAGAATTATCTAGCTGTCTGAGGCCTAATGAATCCAGTGTGGTGTTTACGCCACAGTGTGGACCACAGGGCCCTGCTGGAGAACCCAGCTCTCATAGTGTGGACCACAGGGCCCTGCTGGAGAACCCAGCTCTCATAGTGTGGACCACAGGGCCCTGCTGGAGAACCCAGCTCGCACAGTGTGGACCACAGTGCCATGCTGGAGAACACAGCTCGCACAGTGTGGACCACAGGGTCCGGCTGGAGAACCCAGCTCTCACAGTGTGGACCACAAGGGCCTGCTGGAGAACCCAGCTCTCACAGTGTGGACCACAGGGCCGTGCTGGAGAACCCAGCTCTCACTGTGCCTTCTCATACTGTGGGTTAGGAGGCTACAACTGCCATGAGGTCCTTCAGCTTAGGCAATGTGGGCAGTGAAAACTAAGACAACACTTTCCCTTCTTTCTCCCCAATTATTACATACAGTCTCACAAAGCACGCCCATTTCCCACTATTTAGTACATTCCACTGCAGCTGACTCCACTGATTCTTACTGCTTCTGTTTCTCTATTTTCAATTAAATTCTTTCAACATATATTTACAAATCTTTTTCTTACTGCACTGTTTTGCAAAAGTGCCCAATTTCAAGCATTTTTTTCCTCTGAGATGTTTTGTACATTAAGTATGGTAGTGACCTTGTGCAGTAGTTGCTGGATTACCACCAGAGTTTAACTGTGAAAAGGATAGACCATGTTAATGAAGATGTAACATGCACATCGTCATTGCAAGATAGAAAAAGTGGAATTCCTTCAGCTGTTTCTGAAAAACTGAATGTTGATTCACAGCTATCTTAATGCTGTTCTTCATAGCAGCCCGAACTGAAATGCTATGAAATCTTACACATTTTGTAGTTACAATTTGGGAACAAAAGTTGGATTTTAGGTTTAAATTTGAATCTGTATTCACTTTCTTCTTTGTTCAGTACTGCTGCAACATGGGCTGTTTTTCCCTGCTAAAATGCAGAATTTGATGCCTCCTAAAAACCCAAGAGTTAAATTAATTGAAATGTGTGACCTCCTTTTGAACTAGGACAGTCATATGGGGTCAAAATGCATAAGCACTGGCCCTATGAAAATCAAGTCAATGCCTTCCATACGCGTGATGCAAAACCAATGGACCAATGTTTTTGGCACAGCAGTCATGTCCTGCTTTGAGGAGTATCGCCTTTCAGGTTTTCCTTGATGAGTCACGAGTCCTGTTGGAATTGGAAGTGCATTTTTCCTCGACGAGTGCCACAATGTTGATCATATAAACTCCCATCATCATGCTCCATAAGGATGGTTATCTTGGAAGGGCAAATTTTCTAGCGCTGAGTATTTGCTGAAGCACACTTGGGTGCCCTCGGTATTGTATGTTTGGGGCATGTTGCAATGTTTAGTGATACCACGTTTAAATAAAACAAAACTGCATATGGATGGAAGTATGTACACAATCCAAAACTGTTGTGTTTTTCAATCTCTCTTGTATGTATCCACAATTCTAAATACTGTATTAGGATGAACTATTCAGAAGGACTTGAAATGATACCTAAGATTTTTTTAAGGTTGTATTTTTGAGCTTTTTTGTAAGGCAAGCAAAACCATGCTGAAAAAGGTTCAACCAATGAAATAAACACAGTGATCATACAACAGAGCGTTTGTGTTTTTTGTGTATGACTTCACTGTAGCCTGTGCCAAATTCTGACCTTTGACTGGTATTTGACACAGGCAGCTATAGTAACACGCTCCTCTCTGATACGACAGCACAAAGTGTCTTTATATGTCCGGTGATCTGCCACACAAGAGATTTGCATCAAACAAAAACTCTCAAAACAATATTCAAATTCAAATGTGTATTGGCTTAATCTAAAGATGGCAACATGTTCTGTACGGTTTCAATAGCAGAGCAATGAACACTTACAGTAGTGAGGTTATAGCAGAGGGTGGCATCAAAAGTCTGAGCCCCCTACCAGCTAACAGAGTTTTTACTCAATTGTTACTTCTTATTCAAGAATGTGTAATTTGATTCAAATAAAAAAAAATGTTAGATCTTTGAGGTGGGAAATTGTGCTTATTTGAAAGGGCAGTACAATGCTTGCTGGAGACATTTTCACAAACGAAGTCATTTTCATCCAGCGTTTTCAAGCATGACCAGGCAGATCTAAAGTAACCACACCATCTGAAGACCAGTGTATCAAGCTAACATCTTTACTAGACAGAACTGCACCTGTGTCCAGAATTCAAAGCCAACTAAACAAAGAACACCCCGCTCCAGTTAGTAAAAATACAATCAAAAGACAAGTGGCAGACTACGGTCTTAGTCCCTGATGTTTAAAGGGGACTAATTTTCCAGCTGGAGGATAACCCTAAACCTCATCCCCATTGGACATCTTCTGAAATGTTTGAAAAGGGAAACATAATGTAACACTCTCTGGTATGTACTAAAACCGTGCTGAAATAAAGCAGATTTTCAAATTTTGCAAAACAAAGAATTGATGCAAGAAAGAATAGTACATATACCAAATATTGAGAAATTATGGCTTTCAGTAAATTCTAAAAAGTTAATGGTTTACTTATATTAGTGAAAAATTATGTAATCTCGGTCCAGGAATGCAATTTGACTAAAAATGTGGAATTGGTTTTGAAAAATGATGAAAAAAGAGTCAGACATGGAGCCCACTAAAATAATTGATTGTATTAATCAATATAATTGCAGTATCTATGTTCATTAAAGATATTTTTTATGAAGGTGAGGATTTCAGTTCAGTCTTTCAGATTGCATTTGTCAGTTAAATGCTAATATTTGGACAGTATCCTACTTATGTCCTCAGTGGTAATATGAGGGTTACAAGATACAGATGGCCATCTTGGAAGTGCTTTCCTTTTTACACTACTTTTTCCATTCAGTGTTACTGTGTTGTTGATCTTTTGTTGTAATCTTCATATCCTGCTATCCAGCTTGCTTGCATGTTGATAGATAAGTAAATACATTTCTGTGTCATTTTTTTAAATTCTGTCTGGAATACTGTCAAGCATTATATGACAGTTTGATTATAAATGGTGCAGTACAAAAAAAATGGTTGATTAATTAATATGGAAAACAAGGGGACAAGAGCAGGGTTGCTGTAATGGTGGACAGTTGCAATTTTCAATAGTTCAGTCAGAGGAGGCTGACAGGAGGAAGTGGACCCACTTCCCTGTCAGCGCAAACCAGGGGACAGTTTTCTGTGTTTTTACAACCCCGCCTCAGGCTTGCGCTCAGTAGACATAAGGCTATGAGCACCATGTTTGCCATGTAATAAGGTTTCACTATCAGGGATCGATAAACCACGCAATATAATATGCTTTAATGACGAATGATAAACAAAAGAGGAATGATAAAAAAAGCCCTAATCAAATATCATTTAATTCCAGTTCCAAAGCTCCTCTTGATGTTAAAATGAGACTTGAGGAGGTGGACAGGGGCGTTGTATGAGGATGTTAAGTTTGAAAAGGGTTTAGCAGAGTGAATTACAGTGTTTATCTCAATATGCATTCTGTCAGCAGTTCGAGAAGGCCTTAATGGTGATTGGAAAAGTTTAGTTTTGGTAATTAGGTAAAAATGTTCACTGATTCTTCGAAGGCTTTTTGTGATGTTTCTACACAGTTGTAAATGCATGGGATACCACACCTGGACTCTTGTAAAACCAGAGAACATTCAGGGCGTTCAAGATCAAGGCTGGACGCTGTTTTTGACATTCCTCCTCAAACGTTCTTCCGTTACCACTTCTGGAAATCTCTTAAAGGTCATTTTTTGATACTGATCTCCCCGAAGGATTCTGTGTACCACCGTACTCAGATGGTTGTACACAGAGCCGTTTAGAGATATCAGTATCGAAGAAGAACTTTTAAGGGTTCCTCTAGACGGACAAATGAAGAACCTGTTAGATACTAACTTTTTTCGTGTCTAGACCAGGAAAAATTGACCTAGATGGGCTGAATTTTGTTTCTTGTTTCTTGTTTCTTCTTCTGTTGTTATGTTTCTTGTGTCGCACTGTTTCAGTCAGTATAATCTAGGGGAGATGATCTTTTATGTGGCTTGGGCCAGGGTGCCTTTTGGATTAGATATCTCAGAACGTCTTTGCGATATTTCCCCAGTATTTTTTACATAGCAGTGGATCTTGGATCTTATCGTCTCTGCCCAAGCTTTATTTGGATGCAGGCTACTCAGGAAAGCCGAAGTGCATACCTTAAAAGGCTTTATTCCCATTTAATGTGCTCTACAGCGTCACTCGCTTTGCATTAAAATGAGCGCTCTAACTGCAGCTCTGCACCGGATGGAGGAGCAGAAAGTGAATCTCTGATACAGCTGAGTGATGGAAACTCTCTGCAACTACAGCATCAGGCCTTTGGTTCATTAATAATTAAAGTGCAGCAAAAAAAAAATCAATATAATCATGGCAAGCTGCCAATACAAAGATGGCTGTTTCCTGGTAGGGGAAGTTTATTAGTTCCTTCTCGGCCCACCCCACTCTCCATTGCCAGTGTTCATTTTCTGCAGTCTGTTTAAGTCTGATACTATGCCTGCTGTCTTCTCATTTGCTTGTGGAGCTCTGCATCTTCCCATTCTCTAATCTCTGATTGGCTGAATAGATAGGATAGGCCTTGTGCATGCAAACGCAGGCAAATCGGTCCAGGAGCCAGACGACAATCCTTTTTTGGTACATTGTTGGGGCAGCCTCATCAATCCCCTTTGGACAACGGCGTTGAACCCAAAACCAGGACAAGCAAAGGCTTCTGGGCTTGGAACACCTGCTTTGATCCCTGACTCGTATCCTTTGTAGGGAGCAGCTCCAGGTATTTATTTATTTATTATTATACTTATTTATGTGATTTAATTAGTGGATGATAATGGGAGGACTGTTTGAATGCTTTATTGGAAATTGCTGATTTCATCTTTAGAGTTGATTAAAATTGAACTTGGGAGGGTAAGTGTCTTTTAACCTTATGCACTGTTGTCAGTGACGGGGAAAAGATATTTCAATCACTGTAGATTAATAGAGATACATAAGAGTTTTCAAAAATTCTGGATATAGAGTGTCACACCCTTTTTCTTTTTGCCTCCTCTTATACAATATATAAAGGTTCTATACATACACACACATATATATTTAAACACACACAAGAAAGTGTGTCTATATATGTAATTGAATATGTGAATGAATATAGATATATATATACATACACATAAATGTATACATATTTAACACATATACACATTCATTCTCAGCTAGTTTGTGTCCTCCGCACCTCTGTTTCCAGTTATCATTTCCATGTCTATAGTCTAAAGTGATTACCAATTTTTACCAATGATTAAACTTTTCTTGTACAATACAGTCTTGGGTGCATGGAAGCTGAATGAGAATTGTTGAAAGTATGAAAATTATGATCGTTCACTTGATGTTAAAATACTTTTTTATGTTCAGACGAATATTTTTCTTAGATTGAGACTGAATATCTGAAAATCTGAGGAAATATGGAGCACACATTCAGAGCAGTTACTAATAACTCCGGGATCATAATCTGGAGGATTGAGGTACTGTGTGTGTGTGTGTGTGTGTGTGTGTGTATTTGTGTATTTGTGAGTATGTGCCTGTGCGTGGTGTGAATGTGTGTTGCAAGTAGGGGGTGCACATTTGTGTGCATGTGTGTGTGCCTGTATGTGTGAATCAAGGTTGGGCGTCCATTTGTGTGTGTGTGTGTGTGTGTGTGTGTGTGTGTGTGTGTGTGTGTGCGTGCGCCTATATAGGGAAGGCTGTGTGTTTGCATAAAGTTGCGTGTGAGTGTGTATTTGTTTGTGTAACCATACATACTTCTGTTTCTGGGGAGAAGGAGAAAATGGTGTGTGTGTGTGAGTGTGTGGGTGTGTGTGTGGGTGTATTCTGACTATAGATGTATGAGACAGTATGTGAGTATTAGTGAAGGTGTGTGGTAGGTGTCCATTATGGTTGTTTACAGTCTATTATGGTTATTGCCAGTGGGTTGGACTTAAGAGGGGGTGTGGTCGGAAATCAGCATCACTGGCATATTCCCATTTTGATTCGGCGGAAAACAGATAACTTACCACAAACCAAAACCACCCCCACAAAAGTAAACAGTTGTTTCACTGTGACTTTAACAGCACTACTGAAATACTAGTCCTACTTTCATGATTATAAGGTCTACACACACCCCCTTTGTTACATACATATTAGTACTAACATTCCTTACATGTGCTATTTGTGACAGGTTATCAATTTTTATTTCTTGCAGGAATTTTGTATATTAGGAGATACTTTAAAAATAAAATGTTATGATCCTTTGTTATAATATTGACCAGAATGAATTATCATGACTGAAGAGCATCACCTGAGTAAATGCAGGTGGCTTTTGAAGAGAACGGAAGAACCGATTAGTTTATTGCGTGTTTACTCTCACAATATGCCCGCAGGTCATTAAACAACTAAATCCAACCTCTTTTGCTGCTGTACTGCTGTACCCACACTCCCAAAATCCCACACTGATACTGGCAAAATCAGATTTGAGCACTCCCAGAATGCACTTGTGCTACACTCCATCCTCCAGTTACTGTGAGCTAAGAGTAAACATGGCTTAGGCTAGCATGTGGTATATGGCATTTAGCCCAAGTGCATTTAGGATGTGTCTACACTCATTTTTGCTCGTCACGCAGCAGCAGTAGGTACATCGGGTCCCCAGCTGTGAGGCTGTTGTAAAAGAGATTGGGTTTCATGGTTTAATCACCTGTAGCCGTGTCTCGGCTGTAAACACAAGGTAAACAAATCAGATTTCATTTCCTTTCGAGAGTCCACCTGCATTCCCTCCATGGCTGATGTTTTTCCGTAATGGGGGTTACAGAATTACCTGGCACAGTATGCCATGGAAACAAGAGCAATGAAAGATATTTTATTTTAAAATGCACTGGCAAGGTTTTAAGCTCCAGTGCGATGCTGCCCTGCTCTCAATAGTTAATAAATGCCGGCAGCGTTCATATTTTCGTAGTTCTCACACATCAAAGCCAGCGCAGAAGTCTCTATGTTTATACTTGCACTACTGGTTGTCTCTGCTCAAGGAATAGAGAAAGTGATGGACACAGGTAAACATAACGTTTATGTTTAAAATTTATGTTTTTCACATTCTTTATTTGCAATGAAAAACACCATGTGGCTCTGGTAGAGAGTCCAAATTATGACAGATTAATTTAGCTAATTTTCCACATCCTGCCTTCTGCACAAAAAACCCAAATATAGTGAGTCACTGTTCAGAAAATTTGATTAGAAAAAAGCATAAATGATCTAACAAAATTTGCCTCAGTTCTGGTTTGTGTCGGTTAACTTAAACTCAGGTGTACAGATATGCAACAAGATTAGCCCTGACAAAATAAGGCAACAGTAACCTAATATGAGTGACACTTCTTATCTACGATTAACATACTTAATTTTCTACTTTCACATCTGATTGTATAAGTATGGATTTCTATAGCAATCAAAACAAAACTGGGCATTACTGGAATGAACTAACTCATATCAATATTATGAAAAGTTATTATAAAATGTTATCGCTACATCTCTTGACATGCACAATTCCAGTGGGGAAAAGAATTGATAATTATATTGCAATTTGCCTGTGGGTAAATGTACAGACAGTTCTTAAGTAGGCTATGTGAGTAGACTATGTAACAGAGAGGGTGTGTGTGTGTGTGTGTGTGTGTGTGTGTGTGTGTGTCCGTCCCAACAAGTAGGTGCAATATCTCAGTAGCCCTGTTAAATCAGTATAAAACAATTGCCATGGCATGACCAAAATCTTACCTCAGCACAAAATTGGAATGTAATTGAAATCTCGTATATGTGAGAGATGAAGTGTGTTTATGTACTGATGTATGTGTGTGTGTGCATGTAAGTGTGCGTGTAATCATACGCTTGCATCTGGTTTTGTGCGTTTGTCTGAGTGAGTGTATGTGATTGTGCGTGTGTGTGTATATATGTGTGTCTTGTAGGTGTGTGTGTGTGTGTGTGTGTGTGTGTGGGTGAGTGAAGTCATGGATCACAGTGATGTTTTGTCACAGAGCATGGAGCTGGTCCAGATCCCGGAGAAGTCCTATGGGAATTTTTTCGAAGCAGACTGCTATGTGTTACTCTCGGTGAGTCCTCAACTAAAGTCAACATGTCCTCAACCAGCACTGGCCTGGTCACTGTAATCAAGTTTTCGCCAAGAGAAAAACTGTTTGAGTCTAAAGAGCCTCCAATTACACACCTTAAGCTTGTCATCCAAATAGATATATCTAATAATAACAGAGAGGAGAGCAGGTATCCCACATATTTCACTCTTTGCTCAACCCTGAGAAAGAGTTTCTCAGTAGTCAATTTCCTATTTCATACCCAGCTAACAATTTTTATTACCAGATCATTCTTAGTATATTAGGGCAAAGATTCCAGGATGAAAAAGTTTTCTTCATGTTCCTTGAAGGTTATTTTCCTGGAATGTTTTGTTGTGACCTTGACAGAAATTGTCCAGTACAATGTAACATTCTTAGAATGTTTGAGGAACGTTGACATTATAAAATTATGTCAATCCCCAGAGAAAATATGGCCTAATTTTCCCTCATGTTATGGGGATGTTTTCTGTTGGTGGAAAGGTGCCAAACACAAGACCCTGTAGCCTGAGTTTTCACATAGTCCTTTCTAGAATACAGGCAGACGTTGTAGTATCTAGAAAAAAATATGTTTGCAACCAGCAACTTCTTTAGTTTGTACTGTTAGCCCCTGGAAAATAGTATTCAATTTTTTTTATCTCCATGTAGTATGTTTTCAGAAACATATTCTGTGCTGAAAATTATGTGGCCCACATAATTTACACGCACCTGTATTGGGGCTATTATAACAACTGAGTGACGGTCTGAACACAGCCAGGTCTGTGTGTTTAGCTTAGCCAGTGAGTCATTTTATCAGAGTTTGAATTTTTATTTTCCATCCTTATCTAAAAGGATTGTTTTCTTTAGATCTTTGTGAGTCACCATGTTCTTTCTCTCTGTCTGTCTGTCTATCTGTCTCTCTCTCTCTCTCTGAATCAGTTCATTCTACTCAGTGATATACAAGTTGTTAAAGTGCAACTACCAATTAATGGAAAATACACAAATAAGCTGATGGTCACTTATGGGGACATGTTGTATAATTGTTAGTCTGAGTATTAATAATATTCTAATTAGCTACAACCTTTATCACTCTGTAACCACTGTCTGGTACCAGTAACGCTTGCAATGGTGGCCACAGAGTGCTAAAGGTTGTAGTTCATTAATTAGAATAATAGTCACAAAAGTCATTTTGATTTCCCATTGATTTAATGTTGAACTAAAATGTGTCTCCTTATGTCAAGGTGGGACCTCTGCCCATTCCTTCACCAAGAGAGCAGAACGATTTCAAAATTTGGGGCAAGCCTGTGCAAATTATGTTGAAGATGTTTATTTTTTTTCTCTCCTTTTATGTTCTCTTTTAAATTCTCTCTCCTTAGACTAACAAAGTCGGCAACTCCACGTCGCACCATATCCACTACTGGATCGGGTCCCAGTCCAGCCAGGACGAGCAGGGCGCCGCCGCCCTCTACACCATCCAGCTGGACGAGTACCTCGGGACCGGGCCCATCCAGTATCGTGAGGCCCAGAACCATGAATCGGACCGTTTCCGTGGATACTTTAAGCAAGGGCTCATGTGAGTGGCCTGGGGCGGTGTGACGCCTATGCTGCAATAAAACGATCGGCCTCACCAAGTTCCTGAAACATGACTATGAAACGTATAAATAAGATGTATTAGACATTTTAATGAGCTAGCACATTTCCCCTTTTTTCATAACACAATATAAATAGCCAGTTATGGAGTTATTATATTATCATAACATATATCAACACAGCTGCATGTATATAGTAATGTGTGTTGTGTATTTAATCAGATATGATATGCCCCTCAATAAATAATACTAATAATACCGCAAGTCACTTGAGAGTATTCAATGCTGTATAGGCAACCCCCAATTTCATATAGGAGCTATATCCATGATGTAATCTCAGCTATTTTTTCTATGCTTTCCTACAGCTATAAGAAGGGTGGGGTGTCCACTGGAATGAGACATATGGAGACCAATAGCTATGACATCAAACGACTTCTGCAGGTCAAAGGGAAGAAGAGAGTCACAGCCAAAGAGGTGGGAGACAGGAGCTTCACAATATGCCTAATCTAAAATACAGACAGGAGCTTCACAATATGCCTAATCTAAGATACAGACAGGATCTTTACAATATGCCTCGTCTAAGACACTGACAGGAGCTTCACAATACACTTATAATGTGAACAACTATTGCCAGGTTTGTAACCCACAGTACCATGAACATCTGCAATTCCCATCCCGTCCTATAGGTGGAGATGAGCTGGACGAGCTTCAACATTGGCGATGTGTTTCTGCTGGACACAGGCAAGGTCATCATTCAGTGGAACGGGCCGGAGAGCAACAGGCAGGAGAGACTCAAGGTGTGCGGATCTCTGTCTTCTGATAAAAGGATGCGTGCTTACATAGCTGGATTTTAACTAGCCTGTTTGTGAGGCTATTGGGTAGCATGCCCTGCAAACCTGACAACCTTCCCATTTTTACTGTCATGCGTGCACGCATTTCTCCTGTATTTTTCAAAGGTGAAAAGACATTAAACAAATACTTACATGAGACATGCACACGCAAACATCAATTTATCTATTAAGTTTTCATGTTTTAGACAGTGTGGGTGTTCAGGATAAAGTCAGTTTTGGTCCAGGGACAACTTTTAATGTCTGCATTTTACAGTTAAGGTTAGGATTTGCAAAAGAAGAACTGGTTCTAGACCAGCATCATCACATTCTTACACAGCTATACTCAATGGGGCGAAAAGAGCAAGTGCAAAGCTGAGAGAAATTGCAACGCCACCAGTTATTTTCAATAAATAATATTTTCAATAAAGAACAATTTTGCCATCAAAGCTTCAGGAGTCCTTGCATATCCATATTTATGCAAATGGATTTTTGCATTACATTACAATACATTACAGGCATTTATTAGACACTCTTATCCAGATTGACTTACAAAGTGCATACGAATGGTACAAAAAAGACAACCCTAGAGAGGGTAAAGTCCCAAGCGCCAAAGGTGACAGAATAGATCAGGACCCCCCTCTAGACTAATCTAGTAAAGGAGAAAATTAAATCAACAACCTAGGTTAAAAATAAATGAGTTCAAAACGAGTACAGATGAGTGCAGTGAACTGCAGTGATTTGCTGTCTGAAATTGTGTGGATATTTTAATGTGAATTGGCAGCAGTGAATTGCTTTTTGCCAAATAAAACCGCTAGGCTTCTGCAATGTGCCCTGATACTCCTCCTTTACTGTCCTTCCCTATGGCTCTCAGGGAATGATCCTGGCAAAGGATATCCGAGATCGGGAGCGTGGGGGTCGGGCAGAGATCGGGGTGATCGAGGGCGACACGGAGAACCAATCCCCCAAGCTTATGGAGCTGCTGACCAGTATCATCGGTCAACGGACCGACCAGCTTCCCGAGGGGATCCCAGATGAGGTGGCCGACCAGGAGCAGATGGCTCAGCTGACGCTGTATCAGTGAGTCGAGACAGCATGAACGTTTTTGTTTTTATCATCTGATTTGGGTCATCCACCTGACCATTCCCTTCTTTTACAGTCCAATTTCTTTGCTTATGTCTGCTTACAATAGGGCATAAATTCTCACCTAACTGGGGCTGCTGGGTGGTTCTTTTACCATAGTTTCCCAGGGTGGAATGGGTTTAAAAACTGTATGAGTGTCCCTGTGGCATTGTGTGGGAGGGACTTCACTGGTCAGCTGATCATAAGCGATCTGCCTCCTGCAGCTGCACACGCAGTATAATCCTCTGCTGCAATAACTGCAGGGTTCAGCCAATCGGCCGTGCACAGTGACCCCCTCCCCTCCTTCCCTTCTCTCTCAGTGTGTCCGATGCCGACGGTCAGATGAAGATCACTGAGGTCGCCACAAGACCATTGGTGCAGGACCTGCTTAGTCATGATGTGAGTTTCTCCCTGGCACCATGGAAACAGGAATCACTTTTCTGATAGAAAATGGTAGCAGTAGGCACCATTAGTAAGTCTGAATCATGTATGATTTTACTGTGAACGTCCTCAGACTGGATCATAAGCAATATGCCTGAATTTTCATGTGGGGTTTATCACACCATTTTTGGGGATTTTTTTTTAGGACTGCTACTTCCTCGACCAAGGAGGGGTGAAGATCTTTGTGTGGAAAGGGAAAAAAGCGAACAAGGCCGAGAGACAGGCAGCAATGTCCAGAGCAGTGGTGTGTAGGAAATTCTCTTGCTTAAAAAGTTATTCAAACAAATGTAGACAACATAATAACTGGATTAATTTATTTAGGATGCTCTTTGAGTGGCTTTGTCCCTGTCTACCCCTTAGTTGATGAGAATTATTGTTTTTTTTTTTTTTATCCAACAAACACACTCGTGGCTATTGGACAAGGCAAAGCTATCATACATTTTTTTAAAAAACACTGACTTATTAAAAATATTTTAAAATATATTACATATTTATGTTAAAATATATTGGTTAGTCTTTGATCGATCAGGGGTAAGGAGTTGCTGCTGATTGTTCTCTGGAAAAAATTTAATTGATAATAATTTGACTGAAAACAAAAATAATGACAAATGCTGTATAATTTCTCTGGATGGTGCCAAGATAAGTGTTGTGTCCCACAGCAGAGCTAACCACAGTGCCCCCTGCTGTTCAGGAGTTCATCCGGATGAAGAAATATCCCTCCACCACAAACGTGGAAGTGGTGAATGACGGAGGCGAGTCTGCGCTCTTTAAGCAGCTTTTCCAGAGCTGGAGGGTGAGAGACCAGACAGTGGGCATGGGAAGGACCCACACTGTGGGCAAAATCGGTAAGGAGGGGGCGGAGGGGCGCTACAGCGAGGTGCGGGGGAGGGGGTTTCAACTCTGGGGTTTTGCATCTCACATTCCATCCCAGCAATTTACACTCATCCCAACCAGTTTATTTGATCACATTATTTATAATTTGATCACATCCAATTCATGACTTAAGAGACACGTAAGATGCAAGACACGATGATGAAATAAATAGATGAAATAAATATATAGAAGCCACTACCCTGCCTCCAATAGTAGAAGAAGGGGAACACCACTGTTTTAGTTTGAAAAATATTGTTAGAGGTCATCTTTGGAGAGCAAGGAAATGTCCAAAGGAACAAGTAGAGAAAAAAGTTCAAAGGCTATAGACGGTAAAGGGTAAATCCACTGTATCTGTATATTTGATAGATTTTCAGTTTGTATTTGATTTATATTTACAATGCTTCTGGAAATTACATTGAATCAGATTTACACTTGTTGCCTTGTTGGAGTGAAGTGATTATGTATTAATAAAATAATGGTTTAATTTGATTAAGTTACCTAGTAGTTTATGCCTTAATTGAAAAGATTTATTTTATTACTTTTGTATATTAAGATTTGACCATAAGATCAGCCTAAATGATTTTAGATGCAGGGTCAAAGACGTGGAGTATAATTCAAAGGTTTGTGTGTGCATTAATCCTTATTCACACTAGTTTTAAGCCTTTGCTCTTATGCTTGAATAACTGACAAAGGTTAGGTGCCATTTTATGTCTTAAATACTTGTGATAGTAATGCATGTTATTTGATGTGTTTTAACCGGTTGTACTCTGCCAGCTTGCTCAGGTCTTGCTTGAAAGAGAACATTTTAATCTTAGTGTGACTAAGACGGTTACACAGGGAGAATAAATTAGAAGAAATGTCTTTAAATAATTCTCCGGTACTGACAATATTGGTACCATCTACGGTGTGTTTCAGCCACCGTCTCACAGGAGAAGTTCGATGTCTCTCTGATGCACACCATGCCAGAGGTGGCAGCAAAGGAGCGTATGGTTGATGACGGGTCTGGATCACTGGAGGTGAGTGGAGGACATTGTTTTCTCTACATATCTCCACATTCAGGCTAGAAAACTTGAAGCAGTTTGTCATCTACCATAAGTTGTAATTCTGTGGTGACTACTCTCAGATCTGGCGGGTTGAGAATCTGGAGTTGGCCGCCATCGACCCCAAGGAGCACGGCTACTTCTACGGCGGAGACTGCTACCTGATTCTGTACAGCTACGAGGTCAACAGGAGGCAGAACTACCTGCTGTATATGTGGCAGGTAAGTGGGCTGCTGGAAGCTGATTGGCCAAATGGAAACGTCAAATAAACAGGGACCTTATTGTACCTAAATATGAACAGTAAAGGCCAAATCAGATCATCAAGTTACCCAATTTTTGAACAATTTTTGATCGTTGTCGCCAGACATTTTCCTCTTGTGTGTGACCTAGCTAATTTCAATTATGACTGCCTGTGAATGGCTATTGTAATCACTGAGATTTAACATACTTGAGTCACAAGTTCCTTGATCTTGAGTCCCAAGTTTAAAAACAAGATAAAATCACTTAGACAACTTGTAACTTGTTTGTATGGAGTACAACAATTTAATTTGTTGACCATTGTTGAGCTACTTCTAAGTACATTTGTGAGATTTTTTAGCTGCGACCAGGAGCCCTATAGCTTGCTCTGTCGGTTGGTTGGTAGGTCGGTTGGTCGGTCGCCCCACAAATATTTCCCCACCCTTTGGCGGACACAGTTTTTGCCCAAGGAGTTTGAACTTTGGCATGGAGGTCAAGTGTGTGTGTGTGAAGGTGTGTGTGTCTGTTCATGTAAATTGGCTAAAAGGGGGTGTGACACTGGGAGTTGCCTGGTCGCAGCTATTGCAAATTTGCACTTGTTTACCAGTCTGGTATCATCTGCCTCTTCAATAGGCTTGAAGGGACCCTACATTTGTTTGTTAATCAGTTTTATTGGATTTCTGAAGTTTTGTCTCTGTTTTTAGGGACGCCATGCTTCTCAGGACGAGGTGACGGCCATGGCGTTCCAGGCGGTAGCCCTGGATCAGAAATACAATGGCCAGCCTGTGCAGGTGCGGGTTACCATGGGGAAGGAGCCGCATCACTTCATGTCCATGTTCAAGGGCAAGATGGTCATCTTCGAGGTGAGCGCCCGCCTGTTAAAAACCGCACACATTGTTTCCTGACAAACTTATGGGGACCTGAGCTGGTTTTTAGGTTCTTGCCGACTGCTGCAGAGTTTTAAGTCACAGGCTTTCTCGCTTTGCTTACCACATCTTTTTGTTCAGGGTGGGACATCTAGGAAGGGCGGGTCAGACCCGGAGCCTCCGGTCCGTTTGTTCCAGGTCAGAGGCTCGGATCCGAGCAACACCAAGGCCATTGAAGTTCCAGCGCTCGCCGCCTCACTGAACTCCAACGATATATTTCTGCTACACAGCCAGACTGAGAGATACGTATGGTGTGGGAAGGTGAGTGAGAGAGATGGAAAGAGAGAGGGGTGGGCAATGACCTACTAAGACTTCATGTTTGGTCAAAATGCATATGATAATATTCGATTCAGAATATAAACAACAAAGCTGAAGTACTGCGACTTACAAAGGCTCATATTTGGTCAATCTTTTTCTAATTTTTTTGTTTTTTTTGTGTAAGGTAATGTCAAATATGATTCAGGATGTAAACAATACATCTGAAGTACTGTGACTTACAAAATTCATATTTGGTCAAACTTTTTCGCAATTCTTTTATTGTGCATATAAGGTAATATCATACATGATTCCACACATAAATGCACTGTTGAAGTCAATAACATGAACATATGATCAGTCATTATATTTTTTACTGAACAAAGTAACACATCCCAACCAAGTATTCACCTTCATATGTCACCAAACATGTTACCATGGTACATTTAAAAGAGATTTCGTCTACCAGTCATTGTGTCGTATAGAGGGGGTCAAAGTAACCTGCTTTAACATGGCAGGGCTGCAGTGGGGACGAACGGGCCATGGCTAAGGAGGTTAGCGCTGCCATTGGAAAAGGCAATGAGGAAATTGTAGCTGAGGGAATGGAGCCGACGCAGTTCTGGGACCTTCTGGGAGGGAAAGCACCATACGCCAGTGACAAGAGGTAACAAACCCTCGTCCTTGTGGTAGAGTTGCTTTAGGTCAGTAAACTCATGAAAAGAGTTAGCAAATGTTTTTATGCTCATGTTTCTGGGTTGCAGAGAAAATAGTTGGTCCAGGGATAGGTTGGTCTGTGGCAATCAATAAACAGATGTCTCAGTTTTGTTAAATGAGTGTAGTTCCAATGTACTTTCATAACTTACCAGATGTATCATTATCTATGTGTTTGGGGTGGGTCTTTCTTCAAAGGTTACAGCAAGAGGTTGTGGAACACCAGCCACGCCTATTCGAGTGCTCCAATAAGACAGGCCGATTTACTGTCACCGAGGTGACGCAGTTCAGCCAGGATGACCTCAGCGAGGATGATGTCATGCTTTTGGACACATGGGATCAGGTATAGTCTTCAGAGTGCGTTTTTCACGTACATTCACTTCCACATATTATGTGATGTCTAAAACCACTGGAGTTATTTATTTATCAGAAGCCTTTATCTAGAGCAAACATCTGCTTAATATATTACCAATTTATATAGCTTTATATTGTATTTATTGACATCTCTCTGGTATCTTGGTTACGGTTACAATCTCAGAAAAAAGGGTGCTTTCTTGTACCTTTTGTCGGTTTTTCATTTGCCCAGCTGGGGGAACCCTTAAAGGTTCATCTTAGATACAGATATCTTTAAGGGGTTCTTTATATAACCCTCTGAATAAGGTTCTGCAGAGAACCTGTGGGTGAAATGCATATCAAAGAAGAACCTTTAAGGGTTCCCCCAGCAGGGCAAGTGAACAAACGTTTAGAAACCTTTTTTTTCTGAGTGTACAAAGGCAGTTCCCCACCTTATTTTTTGTATTGACATTCTCAGCTGGCACCTTGTATTTTGTAACCACTGACCTATAAACAGTGCATGGCACCAATCGGTGTTTATACACATACAAGTGCATATGCAAATACCTGTGACACCTGTTTTTAGTATATACACAGGTGAGCTTACCGGTGGCTTTTCCAGGTCTTTCTGTGGGTTGGAAACGATGCCAAAGAGGAGGAACGCAAGGAGGCCGTGGTGACCTGTCAGGAGTACCTGCGCACCCACCCAGTTGACAGGGACCCCGACACCCCCATCCTCATAGTCAAGCAAGGGTTCGAGCCCCCCACCTTCACTGGCTGGTTCACCGCCTGGGACTTGACAAAGTGGAGTGTGAGTTACCTCCTCTGCCATTTGCCAATCATGCAACTTTCAGCATGCAACTTTTTTCCATTTCAGACACAAAATATCTTAATCACCTCATTTTTCTGAAATGGCAAGTGGAAGAATACAGTGACATGTCCCATGAGCAGATGTTATAAACATTTTATAAAGCAGGGCTTGATGAGTGAGTTTTCTGAGACATAATATTTGTGGTTTGTTAATAAACCATGGTTTGTTTTGAGTTCAGAGTATCAGTATATGCTTGCACTTATTCAATGTATACATTACCTCATATGAGTGTTTTTTTATGTTCATAATGTATTCATTGATATTATTGTGTTACCTTTGTGTCCATATTTGTTTCAGGAAGGAAAGACATATGAGCAGTTGAAGCAAGAACTGGGGGAGGTGGCATCTATTGCTACGGTCACAACTGTAAGACGATCACTGTTGGAGTAATCACTGTGACGGATATGCAATTTACTGACGCTCCCTTAAAAAGCCACAAATTCAGATTTTCATGAATGTGCGTTCTTTATCTTTTAAGGATGAGACTGAGAGTTCGAAACCAGAGGGTCCTCAGGTTTTCCCGAGCTATCCTCCAGAGGACCTGGTCAACAAACAGGCAGATGAGCTACCTGAGGGAGTGGACCCTGCCAACAAAGAGGTGGGATATTGTGCCTTGAATTTTAGGGAATGTCTCAAAACTCTGTGAGCGCTGTCTAAAGTGAAAATTAAATTGACTAATTTTTTAATTCAATTTCTCTTTTGATTTTTCTTCATCCCTTTCCATACTCCCACCCCTTTCCCAGAAATATTTGTCTGACTCAGACTTCTGTGATGTGTTCGGCATCTCCAAAGACGAATTTGTTGGTCTCCCGAACTGGAAGCAGTTGAACATGAAGAAAAGCAAAGGTCTCTTTTAAGAGATCACAATCATATGTTTTATTTATATTTTTACATTTTGCCAAATATTTTTGAGTAAGTTAGGAAAAAAACTACAGAATAGATTTTCTGCCTAAACTCTCTTGATCCATTTAGCTTAGCCCATGTGTAATAAAAACTATTTTTGTTCAGCTTATTCGTTTTATAACTTTACTCTCAGTGTAATGGAAATGTACAGGCATTGATATTTTACTCTGTTTTGTGTTTTATACATAATGCATGGATCTGTGTGGCAATATTAAAAATGCTAAATAAAGTATGTTGTGTTCAAATATAAAATACTAATGACAAAACCTAAAGCTGAAATCATCCATCAATATTGAAAACTTACAATTCTATAAATAACATTTTTTTATTTATGGTAGAATAAAAAATATTGTGAATTATTTATCATGAATTATTTGATTATATTAAAACAATATGTATGAGATTAACAATAATTGCTGTGAAAGTCTAATCACAAATGAATACTGTGATTTATTCAAGGGTATGCGCAAATATACATAGTATGCCTGCCTAAAGTTCTGTATGGGGATGTATAGTATACCCACCTATTAGCTTTATGACCATTCGTACAAATGGAATTTATTGTGGCAGTATACCCACCTATTAATCTTATAACCATATGGGCTTTGGACTTACAGTATGCCTGATAACTAGTTGTCTAATAATTTAGACAATGAACGACAGCAGTTATAAGCACATGAGAACAGTAAATAGCAGGAGAGGTCACAAAAAAAAAAAAAATAAATCAGCAAATTAAAAAAAGTTACTCCCTTTCAATTTAGAGCTGAGCTGATTGTAGCTGTATATGAAGACTCAATGTTCACTGCAATGGAAAGCTTCAATTAGAAAAATCCAGGTACTGATGTTAAATGTTAATAGTGTGTAATTCAAAGTATGACAGATGAAAAATGATTCTTGGACATGATCATAGTTACATGTACTTTACATTCTATATACCTGACTGTTGGTAGGATTACCATGAGTACAGTTTCTCTTCAGGCTAGGTACAATAAATGGATTTCAATAATCCAATCTTGGACCAAGCCTTCAGGCTCTTCTGTAGCTCAAATTCTTCAAGAATAGTGACAAGAAATCACATCACACAAGATTAAAAGAATTTACCAACTGACAAGGGTGTGCTGATGGGAAGGATTTAAATTTTCAGCAAAATGGCATGGCCGTATGGTGATTGATTCGACTGGGTTACAAACATGTTGCTTATGGTCTATTAATAGGCTTTGTAAATACCAATGGCGAAATTAACGTGAAATCCCATTTCCTGGGTCAACTCATGCGACGCACTTCACGTGACACACTTTCTCTTACGTCAAAAACGGATTACTGAGAGGCGAAACGTGGATGTACACAGGGCATGTAAATTACAGAGCATTTTCAAAGAGCGGATGGCCTGACCACAGCTATCAATTTGTCACTACAAATTCAACTGGACTGTCAAACTTTAAAAAAGTACTCTCCCAACCTGCTGATTATACAATTGCACCTACCACAGGTAAGAGATTAGTCTGAACTTTTAACTTCTTGCTGTGTTTATGATATTTAGTATGCTGCGACTTCTGATTTTCTTTCTTAACGTAAAAGTATACTGAACAGTACATAAGACGCTGTCATATTAGGAAGACAAACTATTTACAACATCATTTCTAGTTTGTCATATTGCTAACTACTCCTGGAAAGTTCTGAACTGACAGGTTATTTTACCACCCGCATTTCACCAGTAGGGAATGTAGTTGTCATGTAATTACCTGAAATGTTTTTCACTGTTTCGTCAAATTAATGAAATTATTAATTAATGGTTGTGTATAAGTATTGGATGCGCAAAAACGCTGACTCACGTGATATATTTCATAACACAAACAAGATTCATTACATAAATATTTAGCTGGGCGTCTCGAAGTATGTCGTCAAATTCCTATTCCCCTGGTCGATATGCATTGCAACTGGGGCACCATGCAATTTACACGCAACAAATGCAACAGTTGCGCTCCCGTTGCACGGGGGCGGGGTGACGATACCAGTGACGTCACCACGCACAGCTTAGCAACGTACTTTCATAAAGAATACGGAGGATACGGCTAGCGAAGAAAGACATAGAAGACATTAGCTAATCTAACGATCATAACAAGGAGCATCGGTCAGGTAAATACGCTTATGTTTGTCATATTCATGCCTTGTATATTTGATTCGATTCAAAGTGACCCACGGTGGTTTGCTTTGTTGCATTCGATGTCGAAACAAGATGTCCCTGTCAGCGCCAGCGGATGAAGGGGAAACTACGAGAACGATTGTGTAGTTTTTATCCGGGAATAGCTACCCTGTCAACTAATGCTATGTTAGCTTCATCATACTTTGCTAAATTAATGTCGTGAATTGTATATTTCTTATATTTATTGTATGTATTGATGTCTGTATGAATACACACAGAATTGGGGAAACGTAGGTTGACAGCCAGCTAGACGTATGTTCTAACTATGCAAAACGATAGTGTCACTAGGCTAACAGCTAGAGGCTAGCTATATTTAATGGACCTGGTCCTAGCACCACGGCTAGCTTGTTGATAATTTTACAAATATTATTTAGGACTTGGTCAACGTCATCAGATTTTGCAAATTGAATTCAGTGTGCTGATTGAGGTTGTCATGCTGATGCTGATGCTGATGTCTGTCGTGTTTTGAAGCTAGCTAATGTTAGCCATTTGTTTGGGCCTGCAGTGGAGCGCTGGCTAACGTTAGCTAGCCACTGATCGGATTGCCCTGGTAACGCCCCCTACACTGACTATGCGCGGTGCACAATATGTGTCAATATTGTGTGTTTATCAGAGCGTTAGCACTGTTAACTGACCACTATGTCAGCATTATAGTTCGCTAATCTGTATCCTTTTTTAGTGTAATTAGCTTTGGTAGTGAAATCAATGTAATGTCAGCTTGATACGTTACATTTGCATGATTGATGTATGTATAAATAAAAAGTGCTGTGCTAAATACTAAAAAAACACTTCGCATTTACCCTGATGTAAGTGGAGTTACACATGATAGATTGTTACACCAATGTTTCATCACAAGCTATCTAACCAAGGGACCGTAACGATGGAAACTTCATGGTAGCCAAGGAGTCCAAGTAACCTGTAAGCATGATGGATTGCGTATGTGAGGTCTCTGATGCTAAAAAAAAAAAAAAAAAGTCTACAATACACCATGCTTGAATGGATCTGGCATGGACTTTGACATTCACAGTAGTTAATGCTTGACACTCTGTAACCGCAAGTAATTTACGTAACCGGCAAGAGGAATTCAGCCCTTTGCTTTGTGGTTAAGTTATGGTTTGTAGTAGGATTCAGTTTTCTACAATTGACATTATAGTGAGTGCAAGGTCTCAAGCTACCCATTTCTCTTTTGTCGTTGTTAATCGTTGCTTTTATTTCTTGTTGTCGCTGTCACACCTTCCTTTTATAACACTGCTGTTCTTATCTCTTACACAATACCATCAATCATTACCGTGGACTTTGATTGGCAACAATATTTTAACAGTTGCAGTCGCGTGGGTTATGTTAGTATTCCCTCAGTACCTGTACTTACAGCTCAGCTATAAATTAAGACCTGGAGCTTGAGGGAAGGGTGTCGCTGACAACTCTACAGCTTTAATTACAACACTGTACTGTATTTGAAGTCATAATTGTAAGAAGAAACAAAAACATTTTTTTGTATTTCAATTTCTTTGCAGGTAATTCTCTACAGGGCCACATCTTTTACAACGCTTTGAAAATGAACGTGTTTGACCGCAACATAAATTTTGATGCCCTGTTCAAATTCTCCCAGATGTAAGTATTCCATTTACTAGCATTTACCAGAATCTCACCTCAGCTGTATTTGTGCCTGTGCTTCTATCACTGATCTCATTGAATAGTGCCTGGACTGCAGTTTATCCCTCATCCCACATCCAATGACTGGTAGTGGAAACTTCATGAACGTCAGAATGGCTGGAGCTATCCTAAGCAGTCTGTGACTCACTGATTTGAAGCAATCGTACTGATTTGCTGTGGAGACAAATATATATGTGTAGATAGATTGGCTTTCCCCACAGTGGGTTAGTACAACTATTCTCTCCAATCTCTCATTAAAATGGTACCTCAAAGTCTGCCATTGGTAATTTATGACAGTGTTAATTGAACTATAGATGTTAACATTAAAATGTCTAATAAATTACCGACTAGTATACACAAGCATAGCAATATACAAAATCATATCGAAGTTGAATTCAACTGACAAATATTTTTATCACCGTTTAGACAGAAGCAATTCAGAAAGAAGTACATGACAGTTTCTCCTTTTTAAAAATCTGTTTAAAGATATTTTATGCAAATGCAAAAAAATATAACGTAAAGATTTTGAGGGTGCAAGCAGTCTCCTCAAATATTAATTCACGCACAGGTTGATCACTGATGCATTTCAGGAATCGACATAAAACATAGTAAAGAACGCAAACATCACTGCTTCAAGTGATAAATGGCATGACCAGTGGGCTGTAATGACAGGCTACGCTCTAATATCGCAAAGATGGCATGATACGTATGTTGTACCATACCTTGATATAGGGGTAAAAAAGCTGAAGTTCTTTGGTATTTGGTACGGCATGTTCTTAAACATGTCTTCATTGGATGTCCCCATACCAGTGAAGGGATTTTAAACTTTTTTTTTGCTCATAGTTTTGAGATTCATAAAAGTACCGTTATACTTCTTTTATGCAGTGGCAGCATGCCTGTCTGAGTCAGGTCAACAGGCACACTGCTTATGTGTATGTGTAGGGCAGCCTGTAATCAACCGGGTCGGCAGGTAAAGCCCCAGTCCAGCCACAGCAAGAACACCATTGCTGTTGGGCCCTTAACCCCATGTTTCTCCCAGGGGGGAACTGGCCCTTGGTTAGTCTAATCAACTGCAAATCGCTTTGGATAAAAGCGTCAGCTAAATGACTGTGACGTAATGTGTCT
The DNA here is from genome assembly GCA_019788955.1 of Albula glossodonta. NCBI lineage: Eukaryota > Metazoa > Chordata > Actinopteri > Albuliformes > Albulidae > Albula > Albula glossodonta. The sequence continues at coordinate 26,222,060 of JAFBMS010000004.1, read as the reverse complement.
TACAGAGCTTCGCAAGTGTTCACCTAAATGTTTTTTTTTTTTTCCTGTTAATTGATCACACTCCCTGAATGGGCCGATGGGTTTTTTTCTTTTAAACTTTTACTTTACTGGAATGAAAAGTTATTTTTGTACTCACCTGGAAATTGTGATTGTGTGTTCTCTGCTTAGATCCCACTCCACCAGGCAGCATCTGAAGAATGTATACTCCAGTCTGGCTGTGTGCATGTTCGTGGCTGCCGCCGGATCCTACGTCCATGTGGTCACGCGTCTATTCCAGGTTAGCATGCAGTGGGTTGTTTTTCGCTGACGCTGTCTCCTACTGCCTGTTTCTTAGCGTTTTATCAAGCTTTGTAAACTATTGCGCAGATTTCTTAGTCAGCGAATCCGTATTTGTAAATTTCTTTTCGTTATGGCCTTAATGCGCAATGCAAAACCCATTTTACTGGTTTTTGGGGCTTGTCTTGATAAAACTTGCATAGTCATATACAACTCATTTATTGACAGGCCTGTTTTGAGTCATTCTTTTTATAGGTTGTAGTAGACACTAAGCTTATTTGTTAATCTTTATTAATCAATCAACGGGTTTCGACTACCGATTAAAAGAATTGCACGAAAATTACATCCCTAATAAGCGTAGATAAGCGGTTATCTTAGTCACATATTCAGTGGCTTGGTACAATCATCTCTGTACTGTTATTTTTGACATTTTCTCTCAAGGCCAGCCGTACGTAGCTTTTACCTGCTTGTATGAAATTTAGTTCTAATAGTTCTATGGAATCTGTTTTCACGTTTTTAGCTTGACAGCTCCATTATAGCTCTGTCAGAAGTGCTTTCTTTTTCTAGCCGTTGTCTTTGCTTGCTAGCTGGTTAGCAGTCTTTTGTTTCTTTTCTTGTAGCCCTTTGCTAGTCCTTGTTCTCTACTTGTCATCTCTACTTGTCGCCTGTACATGCACTGGTCTTTTTGCCTGTGCTTGTAGCTTGTCTGTGCACGCTGTGAACTTGAGGCCTGCATAATTATAAACCCTGAAATCAGGATGCGAGAGAAGCTGAAAGCCTTGCTGCCCAGAGGCCAGGCAATTGCTATTGTTGTTTAATCTCGCCGAGTTAATTTCTGTGCCCAATTCTGCGCCAGGGCGGGCTCCTGTCAATGCTGGGATCTCTGGGAATGATGGCGTGGCTGGCCATGACGCCACACAGCCCACAGACGGAGAAGAAGAGATTGGCCATACTCGCAGGGTTCGCCTTCTTCACAGGTAAAGGAATCCCTCAACAAAGCAGATCACCTTTATATTCTCAGTGACATTTTCGTAAGCTAAAACACTACAGTTCACTACAGGCCAGCACCATAACTTTGCATGTTCAGTCCATGGGGATCTTCATAAATGACAAACTTAACACCTGATTCTCCTGTTATTAACTGTATCCGCGTATTGTTAGGAAGTTTTGAGGGCGGAAGGAATATAGAACCTGATCTGCATGCTGTAACGTGTAACGATAACATAAAGAGCATCTGCTCTGGCCATCACTCGCCCCTGTGAGTGGTCAGAATTCTGGCATTGCGTCAACAGCACTTCCTTCCTCTCTGTGTCAGGTGTTGGTCTGGGACCTGCCATGGACTTTGTCATTGCCGTTAATCCCGGGTAAGACAACAGCTTGTTTTTTAATATTTATGACTTTGGGCGGTATAGGCACCCCGTGTAACTACTGTTCAGATTTATTTTCCCCTACCTGTTCTTCTCCACCAATTTGGGAAGAAGCTTGAAATAAATACGTTTACTTGGAAACTCACCAACTTGACAGATTTGTGGAGGTTGTATCTGATGCGACCAGTGTATATCAGTCTCCCCTTCCTAGTTCAAAATAGGTGTCCATATTCAATTTGGTGTTTCCAATATTTTGACTGCTCCCTGTATAATGTGTATCTATATTATATATACACAATCAGTATATTACAATGATTTAAGTATAAATTTAGTTTGAAAGGAGTCTATACCTGTACATGTGTGTAATGTTAATGCAACTCTAATTACAAATATGTTTGTTTAGTAGCGCCATCAACCCCTCTTTACTCTGCATCTCTTGTCAACACCAGAGCTGGTGTAATTTTTTTACTATTACCCACAAATAATGCATTAGACAAAATTCAGTGTGAAAAGTATTTACTGGGTAAATACTTTTTCTGGTACTGCAGGCCTGGTTAGATATTTAATTATACTGTAACACCAGAGTCAATTCCCATTTCATTAAAAAAACTGGTATATATTGTATTTGTGTCACATTCGTTGTAGAAATGAGCGTTTCCGCAGAAATCTATAAGGCCTGCCAGGGAGCTTAGCCTATAGCCATTACTGTTTGCTGCCGTCACTGTCAGTGAATTTGTTTTGTATACATGTATATTGGCTTTGGCTCTTTGTTTTGTCTTCGGTATTCTGAGGGAAAGGGGTGTTGCTCAGAGCTGTCTGTCTGAAATATTTCTCTGGGTTCTTTGCAGCATCATTGTGACAGCCTTCCTGGGTACCTCCATCATCTTCCTCTGCTTCACTCTCAGCGCCCTGTATGCTAAGCGCAGGAGCTATCTCTTCCTGGGGGGTAAGGCCTTCACCACCACATGTTCTTCTGTACATGTCACTTCCTTCGTAGTGGGCCTGTAAGAGAAGCCTTTACACAAACTCACCTTCTTCATCAAAGCACACCGCCAAAAGGGTTTCCTACCAGGGGCGTCACCAGACCCTATTTACTGGGACACGTGTCCCAGTAATAATTTGTTGTGCCCCAGTAAATGATCTTGAACAATAACTATTTTTTAAAAATGTATCATAAATTTCAAGTGTGAGGATGTGGGCACTGTGCCCCAGTAGTGCTAAAAGTCTAGAAACATCCTTGTTTCTTACCACTGTGTAATGTTAGATTAAATTGTTCCAGTATTGTTTACCCTGCATGACTTATCTTACTTTACTTATTGACTGGACTTTTGTTGTCTCAAAATGGCATGTTTCTTTTAACCTAAAGTCAACACCTAGACATTCAAATGTACATTTACCATTTGACAAATATTTCAATATCGGTAGCCTTTGTTTTTGTTGAACAGACTGTGTTACTAGCACACTGTCTCATTTTCATGCGTTTTCCTCCTCAGGCATACTCATGTCTGGCCTTACCGTTCTCCTCCTGGCATCAATGGTCAACATCTTTCTTGGATCGGTGATGCTTTTCAAGGTAACAGCCAAAAAATGCATGTGCGTGAATCAAAAAGAGCATCCATGCTCTTTAAGAACATAAAGTTATTTTTTCTTCATAGATTGTTTGGTTAATACCTGGATATAGTCTTGTTGCCCTTCTCTGTGCATTTTCAAGACCTTGTATGCCCTTTGAAAGGGGATGGCTACAACTGAACAATGACCTGAAAGTGGTCCGAATGTTTTATTCTGTAACGTTAATGCAACTTCACTGGAATCTGTCTGTACTGACATGTTCCACTATTGTATTTACGTTTTTATTGTTGTTGCACAGGGTCTAAGACCCAAGTGTACTTTATAGGTGGAAGTCAATGGCGGACTGACCCCTGGCTATGTGTCACAACTACGAATGTGTCATAGCCATTAGGTGAATATAACATAACAGCATTTCTTGTCTCCAAAGGCTCACATGTACCTTGGACTCGCCATAATCTGCGGGTTTGTGCTCTTCGACACTCAGCTCATCATCGAGAAGGCCGAGATGGGAGATAAGGACTACATCTGGTGAGGGGCTCCATAACCTTGCCTTCATTTTGCTTGTCCCTTACCACAGACCCCCCTGCTTTCCGTACACCTGCACTGCAGTCGTATAAGTGTCGAAGTCCGCTGTGCTGTGAGAAGACAGGATCCAAGACAAACTCTTTAGAGCGCGATTTTCAATCGACTAGACAAATCTGTCAGCGCTGTAATTGCATTTTTCTATCAGGAATATTTAAATATTTATACACCCTACTGCATGCACTCTGTTTCTCCATTGCTGCCAAGAAGCATCCTAACACCTTAGTTACACAGAGAGGAATAACAGGGAGTCAGCTCTTTGAGCAGGCAGAGTCAAACGAATAATGGAGTAAGACTGTTGAACAGGTCTGCAATTCCATTGACAGGTGCAGTAACTTTATCAAAGTGGAGTGATATGCTTGGTATGGAGTAGAGAGACGACTTAGTTATTTAGAAAGTGCTGTCAGTTCAGAAAAGAGTTGCAGTATGACAGAGAGTTTACTTGTTATATCTGCGCGAGCCTGTATTGGGTGAGAATAATTTGTGTCTGTTTAAGTGCGAGTTGATCGTGAGCATTTATAGTCTTTGAAATGATATAACGTCAGGGTTCTCCCTAAATCATCACTGCGTCATGATTGCTTGGTACAAAAAGGGGGTTATCCAATCAAAATGATTCAAACCTGTCATCATAATCTCATTACTGACTGCCTAGTTGGCAACATTATAGTGGGTAGCCAGCCTCTTTCGTACAAAGATTGTGTATAGAACCAAGATAATGATACCCTGCCTTATAATAGAAGTCTGCGGAGACCACTGAAAATCATTTTGGCTGAAATCAGTACCAGGTAACTAAGGAAAGTCTAGGACACTCATTGTTGTGCAGTTTGGGTTGTAGCAAGTGCTTCAAGGGTTGGCTGCACATAAAGCTGTGCTCTAGGGTGACCTTGCCATGTCTTCTTTTCAAAGGCATTGTGTTGATCTGTTCCTGGACTTTGTGACCATCTTCAGGAAACTGATGGTTCTCCTCGCCATGAACGAGAAGGTAAGATCCTGTCACACGGGGAGCTGACATCCGCGGCCAGTGTACCTGACCACTTCCTGTTTGCGTAATGCATAGTAATAGATGAGGCTATGTTTGAGGACATGGGTCTGTCTGGCTTCCTCTAAAGCGCGTTAGCAGAAATGTTTATAGCTGCTTTGTAGTTGATTGAGGGATTGGTTTATGAAGGTAGTGGGTTGGATACAGCAGTTGGTTTCTCGAGGACTGTGTTGTGAACCTATATCCGGATTTACTCTAACTCAGCTGAGGTCTCGGTACACATCCCTTAGGTAATACTAACTGTAAAAACAAATAAAATTGTATCTGTCATGGTAGTTCAACTATACATTTGGTTCTGCTCTACAGCGGTGACCACAGTATTTGGGTAGGGAATATAAGATAGCATGTAGCCAGGCTGTCACTGGGAATGATTAGATAGGTGGGCTTGAAGAGCTAGTTTAGGAATTGCACCTGGACATGGAGGTTAACACCTCCTCCTTCACCAGGACATGATATTTAATGATGACTGTGAGTCAGAGTCTTCATTTTAACATCTCATCAAAAAGGTGGCATCTTCTACCTTTGTCTGGGTCAGAGGTGACATCATTGTCTACCTGTCACCTCCATCTTCGCCCTGTCCTCCATGGGTGGCTGGATGCACTACTGTGGAAAATTACTTGCCCTCTGTCCGATTGTCTACTATTTTCATGTTGAATTTAGTCACCTCTGAGAGGGAAAATGCGTTGTGCTCCACGAGCACCAGCGAAATGACTAATCACTTTGGCTGGTTTTCATGTTCGCAGTCGCCTGCCTCAGAGGTCTGTTGGCTTAATAGGAGGTGGAGCCAGGCGTCGGCCAATCACAAAGCGAGAGATGCAAAGGAACGTTGCTTGGTTGTTGGTTGTTAATACCCTATCTTGGGACCAATGTGTGGGTTTGGGGGGTGTGGGCGGGTGTGGGTGTGTGTGGGTGTCGTTTTCGTGCTTACCACAGGCTGATAGAACAGAGAGAACAGTTCGGAAGAAAAGTCCTCAGCCATCTTTAACACAACATTGGCTGGATATCTGTAACTGGTCTTTACATCAACTTCCTGATGAAAGCGCTGCTGGTTTTTTTTTTTTTGTTTTTTTTTCCTGAACAAAATTATACTTAATGGTTTCATACTGTTTTGAGGGTCAATAAATAAAAAAAGCCTAAATGGTTCATAAATAGCTTTTCCTTTCAATAGCCTCAGAAACAGGAAGATGTGCACGCCCACACTCTCATTCCTCCTCATGGTACTTTTCGTGATAAAACGCCAACATTATAATTACTGAGACTGCATTGTGAATAGGCATTTCAGGCTTTGCGTGTAGCCCAGCTTCTTTACCCACAAAATCGATGCGCAATTAGCAATCCGCACAAAATCCTCTCATTGTAATAGGCCTCTGGGGGCCAGACATACCCTCCCACAAGATACTTTATATACGCGTGTAGTCTTTCGGCTAGTTCTGATATGTTTGAGCTTATTTGATGTCATAATTGGTAAGGCGGAGGAATTCATTTCTGAATCCAGCTACCATATGGATTTTGCCAGCTGTCCTTCTATAATGAGTCAGTAGTTGGGGGCAAATACTTTTTCAACATTCTGTTTTCGTAGCTCTTGTCAGTTTGGAGTCTGGGTGAAGTTTACTCTAGTTGTTGCACAGAGCTGTGCTTTTTATATACAGTTGTTCTGGCAATGAAACATGTTTCGCTATCGCATTTATGGATGGTCTTTTTAAAAACATAGCATTCGTGAAGCCATTTTAATGTATAAAATGTGTTTTAAGACTACAGGTACACAGACAATGTCTTGAACTTCCATTACCAATGTGTGTCTTGTATGAGCGCAAGAAACCTTTGTTAGTTCTGTCGTAACCATTTATTTCCTCCTCTTCAGGACAAGAAGAAAGAAAAGAAATAAAGGAGAAGATCTACTGAACTTTCTATACAACATAAATATGACCAGGAATAGTATCCGGAATGTCCATGATGCATTCGCCTCCTATTAATTACCATTTCGCTTATTTTGATTTTGTATTTTGATATAGCGTCGAAATTTTCAGTTGAAAATTAGTAGTATTTGGGTTTGGCTACACAGAAAAGTTGGTATTTGAAATTCGGTGTGATATAAAGTCCCTGTGCAGTGATTTTTATTATTTGAAATATTGTAATGTGAACTGAAACAAACCTATTTGTATCGTTCCCGTCACTCAAGTGTAAACCAACGGCGAATTTGACGCCCGTTTTGTGAATCTAGAGAATACCGTAATGTTTTGAATCAAACGCCCCCACCCTCAAATTTTTATGGTTTTCAAACCTGAGGTTAACATGTGGAAATAAACTTTTGTATAGTTGCCTCTAACAAAACAATATACCACCCCTCTTATATTTAAATAACGTAAATATTTTGATCATCATTGCAGTAATGCAGCAATTAAATACCTGCATTAGGAGGAGCAGTTGCTGAAGTATAATCAGTATAATCTGGGTGCTGGACCTAAAGCTGCTTCAGTCTAATTCTGCCATCAATAATGTTTCATGTGTGACATTATGGTCTTAGCATGGAGGGTCTTGGATTACTTTGGTTCTTTTTCAGGCAAAGTCAGGTTCTTGTTATGGCAGACTTCCTGTCTGTTCTAAATTTCATTTCAGCCATTCTTAAATGTGAAATTAATGCTTTCAGTCTTTTTTTGTGCAGATTTGCACTTCATGGAAACACTTTGTGCCACTGAATTTATTTTGGCTTGTATATGTATGTATTTATGTGTGTATGTGTATATATGTGTATACATATACACACACTAAGACATATATACATATGGACATTAAATGCTTTCCAGCTGTTTTGTAATAAATCAGTAAAGACAAAACATAAAACATAGTCAGATGGCATATACTTATGTTTATACATATTTATACCTCGGCTCGGGTCAATGGTCAATTCTGATTGGCTGATGAACATGAATTCACATCAAACTGAAACAAATTTGAAGTCACAGGGCAAGCTTTTTGTTCCAAGCCTGCCAAGGAATTGGGAACCCGCCCCCAATACGAGCAGCCCATCTGGGCAGGTTGGTCAACGAGTCCACCGCATAGGCGTGGCCAAGTAAACAGTCTCCTCCTATGAGCAGAAGCCATGCTCAAGTCCTCTTTCCCCCGGAGAAGGCCATGCCCACTTTAAATTATTCTTATATTGATTGCTATGGCTCATTTTGATAGTATTTGTGAAGATTGCTGGTGGTAAAGTGTCAGCTGTCCTTTTGGGAAAGTGATGTGTACTAATGGGTTTGCTGTGAGACGTGTAATGTATATATTTCGGAAGTCTTACCTTTTTCTCCCAGATTCGTAAACCTTTTTTTTTTAATTGTTCTTAAAACAAGATACACCAATCAAAATGAAGGTGAGCACAGGAAAGACCTCACTCTTGTCTAAGTCCAGGTACTCTACATGTGTAGTAATTTGGGGTGATGAAGTTAAACGGAGTCCCGCTTGGTCGTGGCGATGCTCCAGAGCGACATACCGCCATGTTCGATTTCTTTTTTTTTTTTTTTTTCTTTCCAAGTGCACTTTAGAATTCGGCGAGTTAGACGAGACGCGGCTGCCAAACTACGATCCGCTCAGGCCAACGTGTTCCTTGAAAGCTCCATTTGAGAGCCTCGTCCCACACCCCCCACCCCCCACCACCACCCCTGCCCTGAATCTCAGCCTGCCTAATGACCTAATTATGCGAGGCCCCTTTGCAGAAGTGCGGTGCGGAGCTGCTGATCCGTGTCTGCATTTTCTCCAGAGGAGTACAAGTCAGTCACTTCTGATTTCTAAGAAAGAAAATGTCTGTGGAATCTGAGAACACAGTTTCCACACTGTAAAAAGCAAGGGAGATTCCATTTTGAAATGTAGACATAGAAAGTGTCTTCATGTCATGTATTTTTCCAACGAATCATTCCCATTTGTGTTTGCACTCATTTCAAATGCATATTATTATTATTATTTTATTGGATTGTTGAGGAAGAATTTGTCAGGAGAGAGCCAAGCTTTTTTTGTCTCTTTTCCATTGGCTCACTGCCTTGACACCTTGACTTATTTAACAAGAACTCATTTTAAATACCATGTCCTGCTTGGCTCTCTAGCACAATTTAGATAATTCTGATTGTCATGTTGATTCTTTTAACATTAAGTCATTTAAATACCATGACCTGTCGCTCCTTTGCTTTGAGATTTCATTCGCCCTCCTCTTCACACTGATACTCGTGTTCGTTCATCCATTGGTTAACTGTGGCCACGCCCCCATTAGGAGCTTAAGTAGAGCTAGCATCATCCCAGCTTTTTGCTTGGTAAGTTAATTTCCTTAGAAGTGCCAATTAATTACATTGCCAGTTTACCAAACCATCAGCAGTTAGAATTCTAATATAATCTGTTGAGTTTTGGAAAAAGGACTAAAAATGACAAAAATGCATATCCTGATACTGTGAAAAGTATGCTTTTTTTCTGGAGATTGGTGTTATACTTTTGCTCAATTAATGTAAGAATTTAAATTTGCTAAAATAAACTTTGATTAAACAGAAGTATGTTTGTATGGACTTCTTTGAGTGAAAATGCAATAGTTAATACAAACACATTTTGGATGCAACAGATATGTACCAGTATGATAAAAACAACTGTACTCAGTCTATGCAGGATGCCTCAGACTGGAATTTTCCAGTATTTTTGTGTCTCATTACACCTGAATGTTATAGAGTTGAGCTTGTGCTACTTAAGATGAAGTAGGAAGTTCAGTTTGTTTTGGAAATGTTAACTGCTCTTCCTTGACAGATCTTGTCCAGACTCGACACCCCTTCAGCTAAGCTCAGTTATACCTTAGGTGAATAAGACTCTGCAGGGTGACAGTCTTGACAGCGTGGACTGTGAACGCTAACACCTGACCAATGCTGACAGTGAAGCGTCTTTGAATTGAGTTACACAGCGGCTTTGTCTCAGTCAAGCTTTCAGCTACCTGCATTTTAAATGTTACCAACCACGCCACACGTTTTAATGCACGTTTGGTTCACTTTCTGTACCTGAAAGACGTTTCAGAATTAAGACCTAAAATGACGATTCAGAAATCATTTTGGTATATGATACATAGCAGTGTAGTGCTGGAAGTCTTTGAACTCTTTGGTACGGGCAGTTTGGCTCGGGACACAATGTGAACCAAACACATTTTCCATTCACAGTATGGTTGATGGTGCCATGAAATATTAAAAACCACACACAAATAGCAACATTTTTTTTTTTTTTACACGCCTCTTCAGGCTGAGTAAAAAATACTGCCCGTCATTCTCTTCATTTTGCTAACTAACTGGAGCGCTGCACCACCTGATCCCGATGACATCATTTCGAATAAATTAAACAACCAGCCAATATCTCCACAGTGACAGGTGGAGGAGATAAGCCTGAGCAGAAGGATCCTGGGGCCACCTGTTGGGAACGTTTCACCTTCCCATTTGACTAATAAATCAATCCTTACGTTAAATGGGATTTCGTTCTCCCACAGCCAGTGGCTAATTGAACATTCATCAATCTATTATTCATTATTCGATGAGTGAAAAAGTGGGACTTTCATACAGGCAATATTTAATTACTAATTCATTCCTTTGGTGACAAAAGCCAATGGCACATGTTTTATTGAACAGAGATAAATTTCAAGAGGGAAAACTGTTTCACTAATTTTGACTGGAGGGACCTTAAGAAAGTTTGGTTCGTTAGCATTTGCTTTGTCTCTGAACTCTCCCACAAATGGTAGAGTTCCAATGACCAAGTGTCCATACTTTCAGCATTAAGGATTTCTCTGGGTTCGGCCGTATGTCTATGAAGAAATCAATCAAAAATATCATAACATTCAGCCTTTAAATGTAAATATAGGGAGTATTAAGTCATTTTAACATGTGTTATGCATTTCCTGAAACAATGTGGCATTAAACAATATATAATCCAGGCATATCAGTTATAACAGGAAGGAAAATAATATATAGGATATCATATATACCACAATTAAGGTGTTGTGAAAAATTCAAAACACATTCGGCCAAAATGGACTATTTATTCGAAGCTGTCTTAAGCTGTACGGTATGGGTAACACTCAATTATTCGATTTTGGTGCAGCACAACACAATAGTCCAACACAACACAATACAGTCCACGTTCCACAGTAAATTTTCTACCACATACCCACAAATACAGTGGCATGCCAAAATTGTGTGTACTTATTGACAATTAAGTGATGTTGCTGAACGAGTGGGATCCACAACTACATACAACCAACTATGTTTCCATAATTGTGAGATGTGTATGTATGTAACTTGAACAGTGATCCTCAATCAATTTTGGGTCTTGCCATTAAGATACAAGCATTGTGTGATTCAAAGTTCTTCATAAATAAGCTTGACCTTAACAATTTTACCAATTCAGCATGCAAACACATAGGGAAAAGCAGAAAGATAGTTATAAATGCCCATGAAGGCACGAAGAAAAAAGCTGCATTTTGCATCTTTTGCACAAGTCCTCAAAAAATGTCAAAATAAGAGTCTGGCTGAAATTATGACAAAATCTTTCAGAACCTTCTGCCTTAATGGGTTTGAGTGTCAAATAATTAAGCACACCTAAATCAACTTCACGGGTTCTCATGGAAATGGAGCAAACACTGACTTCAGCTCAGAGTGACTGGCATTCTGAATGTCGTGAGAGGGGTATTTACAGTCGAATTTCCTGTTTCATTTCATGATTTAAAGTTTAATACTGATTCAGAATACTCTCTGTGGAATAATGCTGTAGTTCAAGCCGCTCACTTAACTGTTCTCAGTCATGGCACCTGCTGACTCCTTGTTGCTCGAGATGAGATTTGCCTTGATGCACTTGGCAAGCCTCGCATGTCATGGGTCCAGCTCTGCAGTGTTAAGATCCCTATGGGGGACATGGATGTCCTCAGTTTGTGGGTGTTCTGAGGACACTCAGTCACTTAGATGTATCACTCTGTCCCTTCGCATTCTGGGAGAGAAATGAAGTCATCTTGTCGATCCGATTCAATGGCGAGGGATCTGAGGTCCGGTGAAATATTTAGCAGTCCATCACAGCTGAAAGGAGACTTGAGACACCATCAGCTTCAATCAGCGGTTCCAGGCTCCTCAGCTGCACCTGCCCGCTTTTGGGTGAGTTTCAGGAAAAAAAATGAGTCATGGCGAGCAAATGGTTGGGGGCTGGCGGCCAAACGCGCCTCCACGCAGATTACCATGCTCCTCTCTCCCCTTATCGCGGCGGTCCAAGCCGTGCGTCTGTTTGTGTGCCGGGACCCTGGCGACGGCCCCGAAAAGGCATCTTACTCCTATTAAGGCTGTCTGTGGTTTTTGTGTGATGTCCGTCCTTAGGTACCGTGCGTCTTCGGCTTCTGACAGCGGGGGCTGCCCAAAACGATGGAACAAAACGAGGTGGCTTCATCGACGTATTCCCTTTGGGGGGTGGTGGCGATAGCAACAACAATGGGGACGGGATAGTTTCGTTGTGATCACAGCAGAGCGGCCATCGCCATGGCCAGGAGCAGGAGGGGTGGGAGGGGCCGGAGGGCAGGGCCGAGAGAGATTCGGGGTGGGCGTGGTCCGTTGCAGAGGGGCGTGTTACAGCAGCTGATGCAGACAGACCCCACTCGGCCAGGAGAGCAGAAGGACTGGTACCCGGCCGACACTACCAGGCAGGTAGTGAACGAAGCACAGGCCTTTCGATATGACACTCCTGTAAGGACAAACAGAGCAGGCCGAAGACGGCCTCTTCACATTCAACATGCCTCATCACTTTAAATGTCATTTTAAAGATAAATCATACGATTTTCTGGTCAATATATGATAGTCAATGGCCATATTACTGTGAAATTTCACCTTTAAAGATGAAATTGCGAGATAAAACACATTTATAGCGTTGCATTTCTTAATCCCCTCAAAGGAAACAGAGAATGATTTTGTGAATGCCAAGAAACAATGACTGCTAAAAATATTTCTGCTAAAAAATAATACGTATGTGGTGCTTGGGACACATTACCATTCGTATTTGAAAGATGGAAAATAATTATTTTTAAATGGCCGACAGTCATCCAAGGCCACAATCCTGCGAAAAGCTTTCACGGGGCTGCAAGATTGCATCTGCATAATGAGTCCGAATCAAACACAACATCTTAAAGCAGCCCTGGACAGGAACTTCAAAGTTACTTCAAGTGAAATTCTGTTCGTCTTATCTAAAAAATGACAGGATAAAAGGATCTTTTTCGGCGAGTTGGTGACCTCACGGGGTTACGCAGATGATCTGAGAAATCGGATGTTCGGTAACGATCCAGGCAGTTTTCACACAGGGGGTAAGAGGTGACGCACAACGACTATTCTAGGACCATCTGGATTCCACTTCTGATCCACAGTGATAACTGACGTGGGATGACAATTGTGTCTGTAGGTCTCCCCCAGAGCTTCAACATCTTCTGTCAGTTTATGGGTTCATATTTTGGCAGGCATGTCCTCAGATAAGGATGTATCCGGCTGCTACAGACACTGTACCAGGCAGCCGTGGGTGTACCATCACCCAGGTGTTGTCATAATTTCAGGATTGAGGCTTGATACGCCCTGCCATCTGAAACTGTAACCTGACAGGTTGACAACATGGCCAATCAACTGCCACCACTACAGGGCTGCTATTCCACAATCGGCACTCTGCTTTGGTTTTGAGTCCATACCAGACCAGGGCGGTACACCACAAAGCTAGCTTTCCAAGTTAGCTGGCTAATTTCTGTAAAGATGCTGAAGTACAAATATTTACAAGCCTGTTGAAGTCCACGGGCAGATTTTTATCACGCATTTTGATCACATTAAATTAATTTGGAGCTTTCTGTTTCATTAACAGAAGTCTAATTTTGCTCTGAATACTTACCGAAATTAGCTGGATACCCAGTTAGCTAGATTTACGCTACATCGCTTCGGGTGCATCACTGAACTGTGAGTGTGCAGTTTCTAGTTAACTAGCTACAATCTTTTAGCACTTTTGTACCTAGCTTGGCATCACTGCTGTGGTTTATCTGCGCCTTATCAACCAGCTTGCGTCTGTAATAGCAGAGCTGATAAAGTCGGCATACCCAGCAGTTAGTTATTAAATTGACCTCAGCATTTGATTTAAAATGAAATATAAAAATCCAAGCTCACCGTTCACCCCCACCATGATCTCCTTCTGGCAGCCATTTTGGATGTTGGCAGTGCAGTTGACAATGAACTGGGGAGCAGAGCAGTCATTCTCCAGCTGGTTCTCCTCACAGTGGTAGCACTGCATCTGCAAGGGCCAAGCTGAAGTAGGTACAGACACAGATTTTAAAAAAATATCTTAGAGTAACCATGTAGACACACTGACACAGTGCTATGACAGTACAGCGGGGACATATGACTGTATGATAGTGGCCAAGGGCCATTTGAAATCCCAACATGTTACAAATGCACTGAAACATCAGTGTAGGGAAAGTACAGAAAAAGATGGATTTAAAAGATGAATTTATTTACCTATAACTGCAATTGATAATATTGTTAGGTGCAGATTCAAACTTTTTGACTTATAGTAAGAAATTCCTCATCAAGCAGATCGATCAGTCGCTGGCTAAAATGCCAAAGCTAACACCTTAACTACTAACACAGAAGCAGAAAATATAAGCAGAATTTACAACGACTGAACTGCCAGTGCCCAAAAAATGAGGCTCAAGGATGTTTTGATACTCCTCCTCCGAGAGCAAGCTGGCAGAGGCAATACTGCCAAAACTCCTCTTTGCCAGTGAGAGCTGCCAATAAATATCGAATGAAATGAGACTGACTTTGAGATTATTTTGTGTACTTGCGGTCTATGGATCATTAGCAAATGTTTTATCTTCTCTTTTCAGTTGGGCACATCAGGCTGGAAAGAATGCAAAATCCGATTTAGCCTTGCATTGCAGTGCTAGCCTATATGTCAAATGGGAAGCAGTGATATTAGATAAGGTTCTATTATGATAGGTTTTTACCATATGGCTAAATAGGTGCTGGTACTCAGAAATCATTGACTGAGTTGCACTCTATTTTTATTCCATATTCTTTTCTGCCTTGAACGAATTAACTGCAGTTTCAATGGCTGTGAATGGAGATCATGAAGACATTTTTTTCTCAAAATATCTTGACGATGGATGACAGCCTCTTTTGCCAGCTTCTGTATAGTGGATAGTGGATTCTTGAGAGTATTCGCTTCGAATTCTGAGAGTACTCTAAAAGAAATTGCCTTCTCTGTGTATTTACTGCTATATAAATGTGCTTCCAGAACATGTCATATGGGACATGAGGTGTCCAAGGAAAACCTGGCTTCCTAACCTGGCTCTCTCAACCTAATCAACCTCCATTAATTGATTACCCCCCCCCACACACACACACACACACACCTCAGTCTGTACAGAGGCCTCCACACATTGTCAAGTCACTCCAGTTGGACACTGCACCCACTGACTGTTGCTGATTTCTAGCTAACACTTTTTGGTTGCCAGAACATTCTCAAACCTTAGGGCAAATGTCCACAGGATGTAAATCTCATCCAGTTTTCTTTGTTTTCCTTCAACATTATTTACCTGTAATGTTTGCTTGATATACCTTGTTTGGGACAATGCAACATTCTTAGAATGTTTGAGGAATGTTCACATTATAACATTATGTCAAACTCCAGTGAAAATATGACCTTATTTTGTCCCCAATGTGATGGGAACATTTTCTGTGTTGTTGGTCATGTGCTTTGTGATCACTAGATATGACAGGAACATTGCGAATGGAACATTGTGGTGATGGGTCAGATCCAAATTTGGTACAAAATGAAAGGCCCAAAAATACAAAAATGAGTGTAAATACTGTATAAACATTAAACACAGAACCTATCACGAGAGGTATAACTATATCATTCCACCAGATGGCGCTCTCTCCATCTACTTACCCGAGTCGTATAGGCATCTCCTACCATATCAGCACTTTTTTTTTTTTATTTCTTCCCCCAGCATGGACAATTTATGAGCTGTGCCCTTTTACATTCTCATAATCTTCGAAAATGATAAAAACGCTGGCGGTATCTTCTAGCTTATTGCGTTCCCGAGCCAAGCGGCCTGACCCCATTTGGCCACTCTTAATAGACTGTCCATAATATGGACGGAATAGCTCGTGGCAACAAGGAATGCTACGGAGATAAAGACTGCAGCGAGCCAGGAGATATTGCTGAGAATCACAGCTTCGGGGTTCTCCACCTCACTTGTTTATTGTTAAGTAGAAGTCCCCTAGGACAAGGTGACATAGCGCTTCAACCATGAGTAATATTACGGTCCGGGCACTGAAGAAACAACTGACATGAAGAGTTTCAACTGCCACAGGTCTCGGATGATACTCTCACTGCAACCTGCTAGCTGCCGCAATTCTGTTTTTCCCCCCTCTTAGGAAAGTCAGTCACGCTGTTGGCAAAGTCAGCATCCACAAAATTGCCACTGAAAAACAATTAAAGTTACTGGGATTTGTTAAAATATCCAGATCCTAATGGGGCACGTTCCATATGAGTATGTAATAAATATTTCATCCACATATTTACACCTAGGTGTTGTTTGTATGACGTGTTTCTACAACAGTTTGTCATCGCGTGAGTCACCAGGTACAGTATTAGTGTTTCATGAAGTGGCGGGTGGCTGGATGTTAAGAATAGGGTCTGTGTGGGTATCCATACACCGAGTAGGCAATAAATATGGCTTTTATGTCTGATACAGTAATACTGAATAATAAGACCTCATTAGGTAATCCCTGTATCAGAGGTTGCTAATCCGCCTCCTACGTACCTGCTGTGTTCTCCAGTTTCTCATCTCAGATCGACATTAATAATACTGAATCCTGAACCTGTCTCATGCGCATTGAAAGAAATGTGTAGTTTGACTAAAATAAACGTGGCTGTGTTTTTAGTTGAATCTCAGGTAAATCCGTTCATTCCTTTTGTAGTTGTGCCCTTAAACAAAACGGCAAATTGTGTTAGTATTGCATGTAGGTTATCTGAAATGATCTGTCCTCGAATTCATAATGAATGTCAGAGCTAAGATTAATCAAATACTTGTTTAACAGCGGAAATTTAGCCCCAGGGACATTCTTCGCCGCTGGGGCCGATTAACTCTCAAGAGGTGGCAAATCTAGATCAGAATTCAATTAACAGTTCAGCCGAACCTAATTACGCAAGTAAATCAAAAACAACTGCAATAAAGAGGTCGAGGATAAGGGCTGCAAAGCACTACAGCATTGATTAGTTTCAGTTTGGATAATTTTATACTTAACTCGACTTTCTTAAAATGAATCTCCTAAAATGAAATTGGGCTTTTCTCATTGTATAAATTGAATATAATTATTTACACGTGGTCTTTATTGTCAACAACGTAAAAAAAAAAAACTTAACGCATGATAAAATAAAATGTCGTCATCACTTGTCTTTACGCACATTAACCAACTACAAGCCAGATAAACAGCTGTTTAAAATCCTGATGACAATAATAAGATGAGTGTGTATATCGGGAGCTCAAAACTTGCATAATTGTATACAGCAAAAGCTCACGGATAGAGGAAAAACTCGCAACGGTACCAGATCCGGGAATATATGTATTTATAATCACATGAAAATATATTGTTTTTATTTATTTACTGGAGTGTGCGCAATTACGCGCTTGCATGCTTGCCTCAGTAATCGGGTTAATAAACGACGGGGTTATGTTGTATAGTCTATATATCAAAGCAAGCGTAAATGCGCAATTTTCGATTTCTTGACAAATATGTACATAGTATTTGTTACATGCACATACGGAAAAAACTTTATGAGGGTGCAAACCAAAAGATGTCGAATCAACGCTGAAGATGTTAGGTAAAGTAACAAATTTGGTGGAACGGTATATCCGCGCCTTTCTCTACAGGGCTGGCACAATATTAATACATTAGCATACCCTCAATGTTGGAAAAGACTGAAAACGAAAAAGAGAAACGGTTCAACTTTACCTGAGCTGAACACGCATCCACAAAAGGCAACGTAGAAGGCTAGCAATCGCATTTTCCCATATCTGTCCACAGCTTCTTCTCTGTCTTCGAAAAGGTTTTAAGCCGCAAAAGTCATCCTTGAGACAAGTATTTTAGCAGATGAAGCTGTTGCAGTGTTTCCTAACAGCGCCAGAAGTTCCAGCATGGCTTCAATAGCGATAACTGTTTTGTTATAAAGACTGGAGTTCTTTTAAGTTGGTTTACATGCGAGAGCTGTCGCTGCTCGTATCACAGAGGCAGTCTGTCACCGTAAATGAGCTTGGACGACGCCCCCTGACTTCATCCGTAGACATGCATATTAACTAGGCAGGTCCATCACGCTCTCTATAAAACCGAACGAGTTGGAACCCGGGAAGTAAGCGAGGACAGCCTGAATTGCGCATGTGTCTCTGAAGCTGTGCCTAAAGTCCGTCAACCTTCCAATGGAGAGTGGAAACCAATTTAAAATCTGGCTAATGACAGAGGTAAATAAACACCTTCCTGACTAACTGATCGCTGGCACAGAAGCTTATTATTTCTTATAAAACGAGCTGCTTTAGTCAACCAAATCTATATCTCATTAATACATTACATCCCCCTCAAGATGGAACATAGGTATATCATAAGCAATACAATTCATCACAAAAAAGGGTTTATTCTTGCTATACATTTAAATTGCATATCTCAAAAGGCTGTTAAAAACAGTATAGTCTGGTTGTGTAAATCACCACCAATATAACCAGTTTTATTTGTCTGTCATACTCATTGAATATTTAATGAACATATAGTTCTGATTTAAAATAGGTTTATGCTTAATGTTTACCTTCATCTTCACTACCATGCACATCTTATTGTGTCAAATATAGATAAACCATGAACAAAATGCCAAAAGCATGTTTGTCCAAGAATGAAGTCTCATCCAAGCAATCCTGTCAGCAGACTTTATGTCCTCCACTTAATTGATACAAATACAGACATGGCGGTGGTGAGAGTGAAGAATGCCAAAAACAAGGGTAAGTTTGGTCAAGCATTTTGGAAACTTTTTCAGCAGGGGAACACGTGAAGGATACAAGAATTTCTTCGAGTGCTTGAATACAGGAAAAATAAATTTCCTAGAAGTACCACATTGTTCATAAATCACAACTGTGCCTCCGAAAGTATCAAAAATAATGGAGACTCCAAACAAAATATGGCTGTTTTGAATAATGAACAGTTGGGCCAAATTCAGAGCACTCCCAATCTTTTCTGTATTGCCCTTGTTTATTTGGGTTTTGGACTGCTTTATTGGGATATTGGAACATTCTTCAAAAAGAACAGCCTCCAGTTCTTAGAGAGATGAAGAGGTAGAAATCAACTGCTCATTTTAGTTTCCAGAACTTTCCAGAAAGACTGAGGGGAGTTGTGGTATTGGAAGGAGTTTGACTTGACTCGGATGGTAATGTAGACACTCTTGAGCCTGTTTAGCAGTGGGCATTGAGTATTATTATACTGGAATACAGGAGCAGGAAACAAGATTTGATGCACTTGGTCACCTTACTGTGCACAGTAATAATTAGACCAAAGGGCTCCCACAAGATGGCTGCCCACACCATAACCAATTCACCACCATGCTTATCAGTTGGAAACAAGACTTGTGGGTTTCATTTGACTTTCTCCAAACATACATCCATCCAGATGCATAGCTTGGAGAAGAAACATATCAACATATAAAATTATTCAATAACCTATTGCATTGATGAATTTTGCCCCAAATTTACATAGACAGACCATTTTGGTCCTCAGCACACCAGGGGGCGCTGCAGCACCCCAGCTCTCTATTGCCCTGGGCCAAGTCTAGATGTTAGAGAAAGATCGAAAGAGGCTGAAAGATTGAAAGATTGACTTCTCAGACCAGTAGAATTAGTTAATCCTTATTTTATACTACCTTATTCCACTGCTCAGAGGTATAGTTTGTGATCATTTTTGAGACTGTTGCTCTGTGTTTTTTATCAGCTGTCCAGTCAAGTGTCATTGTGTCCTTGTAGGTGACCTCCGATTCACGGCCACAGCTCCTCTTACCTAATTCAGTTTTTCCTTGTCTGGTATATGCACTTCACCAATGTTCTCCTTGACAGTTTTTTTGCTATGTCTGTGAATGTCAGTATTGACTTAAATCTGCAAGCTCCTATTTAGCTAAATTATCGTTACTTCAAAATACAAGTCCTTTTCCATGAAGATTTTATTTTGTCTACCTCTTGTACTGTAGCATTCAAAGCTCTCCGTCAAAATGTATTTTTCGGCATACAACAACAGCTTTGATGTAAAAGAAACAACAGAAAATAAAAAACTAGGTTCCAAATAAACCGTACTTGATGCTGTGAATTATTGACAATTTATGTCAGTTTTGGTGTAAAAAGCTGTCTTGAGTAAATTTTTATCCTAGATGGACTAGCAAACACATTTTGCGATTTGGCAAGTTCCCCTGCACCCAGTAATATACCTTCAAAACTGTTGCCAGGGGAGGTGGAACAGAAGCTCCCAGCCAACAGATTTACTAGTACTGTCATTATCCAAGACCAGACTTGATACTGTTCTTCAATAGGTACCCTTCAGACAGAAGATGAGATGATGAGGTCTAATGGGCTCAATGCTTGCTCTGGTCTTCAGACTTCCTTATGTTTTCTCAGTCATCAACGATGAAGGGACACCTTTGCAATTGAAGTTTGCCCTTCCTGAGAGACACTGTGGTTTGATTATGCATCGCCTTGCAGTCTCCATGGCTACAGCCAGTGACCTGGCACTGGGTTGTTCTACATTGGGTCCGGCTCGTGGATTACATGAAATTCACAAAAACTAAGAGCTGTGTCTCTCTCTGATTCGTTTTAGGTTGCTGTGCTAGCGTGGCCATAGCACAGACCAGGGCTAAAAGGTGAGGACTCACTAGCTACACATTGGTAATTCAACACTTCACTCAACTAATCAACAATGAGCATGGTCTCACCCATTACTGGCGTGGAGCTCTGAATAACGCCCCCCACAACTAAACTACCCCCACAGCAAATAAAGAAACAGAACAAAATCTGCATGACATCAGAGAAATGGAAGCTGAATCATTGAGTTTCCAAAGTGTACACAGAATGTCCTTGTTATACACATGGGATATGTTCCGCTAAAAAGTACTTTCAATGAACCAAAGTATTTCAAGGATCCCATAAGCAACAATATAATAAGCCAATACTAAATGTAAACATAGAAGAACAGAGCATGAGTGAAAACACAAGAAAACAATATGTATCATTAAACATTGCTTAAAGTCCATGTTGCAATCAGCCCATGCAACATGCTAATGCTAGCTTAAACTACTACTATACTGTAATAAATACTGCATTATATACACTGCTTTGCAAGATTTTACTTGTTGTAACTAATATATCTGCAAAATGACCCTGAATGAGACTAAAGTGTACAAAAACAATTTATGGAGTTGGTGTGTATTAGTATTTTACAAGAAATTCTTTAGCTGTGAAGAAAGCTACATCCTGGTTAACAAAAAACATTCCCATAACATTAAGAAATATTTTCATAATTTTATTGTGGTTTGACAATATGAACCTTCCTCAAACATTCTAAGAATGTTACAGTGTTCTGAACAAGTTCTTCCAAAAGCACAAGAAAACACTCCAGGTGAATAATGCTAAAGGAACATCAAGAAAACTGGACAAAATTTAATTGAAAATTTCCCATTGGTTCTGAGAATATTCTGGCTGCCAAAAAATGTCAGCTGGGATAGAGATTCACAGGAAGGTGTAAAACAATATTTCAAATAATGTCATTTTGTTACAACTCACTCATTATTTGTAGGAGAAAGCCGTTCACATTGTTTCGTCGCATAATAGCTGTGCCGAGTTCACACAAGCTTGCATAAGCGCGCAAGACAATGGGCTGTGCTTCCAGACTGAATTGATTCTTCTGAAAAGATTGGTGGGTCACGTTGCTATTGAGTATTTGGTGTTTATATAAGCTTTGCAGACAATGATTGCTTGCTGGGTTCGCAATTGATTGTTCCACAAAGTGCTGGCTAATTTTGGGATCTTGCCATCATTTGCAGCATAGTAGAGAAGTCACTGAGAAAGACAGCCAAGTGTTGCATAATGTGTTGTATCTCGCATAATTAATATCTGGACTCTTTCAGTCTCCTTAGTAGGTGAGCATTCACCACAAGCTGAGATGATGCATCTTGGATTGGGAGCGTTAATTGATATGGCAGGTTCTATGCCATCGCCACAATTTCTCTGTTCTTTTCTTGGATGGGAAAAGTTGCATAACTCACTGGCAGTCTAACACCATTTTCCCTGCTGCGGTTGAACTGCACTCGTTCCCAAATTGCTGCCCTGTGTAATTTCTCTCACCTCATTTTCGGGAACCTTGTGCTGGAGGCTTGTTGGGTCTGTTATGTCTCTTAATTTCTGCCACAGCTGAAATTCCTGTCTAGAGCCAACAGCAACGACATGGCGCTCCCTCGTTACCGAGCCCAAAACATGAAACACCTCCTGAGAGCATGTGAGACGCTCCCTTGGATGGGGTGCTTAGGCTGCCAAGAGTCTTGATGCAATTTTAGATTATTAACCTCATCTGAGAATATGGCAAATGCGTCTGCAAAATCCATCTATTTCATAATACTTAGGCCATCTGGCGTATTGTCCAGTTGTGCAGTTCTCTCTGGGATACAACTCTCATCGTGTTAGTCTCTCAATATGTACCATCAGGCCGCTCTCATACAAAAGGCTACTGTCCATCATAAATCATCTAAAGTACACACAATTGCGCTTCTCCTCCCCTCTCTCCATTTATTAACAGTGTTGGCTGCCAGCAAGAGTAGCACTCAGTGCTTACTGATCAGTAAATGGAACTGCTATCTCATACCTATGATTGACAATTTCACTGTTGATTCCACCCAGACCATTGTGGTCCATATCCTCCAGTCGACCCCCTTTGGAAGCATCCCTCTTCTCATTTATGTTTCTTTTCCAGTCCGACCCCCCCTGTTGGCAGAATGAAGTCCCCACTGAAAGCAAGATAATGGACTCACATTTTTTTTTTTTCACGCCACAGAATTTTACCTTGCAATGATCTACACTCCGAGGACCTCCAGGTAGTTCATGCAGTAAGGGGTCTGTGAAGCAGGCGCGAGCCCTGTGACTGGGTGTTCAAGCCTTAGTCGTGCCTTTACTGACTATGGCCGGAGGTCCATATTGATGAGCCAACGATTGGTTCAGCCTTGCCAGGGGTACTGGGGTGAAGCCCAGTAAGTTTTTTAGTCTATAGCTGCCACTTCTCTTTGGCCAGGTGCATGTGGATGTAGAAACCGAGTATATGCTGACTTTGTCATCCTCCGACATGGCCAGTATGTGATTAGGTGGTGCATCTGCAGTGTGGAAAGAAGCCAGGGCTCATCGTCATGTGTTCACGGCTGCCTCCTCCTGAGTTGGCGGGAGAGGGCCCCTGCGTGAGGCTTCACAGTTTGGCTGGGTTTGAGTGGGATAAAATGGGAAAAATGCCAAAGAACTGGATCTTGGCTCAAGTAATCGTGAAATCTGAGAATCTGTTCAGATGTGACTATATTTGTGTCATCCTCACTTCACTCCAACCGTCTTTTTCTCACTCGCCTTCTTGCACCTGCTATGGCAGTTACTGACATGTTGTAGATTGAAGAAATGAGTAGGGAAAGGTGCCTGGTGGCTACCCAGCTTGGTTGGCACACATTTACTTACCAAGGCATTAGAAATTAATTTTACAAACAAGTAACATTAAAATGTTTTCCTCCTTAACCTGCACATATATAGTCTGCCAAAGCATCTTAAATTCACTGTCTGTTGAGGTGAGGATAACGTTTCAATATTGCAGTGTCAAAACAAAAAAGGCTATATTAAAGATATTTAAAACTGTAACAGTTTCATTTGATAGAGATAGGAATCAGCTCTATGTTGATGTGAGATGTAAATGCCAGTGATGAATAATGCTTGTTGGCTAGTGTGATTTTAGTACAGAGGTGTGTCAATATGTGGACGGGGTTGGTCTGTTTGTGTTAGCCATTTAGATGCAGATGAAACTTCATTAAGTTCACTGCTTTAGGTTCACTGCTTATCAGCATAAAAGTACTACAGTACAGTACAGTACTACAGTACAAGAACATTTGTAAGGAAGACAGTGAAAGTCAGCACTCCAGCACATATTTTGCTAGGAGGGACAGCCAGACAGGTGACCATTTTAAAAGGTTAATGTTATTTTGATTCAAGGAGAGAATTGATTTCTCATTCAGAAAATATAAGCAAACTTGTGATTGTCAATATGTTATTATTTGTAGAGTTTTTCCACTTTAAATGAAACAAAAGCTCAGCAGTGGAACCAAACGATCCAGGGTGTTTAATTGTTCTTAAAAAGGCCATTGGAAAAATTAATGAGACATTGTTCCTACTGATGAACTGGTTCAAAATGTTATTTGGTTAAAAAAATGGGTAGCTGATGTCTTGAATGGTTGTATTTTCTCATTCTGGTTTGAATCAATCAAATTTATTCCATGTATTGCTTTATTCTTTGTAACCTTCGCATATATATATTGTACCAACTAGCCCTGTGTTGGGGCAGGTTGGCACAAGTGCATACTATGAATCATGAATAAACTAATTTAAAGAAAAATTTGTGGGTATTAAATGTGAAGAGATCTTAGTCTTTCATTTGCTCCTGGATATATTATTTTAACTTACAGTGCACCTGAGAAATATGGTAGAGAGTGAAAAGTGTGCAAACCAACTGTAGCGTCCCCTACTGCTATTGGTTTGACAGTACCAACTTAATTCTGTTTCTGTTCATTCTCAGCACCAATTGGGTTCACTTATGTAAATCACTCATGGTAAGAGTTTCTGTGAAGAGTTTGAATGCAAATGTATAAAAATGGACCAGGAGTGTCCCATGCTAGTGCTGAAGTATTTTAGGGTATTCAGGTTTTTCTGTTCACCTAAAAAAGCTCAGCTCAAAGAAAGTAGGTGATGTGATTTAATGATGTAATCAAATGATTAAAGTCAATGATCGTGCCATGAAGACCAACAAAATCCGGAATGTGCTGTCGCTCTCAAGGATTATGATTAGCTGGTCCAAGGCTAGCCCAGGACTGCCAGTGAACTTGGATAAGGTGGCACCCCCAGAACATGACGGTTCCCTGCTCTGGTGTCACTCCTGCAGACCAGCTGTGGGGACCGTCAGTCTGCCAGGATCTTCCCACTCAGATCCCAGGCTTGCCGTGGTGAGCGCAGGCCCGGTCTCCTGCAACCGTGGGCTGGGCTGTTAAACACCGCAGATGGCTCAGTGTGGGCCTTCGGCCAGCTGTCATGGCCATGCTCCATACAGACAAAGCACCCTGTACTCTGCACACACTATGTGGCTATGGTATATGCACTTGCAATGTAATTACGACTGTCAAGGACCACCTTTTAAGCTGAATTTTGTCACGCTGCTAAATCAAAAACCTTGAGCAAGTAATAGAACATTGGGCAATTTGCATTTACATATGAATATGGTTACGCAATCTGCAATTTATGCACTAAAATATCAAAAGTTCATTTTGATTTCGGAGGCCCTAGAGAGTAACCACATTTCCAACAGAAGAAAGGGACATTAGTTGAAGAAATTGTCTCCTGTTGCTAAGCAACTATTCTGGGTGCCAATGTCAAGGTAAAATAAAAAAGGACAGAACCCTAATCTACACAAAAAAGAGTCATAGTTCCACTGCATGCACTTTGAAAAGGGTGAATATCCATTTCAGGCTGAGAGTTGGTAGTATCAGGTAGGTGCTTGTCCCATTTGTGATCACACTTTGTTTTTCAAAGCCCTTAAACTGAGAAGTACAGGTGTATTCTTGATCACCACTGATAAGCAAAAGCCACTTGGTTACTGTACTGTATTCATTACCCACCAGAATGATGTAATAGAAAGGACTGTTTGTGCCTCGCTCACTGTAGAGCAGTACTCCGAGCTCTAGAGCGAAGGCTTCTGAGAATGACTGTTGGGGAGAACATTTTCAGTCAGCCTGTGAATCACTTCAGCACCCCCGTGCACACTGACTAAGCCTCGGGACCATATGTGCAACAAGCAGTTTTTTTTTAAAATAACTTTTTATCTTCGGCTTGTCCTTTACTCATCGTTTTGTAATTGTCGGCCTCGGTTGTAGGCTTGCCCCATTACTGCAGAATCGGTCGTCATCTCTGGTGGGGGCGCATGTTCTGTGAAGTGCGTGTACGCGCGGCAATGACTTATTTATAATCCACCATCTGAGCCGTACAGCCATTGCGCCAGAGGGTCGCGCATCAGCTGGTTAACTTAAGTAAATTCCCGGTCGCTATATCAATGCCAAATTGATTTGTAAACCAACCAAGTAACGGGTGCGTAGGTTTGAATTTGTAAGCTAACGAATCTCAGTCTCGTGCCAGTAACTGTTTTTCGCCATTTATAGAGCTATATTTAGTAAGAGCTAAGATTTTAGGGAAAGGTGCTGATGGACCAGGGATTTAGCTAGCTTTAACAGCCCAAACAGGGCTATCCAGCTAAAGCGTTAATCTTGTGTGCAGATACTAATCGTACGGTTTGAAAGCGAATCCTGACCGTGGCAGTTTGGAGTGTAGTTTGAAGGTCCATTGGTCAATAAGCAATTAACTGTTGTGTTGCCCAGTAAGGTTTAAAGTATTCCAGTTCTCAGCGCGTGATAGTTACACCTCTAGGTCCATAAGGCACCCCACTTCAGCCTGTACCAGCTGTTCTCTGGTACTCTGGGGACATGGAAGAAGCAGCAGCTGGCAGTAGGATTCTGGGAAGACAAGCCTGCTACAAACAGAGAGATGTGACACAGCGATGTGACAGGCTTGCAAACACAATTTTCTGTTACAAACCTGGGGGGGAGGGGGGAGTTTGTGAAAGACACAGGTCCTCACCAGACAGGTAGAGCCAAAGGTTTATCCTGGCTTTACACAATTTAATAAAAAGTTTAACACCCAGCATTGAGTAATTCACACTTGAAACACATTTTGTTCTCTATTCAACACACAAATTAAAAATGTTAGAATATCTCATCTCCATCCATACCTTCTCCTCAGACTGGAGGAAGACAAAGGTGTCACAGGAAGTTGCTAGAGAAAGAGACTGATAAATTGGCTTATCCCCTATTTTACCTCATATGGTCCTCCAGCCATAGTATGTAATTGTGCAGCTGGATCTTGAACCCAGGAACACAGTATGCACCATGATAATGAGTCTTTATCCAATATGAAACCAGACAAACCCTCCACCTTTGTTTTAAAACTTACATAGCTACTTAGCTGGTAATGTCCTCATTGTGTTGTCCTGTCAACATAACAGAGTATTGTGGGATATGGAACAATATAAATGGTTGCTGGCGGACAATGGGAAGCAGAGCAAAAACAAAAGTATACCAAAGGATAAGGCCACCTGGTTTAGTAAGTTATCAACAATTGGTTTTGGCTGTACAACAGCATTTTATACATATTGTACATCGGGTGGATGACCAATTTGTTCTATACATCACAATCATCCTTTCATCCTTCACAACAGGAATTATCCTTGCAGTCGCCATTTGTCTTCCACTTTGTCTTTTCTGTTCAACATATCAAAAGATTCTTTTGCTGTCTGCATCCTCTGTTTTGGTGTTTGAAAGTGTTTGAGTTTAAAATGTAACAGTTTAAATAGTAAGCAGGTATTGTGTGGGTGAATATCACACAGGGGTTCATCAAAGGGTCCATTACTGACCCTGTGCATTTAAATCTGCAGAATACTGCATGTTAGTTCACCGCATGCGGTTTTCTTTTTATTTAAAAAAAAAATCAACTTAAATAACTTCATTTTTTCCATAAGATTATGTCCTCTGTGGGGGCTGGGCTCAGAGTACCCGATACAAAATCAGCATAGTAAGACCAGTTGAGCGATTTGTTCTGAGACCAGTTCTTAACTGTGAGTCTGACAGGATGATGCCTCCTGGTATTTGAGAACAATTTACATTGGGAGGATATTTCTTACATTATTTATGAATAGCGACTCCTGGATGATTAAGGTTTTACAACCTGCATGCACTGGCTACGGTAGCAGTTGCTGCACTGCTAAGCTGGCGGATTAAAGAGAGTAGCGAGTAAAGAGAAGTACATTACAAGAGCATAGGTTTGCATATTTAATGCGCACTCTCCCGAATCAAGAGAGAGGGCTGCGGCAAAAGTTGGCAAAAAGTGGAAGCACCATTATCTGTTTATGTTTGTTAAATGTATTTCAGTACCCATCATGCTTCACAGTTCTCCCGCTGATTCTGGATTGATAGTGTAGGAAGAGCTCAGGTTGCTGCGGGCTTCGTGGTGATCTCTTTGCTCCTGCAGAGGTTTCTGCCCATGATCCTGCCGCTGGCTCAGAGTGTTCCTGTGGGCTGATTGGCTGTGTGGCCTCTTCTGGTTGAGTGTTCTAGTGGGCTGATTGGTTGTGCGGCCTCTTCTGGCTGATGGTGCTGCCCGGGGCCGTTACACGATGTCCTGGTTGTGGGTGCTTCTCTGCTGTGGAGCCTGACTCGAGCTGAAGGTGGATGAGGTGAGCAAAGTGAACGGGGCAATGGGAGACATTACTGTACTAACTGGAGACAGCACGGGCTCATCTCTAAAGACCATCTGGTATTTTCAGTTAACAAGCTGTTTTTACAGGCGTCTAAATATAAAACAAAAAACACTTACGATACTTGGGATAAAAGCAAGACATTCCACTGTAGATACTCCACAGCCCAAAGGTACTGATGAATAGTTAAATCTTCAGGTTCATCTCCTTTAAATGTCGTGCAGCACGCTACAGCTGTGTGCCGATTGGTGAGCACCTGCCTGGACAGGACATCCCATAATTTTTTGCATCAACTTCAGAAAAAGGGTTCATTTTCATAACAAAATAGAGCAGTGACACATTGCTTTGCAAGAGTCATAAATTAACTTCAGAGCG
Organism: Albula glossodonta; assembly: GCA_019788955.1. Taxonomy (NCBI): domain Eukaryota; kingdom Metazoa; phylum Chordata; class Actinopteri; order Albuliformes; family Albulidae; genus Albula; species Albula glossodonta. The sequence continues at coordinate 26,193,174 of JAFBMS010000004.1, read as the reverse complement.
CGATTGCTATGTTTTAACCGCAATTCATCTGAGTGAGAAACGTTTTTGCTTTCACTGTACAAAATCATCATACTAATAGAGCTACCGTACATACAGTGAAAGGGGTAAATTAGGTGTGTTCAAACAATTACATAAAAATAACAGAGTGTAATCAAAATTATATTACTTTGAATTTATTGAACAAAGTAGCTAATGTACCTAGCACCCTGGACATATTATTAAAAATGTATACATTTTTTGTATTTGCGGTCAGGCCGTGGGCACATAGCTGTTACTTCTCTTCACTTATCCCATGTGCAACACTCAAACGCTGTCTGATGTAATTCTACCCTAAAAATGTGTCTCGATTTCTGTGCCTTTTCGCTACTACACTGCAGTCTGAGAAAGCTGCCACCCAGCTTCTTCTAGGCTACATGTTAGTGTACTCCACCTGAACTTCTAGGCCACATATATTAGTTGACTCCACCCGAGTGATCTGGTGAACTGATGAAAGGGTTTTTCGACAGTTAAACTTTCTGCTCCACAACAATCAACAAATGCTTCACTTAGCACAACTTCAAACCACAAAACAGTTCAAAGATAAGAAATCCCAACCCCACTTCCTAGTAATTGATTGGCCTCAGGTCTACTGTGGTCTACCATAGAGAACTCCTGAATAAACCACCAAAAGAGTATGTTTAAGGAAAGGACTTTATTTTGTGGGTAACGGGTTTTGATGTGAGCCATAAATTGCCATTGTACTTAGCATTTTACTGCCGTCTTAAAATACATAAACATTAGTATGGCTTTGTTGAAACTGTTGTGGAATTGCTATTCGCATAGCACCCTGAAAATGTATATACATTAAAAGAAAAAAAAAGGCCAGCAGTCCAGCAAATGTCAGAGGTTAACTTAATAGACAACTAGGGAGGGAAATCATTCATTTGGAAGAACGAAAAAAGGACACAGTAAAACATTGAAAGAATTAAATAAAACGTTCAAATCTCACTCAGCACAAAGTAATCGAGTAAACCAACAATCATTACAACTTCACAACTCCTTTATAATTATACTACATCAGGACAATAACAATCACATGAAAGTCAAGGGCTTGGCTGGGGTCAGCTTGAGGACCATTCAACCCTGGTCAGGTTTCATACAGTCACAAAGCCTCGTGAAATACGACAGCTGAAAGGCGACGGGTGTATGTCTTTGCGTTTTGAGAAGGTGATTAGATCACGTCAAAAAAGTTGGCATTCAAACTGGCTGCATTTTAAAGGAATTTCACATTCTGTTTTAATCAAGATGAGACTAATAACTTAAGAAATTATCTGTGAGCTCAATTCAGTTGCCAGCTAAAAAGGCATGTTCTCCTATTTTTCATACCTTCCCTAAATGGAAATGTTCCTGTTTTTTGTATTTCATATTCCATTTCACATGCTGTTAATTAATTGTGAGTCACTATGTTATGACTTATTGGTTGTAAATGGCACAAAAGACTGAGTTACTCACTGTTGATAATGAAAAAATATAAATGACGAAGCCAGACTCAAAGTTTGTGGACACCGGGGTCTAAGACTGTGTAACCTAGGCAACAATGTGCACCTAGTTTACATTAAAATACTCCATATTTTACAATGGAGGGAATTTTTATATGCGGTATATCATAAAAACAGATATACCCAAATATTTGTTAATTGCAAAGTTCTGATCACCTCCTAACACCGTCAACCAATAACGAAAGAAGATAATGTCTGTGATACAGAGGAAAGCATTGTAAGTGCTGGAGAATTTAAACCAAATGTGATTCCTTTTAGCTCCCGACTTGACAAGTTGACGACTGTAATAGGAGGAATCGTTTGTTCATTACACAGAACAGCTTTCTGGGTAAACATGATGAAAAGGGAAGGTTGACAGCACTCAACATATGATATTCTTCTAGAAGAGGAAAAAAAGTGTTTTGAAGGAAGCCATGTTTTATTGCTCTGTAAAGGAACAAGGCTGTAAATGGAAGGTTTTGCTTGAATGTTTTTTTCCCTTTTGGATCGTACCTTTACCTCATTCTCCCATACTAAACCTGGACCTATGTAACACTGTCAGTAAACATTCTGAAGGCCCATCGGTTAAACACAAGCATAGACCTTTATGAAAAGATTACACACTCATCCTTTGGAAGAAAAACAAAACAGGCCGACTGTGAAAGGTACAGAAGCTCATTGGTTAAAAATTCAAGGACTGCTTCAGCAAATTTCACACAGAACTTCTACAAGGAAGAGCCAAACACCTCAAACTTTTATGAAACCTCGACAAATTTTTTTTTAAAACAGAGCGATGTGTGTGCCCTGCAGTGTTTGCAGTAAGGAGAACCTGCTCTAAGAAGAAAGGAGCCACTGACAGCTCCCATGTATGAACTGAGCAGGCTCTGGAAAGCAGAAGCGTGACTATTTTAGAACATTTTCTTGTACCCCTTTGCACATATTCTGTGGTATTTTCTGCAGTTATCACAGAGGCCAGTGTAGAGGCTGAGCTCGGCCAGGTACAAATACTGGGGGCTGTTGGCGGTTGAAGCTCCTGGAGTCAGCGCAATTAATACAACTAACACGATTTAACAGTATTTTCCTTTCGTACCTTATAGCCATTAGCATAACATTCTCTTTCACTGTACACTGTGTCACACTTATCTAGACACCATCTGTTCATGAGTCCGCTCAGAATTTAGACACTTCCCGAGCGTTCAGCCAATGGGGATCAAGGCTGCTTCCCGAAAAGGTTCATCACTTTCACTTTCAGTGTTTTAAATATGTCACTCCCCAGAATGCAGTGGGATACAGGTTAAAAGACGCTCCCTCTACTTCACTTTGGATGGTCCACCTTCTTCTGTGTCGCTGTCGTGACCGATTAAAACGGACCGATAAATTATCGTTTGAGAATTCTCTGCATTGTGGTGATGACCATTGCAAATAGTTGTTTATCCTTAAGGTCAAGAGTGAGGGGAAAATTGAGTGTGTGGAAATCTGAGAGGAGGGGATGGACAGAGAGAGAGAAAGAGAGAGCAAAAGAGATGAAGAGAAAGACCAGAGAGAAGAGGCAGCAGTATGACACTTCAGTCATCTGTATTAATGTTTAAATTTATTGCTGTACGCTTTGCCAATATCTACAAATGTATTTCCTGCCATTAAAAGCATCTTGAATTTGAATTTAGAGGGTGAGGAGGAGAGGAGTGTGGGGGAGAAAGAGAGAGAGAGTGAGAGAGAGAGGAGAGGCAGAAAACACTACAGCAGCAGCAGGACACTTCGTCCCTGGGGAATTGGAGAGACTTCCATTCCACTTCAAGCCTTGTTCACTCCATTAAAATCCTAATTTGAACAGAGGACCTGTACAGCTGGGTCTAAATCTGTTTGCTGGGAGTCACATGGCACATTCTGACCCCTGAAAACACCTAAACCTGCACAGACCATGGCTTACCTGATCTCACAACAGAAATGGGAAACCTGTTTTTGATGAGTTTTTTGTCCATCTACACCTCTTTTGTGACTGTTTTGAATTCTTTATTGCTGAATTTTAACATTGACTCACTGAATACACAGATATGCAGACAGTAACACCTTTATTCGGTGGAACCAGGGCCATAGCTTCTATGCACCAAAAAACACTTTTTTTTCTTTAAGTTAAAAAATAATAATTATAAAATGAAAACAATGCGAAATGAGTGAAAACAGTGACATTCACATTTCAAAACAATGAAAAAATATCAAATAAATGGAAGCCTATTTTGCGATATTTTCACACTATCTACCAATAAAAAAAAATATAAATTAACAATTGACATATCTTGCATGGCACCAGTCTTCCGTATTCACCAGCCTGGTTTCAACTGACCCGCCCAGCTTGGATTGTGCTGTTCTTAAGCGACCCCAGTATGGCAGTTTGGACTTCAACTTCATTTAGGAGTTACATTTGACTCCACAGTCAACCCGTGGCTTCAACACCACAGATCCCAGAATCACTTAAGTATCTAACTTCTCTGGCACCACTCATGCAAATGACTAGTGAATATTATGCTTGTTTTTCATGAAATGAGCAAAGCCATTTGCCAAATTTGTGCGTTTGCTTGCTAGCTTTCTATGCATGAGTAAATTAGGATGGTTGTGCTTTTGTTATTCCCTTTTTTAGAGAAAATACAAACAGAATAGTTTCACTGAATGGTGCATATTGAATGTGGCTCCGGTGTACCACGCCAGTGCTAAAATTTTTTTCTTTTGTCTGGTTTGAATTATTGGGGAAATGCGAAAATGACTATGCTGCCTAGCTTTGCATAAGTGATGTAGGTTGCTAGATGTTTTCTGGCTGTGGTATTTTACACAGGATAAACATGTTTGTTTCCATTTTACTCGCCTGTGCTCTGGGCAAAGCTGCTGTCTTATCTGGGGTTGGGCAAGGAACAGCTGGTTGGGGTCATTCGGGGTCATGTCGCTGTGGAAACGCCTCCAGTGTGGCTGATCGATAGCTGAGGCGGGTCAGAGATAACGCGGCCGCAGACGTTATGAAATGCCTCCCGGCTACGAGATTCCCAATCTGCCTCTGAATCGGAACGGTGCCAGTGAAGACCGACGCCGAAAGTGAAACGAAAGTAATGAAACGAAACTCTCCTGCTCTCCGGACATAATTTCTACATAAGTTTCATGTCTGTCAAGAGTGGCCGTAAAGATGGCCTTTGTCATGTTTGTGTAAACAATGCTTGTCCGAGGGGGGGGGGGGGGGTGAGGGACAGGGCAGGAGGGGAGAGAGTGGACATCTACCTGTAGAAAGCAGATACCTGCAGCAAAGTGGTAGCTTATCTACAGGAGCTACAGCGAAAGGGCAGGGAATTCTGGGGTTGGGGGGAATGTCCATGCATACCGTCTGTCCGTCTGCGTGTTTCTGCATCCTTGAAAGGGTCAGAGGAGAAAAGCCAAAAGCGTCCGTGTGTGAAGACCATTTCATGTTTGATGTTTCTTTCGATCGTCCCTGCACCGTCCTTCCAGGCTGCTCCGGAGGGGCCGCCTGTGGCCAGGCCCACGGAGCGGCATCTTCCCCTGAATACTAGAGCGTGTCTGCAGGCCTGGTGGTGGGGCTTGGGGTGTGACGGTGTCCAAGGTGGGCTTGTGTCAGAGTGACAGTGGTGGGGGGGCAGAGATGGTGGGAGGCCCTTCCCAGCATCGCACGGCAGAGGGAGGGCGGGTGGTTGGGGGCGGGTGAGGGGGGGGAGGGCGTGACCGTCCGTCACCCCTGGCTGCCGCAGGAGGAGAGGCTGTCGTACAGGGAGTCGCTGAGAGACTCGGGGGTCTCCAAGGCCTGCGGGCGGCTGGGGGAGAGGATGTCGTCCGGCCGCTCCTTCACCAGCTCCAGGCCCCCCTCCTTACCCATCTCCGGGGCGCTGGGAGTTCGCGCTTTGCCCCGCCGGCTGAGCCCCAGCTGGGGGGGCAGAGCCAGGCTGGGGGGCTCCACTTCACGGGGGGCAATGGGGCCACACGGCTTCAGGCTCTTAGGGAGGAAGGGGACACACACACACAGGCATACACACAGACAAAGTGGAGAGAAAGGGTACAGTTTGGTTACTTTCGCTTATAGTATGTCACAAAAACATAAACATAACATACCATCCACTAACACATGCACAGCAACAATTACTCAGTTTAGTCTTTGGAGTATATCATGCATATTGTGAATCGCTACAGAAGGACAAAGAAAGAAAGTCAGAGAGAGAGGAGACTTGTGGTGCTTACGATAGGATAAGTTCATATTTTCAGAAAATGTTACATTTGACCAGCTTTCCTCTTAGCCCCAGCCATATTTACAATATTAAATAAAAAGTATATTATAAAGTTCAGGATAAAGTTAGTGTCTAAGAGTTCCTGACCAAAGTGACCAAATAGCACTCATTTGAAATTAAAACATACCATTACTCTGTGCTTACTAGTCAATGAGCCATTTAGTTTCGACCAGAAAGAACAGGAAAAGTGACAGGACCAGAAGATAAGTAGCTAAGCTTAGGTAAGTAGACCGGGGTGAAATGAAGTAGCGAATGGCTGCCGGCATTTCAGAAGAGCGTGTACCAGCACAAGGCATCCGAAATCGATAGACATTACATTGATGGGGCAGAAACACAATTATGACTAGCCATTCAAAATTGGGAGAAGAGAAACAAATAAAGAATTTAAAAGAGGAAAGAAAAGATCAGATGAGATTTCAGAGAGACGGCATTTACTTGTGCTCTCACAAAAATGATCTGGACTATTGTGAAGTTTGTCTTGTCCAAACATTCTTTGCAATGCAACATTTAGCAACACTGAAAATAAATGGTTATTTTTGCAGTCATTAACACAGATAAATGGGTTATTTGTTACATTTTTAGCAGTCAATTTTATTGTCCTGTCTGTGAACCCTCTTCTTAGTGTTTCTACATGACAATCACTTAGTAACAGAATACAGCCTTTTGCGACACAGTGTTAATTTACATCTGGAAAAAAAATTATTATTAAACAAAAACTTATTTGGGGTTAGCCAGAGGCCAACACTTTGGGGGGGAAAAAGGACAAGAAAATGGAATGAAGAGCTTTCAATTCTCGGAGAAACAAAATGCTTTCTAAAAGCTGAGCAATTACAGAACATTTCAAGCCCGACTGATAATGGAGTCCATTTGAGGCGGTGACAGTGGGGACCAAACCAGCCCAGACCAAACCAAACCTAGTCCATTCTCCCTGATCTGGGTCAATCTCTTTCTCTCTCTCTGTCTGTCTGTCTCCCTCTCTCCCTCCCCCTCCCTCACCCCCTCTTACATTTTCTCAGGGACTTCCACTCAAGAGTAATTTATGTTAATGCGTTAGATGGAGAGACGCCCAATTCTCCATGTTCTCTTGGTGCAGGCTAGCAATGATGCATGGGTAATTAATGGCATGTTACACAGTACCGCTAAGAGGATGCCATGCTCCTAAAGTGGGCCTTGAGCTTAAAAACAAACCACTACAGTAAGATAATGGAGGACACTGAAGCGGCATCTGGGTCCTGGCAGTGGATAAAAGACTGGGCTGCCTGTGAGACAAAGGAAAGTTTCCTAAAGACAGAGTGACTCCATTTGATTCTCTCTGATTTTAGGATGGTCATGCATGCACTTGTATATATTTCTGAGCAAAAATAGATGGTTTTGCTCACTAACCAGGAGATTGTGCAGCTGAATTATACTGTAGAACTATCATCACTGCTACATGGTACTGCATGTGCTATATCTGAATGGTCCTGAGGCTGTGAAGTGTGTAATCACTATATGCATGTACAGAGAAAGACTTCTACAACCAATCACAAGCTTCCCCCCACAAGCTCAGATGATTGGCCGGGGAAGACTGAGGTTTAATTTATCTTCACCAGCCTTACCATTTACTCCAAAATCAATATAAGCACAGATCAAGAACTGTCACTGAAATGGTACCAAAAAGGGTTTCTTCTTTGGTAGTTCTAGGGGTATTCTGGCTTCAAGAGAGCTGATTTTTCTCAGAGCCAAGCACACACAAATGGTGCTTCAAGGTCTTGCGGGAAACAAAGTATGGTGATACGTCCAGACAATCAAAGTCATTTCCATCACTTAGAAGATGTAGCATCTTTGCTCAGCCCGTGAGTTTCGAATATTCACATTATCATTTTTGTGCTTCAAAACATCCACAAGAATGAATTATTTTAAAGTTCTTTTCACTTTTATATATTTATTTAACCAGACAGGTCAACTGAGAACTCTCTTTTTGCAGTAGTGACCTGGGAAGACCTTGCAAGGGACTGTGTGGCCATACAGATATAACAGATGGTTAAGTGGCCATACTTCTTTACAGAGCCAGCACTGTAAAAGGACTTTGACCAGGACACCAGGGTTAACACCTCTGCTCTTTTGGAAAGTGCCTGGGGATCTTTAATGACCACTTTGAGTCAGGACCTCAGTATAACACCTTCCACGGTGCAGTGCCCCCATTACTTTTCTGGGTCAGTGGAATTCTTTCTTTGAGAGAAAAGCACCCCCTACTTATGCACTAACACCTCTTCCAGTAGCAAGTTATGTTTCCCAGGAGGTCTCAAATCCAAGTGCTAATTAAGGTGCAAAGGTGAATGTGTCTTTGGTTTGGGACCTATGTGATAAACTGTTCTCCGTGGCCAGCAGGGGGCGCCACTTACCCTTCTGAATGGAGTCCCCTGGGCATTGGGCTCCACTTCCCCTTTGACCCCCAGGTACACGTCCGCAGGCCCCGCTGATGCCTTCAGGTTGGGGAAGGTCCAGTTCTTGGAGGGTGGAGACCGCATGTGTGCACCGTAGGCATCGACATCTGTCAGAGGACAGAGAGCAGCTTAACTTACAAAAACCACTGCTTCCTGTTACCTTTATATAGCCTTGGTAACCTACCGATTCCACAAAAATGAGTCATTTGAAGTACTTAAAGAATCTTCACATAGTTTGGATGAAGAAAAAAGTGAATGATTCCCTTAAACCACCCCCCCCTTCTGTTTAAAAACGTTTCTCATCAAATACTATAAAATAGATTGCCTATAGTGTTGACTGAAATGTCAGACAATGTATGAGAAAATATAGATACTTGAGCATCAGACAACAGCAACAAACATGAAAACAGACGTACTACAATTTAATGCATTCCACAATGTCAATACACATAAATAGTACCTTAAAGCTTGTGTTTATTTAGACTGAGAACAATACCCATTCAGCTCCTCTAGACTCCTAATGCTGCCTACTGTCTAGAGCAGGAAGCAACAGGGTGTGCTCGTTGCATTCAGCAACCAATTTGCACCCATAACACCAGGTGCGGTAAATTAAGGAAAATCAACTGCTTCAATTGGTCATTTCAGTGCTAAGTGACAATGAGAACTGCCACTCTTTAAGTTAGAAATCCCTTTGCTTGTATCTGGTGCTAAGCCTTTAGATAGAGTTCAGTCTCTAGAACATAGATGGAAATTCGTTAAAGGTAAATTCTTTACTGCTATCAGGAAACATCATGTTAAACAAATTGTGGTGGAATAGGTTGCCAGGTCATTTAGTGGACGCAGAGCCCCTTGGTGTGATCAAAGGAAGACTTGATGCAGGACTGAATGCTATGTAGACCACAGGTTAAGAGCAAGCTTAGCTGGACCAAACTGCCTTTTCTCATTATCATGTGTTCTTATGTTCTCTGGAATACCCTAAGGGTCTCTTCTTCTATTTTGAACCATGGTATATTGTTCCACACAGTAACTGTGGTCTGTCTGGGCGAGATTACCTTCATGAATGGTGCTGGACAGCAGGATGCTGGGCCCCCGGCCCTCCAGGGAGGCACCGTACAGGGCGGAAGGGTTCACCTCCTCCAGAGACGACAGCTCCCTCTCCAACGTCCGGGCTTTCCGCGGAACCTTTGTCGCAGAGCTTGGTTTCCCGTGGGAGGTTGATTCCTGCTCCCCCTGTGGTCTCACCTTTGGGATGCTCTTCCCCGCCGCACCGCCAGCATAATCTGGCAAGGGGAAGGTGCCAATTCCACTGTCAAGGGTGCGCATGGAGGCACCCGAACCTTTAAAAACAAACAGTGTGGGTTAAAGAGAAACAGTGGTCTGAGTAACTACAAAAAGTCTAAACCCCATTCCTTCCACGATTGTGATTACAGAAAGTGGTGAAAGAAAGCTTACGTGAGATAATTAAAAATTAGTGTAGAAGCTTCCCCCCCGCCTTCAACACAGACACACTGCTGCTATTGAGGTGGAACATCCAAAATTAAGCCTTCGCTCAGTTTTAAAGCCCATGGGTCCAAACAAACTTGCTGGCAGTTCAACAATACTTTCATAAGCATTCCTTCCTTGGCTCAGCACTAAACCTTTAGGACTGCAGTTACATTTTAAATTTTGTGTTGAAAGCTAAGGGTGCTGACCACATTGTTTTCTCACCTGCAAAGTGCTGAGAACCCATGGATTCGGCCAAGCTCTCATCTGACGCAACATCATCTTTGCTGACCAAGTCCGAACCCTGAGGAACAACATCTGTGAGAACAGCAAAACCCCAAAGTATATGGTGGCAACAGCCATACAGACAGTGAATAAGACAACAGACAAGTCAAGCTAGCTTGATTGAGTAGGAATCTTAACAACCTAGGCTAAAGTGAAAACACATAAAAGATACTGGTGACACAGTAAACAACAAGATTTTGAACAGTGCCAGCCCAATATTGCCTTCGTTTTCTCAACACTGTATCTCACTATGGCTTTACTGTTCCGAATTTATACGACAATTTCCCTGTTGCTGGCAAATCATAAATGCTAACAAACTAGAGTTACAACTAGTTGTCATGAACCTGAATATAATTCATATAATGTGAAAAACTACCATATAGTGTTTGGGAAACGTTACAAGAAACATCCATGGCTGTCACAGCTGCACAGCATTAGGTAGCGTTGGGAATTCTGGGTACCTTTCCCATCTCTTCCCGGCTCCGGGCATGGCTTATGCCGTTCCTTTGATGGCTGAGGATTGGTCGGGATTTCTTAGAGTCAAAGGAGAGCCGTCGGTGCGCCAGGCCAAAGCTAGCAGTGTCCCTCTCATCCACTCTGGATACACAACAACCACAATGAAGAGACAATTCGGCATTTGAAATGAAGTAAATACCAAAACTATGCATTAGAAAAGGAGTAATGAATAGAATGGACAGAATGTGACTCAAATGAGTGTTTAGCTGGGCTGTTGCAAAGGTGAATTTTATTTGTGAGGGCTGCATTAGTCAGCTTTACTTGGTGTGAGTCAAAAGTGGTATGACTACATATATAATTTAATATGTCTGCAATGGTAGTCACTACATCTGAAATCTTTCACTAAGAAACTGATGCAAATACAAAAATAGCAAAAGTTTTGCATCAAAATCACATCCACTACTACTTTTGTTCAGCTGTAACTGAACCTAACTGCAACCCCGTCTTAAAACAAAAAGTACAGGCAAGCAGAGGAATAAAAGAAACATGTAAAATTCAGCACAAACCACTGTTCAACTGTATCAAGCACCCAACAAGTTGAGGAGGTAAGATGCTGCAGATGGCAAACAAAGGACATGGGGATATGGCAGATGGTTTTATACAATGCTCACCTGTTCAACAGCTGTTGCATGAAGTTGTCAGAAGCCACGCCCCTGTACATGACGGACAGCTGGCCCTGGGCTTGGTCCATCACCACCTCGCAGCTGTGGCCTCTGCCGGGCCGGTCCAAGGCTACCCCATTGACATAGGCCCTCTCCTCCTCAAGTGCCTTGCGAAGGTCCTCTGCCTTCTCCATGAGCTTGGAGATGTTAAGGCTCTCCGCTTCCAGCTTCTTCTTGGCAGCCGCCTTGGGGTCTTTGGCTGCTGAGGACATGTTGAGTTTGAGCTTGGACATCTCAGGCTTACGGCTGAGTGCTGGCAGCTTGCTTTTGCGTAGGCCGAACCAGCTGGCGATGCCATTGGAGGCTTTCTGTTTGACCTCAGCTGCCTGTCCCCGGTCCTGCTCCTGCAGCTTTAACACGTTCTCCTCGATGCCCTTCATCACTTTCTGCTCAATGGCTGACTGTGGGCAAGGAGCATAAGTCCTCCTGTCCTCGGTGCTCTCAGAAGGTCTAGGTGGGGGCGGAGGGAGGTTCTCAGTGTAGTTCTTCTTCTTGCCAGCGGTCAGCTTGCCTTTGTCCTCTGCCCGGGGGGACTGCTTCTGAGTGACGGCACGGTCGTCCTGGATAGGTTTAGACCCTCGGGCACTGGACGGGGCCTGACTGGGTTTGGAGGGGGATTTGGAAGGTACCTTAGTGGGGCTGCTCTGAGGACTGGGGGCTGTTTTGCTGTTGTGAGGGAGGTTCTGAGCACTGCTGCATTTCATGTAATTCCGTAAAACTTGAGGGGCATCTGGGGTAGTAGATGGTAAGCCCACCTTGAACTTCTGTCCATCTGCCTTTGCCACATACAGTCTGGGGGAAAATGCCTCCGGCTCTGGTTTGGGAGCTGAGGAGCCACCGGGACCAGGCTTTGCTCCAGCTTCATAAGGTGCACAGGGACCTGAGACCTTTAGAGCATAGTTACCCAGGTTAGTTTTGGGGTAAGGCTTCCCATCCAAGGAATCTGTGTACTTGGAGTGTCTGTGTTCACTGCGATCTGCTTGCCGCTCCGCGGTTTTGCTTTTCTCACTAGTGCTGGATGTCACTTTTCCCATGCTGCACTGCGAGTCCTTCCTGTCCACAGACTGAGGGCCGACTGGCAAATCCTCTGAGCTCTTGAGCTTCCCGAGAGCTGCCAAGCGTTCTTTGAACGGGAGGTGACCGGACTCACATGGGGACTTCCCACCGATTGGCTTTTTGGGGACGGAGGGTGGGTCACTCTTCTTGGAAACCGCTTGAGACTGGGCCGGCTCAAGGCCCTGCAGGGGGGCATCAGAGATGCCCTTGTCATGCTGTCTGTCCCTCATGCTGGAGTAATTCGAGCTGCTCTGAGCTGCTTTGAAGGCAGAGGAGGTGGGCAGGCTATGATGGTTATGGTGCTTGTACCATACTGCTGTCTCTGAGTCTGGTTCACAGGGTGGATCGGCTGCAGGAGACAGGCCGTGAGGGTCGAGACTCTTTTCTTCTAGTGAGTTTGACGACGTGTCTGAAGCACCCTCAGTTTGAGGGTAGGGCAGAAAGTGGGGCCCCTTCAGGCGATCGAAGAACTGAGGCACTCCTTCTGCCGGGTAGGAAGTGGAAAGATCTGCAACGTTCTCGTAGTGTGGCACTTTCTGGAGGCCCTTCTGTGACTGGGATGGGGGTGTTAGCTTGGCGCCTCGGCTGGACTTGGGAGCAGAGTGGCTGCTGTAACTCACCTCCTTAGGAGGTGGTGAGCTGGCGTCCTCTGGCTTTGGTGGAGATGTGGGGGCAGAGTGTGTTGCAGGGTAGGGGTCCGTTTTTGAAGACGGTGGCTGCCTGTCCCTCTCGGTTGTAGTAGCCTTGCGGGTCAGGACGGGTGAATGGTACACCTCGTAATTGTTGTTGCGACAGGGGATCTTTGAGCTACGGGTCAGCTGGGGGCTGAGGCGCAGTGGGTTGGAAGCCTGAGCCCGCTCTCCAATGGAGGGTATCTTCAGGAACTTGAGCAGCCTCGATGGAGAGGAGATGGGAGAGGCCTTGACATCATCAAGACACGACGGGGACGTGGGGCTGAGTTTGGCTTTTCCAGAAGGGGGAGGCTGCAACTCTGTACCATTCTTCTCAGGCGTCGGGCTTGCCAAGTAAGAGTCCACTGCCTTCCGGGAGACTGGCGTCTCATCGGAGGGGTAGTACAGACCGTTGCACACCTGGTCCTCGGCATCTTGTTCGCAGTACACGATCTGGGAACCATCAGCCACCCTGGGGACGGGTGGGTTTGAGGTAGTGGTGAACTCTACGCTGGCTGCTTCGGTGGCCACTTCCAGGTAGCACTCCTCTGTCCCCACAACCTGCCTGGAGGCGCTCAGACTCTGCAAGGCCGAGGCATCCATGTGCTTCAAGAGCTCGTCATCACGGGGGCTGAAGTTCTTCGGCTTCTTTTGTGGCAGGGGCTCCTCCAGCCTCCCATTGGCTGGGCCGCTCTGGTCAGTATCGCTGGCATGTGTGCAGGGGTAAGAGAGGGCGCTTGCGGGACTCGGGCCCTTGTGTCCTGGGGAGAGGCCGCATCGCTCCTCTGACGTGGTGTGCATGCAGGGCTCGCTTGTGCTGTTGACGGAGTCAGGGCCGGCAGCCTGTGGGTCCATCCCAGAAGCCCCCTTGGTGGGTCGGGGGGCGGCGTGCCCCCGGCCGCACTGTAGCACGCTCTCCAGGCTTTTCCGGGTGAGGGGCATGCAGGACTGGCAGCTCTCATGCTCTGAGCCTGCGCCTCCCTCACCGTTCACATACTCGTGGAGGTCTGAGTCCGAGCAGGAGTGGCGGCAGCGTGGCTGTGGGGGGGTGGGGCTGTGGATGAGGGACACCTCCTCTGAGACAAGCACCTGGGCCAAGTCAGGGTAGGACGGGAAGCCGGTGGACGGGTGGAACTTCAGGGGATCTGATTCCTCCAGTTTACGGAGCACCTCCAAGATGTGTGCTTTCTTCTTGAAGAAGGGGGACAGAGCCTCCATCGACGAGGAGGGGGCAGGGGCACCAGTTGTGCCATTCCGTGTGCGATCCCCACCACTCTGCACCAAGAATAACATTAAATCGTCAAACAAGAGCTTTCGATTTCCCCATATTAAGCAAGGAATTGGAACTTTCCTGAAACCAATTGTTAATATTGTGTAAGTGCTTGCTCTGCAGCCCAAATAGTAACTCCATACAAACTAATAAAAACAAAATTACTTTTCACTTATAAGCTAATATATAATTACCTGACAGTCCTCTTTTTGAGTGCCTATATTTTCAATCTGGCAATTCAGTGCTGTCTCAATTTGCCGTGAGTCTTCAGAATGTATAATGAAATGAAAGGAGCAGGATTCAATTTGTGTTTTGGCTCAACATGCTGAAATTAATATTGGACTAATTTCTCAGAATGTCATATACCAGTTCTGCAACGCTATGGTCTAGAAACATTTTTAGAAAAAACCAAATGTGGCCAACCCTGTGTTCCAAATAGCTTCATAAACAACTGTAATACCCATACAGAAAATGGTGAGTGGGATAGATTTATGTATGAACAATCTGACGTATGCAACTTGCACGGTTTTAACAAGGTTAGTATTTAAGAGTAGGTAATACTTTACAATTACAATACTCATAGATTACATATATGAACGTGTCGTTCCCAGGGAAGACAGGGCACTGGCACTGCCGGATCAGGCTGCCATTTGCAAATGTGACAAAGCAGTCGCTAATGTGCAGCGCTGAGCAGGTCATAAATGACTCAGAGATGGGGGCGAGTGGTGAGGCTGATGGTAACATCTTGACAGGAGGAGGAATTAATGAATCAGAGAGGAGAGGAGCTGAGCAGGGCTGGAGTTTCACATGGCCAGTCAACCCTGAGGAGCTGTTTTATCTTTAATTAAAGAAGCAATTAATTCTGTAATCTGAAAAAAAAGCCTTTTTTCACTCTCCCCACCCACTCCTCAGCCTCCTGGAGAACAGTCAGTCTGTTAAATGGAAATGGTGGCCAGGACTCTCAGGGGGTTTGTTAAATTAAGAGCAAGGAGTCAATAACCACTTGTTTGACTTGGTGTTTCCCATCCTCTGGTGTACCCAAGAATCACAGGGTGTTGATTAAATGAATTTATGCTTAAAAAAAAAAAAAAAAAAAAAAAAAAAAAAAAAACTCTGACCAGGCCGGCAACAGCATGTATGGGGACATTTACAACATTTCAGTGTGACCTGCGTGCGTTTCTGAGCACTACAGTCATTTCAGCATTTCAGGGGGAGGCAGTGTACGTGAAATGCATTTAACATGCATCTCTGCATGAAATGCACAGGCATGCACATTAGCCGAGGCTGGTTGTGGGGTTCTGTGGCATGACAGTCTCAGAGGGAATGGTGCTCAGGTGTAAATGGTAATAAACAAATAGGGCTCTGAACAGAGGTTAGATTTGTCAATTACTCCTGGAGGGTACGAGCCAATTGTCAATGGCAATCTAAAGAAACAAGGGGGAGATGCCGCGTGACTGAAGACGCTGGCGCTCTCGGGGAGAATGACGCTCAGGGGATTAAAGGGGAAAAGAGAGAGAACAATAATGGCACCTTTAACAGCCCAAAATTACAGTGAGAGAAAGATGGAGAGTAGGGAGACAAAAATCCATACTCAATCTGACAAGTCTGCGGCCCTGTTCTTGGTGAGACCAATCGGCAGACTCCAGGGGTTGACACGACAGCCTCCACCCCCCCCCATCACCCGCCCCCCAATATTTTTCAGCGAGGGAACACACAGATCTACACCAAAGCCTAGATAATGAGGTCAGGCAATTTAAAGAGAAAGCATAAAGTGACCCGAGGAGGCGATAAGCATTGCTTTTGAGAATCTGACTGTTGTGCAGTTCTGAGCCGCAGCAGAGTGAGGACCCCATTCGTCTCTGAGCCAGCGGTAGGCCTGGAGCAGTGGACAGTAAGAGGAGCCGCGACTGTAATTGGGTTTGTTAGGGACACTTTGGCTATGACTTCTATGGGGGAAATTACTGTAACCATAGTCTGCAACAGGATAGACAGCAACAGATAATTGTAGGCCAAAATTACTGCAGTACATGGCATTATTATAATTACTGCAGTGAAGAGTATTATTATAATTAAAAAACTATACAATTATGATGCAAAGCTGTAAGTGAAATTATAAATCAGATAATTTCCTAATGGAAACTTTTACCATGCTAAAATCCTGAAATGCCGGTTTGTAGGCAGCTAATGCTGGGTAACTAACTGGTGTGGCAACTCAAGTGGAATAGGTTAAGGTAAAGACAGAACATTTCTCCATTCACAACTAAGCAAAGGTAGCGACCTTCTAAAACCAGATGACTATGAAAGAAAAATGCATAAAATGTTCTTAACCTGCTAATTACTATTAATTGAAGTTATGCAGGTTATGATTTCTAGTTACATTTTCAATCTTAGTTTATCTGAGCAAACCGTTTCCCCCCATTGCATAGCTCCCATTCACTGTTTGAGGTACTATGTACTCTGGCCAAAGGATGAAATGTATTGATTATCCTATTACTACAACATTTTGAAATGTGCTCTTGTAGAAATCCTTTGATAAAAGCAAGATGGTACTCAAGACCTTGGTATATTGTAACCATGCTCACCGCTACATCGTACCCAACAACAACCGTTAGCTTTGTTACATCTACATGCATATACACTACATTCACAATATTGCACGGCCTCTTGTGGGTTACTGCTAAAATAAGCCCAACTGCTGTTTAATTGACAATATTTCTTAAAAAGAAAGAGCAAAACTGTACAATCATCACAGTGAGACATCCCTTTGACAGAAAGGGTAATGGAAATGACATTGCATTTTATCTCTGGTGTAGCGATAGCACGGCTATTGTAATGGAAGGGAGGCTGAGGGGGCGTGATTGTGGGTTCAGGGGGGCGGGGGTGTAGCTAGGAAACCGTCCTCACCTTGGCCTGCCCTTCACTCTGCACTGTTGCTGGCTTGTCTTGGTCAACGAGGGCCGGCTCATTGCTGTGCTCTGGGAAGGGTACCAATGGCATCTGAAAAAATGGCAATGAAAAAAATATGGGTTCTCTGCAGTATGAACAACCCTTAAGAGAATACGCTCGGCAGCAGGACAACAGGGTCACACTGGAGAGCGCCATCAGGAAGTATTGATGAGTAAGAAAAAAAAAAAGGACTGAGCAAACCACATTATTCACAGACTACTGGATTCTGTCACACTCAAACACAGGTGCCTCCTACAGTGTACACACAGAAGTGCGCCCACATAAAGGGGCGCAAATAAAACCGAACGGCCGTGCTTAACCTGATTTCTAAACCTCACAAAAATCACATCACCTCCACGCACTCGGCCTCTATTATCACTGTCCTGGCCCTGAGTAATTAAATTGCATTGGCAGGAAAATAGCATTAAATTTCCTCATACATATACTCTACGCATCTTCTGATAATGAAAGAGACCATCCCCCCCACCACAGGTGAAGATTATGCTAGGAGACCCAAAAGAGAAACTGAGCTGAAAAAGGGTGCTTTGGGGGGACATTTTCCATTTTCATTTGCTGTGATAGAATGTGTCGGTTTACCCCCATGGCAATTAGAGTCTGAATCTGTTTGGATTTAATGCTATATTCAGATTTCAGAAAGCGATCTCCTCTGCTCTCCTCTCTCTTATGGAGCCCTTATGGAATACTAATAGAGCTGATAAGACAGCCAGTGGTCTGGCCAAAACAGAAACGGAGATAGGGAGCAGGCAGAGAAGGAAGGGGGCACCAAGGCAGGAAGCTATGGGAAGAAATGTGTGCGCACACATGCACACATGCGCGCGCGCACACACACACACACACACACACACGTGCAGACTTGCATATATATATGCAAGTGAGTGATTCTCACTCCTGGTCCTGGAGAGTGTATGGTGTGTATGCCGGTTTTTGTTGTTGCTTGCTCAGCACTTAATGACCAAAAAAAAAAACTGTTGATTACACAGCTAACTCACCTCACCTGCTTTCTTAGTTCTGAACTTGATGTGAAATTTCAGGTGTAAACAAAAAGTAGCATACACTTCAGCTCTCCAGGCCCTGGAGTGAGGACCACTGGTCTAAACACACACACAGACCTGGAGTGAGGACCACTGGTCTAAACACACACATAGACCTGGAGTGAGGACCACTGGTCTAAACACACACATAGACCTGGAGTTAGGACCACTGGTCTAAACACACACATAGACCTGGAGTGAGGACCACTGGTCTAAACACACACATAGACATGGAGTTAGGACCACTGGTCTAAACACACACATAGACATGGAGTTAGGACCACTGGTCTAAACACACACATAGACCTGGAGTGAGGACCACTGGTCTAAACACACACACAGACCTGGAGTGAGGACCACTGGTCTAAACACACACATAGACCTGGAGTGAGGACCACTGGTCTAAACACACACATAGACATGGAGTGAGGACCACTGGTCTAAACACACACACAGACCTGGAGTGAGGACCACTGGTCTAAACACACACATAGACCTGGAGTTAGGACCACTGGTCTAAACACACACATAGACATGGAGTTAGGACCACTGGTCTAAACACACACATAGACCTGGAGTGAGGACCACTGGTCTAAACACACACATAGACCTGGAGTGAGGACCACTGGTCTAAACACACACATAGACCTGGAGTGAGGACCACTGGTTTAAACATATACATAGACCTGGAGTGAAAACCACTGGTCTAAACATACACAGATACATAGATAGAGAAAACAGGATGGAGCAGTCTGATTGTGTAAAGGGCTCTTGTCACTTGTCAGGACCTCACATGGGGAAAAGAATAAAAAAGCAAGCCAAGAAACTCCTTAGGAAAGAAACTGATAAGACTGTATTGACAGTATGGAGGCCATAGACTTAACTGTATAAAGCTTAGCAAAAGAAAAAAAACATCAAAGTTTCAAATTCACTTGTTCAATTCAGGACCACAGCTCTCTGCTGTCTCCCTTTCTGAGGCCTGACTTCACTGCAGCCTACATCAGCATTTTCTTGCCTGATATCAGAATTTATTTTAATTGGACTTTCTTTGTGGGCAATTAAGCATTCCCCCCTAATTCCATCTTTCCTGTTTGTGCACAAGGCCATTAAGCTCTTCACTGCAAAAACAGTTAGAGAACAACGGGGTTTGATGGCTTTTGTTTACACCTTAAAGTCAAATAATATCTTCGATATAGAAGAGGTTGCTTTCTGCATGAGCACAAAATCTACCCACCGCTAGCATGGTTAACATTAAACCAGCACTGACTTTTCGGACAAACAGATACACTGAGCAAGTAATCAAACTTTATCGGTTTTCATGAATAACATTTATTATTTGTAACCAGGCCTTCTATTTGCTCCTCTCTGCACACATGATTAACACCTGACCTTTAACGTTACAGATTATGGTTATGAATCACTGTAATGGTTGTGGTGGGAGCGGTCGCTGTTTTGGATACTGCGCTGGCCCCTTTACCTGCTGCAGAGACCCAGGGTGGCAGTGCAGTTTCTGATGGAAGAGCTCGGTCAGAGTTCTGTTCTGCCTCTCCAGGTCAAACACCCGCATCTTCAGCTTAATGCACTCCTCCCGCAGGTCCTGAGAGAGAGAGAGAGAGAGAGAGAGAGACGCACACACATTAACACACACAGACACACAATATCATAGACCTGGAGTGACACACACAAACACATCAACCACATACACATACACAGACAAACACAAATTCATAGGTATACACACACACACACACACACACACACAAACAGGCTTAATAGAGAGAGGCCCCTTCCTGCCCCCCTCTTAGATCACGCTGACCACGGTAAGCCCTGCGGCCAGAAAGCACTCCTTTATGCTGACCTGTCTGTTTCTGTATCCTTAATAAAGGATATTGCACAGAATTAAATTCCCATCACAGAAATTCAGAATAAATATATCAAGCGTCACTTTTCAATATCAATGTGATCTGAGGGCCAGATTAAAGGTATAAAAATAAGCCCAAAGCAATTCAAATTAATCACATACAGTGGGTTCCCCATATGTTTTCTATAAATCAAGCACTTCTCTATAAATGTTCAAAAATTAATCAAATCAAACAGGAATTGCTGTCCACAGTGAATTGTCCTGTACCATATACAGTTAGAACAATACTGCATGAATGAAAAATGATAGGGGAGAGTTTTGTGAAGGGAGAATCTGCTGTATGTATGTCTTCGCTTCCATTTACAGTCGCCACTTTCAACTTCCTGATCAGTCGATCACCCTGGAGAATCCAGAGTGTCATCGGCTCTCTGTAATTTGGGTTTGTCCTCCTTTTCCCCTCCCCAGGTCACATGCACAAACCGAGCCTCTCCTGCACCTCTCAATGGTGCCACTCACACCCCCACAAGGAGCTCTACAGCTGAAGCGCGCGTTGACTCATCAGATACCCTTGCCAAAAAGTAATTTAGTATTTTCCACTCATTCGGTCCACTCAGTACTACAGGAGAGAGCTAGGCCCCTCAGACTTTAATTCTCCTGTTACATTTGATTGTTTTTGGTCTTGTCTTTAATGGAGGGGCGTGCCTTACCTTCTGGTTAAGAAGGGCCTGCACCACATGGTTGGCCACCTAAAACACAGGATAAAGATGCATTTATCTTAACAGTATGTTTTACATATGACCATACAGGAACACAAATCTGCCATTATGAGTTACACATTCACAGCACCATTTTGGCACCTACGTCCCAGTCGACGCAACCATCAAGGAAGAAATGGATCAATATGAGAGGACCGAATTTTGGGACTCACCTCATCGAGACACCTTTCATACGCCTCTCTCTGGCTCTCATTGGCCAGGGCCAGAGCTGAATTCTCGGCCTGTAAACAGAGGGAAATATCAATCACGTTTCATTTTACCGCAACCAGCCAGTTCCGGAACAACAACGACAGTGTGCCCGTTAAACCTGTACTCTGCATGCTAACCAACGTGAATTTCACTGCAAACAGGATTCTGGTTCAACTTCTTTAAAAGGATGGAAAAAAAGTTCCAATCCCTTTCCTCAATTTTGCCCACAATAAGGGGTGATTAAATTTCATGGGGACTTTGGGGAGGGCGGGGGGTGGAGGGGGAGAGGAAGACCTTTGAAGGGGGTTTTGATACTGCAGAGAAATGACTTCTTTTCTCTTTAATAGGTGCGGACTTGCAGGCTCATCAAAGGAGAAAGCGCGCAGCGTGTTTCTCCCGATGATCAAAAGACGGACTGTCACAAAGGTAGCCAGGAGGCCCGGTCACTGATGGGGACGGGGGGCCCCGAGGCCGGGAGGGAGATAATTGAGGCTGGAGCTCACTGCGGTCTCCTGACCTGAGATGCCTGCGCCACAAAGAGCCCCTCAGAACCCCGGCACAGAAAAGCACAGTGCTCCCTAACGAGCCAATGTGTCAAACTATACATCCGGCTGATCATGGTTTTTTTGTGAGGATAGACTGGGTGGGACCAGTTTTTTCCTCCCAAAACCACATTCTGGTTGTAATTGCATATGGTAGACTTGAATCGTCTTTACATCACCTGTGGTGATGTAAAATTCGGCACCTTGTCTGATGTTTGAAATCACGCCTGAGACAAAAAGAGGGTGAGGCGATGGACTCGGAATTAAGCTGGAAATATAGCGTCGCCCTCCTTTGATGGATGGGATTTCAAAGGCACCCCAAACTCAGACGAATCTCTGTGAAGGATGGGAGGGGGACCTCAATGTAAGAGGCACCCCAAACTCAGATGAATCTGTTTGGTACCCATGACTGCGGATCACAGCATGGCCGTGCGGGCCACCGTACAACCAGACGACAGCGACTCAGTGGCCGGCCCAATCATGAGCAGCAGTGCGCAGGACGCGGGAGGTACAGCTGATGGTTAGTGGCTGATTCTCACATCGATATCTGTGGTGTGTGTGTGTGCGCTGGTCGCTCTTTGCTCCATCTACTGCCCCGACCGAGACGGGCACCGCGGGGCAGGATCGCCACGGGGACGACGTGACACTACCAGACCAAGGACAATTTGGACCTCTTCCCGTTCATGTTTCTAGACCCCAGTCGACACAGAAGGCACGACACAAATTAAGTTACGGGTCTGGCTTGAATCGTGTATGCATGAACGCAAAACAAAGGGAATGCAACCCCTGAGGTTTGTGGAAGTGTGTTTTGAGGTTGCCGCTGGGATGCAGGGACATTTTTTTTCCCTAAATTTTGTAGAAAATTTTAAGGGTCTCTTCAGGGTGTAGGTGAACAGAAAACACAGGCAGCGCGAAACAGTGGAATCGATTTCCATTTTAGTTTTGGAGAGTTCAAGGACAAGGTCGCATGAAGCAGGGATCAGCAACGATGCAGTGAGCTTTGTTATGGACCTCATCCATAGATTTACTGCTTAAGTTTTTACTGTACTTTTACTGTTCCCTCCTCTACATCAGGCTTATGGTCTATTTGTCTTGTCTGCCTCCCTTCAGGTATTTTACAGTTGTGGTTATAATTCATTTAAAATATCAAAAAAAACAGAAGAAGCTGCAGTATCATCACCAGATGAGATGAAAATGATACTTAAACCACCAGCAAGCAGCTGACTGATGGATGCTGACAGATGGCTACGCCGTCACGGAGCAGAACTACAAGAGAGGTGAGTAAGTAAGCAAAAGCACGATTATTTGCTCTGAATAAATTATCAAGGTTCAAGTATTTCTTTTAACTGGCACGCAGAAGATACGATTAAACGATTCCAAATGTCCGCCTTCGACCCTTTTCTGCGAACGCAGTTGGTTTTTGGTCCCCTGGCCCGAACAGCGTAAGGTTAATTGCTGGAGATGGCGTTTTGAGAGACGGGGGGGCCGCGCTGTCAGGCCCGTGAAAGGGCTGGCTGTGGTGCGGTAACCCGGGGCAACCCAGGCATGCGGCGCGTGGCGAGACTGGGCAAGAGCGTTGACTCTGGTGACATTCTGGTCAAGCTTATGATTCAGGCAGCCATTACGGTCTCGACGCACGGTTTCAACCTCTCCTTCAGTCATGAGTGGAGCTCTTACCCTTGAAAGCTGGAGAGCGGTGACATTTATCTGAAAGTTTTAAGAGAGTGCAGGCTATTGGAGATAATGGCCATATTTATGGCGTGAGTATTTTTCTGATTTTGACATTGCTGTGTTGCAGACCTTTTTTTCTTGTGATATCCATGTAACGTTTCAGTTGGCATTCAGGCACAAAATGGCTGCCCTACATCATCCATGTGGGTGCTTCACATTGGTGGTGGTTTAAGTGAGTTTTCCTACCCTTCATTGTAAAGTGCAATGTAAATGCAATACATAACTATTATTAATATATGATGTATATCCCATAAATGAAGAACTCCAGGGAAACAGTGCTTTCTCCAAAGCTGGCAAAACGCCACTCCCTTACACAACTAATTAATGGTCAAATAAAAGGAACTTGACTTCAGTGGGAAACCAGAAATTGGACTATGTTGTTGGGTAGTCCAATTAAATTGAGTCTGTGACTGAATTAACATTGCTGAATCATCAAGGTTCATAATTACGGTATTTGAGGCAATTTAGAGCTGTAGTGAAACATTTATAAACATTTCAGAACCATTTTTTTTCAGCACATATATAAAACATTCCTCAACTTTCTATATGCAATTTCAGGTGAAAATTATACAGTGTTTTTATAAAAAAGCATCTACAAATTAAAAAATGTGATATGTCTCAGAAGGTCAGGCATGGAGAAACTGCAGATACTCAAGTGCAGAGTAACCAAGCTATCATTAATTAAGGAGAGAGAGACCCCTGGTGGCCAAACATAGAACAACCGCTTCCTCAAAAATCCCAGTGTGGACTTCTACCAAAAAATTAAACTGCCTGTGGCAAAACTACCCAGGATTCACTCAATATTTCAGAGTTGTTTGTTAACATGAGAATCATACCTCAACCCATAACATTCATAATCACCAGGAAACACAAAGTAAAAATGTTATTCTTAAAAACTAATCACTAAATTTTAGGTTGAGTGGGTTTAAAGCTCTGTCCTTCAGTGCTCAAGGACGTATAACCTGTTCAAAATAATAAATTCATTCACAACCTCTTCAGTGATAATCAGGTGAAATATTCCGGAAAATTCAATAAACATAAAGCACATAAATATTCATAAAGACCTGCTCAATAGTTAAACTGTGGGGTTGAGGTTCTGAATGAAAAAGAGGTTTTGGTATTTACTGACATATTTTGGCTTTTCAGTGTACTGATTTCTTTGATGTAATAAGGGCTGCATATGTCCAATATGAGGGGAAAAAAAATACAACTCACTTGTTTGCTCCACATTTAGGAGATATTAGCAAGCTAGCACTCACCCCTTACATTTTCTTTTAGTTATTTTCTAATTTTTTTAGTTATGCAGCATCACATCAAGGGAAGGGATAAAAACAATAACAAAACCTTATCACCTGGTTCACTATTTCACCAAACATATAATTTAGACATTTTTGTTTGTACAGCTGCACTGTTATTTTGCGATGCCAGCGACGCCATCAAATCGCAGTACTCGAGTCTCCCGGTTCAGCCCTCATGGTAGTTAGACATTGCTGCTGTGCACAAACAAACAGAGCCTAATGAAATACCCTTGGAGCAACATTCATTAAGGACACCGTGTCATTATTAAGACTCTGTTATTCCTCCGCAGCACCTCCCTGGGTGTCTGAGAGGAAACGGGGGAATCCAGCAAATCTCCAAAGCTGCTCCAGGTGACTGTTCTGGGAGACTCGCATCACAGTCGCTGCTCCAAGTGATAAAAATCCGTCCGAGTTTGCAGGACAAGAATTACGCCTAAAATCATCTAACCTGGAAATAACATAAGCGCATTGTACAGATAAATAAGGTATGGTGGTGTATGTTTTAATTCTGCTCCTTTCTGTATTCTCCACTGCTTAGGACCAGCTTATGCCAATACCTTAATTTCATGAAGGACCAGGAGTTCAACTCTGTCACTTTTAATAACAATCGGTAAGTAACGGTTTCTCCTGGCATTAGCTTTGTTTTTGCCATTCATGAAAAATATAATTTTTAAAGCACTGCTTACTGGCCGTCTTCAAAATTAGATTATGCAAATTGAGACTGAACGGTTGATTGATTGAAATGTCACCATCGCAAGTCATGGCATGAGCCAAACTCCGGCAACAGCGGAATACTAGATGTTTCTATAGCGGTTGTTAGCGCAGCATTGTATTCTGTGTGTGCGTGCACACGGTGTATTTTGTGGTATCGCCATGCTGATGAAGGGAGGTAGCCTCTGTGTCCATGTGATGGTCTCACCTCCAGCTCCCGCAGTCTCTCCAGGAGCTCCCTGCTGCTCTCCCCGTCCTCCAGGTACGGCTCAATGTCGCCCTCTTCTGACTCAAAGGCCTCATTGCATTCTCTCAGTTCCGCTTCCTCAGACATTACCACCTGCAGATAAAACAAGGCAAGAGAGATTAACTCAAGGGTTTGACCATGAACCTAGAATTCTTTGGTTGTTAATTAATAACCATGATGAAAACCTTAAAAACCATGAAAAAAGACTATGGAAGGTAGTCAACAAAGACTTGTGTGTGAGAGTATTTTACAAATTTGCTACTCACTTACCGGAGTGACACCAAAATTCTTATAATATTCCTCAAATATCCTGCACCACAATATTGTGTCATAAACTACACATAAATTAAATCAATGTGCTTGAAACAAAACTGTAAAGAGAGCAGGTGGGTTTGGAAAGAAGGATCAAAATACTTTGGGTTACAGAATCACAGAACAATTGTTTATAGAATTCTATACAGTATTTGGTAAATCTTACTGTGCTTACTTCATTTGACCACCAGAGGGCAGTAAGAAAAAGGCAAGTCATGGAATTGAGCCTAGAGTGAAGCCGGCTGAAAATCAGTGTTTGACACTATGTGAACTCTACTGTGATGTGAGTTTATGCAGCTCTTTTCCCAGGCACTTCATATTAAGGATATTTATATGTTTCTTTTATAACTTTGTAAGCTATATAGCATAGGAGAATATCATCACTGTTGAATACCTCTGCACACTCCAAGTGTCATTTTCCCCTCACAAAGAGAGGCACTGTCTATCCTTTATATATTTTACATTCATTACAGCAGACACTCTTAACAAGAGTTAAACTTAAATAATGTGCATAATGGCATCCGAATCGTTTTATGAGTGTCAGTGTTACGGAAAATAACTACACTCTCAGCATCGATGCAGAAGGAAGAGCAAGAGTGAACATTACTGTTCTGCACAGTCAGCTATCTTGAACAACACATTGAGAGTTGACTCAAGTAATGAGAGTCTCCGGTTCGTTCTCTGTCATCAGCAGAACGGAGTCCGTTCAACCTAAAAGAGAGGGGATTGGTCGATAGCTGGTACCTCAACGGCCAGTCTCAACATCGGCAATGTGGAGAACATACACCTTGTCCCCATAAAATGGAGAAAAACCTAGCCCTTCCCTTGAGCATCGAGAGACTTATTATAAACTGTGTGGGACGTACGCACGGACCAATAGCTTTGAGAGTGGAATGAGCTTCCTCTTCCGACCGAGCCAATCAGAACGGAGCGGTGAAGCGGATC
Organism: Albula glossodonta; assembly: GCA_019788955.1. Classification (NCBI taxonomy): domain Eukaryota; kingdom Metazoa; phylum Chordata; class Actinopteri; order Albuliformes; family Albulidae; genus Albula; species Albula glossodonta. The sequence goes on along the minus strand of JAFBMS010000004.1, from coordinate 26,166,405 downwards.
GTCTTCCCCCGCTCTGCTTCCTGCGCCTTCTCCTCCTCAGATGTCGGGGCTTCGGGCCGTGGAGAGGCCGGGCCTCGCCCCTGTAATGAGGGCTGCTGTCTACCACAAGCCAACATTTACTCCTCTGGCCATGGGACTCGTCTGTTCAGCAGAGGGTAAGTCATGCTTTCCGCTCAGACGCACACAGCGGAAGACTTGGGCTAGGGCGGAGGAGGTCCAGAAGTCGGTTTTCACAGTGAAACCAAACCGACAAAAAATCCGACTTGTGAGGACGGAACAGCCATTGCCTCTCCAGAATCAGCAAAACGGAAGGATGGCGTTCGGCCATGTAGACAGCTGCCCAGCGTGTAACTAAGGCTGCCACTGGAGACTAACGACTGGTTTCCAACGGTAATCCAGATAAACCATACAATCTAAACAGAGTATAATAATGCACTCAACTTGAGAAATACTATGCCTTTAAAATAACTTTTTTCATCCAAATTCACATAGAATGACCAGGCCCTTAGTGATACTAATGCTCAGTATGTCAATGATACTAAAATACTTGATAAAGCAGATTTGTACAGCCATTGGCTTGATTCTTTATGTAATCTTCTATTGGCAATCGTAAGATGTGTTCTTTGGGGGTTAGGTATTGTGGGTATTTGTTGGTTTTATTATTATTGTTATTATTAAAATTTAGTTTAGTGTTATTTTTGTTGTTTTTGGGTAGTTTTTGGTCAAAATTGTCTGGTCAGTTTTCACCAAACAAGTACCGTTAATGCAGAGGTACTCTGGACTGCAAAGGGTGTTTCGTGCAGATTGGTCTATCAGTGGCATAAAACAGTCAATTCAGCTGCAATCTTTAAATCTTTGTAACTTTAGATCTGTTTGGCCCACATACACAAAACCAGCATCTGCACAAAGCTCACACAAGATTTTATACAGAAATTTGCTTCATGAAAAAAATGACAGCAGTGATCCAATGAACTTGCATTAAGATATGTCTTTCCACAAAAACATGGTATCCAAACAGTTTGAAATCAAGTGGAGAAAACTATGTAAAAAAAAACTATGTAAAAAAATCACTTTTCCAGAGATTTTACATTTACTGCAGAGACCAAACCCCTCATCAGAAATACATGTATGTACCAAATTGGTTGCCACCATCTTGAATTGGCTACCATTTTGGATGACTATCACATCTCTGCTACTGCTTCTTTTCTTGTCTCTGGTCTAAACCCTTGTAAGGTTCTTAGTAACCTTATAACACTGTCAGTGGGTAACGTAAAAATCACAGTGGAAAGGAAGTGTGCCATTTTGGCCGGGTAGACACATGACCGAGTGAACACAGCCTAACTGAGTTCTGTCTCTTAGTTTTCCTCCACCGCCGAAGCCCAGCCCGATTGGCTGACCTTAGCTACCTCAGCTCCTAATCGGGTGAAGCAGAGACAGTGTGGTAATCCCGCGATCAGACTGATCAGCAGGTTTTTGGGACGCAGGGGAGAGTGAGGGAAGGCGGTGGCGCTGGATTACAGCAGGACGCTAACAGGGTGATTAACGCGGCTCAGAGTCCCTGATCCCCCCTCCTGGCATGGGGCCACCGCGGCCGCCATGCCGCAGTCTGGCCCCATTAGCACCGTCTTAGCCATTAGCTCCACATTCGCTGGTCACGCATTACACGGCGCTCCATAAGCGCTGTCATTCGAGGTCACAGCGAGAGGATCCGTGGGTGAGAGCCAATGGTGTTGAGCAACTGAGCTATTCAAGGAAGAAAACAAATTTAGCGGCTCTTGGGGGTAAAATCCACCTAATTTATAAAGGTTTCTTATACGTTTTATACATTTCATTTTACATTTCATGTAATGGGTTTATATTCTATTAAAGGTCCATGTTCGGAAATGATGACCATTATAGAAAAGTCTGACGGATGAAGCCAGTGATTAGCTCAGACACTGCTTGGTCATTGGCAGCTCTGACTGCGAGTCTGTAGCGACAGGACTGTAATGGCTATGGGGCAGGGCGGGTATAGGTTTGAGGCAGGGCGGGTATGGGTTTGGCTAGTGGGTAAGGTGGGTAAGGTTAGCTGTGATCAGTGAGAGATACACGTCTGTCCGTTTCAGCTCTTGCACTCCTGTAGTAGAGTGCGGCACGTAGTGTAGAGTAATTCACAGGCTGGTGGGAGATAAGCACATTGCAGGAGTGAAGACTCTAGCTGCACTCTGTGTGTGTGTGTGTAGATGGGAGAATGCTGATGTGGGAAACACAGTCAAACTACACACTTGAGGAAAACCTGAGGAGAGAGGGAACTTAGTGAATATCAAAGTGGGGCGGGTCTCCTGGCATTTGACAAAAAAAATTGTTTAAACAGACCACATCCCATAACATTTATTTCAATTAAATTTACATTGAAAAGAAATGTCAGGTCTAGATTCTCAACATTGACATCTATTGACCTAGAACAGGTTCAGCAGAATGGGAAGAGATCCACGGAATGCGGTTAGGGTTTTTGGGGGTTTGAGGTACTGAGGGGACATTATTTATCATTCCTGTCTGTAGCGGCCGGCTGACCGGCAGCTCTCCATCTGCGTACCCTCAGATGACCCGGCGGTTTACGGCCATCTGGGGAGGCCCGCCCGTCGCGGGGGCGGTGTGGGGGAGGCGGAACATCGCGGCTTCGTTTAAGGGAGAGGAGCGTGCGGTAATGGCTCCTGGCAGGCGCGCGGCGGTGCAGCACGGCACTGCATTACTGCATTAATGCTGCAAAAGAGCTCAGCGCATTTCCTGCACTTTACAGAGCATGGGCATAACAGCCAGAGAGAGACAGAGAGTGAAAGAGAAAGAGAGAGAGAGAGAGAGAGAGAGAGCGATAGGACAGGACTGGAAAAGGTTCTCCGCTTCGGTTCATGATTAAAATACCAAGGTCAAATTGAGAAAGACTGTTTGGCACACGCGCTCAGTTTCAGAGGCCCTCCAAACACCAAGGACGCTCAGCTTACAAACGAGCTGAATTAAAGCCCGATCCATCCTCCGTGTGTTTGCCTGCGATTGAAGTTTAATTCGTTCTTTGTACGCATTAAAACCTTTTCGACCGCCTATTAATGTCAGAGTCAGTCAGCAGGTGTCTACATTTAGATTAAACACTCAATATCTTAGTCTGTTCCAAATGAACTACGCGACCTGGTCTTATTAAGTTTAAACTTTTTATATTCTTTATTCAAAATGTCCTTTATTCTTTAATTATGTTTTTATCTGATTTTCCAACGTTCATCTAGTTTTTAATTAAAACAAACTTAACTTACTTTTGTCCTCTTACAATGTTTTACACATATTTAAAAGTTCACATATTCTCAGCTGCAGACGTCTTGTCACTGAAACAGTGCACTTAGATGAAGATTAGATCACAGCTAAAAAATGGGTTCATGGCCAGTTCCTGGACTTGCAGAGAGGGACATGAGGTTTCAATAGATAAGGTTAAACGCTGTCAAAACCATAGATATGGATGCATGTTTGTCCTCTGAGTGTGTGTGCGTGTGTGTGTCTGATGTTTGGTATACTAGTCAGAAATGGCAAATAACTGGAAGCTCAGGCTGGTGGTATTGTAACGGTTTGGTTAAAAAGGTGCAGTGCATTGTGGGCCAGGTACAGTGATATCAGGAGGACTCGGGGGAACAGTGGTACCTGTGAGGCCGGCTCTCCTCAGCACACGAACAGTCTCTGCTTGGCCACCTCTTTCTCCACAATCTCCGTCAGGGAGGCCGCAACCTGCAGGGGGCAAAGGGAGGGCAGTCTCATCAGCCTACCGCCACGGCCGGAAACCGTCGCCAATGCTCACATTCTACAGCTATCAGGGAACAGGCTCTGAGCTTTAGCGGAAGGGGAGAGGGTTATCCCTCTCTTTGTGTCACATCAACCCCTGTGTTTCCTCTTGCTGCTCCCTTGTTTACAATCCACTTGGGGACCCAGGTTTCCTCTGTCTTCCACCTCAGTTACCCTGGAGGGACAGACTACTCCCCAAGTTTTTTGGTTTAGTTTTCCGTCTCTGTTTTTTTTTTTTTTTTTAAAGGATAGCAGAGCAGGCCTCTTTATTTCAGAAAGTGAGAAGACAGAGTGGGTAACACACAAAGACGGATGACAGTACAGAAAAGAGCTGAGGTGACAACAGAAAACCAGCCACACAGGGGATCTTCTATGTGGGACTCAATGGTTGGTCACAATGAGGGACTGTGCCACACCATGTAGCCATACTTTCTGACCACTGATCTCCATTTTGTGAATTGCTGCAATATCATCCTCCAACCACCAGAGGCTGCTAGAATTAGCAGTAATTATTGGATGATGTGCAGCCAGTTGCCATTTCTTCTCTCTCAACAGTCCACCAGCCACAGGACTGCAGAAGACAGCGACCCAACACGGCTTTGACACTGCAGTTACACTGAGCTCTGACTGGCTTGATTGAACTTGGGGCATGGCTTGGGGTGCTTTCATTTTCATTACAGACACAGAGTTTTGGCTATGTCATTTACATGACGACCAATGGCAAGAGTATGCAAATGTATGTATGCAAATGGGAATGCCTGAGGCCATTTTGAGGTACTTCCACCACTTTGGGCAAAAACGGCTAATAAAACAGAGACCCAAAAACGCACCTGACTGGTCATGTTTGTACAGGACAACAACGTAAGCAAATTAGTCACATGAATACAACACCAACTGGCCACATGCTAGCTTTACATCAGGTAACTGAAAATGCAAACGAAACTTGAAAGAACAGACTTCCGGACCCATATGAAGGTAAAAGTCACTCTTTAATGAACTGTAAAACACTGCAAAATCCCCTCTACTTTTTCCCTCAGTCATACCACCGTCCACTGTTATCAACATTAAGCATTCCTCGGTCAGGGACAATAACATAAAATAAAATTAAATATATGTGAAAATGATAATAATATGAATGTGAATACCATTCAAAAACACTTTCAACAAGATCACCAAAGGCCAGTGTGGAGATGTGAGTATGGAATTTAACCCAGGGGATTCCTGCCTCTTGACCTTTCCTCAAGGTCAGCTGTCAAAGACGAGCACTCGCTGATCCCTCCGTCTGTCTAGCCTGAAAAATCACAACGCAAAAATTACAGGAAGAACACGGTTTAAACTAGGATTTGGTACGTCCAACACTGACATTTAACTACACTGAAAATGTCAAGACACCTATTAGTTATACAATTGATAAAACTGGTTGTGAGATGAGTGAGCAGATGCAGATGCCATCAAAATTCCTAATGAGCAGCCAATTAAGGGTTAGGGGTCACGGCGAGGTTGCGGTTTGTCTTTGAGGAGGCGTGTGGGATGTTTGGGCGTCGTCCCGGTGGAATGCATACATCAATTCGTCAGGAATTCACAGCTGTAAAGTATTACCAAATAAGGAAATCCCTCACGTCGCTGAAAAGGGTCGAATGGGCGAAACACATCTGTCATGTGCATTCCTGCTCTGAGAAGGCATGAGGTAGCATTGAAAAACACACAATATCGCAACCGACTTTAAACAAACGCTAAACAAATGTGTGAATCCACCTAACTGCAGAAAAACAAAGCCAAATATTTTTGGAGGTTGAGGAACATGAAGACAAATTTGAGGTTTTCTCCATGAAACGCAGGGTTTGAACAGGAAGTGGCTGAGCCGCATGGTATGGCTGGAGGGTTGCCATGTCACCTGTGTGAATCCCCAGCTGCAGTCCCTCCCAAACTGCTCACCCTCAGGCCCATAGCCGGGTGACTCACCCTCCTGGCGCACTGCTCTGGTGGGTGGGTAGGCTGCTGTGGCCTGGTTTCAGGGCCAGAGCCGACTGTGGCTGGCAGCCCCTCAGGGCTGTGCGTGATTGGCTGATGCGTCACCCAGGTACGGAGTGATTCAGTCAGCGGGGACACCCGTGCGTCATCGCTCACAAGCGCCTCCCACTGGTCAAACCACTCACCAACAGTCTGTCTTTGCAGAGCCGCACACAATGCGCCTTCATGTCTGCTGTGAGTTCAGCTTGTAGACTGCAGCATGAAAAGCAATGACCAAAGTGTGTGGATGACTGGTTACATCTGAGACAGTGTAACCCTCATTAGTATTTTTGTGTGTTTGAAAAAAGCAACAGTGTTGTACATATATGATTAATTACAGCTTTGTTTCAGCTTTGAATTTTTTTCATTAACACAATACTTTTCATACATCTTAAGTTGTATTCTGACATGTTTTGGCTTTAATGAACCATATTTTTATCCTTATTTGTGTTTGGTAGACACAGTGTGTGCTGTTTTGATTATGAAAAGGAAACTGTTAAATGTCAATTGACAAAACCAGTTTGAATGAGCTGTCATCATAGTCTTTGTTTTCAGCCAGAGCATATTAAAAATGGGAAGTTAGTATGGACGTGGAACAATGTCTAGTGTACAACTACAGGTTCGAAGAGAGCTAAATTCCTCTCTGCTTGTGCTGATTTTGGCACCAGAGATGGCCTAAAACTAATGGCAGCAAACAAGCTCACTGTGGGTCAGCACTGGCTCGCATTCTACGCAGTTAGCTACACTAGTTAAGACTTCAGTCAGTGCGATTACACTGAGCCAATTTAGCCTCCTTCTTTGCCCTCAAATCTTGTTGCCTCAGTACATTCAGGCTAAGATAAATATGGGTTTGGGTCCGCTGAGTAAAAACTTTTGACATCATTTGCAGATTATGGTATGATGTAGTGAACTTCCAGTCAGCAGGCTACCGACTCGAGATGATCTTGTATGTAGCCTGTTGCCTGCATCAGTCCAAAACACAAGGTCCTTTCCCAGCGGTCAACACTTCCGGAACATTCTGTCCCTCAGGACCATGGGCCTTCTAACCTTTAGGACTTGTGGTCTTGCTGGAAGAGATCCTGAGCTAGGTTGAGATCCTGGAAGCGGCCCCATTCATTTCTATAACTGCTAGCTGTAGTTCAGTAAATTGTTCTGAGGATTTCTTTAGGAATGAAGGAACAGAAATGAAAATGGTTCTGGTGGGTTTTTCTGCTCTTGTGAGTAAAGGAAAGGGCTTAACTGCCAAAATGTTAGAGTATCCCTTTATCTCCTCACACCCCTTGAGGGTACAATGGCTAATCCCCTTCAGATCTTGTCAACCCCATATTAGGTATGATTACAAGCATCTGGTCTATGGCCCCAGCAGTCTGAGGGCGGAATGCTGGAGGGAAGTGGGTCAGACAGGTGGGGTCCTCCCTGCGCTCAAACAGGTGCCCTGGCCAAAGCCTGCGTCTAATTCGAGAGTCACGCAATTCACAGCACCCAGTCGAAGCGAAGCGCTCTCGCATTCCGGAGACGTTCTGCGGAAATAATTAGGAAACATTCGGAATACTATTGGCGCAGACAAGGAACCGGATCTGGGATTCTGGAGCAGGAAATTGAGCGGATTATCATGCCGACAATGGAAATAATGAGAATTCATTACAATACGAGACTATTACGCTGCACTGGCGACAGTGGCAATGAGTTGGAAAACTGCTCGTCTTATGTGGCTTTATCAAAAATATCACACAAAAACCCGAGCAGTGATATAAACTGTGTGCTTTTCAGGTGGTGTGGCCTGGTGTATCTAGACTGTGTGGTTGGGCGCTGTGTAAGACACACAGAGCAGGGCTGAGTCAGGATCAGGTGTGGTGAATCACGAATTGCCAGGCAGCCCTGAGGAACGAGAGGGCGTGAGCGGGGAGAGATCCGCAAGGCTCAGAACCAAACTCCCCCCCACACAACCTCATACCCGACTCAACCCCCACCTAGGACTAGACTCTCTGAAAACATCTTTAGTCATGCCAGGCAACACCTGGGAATTTCCACTGGAGAGAGAGAGAGAGAGACAGAGAGAGAGAAGGAGGGGGGGGGGGGGGGGGGGGGATTAGAGAGGATGGGGGAAAGGGGGATACATGAGAATGAAAGACAAGAGGATAGGGACAGAGAGGAGAGGATGTGAGAGCAGGCGGCTTCTTTTTCAGATATATCAGAAGGTGTAGCATCCTGTCAGTTCCTTTCCTGTCTCTAACAGTAGGAAGAAGAGTCGCAGAGGCTTGCCTTTCTGCTACCGTGCGAGATAAACAAAAAAAACGACGGCCTTGAAAAGAAAGAGGAGGGGGGTAATAACAAAAGACTGAAACAGAGAGAAAGGGAGAGAGAATACAAAGGAATGAAAGAGAAATACAGAGGGGAAAAAATGGAGGGATAGTGATGGGGTGAGAGAAAGAGACAGAGGGAGAGATTGAGAGAGGGATGCTGGCTTCTCCCAGCTCGACCGTAGGTGTGGATTAATGACGGTGAGAAGGCAATGGAAAAGAAAATGGGGCTCCGGGGGTTTGTCTGGGCCTTATCGGGAACCCCCTCCCCCCTTTATCTCATCCCCCCATTTCATTTTATTAATACACCTCTCCCAAAAACATAGCATGGAAGTGTTTAATAAAGCATAACGTTACGAAACATTAACAAACATCCGCCTCCATGTCTCTATCCCATCATAATCAATTCCATCGAAATGCAATACATATATTTCACACACATATTAAATCACGAACACAGGCTGTGTACCGCTGACCGAACACACAAGCACTGTAGATGCAGAGTGGAAACATTTCAGTTCAGCTAGCTAATGTTTCACAAAAGGACCTTAGCAATGAACCAGGCCAGACCGTTTCACAAGATGAAACCGTCCTCAAGGAGACAACCACCATACAATTAGTTCAAACAGACGGGCTGCTCCAGCTGAATGAAAATCATATTTATTCGGGTCCGAGAAAGACCAATGCCAAGTACATGTATGGTATTGTACGTGCCATTTAAACAGCAACAGGCAAAGAGGAAGGACACTGTACTATTTAATATGAGGACACTTACATCGGATGCTTTTGTATTGCTATTCTTTTGTTAGCTCCTACTAGATTATTTCATGAATAGCTCTCCTGCTGGTGCTCTGTGAACCAAATTTCATGTGACATTGAAAATTACAGTGCTCTATACAAAATATCAAAAAACTATAAATACAAAAACTTCCTTGATTTATCTCCAGATGTTTTTTTAACCAGGATAGCCACCAACACAGAGCCACACAATAGCCTACTGATCACAAACTCAACGAGGAAAATTATGCTTGACATACAAGCTCAGCTTTACACTGTAACTTCGACCGCAGTCAAATTACAAATCGCAAACCAAAAACTAAACGGCAGCCTCTCCACTTTTATGGTGTCTTTTTACCAAATGGAAATAGTTTTTTTACGCATCTATTTATACGCATCACTCAGCAAAGCGGGGTTTGTCCTATTTAATTTGTGGTTTTAGACTTCTATCTGGCAACTTAGACTTCTAACTGGGTGCGGTGACAGCCAGTGCTCTCTTGCTTTTCTTCTGAAAGCCATACAGCCCCGGCCAGCCAAAAAGGGAGAGTTGAGTTAAGGGCTTGGTAACTTCTGAGTCCTGCTGAAACTCTCATAGGGTCGGGTGCCTGCTTCCCACCATTGTTGAGAAGGGCGGACTTGGCCTTTGGTCTTGACTGAACATCAGGTCAGGGATATCACTGGGGCTGTGAACGGCAGTGGAAGGCCGGAATTGGCACAGGATGGTGAAGACTGATGGGACGCGGAGAGGTAGGGTGACGAGGCCGATCCGTGCCAGAACGGACAGAGGACTATTTAGGCCTGTGCTTCATCGTTGATTCGCTGAAGTTGCATAAAAAGTGACTTGGCAGCTCTAATGGCTGCCATTGACGTCCATGGCCGGGAAAAAATAACCAATGCAGAAAACTAACAATTACAAGAGATACCGTAAGTCTGCGCCCTTTTTGGCTCAACAGGGACCTGTAGGTCCTTACAGAGCCTGGCTTGTTTAGCCCTGTGGGGTGAGCTTAACTGCCATAGATGCTGACTGCGAGCACATGCACGTTTTGGCCACGTCCAAAGCATATCTGCACAGCCATAATTTGAATATCAATACAAGGCTAGGAAACATGTTACCTTTGAAATCAGAAATTTCAATGGAAAAAGCAAGTGGGATCGGGACAGCCAAGTCACACACACACCCATGCGCGCACACACAAAAAATACAGAAAACACACACATATACACACGAAATACAAAAATCACAAGTGGCCATGGTGCAAATACAAATACTCACATACCATCATGTTTTTTTTACACACACACACACACACACACACACACACACACACAAAAAGAGCATCTGAAAGGAACAGTTCAAATTTTAAACATAACTCCAGAATCTATCCAACAACAGCACGGAGAAACTTTGCTGGGAGATCACAGGAAGTGACATCAGGTCTCTTACCCAGCGAAGCCCCAGCTGGCCAGGGTCACAGACAGTGCACCACAGTGTGGAGGGAAAACGTGTCTGCCGGGTTTTCCCACTGAGCCGTCCAGGAAGTTGGGCTCAGACGGCTGTTGGGTCCAGTCAGGAACGTACTTGGAGATCCTCGAGCGTTCTAATCCAGAGTATTAAAGCCATTTGTCTGGCCACTGTAAATCAAGCCTCATGCCAATACATGCATCCTAAAAAGCACTGAGATGATGGCACTGCAGAAAATGCCAAAAGCCCTCTGACTGAATTATTCAAATCCGCCTCTGCTCGTGTGCAGCCATGCGATTGGCCAGCTGACATCCATCAGGGGAGGAGCCTGGTGGCCACTGGGATGGCAGAAGGCTGTGGGGGGAGGGGGGGGGTTGCCCCCCAGTGATGGGCAGACCCTGGCACCTCTGTGTGCCCAGCAACGCAGCCTCGTAACAGATCTCTGGACCCCAACCACAACAGGACCGACCCGAGGCGGACTGTGATACTGCAGCAGTCGGCAGGCTCTCACCACTACGGGGACAGCAGGCGCAAGGAAATGAGCACGACGAACAGAACAGCGTCCATGTGACACCTTGCCACAGCTACCATCATCCTGGCGACGACAACGACAAAAAAAAAAAAAAATACAACAGACTGTATCCTCCTCTGTCCTTGGAGATTCCTCGCGTTTACATTTTTTAACTCTCAGTCCTCAGTCCTTTCAAATGCATGGAGAAAGCGTCTTAAACAGTCTAGAGCAGATTCCACATGGGGAGGGAGAGAGGAGACGCTAAGCATGGAGCAGGGAAAAAAAAGCGTCAGTCCTCTGACATTATCCTAGTGGTGGCGCATTATGGTGTGGGGCGCTCGGAGCGTACGCGGAAGGCAGGGCCGGCTCGTTCGTGGCGTGTGGGGCCAGGGCTGGTCTCCGCTGTCTGTCACCGCCGTCGCTGAGGGATCGGGCCCGCCGTAGCACCGCGTACCATGCGTGCGAGCGCTTTCTGGCCGTCTGCAGCAGGAACTGAGCCTCCCATTGTTCCGGGGGCTGCGCTGAGAGAGAGAGCGAGAGGGGAGGGGAGGGGAGGGGAGGGGAGGGGAGCGACAGACCCAGCCTACAACAACAGCTGTGGACCAGCCCCCGCCTCTCCCCGCCCCTCCTCCCTCCCTCCCTCCCTCCCTCCTCCTCCGCCTCCCTCTCCTGCGACTGCCACCGCCGCTGCTTGGAATTAACCCCTGAGCTGCTGAAGGCACCATAAAAAACAGGGGTCGCCGTTTTTGAAAGAGGGATCGCTGTCCCGCAAAACAATGCCAGGGGTGAGGTCGCGGGGGGAAGAGGATATCCGACAGACGGGGCGGACTGAATAGAGCTATACAGGGCAATGCGAGGCTTCTGCTGGGCCGGGCCAGGGCTTTGCGCTTAAGAGGATTTCCAGACCGTGTGCTCTGACTCCTCAATGGCAGATTGCACTATAATAAAGTCATAGACAATGGTACCGGACCAACTGGAGCAGCAAACATGCAATTCTTTCTTTTTTCCTCCCCTCAATCCCCTCTTTAAAAAAAAAGGGGAGGGAGTTCATTGAGAGGTTGTGAAGGGGGAGGGGTCACTGTGTTCCATCCCAATTCAAGCTCAAATGACTGATGTAGATTTTAGGCTCCACAGCAGCTGATACCCCATAATGGTGTCTCCAATGTTACACGCGGAACCAGAAGCTCAAATTTGGTGCCATTCGGCCAGCCTAGTGTGTGGTATTTGTTGCAGCGTGAAAAGAGAGTATCTAGACACTTAATGCTTACAGAGGTTGGTGTGGGGGTGGGTGGGGGGAGGGGGGGGGCAGGGTAAGGAACCCCAGGGGAACAGACTGGCATGTGAAAAGCTATGTCTGAAGGTGTTGCGTGTCGTTGAGGACGGTCGGCAACAAACAGCTGTTGCGTTTGCCCACAGCTGTTTACGTTTAAGAGCAAACAGACGGACAAGGCCCTGCCCAAACCCTGCTAACCCCCACCCGCACCCCTCCTCCAGCTCCCCTTCTCCCCCCCCCTCCACCAGCACAGCTGTGGAATTCAGAGGGCCACACTCAGATACCTTACAGCCCACGGGTTTATGCCTAGAGGTTACAACCCCCTTCGTTGTCCGCGGTTACGAGGCCGCATGCTGTGATGCCACCAGGCTCCCCCCCCCCAAAAAGCCCACCCCCCCACCCTCTATCTCGCTCCCTGAAGCCTGAAGCAGAGGAGCCTGTCGTTGTGGGAGGGACAGGTGCTAAGCGCTGCGGCTGCAAGGCTTGTCAAAGATGCATGCCAGGAGTGTTTGAGATGCATCAGTTTGCTTAAGAGGCTGGGGGAGACACCATGCCCCTGTGCTCAGACTGTGGTCTGAGGGGAGGCACTCTCTCTAACCACAAACATATTCTGAATGCTAAAATGTTCGCTGCTCCAGACTAACAAGTGACATAAATAACACTGACTTCACCAACAGAGGGTTCTCTAATAAGCAATTTTCCAAGAACGCAACACACCTTTTAAACATTTCCCAGGGTTAAGAGTTGCCAGTTTATATGAGCTCTTTCGAAACCGTGCATGCAGTAACAAAGCACTTTGGGAGATGACCTCACGTAGTCTCAGTGTGATGACACACTCCCAGGTGCACAAAAGCAGCTCAGTTTTGGCCTATCTTCACATCATCTGCTTTCCCTTTCAAACCCATAACCCAGCGGATTCCATTACATCCTCTATTTACACAGCTACTTACAGTACACCTCTATGGTGGTCTTATGGTAATCTGCATTTAGTCTGAGACTGGATATCAACTTAGTATTTTTTTACCTCTGCATTTTCTGCATTATCACCGCAATCATAAAAGAGCGTCAATGTCTGACCTTTGATGCTACCGTTACCATGCCGAAAGGTGGCTCCTCTCACCCATGCTATCAGGTACGTGCATGCACACACGGACAGACACAAATGCACACATGTGCGCACGTACAAGCACTCACACGTGCGTGCACACACCTCTGAAAATAGGCTTTGGGCCCATGAGAACACACCGGGGATCTGTGTTCTACAGCGCTCCGCTGCGGTGTAAATACGGATGCCCGTGACAGATGACAGGGCCACTGCTGAAACAACAAGCCCGTCCCTGACGCACCCGCCCAGCCCTTCTACAAGCAAAACAAACAGCGCCGTTTCACCTCTGTTTCCTGCCGCTTCGGTGGCCAACCCCCTCCCCCTGTGACTGCTGAGAGCCCACTCATCACAACTGCCGAAAGTCACCGACCAAGGGACTTTCGCCTCAGCAAGCACGTTTTCATACCGTTAAGCCACCTTCTGGGAAGTACAACCCAAACCCAAAATGGGAATCAGTGCTTGGATACACTAATGAAGCCATCATTCCCATATAAAAATATAATAATTCTACCAGCCCGGCTACCTGACTGCGAATGCCACTCCATGTCGAATACATGTTCATATCTTTAGGACGTTCCTCGAATTCGGCTGGCAGTGTTATCGTGTTTGTAACACCTAATGAGGGCCGCAGTCAGCGATCATCATGATAGCATATTTTTCATTTTTGTGCATAAGCAATTTTGTCTTTATCCTGTAATTTTTTCCCCCTTTCAGACCTGCTGTGGCGTGAAGGCATGCTGGAGACACAACCTTAAGGTGCTTGAATGCAGTTTTTGACTCAAACGCAAATGCTGCTACTGAGTAAAATCTTCTCTATCCCAGTAGATGAAAGTGGAGGACAGCATTCTTCTCCATGTCATACTTTCTGCTGTAAACCTTTTTATGAATGATGTGCAAATAAAGCAATAAACATGCATTTTTATTAATGACCAGAGAACACAGACAGGCCAAGGACGGTGGCAGCGTGGCAACATGCTTTTCCTAAAATGGGCCCTTCTACTACGTTGTATCACTCCAAAATAGAAAAGGAGTGCTTGAGCTCACTGTAACAACAAAGCCTAACGTGAATCTGATTCATGAAGAATTTAACCGGCACAGGAAGCGCTGTCAGCAAGTCACCTGCTCTCTGCAGCGTCAGACGGAGAAGGCTGAAGTTTGGGCTTTCCTCTGGGGAGGTTTGGTGGAGCTGTACCCCTGGGGTCACACCCTGCGATTTCTGTTAGCTTTTGAAGTGAATTTTGTCTGCCTGGGTTGTTTAGCGGAGGGGAGGGGATAATGTAAATTGGGATAAGGGATATAAGGGGGGGTCTACCTCCCCTGGGGGCTAATCAGAGAACTGATCTGATAAACACAACGAGACACAGTCAGAGCTCCGCACTGGGGGCCAATTAAGACGGAACAGGGTGGAGCCCACCCTCAAATCAATGTGTCAGAAATTCTACCATTCATTCACCTTAATTCTTTCATACACACGCGAATGCATGTAAAATAAATTTACATATATAAAGAACAAAGATTAATAAAGACAACCAAAAGAATACAGAAGTATTGTTTCAGAAATCCACCTGGCACTGACAGTCTCGCACAAAATCCAGTCATAAAAAAAAAAACATCTGCTACAGAAATAAATAGCCACTGATTACATCTGCACTAACATAGGCAGAAAATGGAGCTCAGACTCTATACTGCATTGATCATAATGCAGACTGCTACAGGTCACTACAGATGGGAAAAGACAATGTAAAACGCATATTGTAACAAACCACAAAAGACAACCAAAGAATAAAAAAAAAATGGTGACAGTCTTGACAGGAATGAGCAATCTCAACTTCTCACCTATTCCATTGCTGTACTTCAATCATGTCAATTAATGATGTAATTTCCACAACTGAAGATTTTATGCTTGTGGTTTGACGATGAGGTAAATGTGTGCCAACAACTGATCGCTTCGTGTTCTGCTCAACAGTAGGAGGAGGCGATCCACCAAATTAATTTTGAGAGGAAAAGTATTTACATGCTCCTTCCTTTGTGAAACTCATAAACAAGCTGAAAGGAATTATGTTTCCAGGTGTGATGTGAGCGAGTTTTTAAACAATAAATAACATTGCGCCTGCTCCCGAAGCCGTCTTTTCATTTAGAGGACGCCCTCAAAACTCCGCAAAACTGTAGGTGTCATTTTGTACATTTGATATCACAGTCTATTGTTGTCTTGGGTGTGGTCAATGATGAACTGCATGCTGTGAAAAACAAACTGTTTTTGCCCATAAGCAGTCAAACAGGTGGATAATGTTGCATTCTCATACATCTCATATCTCATACTCTCTCTTGTTGGTGCACGCATGTTGACTGTTTCTTCTACTTTGTCATAATGCTGACTCACGTTGACAAGTTTTTCTACTGAATCTCGACAGTTTGTGAAATTATTTTTGAGTGTCTAAAGTGACACTTTTTGTTACAAGAAAGGAAAATAAAGAAGAATGGAATATTAAACATTCATGATAACCCAGTAGGGCATGTGAGAAAGTTTATTTCCTTTATTGTGTACAAATTATGGAGTCATGATGAAGCAAAATTGATAGAGTTGAAAATCACTATTTTGCTTTTCACTATCAAACTATAGGAACACATAATTGTTATAATATGGTGATACTTTCTGGTAGCAGTTCTGTGAAAATGTTTACCTTTAAAAATGTTACATTTAAAAAATTTAATATAAATTCGACTGACGTATGTTTCCCGAAAGTAAATTTAAAATGCAAATAACTGTACTGTTTCTAATGCACAAATCTAACACCATTTCTAATAAAAAATGAAACCCCTTATATTTAGTACCAGTATCAAATCACAATACTCACAGATCCCCAGCAGTAATGTATTGTGATATCATACTCTGAGGTACCTGGAAATAACAATCTGTTTTTCTTTGACACGCTCATACAATTCTAACCTAAAGCGAAGAAGAAAACATTCATTTGATATACGAGTAACACGTCTTTGTTGTGAGGGAGTATGTGTAGAATGTGTACTAAATACTACAATTAAAAAGCTTCCGCCCTTTATTGTGTATGCAGTGAGTGCGTGGAGCATCTGCCATGGATGTTGCCCTTATTAACATATCTGGGAGATGTCGGAGAAGAGCGGAGAGGGAGAAACACTGCTTGTGCTCTCCGCTCATAATTAACCTTGAGTCACAGCCTCACAAGGACACAGACACTGGCCACAGGAAAAAGAAAAAAATCAATAAAAATAAATAATCACCCTTTCTATTTAGGAGCCCTTTCTAAATTCAACCCCTCCGCCCTCCCTCTCCTTTCCTCTCCTCCATTTCCCCTCCCCCTCAGTCTAGAGGCCTCAGACAGAGCTGCCAAAGTCTGCGTATCCCCAAGGCTGCGCAGACGCTAAGCCGTTAGCCACATTTTGCTACAGTCCACAACAAACACCACCTTCCACTGAAATGGTTTGCGTCGTTCTGCGACCATCTTTGAAAAGGTGTTTGGTCTTGTTTTCTGGTGATGTGGCAAGGAGGGGGTTACTACTGTGTAACAACTGTTTAAACCAGGAGCAGACAGTTAAATATTTAAGAATCATTGCCATACATACTATATTCAGTCACCCATGGTTTGAATGCTCAGAAGCCATAGGTATAATGCGCCACCATTTCGGTTTATAAAACGGTTTGCAACGTTTTTCTCATCCTGAGCACATCCTTGATGTCTGGCCCTCTCTCTTTCTCCCGTAGCGGAACAACAAGCAGATGAAAAGTGAATATAAATTTCCCTGCACAAAACAAGGTGAGTCAAGCTGCCACTTCCTTATCGAAAGTAATGGGAAGTTTTGTTTTTTCCTCAGCTTTCATTTCCTCACATTTTTTTTTTTTTTGCGGAGGGATGCATATATAAAACAGCACTGTATGTAAGATACAGGGAAAAGGCAGACAGTTTCTTGAAATTAAACATATGTGATATTCACAATGTGGGTGTGAGCTTGTCCCTCCTGGGCTGTGAATTATGGAGGGGGGTTGAGTGTTGAGGGGATGGTACACAGAGAGTGCCTTGTTCTGCACCACTGGAATATAGCAAGTGCAACACAAGTATACGACACACACACGCACAAGCGCACGCACACACACCCCTGTCCTTCACCTCCGCTCTTCAATAACTTTCTACAAGGACCTGCTCAAGGGTACAAAATTGATTCGTTACAAAGAAAAAAAAAACAAAAAAAACACTGACAGCGAAACATGACAGTCACTGTGGTATCCTTCCCCGGAATAAGGGGGTGGGTGGGGGTGGGGTGTCAGGGCAGGGGGCTGGGGGCAGGTCACGCTGTTGTCGGATGTTAATTCATACGAGCGTCTCGTACGAATGAATGACACGTGCGCTTCGGGGATCCCCGGGCACTGCGGGTTGAGTCCTGAATGGAGCTGGCCCCAGCGCGGGCCCTGAAAGGCATGGCTGCGCTGTGCCCAGGGGCGGCCATTAGCGCCCGGACGGCCGGCAGCCGCTCCCCCCTCTCCCCATAATAGCCTCATTGTGACACTCTCAAAGGGCAGAACGTCACTGTGGTAATAGCTGCGATAACAGCATCGGGTTACTTCGCCAGTATTTGTGATAGTGGAGTGCAGCGAAGAAGTGTGTTAAGTGTGCCTTGTAATACCTAACCATTTAATACAATTCATCAATGCTGTACTTTATTTTTGAACAAAAGAGATTGATTATATTCATTTGTAAACAGCAACGGAAGTTTCATACTGCTGTGTGTGGATTCCACTGCCACTAGTGAATGCAGAGACAAAAAATTACAACTACCGAGATGCCATCACTGGTTGGCACAGAAATCCCGGGTTATAATCAAATAGGAAAACCCGAATGTCCCAACCTTGTCTGCTATTGGATGAGAAACCCCCACCCACACCTTGCCACACCCCACCATACGCCTGCTTAACATTCCTGGGATCTGTGTAACAAACTAATGGATTTTACACTTTCGGCCTGTTCTAATGTTTGTTTTCTTTTCCACTGTTTTCAACTGACTTCCTTTTCCTGGGATCGGGACTAATTTTCCAGCACCATCCCCCTCCCAAACATCAACCCCACCCACATCCCCACCCCCAATCCATGGACACAGACATTTCTGTCTGTCCAATTCCCTTTGGAAAACGTGCTCTAACTGGCGCTTTGTGGCTCCGCTGCTGCCAAACGTCCCAGTTACAGGTACATTTACAGGGTGTTTCATTGACAGACTGATTTTCCGATTGATTGAAGTGGCAGAATGACAATTCAAAACACTGGAGTAAATTCAATCAATATCTGTTCCTCATTTTCACTTCCAAATAAACTCTACAGTTAAATTTTGTTTACAATCACAGTTCTGCAATTTTACTCAACACGAAAATTAACAAAAAAAAAATAACACCAGCATTTCAATTCATTTTCAAGTCATTTTTTGCCTCAGTGAGAATTGCCACCGCCGGCAAGCAGCAGGAAGTGTAACAGGATATATGGAGAAGACATCGTTCCTCATTCCTCGCTGGACTTACGATCCCGCCTTGGAATTCTTCCTGGGGGCCGAGGGGCATCTGTCAGTTAAAAAAACTGCATTGTTTGTACACCTGGTGCCAAACTCTCCCCCAGAGACCCTCCACTCCCCCTTCACCCCCTCCCCCCCCCACCACAATGGAATTTCTCCTCCCGAACCTGAAGACATCCTCGCTGAAAGAAAAAGTCTGGCAATGTAGTCTTATTGAAGTGTATTTAAAAAAGCAAATAAACCATAAAGGGATATTGAACAGTCAAACGATGCGCTGCTCCCCGATGAACGGCATTTCATAACTCTTAGATTACCCTCTTTTTTTGATGTGAATCTGATGCTATTTCGAGTACGCTAATTACGCCTTGAGAGGAATGTGCCATTCGCCGTTACCCATTAATTAAAAAAAGAGGCAAAGTCAACCCACCCGGAGAAATAGCAAGGGAAACAAGAAGGAGGAGGAAGACCAAGACGCGGAGAAGCAGAAGAAGAAGAAGGAGAAGAAAACACTGCCTACTTTTGATGAGCGCTTGAATAATTCATCAAGGAGAATCTCAAATGGAAATAATTCATTAACAGATGGTTTCTCGCTGTGACTCGTTCGCTCTGTTCTTTTGCTCGATCATTGCCGCGGTTCTACATGGGGGAACGTTTTCTTACTCGTCTTTGAGGACGGCTCCATAGCCGATCTTAATGGTGTCGGTCAGACTGGTCTCTTGCCCTCACGTTGCCCCGGGAAGGGGGCGGCATAAATCAGTCAACGTTGCCGTTATGGTGCAAACGCCGCTATTGAGTCTAGGACGGCTCAATGACCTGTAAATCTGGGGGGGTTTGACATGCGCTGAAGAATTTAATCCGGCCATTAGCGGCGTGTGACAGTAACTGCTCTGGAGTGACTGTGGGAGGAGGCCCCGTCACTGGCGCTGGAGCCTCAGTCTGAACAACTGCATTCAGCCGAGGTTTATCTGCTTTGTACTGGGCTTAGAGGCCTGATGTGATAACAGACATCAGAAACAGGCTTCGCCGCCGAGTGGAAACCCCTACAAATGACAACCACAGGTCATGCTGTGTGTGGCCCTACCTGGATTTCACTTTTTATAGTTTGATTTTTATTCTAAAGCTGCTGAAAATTTTGATATCACCTTCATAAATTCATAGAATGTCAATGGGCCAGGAAAAACAAATCGCCACAGCTAACCTCTTAGTCCGTAAATGTGTTTGACCACACCCCAGCCAAATGCGGTTAAAGAGTTTTTGGTTAAACCGTTAGCACTGATCATCCAGAATTTGTCGCAGGGTTTTTTTCACTTCATATAACAACACAAGTGCTCTTCAGCTTTATTAGTCTATTCTTATTACACTCAAATATTTCTTTTTCTAAAAACAGCAAGTACATTATGGATCCATGGTAAGTGTCTGTGTTGAACTTCATGAAACGTTCTACAAATCGTGCTGGTTTTGAACTTCATGGGATGCATACAAACGGTGCTGGTTTTTGTGTAAAAAAAATAAATCCTGTCTACAAATTCCATTCTGCTACAAAATCACTGTAGCTCAAGAGAGATTATCAGCAAACATTGTTCCGACTGTCTCAATTTGAACAGATCCCCCAAGACAGACTGATTAGCAAACACTACACTCCAAAACAGAGTTCTAGAGAGTGAGTGACTTGTTTTCAGGAAAGTAAAAAAAAAAAAAATATGAAACAGAGTTTAGGAGAACAGCTAAAAGAGCAAATATTTTCCCAGCATAATAAACTTGTGACAATCACATTTCGATTGTTGATTATATTGTTGACAGAAAACCTCCGGTGAAATACTGTTTTGATCTTAGAAATCTGAGCCTCGATGTCGTCATTCCTCCAGGTGAGGCGAGGAGTGTGTGAGGTTTTCCCTGCCTCGGGCACTCTCTCCACTGCCAGGCTGTGAGATCCTGCTGCACAGTGAAACCTGAGCCCGGCAGCAAGCAGCCACATAATAACCTGATCTCCAATATTTGGACCTCTGTATCATAACACAAACCCTGCCTTGTCATACCACGTTGAGAATAGTAACCCAGCTTTCCAAAACGGACCTAATAAAATTATTGCATTTCTCATTCGCCCTGTCGGTAATACATTTCACGGTTGATTCAAAATATTATGTCTGTCTGCTCACATGTTTATTTGTTGCTTCTTTCAGACCAAACAACTGACACATCCTAATTTTCTAAATTCGTGTAACAGAAAAGGATTAATGTTGTCAGAGAAACTGCAGAGTACCTTCACAATTAGCCACCCAGATTCATTGCAGTTATCTTTCATATGGAGTCATTATGTTGTCCTTAGAGTGAATTGGAATGTGTTTGATATTGGCCACTCATTCAACAGCCTGCATTAGAGCCTGCATAGGCTATTACATTTTTTGGTCTGAGTATCAATCTGTGTTAAAATGCTAACACAAGCTGCGTTAAAATGCTAATACAAACTGCACTGATTTGCATAATTAGTGACTTCTTTTAACTGTCAAATGTATGCAAGCAGAGGCACAAATTATCATTTAATAATGGTCTGCCCTGCAGAGAAATAGAGAACTGTGATGCTACAAGCCGATTTGTTTCCTAAAAGGACAACTGGAGCATATTCCTGATTTAGCGAAAAGAGGCACAGTTTGATATAGTCGGCTTTGTTTCAAACAGAAAGCGTGTCTGTGGTTAGCAGCCGATGGGGGGGGGGGGGGGTGGGGAGGGGGGGGATGCCTGAGCCACGATCCCATCACAGAGCTTCCCTTTCAGCGCTGGTCAGGAACGCACTGCCAGGCCTCCGGGTGGCTCACGTAACGGAGGCACATGGTCGAGGTGTGGCTGCGAGTCCTGTGACTGGGCGTTATCGACCATCGCTGGAGGTCTGCTTTGGCGAGGCACCGGTTAGCTCAGCCTCAACAGTGAAATTTTGGGGATGAGCCATTTAAATTGCAACGGTCTAATTGCATTCCGGAGGTCACTCCTGAGCGGTCAGGTGTTTTGAAGTGCCTCAGTTGAATATGTGATGACTCCTTCATGCTCCCTCCAATTGCATGGGTGATGTGAAATCAGTGGCCTGTCTCCTGACTAGGTGGGAGAAGACTGCCACAGTCTGGCTAAGGCAACAGCAGCAGTAGAAAGCGTATATTTAAAATATTTGGTTATTCTGAGTGTAACTCCATCAACATACACACTGGCACTATCATACATGCATACATGCATTATGATCATCAAAGACAGAAGTCACACTTTGCTTTAAAATTTTTGTAACATACATACATTAATACATACATAATCAAATTCAATTTGGGGATCCTCTTGTGACCCCATTTGCATGGCCCTAAGTGAGGTCAGAGGCCCAGCTTTGGGAATGTCCAGTCTAGGGTGACCCACCTTGATGTGCTCGGTTGTAGCTAGGTTGGCCTCAGGCTCTGGGAAAGCGCCGACTCCGTCTGACAGGGCGGTGGGGTGCAGGTCCTGTCCAGGGGGGCACGGCCCATTCTCATTCCCCTGCTGCCGTGCGGACAGCGACCACAGGAGCTACGACTTCACGGGAATGCTGGGATACGTGGATCTGTGGCAATGTGCTGAGGGAGGATGGCCAGCCTGTTAAAAGAACATAGGGAAATATAGCGTTAATATATTGTTACTCTTATCGTATTGCTGAGCTCTTCTGAAAGGCAAGTGAATTGCAGGTGTGCAAAGCTTCAATGAACGGCTGGAAGACCAGGGTGTCAAACTCCAGCACTGGGGGGGCCACAGCATTTCCAGATTTTATGTTGGCTCCTCTAAATTGGCAGCCATGTTAGCCCTTGAAAACCAGATGTGTGGAGTCTACAGCCCACCATGGATTTTAATGAATCAATTAAGTGCAAAAACGCACCAAAACCAGCAGACACTGCAGCCCTCCAGTACCTAAGTTTGACACCACTAATGTAGGACATGGATATCTGTACACAGTGCCTTGAAAAGGACAACAAAACTCAACATTTAGAATTTTCCTCTTTAAAACAATTTTACCTTATGGAATTCATGTTAAAATATGAAAAATCTTTCCGAATTTTGTGATTGTTTTTCCAGGCACAGCGAGCAGAAAGCCTTTTCGAACATCGGCCAACTAACAAAGGCTGGTAACAGCCTAGCGGCACATAGAACCTGCTTAAATTCATCTCCAGCCTGATGGAACCAACTTGTCTACATCGATCTGAAGCCACTTCCACAACAGCCTCTATGGTACACATTGTTTTACAATGTTTTACAATGGCATGACCTATAACCTTTGACCTCTTAGCTAAGATCAACAGGATAAAGGACACATTGGGTCATTGAGTACCCTACAGTGTATCCTGGAGGCAAACAACGAGAAAACAATGTACCATGAAAACAAGCCACGCTCCTGACCGCTCCTCCCCCATCTATTCAAAAGGGCCTTCCTGAAAACCTATGCATTCACAGCATTTCACATTTAACTCCAGCATTTTTATGTGCAATTTCACAAATAATCCTATAAATTGTGTACCAAACTCATAAGAGTAAGTAAAAGGATAAACCACCTGAAATCTGGGTACTAGGCATTAGGTCCCGACAAATAAGACAAACTTTCAACTCAACAATCACTGATGTTGTAGTGCTTTTAATACACTGACGTGAAAAATGTGTGTTTTATCCCTCCTGTAAACTGCTGCTCAATTTTAATCCAACTAGTCAGCAAAGGTTTTCAAGAACAACTGACTGCTTATGTCCTTAATACCATCCAGGCAGAGCTTTTTTTTAAAGTTTATTTTACCTGGGACACACCGAAAGAAAAACATTAGTGTTTGAGGGTCAATGTTATTGAAGTTTAATGTCCAGATACATTTTCTATGAAGTCCTGATTACAGGTATTGTGCTTAAGATTAGGGATCTTTCCTTGCACAAAAAAAATTAAATATCTGGAAAGATGAAAAATCGTAGCTCCTTGTTCAATTAGCTCCAGAACATGTGACCTTCTTCAATTCCATCAAGTTCACGCTTATTTACACCAAACAGTTAGACAAATTTATTGCATGGTCAACTCAGTTCAGTTTTTTGGACTGAAATGATTGCTGATGTTAGGGCAAAATCAAGAACCCATCAAACCAAGAACTCTCGTGAAAATGTCGAGCTTCACCACAGGGAGAATATAACTGAGAAACATGATTCATACCAACAGACACTGGTTCAGCCCCATTCTCAAAACAGATACTCAGCAAAGTTGTATCTTGAAATGCAAAAATTGCTCTTGACCATTGGCTATGGCCCACATCATACAGAAACTGCAGGCTACAACAACAAGTCCTTGTAGTGGTTATGAGATAGAGTTGTTTCGGTTATTAGCACATAGCCTTGCTGCAAGGACTAACTGTTGTATCTCTAGAAGGCACAGTCATCTTTGTTATGACTAATGCACTTGATTGTGGCCTTTAAGAATGCATGTGTAAAAAGGATTAAATTAAAAGCATAAAATATGAGCCTTCAGGTGGATCATGCAGCACAAGCAGATCTCCATGGTGCATCTGTAGGACAACAGCTGGTGCTCATTGGTGAGACAACGATTGGGTCAGTCTCAACAAAGAAATAGGGGTTAAGATGGTTAAAAAGGGCATGGGGGCAAAGATGTCCATTCTGCATCAATACCAGGTATAATGACTGCTACATGCTATCGGTGCTAAAAACCCATTAAACTCATTAAAACAAAATTCTGAATACGGAAAAAAGTGAGTGAAACCAAGGCAACCAGAAGCACATGTAAAAAAAATTAGTCCAAAGTGTAAGGAAAGTAATATATTGTTCATGTAAACATATTAATCCAAAATAAATGGACTGATGCAGTGCCAGACAATCTGACAAGGGGTTTTGAAAAGGGGTACTGGTGCAGATTACTACCGTAGCATGCCTTACTGAGTAACCTCTGCACCCTCAAGCATCTTGTCTCAGGTCGACAAAGGCCTGTGACCCAGATCCCTAATCTGATGCTTACTTTCCCCCGGTTTCCAATCCTTGGGGGGCTCGTCCGGAGTTTATTCCCCAGCCTTTGTCGCCCCAGTGTACAAACCCCCCTCCCCCTTTACCCCACCCCACCCCCCACCAACACTGTCACCAACACTGTTCCCCCCACCCCCGCCCACCCCCATCTGCCCCCCGGGTTGGGACAGCTGGGTAAGTGGCGGCTTGTTCATAACTGAGGCCTGGGTCATGACAAAACATGAGCCCATCGAGAGCCGTGATGGATACATTTTTTTTAATGATTTGTTTGTTTTATATATATATTTTTTTGCAGGTGGATGTTCCCAGGTGTGCGAACCACAGGTGTTTGATCTGAAATATAAACTCATCATAAAGAGCTTAACAGGTTTGTTATCTTCACTGACTGTATACCATCTTCTGTTGATTTTTCCAGGGTCAAGCAATGAAGATGCAAAGCACCCTATTGTACTTGCTGGGATAATTTTAGCAAGCACTGCAAGTTTATGGGCCTTATGATTCTCAATGCAGCCGAACCAGGAGTAACTGCCTCTTTGTGTGTTGCCTGACCAACATGTTTTTGGACTGTGAGAGGGAAACAGAAGAACCTACCCATACATAGGGAGAACATGGAAACTCCACACAGAAAGAACCACTGTGCCGCAAGTGATGTGACAGGCTTTGACTACTACAGAGGTGAGAATGTTAGTCTCCTTTGGAGAAAAGCACTGACTCCTTCAGATGTGAGAATGACGAACTCCTTTGGGCCATTTGACACTATACCCAAAGTACGCCCTTAGACATGGGGTCCGTTAGAGATGTCGCAGGCCTTGCTTATTCTAGCAGTAAGTGTCGGGGATGTGAGGCAGCCCTGGTGCCATGGTGAGTGCAGTGAACCCTAGTTTAAGAGGTGAGGGCAGAGCTCAGCTGGCAACAGTGCAGTGCTGAAAACAGGGAGGGAACAGAGGGGGGTACAGCAGCAAACATCTGCACGGCATAAGGGAAGGCTGAATGTAAACTGCACATGGGCACCCCTCTCCTCTGGGACAAAATGGGCCGGCCCAGTAGAGCCGATTTTCACAGAGACGGATCTAAAATTATGGGGAAAATATGAAATGCAGTGGATGTTTTACTGTGCGGTATGCATCCTGGACAAACCACACTCTACAGTCTGAAGCAGACAGGCCAGCCCAAGACAGAGCACAGCGGCCGAAATGGACGCAAAGGCCTTCGCAAACAAGACGCCAGACCCAAGAGAAAGTGGTCAGCACTTTCAAAAGTTTCAGAAACTCAAATTTCTCCTTTTTTCAGTTTCAGGACAGGAATGTTGAAACATTTCCTCTTTGCATTTCTGCCAGTGTCACTTAAACAGACGCACACTGATCAACCGTCCAAAAACATTTGGTCGTTCTGTCATCTGTACAAGGAAAAAAATGTAACCCTCAAAAATGAAACAAGTTCACAGAGGTCTTTTTCACGGTGATGAAACATACTGAGTCGTACACATTGAAGAGAAAGGAACTTTCAGTCCATTTTGGAGTATGCTGTATCATATAGGCTAACATATTATGGTACAGATTTATGAGATACATGCCAAATATTATGGCAACATGTTCTGGTTTCATGAAGCCTGCTCAATAAAACAGGCTACAACACATAATGATGGAGACCCAGTTGGACCTGCTCTGATACGAGTGGAACAGAGGAGAGAATTCCCTGTTGACTCCCCCTCGTCCAGAGTTCCCTGCCACCTTGAAGCCTACACAAATATCTCTGGGCTTATACGCTGTTGACCAAAGGACGATGAGAGTAAACACACGGCGCTCTCACATCTGTAAGCAATAATCTTCCGTTAGTCCACCAGCGCTTGCGGCCCAGATTAACCGCCCCTCGTTTTTAAAAGCACAGTGACCCCTTTCACTGAGCGTTTCCGACATTAAAAGCGGCCACGTCCGTAGCTGATGGTCACTAAGCTTCTTACGGGAATGGCCAGGGGTGCGATTAAGAGGGCAGAGCCCTGATAGCTGACAGATTTCATTAAAGGAGAAGGGGGGAATATAAACGGACTCGAAAAGGCACTTTGCCAATTGATTCGTTTTTTTCTGATGACGTCTTTTCTGTGTAACAAATCTGAATCTGTGAACACACATTTCAGCTTTATCGAAACATCAAATGCTCATTATATTTCAAGGTTGAATAGTTGTTATTGTTCTGACATCACTCTTTTGATATTCACCGAGCCCTGTCCGTTTGGAGTGATCTAGCTTTCCGCATTCATTTGAATGCCGTGTTAGATCTTCCAACTCCACCTCGGACTAACTGCTCCGCCCAAGACCAAAGGGGAGGTCTGCCTCCGACCTAATCTGCTTGAGTTGATTAAAGCCATGTTCCGAGGCCTGTTTACTGTAGCGGTAACCGCGTGTTGGTCCACCATGCCCGATGCACAGCATATTATTAGGAGCCAGTTGATCCGAAACACATTCGCTGCTGCTGCAAGACATTCATCAGACTGGATGTTTGAGGTCCATTCAATGGAAGAGGGGGAATTCTGAATTTAAATAGTTGTTAAAAAAAATAGTTTATAGCAGGGACGCCAGGAAATGCGGAGTGGAGATTTATCGGTTTTCTCTGCCCGGCTAGACTCAATGTCACCGTGAGCAGTTTTGATTAGGGTTTGGATTTTATACAGTCCACAGTGTACCCCCTCTTTTAGGGCCAAGGTAGTCAAGGATAAAACCCAGAGAATATTTTTGGCTGGAGCCTGGAGCATCACACTGAACAATATTCTACAGGGTTTTTTTTCAAATGCTTGATTCATTTTTTAATTGACAAAATTTGAAATAATATAAAATGTCAAGATTATTTTTCATATTTGACAATATTTTACAAGGTATGTTTCTGAAAATGTTGGAGTTACATGTCAAATGAATATCATAATTTTAAAATGTGGTAATGAATTCAACCTCAGAGATTCATTTGTAGGCTAGGCCATGATTGGGGCTGCATAAACACATACAGGAGCTGAAGTGTCACAGCAATAAGCAGAAGGATAAGGGAAGACAGCCAGCTCTCCTGCTCTGGTGAGAGGACACAAAAGGGGAAGGGGGGGACGGAGCAGTGTGCTAAAGGCTAATTTCCTCCCTGCTAACATCTGCACCGTATATATGAAGAGACAGTGGGAGGAGGGAGGGGGCATCAGGAAGCTCCAGGCTGCCCCCCCACCCCTGAAATCCCCCCCCTGCCCCCCGCTGAGCCAGCGCCGTCTCCTCGCCGCCCCAGGGGGGGACGGCTGAATATTTCTACATTCTTAAAAAAAAAAAAAAAATCTATCGTAGTGCTCCTCAGACACACATCCATGGCAACTGCAGCCACCAGAGAAATGAGGGGGAGAGGAAGAGGTGGGGGCTGGTGTTGGCTTGCTCACGCACGCACGCACGCACGCACGCACGCCACGCTCATGTTCTGTGTGACAGCGCTGCCATGGCCTGCTGGAATTCCCATTGATCCTCTTTAATGTTCCCGGCCCCTCACTTTTCAAAGCAGCGATCTGGGGCCCAGCGGCTGCAGCCATGACGACCCTCATCCGCGGCTGCTGCGCACTCAATGTGTTCCTCATTCCAACTCTTTACCACGTTATGATTTATTTACACTGTTATTAAATTATTTAATTATCCTCTATGTCAAATGAAAGCTAATTTCGTCCTAAAGCAGCGGTATGGTATTTTATCTTGGCCTTGTGGAGCTAACGTTGGCTATTTTGTTGATCAGCAACCAATACAGAGACCAGGTGAGGTGAGCTCAACAGCTTTTTTCATTGATGAATTAAGTGATGGCTAATAGCTGAAACCTGCATGATTTGTGCATCACAAGAGTGAATACATCCGGAGTAAAGGAAGTTTGAACCAGCCTATCTGTTCTGATCTGTCTGCTGGTGCCCCGGCATTCATGACAGCAAGCTGTTTTCACTCAAGACCTGGAAAGCAGTACTGCATCCTCGCCTTGATGAGGTAAAATTAAATCACGGCACAAGTATGCCGAAAACTAAACGTACATCTATTTCTCTTCATATTCCAAGGTAAATTTTTGAGCTAAAGGCAAAAGGACACTAATTTGCGGTTCCTGAGAGCAACGACTCCATGCGTCATGGGGCTAATCGGCTGACCTCTGGAGCAGTAGCCAAAAATGGAAGTGTGGTGGCCAGGAAGTTTGAGATGACCTCCAGTTTCAGGGGGCAGTCGCAAAGCAGATGTGGGCAAAACTACGATGGAGGGAGGGGGGAGGGGGAGAGGGGGGGCTTCTCTTTGTGTCAGAGAAAACCGTGCCCCCGTTCCTTTCCTCCTGTGACATCATCATGATCCCACATTTCCTGTGCGCGCCAACGCAAAGCATATTTAAGTACATCCTTTAAAGAGGAAAAAAAAAAAGTTTCAGTTAATATGTGAACCAAAAGAGCCTGAATACATTCGACTGGGGGAATGCTTTAAAGTAGGCTCTCTCCCAAACCGCACCGCGTTCCAGGGAAGAAGAAAGGAAAGAAAAATATGCCTCACATATGGTCCCCTCCCCAGCTTCTCACCCAGTAAAGGTTAAGATAAAGATCGATGTCGCTCCGGCTGCAGCCATCACAGCAATCTTCCACATGCGGAATAAGGGAAAGCACCACTCTCATTCGTACAGTGAAAACAATTTAGTTCAGTCTGAAATGAAATGGTTTATTCACAGACTTGCTATTAACATTTTTGGCGACAGTGCCAAAATGGAACAGCATCCAAAGGTTTGCATGTCCTAAAGAAATCTATAACCCTCACTACTGGCCAATTTGTAAGTACGCTGGTGCACAAAGAATGGATAGGGTTGCAATTCTGCTTGTGTTTCTTGGTTCTAAAAAAAAAATCCCAGTGGTATTTTGCCTCTCACATTTTTGTCTCTTTTGACACTGCAGGATGCGGGATGAGTTCGATTAGGCTGCCTTCGAAAGCAGATGAATTCAAACAATTGTTATTAGGAACCCGACTCCCGATGCTAACTCTTGTGTTTTATAAATCCGAGGACAAAGACCACAGAATGCAGGACATAATTAAACCTTAAATCATCAGGTCTATTAGCATAAGCGATACGAGGCTTCAGCACAAAAGGGGGGACACCAGGGACAAGCAGGATGGCAGGAAAGCACACTTAAAGCCGCGGTGTGGGCTCTTTTTCATTCGAGTATCTGCGCTTACGTGCTAGCCTTTACGAGCCATCTGGTCACTGAAAACAGGGGCGGCTTGCCATTACAGATGAAACTGTGACGAATGGCGACGGCAGTCCGTGCTAAGACCCCCATCGCCCAACCAAAATCGTGGGGATTTGCATTTGGGAGACCCCTGCGGAGAGCAAGGGCGCGTTCCCCAGTTTCGGCTTGGGCTCTGCTGGCTTTTTTGGCACGGAGGGGGTCCCTCAGGGAGGGCAGGGAGGGAGAGGGGGTGTACTGGCGCGTGCGTGGAGCGTGACAAAGGCAAGAAGGCAGAAGCGTAGTGCCAAATCAAAACAGGAGAGACAATCACAGCCCAGAACGACAGAATAGCTTATGGTCCCTCTCCATCTCTGTTTGCACACAGGCCAACCCTTGAGGGGCACGTCTTCCTAGCATTCTTTTGATTAGCGGGACAGGGAAAATCTAACAGGATTAACTGACAAATTCCACTTTCCTAGATTACATATCACAGCAATGTGATAAACACAGGTCAAGCACCAGTGTGCTTCAACTGTAAAACCACAGTCAACTACACCTGTCAGGAGTCAGTCAAAAAGCAATACAGTGTAAACTTATGAATTATTCAAAAAAATGGTGTGTGCTTTGTCTTTTGTGGCGCAATAAACAAATGTTTATCCGACCACTTTGTCTTCAATTTTTTACTGACATGAATCCACAGAGGAAACAAACCTGTGCTGGGAAAACACACCAATCAGATACTGATTTAAATTATGACTGATTATGATTTATTTACACAGCACCTCAAAAAATTAATTAGTTCACCTGGTAAAACTGAATAGCTTGCCTCCTAGCTAGCCTTAGGCAAAAACAATTGAACTTAGCCTATATAATGTTACAGCACATAAAATTAGCTTAGCGACTCATTTAAATTGTGTCTTTGTCTCAATCTAGCCATTCTTCTGTTACACCTTCTTCTGCAGTCCAAGATAAAGAGGAAAAAAAGTAGGCTAGCAAATGAGACAGCCGTGATTGTTACGTAAACCAGAATTGTAGACGGGTTGTTTACAATCACATGGTTACCAAGGAGGCAGTGTCATATTACTGAGGAGATTGGAAGTCATTATGACATCAAGGAGTGTGCGGAACTTTCAGTCCAGATGCATCTCCAGGAATAGTATATCTTTACTGATTTGTAAATACAAGTTTGATGTATTGCAATGATACGCTCTGAAATACATAAGGATTCAAACACATATGGGTCATTCTATCAGAAATCAACCAACGTCTCCACCTGAAACTCTCACATGTTCCTGATTTTCTGTGTATGTATATGATGACAACATGCGAAATATTAAGAATTAACATATTTTGTGTAATATCCATTTGAACACATGGGGTGTAGTTCCTTCAATATTACCCTTCGCTATAGTCAAATACATTTATCACCATTTTTGAACCATGATTACACCTTCCCTGAAATTTTCAGCACTGAAACGATGATTCACATATTTTTACATAATGCAAATATATAAACTAAATATGTAACCACATTCTAAACATGTGAAGCCAAAGTCAGTCATGAGTTTTCACAGTTAACACGTAAGTGCTGCCAGTTTTGCTTACCTATATGTATTTACTGTGTATAGAAGGTCAAAGTCTGAAAAGATCTTTTGAGCCTGACACTGGTTAAAATGGTGAAACTGGAAATGGAAATTTCGTTTAGTAGCCAGTATGAAAGACACAATCCATGCTCCGGTCTGTGGAGAATATAGCAGTGCTAAGACAACAGGGAGTGCTGTAGCACCAGTAATTACTAGCGCACGAGGCACTGTAACACTGTGGGGTTTGTGTATATGTGTTTTGTGCAAACCAAACCGCCAAACTCAATGAGTGATTTGGTAGAGGGTAAAACACAATCTCCTTGGCAAAAGTGTTTGTTTTTGGTTTTTCTCCAAGTCAAAAGAAAATATACCTCCAGAAAGACTGCAATTATGCTTCATGATGACGGCGATTATTTTGTCACAGAAAATCTGGACCTACAAAATGCAGCAGCCGCACCAAATTCACACAAAAACACAGGAAATTTTAGAAGGGGAGAGAAAAAAAATTGGAGAGGGAATAAACTTTCCTAAAACACAAGCAAGCTTCTGTGATTATGACTAATTATTGTACCTTTATTCTGTATTACAAAAAAGTCTTTTCCATTCCAGTTCAATTTATATTTTTCATTCACTGTAAATTTGGCTTTGTATCACTGTTTTCAAAATGTATCCTCTCCCATAAACTTAAATGAACAAAAACCACTTGGACACATGACACACACATATAATGTCTAGTAGCAATAATTAGCACTTGCAGTTCTTCACATTTTTTTCCTCTGAACTTCCACTGGAATTATGTCTTTTTCAAATAGGACATTAATATTTCAACACATTCAAGTCATTTAAAGAATTATCTGAATAATTCTGGAACCTCTAAGTGATGGATACATAGTTTACATGACTTCAGCAAATAAAATTCAATTACGTACATCATTCTTTGAATGGACCCACAGCCAGGTAGGGAAATCCAAACAAAAATTAACCATGAAGGAACCAGGAAACTTCCAGAAAAGCCTAATGATAAAGTTGTTTGCATGAGGGGATATTCCACTGAATAGCCTTTGATGACAGAAAAGTAAAACATGACGAGGTGGATAGGTGTATCGTCCTACCTGGGCATCACCATCTTGGGGCTGTCCCTCAAAACTGAGCTGCCTAGAAAGAACAACACTAGTGACTGAACCTAATATTTGGCCGAAGGTCATTTTGAAAGAGTTTGATGGCTGGGACAATGACAAATTGCTGTTGAGCAAACTGTACAGTGATCAGTTAAAAAGAGAAGTAGAAAGTACGGCCACTATTGGTCTGCTGGTTATTACAGCTTACCTACATTTCTGTGTTTCTGTGGGAAACACCGGACCTCCGATCCTGGTCCTGGAGAGACAGCCCACCGTGCACCCTGGCACTATCCTGGTCACAGCCTCCCATCTTCCCATCTGACTTGTGACTTTATTGTGTATTTCTATGCAGCTTTAATCACTTCACTTCTTCCTTGGCTTTTTGCACCGGCAGTCACAGGCACAACCCCATGAGAACAGCATCATTGTCAACCCACATCTGTAAACAATTGTTTCAGATGCGGTATGCCGCACATATGTGCACAATGCACAGCCAAAATTAGCTCGGTTAATTGGTTGTTTGGATGATTAGCTGTTAAACAGCCCACCTCTTGTCTACACAGCGGCCTAACTGGAGCGTCAGCCATGATGTCAAAATTCATCCACTACATGTTGTGCTGGAATCAACCCACAATCCACTGAAAATACCAGCAAACAAACTCTGCAGAAGACTAAACAGCAGGGCTGCACCACAATGTAATCATGTGGTGAATAAAACAACAGAAAAAACTGTGAAAAATGCCCATTACAGTTCCCTAGAGCATGGGGGTGACTTCATTAAATGTGTTGCTTTGTCGGACCAACTGTCCAAAACCCCAAAATATGCTATTTTTTATAAGACCAAAAAAAGCACCAAATTCTCATTTGAGAACATAGAAACATCAAATTTTGGGCATTTTTGCTTCAAAAATGACTTAAATGTTTAATCGATTATCAAAATAGTTGGCGATTTATTTTCTTTCGATCGACTAACTGATTAATCAACTAATTGTTGCAGCTCTACAACACAGAAGCATATTCCAGAATGGTGTGACAGAGATTTGGTGAGTCTCTCACATCAGCATTGGCTACTCTATGAAGGAAAGGTGTTTGTACCTGAAAATGCCTGAGTGAAAGTAAAAAGATTCTATATTTAGATAGTTTGTAGTCAGTTATAGAAAGCAGTGCTATTACTGGTCATGTCTCATGGACATTTGTATGGAACAATAATAGCTAAGTAGCAAACAACTATTATGTTACCATATCTTTTTAAACACATGGTCAAATATACATTCATGTAATTCTTTACTCAATAAATAAAATACAATTTACTAAATTGAATACCTAGCTATCCTTAGACATGAGTTTATGAACTTTGTAGAAAAAAAACATGACAAAATGGACAAGTAATCTATGTAATGTCATGAATATGAGAATCTCAGCACAAGTTAAAAGACTAGCAGCCATAGGTAGAGGGTCTGTTGATGCAAAGAAAGAAAAATTTTAAAAGAAAAAAATGCAAAGAAAAAATTTTATTAAAAAACATAGCAGCCCCCCCCCCCCCCCCCCCCCCGCCCCCCCACATCCTCCAAAAGATGTAAAGGAATTTAGGTATCACTCAGAACTTCAATAATGCTGTTAACAAATATAATATAATGCAATAGTACACATTGGTATTTTTGTCATCACATCAATAACAAACACAACAGACTATGACAGGGTTTATGTGACAGACATTCACAAGGAACTGTAGTACAGGGTTATGTCTGGATATGAATGACTGTCTGCTCCTACACTCAATCCCCATGCAGTATGATACACGTTATCCACTAAATACGGAACAGGGAGAAAGGGAATGAGTGAGCAGCGACACACAGCCAATCTCTTTTCTCTATATCCAGATTAGCCAAACCACAATAATACACATCATAATTTCTCACATTTGCCATCAATGTGATTATCGCCAAGCACTTTTCATTATGGAATTATTACAAGATGTCTGAGGCATATATTTCTAATTTTATTCTGGGCCAAATGCTGCTGAGCAAAATTCAGGCTATGGAAGCAAGACCTCCCATTACTGCACCTGCCACAAAACTGCTGTACGTATTTTCAAATATTTAACATGTGCGGAAGCTTTTACAGGGCAAAAACAAATCAATATTTAAAAAGATATCACGCCTTACACAAAACAAATGTGATATTTGACACTTGGCTGATGCTGCAGGCTGCATTAATCTAAATGATGTTTCACCCACACATTGTTTTGTGTTTGGTTCCTGCAACGTTCTAAAAAAAAAAAAAAAAAAAAAAAAAAAAAAAAACTGGAACAGGCGTTCACTACCCAGGCCACCAATCACAGATCTGTAAAAAAAAGAGCCCACCGCTGGCTCCCCATTGCTTTAAGAAAGCCGTTTACTATGCACATATATTTCACAGCGAGCAATGTTTGAATATCACAGAATCTACTGCTCCGAGCCTGCAGGCAGAGCAGCAGCGCATAATTTGGGGAATAATATCATTTTTATTTGCATATTTTTATTTTTAAAAAAACTGTGGCTGGAAAAATGGGGCGGTTCACAACCAAAATCAGAAAGGAAATTCAAAGAAATTTCACAACGTAACCCTGTGCATCTTTGCATCACTTGTGAGGTACACATGAGCTTCCATTTTGCAAAAAGCCTTTTGTCTGCAAAGAGAGACTGTACGTAAAGAAATTCGGGGTGGGGGTAAAAACAAAAAAAAGCAATGCTGCCATGACACTTTGGAGAGGGGGCTGTGCGTTTCTGCCGTCAATGAGACGCAGACCAGAAAATGCCCAGGACCTCCTCTACCCCGCACAAAGGAACTGCTGAAACCACAGCCTGTTTAAACCACGGCAGTGGCATTTGCCAAATTTCTCATCATTTTCAAGACCTGGTTACATCATTAAAACAGTCTGCATTGTATTAAGTTTATTAACCAAGCCATGCACATGATAGCAAATGTACCAGGCTAATCCATGGTTGCAGAATACACACCTCAAGCAAGCAATATGTCCGTATTAAAAATTTGACTGTCTAGGTAGTAAGCGTAATTACTGGATCTGGCAAATTGCTACATTTTTTCGTAGTGAAATACATAGTGAAATATGATCACTTCAGCGAAATTCAGTTCACACTTGATCTGGTTCCAGTAAAACACCATTAATTTTACATTCCTTTGTTCATGGGGGCCTCAGAATTTGACCCAGAGGAATACTGCAGAAAAAGGATAAAATAATTTCACTGTTGGGCAAACGTATCAAAACATGCTCGCGTGATTCCTTGACATGTGACTACAGCACATCTTGCCGTTTATAAAAGCCCATTGTGAAGATTCTCCCTTAAACAAGGGCTGTAATTTCAGCATGGGATTATGGAAAACATGCATAATTTTAACAATTCCATCTCATAAATCACTAAGCAAGAAGTACAATCCCAAAATGCTTTACTGCTGAAATTTAATAATTCCTTTACATGAAAAAGGAAAAATTAACTCTTCAATGCTCTAGATCAGTTTGAGTGCAAGGGATCATGGGTGTGTAGATGAGGTGGAAGTGCTACTCTATTCTGATTCAGGAAATGCTGCAAGACTTAACTAGCTAACTTTACCCACAATAGAAATCGCTAGTTAGCTAGATAGCTGAGACAAACAAGATGTAGCTTGTAATGTGACCATCTTATACCAACAAAATGGTTGCCTTAAATGACTTTCTTCTGACAAGAGTATCTTGCCATACCACTAAAGGAGTAGCAGGAACTTCTGGAACCATTATTGATGTTTTAACAGACAGAACAGCAAACTCTTACTATCTATTGAAGGTATAAAGAAAGCAATGACAAAGATGAATCTATGCGTTAATGTAATGTAATGCATTCTGCCACAGTTAATAGTATTTACATTATTTTTTTTGTTCTTTAATCCTAACAAACTTCCTGAAAGCCGCCGATTTGTTTAGAATATGATGGAATCCCACTCCATTCACTAAAGTGACATTTCGCAGTCCTTGAAAATGCACTTCTGGTCAAGCTCTCATGTTTATGAGCTTTGCTGCCAGTAAGATTGCGATCACTTTGATGTCAGATCAAACGCTTTGGGATACTCTGTTCTCTGAATGAAAGTTGCTCTGGTGACTGTTCGCCGAGACAACAACAGTTCAAGACATGCCAGCCGCTACACAGAGCCAGTGACATGCACCGCGGGTCTCTGAGAGCATGGGGGGATGCAGTCAGGGGAAAAAAACTGAGGTAAAACAGCAAGATAATTTTTGAATTTGTCTGAACAGGATTCTGTGCTTTGATATAAAGGCAATCTTAATGAAAAAATGTTTTAAAGTCATCCAGACAGTATTTTTCCTTAATATAAATCATTTTTTTGAAGGGTGTGATCATTCATAATCATTTCAACCTTGAAAAAAGTGAGAATCTCTAAAAGCCATATTTGGGCTATCCACAGTCGATCTTACCTATTTCTTCAAAATAATATTTAAAGGATGGGACTAGGACATCCCGATACTACTTTTATCATACAGTAATGAAGTGCTTGATGCTATGCGATGCATTCCGGTACGCATATTGCTCGGGAAATAGAGTTGATACAACTGCAAAAATTGCTGTTTATACCATTTTTGGTTGCTGCAGTAAGCAGGGTGTCTGTCACACTCTACTCCAGGTCCCTATCCTTCAAGATAAATGGGTCAAATTCAAATGGAAGAATGATCGTTTGCCAAGTTGGCCCATCTTACTTCTTCTGATTTGCAGCATCCATGACTGTTTCAAATACCTAAAACCAGGCCCTCAGGGGGCTCACACTAAGCATGCACACTGCGATTGGTTTGAGTCCCAGCATGCCATTGCCGGCTATGGCGAGAAGTCTGAATTGGCGAGTCAATAACTGGCCCAGCCTCGTCGTGGAGGGATAGGGGCAATGTGGGCTGAACTCTGTTGGTCTTGCTACTCGCTAGCGACCGCACCTGGTTATGTGGGGCAACTGCAGATGCAGAAACCAAGAATATGATGGCCTCCTAATTAGGGCTGCACAATACCAGGAATATGACGATATTATCGTCAATTTCATTTTCACAATAGATAATAATTTAACCACGAAAAATATGCATTTAGCTTGATGCGTCTTTAAATGTGCTTTACAGCCTACTTCACAAGATCTAGTCTGTTGGTGAAACTGGGGAGTGGGACAAGCGAAGCTGCAGATGGCAACATTAATTTGTTAATCCCAAAAAGAAAGTTGCATCGGTAAACACATCAGTCGGTTTATTAACTGATGTGTTTGACTTCGTTTCTATTTGTATTTGTTGAAAGTCGGCCGCATGTCATTCAGACTTGAGACTGCAAAATTTATCGGGAATTGTTATCGTTATCACCAAAATGACTACATTTGTCTTTATAACATTTTCAAAGCTTATCACATTATAGTATTATAAAGGCAATGTGTAAAGAGGCTTTCATAAAGGCAACATTATAATTCATAATCTTGGTGTAAAATTAACATATAATTACACACATGACATTCTTGACAACTTTTAAGATAAAAAAATTTGATCAGAGGGGGACTTTGAGGCCTTGAAGAGGTATGAAATGTTAAAAAGAAGCCTAAGGCAATTTGGAAAATGGGAATTACAATCCGTCCTCTCGATACAGCACAGGTTACAAACAACAACATGGCCTATAAATAGCTCCTGTCCTCTGCTTTTGCACAGGATTACATAACGCCAGCGAGGCAGAAGAATCCAATGCAGAGCGTAAAGCGTAAACACTGAACGTACACATTTAGTGCTGAATGCGTCCTGTTTCTGTCTCCGTTTGGATGGCAGCCAAAAGGCAGATGTGTCCCTTTGATCATCCACACGCGAAAGCCACAGGGTCCTCATGGGCTTGCGGCTCGGAGTTCTTCCCAGAAAACAGAGGCTTTGAATTAATCTATCTATATGTTACAAAGCCCCTTCCGCGCATCCTAATCTCCATTTTTGCTGTACATAATCATGCAAATGGGCTGCTGTGATGTCACAAAGCAGTTCCCTAGGTGAGGTAGATGGTAAAAAGACTGACTTATCAGCGCATTAAAAAGTTGCTCTGATGTGTTCAAACCTGTCATCCGTGCCTCTTCACAATGACATCTGTTTTTTAGCAGTACAGTTCATCAACCATGTCATGTTTAACATTTTTAAGATGGATTTTTTTTTTCTTTTTATACAAATCTAGAATCTCCACTTGTGTCTGTAAGATTACTTCATCACCACGATGTCCTCCAGAATAAGTTGCTGCTGTCCACAAGTTCTGCAGTCAGCGTATTGGAGAAGTACACCTGGGATTTCAGAGAAACAATTTGTGACTGGAGCAAACAAACTACCTCAGCCAATCACATGCTCTCAATCTTTTTGCGCCAGTAGAGCACTTTTACATGCATTAAATGCTTTAGTAAATCAGGCCATTAATGCATAGCTGGTGCAGACAGACCAGTCTGACCTCTACTGAGTCATCACTAATATGCAATGAGACAAGGACAACCCTACCGACTGAAGCCCATACAGTAGGCCTTCTAGAAGCCTCCACATTATTCATCTGCGCTCATATAGCAAGGTTGTGAGGTGGGTATTATTAAATGCCAGCCTTAATCTTAATCAAAGTCACTGACATTCCAAACTAAACCTGTTATGGCCTCATTGTTCTTACATTAACAAATGCAAGAAAATACAGCAAGCCAGCTGCTTCCCATCAAGTAAGTCATAATACACATGCTCACAGGCACCTGGTCCACAAAAATGCACATTTTTGATAACATTGATAATAAAAGTTGTATCTATCCAGCTCTCCTGCCAATATTCAAGCATGTACGGGAAAGGCAGCATTTTGTGTCCCATGATCAGTAAAAAGAAAATCACAGAAAAACAAAATCTACCAACTCCCACAGGATTTAATAGAAAGCTGCTTGTCTGTTGACTCTAGTCAACAGCTATCAGCTGGCAGTACACGTGAGTATTTAAGGTGTGTGCCTATGTCAACTGACAGGAACTCTTGCTTTTGTTGTGACTGATGCTATCTATAAAACAAGTAGCTTATATAAAAATATGACAGTTATGTAACCGTTTCAGTCTGGGGATTTAAATTGTTTACATTGCATTCTGTTGTCACTTTCACTTGTCCAGAACTGTCAGTAATCCAAACCACGTCCCAGTCCCAAAAGGTCTGGATTACTGGGGCGGTGCTGTAATGGCAGAATTTAACTTCGGCTTTTACATTGGATTGTCCATTCCTGTCCATGCACTCAAATGCGGAAGATCAGGACCAATGACGCGTAGAACATCAAAAATTAAAGAAATTCATTACACTCATTAATAACAGATTAAAGTCTGCTACAAAATAGCCAATCGCAAGTAAAGCCTCAGGTCACCGCTGTTATAATTACACGTTTTGTCCTCTAAATTATTCATGAGCCGCTCAAAGCGGCCGCGTTGTTTTACCTCAGTCGTTAGATGCCTCTAACGCAAAAAAAGAAAATGCACGCATTCACCCCAGAATTCTTATCAAAGTATTTTAATACCAGAGACAGTGTTCACATGATATGGCTGTGACCATGGTGGAACCCAACCGTTTTTGAAAACAGAAAACCTGGTGTGAAATAAATAGTCTTATTGTTCTCAGAAGAGTGGAGCTACAGATAAGGGCCCTCAGCGGGGGGAGGGCAACGCACAGACCCGAGAGATAATATTGTGATATTTCTATCACAATATTGATATTTCAGGGAACAAATATGTAACTGGATCACTAAATCTTTTACTTCACTGAAATAGGGAAATGAAAGGAAAGCATTTGAAGGTAAGATTACGATGCATTATAAAGCTTCATACTTGCATATGCAAGCATGGGTTTGAAAAATGATAATTATATAATTTTAGGTGGGAAAGATTGTTAAAATCACACCTGAAAGTCAACGAACAGAATATCTCTTACCAATGCATATTATGATGTAGACTTCTTGATATCACGCACACCACTACACTCCTGCATGTGGTATAAACACTACGTGGCCCATTCCATTCCCAGGATCAGAGGAACTGAAGGGAACTGTAAGGCGAAAGGCCATGCAGCTGTATACACCGCAATAATTAAAAAAAAAATCTCCAAAATAGTTTTCTTAACCTTCTGAGCTCCATTGAAAAGGACTGTTGACACACTGGCCTTTATGCATACATGTCATTGTTATTAAAGCGAAGCTCTTCAGTTTAAAAAAACACGAAGGAGATTTGTGCGCGTAGTCAACCTTTGTCCAGTACAAGGCCTGTGCAGATAAGAAATTCACTGCGTCCGTCACGCCCTTCATTCCACATCGCCGTCGTTACTGGTGCGGCTGGAGGCAAATCCTTTAAGTGGGATTTAGGGATTGCGATGTGATTTAAAAAAAAAAAAAGAGAGTCAGTGAGTAGGGAGAAAGAGGAGATGAAAGAATGAAGGGAATAAAAACGTAAGACTAATTCTATCCCACAATGCCAAACAGTACATGACTTCAGTCTTTTGTGTGGGGATAGACTGTTGCTGTTGTGGCCTTTGTGTGCACGGCGATCCCTTTAGATCTTTCTGGACAGGACTTTTCCGCTTCAACAGATCGCTACTGGTGATCTAATGTGATCTACTTACTGTGCCAGTGTAGGTCACACACACAAAGGGCACCTGAATCTCCTCAAACGGTACAAATCCTCTTGGCATCAAGTAAAAACGAGTAAAACCCACTAAATAAGGGAATTTGTCACAAAATGTCATATTTCCCTAGACGACGTCATTTGAGTCTTTCTTTACATGAGAACTCCTTCACCGTTGGACTGTTGATGTAGCAGTAGTTAGGACCAGTGCACAGGCATTGACAAGATGGAGACTGAACTTTGGATGGTGTAGGGATTAATTCCCCACTATAGCCACACTATCCTAAATTACATTACCTGGATAGGAAGCCCAG
Source organism: Albula glossodonta (assembly GCA_019788955.1). NCBI lineage: Eukaryota > Metazoa > Chordata > Actinopteri > Albuliformes > Albulidae > Albula > Albula glossodonta. Next base: position 26,124,772 of record JAFBMS010000004.1, on the reverse strand, counting down.
TGTTTGGTATTTTGATATTGGAACCTATCTATGGAGGCTAAACTACGGAAAGTTAATTGTTTTGTGGAATAAGTGAGAGAACTGGTTCTATAGGTATTGTTTTGGAGGTGTTTTGGTACTTTGTTTTTGTTGCCATGCATTCCAGAGCTACATACAATATTCATAAATGAACTGCAATCAAAATTATGGCAAAATTATGACAATTAACCAATTATGAGGGGCTCATGATGTTTGCACTCTGCTTCACATAGCTGGAACAAATTAAGCATTGTTGATTAGCTAGAATTTATACTTGATGTTGATGCGGTCATTTTGCACTGTCATATTGAACTCTGACAAACAAATTCAAAAAGGATCTCGGTCAAATTGGAAACATTTTCATGTTGATGCAGAAGTGTTCAAAGTTTTAAAGAATTGAAACGTTTGAGTTTTTATAAGCTATGTTTGTCATGATCTCAATATCACGATTGACAATTATTATCACAATAGTGAGCTGAATAATGACAGTTTGCATGTTGGTCATAACTCTGCATCCCTACTGCATGAAGATGGTCGGCGTTGTACCTTGTCTGACAGATCAGAAATGAAATACACCATTAGATCGTGCCATGGAGGTACTTAATCGCTCCCATTTTCAAATATTTTTTTCAATTTTTAAATTTTGTTTTGTGCAGAATGTCCAAAAATACGGGTGACCTAGACAATCCCCTCAGTTTGCCCCGCCTTGCTTTGGTGTAATCCGACCAATAAAAGACAAGCTTCCCACAACTGTGTTCACCTACTGGGTGATGCAAAGGTTTACAGCATGGGCCACACACCCTGTATATCCCAAACGTATAGAGCGGAGTGAATCCCACTTGTTTTAACAGGATCTGGGTGGCCATCTCCTGGCCAGATTCATTCAGTTTATTTTGGTCCAAACAGAGCCAATGTGGTATTAAGGATATTGTGATTATTCTCCATTGAGAGTACTGTAACGCTCTCCGGGGTCAGGCATCTTAACCGCCATCGTGCATGTATATTTGGACAGTTTTACTCTGGCTGTGCTGCTCTTGCAAACGCTCGTTTGACACTACGCAGAAAGATGATGTACATCGTTCTTAAAGCGCATATGTTTAATGTAACGTTCGCTATCCAAATCGGCTTACTCTGAGTCACCGCGCACAGGCTTCGGATGTAACTTAAAAAAACCAAAATATCCAAGCTCGGCTGATGAGCGGGGAACGTTCTGGTGCAATACATGAGAAATACTGACGTGTCTCATAGTCCATATCATCCATGCATGTTAAAGATGGTATTAACATGAACACTGGTTGATGAACACTAAATATGCCTCAATCGGCAACACACCTTTCTACAACTCACAATAAGGACCTCCAAATTCCACAAACACTCGACAGGTAGGGTCGGGTGGCACCCTGCCGGGAGAGGAAGCAGAGATAAGGACATAGGAAGATTTTATGACGAGAACAAGCCATTTGTCCCATCATGGCTCGTCATTTAAAATAAAGCGTATCCGGTACTGCATCAAGTCCGGACTTGAACACACCAGAGGGTCTCTACCTCAACTACATGACCAGGCAACCTGTTCAAAGTCATGAAAATTGTTCCTGTCAACTCATACTTCCTAATATCAGTACTGAACTTAGGCTTAACTAGGTTCAAATTATGCCCCCTTGCTCTACAGACTGAATTCACTCTAAAATATTTGTTGGAGATAACCTTATTGAGCCCTATTATAAATACAAATGAATGTAAAGTAATACAAATATAGGACTGTGCCACGTCAGTAATTTTCATGCATGGGTTTGATGTATGAAGGCTAGAACCACAGGCCATGGTTATTTAACTAAACCACTGTCAGGCAGAAACCAGTGGGAGGACTGTCCTCCCATTCATACCCAAACTGCTCTTGTGACAATTCTTTCATGATGACCATTATTTTTGCATTGCATTTCCATACTGGAGTCAAATAGCACATATTAAGGGCTGCACAATACAGCATACCGGTATATCAAATAGTGTTATTGAGGGCAATAACTACTATCTCTGGTGTTCAGAGCTATATATATATTCAATGTTGATATGACAGCCGATCAGAACATGCCAAGCTGCTTCCATGTGGTAGCTGAAAACACAGCGTTGAATAGATATTTTATGTTTCTCTTCCCCAGAAGCATTTCAAATGTCGCCTGAGGACTGGAGGTGCGCTGCCATATCAAGTATGATTGAGGTAAAAAGACAGACGCCACACGACAGAGATACTTGTTTTTGTGCTCAAAAACGATATTTGATATACCAGTATGCTATGTCGCCCAGCCCTAGATCACATGACTTGGGTTGAGCCTGTAGGTTGTTCCTTGATGATACTGATAGGGTTCCTCACCTAGTAAGGTGGAAATTCCTAAACAAAAACACAAAAACATGGAAATATTGCGAATACTTCACCTGGGAACTATAGGCACGGTGTATTTTCTCAAAACCTGGTTAAGAAAAAAAACCATTCCATACAGAAAACATGCAATGGTCAAGGGGTCAATGACAGCAGCTGTTTCCAACAACCACATCAAATAACATCAAACAATGTAAGGCAGGGCCTGTGGGAGGCACCATGCAGTAATAAAGACTATTTCCGAAAGCAAGCATGAGCTCTGCGAATGGGTGTTCGAGTCCCAGCTATGTCAGGGCCAGCTGTGACTGGAAGTCCACAGCGGCAAGGCTACGACTGGTCTAGCCTCACCAGGGAATCATGAGGGGTGAGTCAGCTAGTGTCATTGGTCTCATCGCTCTCTAGCGGCCACTACTGGTCAGACAGGATACACAGACTAAGTACGCGCTAATCTTGTAATCCTTCGAAAATATGGGCTGTATGCAATTGTTGGAGGATCTGCAGAGAGGAAAGAAGTGAAAGGTAGTTGTCACATGAACTGGAGGAGTCACATGCCTAAGGGTCCCTCCTTTTGAGCAGGTAAGGTTTCCAAGAGGGCGATAAACAAGTTTGACTGAGTTTGGGATAAAATTTTTTGAATATTATTTTAAAAAACCCAAATATTTGTTTGTATATATAGCTTAGGAGACCAACACAGAAATATAACAAGATATAGTCTTGCCCAGGGAGAGAGGACTCTGGTCAGCATCCCTTCCTGGCTTGTCAGACGATAATAACTCCTAAGGATGACCACCTACTGAACCCTGCCACATTAACTCTACAGTTCAACAAGTAACTGAATTGCAATACACTCATAGAAGTTCCCCTGTCAAACCCATAAAGGTTCTTCATTCGCCCCTAAAGGAACCCATTAAAGGTTATTCTTAGATGCTGATATCTCTACAGGGTTCTTGTAGAACACTTGGGGAAATTTCCTGCATATAAACCTTTAGAGAGCCCACAGATGTATGAACCGAGTATATGCTGACTTCCTCACCCTCTGGTGGCATAGGCAGCATGTAATTACCAAGTCTAGCACTCTACTACTAGTCTAAAAATGGGAAATACAACTGATGCCACCTGGTTATGTAGCTAACTGTTTCCCCTTTTTCATCTGCACAAAATGACAAAGCTAGCTTATACGATTTCTGCTATTTGTATCAATCTTTTCGATTCAAGTGGGTAGCTGGGCTAATAACAACTGGACTCAAAATGATGGCTATGGAATCTCTAAGCAGTCAGCCAGGGACTCAGAATGACTTTATCAAACTTCTCATCACATCTGTTCATTTTCCAATTTTAAATGGAAAGTTGTAAAATATATTGTGCAAAAGTGGAAACTCCGTACACTTCAGCAGCTGAGTAGTTATGAATGAATGAGTCAGGAAAACTCACCATCAAAGACCCTCCCATTTTTATATTTGGCCAACCACTGAAGAGGCCTACATGTTCATTTTTACTGTTCACCTTCAATCAAGTCAGAAGGATGATTGCACAAAGACCCTGGCAATAATGACAGTGAACATCCCATAAGCAAACAGGCTAAAACTTTGCTTGCATTCTTCTTCCTCTGGCAAACTGTACTTGCTTGAGGAATATGGAGGCCTGTAGTCTGTCCAGCTTACCAGGTTAAAGACAATGCCCATGGAGAGAGAGATTCAGTAGGCAGGGGTGTTGCGGTCTCATCACTCACCAGAGACCCGTGTTCGTTAGTTGGGTGCCCGCAGTCTGCAGTCTGAATACAAGCTGCACAAAGGAGTCCACCTATGGCTCATGTCTGTGCTAGCTCAACTTACGGACTGCGGTGTGAGAGGAAGCAGTGCTCAACAACACATTTCAGAGGAGGGGGAATACTCACACGTGCTCTCCCAGATTGATTACAGAGATTCCATGCCTTGTGAAAACAACAGCTCATTCCAGATTGGGAGCAATCATGAAAAAAAAAGAAACGCATAAAAAATGTGCCATGTTAACAAAAACACGACCAGGAAATAACTCTGTCTGCTGTTGCAGGGCACTGTGACTTTGTACTAACAAACTGTCAGCTTACTTCAGCTGCATCGCATTAAAGCCAATGCAAGCCAAAGCTGTTCGCTGAGAAACACACTGACATCAAAGGGAAAGAGGGAACCAAAGCCATTTTTATTACGCTGCTCCCTGTCTTTTTAAAAAAGAATCATTGGTGTGGCTTGCATTACCAAAACCATGAGTGACACCCCATTGGCTACCTCCTTGGGAACTTTAAATATGCTTGTTGCCCCATACATTAGCTGGTAGATGTAATTACTACTGTGTAAGATGTGGGACATTTCACAAAGATTTGACACACATCTGCAAATAGCTAAAAAGGGTGTTGGTTTTTACAATTAGTTTAATTACAGTTTAGCTGCTGAGTTGATTATTCTCACAGTATGGATTGCCAGAACTGAAAACTTACAAAGAATGTCAAAGGTACTTCAATAGCCAGTGGGTTGGGGTTGTAGAGGTGGGGTATATCAAGTCATGTTGTAATATTAAGTATAATGTTTTTTTATGTGAATTGAATGAAACCTCACAGTGATAAAGTCATTGCACCACTATACAGATCATGAGGTAGAAAAACAAGCAATGCTGTCATTATGACACTTGGAACAATCCAGATTCTTATTCCAGTTTACTTATATCTGATATTGAACACCACTGCATGAATTTAGATTTTAAGCACTAACCAGACCATCAACAAATAAATTTAGCAAGGCATATTATTTTGAAATCCGAAGAAAAATGCTTCACGGTAGTGTAACAGATATGAATGTCTGAATAGCTACCAGCCTTGCCATGACAAACTGAACGCACTGTTAACATCCACATGCAAATGATTTTCCACATCCCAACCAGTTTCCAGAAAGTAACCCTAACCATACACACCCACTGAGCCATTCAGGTCGCTGAAAATGAACCGCTCTTCACAACACCAGGCAAAAGTCTTCATTGTGTTGGAGTATGAAAGTTAAATACTTGTACCTCACATGTAGCCTACATATTCCATTCATCTGACATGTGAAAGTTGGAGTCTCTGCTCATCTTAAGGCTGAGACACCAAGTGCCAGTGTGTCAATTCCGCCCATAGTCTGGCACTGAATGCTGACCTTGTCGGTGGTGACAAGGGGCCAAGGCAGCCTCGTATAGCGGCGTATAACTAGCAACACACAAACTCCTGTGACTCACAGAGAGCGCTAGTCTGCCGCTGACTACGGGGGTGAAAAGAAGCTGGCACGTTTTGGAGGACAGATCAAGCTCATCTGTGTTCCTCGGGCTGAAACGCAACAGCAATGACACCAGCTAACGAATATGCACATTCAAAATATGTGGAGAATATCAAAACCGCCAGTTAAATTAAATATAATGCACAATTTTGGTGTTTGGTTCATTGTGACAAGACACAGGAAGATTTATACTTTGGTCTTTATTACTTGGAGTTTGCACAGAGTGCAAACAAAGGTCATTAGCTGGAAAAACGAGGAATAGTCATGTGAACACCCTGGTCGATACAGCAGACCTGCAGTCCCGAGTATTCATTTACGCGCTCACAATTAGTTTGTGTCCTTTGGTTAATAGCATAAATAATTGTTTTTGCAAGCACCCACAAACTGCAAGACAGTTTCTTTACATTTTTTTTGTCATAATCGCACTTCGCATTTTTCCTTACTGAGGAGGACAGCCAAGGACGATCATTTTTAAAAGACAATCTAATGATGTAATGGTACAGCAGCTGTTTTCTTGCACAAAAAAAAAAACCAGAGTATTAAAACAAAAACTGCAAACTACTGACAAGAGGACAACTCGAAGTCAAAAGAAAATTGTAACTGGCATATGATACATGTGGAATTTACCGGGCTATGGCACGAAAGTGAGGGTTTTTTTTTTTTTTTAACTCACAAACTGCGATAGCAAATAAACAAAAGAATCACAGCAAGTGCAACTAAGTAAATAGCTGGCAACTTGATAGAGACAGTTGGTGACTTTGTGCACCAGGGGTTATGGAAATCCCTTAAAAATACAGCACAAATGAGTCAGGGACTCACGAAAATTTCCCATGCAATAGCTTGTTACAGCCTTTTTCTTCTTTTTAACAATTATTCCAAGCTGTGGGGGAGTTCTTAGCATGAAGCCTAACACCTAACTAAAAGTGCTTTCCCTGTGATTTAACGTTCGCTAATGATTGATTGCCTGTCAACCTCAGCTTTAATGAGGTAAAAAAAAAATAAAAAAAAAAACTGCAACAGAGGAAGAGAGACGTCAAATGAGAGACTGAAACTGGAAAGCAAAATAAACATATTGATGGAGGAAGAAAGATACTCGTAGATTCCATTTAACACCTACTTTAGATGTCCCTTTTATACGGTTTCACAAGAGAACTTCCCCAGTCAGATTTCTCCAGATGTGTAAAACCTGTTCTCCTGTACGCCATTCCAATTCCCGATTCAGCACAATTCAGGCACAGATTATCTCACAAAAACCTTCAACTCGATCAGGCCTCAAAATGGACATAATGCTAAACAACAACAAAAAATCCGAAACGCTAGTATAGTGGTAGGGAGGGGCTCCGCATTCACCACCTTACACCTCAGATTCAGATCACCAGCTAAGGCACCACCTGGCCGACCGACCGTCCTGATGAACAAGAGGATGAAACCTCAGACAGAAGCCACAATTATCCGCAGAAGTATGTCACACGAAAATGTATTTTCCAACTATTACTGGCTAGCCTACGATTACAGTACCGCTGCATATGCCGTCAACTGTAAATCGAACGGTCTTTCATGACAAGAACGGGGCCAAATGGGTAGCAGCAAACTAACAGTAATGAAAAAGAATAACGTTCACATCGCTGGTCACAGTGCAGGTTCTTAGCAATTTCCCTAAGGTCGGTGGCTTGCTCTTTTTATCAATCAAAATAAGATTGCAGGTATTTTATTTCCACTGGATAGTTTTATCTATGATGCGGTATTACAAGCAAGCAAGCCAGATTTTTGGGCATCATAACGCTATTACCAAGCTAGCTACCAATAGCGACTATTCTGTTAGACTCGTATTTGCTGACCAAAATATTTAAGATATCGTGTTTCATTCAGTCGTTAATGCTAGCAAGCTAATGTTTCATGCCCTAAAACGCTGCGCATCACTCACCCTGAAGAGCGCTCTGGCCAAACCAAATTGCCCGTTAATGCTCCTCTTCTAATCTTATACAACATGAGCTAACGTTATTCAATGCGTCTGCTTTCGACGCTACTTTATTATGGGGCCACGTAACGTTACGATTCCGTGCTCTGACAAAGGACTGCTAAGCTAGCCTGGTGCGCTACCTTTGTCGCATCCGTAACGAAATCAGCCCATGCCTTTTCAAGCACAGCCATAGGTAGCAAGCTAACTAGCAATGAAGCTAACCCAGACGGTTGGGTCGTGTCATTGCCACCACCAGCCCATATTCAATAAACCAAACAGCCGCATTAAATGCCAGTGGAAACAAACACTAACCTCATTTGTTGGAGTCCGTCAAAAAAAAATTGTGCAAGGAAAAATACGTGCAATCTCTACAGCAAACGTGGCACATACAAAAGACGTAAAGGCAGTATTTTTGTTCAAAAAAGCTGCATTTCCTTTGCGTCGGACATCCAGGGAAAACCGTCTCTGAGGTCTTTCCGCGTTTGGAAGCACTCGTCAGGAAAAGTGATGTCATTGCTTGAAACTGCACTCGCCGCCCAGTCCTCCGTGGAGTAGCCAATCTCTGTGTGGTCCACACATCTCATTTTAAAAAACTACAGTACTTGGCTTTTCGCCTTTTCATCTAATGTCCACGTTTCCCCTTGAAGCTGAACACTTCAGAGGTGAGGTCAGTCGCCTGTGTAATTCAGGCCAGTAAATTACAAGATGCAAGGTTCGGTTTGTTTGTTCGTCTTTCCCCCCTTGCCTGTCGAACACAAAATAGTAACATTGCTGTACTTGAACAGACATGTCTTTTGTCACACTGATCCAAATCTAGCATTTGGCCAAGCAGTGTGTAATCGCTGCTTTAAGTTTAGACGCCACATGTTTTCCTTGAAAGATTAATCGGACGGAATGAATGTCTACTTTTAACCTGCAGTGGTGAGCAGGCCTGTATTATTTACATGTGAAATAAATAGCAGTTAATCTATATTTGTGCCATGTTTATTGCCTTGTTTTAGATGTGTATGTGTCATAGTGCATGGTGTCACAATTCTGTTGGCAGTTGTGGGTGGGGCAATGCCATGCTCTTCTTGTCCGGAGTGCAGGGCTTCAGACAAGGGGCAACCTTGACAAAGCAAGGTCATCTTTAAAGACCAACGACCAGCAGCTTGGCGTAGGCGGCAGGCATCACAAATTGCGTCCGGGGAAAATTCATTGTGGCCAAAAGCAGGGACGAAATCTCAACGTGCATGTCAAAAAAAACTCCAGCTGCATTTTATGTTCACATCTTTAAAAAAAAAACAAAAACCTTGTCATGAACTGATCAGAAGGGAATTCCTTTAAACTACAAACCAAACCCAAATCCTGTTCCCACAATCTGAGAGAATCAAGTAAAACCAGAAACAGTTCAATGCTCTCTCAAGATAAATCGTATGACCATGTGTGCAACTCTGGCAGTTTGTAGTGAATAGACAAGAGAAGGAAAACTACAATTGCATTGCAGTGTGTAAAGTGTATTGCAAGTGTGTAACTCGCAAATAAAAAAATTAAGTATATTAAACTTGAACAAATGCCTTTTTATTCCAGCTAAACGAAAACTTCTGTGCAGGCAGTACAGTAATTACTGGTTCAGTCCCCTTAACCCCTAGGCTTCCAATATAAATGAATAGTGCACAAAACCGCGGTACAAGAGAAAAGCAACGCTACATCTTTCAGAAATCCAGTCCGCTATTCACTGAGGCATATAGCAATAACATGTCTTGGGATCCACACTGCAACATCTATTATGTGCCACCCAGTGATAATGGTAATGAAATGGCATGCCTTTGGCCTTTGAGTAGCAGCATGTAAACAGTTTTCTATTATTCCAAAAAAAAAAAAATGTGTTACTCAGTTTGTTCAAAATTGGTTTGTGGAAAAGAAATCTCATTGAAAACACTATATGAGAAAAGTAATTTTAATTATACTGTTAGAGCAGACTACTGATATGGCAAATGTAGTCTGATAGGAGAAAACTGGATGATAAATTGGCTTATAGAGGTAGATTTTTTTTCATGTTTAATGTAACCAAGTGAAACATTTGTCACGATGCAGTGACCAATGGCTTTGGTGGATGTACTGGGGTCATCACCCCAACCCAATCACCCGCCAAAAAAAGAAGACACAAGAAATATAATGTAAAACCCAATTAATTTCACAATTTTACACAAAGCATGTAACATAAATTGTGGCAAATGTGTAGTTAAAAGCATTGTTACTGTAACCTATGGATAGCAACTGTTCGATGAATGTGCTCTCAAGTTCAAGCACGAGTCCAGTGACTGCCCAGAAATGCTTGGGGGAGACAGCTGCCCTCCACAGTGTTTTGAAGTATTTTGAAAGGTAAGCATCAAAAGCAATGTCATTGCTTATAACCTCGACAGCCAATGTCATTGTTGCTTTTCTAATTTCACAGAGCAGGATTGGTGCTCTGGTTTTGAACATTAATTTGACTGATGCCTGAATGTCTTCTGAGAGAATGGGACAGAGTCAAACTGTGAACCCCCCCCCCCCCCCCCCCCCCCCCCCACTCCCCACACTTAAAATCCTGTGTCTGCCCCTTAGTGGATGATAAAAGTATGACATGGAATCTAAGTGGGAGATTTTCAAATTCACAGGTTTCTCAGTCAAATTTTTCACAGTCACAATGTCAGTATTTACAGCAAGAGAAAATACCCAGCTATTCTAGGGCAAAGCATGTTCAACTGTAATGTTATTGATCTTTTGCAGGTATAATACAATACAAGGGTTGTATAATAAGGAACAGTTTTTTGACAATAATACTGAAACATCACAAAGGGTGAGTGTGATTAATGTAGAACGTGGGTTAAAAATCACTGTTCCATGTGGAACCTCGGTTGTCTGAAAGAGGAACCGAGGTGTAAAATGAGTGTAAGGCTGACACTGGCATTTTTGCAGGCAGAAGGAAGCAAGGAGAAGGGGGAAGTCCCTCCTTCCGATTTTTCATGCTCTGTGCATGCACCGTTTCAGCAATCTTACACAGCCTCAGCAGACATCAAGCCTGCATTCGTTCTGACATTTCAATTCCTCCTTTTGGAGAACCGTGGTTCCATATAGAGCCATGACTTTCTCTTTGAGTCAGAACCTCGATATAATATGAGTGCGGATCTTCAATACTGTCATACATGGGAAGTATTCACGGCTGAGAGATGAGTGAGACTGCCTGAAGGGATCCAGCTGCAAAGGAGGGGAGTGATGCACCCGGAACAGTGGAGCCGGCTGTGCCAAGCACACCATGAGCGCCAGGCCCGAACCAGCTACATCCAGACTGTAAAACCTGGTTAAAGTGTGTGGGGGTAGCTACATCATCACTGCACACTCCCCTGCCCCGGATCAAGACCTCTGTCGAGTGCCCATCATGTAGTGATGCCTCTGGTGGAGTGAGAACGAATACCATGTGGCATGCTGCCAGGATGCATATATGCTGCAGAGATAACCTCTATGGGCCAATGGTACAGGGCTGTATTTGGACAGGGGGCACCCTGGTGCAATGCCCAAAAAGCAATCAGCTGTGTTTCTTGCATCCTAAAGCCATATTTCCATTGGTCTATCACAGTGAACAAGCCACAGAGTTTAATGAGACAGTGCCTACTGACCGTATCAGAAGGGAATGCACTAAGCTCAATGATTGGGTTACAGAATCAGGTCTGTGCCGCCTTAGGATCTGATACCGAACTGGGACTGGGCAAGATACAGCCATCCCCTGAAGCAAAGGAAGCAAGGACAGACAGTGTGTGCAGGTCACTAACATGCTTAGCTAAAGCTAGGGCAAGTCTAGAATGATAGCACCATAGATAGAACATAGATGCCAGTGGCTCAAATGGTGAGGACACCGCACATCCAGGACCACCACCAGGTCCCATGAAGGGAGCAAGGGTACATAACTTCCTTGCAACCTCAGGAAGTGGGACATGAGAGGATGGGTGTCCAGTGTGTTCCCTCCAAACCCCAGGTGGCGTGCTGAGATCATGGCAATGTACACCTTGAGGGTACAAGGAGAGCGGGCATAGTCAACTGTCCCTTATAAGAAGGAGAGAGCTGCAATGAGACCAGATATCTGAGGGGGTCATCCCTGCTGTGATGACACCAGTCCTCAGATGCCACACATTTGTAAGTGTACAGGTGGTGTGCTGGTGCTGCACCCGTACTCTGGATGGTCGCCTACACGGCAGACGTTCGCCCCGAGGGTAAGAACTGCTCCGTTTCAGCGGCCAAACCCTGAGATGCCAGATTGACGGTTCCGCATGACAAATCGACCCCTCTATCTGTGCCAATGGGAGCCCCAGGGTTCTCTCCACCCAAGAGGAAGACTACGCCTGCGAACCATGGCTTAGACGGCCATTTGGGTGCCACCAGGAGAACCAACAGACCCACAGCTTGGACCGTGTCCAAGGGTGGGTATAACAGAGGCAGTAGTAGGAAAGCATATAGCTGATATATTGGGCATTGGTGTGTGAGACACACCAGGGGAGCATCCTTATCTATGGCTGAAAAGCGGAGGAGACAGTGTATGTTTTTGTCTGAGAGAATCCACCAGTAGCCAAAGCAGAGACATGGTCAGAACAAATAAGTCATGAAACATCTTACTCCAGCTGTAGGTTTCCTTCAGATCCAGGAAAAAATAAGACCATCATGAACTGATCAGACCAGAACCACAACCAACCCCAAATGGAGCAAAAGTAAAACAGTTGAACACTCCTTCAAGTAAATTTTTATGACTATGATGGCAGATCTAGTTGTGAGTTCACGGGACGAGGAATATGATTACATGTAAAGTTTGTGAAGTTTAAAACTATTAAATCATTTTTCTCCAGCTAAAATAAAATTGTCTATATATGAGAACTGACAAACTGTGAGTCCAGACAGTCCAATCATTGCTAAAGTCACTGTTGTTAGTGATCTAATAACCAGTCTTTGTTTATCAGTTTTTCAAGGTCTTGAGATTTTATGTCTTATCCATTCCTTGATTTACATTGTTAAATCATTCTGTTCCTGGGACAGTGTGGTGTCAAAAGGCAAGCTTTGCATCTACTGTTTAACATGCCATGGTGAAAAGGAAATGCTTCTGCTCTGTGGAATTTTGGAGCAGATAGACAAATTGCTTTCCAGAGCAGCTCTTAATAGCTTTGGGATAAATATCAGTGTCTTTGGGGAAAGCAGATTGCGAGAGATTTTTTTCTCTCATAGGTGAGTGAATAGCTCAGAATCAAACTCGGCAGCAGTTAAGATAGTTTTCCACATTAGAATCGCTAGAATTGATCATCACGAGTATAAAAACATATTACACTGTTATGACTGACAGTAACACCATTTTATAACCAATTTACTTTATGCATTGATTATTTTACAAGTGCATTGTAAGCGTGTGTTTAGAGAAAATTTGAGGTATGTTGTTTATTGCATACATCCCATTTGCGGTTTGGCTACTAAAGGACTTAAAACTGTGATCTTTCGGCAATTCTGACATTTACTCTGAATTTCTATTTAAATGAGAGATTTGCTGAATGTGTTTTTAATATATATAATAGGGACCTGAGAAACATATTTCTCGCTGCTGAGTCTTTCATATTGCATCTAACGGTACTCTGTAAGAGGAAATGGATGAGATGGAAATTACAGGATAAGAGTCTTTATTGTGGTTTGGACACTAATGGCATCAACCATTACAATAACAGGATATTCATGTTCCCATCCTGTTAGGTCTCACTCTTTGTATCGACACAGCCTATAGACGTCGTCTCAGTTACACATCTAACTCCGTCATCAGAGGAAAAATAAGAAATACGGAACTGTGGAGTGATTTGCTAGCATCTCACGCTTAGTCCTGGCAATGTTTGTGAAATATTTCAATATCTGTCCTTTCGCCACTCGTACATGCCTGTTGGCTTTGTTCTTGTAGAAAAGCACCCTCTTGTGACGTGTTAGTGAAAGTACACAACTACTACTAGTCCTCTACTTCAACATATCTAAGGTAAACTTTTTGAGGATGTTCAGTATTGCTATCAAGATGTCTCCACAAAGAAAGAGCATGCTCGTAGACCCTCATTTCCGTAAGCAGGAAGCAGATACTATAGGCCTACTCGCTTCCCTTAAAAGTGGCCACCACTTGCCCTTGTCTACAGGCTTAAAATAACCAGCCAAAGGAAATGAGGGCATTGTAATACAACTTAGCACCGATTGTTCTAGAGGAAAGCAACATTTTTTTACAAAAATACAACAGAGGCCAGGCTCTCGTTTGTATGAAGTAGCCGCACTGAGATAAAGAATCTTCCCAGAAGATACTAGTGGTTTACTGGGTTACTAATGCAAAAGTAGCCTTGTTATATCCCATCTTCCAATTTGAGAAAATCCAATTTATGTATAAATAACAAAATCCAGGTAGCATCAGGGCATACTACTTGAAATAGAATGCGCATACATTAAGATATCAGTGACTGGTACTTGTTGCCAAATGCCTTCATGTGTAGGATGCATCGATTCGATGGACTGTAGTAATAACAAGTTTCTTAAGCAACATAGCCGGCAGGATTTTACTGCTCACTTTGTAGTTCTTATGCGTCAGATTCTAAGACTGCCAACTCAAATTCCTGTAGAGTAAGACGCGAAAATGACTCAGATGACACTTTATACAACTTGCTCCTCACATAATGCGTAATGTTAAATTTCACGTGTGATAGCCACAGGTCAACAGCTGCCCAGGTTCCATCTGCTGGAGTCTAAAATTAATCTTTTAATGACAATCTGTGACATTGATATTGAGCCTGGCTGGACAACAGGTTGCTTTTAATTTCTGATGTTTCATTCCTTAATTAAAGGACTGAAAAGTTAATGCTTGAAGCTGACAGGTAACAGTACCGGGAATTTGTAAGCCTTCATGGCTTTCTTCTGCTTCATGCTGGGATTCCATGAAACAGTAAACGGGAACAAACAACAGTCCACCAAAGGCTGCACAAATAACACAATGGTTGCCATATATTTGATCACTGGCCTGTTTAATCTGTCTGGTTTTTACAAACATGAAACTCTCAGGTTCAGGGGAAGTGTTCATTCTCAGTTCCCATTTGAGATCTACAGACTGCAATGTATGTCATCGGTTGTCAGTTTGGGTCTTTAAACCAGGGTAAACCAGTATTTTTACCTTTGTGCTCTGAGGACACGACACTTAGGGCATAGAAACCCAATTCAGCATGCCTCCACGCAGCATGTCGCCTTAGCCTTGAACACACCAATTACCATGTCCCTACACATCCATTTCCGATGCTCATCTTAGCCAAAGAAGAAAGCCAAAGGACAACATAAGATTCATACTCCACATCATGAGTGTCAGTTTGTTTTGAAAAGTGCTGGGGACAACGGCGAGTTCAACTAACTAAAAGCTTTCAAAAAGTGGTGGGAATGAAACGGGCCACGACAGAAAGTGCAAATGACACCTATGCTCCAAATGTTTCAAAAAACACTCATCAAAATGTAGAGAGGGACGACAATGATTGTGTTCGATAGACTCAATACATTTTCAGCACCATTTTCACCTTAGTTTTGAATGTCCAGTTGCTACTGTTGACTCATAACATTGTGACAATGTCCAATTCCAGATTGTGGGCGTTGCACATTGGGTGCTTGATTGACCAGAGTAGTGTAGTGAGGAGGTGGGGAACATCCTTGCAGTTAAAACCTTCATTCTCTTGACAAAACTATATCCAGATGCATCGCCCAGCAAATGGATGCTCCTAGGCTGCAGTCAGCTGTGGAACAGCTAGATTTAATCCAGACTATAATGTACATCTTTGCACTTTGCATAAGTGCTCCAGCCAAATATGCCATGCAAGAGCCAATGATAATAATGGTCATGAGATTAAATGCTTCTGTGCTTTATGCCTTCCTCTGCAATCCCAATTACAATGGGTCCAATACAAAAAGACAATAGCCACACAGAACGTGTGTGTGTGTGTGTGTGTGTGTGTGTGTGTGTGTGTGTTTTTTTTTGCATGAGTATGCATTCTCATTGATATAGCCAAAGAAAATACAGGGGATTCATCTCAATTCAATGCAAATTGAAACATAGAAGTATAACAGATTATTTTGTGCCCCATTGTAAATGTATGTGGAGAAGAAGAAATGAGCCTTAATGCATATCTGTATCAACAGAGCGTAACGTAACATTTGTCTCCCCTTAAGAAACTGAATGTGCGCTGTGCACTAAAAATCAAGAAAATTTAGAGAGGATGGGGTGGGACGATCAGTTAAAAACTGACGGATTACCCAGATACACACTTAATATCATGCTCCAGTTCTCCCCAAATCTAAAACCTTTCAAAAAATTATGGGCAATATGGTCATGTGGTCATGGCTTCACCTGCATTAAATTTTTCCTTGTTTATTTGAATTAATCAAAATTTTTGGCACATTTAAAGTTCAGCTGAGATTCGAACACCAACTCCTGAATGAGTACCTACTTCAACTGCAACTATTTTTGGAGTTGGTGGCCCGACCACTAGAGCCATGTTAGAGTACCATGACAGACAGTGCATTTGTGATGACATGATTTAGCAACTGGAAAGTGGCACTAGAGCGTGATCGTGGGTTGGAAAAGCACACATCTAGCCAATCTTGATAAAATATTGATATAATATAACCAGGCTCCCTTTAATGCAATGCCTGGTAAAATGTCCACAGAGTTTAGTTTGAAACTCACTCCGAATAAAGTGGGCACTGGGCACAGCACTGCTGTTGTTGGGAGCAAAAAAAAAAACCTGTTCTCCTGTTCTTTTATATATATTGTTTTATATTTAAGGCCCACCCATTCATCCCAAGTTGTAGCCTGCCTACTTCTCAGCGAAACCCTGAGCTAGGAACACAACTTGTATGTTATGGTTTTGGTGATATATTAGCGAGTTCCAACACCTACTCAAAACAGTGCTGAGTTGAGGTAAATGTATAAAACAGGACGACTTACATT
Organism: Albula glossodonta; assembly: GCA_019788955.1. Classification (NCBI taxonomy): domain Eukaryota; kingdom Metazoa; phylum Chordata; class Actinopteri; order Albuliformes; family Albulidae; genus Albula; species Albula glossodonta. The sequence continues at coordinate 26,108,141 of JAFBMS010000004.1, read as the reverse complement.
TACTATTCTCTTTGCTTTAGATAGACCTCCAAGACAGTAGATGGCATAAATAGGTGTCTCCGTTGAATATCTGCTCAGAAACTAATTGAAGTATAAGAGAAAACTCCCATTGGTTGTAGCGGCTGTCTATCAGCCACCGCCCAGGACGTTGGAATTACGAGACGGGCGACGCAGCACAGCCCCGAGGACGAAGCGACAAGGGGGAAGAAAGCGGCCAAGCGACAGGTACGAGCTTCGAAACGTTAGTTTAGCCTGCAGATGAGGGCCTGCGACGGGTTGTCGAGCGGCATTCCGGTGATAGAAACGCTGTCCATGGGCTTTTCTGTCGATATCGTTGACGAACTGAAGTGCGGGAAGGGGGGTGGGGTACTTCTGACTGTTTAGATGAACTGGTGAAGTGGGGGAGGGGAAATAATCATATTTAGCCGCTGCCAACTCAATCTTAATCAATTAATCGACCCGCTGCCTATCCTTTGTTCGATAAGTTGTGTCGTCAGTTACTGACGCACAAATATACGAGGTTTATAACGGGTATCAGGATGTTGTTAGTTAGCTGGCTAACTAGTTACTGAACATTCGCTAAAGCTAGGCGAAGCGAGAAAACAAGGGTATAACGTCACGTACCAAAGTAGTTAGATACAGTCTGTGAATGCCAGAGCACTCATCACGCAGATATTAGGTACTTTTGATATCAGTTGTTGCCAGAAAGGCCCGACTGAACAGGTTGATAAATTCATGTGTTCATGCCAACGTCGAGTAGAATTATTTCCTCAAACCATAGCTAGCATCTTGTCGAGACACATGACGTTTTACTGCAGTATTAAGAGGGTGTCACAGGAAGCTAGCTAGCTAACTGTTGCTTTAATGTGAGAAATAAATAAGTAGCAATAGCTATATCTTGCTTATTGGATTGTTAAAGTATTTCTGGTTTTGCGTGAGATACGCTGTCATCGGCCATAGTTGAATAACTTAACTGAGATACTCAGAACGGTAGTTGTTTATTGACTCAGTCTTCCTGATTTAGCGAGTCCTGAACTCCATTTGAAGTCTATATAGCGAACGTTATCCATCATTATGTAAAGAGTTTTGCATATTTGTTAGTAACGTTGCAGTGGCAATGTCAACACATTAGCTGTATAACTGAAGCTTTTGCAAGAAGATTTTCTGTTTTCTTACTTGATGTGACAGGTGTAAGGGATATTGCAGCAATTCCTAATTTTACATGAGTGTAGAATTAAAAACGTTTGGCTTGCTATGTGTACAGTTCTGGGGCCCGAAATAGCTTGTGAATATGACATCAAGTCGTTTCATTAATATGAAAGAAAACTAGGTTGATTGGAGCTGTCAGTCCAGAAATATCTAGAAATCTCTTTGTAAATGTGCTGTGCTGTCAGAGCAGGGCTGTTTGTTTTTATATTCATTTCACAGACAACTTTTAATTTTTCTCCATTTTGGTTTGCCAAACCTTAATCAGTGCAATTTGTCTTGTAGGTTTTTTCTTCCCCTGCCTGCCGGAACCTTTGTCCTTTAAATAGGACCACATTCAGCACTCCTTCCCCCCTCCCCTTCCTCCCAACCCTAACCGTCACTCGAATTCCCCCCCTTCCCTCCCTGCGTCCCCTCCCTCCCCAGCTCCCCTCTGTCACACTGTAACCTTGGGGTAGCCCAAATGGCAGCCCGTCCCTCCAGACCCAACGGACAGCAGCAGGCGGGCAAGGTGTGCCAGTTCAAGTTGGTGCTGCTGGGGGAATCGGCAGTGGGCAAGTCCAGCCTGGTGCTGCGTTTCGTCAAGGGCCAGTTCCAGGAGTACCAGGAAAGCACCATCGGAGGTACGTCAGCACTGCTCAGCGCTCGGGCAAAGCAGTTTTCAGCCATAAATCTGCGAAAACCATTCAAGCAACTCTGACTTTCATCCTTTTGAGGAGAATGTGAATGCGGCTCTGGCAGACCGCAAAACAGCATGCACTCATCAAATTTGTGTTTTTGTACATTTTCAAGACATTTTTTTGTAATTCTTGCATAACTACTGCAGTTGGAAAGAATGTGGTTCTGGCTCAGTGCAAAATAATGCAAAGAATGACCCAAAAAAGTCACTTAAATATCAGATTTAGACCTCATTCATTTTTATAGTTTAGGATGGACTGCATTTTAATTTGAAAAACACCAGTGGGACCCTTGAGACTCGGATTAATTGTTTTCACCATCACACCTTTGCATCTCATAGAACTGACCGTTATGAAAACACCAGTCATCTGAATGCAAACCCAGAGGTAGCATTCTGATTACGCCACATCAGTTTCAAATTCGGATGCACAAAGGGTAGCTTTAAATCATAATGCAATCAGTAATTTCCACTGAAAAATGGAAAATGTCAGTGCCAACAAATTTTGCATTTTTCAGTGGAGTTCATTACGCAATCAGTGGTTTCCATCGAAAAACATGAAACAATACAGATATTAGAAAAAAGAATGTCAAAATACTATTGCTTAAGAATGCAGCTTGGGGATATTAACAGACTAATTAGGTGACCAGATGTTGTCTTGCCAGTACTACAGTTCCATTTCAGGGCCTCTCATACTCTCATTTACAAGAGATTTTAATCCAGACAAAATGAACCAACCCCCAAGACAAATAAAATAGATATATACAATAACCTCCATTATATTCTGCACAAAGGTTTTGGGTATTTTTATACAATTTAGTTTAAAACACACAAATTACAGCACTTTTTATACATACCACCCCCAATTCAGGGGACCATAGTGTTTTGGAAATATTCAAGTGAATAAGTGAATTACAGTACTTATGTTAAGTACTTTACTGCATATCCTTTGCATACAATGACTCCATGAAGTCTGCGACACACAGATGTCACCAAGTGCTGAATGTTTTCTCTGGTGATGCTCTACTAGGCCTGTCCTGCAGCCATCTTCAGCTCCTGCTGGTTTGAGGGGCTAATTATTACAAGTCTTCACTTCAGCACATAAAATGCATGTTCATTTTGATCCAGATTGTGTAACTGATTTCGCCAGTCAAGACTTTTTTTTTTCCTGTTTTTGGCTTTGTTGTTGCAGTATATTCATTGTCTTTCTTTAGGATTAAATGCCATCCAATGAGTTTGGAGGCATCTGCTTGAACTTGAATTTGACAAGATGTTTCTGTACACTTCAGAATTTGCTCTGCTACTGCTATGAGCAGTTACATCATCAATGAAGACAATTGAGCCAGCACCTGTGGCAGCCTTACATGCCCAAACCATAACACCACCACCACGTTTCCAAGATGAGGTGGTTTGCTTTGAATCTTGGTTGCAGTTCCTTTTGGTCTCCTTTTCATCACTCTGAGCTCTTGGTCTCATCTGTCCACAAGATGTTTTTCCAGAACTGTGTAGCCTAAATTATAGGTACTTGTTAGCAAACTGTAACCTGGCCATCCTGTTTTTCCAGCTAAGTACTGGTTTGCAGCTTCCAGTTAAGCCTCTGAAGGTCCGTTTGTGAGGTCTTATGTTGGCAGTAATCACTGTCACATCCTCGCATGCCTCATGAATCGTGTTTCTCATTTGTTTGATGGGTATTTGGGGGTTTCTTTTCATTATGGTGAGATTTTTTTGGTCACCAACCGTAGAGGTCTTTCTCGGCCCAGGCCTTTTGCTATTATTTAGTTGACCAGTTCTTGCTTTCTTCTTAATAATGTTCTAAATAATTGACTTTGCTAAGCCTAAGGTTTGGCCTATGTCTCTGTATCTCAGCCTAAAAATGGATTCATTGATTTTTGTTGGCACAGTTCTGGTCATCATGTTGCCAAACACCAATAACAGGCAATCAAAAGCCTACAATCAAGATTAGATACAGAAAGCTCACAGCAGCACTAAGGAAGCAATCGCGCACACATGTGACTCATCGGGAACACCTGTGAAGCCTTTTGTTCGAAATGTTTTAGTGTCCTGAAATGGGGCCTTTGTATAAAAAGTGCTGTAATTTCTACATTATGAAACTAAAGTGTGTATAAATACCCTTGAATACAAGCTGAGAATTGAGTCTGCACTTAAACCTCATGTGAATTGTTTGGCTACAAATATAAAATCAAGAAGGTCAAATTTACATTGGTTATAAAGCAGGAAAAAAATGTCCTTCTTCCAGACATTATGAAGGGCATGTTTTTGTATATTCTGGGCTATATTATATTAGCCATTTCCATTAGCAAGCATCAGCATGCTTTCTACAGAATGAATCCCTTCACCTCCTATGTAGCAGCCCAAAATAGTTCATCCTTGCCAGATACTGTACTTACTGCCAGACTCAGTTTCTTTCATCATTAATGCCTGCTGAATCACAATGACTTATCAGGCCGGAAAAACCAAAACTGCCCACAGCTGTTCCAGTCTTGCTAAAAAACAAGAAGGCTGTCCTCATTGAAAAAGGCACTAATGTCAATTTGACGCCTTGGAACCAAATGTGAGACCACTGCGTCTCTCTCACAGGAACGAAAGCAGCGGTTCAGTGAATTTAAGTGCTAAATTAGGGCGTGCCCCAGTAGCTCATCCGGTAGACCACATGCCACACAAAGCCAAGGCCCTACAGCAGCAACCTGGGTTCAAATCCAGTCCAGGCCCCAGGCTGCACACATCCCCCCCCACCACCACCAAACAAAAGTAGGGAGAAAAAAATAATAAAGTGCTAAATTGGGTGTATTTCTTGGCTCTGAGGAAATTTTGTCAGGTCTGTGCTGTTTTGATGGGAACTACCAAATGGGTAGCGCCATCACAATCAAACTTATTTACTGGTTCAAAGGACTTGGCAACTGACAGCTATTTATATCCCATCCATATGGGGATCATGAAACCTCATGGTAGGACAATGAAGTAGGTCCTCAGTGCATGGATCTCATGCTTAATGCATGACACTTAAGAATGATACCTGTATACTAACAGTGTGCCTGTCTTACCTGAAAGGAGATCTTTGCAGGTGTGATTGGGGTAATGTGTATAATAGGTTGATAGCTATAAAATAAGAGTAGCTTATTTAAAAAATAGGTGGGTGGTGGTTCTCATCAATAAAGGATTCAGACGGACTTGACAGTTCCAGACGGCCTGAAAGTTATTTTCCATAAGCAATGTGTGGTTCTGTGGTAGGCTGTGGTAGGTAGGCTCACAGGCCTATAGAGTCTATGGAGTCAGTTAAAAAAAAGAAGTTTGAATATGCATTTAAATGTTTAGTACCCTCCAAGCACAGTACATAGTAGGTTTGAATGATTCATCTCTCACTGGTAACAGCTCATTTCCTGTACGGGACTGGTGAGTAACTCAGTGACACTGACAGAATGGAAGGAAAAGGAAAGAATCCTGACCAGCTTAAACCCACTCTGCTCTGGTGATGTCATGTCGCTTGTGGCTTGATGTTGTGGACTCTTGAGTCATAGTCCGCTGATGACAGCCCAGGCTTCAACCTGTGGTGTCTTGGGTGTAGGTCTTATTTGCTTGCCCCTAAACATACTGTTTATGATGATAACTGTTAAGAGTAGACTTTGTGAGGACAAACTAATTTTCTGTCCATGCAAGGATTGGATGGTGTATAAAAGTGTGGCACAGTCTGTGCTCTTAATTAAATGTAACAGTATTTACAAAGGTAACAAACGTATTGACACAAAATACTGTTAATTCACCATATGTGAATCTGAAATGTATGACATTGTTACAGAATAAGGTATGTCCAACTCTGTCTTTTTCTTCCCTTTACTTATTCATCTTTATTGTCTCTTTTTTTTTTTGCTCCTCTCCCCTGCTCTCCTTCTTGAACCCCACCCCCCACCCCTCTCTCCCTCCCTGCATGATGTAGCGGCCTTCCTGACACAGTCGGTATGCCTGGATGACACCACGGTGAAGTTTGAGATCTGGGACACAGCAGGGCAGGAGCGATACCACAGCCTGGCCCCCATGTACTACAGGGGAGCACAGGCAGCCATTGTGGTCTATGACATCACAAACACGGTAAACCCCACCCCCTTCTTTAACAAGTGAAAATAAGGATGCTTCTTGTAGTACATCTACATCAGGGATTTTGTTTGTTCTGATTTAAAGGATATTGTGGAACTCACTGAGTCAAGAAACAAAGAATTTTTCCAGTTGGCTGAGTGGATCCTGAACATTGGGGGGTGTGGGATTAAATCCAAATAATTTTCGGGAAAGCCGTGGGAATTTGTTTCATAAATCTTTTTTGTGTAGTTTATTTATGCCCAGTCTTTGTGCTAACCCTTTGACCTGTTCATCCGGTATGACGGAACTGAAAACAACAAACTGTTCTAGGCATCCTTATAATCGATACTAAGGACCATTTTGTGTGTGTTATTATGTTGCTTTGTGATACATCAAAGTCTTAATGTCTAATTTGTGCTCAAAAAACCAGACACAGCGACGAGGGGAGATACCTTAGCTGCTACTGCTGAATTGAATATTCTATTTTGGGCATTCAGAGAAACGTTCTCCCAGATGACAAGCACTGTTGTTTAGAAACTTGCAAAGTTACATAAATCCATACATTTGGCCAGCTATGGGTTGAATGAAACCTAATCACATAGGCTTAATCACATAACTTGTATATATTGCTTTCTGTCCAGTGAGGTAGTTGCCAACAGAAACCTGCTGCAGAAACCTTTAATATTGCATTTCTATAGGTAAAGCAATGAGTGCACAAGGTAGTCCTAACACTGTCAATGTTATGGAATGCCTGTCATTCAAAGTTAATTCAGAAATGTTCATTGTTTTAATCTGACTGTATTGTCCGTGTCATTCATGCTTGTTTTTCAGGATACAGGCTTACATAATGTTGCCAGTTCTGGGACTTTGTAGTATTAGTACTAAATTTTAAGCTCACTTTTACATGTATACAGAGAGCCATGACAGAAATGCAGCCACTGAGATTGCATGAAAATTCACTGAACAAAATGTTGTATGAGTCACATAAAATTCTTCCTTTGAGTTTTCTTTGATTTTCTTGCAAGATGGGGTAAAAATGGGGCAAAACTGGCTCATCTCAGTGATTCAACTTCATTGGCTTATAAGGGATGAGGGAAGAAACTTTTTAGAATGTTGGCCTTAATGAGATTGTTATTTTTTGTTATTTTATTTTGTTTTCCCTTTGGGAAATGAAAGCTGTGAAGTGCTGTGATTATAAATAGGGTGGTGTGCAACTCCAGTTGATCCTGATTGTGTGTGTGTGTGTGTGTGTGTGTGTGTGTGTGTGTGTGTGTGTGTGTGTGTGTGAATCCCCCTGCCACAGGAGACGTTCGGCCGGGCCAAAACCTGGGTGAAGGAGCTGCAGAGGCAGGCGAGCCCCAACATCGTGATCGCCCTGGCAGGGAACAAGGCTGACCTGTCTGCCAAGAGAGCCGTGGAGTACGAGGTAGGTACCCCTCCCTCAGATAACGAACTCCATTTCACTAAGCCCTGAATCTACGCGTGTGTGTGTGCTTGCATATGCATTCTCCCCAGAATGTTTTTACAAAGTGGCGCATCACTTCCTCCAAACCCGGAAATGGATTCGCAATACGTTGCCACTGCATTATTAAAGGCTAGTGCACTTTGTGAATTACACATTGAAACTCTCTAAGGCAACAGTGTCATTCAAAAACACCATTCAAAAACATGTCTTTTCATCTGTTTGTTGCTAATAGTTGGCATGGCTGATATTACACTGTGGCTCTGTAGAGAGAGCATAGTGTCACAGCGCCACTTCACCATTCTTTAGGGAGAACCTTGATACTTGCACATCTGTGTGCGTATGTGTGAGAGACACTGGGTAGTCATCCTCTCTCTGTCCCCAGTTTTCCTGTCCCTTTTCCTTTATCATCAAAAGAATCTGGTCTGACTCATCAGTATGGTGCCACAGTGTTTCCTCTTGGTCCTGCTAACTTCCTCTCCATCCCTCTGTGCTGCTGCCAGGAGGCCCAGGCCTATGCAGACGACAACAGCCTGCTGTTCATGGAGACCTCCGCTAAGACGGCCATGAACGTCAACGACCTGTTCCTGGCAATAGGTGAGCAAGACCCTGGCAGTTTGATTCTTAACTCTTATATTATTCGTTAATGATTTTTTTAAAATACAGGTCATTAATTTCTGGGTGAACATATTTGCCATTTATCTGCTGTGTTGTCATTCAAAATAGTCTTACATTGTGAATTGTACATATAGCCACCAGAGGGCGCTCATGTCTCTATGATTATGGTGAGATCTGGCCTCTGTCATTGCTAAGGTTCACCTGTAGGGTGAGCACAAGAGGAAATGTCACGCAGCGCTTTATGAAAATGATTGGATTGATAATGAAAATGATAGAGCTGATGGAGAAGATTGAATACATTCACATATCCTTCATAGCATCTGAAACATGGACATGTTTAGATCAGCTTGGTTGGTTGTTCATTAAATTATGTTTTCATATGCATTGATCGATTTATTTTGTCTGATGGAGGTCCTCTTTGAGATTGAGACATTTCCCCTCCTTTGTAATAAAAATGATTCTGGGCAAAGCCATTCCTTGTTTTCTCATGGTCTCCGTTTCTTCCGTTCTTTTTTTCCAGCCAAGAAATTGCCAAAAAGTGAGCCACAGGGTGGCGGAGGGGCCGCAGCGGGGCGCAGCACCAGGGCAGGAGTGGACCTCAGTCAGCCCAGTCAGGCCAGCAAAAGCCAGTGCTGTGGGAACTGAGGAGATGGATGGATGGATGGATGGATGGGTGGATGGATGGATGGATGGATGGATGGAGTAAGGGAGAGGGAGTGTGTTATTGTGGGGTGTGTGAGATTGAGATTAAAGAGAGAGAAAGTGTGTGAGAGGGAGTGAGTGCACTTGCATTGGGAACAAATGAAGAGTTGCATCACAGCCACCAAAGCCACGCCTCCTGTATAGCACAGCTCCGCCCCCCCCCCCCCCCATCCTTGGGACCCACGAGCTTACGGATGTCCAAGGAGGGGGGGCAACAAACAAAACATCAACTAAATATACAACATGGTTGATCATTAAAAAAAGAGTCAGCACGCAAAGACAAAGTGTGGATACACTGCCAAACTGTTCTTGGCTGTGCAGGGATGTTGTGGTTGTGGCTGTCAAGTTTCCACTATTTCCCGTTATCCCCACACTCATGCACTGTAAATGTCCAGTCAATCTTCCAGTGCAACTACACTCATTTGCAATAGTGGCTGGTGTGTGAAGGGTTATCAAAATAGACCATATTTTCCTTTTTTTTTTTGATTGGATATGATTAAACAGCTGGTGAAGTGAGGGTGCAGAGACACAAGCCTGAGCACATGCTTGTAAATAAGAGTCAATCTGTAAATGCCCACGTGCAATGTGATTTCATAGGCACAGACGAGTCATACAGGGATTAAAAAGTAAAGCATGGCTCAAGTGTCTCTGAGTGCTGATCTGGGATCGGCCGGACTCTCCACACGTAATAAAACACCACAGGATACAGACAGTAGAAATCTGACCCCAGATCAGCACTCCCCCTCCTGAGTCACCATATGAACGCAGGTTCCGGCTTGCATTCACATAAAAAGCACAGTTCTCTTCAATGCACACCGATCAACCCGACCCCACCCCTCCCCACTTCAGCACAAAGTAATCATGTCTTTCTTCCTTCCTATAACCAGTATCGATAACATGGATTTATGTAAAAGAAAGTTGTTTATATATCCAGTATCACTGCAGTTATTTTTCAGTTAGCTACAATATAAATTAATCAACTGCTGTGTCTCCTATCCCCAGAACATACTGTTCTTACACTAAACAAAACCCCCAATTTATTATTTAATTGGAATAGTTTGCCATCATTATAGCACTTAAAAAATTAAGAACTCCAGGGAAAGGAAGCTGATAACAATTACTGTCTTTCAGATTCTGTGATATAGGAAATGAATTCAGCTGCTACATGTATTGATGGAATTGTTCAATTCAGAGGGGTTTGATGTGATATTTCCATGTTTAAGTTTAACACATTTGCTGGGTTTTCCATAAAAGGGCATTTTTAAAATAAAATGAAACAATTGTGCCCAAGCACAAATGAGGTGGGGGATACCACAGTATTTTAATCTTTCTAATTTCATTATAATTTATAAATACTTTCTCCTTCAAACAAATCAAGTCTTTGCTAAAAGTGTACAAATGCATAACAAAATATGTACTGGAAAAGTGTCTGTCTTTGCTTAGAGGCTATAACCAAGGATAAGGAGCAAGGTGTCTGTTTCCCACAGTGTATTTAATGTAAGTAAGAAATTATCGCAGGTCCTGTCTTGTATGTATGAAAATAAATCGACTTTCATATTATGATGACTCTTGCCATCCGGTAACTGCCTGTCTGGATTTTTAACTGCTCGCTTACTCAGAGGTTCCAGTTCACAGTCTGATAAATATTTCATAGGAAGATGTTACCTACCTACAGTATCATAAGCATGAGATTCATTTCATTGTGACGCTGTTTGTGTTTTATTTATTTAAAGTAATCACACATCTACACTGCCCCTACTTGTTGCCTCTTTAGTCTGGTAGACACATTGAAGGCTATATACCTTGGCTCAGGTACAATGGCAGTACCACACATGGTAATTAGACTTACCAAGTGGAGACTCCCCTCCAACTGTACAACACACAAATTCTGAAATGAAAACCCATGTCAAGACAAAAGCAGAGCCAGTTATGTACATAAAATATTTATTCTTCAAAGAATATGTTTAAAAACAAAGTTCATGCTTGCAGTTTGTACACTTAAAAGAACTTGGTATAAAAAGGGATAAAAATCAGCTTGTCTTCCCATTAAAGAAGGCCGAGTGTGTTTGCGTGCTAATTTTTGTGACTAATGCTGAAATGAGTTTAGTGCATCTTGTGCCATAAATCCTGAATTAAGTGGACTACATGAACATAATTCTACTTGTTTTTAGTGTCCAATAACCAACCTTAAACTAGAGTATGACATGGTGAAAGTGGTCATGAAGATTTTTGCAACCGTGTCAAAAATGAAAATGTAAAATTGTGTCAGAATTACTCAATCCTTGGGTAGATTGTCAGAATGCACCTAGTGCACTAAATCAGATGACTTAAGAGTAGTTAGTATTTTGGAAGACAGTGTTAGAATTAGGCACCATAGGGTATTCTCCTTAAAGTCTAGTCTTAACTACCATTCACAATCAAATCAAAAATGTAGGCACATGCTAAGGTGCACTGGAGCTAGTACTTTACCTTTCAGCTCCTCTTTATCTCTGAGGCTTAAGATGAAATTTCTATCCAAGATCACTTTAAGAAAACAGAAAATAGCCATTAAAGTCAGTTTAACAGTATCTTTAAACTTGTAATGTTCTAACCTACCTACAGTAGCTACGACCTCCTGAGAAAGTCATGCAAGACAATGGGAGAACATTTTTTAGGTTAAACCTTAACAAAATCCATAAATGAAACACTGTCCAGCAATGTTATACAGGACCCAGATCTATTCAGTAGTTTGACAGCAGCTGTGTGGGCATTGTGTACTGTGTTTGCGCATGGCAAAGTAACATGTTTGTGTCATTCAAAATCTTTGTCTAATTGAGATCTGTAGATCTTAGCCAGCAATCCATATCCAACATGCAATATACACACGACATTATCTCTCCTCCTAATATATTATCTGATAACGTAAATTATCGCAAGGATATACAATATGAAGCACTGATCTACTCTGAAATGAGGAAGATTAAAAAATAATGTGCAGATTGCTGTGAGCTGCTCATTTCCATACAATGCAAGTAACTGTACTGTTTCCAGCAGAGATCACCAGTGAGTTTAGCCCACACCAGAGAGGGAACAGAATGCATGTGTGTGTGTGCGTGCGTGCGTGCGTGCCTGCCAACAAGACTGCAGGGAGTGCAAAAACTGGATTCTTTTGTGTGTGCCTGAGGAGAAATGGCAAAGAACATGGTGCCACCATTTCTGGAATTCCTTCGGCCTGACGGCAGTTAGACGAGTTGCGCGAGTCTTCATGGGGGCCACTGTTGACTCTTGAACCAGCACAAAGGGGGGACTGTGAGAACGCCGTTTTCACGACACAACGCAGGAGTCGGGGCTCTTGGGGCTTCTGGGCTCGGAGCCATTTTTTTGGCCAGGCAGTCCCTCCAGCAGGCCGGGGTCAGCACCGCTCTCCTGGTCCCCGGGGGCTTCAGCCTCACTTTCGGCAGCCTGCCCCTCCTCATCCAGGGGAGCCTGGGGAGGGGAAGGGCCCACGTCCGGGATGTCTTGCAGGGTGTCCCCAGAGGACGGTGGCTGGAGAGGTTCTCCCGGTGTGTCCGTCGGGGTCCCTCCACCAGAGGGACTCTGCATGGCGGTGTCATCGGCTGGAGCAGGAGGTGCATCTGTCTCCGTGGAGACGTTGTCCTGGTGACCGAGAGCCCCGTCTTGTTGGGGGCTGGCTGGGGCACCCATTTGGGAGAAAGTCTTATTGAGCATTCTCTGGAACTTGGCCAGCGGGCTTTCATTGTTAACCACCACGTCCTCCTTGGCTCCATCTTCACTCTCTGAGTCTACTGATGACCCCATAGTGGCTCTCTGGAGCGGTGAGAGACCTCCCTCACTGTGCTGCTCTTCCTTCCCCTTCCTGAAGAAGGAGGCCAAGATGCTTCCTGCTGTGGTCTCCTCGGGCCCTAGGGTCTGTGGGGTTGGGGTGCTGTCCAGCCGTACGATGGAGAGCGGGGCGTCCGTGACCATCTTCTCCACCTCCTCTGATGCTTCACTTGCTTTCTCAGGTTTCTCCTCTGTCCTCCCTTCTTCCTCTCCGGGCCCTTCTTGTTTCCCTACATCCTCTTCTGCAACATGCCACTCTTCCTCTGGGGTGATGTTTGTGACCAGGCTGTACACCGGCACTAATGGTATGGCTGTCCGCTCCTACAGAGGCATGAAGAAACAAGGTTAGCCAATCAAAACCACATATGAAACAAGGTTAGCCAATCAAAACCATGTATGGAACAAGGTTAGCCAATCAAATCCATGTTTCCTTAGGCAGACTTTACCCAATATTTCATTGTACATTCTACAATGTAAATACTCCCCAGTTTGTAATGGCTAATTGTACTGTGGGCCTGTTTCATTGTTCTCATTTTAAAAGAGTGCAGAGAGGCAGGTGCCCTTTTCGAATGTGTGTTCTGCCCTCTACCACTTTCAACAGGCTGTCTTCTTCCTTGGATAATTGGGTTGTCTGAAACAATGTGAACAAAGGGCTATCACATGAATCCACAGGATTTTAAAATGGTGTGGAAATCACTGTCTGATTCCCTTTTCAGTGTCTTTTTTCCCCCACAAGATAAATGGCTATCATACATGATAACATCCATGTAACCAATGTTGAATAACTCATACTACACATGTTTTAATCATCTGATGGACTGTTGCCAGTTTCAAAGAGTTACTAAACAAGTGAAGTGACTGATATGTTCCTTCCTCTTTTGTCAGCAAAACACTGACAACCACTACATTAAAATGACGACTACTATCTGTAACAAACAGACATTACGCCGACTTGTAATAACCATTCATTTGTATGGCAATTTCTCTTTGAAAGTAACAAGAATTGGGTTTTGAGAGGACATTACGACTGTTAAAATACTTCTTCCACTTCATTCTTGAAATAAATCTGCTTAGCTTAGCATTTAATTGTCGGTACAGTCTGTAAAAAGAAAATTCTTCCACTGACATAAAGCAAGACTACTGAAGATTCCTGTGCGTGACCCATGGGTGGGATTACTAACCCATTCCATAAAGAGAAGAAAAATGTCATGGTTTAACATACAGTGGAATGAGTGAATGTGCTTATTTTAGAACAGAAAAAAAATCTATAGGTTTGAAAAAGAGGAGAGCCTCTCATGTGAAACCACTTACGCAACAGAAGAAACGATTTTCTTTGAAAATATTGAATGTTTATGCTCTTCTTGCATGGTGCAAAGAAAGCAAGAATTTGTGAAAAACAGTGTTATTCACAGTCTATGAAAAGTTCAAAGGTAAAACCCTTTCGCTGAAACCCCCATTTCTGAACAGAAATAAAAGGAAATAAGAATCAAAACAAAAACAAGCAAGTAAGGCCACAGAAATCAAACTTCAGCTTTTTTCCCTTTTTTTCCCCCTCTAAAAAAAAAAACAAAAATTCTGTGCAGCGGCCTAAGACACATAAAAGGCTTATAGTGCCAGCAGGGAGAATTTAAAGGTCTAAAACATGTCTGCACAGAAAAAAAGATGGTGAATCACAGATACGAGGGGGTCAAATCCTCTGTGGAATGTTCCAGCTCCTGTACGCCATCACTCTGAAGTGCCGCTAAGACTTGTGGGTGAGATTACGCAAACTGATTGAGCGCTCTGTGCGGCCTTGACTGAGCATGTGTGCTCGTGTCTCATCTGTCAGTGTAAACGACGAGCTCCTCACCTCCTTAAGCCTCTGGACCTCCTCAGTAAGAGCACCCACCACTTCCTCCAGCCTCCTCTTCGCCTGTCGCTCACGCTCCAGCTCCTGCAACAAATAGATGGCGGTGCCTATTTTTAGGGCTCTCTGGTCTAGCTGTTGCACAGCCTAACTATGACATAGCCCACCGAACTAAAGGCCTGCGCTGCCGCAGCCCTGCTAACACACAGCCCTGAGTACCAGGGGGGAAGGCCTTACCATGTTAGCATCGTCCGCTTCACGCCGGGCCTCCGCCAGCATCTCCTCTGCCCCCTCCAGAGCGTCCTGCAGACAATCCACCTGGAACAACAGCGCCTCCCTCTGGAGCTCCAGGCCCCGCAGCTCCTGCACCACCTCATCGTAGCTCTCCTGCAGGTCCAACTGGAGACAAAATGTCCGCTTATGTCAGTATACTGATGAAGCATCAAAGTAGCATCAGCTCATAAACACACATCATGCTGTGAGGAAAGTACTTGCAGTCGCTCCAGAAAATATTCACCCCCTTTGACTTTTTTTTCCATTGTAATGCCACTAAATGTTTTTAAAATGTTTCAGTTTGTCAGTGTTTAATCCTATGAAAATGGGAAATGAACAGAAACTTGCATAAATTAGAATTCCTTAGCTGAAAAGTTATACCTGAAATTGTATTCACCCCCTTTGTTAGAGAAAGAAGAGCTTAAATTGGGCCATGGCCAAAATTTGGCTCGATAATAGAAGTAACATTTCGTCTGGACCAGTTCAACCACTTTCCCTACACAGAATTGTTTGAGCTCTCAGTTTCTAAGTGACATCAGGTCTTTTGAATGCATATCTATGGGGTTTTCAGGTTTATGACAGATTCTGCTCCAGAAAATGCAGGCACAGTGCGAAATTCAAGGTTTACTCAATGATTAACTTCAAAGTCAACAGCCAGCAAAGCAACTCAAAACTATCACCCTTTCCCCACTTTGGCTGACAGCAGAGAAAGTGTTGCTTTTAGTGACTTTCTCATCGACAAATTTATCTCTTGACTTTCCCACAGATTAATACAATTAGCCTGAAGGGAACAACTTAAAGT
This sequence comes from Albula glossodonta, assembly GCA_019788955.1. Classification (NCBI taxonomy): domain Eukaryota; kingdom Metazoa; phylum Chordata; class Actinopteri; order Albuliformes; family Albulidae; genus Albula; species Albula glossodonta. The sequence goes on along the minus strand of JAFBMS010000004.1, from coordinate 26,092,645 downwards.
TGCAGGTTCTGTACTGTGAGGCAAAATTGTGAGAGGCAGCTTTGCTCGCTTGTGGCCTTGACATCAGGTTAGTTTGTGATTGGACCATACATTGCAATCAAGTAATCTGCATTGATCTCCTTTAATTACGTCTTTCCAATGGGATGCCAGTGTGGTCTAAAAAAAAATTCAAACATTATGTGAATGGAATTTGGATAAGGTTCAGCTGTACCTTGCCGCTAAACACAGCAGTCAAAGTTAATGAAAGCTCAATCTCCTATCAGTATAGATATTATGTAACGTTTCCCCTTTAGCTCCTTGTAAATAATTACCATTTCAGGGAAATTTTCAAGCAGGTCCTCCTCAGTCTAGGGAAAAAAAAAACAGAAAAGTATTAAATCAGACTGAGTGTGAATTAGGCCCAGACATTTCCTCACAAGGGCCTAGGGAATAGGCTGGGCTCTGTTCCAACTTTTTTCCCCTGCTTAGAGCACACATAAACTCATAAATTTAAACACGTTGTGTACCTTTATTAAGTTTTATAGTCTTCCCCCACAAAAATGTTTTTTCATCCTTTCACTGAAATTAACATTCTTTTTTGAAGTTACTCTTACTTGAATCAACAAAATATCTGTGTACTTCGGAGTGGTTTTTAATTTGATATCCTAGAACACTGCAGAGAACGTAGTGACACACAAAAGCAAGGTTCGCAGTAGCACTCCTAATCTAGAGCAGTATGAGCCATCCTGGTTCTTACTAGGAGGAGGCTAAAGCAGAACTTCCAGTAACCTGGGTTGCATAAAGCCTGCTGTTCTCATGCCTGTGGTGGACAATGAGGTTAGCTCCATGTCTTGAGACACAACAACCGCTTTGCATAGGCCTAGTAATTCTGTTGTGACACAGAATCCTCCCCTTGTGAAATTTCTGAATAAACTACTGTCTGACGGTTGATGGTCTGTTCCAACAGTTATGTTAAGCATCCGCTAGCCACTCAAGCCTATAAAGACCCCATCAGAGTATGGTGACAATAGCCCCAGTATAACGACTGTTTTGGCACCAGATTCATTGTTCACCACACTAGAAGCTTTAACTACTGCTTGCATGAAGCATGCATCCATTGCTTTCAAGAGCTCATACCACCTACATTCTCATCATAAATACATTATCATTTATGGACATATTTCCTAGGGGTGCAAAAAGGCATGTATTCATATCCAACCTTTTGGTACAGGGCTCATGGTTTGGGCCACACTATGAACTGAATGAAAACATTCATGCAATAGTATTTGACACTGCCCATGCAGTTTTTGCTACTACGCCGAATTGTTGTCTTGGTGGGTGGTAATGCATAAGTTAAGATAAGGGATAAGGTCATACTTCAGTGAATGTAGTATCAACATGCTGGGGGGAGACCTGACTGGTGTTTAGTTCACCAGACTTGCTGGACTTCAGATCCACCCTTTATTTTGTTTGTGTTCTGGTGTGATACTTTTCATCACACAAACTCACTCTGTATAGAAAACGGTTTTACTATGAGGGACAGAGCTGACTTTTCTGCTCTTAGTCTTCTAGTACTCAGTTTATATGGATAGTTTCTCAGTAGTTTAAATATACAATCATGGCAGTTTCATTCTTGTCTCATGAGTCTGACAGTTGTCTTTAAAGTCCACAGCCATAGTTTACACAGCTTACATGGATAGTACAGGAGTCCTACGAAATAAAGATAGCGGTCATATTCACTCATATGAATTTGTGAAGTTTCTGTACCATGTTTGGTATGAGGATCGTAGCTGTCTTTGCCGTTTGTGTTCACAGCCTGTTCAGTTTAGATAAAATATTTACCACTTGTAAAATATTTACCACATAACCAGATAATTCACCTAAATAAAAATACAGCAAATACTCAGACCAATTGCGTAAATGCACAGCTGTTTAAAGAAAAACTAAATGGTGGGGAAAAAAACATTTGCTATTATATTTTGGTAACTACTGCATCCATGTGCCTCATTGTATTTAAATATTCAAATCCCAGTGGCTCAGTCACTTCAGAGAAGTGCAGAAAAGACTCAACAGCAATCAAGAAACAGCAATCAAATTTCAAAGCTAGCTAGCCCAGGACCGAAATAATGGCCAATCAAACAGACAGCTTGTCTGTGTAATGCACTGCTGTCTAAATTTCTTTTATGTTATCATTCACAGGAAAAAGAACATGTTCATGAACTATTTTTTTTCCACCTTACTGAAAATGTAATTTATAAGCCATGACACCAAAACTAAAATACATACCAAACCCTGAATTCTGTGGAGTATTACACCTCTTAAATTTCAGTGCTGGATTGCTGCACCCATTCAGTCATATTGCATAATAAGGCAGGGTATACCCTGCTAACCGAAACCCTCCTTGGGAAAATATGCACCACCTTGGGGGCATAAGGCTTTATTTAAATGTTCATGTTTCCATCTATAAGTAAAGTGTATTAATTTACATATTTTGTTTGAGAATTTCTGAATTCCTTTCCCCAGCTGACGCTTATCTTAGTAACCTACACATACACAGTGGTCATTTTATACTCAGGAGAACCCTGACAAAATTTTACATCATAATTCAGAATGAGCAACATATTGTTGGCAGTGAAATGGAACACAATGGCTGTGAAAACTGGACAGGCTTAGTTTGTGAGCTAGGTTTAGGAACAGATCTCCCAATGTGACCGGTCTGAGAGACCACTGAGTGATAATGGACAACTCTGAGTCATGGTCGCCTCAGTCCAAATCGAGTCATGAGTCATGAAAATTGGGACTCTCGTAGAACTCAAGTCAGATTCCAGGACCTTCTGTCTGCACACATCATGTTTCTTATTCAAATTTTACTTTTACATAGATATCATGCAATGCAAAACTACCAGATATTCACCAAGACCTGGATGTGACAGATTTACAGACATAACTCTGCACCAGCCCCTCTTTTTCAAATATCTCAGTGTGCCCTTGGGTGAGTGGAACTCCGTAATTCAGCTTCTGGAACATACACAAATAAGCTGGTCCAATTTTGGGACTTTTTGGAGTAGCCCCAAAAAGTTACTATATTTGCACTATCTAAGCAACAGCTGGAGTCTCTGGCCTTTGCCTTACTGTCTTCCATTAAAAATGTTTTTGTGCTGTAGAGGTTCTACTGTATGTATAGCTAGCAGATCTTTGCTTTCCTGCTTCAATGCTGGGGACTATGGCCCTGACAGAGTAACCATTGTTGTAGCACCTCATACTGACAGATCAATGACGGTATTCAGTGGTGTACATGGATGAAACAATGTCAAAGACATTTTGCGATAATATATGACGGTCTAAAAAAATGTGACCCTCCCCTCTGAAAAAATATGTCAGCAATCTCTCCACAATATGCAACTTATCCAGTTCTTACCAAGGTTCAGCTGAGGCAAATAAATTATAGATTAAAAGAAATGTTCAGTAGCCAAAATTTTTGTTACCTCTTTCACATGCATTAACTTATGGCAGTACATCAAAGTACAATGAAACATACGGTTGTAACTAAGCCAGCTGCAACTAATGGCACTGATGTAGTATTTAAAACAAAAACATGAAAAGATTTACCTGGTTTTCGCCTCGGTCCGGCTTCTTGACTGAGCCCATTCTGCTGTCAGATCTGGTCAGGCGCCTAGCTGATCCTTCCGCCTGATACAAGGAACAGATACAGAAAATAAGATCTAAGCGTTTTTACCTCACCACGGAACACTGCTGTAATCTCCTGTCGCCACTGTTTCCTTGTGACCCTCACATAAAGGACTTACAGCACTGGTGAGGAAGAAATATGTACCAGTAAATATGGTTGTCAGGGAGAGGTCTGGTTTGGAAAGGAAAATGGCTCTCCACAAATGGGATGGGCTCTATTAGGGCAGGCTTTTTAATAGAACTAATCTCAATAACACAGAAACACTCATCCTTCCTGCTCTGTTTCCCAGTGCATCCGTTTCACATTGGCATGTGTGCAAGGTGGGTGGAAGGGATAAAGAAATACACCATTGCACAACTATGTGCATTTTGCCAAAATGATTCACATGTGTGTGAAATATGGAACGTTTTACTCAGACAAACACAAAAGCGTGTAACATGCTCTAAAGCAGAGTGAGTCATTTGTCAAACATTGAACATAAACCTTTAATGACACGGACTCGATGCGCTGGATCGCTCCAGCTTACCACAGCACAACTACAGGAAGTGGATCAAATAGAGGAACAACAGCAGATCAATTTGAAGAAATGTTCTCTAGTGCTGCCAGAATAGTGCTACCTTAATTCTTACAAATATATCAATAATGACGTTGGTGAGTCCCACCACAACGAACGATACAAGCAAAATGCACACTGGTACACTCATACGTCCAACACCCCAAAAACAATCAAGTCAAGACAAAGAAAAACAGTATCCATGCCATGCCTACTTGGCATGTAGCACTGAAAGACTGGACTGGGGGAAAATGTCACTGCAGTACTCTACCATCCTGTAAACGTTATACTTATCGAGTTAATTTTACATTTTGGTAACCCACGTGACTCACTGTCACCAGAAACGGAGCTAAAGTGCGGGAGGCCTTTCTCATTTGCAGGTTGACTCACATTTGGTTTCTGATTTGTTTCCAGCTTGACCTACACATGACACAAACACAGTGACTTAGATACACTAGGATATTGCAGGTCAAATGCAACATGCCAAGACTTCTGAGATGAGGAGCTCATTTCCTGTTTGCAAAGGAAACTCGGGGTGCACTGGCTCTGCTGCATGGCCCCCCCAAATTCTCATGCATTTGGAGAGCCAAACATCACAGCTCAGTTGGAGAGCCACACCAAAACCTACATGTACAACCCCCGAAAAATCAAAAAGAATTCTCAAAGAGTTGATTCTCCAGTGATACACAACCTATGGATCGATGTGTGACTCCATGCTTAACAACTGATGAAAACGATAAAGTAAAAACAATAAAGGGTGCGCAATATTTTCACCAAACATCATCCTTATCACTTAAGCGGTCTTGGTGACCGCTGCCAGTGCTAGAGGTGAAACTGAGAGCACATGCAAGAATGTGAACTGAAAGCAGTGGAACTGGGACCACAGACCATGGGAATCAACGCCAAGGAAACGAATTCAAGTGTGATTGTACTTGTACTGGTATAGCATTAAACTTAATAAACTTCAGTTCATTTTTTAAAGTGAAGTCATGCAAATAATTCTGCAAACTTAATGGGCAATTGCCCTAAGCAAGTGGTTCTCAAAATCTTGGGTGATGTTTATTGTGTAAAACGCTGTTTGTGGTTCTTTGCTGAACACTTGTGATGAAATAACTGATGTTTTGCTTCTCTTGAGCCATATTGTGTCAGAAATAGCTTTGCATGCTGTGAAACATTTCCTATAGTCACATCCATATCTTTGGCACGTGGCAAGAAAACAATAACATAGACCACGCAGCTGGGAAATCAATTTGCAGAAATTAAAAAACAATCGAACAAATACCTACCAATTTTAAAATTTCCCCCGATTAGTTAAAAAAAGACCCCTAGCCAATGAGGAAAAAAGATTTCAGTCCCATTACATCATTCAATTTTACAGTTACTCCTGTCAAGACATCTTCCATTTTTTTTACCCGAGCATCACGTTTAGGGCAACGTTACCAACATGACCGAACAAGTGCAGATTGCAGCTCTTTCATTACAAATGTTTTCGAGCATGAGGATGCAACAGTTTGACAAACAATGCATGTTTAATGTCTAACGACAAACTTGAGATAAACACTGAGAGACAAAATTCGTATAAACTGATGCCACAAGTGCAGATAACGAAGAGGTCCAAAGGGGGATTTATGCTCCGAAGCACGTACTGCGAACCTGAGTACTGGCAGACAAAAGTAGAGTGTTTTTCCGGTAAAGCACGCCTAGCAATGTGGGCAACTGTCTCCCATTTTAATGAACTCGCGTAGAGTGTAGCGAGATCCTCATGCACAAGGTTGTTTTTAACATATTCATGTGGTGCCTAAAACAGATACTAAATACAGCTTTGAAAAATCACCATGACGTTGAGATTTATTTTCAGCTAGCAAATCATTGTACCCAAAAAAGGCTTCGTCGTTTCCCAATTTTCTTTACAAGGTAGCGTTAGTAATCGGGAGACGTATTGTTGTGTTCCTTTGTTTTATGCAAGTTTAATTCTTCAAAAAAAGGCAAACGATGCAGTTGTAACAATAACAAACATAAAATGCACGTTTTCATCACTACAGTAGCTTCAGCTAGACCACTTCCCGTCTAAAAGCATACTTGCCCAGCAGCTATATGGGCAGAAACGAGGTATGCGTAACGTTACAGATAATAAGTCAAGAGTAAAAATAACACAAACAGGCTGAATACAATTTATCTTATTTTTTATGGTTAATGTTATCGACATCTATAAATTGTTTGAATCTGTCGTCAAACGGTTTCTCACGATGTAAGTTTTCAACGATGGCTAAATTAGACACTCGAGTCATTTCAGCTTCAAGTTTTGCCAAAAAATATATATTCTCTCACCTCTTTGATTAGGTGCCGAAGGGACTCATCTTCACTCATTCCCCGAGAAAGAGTCCGTTTTCTCGGTGTCCCCACTTTGTCCAAGGACCCGGAGTGCATCCTTGAATAATCACCAGTTTAAGAATAACGACTTGAATATATGTTGTTTTTTTATTATTTGTTAGACGCAGAATCACGCTTTGCTGAAGGATTACGTTGGTCGAAACATTGGAATGGAGTCTTGTCTAGTGCTGTGGGAGGCTTTCACAGAGTAACTGGGCGTTGCGATCGCTCTCAGTGGTTGCTTCACTCTAACTTTCCATACTAGGGAGGATGGTGACTATTTTGCTTGTGGCATAAAGCCAGATATGCTTTATCGTCTCTGTAAGGATGTTATGCCCATAAGAGCTACACGCTGTTACTTCAACGTTACGTTATTACAACGTTAGACATTCTATCTACACAATATTTACGTAAAATTTAAAAAGACTCTAATACTGTTTGAAGGAGGATGGGGAAACAGGTGGTGGGTTGGCTATCATACCCGAAGACACGAATGCCCACGCCCTTTCTTGCCAAAATAAAATCACGTCATACCAGAAATCTTATATGGCAATTGTTTTACATAACATGCAATTGAATGGTGTAAAACCAGATCCAAACTACTTCGGAAACCAGGAAAACAGAAGACCTAGGAAAACAAAGAGCTTGGCCGTTGTTTAGTAGTACATGTAATTGTGGCTGCTACAATCCTCATTACTTGTTTAAAATCGCTTAACTGTATTGGCCACCCACAGAAATTCATAATAAACTCCTGACCATGTAGGCGACACGAAGTCCAGCATTGATTTTACAGGCAGGGTTTAACTTCTGTTTTCATTTTGTGGTGATGTTTTCATGTCAGTCCGAACATTTCCTTACAGTGACTTTCCCCTTCTGTTGTTTTGTTATTATCATATTATTTATTTATTTATTTATTTTTGCTGACTCAGAGACTAGAAAAAAACATCTGGGTTGCCCGAGAGACTGTCCAACGTCTTAATAATAATAATAATAATAAGGGGAAGAACTTACATCACAATGTGGATGTATATAATATGCCATAATTATTAGTATCCAGAATGGTTATACAGTCAGACTATTTAAGGTGAGCAACAAAAGGCATGTATTGATGGCTGGCAATGTCACATTCCATTAAAGTACTATAATTATTAATAAAACTGTATACTTTTATGGTTGGATACATTGGTAGCTAACTACTTAGCTCGCTAGTTGTGGAAGTTCCACCAAAGGAGGGAAAGAAAACTTAGTTTTGTAACATTTATGAGTTGCCCAGTCTTACCACAAGTGGTCATCCCCTTCAGCACAGCAGCTAGCTGGCAACTAATTATCTGAGTTGAATCAGGCAAATACTCAGAGCTAGAAGCAACTACATGCACTTTCAGAAGTATTGCAGTTGTGCTCTTACCCTTTGGGGTGTAGTGTTGAACCTAAATGATTTAAGAATAGAGATTTAAGTCTTTATTCATACTTGCACTGATGAACATGTTCATGTCACTCATTTCCATAACACATAAGCACATGCAAATGTTAGATTTCCATACAACCCTGAAGTATCTATGATATTCTTAAATGTGGGACCAACCCGCCCTCACACTGAAAACATCTGCATGGATTATACAGTGATTAGTACAAATTTATGGATAATTTTAGATATATTTCTTGGAATGGTAAAAATAATGCAGTTGGTAATTTTATATTTTCTACTGTGATGCCCTGTAAAACATCTTCATTTTAGCCTTTCTTACAGAGGTTACAGGTGTATTTGCTGAGGCGGATTGTTGTGGCTCGAGAAGTTAAGACAACCAATGGAGATCATACAAACCTCCCAAGAGTCAAGTTTGAAAGAAAACAGAATGACAATAAATAACAAACTTACGTGTGTGTGTGTGTGTGTGTGCGTCTTTTATTATTTCAATTATCGGTGCCCAATGTTATTGAAATTTTTATCCTGAAACGACTATACTAAAATTAGAATGAAAGCTCGCCCTACATAGCAGTTTCTAAAGTTCATATACAAAGCTATCAAAATCAGGAGATAATAATGTTCAAGAAGCAGTCATGAGGTAGATGTCTATACATATTACACCACATAACAGCATCCACTTGTGACAGACAAAGGAATTGCTTAAAAGATGACAAAATATTTTTTTTTCAAACTGATTTCCACATCTCTCATTTTATCAGTATAGAAAGAACATCTCTTTTTCTTGTGTTATTTTACATGACAGAAGCAGTACGTAAGTATGTAAGTATGACAGAAGCAGTAAGTAGTATGTAAAAGTGAACATTACATTTGTTTTACCTCTGTTTAACCTACCTAAATTAGTCCTTTTACCTCTGGTAACCTCTGGTAATGAACCGTTTCATCTGAAGCATGTCAGAAACCTCAATGATCTGGAAAAAGCAGCTGCCACACAACAAAAACCAACCGGGAACTGTCCACACAATCAAAATCTGACCTTTTGCAAAAGATTCACAGCAAGTATTCTGATCAAGGATAGACAAACACACAAAAGGAACAGCAGGCATGATGGTCAGCACACTTCAGGAAGGTCCGATCTCCAAAGGTCCCCCTGTGTAACACATTTATTCACACATAGCTATACAATATCCTCACATTGAAACTGACCATCAGCTGGTGAGCAAACCATCTCTGCCTTTACTTTGCTAAAGAAAGGGAAAGCTCCAGGTCCTGATAACGTAAATGCAGACCTGAGCAATGCTAATCTGGAAGGATGCTATTAGACTGGCCCAAAAAGTTCATTATCCAAGCGTCAAAATAGGCCACGCAGTATTACTGCTACAACTTTACTGCTTATTCCATTTGCGTATTTAACAGGGACAATGCACATCACCATCTCAGTTTCTATGTCAATGTAAATGTGCCAGATTTGGAGCTAATTTCCATTTGTAGTCCCAACCTGAGGGACACTGGTATCTTTATGTAGTATTTCTTTTCAAGGGGAGAGTGGGCAACCCATTTTATTGCTTTTTTTAGTATTCAGAGAGCATAGTGACAGGTTTATGGAGGGTGAGGTGTGACAGCACAGAATGGGCTGGGTTTTGAACTCAGGCTATTGTGGTGTGTAATGTTCTGAGGTAAGCAGTTTGGGCTACTGAAAGCGCCCATCCCAAAATCTGTGCGATAATGATATGATGAATGTTATCAGGCTGAAGGCCACAATATACCTCAGCTGATTACAGTTCACAGGAGGAAAATACACAAGTGAACTATTCACCAGTTTGCACTGGCATGTTGATAATGTTGTATTTGCCTGCATCTGCACACAAACTTAGGAGGGGTGAGCTGGCAATCCCAACACCCACTGTATTCAGTGCAAAATCAAATGTGAAACTGGGAGAGTCTCTTGTGGACATCAGTTCTGGATTATTCACTCATCACAAGTACTCATCTGCTGTGTGGATCATCTACTTTTGTGCAATACCTCACTACTACAACTTTCCATTTCAGACTGGAAAAACAACGGTTTTAAAGTTGACTGAAACTATTCGAAGATTATTTGTCTGGTGTGTGAAATTTGGTATAGGCTCCATTTCTTTTGCAGTTTAGTTATATAACTGCTTTAAAACAGGCCACACGTACTTGAACTACGTATGCCACCTACTGTAACAATTGTAACAGAGTCAGGCTCAAGTGAAGTCAAAAAAAGTGTCAATGGCTGGAGCTGGTAAATGTTCAAAGTAAACTGTGAAGCCTATTGACATTATTCTCAGGACACAATTGACTGGGTTTTGGAAGTAAAATAAATGTACACAACAGATCCTTACCCTCAGGAGCATCATGGGACATTGTTCTTCATACAGTGAAGGGCTGGAAGTAAACATGGTTCTGTGTTCATAAAACAGGTTAGATTGCATGGGAACCACCCTGGAGAGTCAGCTGACAGCTCCCCTGGTGTCTTGGAAGGCGTCCTCAGGGTTCTGGCATGGGTGTATAACCCGTCAGTTTGATGCAAGATAAATGCTATCTGACTGACATTTCATTCCCTGGGATTGAAAATCAAAGAGACAATGGTAATTCCTTTGACTTTTAACACTTGCATCTGATTAGCCAGTCAGGGAGCTACAAGGCAAATCTGATTGGCCAGTTAAGTACTAATTGCAAATTTGAAAGGGGCACTAATTAATTAATCTCAGCAAAACTCAACTAAATTCTACAATAATCTGCGATCACCCTTTGGTGAAAGTTGGTTTGGTTGTTCCATCATGAGACACATTAGAAAAAGTGTGCATGAAACTATTGTATGTGTATCCTACAGCTGAACTTTCATATTGTAATGTGCCATTCCATGTCCAGTGATGTGTATAATCACATGCAGTTATCTAAGATAGAAGGATCCAGTGAAGTTTGGATTCACTGGATTAATAGTATATCCATAAGATGTAGATGGCTCACATGTGGTGTATCTCGGACTTGGCTCTGAATTATAATTTGAAATGATCATTTGATCCCATTTATTGATTTAAGAATATTTAATTTCTGTAGGAGTGGGTAACGGACTAAAACCAAGCAGAATCTGCATATGTCCCCATTGGTAGTGTTGACACTAATTGATGGATTGTTCTTTCTGAGGTTAAATTGTAATTGTACCCAAAATCAATTGAGTCTCACACTGGTTACATTGATTCTTAATTTAAAGTACAGAACTTAAATGACACAAACTTTCTGGATTAAATATAGACAAGTTCCATTTTTAAAGAAAAGTCTCATGGCACATGTGTAATTGTCTTAGACACTGATACTAACCACAATAATTTTAGTATTTTAGTGTATTTGACATAAGACAGGCCTCGATAACTGAGCCCAGGACATGCTCACATTGAAACACAATGTTTCAAAAATAGAATTAAATCTTGCAACACAAGGGGACATTTTTGCAACGAACTTATTTCCTGATGCTGGCTGTAAAAAAGCAAAACCGCATAAGACATAGGCCTCCATGTCAGTTCATCTACAAAGCCCTTTACCTTCATAAGCCAGTAACACAGCATTACTTTGTGTTTTGTGTGAAAATAATAAGAGTTTAGTGAATACTATGATTAACAACTTTTGTTGTAAGCAAAAATAAGACTCACTTGAGTCTAGCGGTCTTGTCTTGTCGACTGTTTAAGCTAAAGACCAGCACATTTTTTAGGCAAAGCCTGTTCCTACAACCACTCAATCTCTCCATTGAACATATGGCTGGGAGAGAGCATCATTGCAGATACAATGTCAAGGTCTTGAAATTGAAGTAGACATGGATATCACACAGGAAGTATTGTGTAGGAGGGGAAACAGATGACAATGCAAAGTAGTGATCTGAAAGATGGAGATCAGTGACTTTGCATCAAGATGCCAGGAAGACTGGTCCTATGTCTGAAATTGCATACTAATCAGTACCTACTAAATCTGAACAAAAGCGTACTGCTCTTATGTCAACGTAGTTCCTACTACCCAGTGCAAGACATAAGTTTTCGGACATATTATGGTCACTATTTTCTACAGTCTGATAGCTGGAAGTTTACAACTGATGTACATCCCTCATAAAACTTCACAGAACTCTGCCAAAGCTCTGCCGTCTTCTTCCTTGGTATCTATCAACCCAACGGCCTTGTGGGATAGCACAGTGTGCAGTCCTTACACACTGCAGAATTTTGACGGAAGCAGTTGGCCGTCCGGGTAATGCATGTATACTGATTAAGCCGGTTTTAGATTTCGGACACACTCCATGCTATGTGTACTGATTTTTGCCAACTATACAGGGTGTAGTATGCGATTTAGGATCGGGCTCAGGTGTCACTGGTTACCTGCCTTGTGCATGGTGGATGGAGGTGCCAAGATAAAGACAAAAGAGTACCAGAGGAGGAGGAAGCCAGATGCCAGAGAGCCATGTAGGTGAGAGCTGAAATTACACAGAGGGATTTTATTGGTTCCAGGAGGAGAGAAATCAAGCAGTCCTGTAAACAGCAGCAACACATTCTCGGTGAATTGTGGAATGAACTGTATGAAATTCAGATAGGGATAGAGAATTATGGGGAGATGAGAGGGAGAGCAGGGAATACCCAGGACTTAGAGACGAGCTAGTTCCACCACCCTAGCCAGAGAGGTGGGGTGTGTGGTAGGACGTGTAGGCAGCGAAGAGGGCTGCCAGGGTCAGTGCTGATCCAAGTTTCAGCGAGGTTGAAACAGGAAGAGGTGGAAAGCACTGGCCATGATGAAGTTAGTCTCCCATATGGTAGACTGCTAATATTTTTGCTCCTCTTCCACAGCCATCCAGTCAAGTTTATTATGGGCTGATGTAAAAACAAAGTAGCTAACAGACAATTAATAATATTACCTAGGTAGGTAGCTTTTTAGCTAGCAAACGAATGGCCCAGTCACCCATTTAGCTAATGAATTGGATCAACTCGAAAAGTCTCAACTCGAAAATTTCCTAAGCTGGAGGGGGTTGCCAAGGCTGGCCCCCACTACCACAACACAGGAACAGCGATCCACCCACCATGGATGACCAAGAGAGAGAGTCACGGTAGGCAGAACTTTATTGGCTAAAATCACAGCAATTCATAGGTGGACAGTTCAGGCACTTTTCCTCCCCTCACCCTTAGCCTTCTTGTCTGCCCACCTGGCAGCCCTTCCTACCCTACTCCCCAGGCACCACAGGAGTGGAACCCCAAGGGAGAGACTTCCCACCCAAAAAAAAACCCAATACACCCCAGTAAGCATTCCCCTGTGCCCACTCACACACTACACACAGGACACTCGAGACCGCACACAGCGCCAGCAAGGACCCACCTTGGCCAGCCAAGGGGGATTTCTCCATCTGGGGAGGGGGAGGCCCACACACACACACACATACACACACACACTCCACACTCATACAACACAACACAAAGGAAAATTAAGGGAAAAACCAGACGTCTTCCCCAGCTGGAGCGAAAACCTCTGGGGAAAAAAAGGGGCAAAGAGCGCACCACCGTTTCCTTTAGGCTGGACGGAATAAAATGTGAAGCACGCCCACACACACAGCCCGTTAACTCGGGTTGTGTCCCTTACTGAGCCGGGGTTATGCCCCACTGCACCTTCTGCCTAGCCCAGGACTGTGCTGCCCGCCGCTGTCACATCCCAGCTCCACTGCTTACCCAGCCAGTCCTGTCACCAGCTCTCAGCAGTGTCACCTGTGGCAGTGGTCCAGCAGCACTCACATAAAGACATTCATGCCAACACATTAAATAATGCATAGGATCCAGAAAATCCTACCTTCTCATTGGTCAAAACTAGTTTTGGCTGAATTTTTCACAGAAAAAAAGCCGAATCCACACAATCTTTTGCTCTCATCTTCGGTCTTACTGTCCGAGCGCTTGTTCCGCTGAATTTCACGAGAATTGTATGTGGGGAATTAATTTAAATCTGTTTGGCGCTTGGCCATGCTCATAGTGGATTTTTTTGTTAAGATTGTAAATAAAACTAATTTCATGTTTTTGTAGTTATATGCTATTCCCTTGAATATTACAGTCTTTCTTTGAGAAACACAAGTACCTGTGCTTGCTTGTTTTTGTACCTTGGCTGTGAAACAGTTTATTTTAGTTTCTTCTACAGCAAGAAATGTCTTGTTATCATTATTACCCTTTGCTTTCCTTCTGTCAATCACCTTTATGGAACCATAGCATTGCATATCATGCTCAAATGTGTCAACAATTGGTGAGAACAACCAAACCTGTGCAACTAAACCGGCAAATTTAAGTACTACCCCGCATCCGAAACGCTTAAACATTTCTGTGGGTATACATGACAACTCAAAATACAATGGGTCAGATTTTTATGTAAGGACTTGCTCGTTAGAGAATGCATTTTCACAAAAACATTTGAATTTGGCACTCTTATGGTTCTTGCTCAACCAGATTGTTGGAAATAAAAGGATTATAGTGTCGTTTTTAAATTGTGGCAACGCCCATCTTTGCCGGAGGTCTGTTGTTTTCATTACAGTTCTTATCCGAACCATTACTTAGTGTGATAGTTTTGGCATCCTTGTTTAGCAATGTAAAGAGTACCTTATATGGACATGGAATTCTCTGTTTAAAAATGTGAAATATGTACTGATGGGATGAAGTGCCTAGCAGGCTACCGATGATGGGAGGAATCAGTGTAATATTGTATATACCACAATGTTGCTTAATTATTAGTATTATCATTACTATTCTTCTTTTTGTTTCTTTAATGGCATTCTGGCTTTTGAGACAGTTCAATGTATTGATGTACACTCTGGATAAACATTTGAGTCATTATTTACACATATAATAAAGTATTTTTTTTTTTTTGTATTTACAGTGAAAAGTGTGTTAAAGTATGTCTTTCATACTTCACATGTTAGGCCAACATTAATTCACTGTACACATTCTGAATGTAAGTAGTATGTCAAACATAAAATTGTATTCAACTGTGATGGAGGCTTTATAAAAATCAATGACTAAACTCAAATTGTAGGCATTCGGCTGCAATCTTGCATTTCGCAGTAGAGCAGTCAGACCTGCTGAATCTGGAACAAGACACACTTGTACAAGAAAAGTTGAAGATGGGCGTGGCTATGTCACGGACCTCACTTCGGATTGGATTCGCGTATAAAATGGCGACCTAGGACACATCCGGGTCTCACAAGGGATTCCCCTAGTGAAGTTTGCAAGTGGAGTTTACGAGGGTGGAGCAAAAAAAAGGGGATTGGCACGCAATACAAGCCTAGCCCCTTGGCGCAGTCGCAGACGGTTCCGGAGTAACAAGATGGCGGAGGTTGTTGAGCTTCAAAAGCTGAAGGTGGGAAAACATTTTTTTAAAAAAGAACTGTATTTTGTATCCGTTTCAAAAGAAACAACCCAGGTTATGTTATCACTACGCTGCCAATTCAAATGACAAACAAATGTTAAAGTCAACTGGTATTTAAACGGCTGGGTGCCCACCAAAAATCAAAATGTATCGGCGCGGCTACGTTAGCTAACGAGCTCGCGCAGATACTCAAGCGACTACACTACTAGCAAGCTAACAGCTAACGTTAGTGCTTGCCTATTCTCGTGTGCTGTGGTGCCCGACATGAAATTAAAACTTAGTATTTTATTATAAGTGTTCCATTTAACCTGAAATACAACACCTACTTGTCTTGACATTTAATGTTAAATATTTCTTTATTTCTTGGTGTTGAACGCTGAGTTGTGAGGTAGCATTAGCCAGCAAACTGCCGTTTCCGAGCTAACTTCAGCTAACAAGAGCTAGCTATGCTTTGAATGAAAACCTATCGTAAACATTAAGCATTAAAGTACTGCATCCTCACAGCTGGTAGTACAACTTTATAGTGTTCAAAACCATTTCATTGTTGGTCAGCTGCATTTGGTGAACGGAGTAGTTAACTCGCCAAATGTTCCGTCAGTCAAATACATTGTATCTAGGTATGTAGTGAGATAGTTGTAGCTGATTGGCCCTTTTATCGGAAATGTCCGAAACACGTTAACACAGGTGGCAGAGTTCAAAGATTGTCGGAACGTTCCTCAGTGTGTGATACTAGGTATGATAAAATGTGTCAGTTTCTAGCTTGTTGCGCAATGAAAACTGGTCAGCAGCTCTGCCTGAAATTTATAAGTATTGCCAATGTCCTTAAAAATAAATTTTGGCTTCATGGTAACTGTAACCTTTTCTTGAAGTAATGCATTCTGAACATAGCTCAATATAATCAAGAAGTCACATTTTTCATATAGCCATGAAGTGATATATGTAGTAACCTGCAACTGGTTTGTTGTGCACAGATTGATAAATGAATGTGTACATAGCGTTATGAAAGAAATGCTGATTTTCAGATGAAAAGCTGTGTTATAGTGAATACTGTCCATCTGTTTCTGTTCCCCAGTTGGCTGAACTGAAGCAAGAATGTGCGGCCAGAGACCTGGACGTCAAAGGGAACAAAGGGGAGCTGATTGCTAGGCTGCAGGCGTACCTGGAAGAGCATGGTGAAGCCCCACTTCCATTACTAATACCAGGGCACTTTTCACATGGTTTTCCATCACCTGAAAGCAAACTACAATCGGTTCTCTGAAAAGAGGACTGTGTTGTGTGCGTGCTCTCGTGGGTGGGTGGTGCTTGAGCTGCTCCTTTAGGTTGTTTCAGAGAGCACAGTTGTAGCATATTCTTAGGACTTGCTCCCCTGAAGAGGGCAAAATGGTTTTGTGAGAATCTGTCCTTTGTACTATGAAAACAAGTTTTTTCAACATTAAAACGTGAGTACATCTCCAGTCTGAGTTTTAATATGAATAACTTGTCAGCACTTCCTTTCGCTACACTTAGCTTGAATTTTTCCTTCTACTGCGAACTGTTTTCCATGAACTTGGGAACTTTTAAATATGAGACTGTGAGATACCTCACTGTTGGGTGTTGATGTCTCACTGGTAAATTTTGCTTTTGATGTACCCAATAAATTTTCACTCATTTTGATGCCAGAGGTAGTCTTGGGAACTGCTTTGGATTTGTCCTGAGTAAACCAACAGAAATTAAAATGGCACAAACAAATTTATTTACTCTCGGTAAGTGGGGGGGGGGGAAGGCTTACATACCGAAATGTTTGAGTATTACTTTAAGTACACATGTACTGGTAGCTGATGGCTTCAAAAAGGAAAAAAAATCAATCAATTTTTCACTCTCAAAAATGACACTGCCAGCAGTAAATTTAAGTAAGCTCTGAAAACTGAAAGCCATTAAAGCAAGATGAGCTCTAGCTAGAAGGAGGACCCCTGGGCTAAACAAGATTCTTGCTGGAGTAGCAGCAGTCAACAAGCAGGCAGATTCTGATTCCTCAAATGCATTGAAAAGCATGATTTATGAGTAGTTAAGTCATGTTTTTATTGGAACTTGCGGTGCAAACCTCTTCTTGTACTTCACATGACCTCTGACTGGTTGAATTTGAGTTGCAGTGGCTCATTTCAGACTTAGTGGAAATCATATTTTTGGTGTAATGTTTGCCTTTCTGCAGCGGTCATAATAAAATACAAGCCAGGATATGTTTAGTTGTATTAGGATCAAGCTTATTGGGATATTTGGATGAAAGATTCAGGTAGATTAACCAGCTCTTGTGCCTTAAGATTTGTGCCTTATGTACATGTGATTAGTGTCCAAATTTCAACTGACGTGAACGATTTTCAGGCTTCCAATTTCATGCTTTATGGCACTGACATTTCCCCTGCTGAAAATTGTTGGCAAAGTGCCGGTGGTTAACTTCATACTAGACATTTTAGAATGTGAAAATAAAATGCGTTATTATTGAAGAACTGTATGAAAATTACCAGGATGCCTAAAGCTTTTTACTGTGATTCTCTAGCCAAGCAGTTGTAGCTTTTGAAACTGTTGATGTTGAAATCTCTTTGTCATAACAGGTGAGGAGGAGATGAATGAGGAAGAGGTGTTGGGAGAAGACACAGAGGTAACCTTTTTCTTCGTGTTCCGTATGCATTGTGTAATTAATTTATTTGATGAAATATTGCTGTTAAAGGGGAGCCTGCAAATGAATGTATTGTATTGGATGCATTTAAAGACAGTGTGCATTTTCTTTCAGTCATTGATTAGTGCCAAATTTTTGAATTTAATATAAGTCAGTCTCATGCAAGGCCATGACGAAAACATGATGATTCAGTTTTTTTTGCAGTTTTTGTCACCGGCCTACAAACCAAATATGTCCTTTTCAAAACTAAAAAAACTCCCAGTTTGTTGATTTGTGTATTAATATGTTGTACACATGAAATTGTAGCAGACCTGTAATGCAAAGTAGTGTGTTTTTGGTTCATTGATGTTTTGAAGCTGATGTACCAAGTATTTTGAAATATAATTTAAAGATTGAAAATGTGAAAATGGTTGAAACTCAGTTACCACACTTGTGAGTGTGTGTGTGTCATTGTGGGACAGAACTTGAAGCTTTTGTTTGCTGTGTATGTGCTGTAATGAATGAAGTGGCTCCACATAAACAGCAGGGTGCACTCATAAGGTAGAGTGTCATAAAATGTTTGACGTCAAGTTTATTGGGAGATGAAGTCCAGAGCATTGTATTTCTGAGCATGTTTTAAAAGCACTTCACTACATCTCCCATCACCACTTTTGGGAATTGTTCTGTGGTGGCTTTTCCAGTTGAAGGAACCCAAGATTTCTCGCTTGTGACTAACTGCTTTGTACCTCCCTGTAGGAGGACATTCCTAAGGTGGAGGAAGCACAAAAGCAGAAACCTGAGGAGCAATTGGAACCTGTCCCTGCAGAGTCAGTATCTCTGTTCACTTATAACAATTCAACAATTGTTGTCTCCTTGATTGTGATCTTTCCGCCTTAGGACTACTGACTGGTGGGAGTTTGATGGAACTTTGATGAATCACCGACAATTTGAAATTTTATGTTGAAGAGATACATTATCAGGCATTGCTTCCATCTGTTTGTGGGTTTACAATATCTTGCATTGAAAGAAAACCAACACTGACATTTGCATGTATTTTCTCTTAGCTGTAGCAGTCATTTTACAGAATTTTGCAGTGTTCACATTTGGATGTATACGATTGGTTTCTGGTCAGCAAACAGCATTTAAAAGCTCTTGTAATATAATGAACCAGCAAAAGATGTGTAATTGATGTTTTCATTAAGATGATATTATAGACTGAAAATGTTTGATTGAAAATTTGATTTTTTGATTTATATTTGTAGTTATTTACCTTTGCAACAGTTACATTTTCAAAACGTTTAGAAAATCTGACCTTTTTTTATAGTAATTTTGAAGCTTTTGCCATTTGACACTTAGCAGCCCAATTGTAAGCATATGAAACCAAGTGAAAGTCTAAAACAAACTTTTAATGGTGAATTTTGAACTAGTGGACCACAGTATGTTACAGATTATCTTCATTCGTGAGGCCTCCATATGAGAGAGCCAAGGACTTCAATCTGGCATATGAATCTCACTACAGTGTTTGAATCATTGTGCTAAGAGGTTTGCTTGTTAGAGACATGATCAGAATTGTCAGGAATCTGCTGATTCAGTTCTCAAATCTGTTGTGATTTCCATGTTCAATTTTAATACATTTAATGGCTGTGTTGCCCTGATTTTAATGAACTGAACCAATGTGAATTGCCCAGGCCCTGCAGTTAATCTGTTGACCAGTAGATGGCAGCCCAGATCCATGTCGAAAGAACACTGGCTAGTCCTGTCTTAACTCCGGTCTCTGCTCATTCTCTTGTTTCAGGGAAACTGAGAAGAAGGTGGTGAAAATCACCTCCTCAGTGACCTTAGAAGAGGTATTTATTGCCCTAATACCTGTCTGATATTAATAAAAACATGTACATGTACATACACTATGAGGAGCTATTTTGTGAGCACTTTCTGTATATCATAATACTGCTGTTAACATTTAAGCTGCCAATACAGTTGGGGTGGGGGGGAATATTTTAAAGCCTAACAAAAAAAATTCAATTTTTCGGAGCAAGTAATATGTTTGCGCAAACTACTGAACAAGCTTTATGCATATTTGGAAATTACACAGTACATTGTAATGCTGCCACACATTAGGAGTAATCTTTTATGTCTATCTGGTAAGTGTGAAAGCATGTCATTTTCATGAATCTTGACAACTGTAATTCTCAGAAACTGAAGAAGAGAGCTGAGCGCTTTAATGTCCCAGCAAGCGTCGATTCTAAGAAGGCTGCTCGCGCTGCCAGGTGAGTAGGTCTTCAAACACTTGACACAAGGAAACTTACCTGTTTTTGTGCGAGTTTTAATACATGTATCACCTTTCAGGTTTGGCTTGCCTGTTACACCACCAACTTCCACACAAGGTGAGTGGGTTTTTAATCTCTGTAGATTACTCTGGTTTAAAAGGCTAATGTAGAGAACATTATGTAACTGAGATATAAACATGTATACTCATGTCAGTGTATCAGTATATGCAATATCCTTCATGAGACATAACTGCAATGCATTTAAATAATCTTCCCTCTGTGGTTGCAAAATCCTGAGACCATTGACCACAAAATAACTCAAATGTTTGGACTGAATATAAATATATAAAAAGAAGTATATAAAATATTTCCTAGAAGAAGTTAGAAATTAACATCTTACTACACAGATAATTTCAGATTTAACTGAAGGAGTTAAATGGAGTGCTGTATGATTTGATAGGATGTCTTATATGCTTGTATATGTTTATCATTTTTGACGATGTTTTTAAAAGTAATTTGAATTGTTTTTCAGGAACTGCTGTGAACAGCAAACCAGCAGTGAGTATTTATTCATTAACTTATTTACTGAATGTCCCCGTGAGAATGTAGGGTTAGGTGCTCTGGTGTATGCAGGTGTTTGACAACAGTGGCTTCCAAACTTCCCAAAGCTCACAACCCTTTTAGTGAGCAAGTGACCTCCTTCCCCATATTTCAGTTTGCTCAGACATAATGAAAAGAATGCCCAACCAAACATGGTATAAAACTGAAAGTAGCATTTTATGTCATATAAATTTCAAACTTTGATGCCTAAACATGAGGATTAAACTGAGACACTATCACACTTTCTAATTATAAAAATCCAAAATATTTAGAAAAAAAGCCCCTTTGTTTGCACATTGGCTAAATATCATTTGTGAAATTACAGAGGTGAGTAGCAAATGGTAATAATCAGCCTAAAGATATAAACCAGTGGATATGCAAATCCCTTTTTTTTTTTTTTTTTTTGGAAGCAAGCAGCTGGCTAGTGAGCTGAATGAATACACCACAAATGTCTTGTTTCCTTTCGTCTTTACACATGTGAAAAGTTGAGCATTTAATCAGAAAACATCAAATTTTGAATTGATGAAACAATTAGTAAACTTAATAAAAATAAACTTCATTTACCACAGCTTCTGCATGTAGATGTTCACTGGAAAGTAACTACCAACAGTTGCCTGCTCCTGTAGGCTATACTAAAACTCGGTTTTTATGAGTGGCTTGTCAGTCAGCTGCTGCTCCCTTATGAAGAATCTGTCCTGGCTTCTTTGATTGTTTCGCAGTTTTCCCTCTTTGAACATACCTTTATCTTAAACTTCTTTGTTTTACAGTTTTTTTTTTTTGCAAAAGAATAAGTGAATTTAAATAATGTACTCTAAAATATGGAGTTAAATAACCGAAGCAGGTCGAAACAGCTGCATGTGTCTGCGCAGTGGAACTAATGTGGCACATGTGTCGTTTTGTGGTTCGCCTTAATCCCTCTTGCATTTCCATACAGTAAAGATTCAGGCAGGTTGCACTAACATGTTAGCCTCTGTGCAGAGGGGTTTACTGATTATTTCTCCTGCCCCTTTTTGTAGTCAAGTAATTTTTCGTCTTCTATTTTGACACAGTAGGCAGAAAAGCATTGATTGTCACTGCCACTCATTTGGCAAATTCCAAAAATCACTGATAATGAGATTTTGGACCAAATTGAGAAAATCTTGGTGTTTGATTGCTTCAGCTCTTTCTCAGTATTCAAAGTTATCACTGATCAACTTACCGATAGGCTAAAGTCACATGAGAAATGCGCTAGACTTTGGACTTTGTAGAAAGTGCCTCATTTCCATCAAGAATTCAGATTCATTTAGATTTTTTGTATCTTTGGGTATGCAGTTTAGAAACTCATTTTGATCATATCAGTTCTAATTTAGGCTTGATAGCCCTTCGTCACACTACCAGGGTTATGGGTTCATTTTAACATTTCCAAACACAATGTGCAGTGCACCTGTTTAGATGGTTAAGTCTGGTTGTGAAAAGCTTTTGTCTAAAGAGGCTTGCTAGCAAATATTAGTTTGTTTTGTAATTTATTTGTTACAATTTTTCATGCTTGTACCAGTATCTTACAAGCTGAGTTTTTGTGTTATGTTTTACCACTTTTTTTTTTTTAAGATTTATAATGTAATATAATGGAATCTTGCATGCAATAGTTTCTACTTATGCATTCAAGAGGGCTTTTAAATGTCAACTGATAAAGATCTTTCAGTAATTTACAAACATCTGAACAAGAAACAGTCTCTAATTTACACAACTACAAACAGCCTGACAGAGTAAATTTTATCTGTGTGAAGGGTTTTCCTAGGCTGCCACACACACAATCGGATGAAACTCAGTTGGCTTGCAGTAATGTTGTTGAAGCAGGTACGGGCTTGTAGAGGGGAGTGACTGAGAAATTAAACGTCATATGTGTTAGCTGTTTAACGTTTATCATTTCTGTGTGGCGGCAGGTCGATGTTGACACCCTGAAAAAAAGGGCCCAGAGATTTGGGATGAACGTTTCCTCAGTCTCCAAGAAGGTGAGCTTCCTGAAAAATGAATTTACAATTCTTGAGTGCAAAGCACAGCTTGGGCTCTCCAGCACGCCATCCTCAATCACACTGCTGAAGCTGGTGTAATGTTCTGCAGTTGACATAGAAGAAACAATTAACCATTTGTAAATAAACTGGAACAGTAATTAATGCTAATTAATCTGACTCATCAAATTAATGTGATTATCTGAATCAACCAAGTCCTAAGGCCAGGCTCCACACTATTGTCCTTCATCTATTGTCATACGTAGCTCCTTTACCTTTATATAAAAGCACACATTCTGTAGGGGGTTTTAGTTTGTGTAGCAGTTACACAATGCTTACTTGCACTTACACAGTACTCTATATAGTTCTTATTTAACAACTGTGTAAATACTTGGGTATATTGCCTAGTAAATATAAAGCCTGACTACAATGCCCTGTAAGGGTTTTGTATAATAGCTTCCTTATGTTCCAGACATCATTAGTGCTGCATTCAGTATTGAAGAATTATATAAAGCTTGACATTGATGGGGAAGGGGGAGTGGGCGTGCTAGTTAAAGGCAAGGCAATTTTGGAAGGAGGTTTCGGTAACACATTAACGGCAGTGTGATTTTATTTTTTTTTTCCTCTCCCCTTCTTCCCCTCCCCTTTTGTTTACCTAAGCAACGGTTTTAGTATTTTTCTGCTCAAACTGCTATACCTGGACTGGATAAAACGGCTCTGCACAGAAAGAAGCAGGGTAGAAACAGGCCCAGACATGAAATATTGAAATTGAGATTAGATTCTGAGAACATAAATACCTGATGAATATGAAGCATGGATTATCCTGTGACAAGGCATTTTTAAAAGCAGTGCAGTCCAGAGTTATTAATTTAAGGCTCTTGACAGACCTGTAGGATACATAAACATGTGACTTAGGAGTATCCTGGTTTAAATCATACGTTAATATCTCCTTTTGAAGTATGAGACCTCTTTGGGGTGTCTTGTTCGTCTAACATTGTGTTCAGTATCTTGCTGTACATGTAATCAGGGTTTTGCCTTCTATTTGTTTCATTTGTGAAATGATTGCTACTGACAGTTTTATTTGCTTATAAACTCATGAAATGGCCAAACGTATCAATTTCCAGTTAGAAATATTAGTAGTGCAAATCAATGTTATGACGTGTGGTGGCACTATATTTTCTTGTTAGTGCAAGCAATGATGTAGCCAGATTGGGGTACAGTTAATGGGGCTCAAACGTGGTGTACCTGAGGCACTGGCTGCTGGTGCCCCAATGGATGACACACATTTAATTGTAGCATCACCAGTACTGTAGGCAGCATATTCCCCACTGCATCACACTGTAGTTCATCTCTGATCAACTGAGCGTGTGCAGCCAGCCCCTGCCAGCTGTGTAAGATGTTCAGTGCCAGGACAAAATGGAAATTCAGGTTTACTGAATGCACTTTAAAGACTTTAAAGTGTTTTCTAAATTCTCATTGTTTACTTGATAAGAACTGTAAAACTTGCCTATTGGTTTTAGAAATATACTTGTGCAGTGTAACAGATTGTGTTGTGACCTGTAGTGACCAGGGACCTGAGCTACACCCCATTAAGTGCTCACAGTAGCTGTACTTTTAAAACAATTCATGGAGGTAATCTTTAAGAATCTTACAAAAATGTATTGACACTGATGGCCAAATTAAGTGTGAAATGTCTCCTAAATGGAGAGTTTGTTTATTTGTCAAGGTTTACCGTTGGTAGAGTTTCAATTATGAAAAATGAAATGAAAAACATTCAGATCTGGCCAAAAAATGTTTTAATTTAGCATCTCGCTGTCACTGTGGAATTCTCTCTGGTCACGATGAATACCATCTCTGACATTTGAACCGTGAGGTGGTGCCTGGGGAGGGTGGATGAGCGGTGTGTTCCGGAAGGCCCGCGTTTATGACGTAACATGCCATTTTACTGTATTAGTCACCGCACACCCCTGCAAGTTCACCTCATTTCCTTATTTTATACTGTTATTTAATTATTTAATTAATTTTTTTTATGTAGCGGAAACTGAGGGCCACAGGGGGCAGATATAATAGCCCCGGTTGGGGGTAAATGCCGTTGCGAGTGAGGAGCAAATTCAATTATCGCGGCAGGGCTTTTCTGCGGCGGCTTTGTGTCCCGTCGGAAGTGGCCGGCACCAAGCTCCTGGAGAGGCGAGCAACAATGCTTGCTGTGTAATGCACTCCCTACCCCTCCGTCCCCTGCTCCTGGCGTGACCAAAGCCTCGAAAGCTCACAGACTGCATGTCTCCTGATAATGGATATTTTTATTTTTTATAAATGTTTTGTCCCTACTGGCCTAAATACTACCAAATACATGGTCTTAATTTGGCCTCATCATTAACTGAAAGCATTCCTTTTTTTCCTCCCCCTTCTTCTTCCTCTTTCAGTCACAGTTGGCTAGTTTGGAGATCGTCAATGTACTGGCCAGTCTGTATGTGGGCATTTGTGTGTGTCATGGTTAAGGAGGATTGTGGTTTGAATCCAGGCTAAAGCAGTATTGAGTTTACTTACGAGCCACACCAAAGCACTCGAGGGCCAGTCCAGGTAGGCCTTGGCTGGGTGGCTGGAACAGAACATTTATGATTTCAGTTCATCTAAACTAGATTTCAGGGGGTGCATAAGTCCACAACGGATGGGGCCCAGCTTGATAATTTGCAAGTGTTATTAAAATGGCTTATTGTCGTCATGGCTGTGCTGCTTGTCACAGAAGTCATAGGTGCTCTGCTATGTTCCTTTTTTGACCAGTACCATGATTGTTTACATTTTGATCTAAGCTACTACAGTAACCAGCTGATAAATACATTGTTTAATGCAAACATTGTGTAGTTCTGACCCCATATTAAAATAATCAGGGGAAGCTTTAAACAAATGCATTGTAAGAAGTGCTACAGAAATACTTTCAAATCAAATCTAGTTACAAATGGTTTTCACAGTTACATAGCCAGGAATGTAATTCCATCATTGACTCACTAGATGAGTGAAATAAGTGACTATCTCTCCCAAAAGAAACCGCAGACATGTGCACAGTTCAAACCTTTGAGAGCTCAGTTTGTTGATTTTAAAAAGGTTTAAAATTCCAGTTGGTGAAAGTAGTTTTCTAGCTAAAGTCTTGATTCAGTTGTGCATGTTATCCAGTTCATCTGCTACAACCGTATGCAGCAGGTGTGGAGTAAAATGTAATACATTTTTGGCACTCTTGACAGTCTTCCAGTTTTCTGTGAATTTGATCAAATTTTCCTTGGCTGTGTTTTGATTTTGGAAAAAATTGTCAATGGGAAAAAGTGAAGCAGTAATCATAATTTAAAAAAAAAAAAAAAACATTTTTAAATTATTTGGTTGAGGCTTGTGTACTCTTTGTTTCATGTGTTTATAAATAAATAATACATTTAAGAATGTTAATTTTTGCATACGTTTGTCATGTCTTAGGTCAGATATCAGCAGGGCCTGTCTTAAAATTCTGTTATGAAGCACATTAATTGTTAGCTGCCATTGTGCAGCATTTCAAGAAATGGTCAGTTGAAAGGAACGCGTTCGAGTTCATTCGTGTTGACCTTGGGGTGATGTAATTGGTGAATGTGAGATGTCCCCTTCTCTCACCACTGGCAGATCATGCTTTTATTCAGGAAGCACAAACTGAAATCTAATAGGCTTGTGTGTGTGTGCGCGCACGGGGGAGGGGGATGCATACACCAGATTTTGTTCAATACCCCCCAGCCCCCCTCAAACCCACCACAACTGTGGATTGTCCTTGAACGGGTCTCCCTGGTCAAGGATAATGAGTAGTGACAGAGCACAGAATAGTTCTGGCAGCCATAGTAATTGTTACAGAGGACGGACTGTCACTCTGACCACCCCCTTGAGAAGCATATTCAAAAAGACGGAGCCCAAGAGATGAGCTTGTACACCTCAGGGGTTTTTTTGTACCAATTCAGCTAGGCAAGGCCATAGCAGGGTATAGGGCCAGCAATAGGCTTCATTGCTATCCGTGCGCATGTGTACGCGTGTGTGCTTGCGCATATACACATGAGTGTTTGTAGGGAAGGTAGGGATGTCTTACTTAACACACACACACACACACACATACCCACACACACACACACACACACACTCACACACAATCAGCAATACATTCCTAAGACCCAAACAGTACATTCGGTTGCTTGCTGCGGTGTGACAGACTAAAACGCTGTCCATTCCTGTCTCAGCCGGCAGATTTGTGTGCGTTTGTGCAGCAGTGAGTTATTAACCCTGTGCCTCATTGTTAAGTAAGCAGCGCTGCCCTCAGCCTACTCCCTTGCCTCTGGAGAACTTGATGTACTCGTTCTGCTGTTTTTTTTGTTTTTTTTTTTCCTTTTCTGAAGAGGTTTTTCAGGGTGGAGTAGAATTAAAAACTTTAATATTGTTTCCCACCCATGTAATTTCAATTGGGTTTATGCACTGATTCATATATTTGAGGGAGCATTTATGTATTTTAATAGCTGATAAATCCTTGCAGGAAAGGCCTTGCATTTCATTGTACTTTTTCCTGAATGCAGGTCAGCGAATCCTTAAATTTTACAGCCCGACTACTGTAATTTTCGCTGTTGAAGAAGAAAGGGGGTTTTGGATCAAGAGCCTCTTGTCTCTGATGTATTTTGCATAACTGCTCACGTCATCGGAGCAAGCTGATATAAAACGCTGTTTGTGTTCTGGGTTTAAACAGGTTAAGGGAGCAGGGGGTTCAGGGGTTTGTTAACTCAGTGGCACTCAAGGGCTGTCGGCCGGTCAGTCATCTGGTTCTGTTTTCGCCTGCTGTGGGCGAAATCTCTTTTGTTCTGGACATTGAATGCGCCTTGCACTCCTTTGGTTTTCTCTCTCTCTCTCTCTCTCTCTCTCTCTCTCTCTCTGGATGATGTCATTGTGTAAAGTTTCAGCCAGCTAACCCACTTTACCACAGGAACATGGGGGGAAAAGGCTCTTCACTGCCGTTTGCCATAACTCATAGCCACAGCTCAGAACTACAAACTGTGGAGAGGGATGTGGGTTAATGGGTTTTTTTTCCTTCGTGATTTTGAAATACTGCCTTTTGGAATTCAGAATATATGGCAAAGGTTCAGGATAGTTGCCATTTGCTTTAATTGGGTTCGTGTTACGCTGCTTGTTCTCTTTAAAATGGGCATGGCCAGGCCTCTGACAACTTTAAGAGCCTTTCTTGCCTTATAAAGATTTTTTTTTTATACATTGGGTAAGGTTGTGTTCAGAGTACAGTAACCCGTTTGCAGCAGATGTTTGTGGATTGGACAGGCTTGGTATGTTTTCTGAGCAAAGGCTATCCCTGTCAGCCTTTCAAGAAGAAAGAAAAGAAAAATGTTGGTGCTCAATTGCAACCAGCTGTTGTTGGAATTAGATAATCTTACGCTCTCTCCCACTCACTTGCTCTGTGATTCTTAAGTCACTGTCGCACAGTTCAGTAAGACTGTCAGTAAGATGGTTTCATTTTTCATGCGGGATATGTTATGCTTTTTAAAACAAGCAATTGTCAGTAAGTGGATCACTACTGTGACTCTCCTTCGAAGAGGTAGACGGAACATTTGATTTTAACTTAGCTTTTACGTGTATTCAGAACAAAATGGTCCTGAAGATTTTCACAATAAGTAGTTTATATAAATTGCTTGTGTTAATCTCCCTTCCTCACCCCCCTCGTCTCTCAGTTTTAAAGTGCTGGAAGGTGTTGCCATTGCTGTAATTTTGTCTGGTGCAAAATCTGTTACATGTGGCACCCTGTATTTTATCAAAACCGTGCTTAACTGCTTAATTTGCACTGCTCTGAAATAACTTCATCAGGGCTCCTCTGCACTGAAAATGGAGTTTGAGCATTGAGCTGCATGTGAAGATTCTTTAAATCAATTCTGTAAAATATCAATACAAGGGCAGCCCCAACTGTCAGAAAAGTTTACCTTCTAATGAAGACTTTGTGGTGTGCTTCTGTGGTGGGAAAAGTATGGGTAGTTTAACAGGAACGTAAGAAACAATGTGTATTCTAAATGTGGAAGAACTCCATTTAATTCAATTACATGTACCGTACCTATTTATAATTTATACTCAAATCTATAGAACCAAACTTAGTGAATTCTGTAGTGAACATATTCTCATACCTTTAATGTAAGTAATTATCAGCAGGTAAGAACCAAATCTGTTGATTACAGATGGATAAATATTGATTTTTCTAGTAGCTGAAACATCAGTCGTTTTGTTCACAAGGAAAACATTTACTGCCAAATCTGTTAAAATAGAGTGCAGTGCCTGCTAGATCTCATAAATTATTACCACTCTTACAAAGTAGTCTTAGCCCATTCCCCCCACCCCAGCCATTAAGAACCCCTCATCTGTGTCCTTAGGTACAGTAAAATATTCTCCAGAATGATGTAATTACAGCCCTGAGAAAGTTGCTTAGGTATGCACAGTCGGGGTTTGCAACCGGTGATCCTCTGCATCCCCCTGGCCTCCTTTCCCGACCTTTAGAAATCCAAATCTCATTTCCTTGCGGGCTTCATTACGGCATGTCCCTCATTACCACACCTTGCAGGCCCGCTGTCCCAGAGAGGAGGCCGCCTAATGAGGAGACCCCCAGGGACAGGCAGGGACACAGGCCGCTGACCTGCCCGTGGACCTGACAGCTTCTGGGGACGGCAGCTTGTACTGACGTGATTGTTTAAATGACTAATTAAGAAATCATTATTGGAAGAGGCTCCTGGCAGCTGGTGGCAAAGACTAAGGAGGTGGAGTTCCAGGAGAGGTAAAAGGAAAGGAGTCTTATGAGAAACAAGACATTTTTGTTGTGGTTGTTTCCTTTTTTGGAATAATCAGTTCATGAGAGCTTAGTTAGTGGTGTTAGTGTTCACCGGAAGAAGGCAGTCAGTTTGTGTACAGCTTAGCTGTTGGTGATTGAATGATTTTTTTCCATGGTTGGAATGCCTGAGAGGGCTGAACAGCAGCCAATGAGCACACTCCACCTTTGTTGGGGATGAGGCTACAACCTCTGCCTACACAGCATGCCCTAGAGATAGTCACAAGCACAAGGATGAACACACTCCTCACCCACCCAGTGGACAGGCACTCTCAGTCTGCCCTAAGGATAACCACATGCAGTCTGCCATGAGAATGAGCAGCACACTCAGTGGGTTCTTTGGATAATTCACTCACCCTACACTAAGGATCTGCTCGCTGAGTCTGCCCTGGGGATAATTCAGTTAGCATACCATGGGGATAATCCCACTCACTCTGCCCTAAGAATGTGTGTACCCAGTAGGGCTGCATGATAAGCCTTCAGAATGTTATCACGATAAATATAGACATTTTGGTGGTAACGATAACACATCCCGATTAAATTTTCGGTCTCAAGTCTGAATGACAGGCTGCAGACTTTCATCAATTACAAATAGAAGTTAAGTCAAACACATCAATTAGTAAACCGACTGATGTGTTTACCGATGCAACTTTCTTTTGGGATTAACAAATTAATGTTGCCATCTGCAGCTTCGCTTGTCCCACTCACCAGTTTCACCAGCAAGTTAACTTCCGTGCCGCAGACTCCGCCTTCACAATTCTCGTGAGTCAATTGGCTAGATTTCATGAAGTAGGCTACAAAGCACATTTAAAGACGCATAAATTCGATTTTGCATATAAAGACATGTTTCAAAAATGAACAGAAAACTTCAATATTTAAAAGAAAAAGAATACTTAAATAACGACAGACTTCTTAAAATCAGGCAAGATTTACAAAAACTCAAGTCACCCAATGTAGTCTGGAATTAGAAATAAAGGCGGAGTCGTAAGAGTAGTTTTTGGAGAAATGGTCGTATGATGCTGAGATTTGATCACCAACTAATATCAGGAGTGCAAACTAGCAACACCTTTGTTTCCGGACTGTAAATAAAACTGCTGAAAGTAAAGACAAAATAACATGAAGATGTGCAACCATAAATTTGCATACGACAGCAGCACATGCAGTACCATCATCCTGTTAAATACCAATAATACCAAAACAGGAGTACCTGGAAAGGCAGCACCGAGGTGTTGCTGAGACACCAGTGCGGTAGGAGCTTGTCTTCTCCTCAACCAGGAATACTCCCTCTCTGCTATCTGCTCTCTGCTCTCACTGAACATGCTGATTGGCTCATATCTCTGATTAATAATTTTTAGAAGCCTTTTCTGAATAAGATTATTGGTTGTTTATGCTTGTCTATGCAAGTAAGGAGATTTTAAATTTCAGCTAATTGTTTTTGATAATAGCTAGCACAGTGTTCGTGTTCTTGTTAAATAATTTGTAGTAAATGCTTTGTAATTGTAAATGTTTGTAAATGCTGCTGTTTTGTAGCCTACCGATTAATCTCTCCACATTTTTTTGAATGCTCGTTAATCCATACCAAGTTTCTAACATTATGGCAACGCTGAGCCCATTCACTACTTGGCAACTTGCCTCTGGATAGGCCTATTTTAAGCCTTGGAATTTCAGACATTTTTTGACATGCTGATTTGAATGTTAATTTGAACTCGACTACATTTCTGCATCGAAGATTGGAGAGGGTTTTTTTTTTTTTCTGTAGCAGTTTTCACACACACACACACACACACACACACACACACACACACACACTTTTCCATTGCATTGCAGTTGTCATTCTGTTTTCCTGGTGTTGGTCTGCTTGTGTTGGTGCACCAGCACTTGCACTGAGGGGCTCCCTCTGTAAAGACTCTCCAGTGCATTTCATTATCATACAAGCAGCATGTGTTCTGTGTTCTGTACATCTATTTGTGTATTAGCACACACATCTATACTTTTTTAAAATGAAGCCAAGTACACTGTGGTATCATACGTTACCATTCACTCACACAGGCACAGTACATATTTTAGCTTCTGTGCTTTAAAAGAGAAAGTGATAATGCAGCTGGCCACTGTTAGAAACTGCAAATGATTCCAAACTGATTATACGGTAATCTGAGTGCTTTTATGGAAGGAATTGGCAGTAGGGGCAGAGGGGAGGAATTAGGCTTGGGTAAAGTGGCACGGGCTCTCACTCATGGAAGATGCTGAGTAGATGCCCTGAGGCTGCAGGGAGAGAGTGAGAGAGGGAGAGAGAGAGGAAGAGCGTCCATAATGCCAGACCCATACAGAGCTGTGGGAGATCTGAACTTTTTGTTCCAAATGTGCCAAACAGAAGAGGCAGAACTCGTTATGACAATGACAGCCTGTGTTTGGAGGGTCTTCAGTTGTGTGTGTATGTGCGTGCGTGCGTGCGTGCGTGCGTGTGTGTGTCGTTGTTGGGGGGGGGGGTGGTTTAATTCACTGTTTTTAAATGGCTGTGACACACTTTGAATGAGGAGGAGTGTTGCTGGGGGCCAGAGGTGGAGTTGATGAATGTGTAGATCCTGGCATTTTGATAGGGGTAATTTTGCACTGACGGGGCCCAGGCCATCCCATGAATCAAAATGTGTCACCCAGGTGCTAAAGATGGAGGGCTGCTCATTGTGGGCCTGACACACACGTGAGGGGCGGGGGCTGCCAGGGGTCAAGTGTGACACATCATTATAACAATGTTGATTTAGTGGGGCTGCCAGGCAGCCGGCCTCCTCCCTTGGGGGGCTCAGGGAGCGGGGGGTACATGGGGCAGCGGACGGAGCAGAGCCTACTGCGCCTCACCGGGGAGCCTCGTCAGCCAGCAGCATGCAGCTCACTCCTGTTAAACTTCTCTCACTTCTGCCCCGGCTACCATGCTTAACATTATAAAAAGGCTGCAACCAGTCCTTGCTTGAGGAAAGAAAAGAAAGTTTGTGGAAAACAGGGGTGGAGGTGGTCTGAGAATACTGCCCTTTCAGAATTTTCTTTTTTTTTTTTCTTCCTTGCAGAATTTTCTGTGACCTTTAACCTTTGACCTGTGGGGTTGCATTTGTTCTCTGTAATGTCAAGATGAGTTTTGACAATCTATGGCTGTGCTTTCAGGTCAATTGAAAAGTGTTTTTGCAGCTGAAATCAGAGTAGCTTTGTTGTAGTTTTTTGGAGGGTATGGGGGGGGGGGGGACTTGAAATGCACAATAGTAGAGCATGTGTATAAGCTCTTCTGATATCAGTATTCTGATACTTTCAGTCTCTAAGGCCCTATCTCAGTGGAGGAAAACTACCAATATGTTGTTATCATTTAGTTTGTATTCATATTTTAGAGGTTAGCATCGGTCTTTAAAGTTGATTTTAAGGCAATGAGCAGATGAAACTCGCACGGATACCTGATTAATTCATGCTGAGCACCACACCGTTTTCTTATGCATGTTTCCCCCCTCAACCAGATGACTGTTCAAGGTGCCTTTCAAGCCATTAAGTTTAAATTTGGGATTATAATTAGTAACACCCTCTGCTTATGTGATGGAGAACACTGCTCTATTGAACATTTCGCCCATCACAAGCCAATCAGCTTTAATTCCAGTCACCATGAATTGCATTTGCATAATATGCATAATATCCCTTTGCATATATACATATATATAAGGGAAGGAGTCGTTAACTTAATTTTAGTATCAATCATTGTAGCAGTTTTTTTGTGATCAAGAATTCAAAATGTCAGTGATGTCTCAGATTTTTTTTCTTTAATTAACCATACAAACATCTTCAGGAAGAAGGATTGGTGTATGTTTCACATAGTTGTCATAAAGCTTTATTTAGAAAATTTTGGTCAAAGTTTCCTTTTTTTGATTTTTTTTTTTTTTTCTTTGCCCGTAGGCTACATATTTCCAGTTTGTAATTATTTCTATTACATGTTTTATGTTTGATGTGATCAGACACGGCATTAGTCTAATTTTATTCCATGTTGTGTAGTATAAAATTGTTTGGTTTTCTATTAAATTTAACAAAGAAAATGAACTGTTTACCTTTTTAACAATATTGTAAAACACCTACCAAATATGCTGTAGTTCATAGTGCGGTACATGAGCACTCCAAACTGTTTGCAGCCCCAACTCAAAATGGGATGATTATCAAGTTTCTAGTGTGCTGTATAGCGAAGCTAACATTTTGCAATGACTTTTCTGGTGACTAGTTGAGTACAGTAACGAGAAGGCAGCTTTTAAGACAGGAACTGTTCTTTATGGCAGAATCTGTGGTGTGAGGATCATGCATAAACCACAGCCTCTTACACCCAATGTTAGATGGCAAGTTTGTCGACTACTTCTGTGATCTTTGCATCTTTAAGAAGCCTTGAGAACAGTAACGCAATTGTTAGCATTTATCCACAGCCTTTTAGCAATTTGAATAGCTTTATGTCATTTAAAACCTGATTGCTTAAATGCTATGAGGTTTCCGCATTCATAGGGCTTTGAGAAGGCATTATTGTTTTGATAACAGCGTAAGTTCACTTAATAGTTCAGATTTATTGCATCCATTTTTTAAAAAATTATAGACCGTGCCTCCAGAT
The DNA here is from genome assembly GCA_019788955.1 of Albula glossodonta. Lineage (NCBI taxonomy): Eukaryota > Metazoa > Chordata > Actinopteri > Albuliformes > Albulidae > Albula > Albula glossodonta. Next base: position 26,058,276 of record JAFBMS010000004.1, on the reverse strand, counting down.
TTTCAGGCAAACACCTCTCCCATATCATGGCAACTAACCTGGTTGGTGCAGCCCTCATAGCTTCAGCCTGGTGAAGCTGCAGTTGCTGGAGCCCTCCATAGCTGAATTGCAGATATTCATTTGTCTTGCCATGTTACTCAGCGCTTGCAGTTTAATGTTTCGGGTTTGATCTTTTCAGTTCAGATCATTTAAAGAAGGGATTTCTCCCTGAGGTTTTATCAAACGGTTACTGATATCAGTAAATCCATCAGTGATTGATGTGGAAATGTGATCTTACCTATAAAGCCAAAACAGAACTGAGAAACTCTACTTGCATCAAATGTCTGGTTATAGGAAAAAAAAAATTTAAACATACCAGTGAAGGTCTCAGGATTTCACAGTAAGGTAGGCTTTTTGGAGACAAGTACTGTGGATAAATTATTTATTCATGTACGACTGTAAAATTTGCCTTGATAATTGTTAGAAATCAATTTGACTTGTATGTAGAGTGGGTGAGGCCTTGGCATGGGGGTGGGGGTTGGGGGTTTGTTGTGGAGCAGGGTAGGTAACACTGGTGAGCCAGGTTGTTGCTTACTCTCTTGGGTTGATGGGTGAGACTGGATTTCCTTATAAAAAGGACCCAGGGTTAACCGTTTTGGCTGTTTCATTTTAGCACGTGGCATTGCCCTGTAGCATGGGATGCTGATGGGTACAATCTTCCTCACACTACAGCTGAAAAACCAGCCTAACGTTACTCATTTTATTGAAACCGTCCATGTGTATGCAGTGAGTTCACTCACTATATTCTCCCACAGTAATAGAAGTCTGTTTGCCTGTTGAGGGTAATTGCACTTGTGAAAGAAGCTGGAAATATTTGGGTGCACCTTCGGTTTCAGGTTTTTCATTTAATTAAGATGTGTTTTTATGAATTTTGTTTTTAAATTTAGTTGTTCTGTAAATGCATATTGTTTTTTACATAGGTCTTTTTAAGTAGTAAGCATACTACCTATCCTGCATACCAGATGGTTGCATATTTTGTTTATTTACATTATGTAAATCTTTGAAAATGTCATGGCATTGATTAGTCAGCGTTCCAAAATATGTTCCAAAATACACTGTACACACACGTACACACAGTCCTGTGAATCAGATAAAGGGGAAAATTGTTGAACATTTTTTATGCTTTTTTCTTATTAAAGTTATGTAACACCCAATGCCCCATGGGAAGAAATTTTTGTCACCTTAGAATCAATAATTGGAAACCCCACGTTCAGCAGCAGTAACTGCAGCCAGTGCTTCCCGTAATAATTGTCTGTCAGTGTCTCAGCGCTGGAGAGGAATTTCGGCCCTCCTCTCCATGCTGAACTGCTTAAATTCATTGACATCTTGTGGTTTTTCAAGCATGAGCTGCTCATTTCATGTTTTGCCACAACATGTCAGTGGGGCTTAGGTCTGGAATTTGACTAGGCCACTGCAGCCAGCTGTGCCTTAGCTTCAGATAAGAGATTCTTACAGTTTCCTGTACAATTCTCTGATACAGAGCATAGTTCCTTTGTATTGATGAAAAGACATCCAGGTAATGAGGCAGCAAAGCATCCTCAAACCAGGGCACTTCCATCACCATGCTTGACCATTGGTATAAGCCTCTTGCTATAGAATGCAATTTCTTAGGATTACCTGGGTGTTTTTTTGCAACACTTAAGATGAGCATTCACTTTCAGCCGTTGCTGGATTTCTTTCACACCAGGATATTGAATTTCTTAATTATCTTGAAAATCAGATGAGGCTAAGACCATTTTCACTGTCGTGTGTATATGCACTGAGGTCACTTATTGCATATTACACCCATGTAATAGTCGGTTAGTCCCCTTTTTGCCCTTAGAACAGCCTTCATTTTTGGGGGCATGGACAGGGATTCCACACACTAGAGTCACTACTACTACTATTACTACTACTACACACCACCCCTCTATCAGCATAGCTTGATCATTTGATTCTAACACTGATTTACTGTGTATATGAATGTCTGAGCATAGGTGTGAAAATGATTGGCATCCCTGCCAAGGACAACAGAACTGAGCCGTTTCCTATAATGTGTAAACAGGCTGGAGAGCATGTTGGGAGGGAGCTTGGACCAATTCTCCCTGCATAACCTCTCTGTTCCCTTGCTGACCTCAGATCTGTAATTATAGACTGCCTTCAATTAAGCCAACAAGATTTCAATCAAGTTTAAGTGCAGAGACTGCAAAATGTTGATTTTTGCTATCGCGCATGCATCTTAGATGATCGTGTATAGGTTAGTGTTGTGGTGGAAGGTCAACCTGTGGCCAAGCCTCAGCCTCCTGGAAGAGGCAACCAGGTTTTTGGGCAAAATGTCCGGTATGTAGTACAGTTCATGAGGCCTTTGAGCAAGGGCTCCAGTGGGAGCCAACCAGCTCCATAACATGTTCTACCAGTTTTCACAGTAGTTATGAGGAACTTTATCTTTCTCTGCATCCCGCTGTCAACACCACGGACATCATTGGTGTACATGGCTTAAGAGTTCAGTATGGGTCTCATCCAAATGTAGGCCCTGGTTCCATTCCAAGTGTAAATGGCATTTGGCAAACTGCTGGTGCTTCAGTTCGTTGATTTTAAACAGTTTTATTATTGCCCTTATAGCAATGAGTGATGGATATAACTTTGCTAATTTCTGCACCCGTTGAATTTCAGTGACCATTTGTCTCTTGATTTGTCATTTCTTGGTTTCAATGGCAAAAGGAACTCTGAAGTGTATCACCTCATTTCTATACCCAAGTGAAATAGGAGCTCATGGAAGGCCAAAATGTTGTTCCTTAAGACTGAGAAGAACTTTATAGAATCTTGTATATGATTAACTTAAATTATTGAATTAATGCCAACAGTTTTGTCACTTGGTAGTAAAAAAAAAGGAATAGCATTATGCCTTAGGAACATTTTTAGCAACAGTTATTGGTGTTAAAGAATATCGTTTGTGTTAATCATTTTGCCAGTAATTGTGTGTGTGTCTGTGTGTGTTAGTACTTCGGTTGAAGGCTCAGTTCTGAGATTTTCACATAAGGCCCCCCACTCTCCACCCCCACCCCCCTCAGCCCATCGCTCATGTAGCCTTTTACTGTAGAGGGTCTCGGCCACCTGGAGCCATTCACTCTCCGTTGAGACTATACTGCCGATCAAGCCTCTCTTTATTACTTTACAGTGCTCATTATCCCACAAGGCACCCGCTCTTATATCTTGTCAAAGGCTTCTGCCAGCACCTAAATCACAGTTTTTTTTTTTTTTCTCCCCTGGACAATTTGAATTCGGGAAGGGGGTTACTCAATTCCCCTGATGCATCTGAACTGTGTCCCTGTGCCTGCTTCTCGGCCCGCACCCCTAACAAAGACAATTAGGGGTCCTTTTTGCATTTACCCCATGCATACTATGATTTGAGTTGAAGGAGAGCAATGAGCCAAATTAATTTATTGGTGCTAGGGTGAATGACGGACTCACCAGCTTCAGTCATTTATCATTTCACATGTAGAAAACGCATTTGTCTTTCATTTGTCGTTTTTTTTCTGTGCTTTTTGTGGGGGAGTTGTGGGGATGGGGCTGGGGGCTGGAATTTTGAAAAATAAAAAATGGTGTGTAGGGGTTGTTTCTAGTGCTGGTTGAATGCAAAGGAGACATCGTCAGTGGCAGTTCAGCTTTCACCTGACAGGAAGCAGTCTCTCTCTCGTGCTCTGTCTCTCTCTCTCTCTCTCTCTCTCTCTCTCTCTCCCTCTCCTGCTCTCTCTCTCTCCCCCGTCATTCTGTTGTGCTCTGGGGCCATCTGTCCGCCTACATCCCAGATTTGAAAAATAATGAAGGCGCTGTGACACACCGCGGAAGGTTAATCGCGGGTTTACATGCTGCACCCAGGGAAGGACAGACCCTCTGACCAGCTCTCTATCCACAGGGCCATCAGAAATGAGAGAGAGCTTTTCACCAGGAAATACTCTGCTCTCACATTTACTGCCATTGATTCTTAAGGACACACTTTTTAAAATGGCAATTAAAGCCACAAATGTTGACAAAAAACATTTTTAATCTATTTGGCAATCTAAAAACACATGTTCCGTAAAGCCATTAAAGGATTGTAATTTTTTTTTTTCCTTTTTTGAGGACTTATCAGGTGTTAAATAAGCAGGAGTGGTAAACGACCCCCCACCCCCCCAAAAAAAAAAAAAAAAAAATGGCACTCAAAAAAAAAAAAAACAAAAAAAAAAAAAAAAAGCCCTGAGTTTGGTTATTAGTTTAAATAACTGTCACTAATTCAAAACCGTTCTACAAACGGCTTTCATGAATAAAGGAGAGATTAACTCCCACTTGCTGAGGCCCAGGATTTGGAGGAATATTGTTCTAGGGAAAAGAAAACATGGTGAAAAAACAAGTGCGGCCAGCAGCAGAAATGAACCCGATGATCTCGGGGGATCAGCGGCCTGACATTCAGAATTAGATTGGCCAGCACTGTATCAACACTGGCACCAGCCGGGCGTGGGACATCGGGGGGAGTGACCCCTGCTGTTCTTTGAGAATTTGCCATGTGAACTATGGAGACACACAGAGCTTTTCAGTTATTGCGTGGCTTAAGAATCGCGGCCTTTTATTGCCTCGCTATAAAACGGCATCTGTTTCCAAAAAAAAAAAAAAAAGACATTGTGGACCCTTTGCCGCTGGGAAAATAAGGCATTGGTAGTTTTGTCATGTTATTCCTCGAAGTTATGTGGCGTTAGCTGGCGAAAGGAGTTCTTCCTTTTGTGCCTGTGTGATCTGAAGACTTCAGCCAGGCAATGACAGTGCTTTGGGTATTGCCTTCCTTTCATTCTGTCTAAGTCTTCTGTGGCTAATCAGAAGCAACAGTAGCTTGAGAAATGTCACTGGTATAATTCTAAGATAAGAGTTTATGAGTAGTTGATTACCCCTGAAGATTCAAGCATGGCATTAGTAATCTTTTTTTCAGTTTTCAGAATAGCCCTCGCCATAAGGTTGGCTTATATCGTATGTTCCCCCCACTCGGGATTGTTTGCATCACCTTTAATTTCCCCATTCATCTCCCATATGCACCACCCAATCAAAGCATCAGCAGAAGTATTGGAAGTAAATAAGTCTTTATGTAATAATCAGGATTTTAATAATCAGGTCCGTTGTCTTTTACAGTGAAGTAGCAGTTTAAGTTTCTGAAGAATGTATTTTTGAAGGAAACCCTGATGGCTTAGTATTTAACTCTGTTACAGCTGTTTGGCATCCTGCGTTCTTTTTTTCTCTGTTGGGGAGGTGGGTGGAGCTGGGGGTGGGGGGTGGGGGGTGGGGGTCATGTTATTGGAAGTACAACCAGTGACCTGGAATCTGTCGGTTTTTCCTTGTTGGCAGTTTCTTGCCAGAGCTCAGTGTGTGTGTGGAGAAAAGTTGTCCTGTCCTCATATAACCTTGAACCTGGCTGGCTGAACTGCATAATTTTATTAATCTCACGCCAGATGCCGAACCCCTGCCCCCCCAACCCCCGCCCCCCCACCCTCACAGGTTCACAACTCTGAAGTTGACTGTGACTGTTGTGTTTTACCCCTGGGTTAATTGTGTTGCTGTTGGTCGCTTACACACAGAGTGCCTTACCGCCATCCTGTTGCTTATCTCTTTTCTACAGGTTGAAGATGTGGAGAAGCTGAAAAAGAGGAAGGAGAGGTTCGGCATAGTAACCAGTGCTGCAGCCACGGGCCCGGACGACACAGAGGTACGGTTTATCCTTTTTTCTCCAGGGCAAATTGTAGCAAGCATCACAAACACCGCTCAGTTCAGTACTAGTGCTGAGACTAGCTAAATCAGAAAAATGGAGGACGTACACCTTCCGTAAGCTCAGAAAAGCACTAGGGCAAGGGGTTTGGTGTTGAGGGGACTCTAAAGAGCTGTCAGAAAGGTGAATTTTGGAGAAATTTGAAGAGACTGGAGAGGTCTGAAGAGGTGCAGCAAGACATCTTTAGAAGGTTGACAATGAGCTATGGAGACAGCACAGGGAGGATGAAAGACCAGGGCCAAGGCAAGTATAACATACACAGATTTCCTAACAAAACACAGTAGGTATGATCAACATGATTTCCTTTGAATAATTGGATGAAAACAATTGCTTTTTTGTATTTTTTATGTTTATTTTTCCTTTTATATTTTAGGCCAAGAAGCGAAAGAGGGCTGAACGATTTGGAAATGTTTAAGAAACTGAAGTTGACGTCTTTCTTTTCTACATTTTTTAAAACTTTTTTTTTTGCTTTGTATTTTTAAATGCGTTGTCCTTGTTATTCTAATAAAATGACGAAGCGGCTCAAAGGAGCTTGCATTTACTCTGGGAAATAACCCTGTAAAAGTTTGTAAATTAAAGCCGATTCCACATTTTTCAAATATTGTTTGTATTTTTTAAAACTGATGTAGATATGCATGTTTTTGCTACATTAATAGAAGAAATACTGGTCAAACTCAATACATCATCCAAAAACACACATTCAACTCAAGCTGCATGCTGCCCTTTTGCGTAATTTTTTTTTTTCTTCCCCCCCAACCCCCCCCCCCCCCCCAAGACCCCCTTGCCCCCACATGGCAGAGAAGGCAATCATATGCTTTTGTGTGTGGATCGGAATGCTGTATCTGTAGCCAGTCTGTGATGTAAAACAGAGAAGGCACATTTCAGCCGTGGACCATGTGATTGTTTACAAAATTCGGCTGGCAAGGTTCAAAACTGACCTCTGGTCGCTTGCTGTAATCCTCAAAATTCACGTTTGTGCATTGTCAGACAGAGCTCGATGGTGCCCTTTCACATCTACTTTCGTCAAGACACTGTCACCTCAGTAATCGCACACGGTATGACTGCAGTTACACAATAATAAAATGTTGTCGTTTGTTAAGCTTCAAATTGCTGCTGTCAGCTCAGGGAACATCTGGAGCCAGCCTGTAATTGCCTCAGCTTGAATGAAGCCCTACCTAACATAATGGTTATCACTTAGAACCCCCTAAACTCACGCCAACTGGCATCACTACATTCATAAACTGAAAACTATTGTGGAGTTGTCGTGCTCGTTTTTCTATGGGAGCCACAGACTCGCCGAATTCTTAGAGACATCGTTGTTTATAAAAACATCATTTCCCTGTTGGTGGTAGCATTACAATCTTGGTCAGAACGCTGTCAATTATCGCTGCTTTTAATATTCAGAAATAGTTGTGGCAAAGAAAATGCTTGCATTTTCTGAACAATCCTCTATGAAATTTGCCTTATTGGTAATCCGTTTCAGAAGTATGGGTGCTGTTGGAACCCCAAACAGCCAACAGACCACTGCACCCGTCCTCAGCAGACTGAGATGAAAAGAAAACCTAGATGAACGTGTTTAATTTAGTCTACTACATGCTCCTGTGTAAATCACTGGATTCACTCTAAATCTGAATTTACTTCAATTGTATTAAAGCAAATTTGTTGTATGCTAAAACTTTTCATTTCTTCTGATCTGATAATGTAGTCTGAATTTTCAAATCTTAAAATTTGCCATTGCCAGATGTTCTTGTCGAGTTGATCTTTGATGCTTTTATTACTGAATTCTATTTATTTGCTTTTAAATGATAGTGAAATTGAGAATATACACAAACTGAAAATATATCAGTTTGTGAAACTATGTGAAACTAGGCACAGTCTGCCAGTAAAGAAACCAAAGTTTATGGGTTTTAAATATGTAATTTCTATTAAATGCAAAAGGGGAAAATCATACTCTAAGAACTTTCGGAGCCCATAAAATGTAGCTTTAATAAAATGTCAGTAGTTTTCACCTTTCAATTCCAATAGCACACCAACACTCGCAACACAAGTCAGTAATGCAAAAACACAATGTGTTTCCTATTAAAACACTCATTACTTCAGACTTCGTCTTGCCTTGTTGCAGTAGTGAACTATATACCATAACCACTTCTGAAGGAGCTTTGTCTTGTAAGGTGTTTGTGCATTTGTAAATGAGAACTACCTGTATACTGTATTGCTGCCTCTTGTGTCAGGTAATTCAGCACAGTGTACAACTAAAGAGTTGGTGTTTTTATACTGGCACAGAAATCTGCTGTTCTGAATTCTAACAAAACTTCATGACAAGTTTTGCAGTCAGGATATAACTCAGGTCACTTTGGGAGTGGAGAGAAGATGAGGTGGAGAAATGGAACAACTATTGTGTCAGGTATTGCGTTAGCTTTTGTTGCTAAATGAGGTATGTTCCTCATAGATTTTTCTGCAAGTTCCACATAACCCTTAATGGAGACAGAGGGCCTCACCGAGCCCAATAACTTGGCATTACAATTACCATGACAGCTTAGGCCGATCTAACAGCAAACTAGCTGATTTACCTTAGTGTCTGGTAATTAGGGTTGTGAATTAGATTATTTCTGAAATAATGAACAAATCCTTAAGCCTTTATAATAACTTGGATCATTTAGGAAGCTATGTTACACTCAGCTTTCATTGCTAAAATGAAGCATTTTTCGAAGTGGCGACTGAATAAATATAGGTTTTCAGGAGATGATAACAAGTAGAATAAACAGACCTTTGTATGAGCACCAAGAGTACATTCAGAGGGCTTGAGATTTTAGCTTGAGAACTGTGACATGGCAAGTCTCAAATGTTGAACTACCTTGTAAAAATGCAACAAGCATTATTCCTTTTTGTTTGTCTTAAATGTGTTCGTGATAATTTGTGCTTGGCAATGGTAAAAGAGGGCTGACTGTGTAATAGTCTTGATTCATTTAATTATGAAAGAGTGAAAACGTACAGGCATTTTTACTATGCCTTTAAGGTATTGTAGTAACTGTAATTTGTAAAACTATTTTTAAACAAACGTTTCTAAATAAATGGTGTGTACTAACACAAATATCAACAGACATGAGACACAGCTAGTTGATGTGCTTTTTGTTGAAATTATGCATATGTTTCCCTTTAGGTGAGTTATCATAGACATTTAACTTCCTTGGATTTGCCTAGTATGAATATCCTTTCTCAAAGATAGCATATATATTCAAACATGTACCTCAGCTTGAATTTCCCCCGTGAGTTAGCCATTTTTCCTTTGAGATTTTTTGGTGTGGAATTTTTAATCCCTTTTTCCTCAGTGGTTTATTGCACCCACTGCCTCGAACAAGGCCTCACCCCAGGGCCTCATGGGATACCTCCAGTGGTCCCCTGGTCTCCTCCTTCATTTCCATACCTTTATTATTTGACCAATCACATCCTGGATAGCTCATTTAATTTATTCCCAATGGATGAGAAGTTGCATAGTAAATCGGTAGTTATAATTAACTGGGACATGAGATCATTTTTTCAAAGAAATGACATAGAATTCATTTGGATTACTGAGCTGTTTGTGTCCCCATACACTCTATCTCCCTTCTCCAGTTTAATTTGGTACACTGAACTCCATTGAGTAAGATTAATAATTCTTGCATTGCATTAAGGGTTAAAGGCTTTCTATGCACAATAAAGTTTGCACAGGCCAAAAAAATCCTTTAAATGTATAATAAACACAATTTGGTTTTTGTTATAAACACGCCGTTGCCCCTAGAATCAAAAGTAGTTTTGCTTACACTTATCCAGAAAATAGAGAATTATATGTCTTCCAGGAAACAAAGTCTCAGTCAAAACACTTTCAGTTGAGTTTTCCATCTTGGGTAATCATAAGCACCCAGCAGACTGCTGATTGTCAATAACAAGTAATTGAAAATGACTGATAATAATTTAACACATTTCATAAAGTGTCCAAAAAGATAATATTAACCTTTATTGAAGTCATTGTAAAATAGCTCTCAACTGATAAAAGCTGGTGATATAATACATCTATAATATAATATAAATTGGTAATGTATACATCTCTAAAAGTCAGTTGTTTCATAGTGTGTGTGTTTTATTGTGTGTGTGTGTAATAATTGCTTGAAATCATTCAACATGAAATGAGCGTTGCCAATAGTTTGTGATTGGTCATGGTACTTTTAAATCAAGGGTCTTTTAAGTTGATAAAGTGACAATAACTGCAGTGTTGATAAAAAAAAGTATGTGTGTTCTCAATGTTTTAGTCCCTATATGTCTTAGTTAGGAGTGGTCATTTTGAAAAACTTTCTAAGTACTGCAAACAGAACGGGTCCCCAGGGCCCTGGAGCTAGAGACCTACAGGGTCAGGTGGCTTTTGTCTTGACCTTAAAATAAGCATCTGGTTTAGGCCCGAGAAGACATGGAGAAGTGAGTTAAGTGTGCGTTCAACAGCGCTTAACGACCAGTTAATTGGTAAGAACAAAAAGCTGCAAACCCTGAGATGGGGACACAACGGAGACATACAGAGGGAGCTGGAGTTGAAGCTGACAGGGGTGTTATTATGGAATGTTCGGGGTATTGCTTTGCACTGTTTTCTTCTTTGAACGCTGAGCTCTGAAATGTCAAGTGTTTGATACTTGTCCTTCAGTTATCTTTAGTTTGGATTTTAAAAGGCCATATGGTAGAGCAGTGGAGGCAGGAACAACATGCAGGTTATGATAATTCAGGTAATTTCACTGCAGATGGTGTAGATATACTTGTATTATAGACATTTTTTTTAATGTGTACAGTTCTTTGAGAGGAGCATGGATTGTGACCTAACTGCCCTATGCAGAGGGTTGGTGATTGATACTGTTCCAGTGTACTGAAGTGCTCTGCTTTCTGGTGCCAGATCCATACTGTTCCAATGCAGGCTGAGACCAAGGTTCCTTCATGGGCATTCCCTCAGCCGAACATAGTATCACCAGGGGAAGGAGGGTCTCAGTCGGTAGGACTGTCTGCCCCTTCATCTCAGCACCAGCTGCAGCTGCTGGATGTGAACTGTAGTCCATCAATACAACAACTTGTGCTGTTTAAGACAAGAGGAGGAGAGCAGAAGTCATGGCTGGCAGCATTTACTTCAGTGCAAAGCTCACAGGGTATCTGTGCGCTCCAAAAAGTACAGGTGAAGCTGCAGCTGTGTCGCGGGCCAACAAATTCCATTAAATGGGCATGCCATACAAGGACCCAATGAAGGCAACATAGGTTAAAAATTTGGTTTTAAGAGTCTGTTTTCCTAGCTCCCACAGTCCTTGGAAATGTTCAGACTTTTTAATTGTAGACAAAGGTGTTTAAGGGAAGTCAAAGCTATTGAGCACCCCCCCCCAACAAACACTCTAAGTCTGGACCACACCCCACTTTTATGGCCTATTGCTGCCATCATAAACAGTTAGTCGCCTCCCATCCCTCAAGTCTTTTATGACAGCACTTGCTTCCATTTTCTTGTCTTCATCTCCTAAAGAGAAGGAGATGCGTCTAAAATTACTCCCCTTTCAGATTCAGCAGGTCCCGCTGAAACTAGCCCTCCTTAACAGATGTTTAACAGTGTCAAGATGAATGCGTTTCATAGTTAAAATAATGACTTTAAAGGAGCACCCTGTGAAATAAATATTCAGGGAAGTGTTCACTTGGGCATTTCAAGCATTTATAAAACCATCTCCTCAACACTTTTTATGCACTATGTGATCAGTATGTCTGACTAAGCAATTTTTGTAGAATTCACTTTAAAATCCTTGCTAACATTTTACACTTTGGGCTAACATCAGGTATGCACATTTGAGGTAAAATCAACCATTGGTCCTTTTTCCCTGAGAGCATTTTAAGTTTCTTTTCGAAGCAACAAAATTGCAGTTTCTTTGGTGACTGGCCTTTTGTGAGTACGTCTTGGTCAGTTTTACAGCAGGGCTGCCGTGGTTGTCGCCATGCTGCCGGTTACTGGTGTTCCGCGTGGCGGGAAGAGCGCATGCGCAGTGGAGGAAGGAGACGACGGGTCTCAGAACGCCTGGAGCACTGCAGCTCCGGCACCGCTCTGTAAATTGACTATCGCTGCCTTCTAGTTTCTGCGAGCTCGGAGCAGCGGGGGGTTTTGGCTGGTGCGCGGCCTCCGAGGCTGCATGCCAGCTTTTCCCCAAAGATCACAGAGGCATGGTGGTAACTATGGCGGCGGAAAAAAAACGCTCCTCTGGAGCATGGAGCACGGGCTTGAAAAAAAGGAGGGGGGGAGCTGAGAACGATGAACTTTTTCCCTCCTCTTCCCCTCTCTCACACTCCTCTCTCTCTGCAAGTTTTGAATGTTTTTCTTGGAAAACTGCAAGGACTGAGGGGGTCTCCCGTAGAGCCAAGTGGTCTGCCCACAGCGTTTAGAGATCCGTGTGGAGCAGAGAGGTGGTGGATGAGAATGTATGTGCCTGCATGAGAGTGTGCATCTAATTATGTGCATGTATGTGTGTTATGTGCGTGCATGTGTGTGTAGGGGGCCGGAGGTTTGTGCACCACTCCCCCCCCCCCCACCCGTTTATGTCATCACTGGCGTCAGGCTTCTCTAAGCTGTGGTGGGTGGTCTCAGTTCATTTGCATTAGTAAAGAGCTCCGTCTCCAGACTCATTTGTCTTCCATTGATTCCCTAAATTAGGTTGATGAGAGGCCCTCCTATCAGGTGACACGTTAATTGGGTCATGCTGCATCCCGTACGTGATCCAAACAATGGCAGCTCAGCACTGAACCCTTCACCACAGGCCTCTTCCTCTCTCCACCAATTAGCCTCCGGATTTAATCCATTTCCTGTCCCCTACCCCAAGCCTCCGGAAGCCACACCCCTGTGGTCCAGCCTGGCCCATTTCAATTTTGCAATCTTTAATCCTGGAACATAGATGGCCTTCACTTTCCACAGAATGGTTCTGAATGTTTCAATTTTTATTCCTTTTTTTTTTTTTTTTTACAGAAAAATGTTGAAAAAAAAGAAAAACTATGAGAAAGAAACTTGAAAAACAAAGTAATTACGAGGCCATGCGTTGCTTAGGCTAAATAAATGATTTATTGTACAAAAAAGAAAAGGGCTGAACAAGCAACAAAAAGAGAGGAAAAAAACAATAGAACAGTTATCATATACACAACCATCATACTGCACGTGGGATGAATCTTCTCTGCACAACATGGAGGGGAAACAGAAAAAAAAGAAACGGGGGTACTGGAAGCGGAGAACCTGTCTGAGAACAATAAAAATGTGAACATTTGGGTTTCTATTTACACAGAGGAGCAATTCCCCTCTCATACCGTATATATATGAACACACTCTCACACATACAAGTATACATACAAAGAAATTTCAAAAGATGTAAATTTTTAATGAATGGTATCAACCAGTGTTAAGCAATGATCCAAAAGGGCACAAATATGTTTGCTTCTCAGCTTAATGTGTTCCCGTATTTATATCAGTAGTCCTCTCAGAACGCTTGCATCTGAATTCATCTGTCCAGTTTCTCTAGTAACCTGAGACCAGGATGTAAGCATAATTTGGGGCAAAAATCATGGGTAAATATGTGTATGGTTGCGTATGTCAATGCCTATGTCAAAACCTATTCTCAAATTCAATGGCACACCGTTGGAGAATGATTTAGTGAGGTAGATATTACTTTGACATTTATCTATATATATGTATAGATATATGTATATTATCTATATATATATATATATGTTTTGGAGAAAAGGTTAGCCAGATGGATTGTTTTTGGGTGGATGTCACCATATTACGTAACCTTTTTTGCTTGTTTTTCCCATGTAGTGGATCAGCAAACGGCATTCTAACTTGAGTTACAGTACACAACATATTTCCCCCTCCAGCTTTGGCTGACAACACCTGGGTTCATTTCCCATATATAAATCATAGGTATTTCATATTAAACACAAAAGGCAAAATGCATCTAAGACAATCAAGACAAGCTCCTTGCATTTAAGGATCAGAGATGTCATTTGAGCTCACACTCTGAGCAGGTGGGGGGGGGGGGGGGGGGTGGGAGGGGTTTGGGGGGTTTGGGTTGGGGGTACTTCCTGTTAAAGCATTCCGTATTCCTCAGTTCGGGTGCATGACAGGGCAGGGGTTATTTCCAAACAAAGCGTAGTATCTCTTGGGCCGTTGGATCCAGGACATTTGCATCTTCAGGTCATGTGACGAGCTGAAAGGGGGTGGGGGGGGGGGGGGGTTTGTGGGGGGTGGGGGGGGTGGGGGGATCAGGCTTCCGCTTCAGATGAATTGAGGTGAAAAGCATGGCAGTAACAAAAGAGGAAATGGACTCACTAATTTATCCACACTGTGTGTTGCCAGAAGCTTAGACAGTTTTTTTTTCTTCATTTAAAATCCACGGTCAAGCTCTTGTGCTCAATAAGGTAAAGTACAAACACAAAACCATAACGCAACTCCTCTCTGCATTTACTTCCCATAGTGCAAAATTTATTGTTGGCAAGGTAGAGTGCCCAGAAAGGATTTTTGTACCCCTTTTTAAATCATATATTATTTATATATAATGTCCGAAGGCTCTTCCTTTATCCAACAGCATAGTGCTTTCGTTTCCAACAAGGGATATCGTCACTCGGACATCCGGGAGACAGACTTCAGCTTACAAATCTTCACGTTGTTCAAGCACTTCCAATGTTCACCATACCTTATGCGTTGGGTCTTCTTTTTTCCCACTGTTTTTATTCAATATATTTTTTTCCTACTCTAGCAATGGCAATGAGTTACATTCTTAAGAATACCATTGACAGTATCTCCAAAATTGACCCAACATGGATTAAATCATTCCCTTTACTGACTGGTGAGTACATTGATCGCATTCAACCACCTCCCCCCCCCACACCCCCCCCCCCCCCCACACACACGCACACACACACACCCCACCACCCCACCCACCACCCCGCCCCATCCCCCTCCCCCTTTCCCCTCCCCTCCCCTCCCTTTCCCACCCCTCCCCTCCCCATATTATGGTAATGTCAAAACTCCCTGCACCCCAGCTGGTGTACCTGCCTTTGAAAACATGGGGAGGGGCCCATTTAATGCACAGATTTGGTCATCATTCTCCTTGGAAATTCTATGTGAAAGGGACTCGGGGAGGGAGGGAAGGGGGGGGCCTGTATGAAGGGTGGGCACACAGCATGAGAACGGGAAATCCTCACACATTAACACAGCCAGGCTGGCTAATTTTACATGGGAAAAGGGGAAAGGGAGGGATGGTATTCAATAGTATAGGAACATCCATATAAATCCTGAACAATTACAAAATATATACAGTATATCAATGTAAATTCTCTGAAACTTTGGGGGAAAGGTCATCAAGAGTAACTTTTTTTTCATGTGCTTGGGTAACCTCCCATGTAATTTATCTACATAATAGCTACTTTTTTACTCTTAAAATGTGAAACTGAAGAAAACTTTTTATCGATCCCAGTATTTTTTTTTTAAATCTAGCACCTTAATATCTAAAAATGTAGAACTGGGACTAGTGATTTCTTTGATTGGATGAAATGTAAAAAAAGAAAAAACAAATATAAAAGATCAAATGTGTTTGTTTTCTATAGTTCTTTCTCGTGCGGAAGCCCTCAAAAGAAAACTCTTGCGTGCTTTACATTTTCTATACAAAATCAGATGGACCCGTGTCCGAGTACAGTGCAATTGGGGCACATGTATGGTACATAAAGCGCTTCATTAGGAGAATGTAGAGTACAGGGCTTTCCCTTACATGGCTTACATATCTGTCTTCTTGTTTGGACTTTGTACGGCCTGGAGAACACGGCAGGTTTTGTCTACGGTTTAGCCCTCAAAACCCTCCGTAAACAGACTGTGTGTGTGTGTGACACTGTAAAATGGAACGATAAAAACGGTAAGACAGTCTGATCACCAGCGTCAGCCTGGTTTTGGCAGTAAGTATTGGCAGTCATTTTCGGCATTCTGCTCTTCCCACTATGTTATCTTTTCTCGCCCTCACTTGGGTCACTTTAGGACCTACCCCCCGTGAAACTGCCCTGAAATTTATACTGAATTAAGCCATCTGATTTCCTGCTCGAGCTGAACAATGTCAGGAATTGATAAAAGGTTGCTTGAGTTGGTGCCGTTCTGGTGTCCCTCAATGTTCTAATCAGGTTAGCCGCCCTTTCCTGTTGGCTTTTAAAAGGTAGTGAAATAAACCTTTTTCTTTCTTGTCTTCCTCCTTTTTTGTCTTTTACAAGATTACAAGTAAAAGAAGATCAAAGTAGCAGTGAAAGGGCACAAAGAATTTCACACCGAGGTGCAACTCCCATCTGAAGGGGGGAGCAGAAAAATTGTCTTTGAATCTTTTGAACTCTTAGGCGTCTCTAAATATACAAATTAAAGGCGTTTTTGGGAATTTAATTGGGAAAGGGAACATCAAAGAAGAGTGTTTTTATCTCGTCTCTCAAAAAGCTCTGGGTGTGTTAAAAAATGAAACAAAAAGCCTTTTTGAGTGCCTTAATCAATTTTCAGTTTCACCCATTTTTTAACATAGCTCGCCAACTTGCACACCCAATCTTTGTATTCTGAATGTAGATTTATGGTTAATTTGACTGTGGAGCCCCTCTCTATGGAAAATATTTCTGCACAAAACATGAAGAGACTGAGGGTTAAAAGGCATGGCAGCCCACATTGACTTTAGGGCCAATCGTCCAGATTATCAGAGAAAATCTTATCTAAGAACCAGATAGACATTTTTTAGACTTTTGAATGAAAAAAACAACCACAAAACTACAAACACAAATAAAAAAAACATTATAGTTTTTTTTTCACTTTACCCTAGGCTTTCCAGCTGCTCCATGACATACTCCCTTTAAAGTCTTCAATATATATTTCTAACATTTTTCTAAAAGTCCTGTTTTTATGTTTTTATATGCCATTCATATTTTTTCCATTTTGAACTAAAATGACTATCTAGAAAAAACATCTTCCATCTTTTATTTGTACTTTGTGTCTCTTTCTGATGTGCACGGGGGATTTTTAGGGAGACTGAGGTTCATTGGATGGTCTTGGGGTGGGGGCGGGGTGGGGTGGGTTGGAGCAGGATATGGTGTTTGGCGTTTAGGGATAGCTCAGTCAAGTCAAGTGGCAGACAACAGCGGGGGTGTTCTGGGGGCGGGGGAGTGGTGGGATGGTGGTGGTGTGTGTGGGTGAGGGGTGGGGGGGGGCATAAGGGGGGGTCTAGGAACAGCCACAGCGGTCCACCACCATGCCCGGGATCTTGCCGTGTATAATCTGTTGCTTGTCGTTGAAGTAGAGCATGTTGATGGGCGACATCTTGGTGGGTGTGCAGCAGGGGCCCGCTGAGCCACGGGGGTTGGCGTGCTGCACCAGGTGGGTGTGGGGGTACTTCTGCATGAACATGTACTCGCACTGGCCCGAGCAGTAGTTGGCTTTGTACCTCTTGGGCGCGATTATCCAGTCCCAGCCGAAGGCTTCGAAGTCCACCGTCAGTGGGTAGCGGCAGCAGCGGGACTCGGTGGAGTGCTCGTCGCAGTCCAGCCCAAGGTTCCGCCGCGAGCGCTTGGTTGTCTCGAGAACCTTCACCTCCAGGAAAGGCTGCTGGAAACCAGGGGAGGGAAGAACAGAGAGGAATAAAACCGTGTGGCGAGTGGAGAGTGACATGGACAGCAGCACATGTGGATGCTTTGTAGTTTGGAGATGTTTTCTTGTTTTAGTTATTGTTTTGGTTAGTCATAGTTCTGTTTTCTTCGTGTGTTAGTTACTTCATAAATGCACACTTCAGATTATTAAAAATGAAACCTATCGATAGTTTTTCAGTGCCCAAAAATACATTGTTCATATGACGTGGTTGATGGATTCAATCCAAATTTAACACATTTAAATATTTAACATTGCAGTCATCAAAGACTACATCCCCGGTAAGACTAAGGGCCAGTTTCCCTGACAACAGCTAGTCCTTGACTAAATTCTTATAGTGAATATATTCATTGAAATTTTCTTTTAGTCCAGGGCTAGGATTAATCCTTGTCCAGGAAGCCGGCCCACAACATTTTAAGATCATTTTTGTCTATTTACAATTATTAAAAATGTTTCAAGACTGACCCAAACATACCTTCCAGATCTCAGCGCATATTTTTTGACATATCTTTTTAGAAAGTTTAAACCTTTTATTCAGTCCTATTGGGTGTTTCTAACAATTAAAATCAGGACTGCCTGCCAATTATTTTGCAATTCCAACTACATTTACCATGTAAATCATACAAGGCTTTAGAGATGTGTGGTTTTGTTTTTTATGCATAACTTTCTGAAGAAAGCTCTAAAATCCTTAAGTCACACAATATTATTGCAGTAATATTGTCTCAAAATGCTTAATTCCTCTCAAAACGTTGTTTATATAAAAAAAAAAAACTAGCACAGTATTCACATGTATTCATATGAAAATTCTTTTTCATAGAAACACATTGGAAAATAGTGATTTAATGTCTATGAATGGTCACTGAAAGCAGTTGAGACCTCAAAGGGAGAAAGCTGCTTTTATTGCTGCTTGTTTAATAAAGGTGCAGTTGATGAACAGATATAATTTGGATTTTTGGGTATTGCTACGCAAACATTACCTATGCCTATACATGACCACTACAATATAATTACTGTACATAGATGCTATAAGAGTTCATAATGATGAATACACTATTAAGTGTATGAATATACTTGATAGTGTTATGTTGGTGGAGGGGGCCATTTAAATGCTTTGTGCAGCCATATTGACAGTCAGTCAGACATGGTATTGGGTGGCACACATGGCCCATAAAAGCTTACCCATTCAGTGTTAAACATATGCACCAAAGGGGTAACTTTCATTCATCGGTACACATTTAATGAGTGTAAATGCCAACTCCAGCAAAATTTACATCTTGATTACTCTGTGGAATGCTCATAAAACTGAAGCAGACAATGGTAACGTAGGAGTTCACAAAAGTAGTTGGGAGATTTATGCTCCTACATTTACACAGTAAATTCATAAACAGGACAGCTATGCCACATGTAATATATGCACATATATTACAGTGAAGTGGGAAATTTTGCAGGAAATGTTTGACTTTTAAGGCCAAAATACTCATACTTTCACTGACTTAAATTTTCAGACATGGGTCACTGTACAACACCATTTTCAAATGAGAGGATGTGATGTCAAGCTGAAACATGTCAAGGTGAGTCAGGTGGGTGTTTAAAAGGAGCTTGATTTGTCAGCTACAGTTGCAAATAAGTACTTTTAAAACAAAATTGAGGAGCAATTAATTGTAGTCACATTGTAAGTAGTGATACTGTGTGCCCAGGGTTAATTTGAAAGCTACCTTTCTTGTTTAAAAAGATGATACGGTTGAAATTGCACTGTCCATTCAGCAGTACAAAATGGAACTTAATCCTTATCCTAAAGTCTCTGTCTATCTCTGCAAACTAAAAACTAGCATCTGCAAGCTTTGATACAATGTGCTACAAATTGTGATTTGTTGCTTTAGATACTGTTGCCAGGAAGAAACATAACTGACCAAAGAAGCTCTGAAATGTCCTGCTGAGAATGTACAGCTAATAGCGTTCACCTACTCGTAAATGTTTGCAACCAAGTATTTTTTGACATCCATAGGGTATTTTCTTCAGTCAAAAAAGCATCTGTACTGAATGGGGAACATGTATAATGGCATATACCTGTAGTTATAACCCTGCCAGGGATTATTCACAGTCCTATGAGTTTGAATAGTGGTTTCAATCTGAAGCTTAAACCTGTTCTGTTTTCCCTGCAAGTGACCCAGCAGGCCGCACTTCAATCTAGTGCAAAGTTCCCAATTATCTTCATTTTGAATAGTCTCTCAGCAATAATTATATCGAAACATTTTGACATAAGGCATGTCATGACATGCAAATTAAGTCAAGATGTAATGCAATAATTAGTATTTAGCTGAATCTAGTGAGTTAGCAGTAGATCTGTTATAATCAACAAAACTGCATAATCAAAAACTACCCAAACACACCGGAAGCGTGTACTGATTTTGTAGTTAACATTGTTATCCCAGTTTTCTCTTGTTAGATGAGGGCTAGGTTGTTAGCTTTCTATCTTCTAAAGTAAAGCAAGCAAATAAAATGTTAGTTAGTCTGGTAAATTTTTTGTACCACCATAGCAATAGCTACCCAAATTATGTTAGCAAACTAAACTAAATAACTAGCTATCTTATATAAATTAGAATTTGACCTTGTTACTGAGAATTAAGTCAAGCTAGATAAATGTAGCTTAAATTAGTAACAGTGGTAGAAAACATAGAAACAGCACTCACTGAATACTGAAAATCATATACAAAATATTGTCAAATTAGCAAAACTTTTCATAAATTCAAATAAATGCAGAAAATAAGTGTATTAATTTTACAAATGTCATTATTTGTAAATTCACAAAAAAGTATATATTAAAGCTAAACAACACCTGTAAACTTTTAATGACAACTTTTTTGTTGACTTTGAACTCTTTGTTCAATTTCAGGTATATTTTTCATCCAGTTATAATTGTAATCACAAGAAAACAAATTTCAATAAAACTGAAGGAAACAAAATGGCACAGGTAGGACATACAGAGTTTCAGATCATATAATCTAAAGACAAGGGTTGTGATAATACCACTCAAAATTAACATTAGCATTTACTCTTTACTCTTCTTACAGCACTGCGTTATGAAGATGTAGTAAGTCTACCTGATTTACTGTTCTCTGAACATTAAGCCAGAATATTCTGCTATTAGCCATCTTGTGTCAGCCTTAACAAAAGTCCATACAAGTAAATACATTTCAGAATAAGGCTAACATTAACATTGTGCACACTTTACACAAGGTTTAAACCTAGGAGCCTCCAAGTGAAACCAAGAGTTTTCCTTTAAAATGAGTTGGAGTATTGCAAAGAGGGCGTTGAAAAGTTTGAGCCTTGAGGTCTTAGTCCTAACACCGCTGATAATGAAATGGTCCTCAATAATGCTGGATAAGTTGACCTTTGACCTCTGAGGTCATTTTTTAGGGCTACCTTAACCTTGACCCTTGCACTTAGGACCCAGAGCTTTTTTTCTGGTGTGCAAACATGGTATAAAACCTCTTCTCTTCACAAAGAAAAGAGCGGGGCTCAAACAGCAGCTTACCAGCACATCCCACAGTAGGACAGAATGAATGGCCTATGGGGTCAAACATGTCAGCCTCGACTTAGGTCCCTTTTGTTGGGACAAACGCTAGAAAAACAGGGGACTACCTTTTTTTGGACTGGTCCAAGCTTCTGATCTTTTTTCTCTTTTGTTGGAAAACATAAAGAAATGCTGCCATGTTTTGCCAAGCAGGGCTGTGTTAGCTGGTACTGAAATCCCTTTTAAAAAGCATTAAGCATTGATTTGGAGCCATGTGATCTATAGATGCTGTCATGCTATACCACTTAAGCATAAACCGCCTTCGTAAATTTTTTTCCAGAGAATTTTCTCATATAAAAAGCTGGAAGTCTAAATAAGTAGCTATTCTAAAATTTGTGCAGTGCTGTGAAATGGCCTACTAATTTACGAATTTTGAGAACTAGTGAATGCGGTTACTTTTGATCCTTTGCTTCCTTCTTTTTGATGTCATTGGTTATCACAGGACCTGGCTGGGGTCTTGGCCTGCTTTGTGTGTGTGTACTTATGTGTATGTTGTATGTTTGTTTGTGGGATGCTTTCAGTTATGCAACACCAATATATTTTTTTTATTGTAAAATGTTCTAGAAAGGTGTTGTAAATATGCTATCACATATAATTTTACAGTATAATTATGTAAATGCAGCAGTAGATCCTTTCAGATGGGATTTCTACGGTTGTAATATGAAGCTCGTTGTGTAACAAACCAGTTCAAAAACTTACTAGTCTAAATAGGCTGAATGGCCCATTCTTGTGCTACGCTGTGGCGTGGGGAGTGGGGGACTGAGGTAGGTCTAAGGGTCCTTACCAGTCCTTCCTCGCCGGGCCTCAGGGAGGTGACGGCCAGGTCGTTGCCGCTCTCGTCGAAGGCGTTGATGTCGATGCCCCAGTTGGTGTGCGGCTGCTTGAACCAGTGCTGCAGCACGTGCTTGAAGTCGATGCTCTGCCAGTGGCCCACGCGGGAGTTGAGCTCGATCTTGAGGGAGCGGATGCGGATGTGCCGGCTGCCCTGCTCGGTGACGGGTTTGAGTCGCAGGATCTGCAGGTACACGGTGGAGGTCTGCTGGAGGGGGCGCAGGTACACCCACAGCTGGGCCTTCAGCACTTTGGTGAACATCAGCTTGGGACTAAACTTGAAGAAGCAGCAGCTGGGCTTCCCATCTATCTGGACCAGAGGCTCCGCTGGAGAGAGAGCGAAAAAGGGAGAAAAGGGAGAGGCATGGTGAGTAGGTATAATTTATTGGACATTATTTTTGTTTACAGCTCAGGTAAGGTGTTGAATAAAGACAACACAAAAGGCATTCCCATGATGAAATTTCAGAAATCTTAAGCTTTATATGTATATTTATATATTATTGTTTTATATGAATAACTTATACTTTTATATATCATAATAATACCCAATATTACTACTGATTGTACTATTATTATTATTATTATTAATAGCACCTAGTGATTGTCCCACTTTTTTTCCACACTCACTCAGCTTACTATGAAAGCTGCTTAAAGGGGTTCAATAGTACACTATTTCAGTAAATATTAGAAGAGAAAAACTGACATAACAAAGTGGTAGTTCTAATTTCTTTGAAAAATGCTCATTTTCTTAAAGTGAACAGTTCATTCATGTGGTAAACAATTCAACAGTCATTTCAAGGAATGATACAATAACATAATTTAATGTACAGATGTCTGGATTATTCCTTTTTTAAATGAATTTGATAAATGGAGCAGTATATGCTCACAAACCATCATTTCCTTATATTGTGTGGCCCATATCGACAACAGGATTTTAGAAAATGTATTATTTGCATAAAAAGGAAGGCCTGCCAATCTTCGGTAAATCTGAGGTTGCCATGACAACCTGCAAAGGCTTCCTGGGTCGAAAGGTCACCTTGGCACCTAGGCCTAGTTAAGAAATGGGGTCATGGGTCAAAACCGTCAGGCTTTTACATCCCCAGGGGTTCTGGAGGGTCAGTCCTAATAGCCAAATTGAGTTTGAAGGTCAAGGTCGACTAGGCTTTCAGCCCCTATGGCAATGGTAATATACGTTTCTCCTCTGAGGGGTCCTTTCTCTGATGCACCCAAGGATCATCTTGCATTTTCAATACACTCCAGCAGATTTAAAGAATCTCACATGAGTTGTCAGAGGAGCGTTGTTTACACGCTCTCGACTAATGAGAAAACAGGATAAGTTTTAATATGGACAGCATAATTCAATTAACAGCCGGGCATAAAGGGTAAAGAATTCAATGAGGTAAACATAGAATATCCATCATTAGACCCCAGTGGAAAGCTGAACCCTTGCCAAGGAGAGAGAGAGACGTAGTCCTTTACCCTGTAATCTGGGGTATATCCAAACCCAGTCATTAGTGAGTGTAAATAACACTGTCTCACGCTGGAAAAACAATGTGTCAATGTTCCTTCTGGTGGGTTGCTGGGGTCGCAGTAATTACTCCGGTTGTCCTTGTGTTTGCTCACTTGAACCATACGAAGATGACTCCGGTGGGTCACGGACAGCAATCTGCTTTCCCTTTTCAGTCCCTCTGCACTCAGCACGTTACTCTTTCAAAGCACAAACGCTTCCGTCACACACCAAGGGCACCGTTTTTTTTTTTTTGTTTTTTTTTTAATAAGAAACAATCAATAGCAGGCCTTCCGTCTTTGTGGTTTTAACCAATAGGATTAGTTATACCACCTCTTCCCCCCATGCCTCACACACATGCACACACACAATAAGGCCCAGAATCACAAGAAATTAACTACAAAAATAATGCTGATATGCTTCCATCTCACTCATTTGTTACTTTGTAGTTTTTTTTTTTATTACAGCATATGGTTCCATTGATCAGATGTCATATGCAATAAGTATGGATTTATGATATTTTACAATGGTATACTGTTCACAGATATTAGAATAATTCATATTGGAAATACTATGGAATTACATTATGAAATAATATTTCAAATTTCTCTCTAATCTCTCAGCAGCTCAACACTGAATTCACTTTTGTTGCTCTGCAGGCCTAAAATGCTTTGACAAGTCAGGATTTATCCTGTTAATTAAGTGTTTTTTTTCAGGCCCAAGCAAAGACAGCTGTAGCTCAGAGATAGAATGGGCTGGAATGGAAATGAGAGGTCAGAGGATCCTAAAGGGGCAGGCGTTGGCGTTTTTGTAGAAATGGTTCAATCTGGGGAATCTGATTTACGGTGGAGGTTCGGCTCGCCCCGTTGCACTGTGGGTTTTTATCATGCATCGCGACGCATTTCAGGCACATAAATTGGACTGGCAGGTGTATTGTGTTACATTGATAGGTAGTAAATATTTTGTGTGCTCAGCATGTGAAATCCAGCGAACACAGTATTTCTGGGGAACTGAAGAGACAATAAAACAAGGGACCTTTGGGCCTTTGTGCTTTTTGGGAACATGTTATGGTATCTGCATGTATTGGAAAAACTGTACTGTTCCCATCTGCCTCAGCAAAAGATTGTGTTTCTCATATCATGCAGGTCAGGATTTCAGGATCACGGAAAGGGTAGCCAGCTGCAGAGGGTGATAACTGCGAAACTCATGCACTCGATACCGGTTAAGCCAAAGGGCCTTAGGATATGTTTATGTTACATATTTGCGATCACATCTAGCTGTGGTCACTCACTTAATTAAACCTCCCCCACCAACCCCAGCTTTTAAATTAAACCCAGGGGGGTTTGAACTGAGGTTTTGCTTAGTGCACCATTTCCTGGTGTATAGACACTTAAAAAAAAAAAAAACAGCTGCCAATCTCTTACACCTTAACCATTACAAGCTTCACATTTATGTTAAGATGAGCAAGACCCCTCTCTGCCATAAAATGCAACTTAGCTCCAATCACATATGAAGAGAGAGACTGCCAGGGCTAGTGTTAAATCAACTCTGACAGAGTGCATTTTCCTCCATATAGTACACTGAATCCCAGCTGAAATCTGTGAACTCTGTTCAGCATCGAATCAGCACAGAGCATTTCACTGAGCGTTCGACGATCACTGCAGTAACCATGGGGTGCCATGCATCGAGCACTTTTTGGCATGATCCAATCATAATGTATGTGATCAATTGGAGAGTTACTGTCAGCAGGTGTGAAAATTGTTGAAATGGTCTTTCGCACTGCAAGGCTTTAGATCAACATTGTAGGGGCTGAGGAGGGTAAGCAGTATCAGGAAATGTAAATGATCCTGAGGCAATTAGAAGCCTGCATTATCTAATGACTAGGGTGTCCTGCAAAACATTATTATTTCTAAGTGCCTAAGAGTTTTCTGAAAGCTGAAATAATGTCCCAGCAGGAAGCACGCTGGAAAGCTTTTACTGACAGAGCATTAGATGGGTGTACCCTTGTCCGGAAACACCAAAAACACATTTTTATTCAGCTAAAAGCATTTTGAAGTAAAATGCCAGCCATTTCAGCCAAGCTAGAAGGACCTCCCAGAAAAAAATAATCCTCTTCATTTAAAACACTTCCAACCAAAGTACTTTTTTGTCACTGAACAATGCCGCACCAATTCTCTGTCATATTCCAGCTTAATGATGACATCATTATAGCTCTGACTGGGCACTTTTGCTTCCAGAAATATCTGTCAAAAATAATGAAATACTTGGTGTGACATACTGACTTATGAAGCCATGCTGTTTTTACACAATTTTACAGTATAGTTCAGTTTGGGTATAATGTATCTCTGAGTCTATTCAGCTACATAAGTTTACATACAATATACTATATATTATACATTATATATTACTGTTGGTGTCAGTCAGCAAGAAGACCCCATGGTTCATGCTGATTGTAGATATTGAGGATACAGAGTGGGGAACTGCCATCAGCTGCGTCATGGGACCTAGAGATAGCAATCTCTGATGCCGTTTCTGTGAGAGTAATCTGAAGTGACATAACGGACTACTACAGTTTAGAATGTAATACAGAATGACAGCCTGTAATTGCCAAGCTTAGGCTACATGACAAATGCTTCAGCAGGTTATGAGGAACAGTGTCAGTCAGGGAGCGAGAAGATAGCCCCTCTCCCTGGACTGGCGCTGTGGTGATAGCACAAGACACACAGGACCCCAGAAGTCAGCTGATTTTTTTTGTGGGGAGGTGGGGGTTTGGCCTGACAATAGGAGATCAGAAGATTACCTTTTTGATTTGTATGGAAATGACAACAATGAAGCGATGACGTTAATGAAACCTCCCATCCTTCTGTCACTGCGTGTGTGTGTGCGAATTTGTGGGCACATGTGTCCGTGCATGTTAGTGAATATGTTTCATTGTTTGTGTATATATGTATGCATGTATGTTTTCATTTATCTGAATGTGCACCTGTTTAAGTGTGTACTTGCGTGTGCATGTGAACAACTATATCCAAGTATGTTTGTCTGTTTTCACGTGTATTTGAATGTGCAAACATGTGTGGCCATTAAGGTGTTTGAATGTGTATGTGTCTGGAAGGACATATATCTGCGCATATATGTTTGAGTTTCAATGTGCTATGTTATTCTGAGCTTGTGTGTATGTCTGAGTGTGTGCGCATCAGTTTCTGTGTGCTTGAAAGAATTAATGAATATGCGTATGTGTATATTTGTATATTGGTCTGTGTCTGCTCATATATGTCCATACATGTGTTTTATATGTAGGATGAATATATATTTGTGTACATGTGAAAAGGATTTTGGGTGTGAAAATGCTTGCGTGTGCATGTGGGTGTATGAGTGCGTGTATTATTTTTGTGTACAGCTGTGTGTGACATTGTATACAAGAGTGTATGTGTATCTGTAAACAAGTGTGTGGAAGACTGTGTGTGTGTGTGTCTGTATGTCAGTAGTGTTTTTGTGAATATATGTATTTGCGTGTGTGTCAGTGGCAAGGAGTGAGTGTGTGTGTGTGTGTGTGTGTGTGTGCTTGCGCCTGTGTGTGTGTGTGTGTGTGTCTCTCATTGGGCACAGCAGCATCATGCTGGTTTCACAATGGCCTTGTGCCGTCACAGAGTGAGGTGGGGGAAGGAGCAGCCCACTGAGTTTGAATAGGCTGCAAAAAAAAAAGGAAAACGGTCACCTATTGTTGATGTCCGAAACGATGGTGCATAATGGCAGAAACGAAAAAGGGGGATTCCATTTGCATATATATCTATATTTTCTTTTCTTAATGGGAAATGCAAATGTGCCATTTTGTGGCAAGTGTGCATTTGGGAGCTCCAGCATTGGATAAATGTGGCTCTAGGGTATCCCCGTGCACCTCGGCAAATTAATCATTGTGACACGTTCACGACCTCTCTAATAAGACAGGGGCCACCGTGCGCCCCCTCAACCATCCCATTCCACACCGGCCCAACTCCCTCTTTGTTTCACTCCCCATCCCATGGGGACCGAGGGGGTAGCTGTGTGTGTGTGTGTGTGTGTGTGTGTTGGGGGGTGGGGGGGCGCGGGTTAGAGTAGGGGTGGGGTGGGGGGGCAGGGAGTGTGATGTTAGACTCCCCTGGGACACTGCTAGGCACAAGACTCCTATTAGGGCTGCGTAGAGTAGCCCCCCCAGGAGTCACAAAAGACATCTCCTAATACCCCCTGTTCCAAATGAGAGAGTCCCCCTGTTCAGTCAGATAAAGAGAGACACATGCACACGGGGCCTCAGCACGCTCTCCCAGGGCTCGGGAAGAAGCTTATAATACAACCCCCCCGATGGAAGGAACCCACCAAAAAAATCCCCTATCCCCCACAAAGAGGTAGCAGACCCAAGGGCGCTCTGAGCGACCAGCCAAGGGACCAGGACCCCTGACAGCTCAGCTTTATATTCTCAGAGAGTGCTCCCATCCTAGAAGATGCGTACCGGTTTCATGACAAAAAAAACCTGACACAATGCAAGCCTTTGAAAAATAAAATCATTATCATGAATAAAATCATCTGCCATGATTTAAAAATAAATAAAGAAAAAGAAAGGCAAACCCCCTTCTCAGCTATGCAAGGTAAGTAAGCCTGATTTAGGATAGCAAACACTGCCCTCCTCTTGTGTTTCATCCCTTAATGCTTGTTCTTTTTGCATTGGGGGCCTGGGCGACCGCTTAAAAGTTACTGCTCGTCAGTCTGCAGCAGATCCAATTAAACAGCCCTGTTTAAAGCACTCGATCGCACACGGTTTGTGACTCGGCATTCAGGGCCAGCTCTGAGCCCTGGGGTTTCTGACACATGCTCCCCCTCGTCCCCTTTGCAGAAGGTAGTAAGATACCCCGCCCCCGTGCTCATCCTGTTCTTTGGAAGTGAGCTTGTTTGGTGCGCTGACTTGGCCTGTACAATACGCTCACTGTGAGTGACTGACAATGAGGTGCTCTGTGCTGGAGGTGTCCCTAGCCCCCCACTGCTCTGCCTACAGCTCCAGCCACTGCCCCCTCTTCCGAATGGCCCAGGGTTTCCAGGAGATGGAAGAGACTAAACGCACCCTTGTGAGGCAAGAACAGGCATGCACTAATAATCAATGTGTGCTTTACCTCACCATCTTTGCCTTTCTTTGGATTACTAAATTGAGCCATGTTGAAACGGTGATGTCCATGCCAAAAAAAAAAAAAAAAAATTGGAAGGAAATAAACAGGTTAGTCGTGAACATAAGCAACCGAGGTAGAATGGCTAATAATGGTATTTTAGTTTAGCACGTTATTATTAGTTTAGCAGCATAACTTATTAGATAATGTTGATAATGGAATGCAAGTGAATTCTGCTCTCTGTGGCCAGCCTTGTTTTCTCTAAACATTTTTAGGATACTTGCTTTAGATCGGCTTCATCAGAGAGTGCTCCGTCATTGTACAGCTTTTGAGAAAAATCATTAATAGTTGAACTTGGCTTCCATCCCAAACCACAGAAGCTACTTTGGAAACACTCGAAGATCTCAAATAAATAAGCTCTCCGTGTCCTAGGCATGCCTGGATCCTTGTGGAACCTGATTATTTAAAATTTTCAGTGTTCAAAGATTCTCAAATTGCCTGCCAGTAGCATGCCAAAGGAACCGAGAAACTTTCTGTATGCTCTGTATTATTTTGTATCAGGACTTTTTTTCTCCTGCTAAAGTTGCAGCTGAGCTCTTAATTACTGGAGTGGAGTAATTATTTCCTTTATTAGTTGAACATGACATCTGTTTGGGGCCTTTTAAGCGTACCTATAAAAACCCCTGTGATTCCGTCTCCCTTAAGGAGTGGATCACGGTGCTTGTTGGTCCCAGTGGACCTCTCCACCAGTATGGCCCCTGTCACCGTAGGAAGAATCAAGACTTTCCTAAATGCATTTAAGAGCCGCTCAACCATTCCAAAAGTGTGCCAAATCACAAATACTCAACCACATTAGCACGATTAAAATAAATCTGATCCACCAATGTTAAACCATGGACGACTCAACAGATTTTTGTAATGATTTGCCAAATTTTTTTTCCGGCATCAACAAACTACCTTGGAGAAACACAACAGTCATATCACTTACTACATTTGGATTTGGATAGTCTTTGTGTTTTATGTTTGTCTTTTGTTTTGATGTCTGGGTGCCGGGAAATTCCAAATTGGGGCATCTGCATCTACGCAGAAATACCACCATGGGAAACGGGAATCTGGTTGTGGGGACACAGGACCGTGGGAATGAGGAGTAAGAGGTGGAGGGAGCGAGATTCCTGAAGGCCCTGGTGAAATTTCGCCCAGGGTATTAATGGACTTTGGTCCCTTTGAAATTTTATTAGCCATAAAATTGGCAGCATGTTGTGCTATTTCTACACCCTGCACTCTTTTTTTTAAAGATTTTATTTCTTTTTAAACAAACCTGTGATGACAAGACCTCTGAGCAAACCTCTGAGCAATGTTTCTTTTCTGATACATTGAAATAATTGAAGAGGGAGGAGCAGCTGTCGTCAGCAAGGCTCTCCTACCATGGAATGAATAAATACATAAAAACCTCACATAGTCATCAACTTCCATCAAACGGAGGACACTGTTCTTAAGAAAGCCGGACTTCTGCTGCTCTGTCTTTTTAACGCTCTCCTCTTAATGTTTATGGCTCCTGCACCTCCAGGAAATGACCCTTTTATAGGGTCAACACTATAAAAGTCTTGTGTTTTCTGTTTTTTTTTTTTAAGTGGGGGGGGGTGGTGGTTGGGGGGGTGTGTGGGTGTGTGTGGGGGGGGGGGTGTTGGTGGTTGGGGGGGTGGGGGGTAGTGTTGTTTAATCTACTACCGGTTCTCCTTTTCTGCTAAAGAAAGAGACCCGATGAGGTTAATTGGCTCCTCATCCAATATATCACACTGCTGTGAACCCCGTGACCCTTTCTGTCAATAGGGGATTTTTCCTCCAGTGTGTGTGGGTGTTAGGGAGGGGGTACTATGGCCTCTTGCAAGATTCTGTTTTTCCATCCCACCCCCCCCCTTCTTTGCGGATCGTAACAGAGAAACTGTGACATTCTTACTCCACCAGGGAACACAAAAGAAGATGCCACAACCTTGGAAAAGCCAGTGGGCACCGCTGA
The DNA here is from genome assembly GCA_019788955.1 of Albula glossodonta. NCBI lineage: Eukaryota > Metazoa > Chordata > Actinopteri > Albuliformes > Albulidae > Albula > Albula glossodonta. The sequence continues at coordinate 26,027,732 of JAFBMS010000004.1, read as the reverse complement.
TCAGAAACCAGCCAGCAGTCAAAATCCCAGCTCGCCCCAGCAGTGCGCACACACATTGTTTGATGTCTTTGCAATAAAAAATGCTGAAGGCGACCGCTGCAGACAGCTGGCCGTATTCGTTTCCAAGTACCGGCACGGCAAACATGGGGACTATTAACTCACCAGCAACTGTAGAGATGCCATCTGCACTTCATAAAGCTCCTTTAACTGAAGAGATGAGATGTGCTGGTGAAAACCAATGCAGCATTGTGCACTGCAGATGCCTGCTGTACTCTTTAAGTTTAGGGAGAAAAAGAGCAAAGCGTTGCTGGCAGAGGGCGTTGCATAACGTGCGCACAAACACAAGCATGTCCCCGATTTTTTTTTCCTCTTCTTTTTTTGGAGCGAAGAGAAGCGTTTGGAATGAGGCGCTTGCTCATAGCCTGCTCGTGCCACTCGGGCCGTTGATGTGCGGCAGCTGCGCTGCAGCTCCTGTGGAGGCCTAGATCTGGCACGGCTGGCATCTCAGACAGATGCCCATGGCTGCAGGTGTGTGCTAAAGTGGCAAATTCGCCATAAGCTGCCCAATTACGGAAAATTCAGAAGGGGTAGGAAATGACAAATTACCGGGCAAGCGGTCGGGAATGTACACGGTTGCGGTTGTTAGAGAAAGGGCATTGATGAGGGGGGAAGGTCTAGTTTCAGAGCACAGACAAGTGACAAATGAGGGCCTTAGGGGGTCAGCACCTCGGCACGGCCCCAGCGCACGCATGCCACACCACTTTATCGGCCCCCCTTGTGGAGCTTGTGCAAAAAAAAAGGCCACTTTCTGATGAGGACCAGAAAGCACATATCAAGTCCATTCAAACATGTGTACACTTTCCAAAAGGAATGTGCCACCCAGCTAATGCGCTAATGTTGTCAGCTTGCACACACACACACAAAGACATGCGCACACACATTAAGTCATGCCACAATCTGTGTATGACTTCAAAGCCAGCCATATACAAATTCATACAATTAGTGTATGTAGTATCAATGTTAAAACTGCAATAGAAGCCAAACAGTCATGTATAGTATTGTTATTATTATTAGTACAGTATGTGCTGCTTCTTATAGCACATACTTTCCGCATAATACTGTGATAGCAATCATGTTGCACATGTGAATGCTCTCTACTCTGTTCTCCTTGGATATGTGTGGTTGTTCAAATGAACAACTTTCACTTTGGCAGTGTTTCTGAAACACCACTGAGATCTCACAGAACCATCAGAAGCCATGCAGGAAGGTGGGCTGAGGAGTGTTGCAGTGCGGCGGGCGCTGGAATGATGGTGCGCTCGCGGGTTTTTTTTTTTTTTTTGAAGTTCCTTCGCTGGGGTATAGGCAGGCAGGCAGGCTTCCTCCTGTGGGATCCATTAACACGCCACAGGCTACTGCGCTGCAGTGCGTTCTCAGAAAAATGCTGCACAACCAACGAAGGGAGGGGAAGGGGAAAAAAAAGACCGATGTAAGGGGGGGGTAGAGAGAGAGGGGAAAAAAACGCATGATGCGCAACATAGCCGTGTGACACTCAGCCACATGCGTTTCCCTGCACATGCTGGATCCACACAGGGCCCTCACACACGGGTGTCCCGCAGAGTGCCTGCATGCCAGAGGCAAAAATAAATAAATAAATAACTCCCAACACGTATGATATGTATGGAACATGCATCCCAGGGACAGATTTATAACCCCTAGCTCACAACTTCACTCATAAGATCACAGAAGGAAGTGCAAATGTCTTTCCAACCCCTTTTTTTATATGACACTTGGCTTTTCTTTGAATAAATATTGCCAGTATTACTTACAGTTATTATTTAGCATGTGCAAATACATAAAGCTTGAGAATCTATAATGTTTTCTTGGGAAGAAACATGCAAGTAGGTAGAGGACAAAAGTCTATCTAGATGTACACATACACCATATAGATGGGCCTGATCAAGGTATGCTTTAAAATGCCATGTGCTCTGCCTTTGCTGTTATTTAATCATAGTATCAGGATAGGCACATTTTACTCATCTGTAACAGCGAAGTTTAAGCACTCCTCAGAGCAACACTGATGGTTCAGGAGAAGACCAAACGGTCTCTCTCTCTCTCTAAAAGACAAGCACAGCTGCATCATATCCCAGTGCAGAGAGCGGTCATTAATCCACAAAAAAAGAAAGCGATGGGTTCCCCTGTCCATGAGCAGTGACAGAGGACAGTCCTGCAGCATACCGTAACGAAAGGGCACAGCTGTGTGGCATCCGCACACAGGAGGCCGCTGTGTTAAAAGTGCTGAAGACAGGTCTCTACGGTGCCGTGTCCACAGGCACAGACCAGGAAACACTGGGAACAGGCAGAGACAGATGGGCATGCTAAGCCAGGGGGAAAGCCATGTTTGGAAGATAACACACGTGTTCCATCTCACACGGACAGGAAGAGTCGGTGGAGAGGGTGCCTACTTTATTGGAGGAGGGAGAAGGAGAAACAGGCAAAGACTGGAGGATGACAGTGACTCAAGCATGCAGATGCCAGATTGGCTGATAGAATAGCACACCAATTATCACTGAAATATTGATGCAATGTTTTTGCTTAAAGATTAACTGAAACATTTTGGTACCTACTGAAATCTACATGCCAGTTAAAAGGTTCATATATTTGCAATGTTTATATCCTATATCATTATCTGACCTTTAAACAGAAAAAGTAGACCATTTTTATTTTATATTAAATAAATTCTGAAGACTTGCAGAAAGTACCTTAATAAGAAGAATTTAACTCAAGAGTCAAATTAATGAGTCATAGTCAAATCCAAACTCAATTTAGAAGAGTACAGTAAAATGTTTTTAACAACGGTCATCTATATATGCAAACTATCAGTAATTGTTTATTTTGCCTATACTGAAAGCATTCTCCGCATCGGAGACGTTCGACAGCAGTTCATAGCCTACATTAGGCTGTAATTACTTTAATACCAACATTATAACCTACTTCCAAGAGCGCTGTGCTTCCTGTCACATTACACTGAAAATTGTTTGTTAATGCATGAATCACCCAGTGAATACCGAATCCATATTTATGTAGTATTTAGACACAAGCGATGAATTATCGCATCACAAACAGTTTAAAAAAAACATGACTACAGTGTCACGATAAATAGTTATGTCGAGTATTTATGTCATTTCTGTGACATTTTCCGCTTTGCCCCAAATTGGTGCTCAATTGTATAAGCGATTTCGCAAGAAAATGTCACTAAATCTAATTCGGCAGGGTAACCGGTGCGCAGTTCATTATGCAGTTGAGAAAGGGCACGACGTGGGCTGTATAACAATCGCCGAAGAGGTTAGTTAAGGGAACACAAACCTACCTTTGTTCACTCTTGGAAAAAACGGATTATTTGCTCGGCTTTTCGTCCGCCTTGTGCGGAATACATTACGTGTGTAAATGTTGTTGAACCCCGGCGATTCTCCGCTGAAAGGTCACACACTCTGCTCGACCCCAACTGTTTCTCAGGCTTTGTGTCTTCAATGAAAAAAACGAGCTGCGCCTATAAACTTCGCATTTAAAAAGGCAAGTGCTGTCGAGAGGGCTGCTGCATGAGGAAACAATAGCTGCTTTAGGACACACTTTTTCTCACTGCGCTGAACAGCAGGGGAGCCGGTTAGAGCCCGCTTATAAAGAACTGGTCGAACACAGCTGCCGGTTGTACTAACATTAAAAGGCATTATTGAATTTTCCCCATTTTATTAATTTATATCTTTTAAATCCAGTCCAGTTTCTGAGTCACTGATTTTTAAGTCTTTACTGAAACACCTGTTTATATGTTGACAACACAATATGGGTATAGCCCAAACATAAAGGATTTGAACATCACATGTACGAAAAAGACAATAAAACAGGACAGAAGACATTCTCACTCTGTAGACTGGTCTTGCAATACAACGGACAGAATAATGGTACTGGCTCAGAGCTAAATTACCATTATTGATTTATGCACTCGTTACCAAAATGGACATTGGCCCCACTATTCATAAAGCGACAGTCCTAATTAGCGACAGTTTTTAAAGCATCACAAAACACAGAAAAGCTTTAAAATGTCAAATTACACCACCAGGGTACTAAATTTACTAACAGTTACTAACCCCTGCGAAAGAACGCTATTTTAAAGCTTCAGTAAGTTTTTATAGCCTGAAAAATAACGAGGCTTTTCAGGAACTGTATAAAATCGCTCTATGCGAAGAGGGCTTTGATTTATGTAATTGTGGAGAAAATTGTGAAAAATTCCTACAGCCTAGAGCGTGGTTGGTGAAATCGAGCCTAAATATAGTTTTTCTTTTCATAAAGCAACGCTTCACGGAATGAAAGGGGGAAAAAAGACGCTTGATTTCTGCAGCGTTGGAACTGACAGTACTCAGTAAAAAGGACAGATGACAAGGAAAGCCTTAAAGGGCATCCCCTTATTTTTGATGCGCCCTGTCACTGCTATAACTGGACAGAGTGTGATCCACTCGTAACATTTTTTGTTATTATTATAATTATTATTATAATTATTATTATTATTATTATTATTATTATTATAGACCTTTCAAGCATTTAACCCGACGACTTGGTTAAAATAAAATCGGTTTCTTGTGCCACAATACAACAATCACTTTGAGTAATTGATTTATTGATTCATCAAGTTCACAGTTCAAATTTATTAGGCTACTACTCTTCTTTTGACAACCGTATCCACCAGCTGATCCTCCCTCGCTGAACAAGTTTAGATGTACTGACAGAGGACGACCCTAGTCTTAACCTTGTAAACAAAAAAGTAAAATTCAATGGAGTTTGCAAACCAGATATGTTCGTACTCTCATCACAGTGTTTCCCTTTCTTCCCCTCGCAAACTTTTGCACTATATTTCCTGTATTTTCCACTACTGCTGCAGCATTGCCTACAGCAAATACTTGAAACCACAATACCGGCATGGATGGTCAAATTTGATCATCTCAAACCATGTGGTGTTGAGTTAGCGAAACATTTTCTTAAGCTTCATGTTAAAATGTCAGTACTTACGCTCCGAGGCCATAGTGATGACAGATTCAGTAGTGGCGTGATACTCGTCCTCTTCCATGAATTCGTCCTGCGAAGAAGCGTCCCCTTGGAAGTCATGATGGTCCAGGAGCTGCTGCAGCGGCGGCGCTTTAGGGAGCAGCTGGTTCACTACTTCTCGGCTTATGTTAGGCGCCTGCTTGAGTCGCAGCTTGCTTAGGATCTGAGATTTGATGGTCTCCAGTCTTAGCACCTTGCTCTGCTCTCGCCAAACGCATGCCGAGCACTCGTGTGCGCCCGCTTCCTCCACCTCCACCAACGACAACCCGGCTTCCGTGGGCATCTCGCTTGCTGGCGGCAAGAAAAGGTTAGGTTCATCACTCCCGGACAGTCCCAGAGAAATGAAGACCATCAAACACAACAAAAAGTTAGATCGGGGCATGATGGTGACTGGTCAGAACTGCTGTTTCTGTTTCTTCCGTCTTCTTTTCTCTGATTGCTTGTTGCGACCTATTTATTCCCACCTTGTTAAAAAAATCGATGATCTGCAAGAATCCAAATAGAACACCTTCATAAACGATTCATAACGATACCAAACAAAACAATGAATATAACCATAAATGTAACAGCATACGTTCCAACGGTTCCCTCTGTGCGTCACTTGTTTTTCAAGATATTGGATTTTTTAATTCAGCCGTTTTGATTATATTGGTTTGTTTTGGTAGTACCTTCTGGTAACAATTAAATCCACCAGGAAATATGTGTTCAGATGTGTGAATGAAAAGTGTGCACGCACGTCTAAAAAGGGCTCTTTATATATCGCCGCTGCTCAGTGTCGTAATCCGTCTCCATTGGCTGAGAACGCAACAAAAGGCTTTCAGGTCTGTCACCAAGTCAATAGAGGGAGGGAGTTAATGCGAAAGGACTGAGAGAGTTTGTTCTGCGTTTATGCTTCGGAGTTTATTTTGAGTGATATAATTGTTTGGCAATTTATAAAATGGTTTTTAAGGTATATATAAAAAAAGTTAATGTAGTAAAGTAATAAAGTTATGCGTCCGGCTATTCCCAAACACAATGATGAAAGGCATGATAAATACGATAATACTGACTTATACATCATGCAGTGGGTTTACAGAAATGCAATTAAAGTGAAGAAGATAAGTTGCATTTGCATTTCAAACCATTTACCAGTAACATGACCTTTCTTTACCAGTGTTTGCAATAATGTCATATGCGAGCCCCGTCTGTATACTGCGATCAATGATGCGACCTGTTACCTGAAACTGGACAGTCCTTACCCATCACCCTGTAAGTTGTTAGTTGCTTTGGTGGGAAAGGTGTAAGCCATGTGTCTTCAACATCCACATGCGTAAAGATTCTGCAACTTGACAGAATTCGGAAGAACTGAAAATCGTGTAATTATTACTTTTACTTGAAAAACAATGCGTTTTTAAATCATTGTTGACCTCTATGCCGTCAGCATATGATGGACTTAAAGAACATTTTGTAGTGCTTTGAAAAAGCAGTGCTGAGGAAAAATCCCGATATAATAATTCTGATTGAAGTGTATAATGAATGCTATTTATTAATAGCATTCATTATTCATTCATTATTATTGATGCAATTATTGATACGTAAATCGATAAATTGAACGAGTCGAACTCAAACTACAGTGACAGAATTGCAACTTTTTATTTCCAAGATGTGTATAGGCAACTTAGTCGTACAACTATGTCGTTACTACAGCCTAGCAATGAAACATGATTTAGGGAATGTATAAAATGGAGGAACAACGACGTATTTAACCCTTAAAATAAGAGGGAAGTTAAAAGCCTCGGTTAATAATAACTTTTACCGCTATGTTGGAGAAAATGCGTCTTGTGGGACTCCTTGTGCCGGCCTGCCGATTGCAATCTGGATTAAGGTTTTATGTTGCACAGAAATGTTAATTTGACAAACTGCATTAAAAGTCATTTATAAAATAAGTTTGTCACATTACATTAAGATAAAATGTGCAACTGGGCCAATCAATCCAGCAGGAAATGTTACATGGCACTATTCAACTTCAGAACTGCAAACAGTGATTCATATGGTCTCACCTATCATGTGTGATTTGTAATGCATCAGTATATTCAAAACTGTACTTAAAAAGTGAATACATTTGCATACGTTAAAAAGTGGAAACGTTTAAACAGGCAGCGATGGAATGCCAACTGTACAGCATGTGTTTCATGTAATCCTGGCATTTTTCACCGCCAAGTCAACTGAAGGCTTGGCAGGAAAGCACTTAATCACTACACTACAGATCTGATCCAAATGGCATGCTTGTGTTAAAGTCTTATTGCTACTGTTTTTCAGTTAATTGGGTTTGATTTAGATGTTACATCTATATTTATCCTGTACTTATCACCTCTCTTTGGTTGGTGTGCTATAATTTTGTGTATAAGAAGTTTGTGGCTGGAACTGTGTATTTGGTAATATAAAAGTAATGGGGGTATGTAACTTGTATTTTGTTAATATTTTCACCATAAACAAATACTGATCTCAATCAGGCCAAGTTAGATTGTCTGTCAGCTAATCAACAAATACTGTGAATATCTGACTGAACAAAGTATCACTAACATTGAAATATGTTAATATATATATGAACAGTAAAACACTTAAGTGAAGTCTTGTACTTTTTATTCGTAATTAGGAAGAAAACTTTTTTGAACTATGCATATGTTTGACAAAGGTCTATGGCCGGTGCAGCCCCTTTCATTTGAGTCTGATATTGTCACATGCCATATATAATGTAATATACAGGCTGTTTATATCCCTGATGATTTTCACCCATCTTAGTTTGGGAACATGAAGAAGAATTCATAGAAACAAAACTGAATTTAAATATGTTTCTTATTGAATTATCCCCTGTGCATACCGGGCTTAATTGTGTATACATATTTGATTTAACATGCTTTCAGAACAGTCAAACATTTAAAATGTTTGTTTTTGTGTGTGTAAATTGAATCCATGCTAATTTAGAGCCGCGAATCACATATGCACATATGCTCCTTTGAATAACAGTCATGTTTTCAAGATGCATTGAAAGTCACATGGTGATTGTAGTGGTATTTATCATGACTATGACTGAAGGTGTATGTCTATAGTATTTTTTTCAATGCCTCATACTCTTATCTTGTCTGTATTTTACACAAAATTTTACAGTTTTACTGTTCAGTTGATTTTGTAAGATACATATGAGTTAGGACAAGTATTTTTATCTGAGGTAGTGTATTTCACACTTCATAATGAAACACAAACTCATCATCTGTCCAGCACGTTTTATCACTTAAAAATAATATTGTACCCACCTTGTATGAATTTACCCCCTTGCATTTTTTGGTCATGGGGTCTATGAGCTTGTTAGAATTTAATGGATATCTCAGAACTACTGGAGACTTATATAGAGGATGGACATATCCGTGAGTCATTAGAAGGACTCAGTTTCTGTGATATGTGCTGGTCTTTTGAGAGAGCAGGTTGTGTAGCATCCACCTATGTCATGTAAGAAAGTTATGAATGACCTCCACATATCAGCTGAGACAGAGGAGGAGGGACTATGAAGGCAGTAAAGCTAGAGATGGTAAGATGGTCATAGGGAGTTCAAGAACCGATGTCTTGCTCTGGCCTTCACCCATATACAAAACTGGCTGTTGGCACTGGTGTTGTGAAGTTTAGATATAGATCCAAGCAGGGGCGTAGCATCAGGGGGAAAAATGGTACTATGTATACAGGGCCCAGGGGTTTGAATGGGCCCATGAAAATCTGGGAATTTTTTTAATGAAGAATGGAGGGGCCCTGAGAGCCTGTGTACAGGGCCCAGAATTTCTAGCGATGCCCCTGGATCCAAGTGCAATTTTGTGAATGTGCAATGTTACATGCGCTTCCCCACTCGGTTGTTCCAAGGCTCTGGTTCTGAGCTTCTGCATGAGGTACTGTCTTCAGCCATTCCTAAAGAGTTCCTGCATATTGTCTCAATGGACTGCCCCACAGTAGATTGGGATCTTTAAAAATAAATAAAGAATAGGTTTTTGAGAGACACATGACCTCCATGCTTGCCACGAGGTCCGTAGTGCTAAAACTGACAGAAGTCTGATATGTGCTAAAGGTATGTTTTCCAGGTCATTTTATTTATGTATGAATTGGACGTTTAGGATGAGGCTTTAATGGACTAACACAAGATTTGGTTTGTTCTGAACACAGGGTGAACTGGGAATGATTCCGACTGGTTCATGAAGACACCAGAGGTAAGGACACTATAGGGTTTAAGGTTTTACAAAAGCCTAATGTCCCATTAAGATTTGCATTGAAAACACATTTCTCTTGCTGTTTGCATCAAGTAAGCAAGTTGGTGAGCCGCATACCTTATCTGACCAAGTGGGCTGCTGTTCATATGGTTTCGGGGCAAGGGAATGAGCTCAAGATTGACCTCTACTTCTTGGTAGGCATGCCAAGGGACGTGGGTGTGTGGATCAGCCCTTTGTCTGTCAGTCGAAGACCAAGCCCTTGGGAAAGCCACTTTAGGAAAGTAGGCTGGCCCACTGGATTGTGGCGTTTATCCAGTTAGCATATGAGTGGGCTGGCTCACTAGTGTGAACCAGGGAGGGAGGGCTTTTACTTAGCAGGGTATTTAGCACCTCATCGTGTTATAGCAGCAATTCTGTGGAGTGAAAGGAAGATGTACACTCTTTGAAGGTTGTGTGTGCTATTCAGCACCCTTCCAAACTGAAGGAGTATATTGCAACAATAGCACAGGCCTACAGTTGTGTTTTAGCAACCAGGGGAATAAATAAATTAGGTGGTGTTAAAGGGATTTTCTGTTGTGTCCTCTTTCTTACTTTTACATTTAGCACCCTTGTGCCACTTTGAAACACAGGGAACATAGATAACCAATGCCTGCTCAAGCTACCAATTTCACTCAAAATTATGACCAATTGTCTGTTAGGTCTCACAAATACCACGTTTTATTTAGCAAAATGGAGCCCCACTGATTGTTTTCAAAATCTATATTTTTTGTAAGGAAAAGTACCAGGTATCATATGAATTATATTTTTTTTTGATTGCAGAATAAAAAGTCTCTGTTAATTCCTGCTGTGTCAAGGACCTGTTCGATACAATATGTGTTTTTTTTTTGTATAGATACCTGTCTGTTTACATATGAGTTATACAGCCCTGTTTAGAAGTAAATATGGTAAAGAAATAAAAGGTACTAAAATAACAAACCAAATATAAAAATCAATTAATGAATAGATTTTGACATTTTGTAATATCTCTGTTCTGTAGAAGTTTTAAGGTTGTCATTAGCCTTACAGTATGTCTGACAACTTTAGTAATCTCCTGGCTGTTCAGTTTGAAAGGGTGCCTGGTTTTTTCCAGTGTCTGGGTGCAATACACCTATCCACTTCTTTTATGATGCATTTCACAGGGCTCAAAGGCACACTCAGTGAACCTAAAATACAGAATGCCTCTCATCAAAAGTTCATTTCTAAACGTTTATTCTTTGGATCAAACTATATTGTCTGTGTCATTAACTCTTGTCATTCAGGGCATAGGCCTACTTAACGTTTACATTTTCTTGACTCATGGATAGTTCCAGAGCCGCATGTGTTGATCACTTTCTTTTGTATATGAAGAGATGTCACAGAAATTGCACTGTTTTGTGTCATGGAAGTCATGAAGGTCAAAGTGTGCATGGAAGCAGATGGAGTTGGTTTTGTAGTACAGAAATCGTAATTCCGGTGTAAAGGTATTTTAACAAGCTCTGGGGCAACAAAATAAGAGAACTGTGAAAGGGTCTGAATAGCAAAATATTGACATTCATGATTAAATATGGCTTCCAGGAGTGACCATTCTGTAAGCCCTACATCATTTCAAATGAAAGAGAGGGAACTGGGCATAGGTAGTAATGAGATTGCTCAGTTTGCTGAGGGTCAAACCTGATGAATTACACTTTTAACACCTAACAGAAATAACATCAAGAGACATTACCTTGGAGCCGTCAAGGTTGGGAGCCATGGCAGCACACTGGCAGTTGGTTTCCATGGAGCTCACTGCCAGCAGTGCCACCTGGTTTGAGTGTCACCAACTCTGCTGGACAGGCCATTGGGCTCCCCTGCTGACTGCCCATGCTGACCTCCATTTTCTTTCACAGGTTCAGGACCACTTACAGTCAACAAAATGCCATTAATCTTTGCATGTGGATCTCTAAACGGATTACCCACTTCAGTTCCTGTATCTTGAGTGAGGTGGTTTCCAAATTAAACTTATCAGAAGTAAAACCAGAACTGCAATTCACCATCAGCTGGGTGTTTGACAGTTTGTGGTGCTGCTGTTTGGTCTCTGCAGTGCCCCTGATATCTTGGAGACGCTGATGGAGCAGCGTCTGTTCTTTACTAGCATTACCTATGACAATCTCATTCATCATCTATCCAACATGGATGTATGAGCAAACATATTGTCAAGCTTAGGCAGTTTTCATGTTTCAGGTTCTTTTGGTAAGAACTGTGTCAAAATGTTCTAAAGCTAGAATGTAAAGTACAGGTGAGGTTAGCTTAGGTTGGCTGAATGGCATGTTCTCCTTGACTGTTGTGTTCTTTTTTTGATCCAAACACACATTCTGATATGTATTATCAGGGTACAGTCACCTCTACTAGGATACCGAATGACAGGGAATGGGTTTATCAGTGAAAAGTTGTGAAAGTGCATTTCATCACATTGTTTATTTTGGGATTTTTGAAGGGCTCTTTCGCTTCATGTGTTTTTATCCATTTTTAATGCTTCTACACTCCGGAAATACTTCTTCTCTAATTGACAATTTTGTATTTATTTTTGTTTTGGACTCTTTCACAGCTGGAAATAAAAAGGTTTCCAATGTAAATACGCACATTAGCCATCCAGTGGTTGAAGGTACTCTCTGACTAGATGATGACTGGCTACTTTGATTGCAAGTCATTACCTCTTTCTTCAAAGAGGTACAGCTGACTGTGATACACCCCTCACTGGGCCAGCTCCCTATGGACATCCACTTTGACCAGGGGCCCAACTGCAAAGAGTTCATTCAAGTTTGCCAATGCTTGGGAGTGCAAAGGGAAGACAAGAATGAATTTTCATCTAAGATGAAATTGGATATCAGCTGGTGCACCTTTTGACAAAGCAGTTTTCAAGTTGAGATACAAGTCAGAGGAAGACTCTTCTCGTGCAGGTTTGTACAGATTGTGCAAATACGTAAGCTGATGCTTACATCTGGACACATCTTCAGTGATGTTTCTGGAATCATTGGGTGTTTCAGGTCTTTCATTACATTACATTACATTATGGGCATTTGTTAGATGCTCTTTTCCAGAGCGACTTACAAGGCAAAGTGCATAAGAAACATCATACACCCTCACCCAGGTGACCCTGCTGGGGTTGATCAGACCCCAGCTTGTGTCTAGATGGCTAACTAGCTACCCTTACCCCATGGCTCTCATCTCTTGAGCCATAGCCATCTTGAGGCTCTCTTTGCTGCTTCGGCTGTGTTGTGGATGGCTCTTCTTTTTCTCTCACCATTGAGGCACAGCTGACTGATGGCTCTGGTCAGGGAGCAGGCTGCAAAGCCTCAGTAGCGGACGTCCACTGGGAGACATCTTTCCCTCTATCCAGCTTGCTGGCAGTCGCTAACTAGTCCTGCATACTTGGTGAGCTTCCTCTCACAGGCCTCTTCCAAGTGGTCTTCCCAGGGGACCATTAGCTCAAGTAGCACTGCTTGTTTGGTGGACTCAGAAAAACCAATCTTTTGTGGCAGGTTTTGCCTGCTCCCTAGCCTTGACAAAAGTGATTTTTAACTTAGAGGGGCAGGAGCACTTAGTCCATTTGATACCTGAACTGATGGCTGCAGCAATAACCTTTTGGAGAATGTGCTCTGGGGCTCTTTGCTTGGAGCACAGAGGACACACAGGTGACTCTGCCTTGCCCCATATATGAAGATCTGATGGACTGGGAAGCACATCGTACACAGCCTGGATAAGAAATTTGATATGGTGGTGTTCAGCTCTCCATAGCTCGGCCCAGGTAACCTTCCTTTCAGCCGCATTTTCCCACCTTATCCAAGCTCCCTGTTGTTTCATTCCCACCACTTTGCAGGACCTCCCCTCCTCGACTGCTGCTTTCAACTCGTCCTGGACTAGACGGTCTCTCCTCTCCACTGGTGGCATCGATATGGGGAGTTGGGAAGGATCCTTGTCCAGCTCAGCCTCGTGTCACGACTTCTATCAGCCTCTTGTGACGCAGCCTCCGCTCTGCTTGCAGCACTGCTTCCTCTACCCTCCACTTCCTGCCATCCTCATTTCTCTCTCAGCTCTGACTACCTTTAGATCAGTTGAGTCCCTGCACTGCAGCACTTCTCTGGCTCTCGTCACCTTGAACTCCCCAAGATTCTAGTGGGGTGTTGCAGCTTGTTGAGGTGTCCGTATAGAGCGATGCTGCTCAGGTTCTTAGGCAGCCCCAGCCATCTCCTGAGGTGGTTGCTGAATGTCCTCTCTCAGGTCTCCTCTCTAAACTCTGGGGGGTCACTGATGAGCTGTAAGACTGGAGAACGGACAATGAGAATAGAGAATGAACATCCATGTTGATGGGGTTTGCATATGTGCTAGAGCAGGGGTGTCAAACTCCAGTCCTGGAGGGCCGCAGTGTCTGCGGGTTTTTGTTCTTTCCTTTCGATTGGCAGCCATTTTAGGCCTTGGAAACCAGGTGTGTGGACTCTTTAGCCAACCAGTCATTTTAATTAATCAATTAAGTGCTAAAACACACCAAAAACCAGCTACCACTGCGGCCCTCCAGGACTGCAGTTTGACACCCCTGTGCTAGAGGAACAGTTGCTAGGTTGTTTTGTGAAATGTGTGCAAGTGAATTGTGCATTTGGATCAGGCCTAAATGGACTGGCACATGGTTCTGCCTCATTCATGAAGACACACCAGAGGTAAGGAAACTATAGGTCTTACCAAAGTGAAATGTTTGTCTTTAAGAGGTTGAAAAATATGTTCCCTCATTTCCTCACATTTGGTCAGTAAAGATTTCTCTGTTTTTTAGTGTAAGGGTTGGTGGTTGATTGACTGCTTGATTGTCATCTCATCTCAATTCAGGAACTGAAGTCATCAAAGCCAGGCTTTTTCAGGGATAGTTGAGGAATGGGTCATGTCGATATTTGTGCATTCTGTAATATTGTTACAGGCTCTACATGTATATATTTGGATATCCAAATCATATGTAAAGGCTGGGGTCTAAGAGTGTCATAATTGTAGAGATATGTAAAGTGAAACTGGTAGAGTGGGCTTAGAAAGTATTTGTACCCTTGATGAATATGAATAAAAGTGCTGTACTAAATAAACAACACAGAAAATGATTTACATTTTTTGTTCAAACATATGGAACAACTGTAATCTTTTGTTCTAATATATTTTTTCACAGGACATTTTTGTTATCTATGGCTCAATACGTTTTTGTTCTGTTTTTTCTTTCAGAAACATGGGTGTGAAAGGTATTGTCACATCCTGAAAACATGTTTTTATACCAATTATTAGAGTAAAAGAATACAGTTTCCCCATTAAATTTAACATAATATCAAGCTTATTATCTGTGGTGTTTATGTTGTACATACAATTCTATTTGTACATATTGGCTTTAATTTGCATATTAGAAATTTACATGTAAGAATTATAGCAACAATCTACTTCCTGGTTCTGCTCTTATATTTTGGATGGCAAATACATTCAAAATAGGTTTTGAATGTACAATGAATGAGTGTAGAGAACTGATGGTATGTGGTCAAAATGAGTTACAGGGACAAAATGCCAAGGTGGTCAAAAAAATGAAATGACAAGCTTTGACAGGATGGTCAAAGATGGCTTATCACTGCCATCACCTGGTTAAAATTGTAATTGCCATTTTCATGGTTTGCCTTGTGTATTCTGTAATTTAAATCATATATGCAGGTTTTGACTCAATCAGTTTCTCTTTATCCCTGGTCAGTAATAAACCTGCAGAAAAGATTGGCAGGAAAATCCTTCATCTTGAATTTCAGGGATTCTTCTGGAATCCGGCTCTAATTTGACTGGAAATTTCTGTCCAAATGGACTACAGTTTCTCAGGTCACAAACTATTAACTTTAATGAAAGATATATGACCTAGGGAATTAGGCTTTTTATACAACTATTGGGAGCATATTTGTATATCAGTTTGTATTACACATTGTTTACACACAACTGAAATCAAGTGATGAGGGAATATTGTTCTTGATTTTTGATACTCATTACATTGTTACTTAAGACATTGGAGTATTTGAAAATTCTGCCATTTTGTATTAATGTACTGATTCCATTAATTTTGCTCATGACACCAAGGATCTTGCAGAAGTGCCTGAGGCAACTCACACTACCAGTATTTCTTCAGCAGTATCTAGTCTTGAATTAAGTGTGAAGAAATGTGAATTGTGCCCTTTAGAAAAAACCTATGCGAATGATTCAGATAGTACCCCATAAAAGGATGATGTTATATATCTGGGTGATATATCTGGATTTGAAAAGACAAAATAACAAAAGCTTCCATTCATTTTGATCCCATTATTTAATGTACAAGAAAAATTCAACTCCTGGTTACAGAAGGTTCTGTAATTCAAGTCTGATGGCTGTGCCTGAAGTCTCTGGCTTGTTTATACCAAAGAACATTAGTAAGAAACTTGATAAATGGTAGACTCATCTAACTTCATTTGGTGGAATAACCCCACTAACTAAAGAAAACTATTTTATATAATCTTCAAGAATATAGTGGTTTGAATGTACTTGTCTATTTACTTCCAATAGCATATTATATTAAAATATATTATGAGATTGTTACAAATTTTAAAACAGGAATGTTTTACAATTCCTAAAACCTCAGATGAAAAAAACAGCTTTTTGCAGGTTAATGTTTGTCCAATATTTTTATAAATTGCCATTTGTTCCATGCATGCGGATAACAGCTGTGTGACTCATACTTACATGGGTAGTACTGAAACAGCAGTCTTTTTTTTTTCATTTCCAAACTATGGAGGGACTACCTACCGAGGTGGAAGAGACTGTTCTGATTTTTCCTGTTCTAGTTAATGTTCAAGGTGTTTATAAGCAGCAGTTAACTGGAAGGAATTTAAAATGTTCCCAAATAGTGTCCTGCGAAGACAAGATTGCCTTACCTCATCAATGTTCAGCGATGCTACTCTTCGATTGGCCAATTTGTGGTGGAATTACATTACTGAAACCATCGGAAATGGCAAATCACGGGCTGTATTCTTGTCAGGTAGGCTTATCAATGTGTCAATGATGTGTACACGATTCGATTCCAAACTGGTAGAGCACAGATCAAATCTACTGTATCAGCACAAATGCAGTGGAGGAGTTAGAGCTGTCTATAAAACAGGTGTTATCAGGATGGATCCTGATATGCTGTGGTTCATCTAGAAGGCCTACAACCATTCAAAATGGTCGTCACAATCTATTCTAATCTGTCCTATTAGAAGACACAATGGGTGTGTTCCAATACTCAAATTTCATTTTCTCTGTGCCCCGGAAACTGATCTTTGTGTCCTCCCTCCCTCCACTGTTCTAAAAAGGTAGGAGATGAGATTTAGAATCCTTTGCTTGCCTCGTCTCCTCTAAACAAAGGATACATTGATGTACCCTAGTGTCCAAGTCTTTTCATGTTTCTGGGTGACATCATTGTGGTCACGACCAGTCAGATTAAAAGACCATCCCACAGAAAATTTTGATTGGCTTAGGTATCCTCGGAATCAAAGTGACGACTTCATCAATAGCCAAAGTCGACTTTGATGATGGGCGAATCGGATTAGCTGCTCCAATTTTCGTTTCATCTCCTCCTTTCCTCCACATACTTCCATGAAGGAAATGAGCATGA
Source organism: Albula glossodonta (assembly GCA_019788955.1). Taxonomy (NCBI): domain Eukaryota; kingdom Metazoa; phylum Chordata; class Actinopteri; order Albuliformes; family Albulidae; genus Albula; species Albula glossodonta. The sequence goes on along the minus strand of JAFBMS010000004.1, from coordinate 26,010,734 downwards.
CTTGACTTACAGAACATTGTGATGAAAGTGGTCTCTGACCTTAAATGACCACTGCTGGCAAACTTGTAATGTCTTCAACACCACCCGTTCAACTGACAACAGAATGAAGAATCTCACTCTATGATTACTGCTCTCTAAACAACTGCACAGGGTTATTATGAAGACTTATGATCGTTCATTATGATGAAATTACACACCTCACAATTACGAAAAGTAGCATTTTAAGGCATTTCACAATTGTAAGGTAGTAAAACAGACAGGCTGGAATGCATGTCTAAATACGTTCAGACAAATCAAAGCAAATACAAATCTGAGAGCAAAATTTTATCAATGAATCACCAAACATGCATAAAAATGGTAAAAATCTATAATCACAAAGAACAAAACCTGTACCTAGAATGTTACAGGCAAAAAAAAACCCTTAAAACAAAAATAAATACTATTTTTATTTCAGCTGTTGCCTCCTGGTGATGGAAAGCCAGGCAGACTGAAGAATTAAGGTGTGTTTTTCTGGGAAATGTCATTGTGACAGACAGGACCTAAACCCAAAAGGGCAAGACACTGACTGGGCAGCCTTGCAAATTCATGACCCCCCCACCCCCCACCCCCCACCAAAATACAATGCAGAGCTCTTTTATTCCACATTTGTCCACCCAAAGATGCAGTTTGGTCTACCCAAACAGAATAACATTTTGTACATTTCCAGAAAAGTGATCTCCATTGAATTCCCACCCCCCTCCAAAAAAAACCCCCCACAAAAGTTCTATCCTTCCAAACTATTTACTGTTACAAAGGGGGAAAACAGCGGAATGTTTGAACAAGTGACATAAGTATATTTTACATCATGACACACATCTTAAAAAAAACAATCAACCATACAAAAGGACTCTGTCTAGAAGCTACAAGAGTCATTTGTATAAAAAAGGCACCTATTGTTGTCCATCTGGACTCCACAGAGGTAGGCCCCACCCCCAACAGGACTGTTTTATTAATTAACTATAGACAGCAAGGGGAGAGCGGTGGGGGGTGGTCCGCAGGGGTCTTCCTCCATCCCAGAAATCACTGTTTCCATCTTGTCAGTCCGTGCGTGTGTTTCTCCGAGGCTCAGAGCCGCAGGTGTGGGACAGGCATGGTCACGTCACGGAAGAACCGATGCAGGAGGGCATTTTTGGCAGAAATCCTTTTGTTTGGGTCGTAGTTCAGCATTTGCTTAGGGGAGGAACAAAAGGGTAGAAATGAATTTACATACCAAAAAGCAGCAATGACACAGCAGGTAAAGGCAAAATTGAACTTTACAGAGTTTAAATTATGAGTTTGGATGAGAACACAATACACAATATTTTTTGTTACTTGTTTTTAACACTGTGCTATTAGTACTATTCGTCATAGAAGTGTTTTTTAACTGACATTTATAAAGAGACAAGGTGTATTTTTACTGATGCAAAAGTGAAATTCTTAAGAACTGAAGTTTCGGATGTGCACTGTCTGAAGTCCCTCTGTGGGAGTACCTTTTGCAATTTTGGTACTAAACACAAACAGCTAGAGTGGGGTACATTCTACAAGGGAAGACTTGTAGGGTGCCCGATGGTTCAACAGGGGATTACAATGTATAGGCTGAACAGCATTTGTTCTTAAATTGATCGCATTTTCTGGGTCCAGACCTTTCTGTCTAAACTCATTTTTTCATTACGTAGAATTCCTTCATTTTTCTACATGTTTAACAGCAAAGCCTAATACATGGTCATTGCCTTCCTCCACCCATCCCACTTGATGTTCTCTACACAAGTGCCCTGCCCCCGCTCTTACCGACAGCAGCTCCCTTCCATCCTCATCCAGTGGGGGGACCACCTTAGACAGCTCCTGCCGTGCCCACTTGGGGAAAGAGGGCTTGTAGTCTGGCATGGAGGTGACACCCGGCCACACTGTCTCGTCAGGCGTCCCGAGCGTCCGAAAGATGCGGAACAGCTGATCGATCTCCGAGTCTCCAGGGAACAGTGCTCGTCTGGTGATCTGAGCGAGGGGTAACGAGAGGAGGGGAGAGGGACGTTCAAAAACACAGAGTGAAGAGATATCACATGCTTAGCCATCAATGTTTAACCACTCGATAATCAGAGCAATAGAGTACTCAGCCTTTTTTGGAAATTAGGTGATGAGAACAAACAGGTTATCATTCAAGGCCAAGCACACTCCATAGACAAAATAAAGAGTTTGTTTTGTCTGCAAGTACTGTTGATGTGAAATATATGGGTTACAAGGAGATGCAGAAACCACAGCAAATGGTAGAACTTTGAGGTCAAGGATCATGTTGAATGAAAACAGAAATATTGGGAGCAACACAAACACAAAGACCCTTGTGTCATAGGTGGTTTCCTGGGTTTAGATGGTTGGAAGTCACAATAAAACCACTAGCTTCATGCACTTATTAGGTAACAATTCAGAAAATTTTAGGACTACGAAGTGGAATGCTGCACTAAGAATCATACATTTCAGCCATTTCTGAATTAGAAAGCAACACCCGGGACTTATAAACACAATGATACCCAGCCGTTATATCCAATCCATTGTTACACACAGCATAAAATAACTAAAGAGCCAAAAATGGTAAAGTGCAGCATGTTTAAGAGAAATCAGAGATAAAAAAAGGTATTCTGTCGAAATATACATTCTGACACAGCACTTTTGACACGTAAGTTACTGAAAAATTCCAAAATTGAAACGTACCATTTCAGCAAAAATGCAGCCCAGACTCCAGATGTCGACAGCTGTGGAGTAATATTTGCAGCCCAGAAGAATTTCTGGTGCTCGATACCACAGAGTCACCACCTGAAATGGACAGAACGAAAACTGGTTTAACCAGACCCGCAAGGACCAAGTGGAGTCTTTCGGCACAGTCTCCCTAGACGCCATATAAAAAAATATACATGGAAAAATAAAACAAAGTTTGAAAACCCTGTTATACCATAGCACCCAGAAGCACAACTATAACATTTTGTCTATTTACATTTACTCAGTCAATGACATAAAAATTACCTTTAAACCCTCCATTGATACCAGTAAAGTACCAAACAGATAGTAGATAGTTTCATCTCTCCAGTGATTATCAATCAGTTATCAAACATGTGTTATTGACATTTCAGCGCTGTTTGATATGTCCTGTTGCAATACTAAAGGCTAAGCACTTAAATTACATTTTAAAAGTCTTGTCAAAATCTACAACACTACCATACAGAACCAGAATACTCTCAAGTTTGCTATCTGTGCATTTCACCTTCTGCAGAAAGAGCTGTAATTCTATGCTCTTCTGTCGTTTATATGCGGTGTCATACATGTCAAGGCCTTGGCTGTGAGCTTTCCCTATCACTGTCTCACCTCATGGGTGTAGGTGCGAACGGGTACTCCAAAGGCCCTGGCCAGACCGAAGTCAGCCAGCTTGATGTCTCCCTGAGCGTTGATGAGCAGGTTCTGGGGCTTGAGGTCGCGGTGCAGCACCCGATGGGAGTGGCAGAAAGCTAGGCCCTGCAGCAGCTGGAACAGGTAACTCTGCACATGGGGGAGAGTTGCTTTCAGAATACAAGCTAATATCACCAACTGAAGTCTCTCTTTTGAAACCGTTTATTGTCCATTTCAATTTACCAAATCAATGTGTTTGATCCAATTCATTTTATACAGTGCTTCCACACTATGCCACCCGCTATTACACGCTTCCACCACTACCTATTGCTAGAAATTCTGACCTCCCGTAGGAAAACACTATACTTCTAAACTGCAAGGTTTGTACAGCCATAAGAAACATAATGGAATTTGAAAGTTATGTTTTCTAGGCCTGGAATACATACAATCTATAATACACTGAAACAGTTATGGAAATTTGTTTCATAAATCTGTTTTCTAGTTCATCTAATGCTCAGTTTTTAACTGTTTGATCAGTACATTCAGTTGAATTTTAAATAACGCAACACTCTGGGAAAACATGCACTCAGTAGTAATGAGCATTTCATCATGTTCACTGGGTTTCTAGAGACATCAGAGAAGACAAAAGACAAATTAATAAATGACTAAACACCAGAGAGGAAACAATGACCTATTTAACATTTCAAAAGCTCTTGAACAACACAGATGGCCACTTGTGTATACCTTGACCAGAGGCAAGGCAATGCCAGTGACTGAGGAAGAGTCCATGAACTTCTTCAGATCTTGGTGAAGGAACTCAAAAACCAGGTAGAGCTTATTCTCTGTGTGGATGACATCACGCAGCCTACGGCAGAAGTGTAAAATGGACAATACTAATTTGACTGTGGAAACAGTAGAGGCACGAGGCAATGGCTATGAGGTCATAAAGATATGGGAAAATCCACACTGAGAAAGCGGGAAAATCCTCTCTGACCTGTCAGATAAACAGTTCAGGTAGACAACTTCTATTTTTCTCACACAAGTCAGACTAATATTTAAATTCAGATTTCAAAGACTTTTTTTACAGTAAAAATGTAACAGTTCTCAGAGATCAGTGTTATTTTCTCTAATAATTCAAAGTGTGGAAACAGTGAACGACTTTGAAATTTAAGGGGCAGGGCTTCCTAAAAATACTCAAATATTGTGTCTTCATATCTTGGGGCAAAGCAGAAATAAAAAAAAATGTAAGCTCTCCAATGACTTTCAGGAGAGGGGTTACAGTACCGTAACAGACATAGGGTTATCCATTGCTCAGTTAGATTAATCAAGTTACCCTTTCAACAAGACAACTTGTGGACACTTCAAGGCCTGGGGCACATTTAATCTCTATCATAAGACCTTTACACATGACAAAATTGACAGGAAGCCCCATCTCCAAACTACTTTCAACTTACTTAACAATATTCGGGTGGCTGAGCTCTTTGAGCAAAGAAATCTCCCTGATGGCAGTGCTGGGAACTCCCTCCGTTTCACTAAAGCACAGAGAAACACAGATATACCCATTCACACAAAGCTTCTCAACAATACAAAAGGCATGGTAATGCAGGTCAAATTCTCGCACACAAAAAATTTGCCTTGTGATCTCCACTGCTGGGATGTTGGTGCAATATTTCAGGCATGCGTCAAGAGGGGGAAACGATTTTGTGTTACACGTACTGTGCAATGATTATTATCTTCCCCTTACATCACACTTGTGTGTACAACAGAGTAATTGGAAATCCTGACACACTTTTCCTGCAGGAAAATGAAACTTTTAGCATGCTTGATAAATTCATTTCTCATCAGTCGATATCAACAGACCCATACAATTTTCTTACAAAACTTACTACTACTACTATTTTCAACATTAAGATTTCCAGTGATTAGCTGTTTACAAAGTTAGCCAACATTAATGTTAAACTCAAAAGGTTGCAATGATGTAACTAAGCTAGATGACGTTTTAAATTTGAAACAGTCAGAATATACCTCCCTAAAACAAGTAGCTAGCTGACAAGATCACAATTTTATCAACTAATCGTTGCAGCCAAACAACTAGCTTGAAACAGTGATTCTTCCCACGCCTAAGTGAACTAGCTAGCCATGTATCAGGTTCGCAAGAACCGCTAGCACACGCAAGCTACAGATTTAATGAAAAGAAGAGGCAATCTATGCAAGACAATAAACCTGATACTACACTGCAACCAAAGCCTACAGTTGTGGCTAAGGCGGGGTATATATTGACCTGGCAGACGGTGACAATGGAGCAGCTAGCCAAATACCAAGCTAGCAAGCCAGCGAGTAACCAACAAAGACGGGCTAAATCAAGCACACAACACTTACGTGTCCAGCCTGATTTTCTTAAGGGCAACCGTTTCTCCCGTCTGTTTGTTCTTTGCCTTGTACACTACCCCATACGTGCCCTCCCCAATCTTTTCCACTTTTTGAAAAGACTCCATAGTACTCGCAGACAGTCGTAGACACACTGCCCCAGTTTCTTTCGGCCAGGTCCCTTCCGCCCGCCGTTTGATCCGCTAAAAACCCAATGAGGTGTGCAACTGTGAAATCAAATTCTTAGAGCACTGCATCCAAAATGTCCAGGCACACTCAGACTGCAGTGGAAATACATCAGGGGAATACAACATTAAACAATAAGCGTTCGGTTTTCGGGCTGGACAATTTCCCCCCCGGAACAAAAGTAACCGAACCCGCCAGTTCCCGCGTTGCACAAGCCACGCCCATCTAGCAAAGTATTCCACAATGCCCCTCCTCTTTCAAAGATTCAACATTCGTATTCGTGTCTGATTGGGTAATTTTTGAATAATTTATCCTCCTTCTGGCGCGATGTTACGCCTACCCTTCTCTGCACCAAGCAAACATTGAGATGAAGGATTTACTCACGCCTACATAATTTTCCCCGCCTACTTGAGTGAAGAAGCCTCGCCCATATTCTGGATCGGGAGGTGAATGAATAAACTGAAGAATACGGCGCGCCAATGCTGACCGCGTTTCAGTTCAAATTCAAATCATGATCCGCTTGTTTCTTCACCGCCCTGCAGAGGTGGAAGGAAAAAAAAATGTGTGAGGTTTGTGTGCGGTCTGTATGTACACATGTCCTGTATTTAGTTTGTCCGTTATTTTCACTGTTAAAATAAAAGGCATCAGTGTGCTGCAATTTGCAATACATGGCAACGTTCCAAATATTACAATTTTGAGACATAATACTGTAAATACATTAAAACTTTAGAGATCAGGAAATCATAAAACCGAACGGTGGTAAGCTAAGCAGCCTATGCCTCATCGGTTTCAAACGCTGATACAAAAGGGCTAGCATTATACTGGGAAACTGTTATACTTTAATATATTGTAATAACTGTACAGTTACATGCCTTAGCTCGAATATTGCCTCTGAATAACATTACTATTTGAATCTGGGGAAGTCCTTAAGTACATTTTATGTCATATACAACTCTAGATGGAACCAAACCTTGGTGGAAGAATTGTACCTTGCGGTACTCGTTTAAGGACATAGGTCTGCAGAGGTGTAATTAAGGGTATACACAAGTGTACAAAGTAATCTTCTAGGGATGTATAATATACCCTCCTGTTAGCCTTGTTGCCATTAATACACATGGGCTTGGGAGTTACAGTCTGCCCACGTTGGCAGACTGTATACTCATGTCTACCAGCACCACTACAGCACTGTGCTTCTGGAATTTCCAATGGATATTTGTTTTGCTATGGCCATTATATGACCCAAGTGGACTGCCGGTGTCACTAGGCCAATATTGACTGGAAACAGCATGCGCTGCAGTCTTTGAGCGGCACTCTGAATAAAGACTCATCTATGGTGCAGCCGTGTGATCTGCAACTATGAGTTTTCACACCACTGTGAACAGAGGTTCATATTGGCAAAGCACCATTGGTACCGCCTCACTGGGGTATACAACGAGTCAGTTTTTTTAAAAAATCATTTATTATCCATTTCATTGATCTTTGATAAAGGAACATATGAAGACTTTACAGTGTGGTAGCGACTGCATTGTAAAAAATAGTAAAGGTCAGTCCTAACTTGATTAGGTAGAGTCATTTTTGATGAGTGTGAAGAAGGTTCGCAATTGAGTTACCAACACACATATTTCCCAAACTCAAATATTAAATATATAAGTTGTGAAATAGAGTTTTATCATCTGTAAAGATGATGAAAATCATGGCATATTGCACATGTTTGTGAGGGCAGTGACATAACTTCCGGGTTATGAGAACTGAGCGAACTCAGGAGTCACAAGCGCTCGATTGATCCTGATTAACTTTGCATTCCTGGCATTGCGGGCGCCTGTACACTTTTCACCTCGGCTTCACTCTGTTTGGGCCTTTTGTTCAAAAGTTATGGAAAAGTGCTTGGTGGTTTGCCCAAAACAAAAATCTTAGCCTAATTATTTTGTCACATCATAACACATTTGACCTTAATTTGGAAATGCTTTTATTCAGAAGTTTTCCTTTATTTGGTTGCAATTGTTTTAGCTGTTTTTTCATTCCTCTGGATTTTTTTCTTATCTTTACATCAAAACAAAATAATTGCTAGCTAGCTTCAGTAGCAATAGATTCCTTAATTATATTTTTCAATCCGCTGATACCCATTTAGATTAGGGACCTTTTTTCGCTTCCCAAAACGACACTTTTTCATGGCTTAGTGCCCTCTCTTGGGCTTCATACATGGACAAGCTTACCAATTTCGCCATGTTCAGTTGTACCTTGTTTCCATCTCTGCAACATCCCATGGATGGTGAGTCAGGAGCATTCCATCCTTGCATGCAAATAGCCATCTGCCACTTCTGTCTGCACTGCCCGGTCCATTATCTGAGCTGTGTGGCCATTTTGCCAAGGACACTGCATATCTCTAACAGGCATAGTGACCGGGAGGCTCCATATCTTTAACAGGCGAATCAAAGGTGCCTGGATCAACCAGAGGAATACCTTTTGTGTAGTTTTTATGATGAGGTAGGAACCACCTCCCTGGCAGTGGTACGTCATGTGTGTCCCTGGAGGGCATCCTGCTCCAGTCAGCACTGGTGCCCTGCAGGGTTTTATGGCATTCCTTTGTAGCTGGTCTTCTGCACAGCTGAAGTAACCAAGCAAGACTGTCTCTCTGTATACAGTCCAGGCTTATGACACAATCATAAGAGACTGTACTGTATGAAATACGTAGTGCATCTTTCATTTAAAAGAGCACATTTGCTTGATATTTGTGTGAGGGCTAAGTTCATTTTACAGCAGTTCTGACCTTTGCAGAATTCTACTTGTTTTCACATAGTTTTGAGAGCTGGCTAGCAAATCAAGGCAATATGCTATATTTAGACCGTTACACCATTGGTTTGGATCATTAAAATAGACCCCTAATCCTGTGTTGTAACTTTTACTTTGCATTTTCTCATAATGATATCCCTTTAAATGTTTTTTAACCAATGTGACCAGCCTAAAATCTGGATGTGTGCCAATTGTCTCATAATGATGAAGATGATGATGAACTAATAATATTACACAAGGGAGCTTTTCCAATTCCAGGGAATCGGGGAGGTAAACGGAAGTATCAGATCATTTTTGTTGCTGCGAAAACACAGAGACACTAATCATCTAACACATTGTCTGAATGGTGAAATATACCAGTTCTAATTGAGATGGGCACAGTTTAATTATTGACTGTTACTGGTGTGTGCTTGCGTGTGTGTATGTGTGTGTGTGTGTGTGAGACAGCGTGTGTGCAGTGCTGCAGTAGATCAGGTGGTTTGGGGGGGATTTAGCAGGCTATAAGCACTGATACTAGCACATGAGCGGTCACATGCACCAGTACTCCACAGACCATTTGGCGCTTTCAGATGGGGTGTAAAACATGAAGGCTAATTCTACCACATGCATCGGGTCAATGTTTTACTGTCCTAGGAACTAATTACTGGTTAAAATGTCATTGTTGGTTTATATTAAATTATATTTGCATTTTATATCGTTGTGTATAAGTCGCTATATGTTTACTATAAATGCTTGTTTGTAATATAGATCTATCACTTGTCTTTCTCTATCTCTCTCTCCCCCCCTCTTGTTCTCATTCTTCAGAGATATCTTAGAGACATGTGTGACCGTATGACGATATGAATGTTTAGGGTTTTATACTACACGTGTATGCACCATGATTGACCAAAACATCCACCCTCCCAACACATATTTTCACAAAAAGCTCATCGGCCCAAGCCAGCCTTAATCCTCCTTTCACGTTGGGGTCAAAACTGACCAGTTTCAGAATGTAACATCACAGGGATGTAATTTAACAATATTTCTACAGAATGAGGGTGCAAAGGTATTGCTTCAGTCAAAACTGGCCTGGTGGTTACGCATGTGAGCTGAGAATGCAAGAAAGTATTGAGTATAGAAAAACTCTGAAGAGAGTATGTATTGTACTGAAGATGAGCAGCCTATCATAAGGTAACTATGGAAATATTTGAGCTATGAAATTAAAAAATACAATAATTTTATAATTGTAGATGACTGATTAGTTGGTGATTGAGGTAAAAATGGGTTTAAGGTGTTCTAGGTAACAGCTTTGAATCCCAGCAAAGGTGGGGGATTAAGTGGGAACTTAGATTTATCAGAGAGCAAAGCAGCATGGGTAAACATTGGTGTACATATATGTATATATGTGTGTATGTATTTTCAGTCTGTTCACTGCACAGTGATGAGAAACAGGTGACAGTATACCCGGAGGTTCACCATACATTTCAGTACGTTTCACGTAGCATGTTTCTGGCGGATTCCTTCATATGGGCTTTACATTCATTTCTCCTCAGTCGTTCTGCTTGTGTGTTTTATATCAGTCCATTATCTGGCCTGAACGTCAGCGTTACATGCTGAATGGATTACCTGTCATCCACCTGTAGTTCTCTGAAACAAAGCAGAATTCATATTTCCTTCAATGACAGCATGTCTTCCAGGTGCTCAACCATGACGCATGCCACCACCATGCTTGACTGTGGACTGTAGCGTTTGGTTTTCCTCAGATCTAAGAGGCCCACGTTGTGCAAAAATGTCCACTTATGAGGCATCTCTCCTTGCAACAGTGGTCCAAGACTTCCTAAACGTTCTTTTTTGGCTGGTGTGACATGCGCGTTCATGTCATTCTTAGTGTGTAGTAGTTTTGCCACGCTACTAGTTGAGCTGCAAAATCCATGTAGCTCAATATGGCTCTGACTGTGGTTGGGTGGAGCCCCAGAGCCTTACAAATTGCTTTGTAACCCTTTTAAGACCAATAGGCATCAACAACTTTTTTCTGGAGGTCGTCAGGAATATATTTTTATTTGTGGTATGATGAGCCTCTTGAACTTGTGTGCTGATGATTTCACTCTGATGGTAAAGGCCAAAGTTAGTCAAATTTGTATTGGGCAGGGCTGGCAGAAATCAGATCTGACTGTTTACTTTTTCAAACAGCTAAGTGTCCCTTTAACTGCATCCGGTTAACGAGGTGGCAGTTGCATTCCTGATTATCTTGCAAACCAAATGAGAGAAGAACCAAATTTTGGTGCCATTTTTTCCTCATGGACTCTCTCTGTATACTACTACAACCCAAAAATGCTCTGACCAAACTGAATGTGCAAAAATTCAGAAACTACAACGGGGCTAATGCTTTTTTCTAGTACTGTATGGGAGTGGCTGCATATCTGTGTGAATAGTTATACGAGCGTGACTATACACGTGTGTGTTTCAGAAAGTATGAATGTATGCAGTTACAGTATGTGTGTGAGTGACTGTGTGTGTGCGTATGTGTGTTAGGGGCAGCCATGAAAGGTAAAAGGATACCATTGATTGGTACTCCTCACAGGGAGGTCTTGTGATCCCCCTCAAACGGCTCCCAGGCCTTTCGCAGGAACCGGCCACGGACGTCAGTACGTCCATGACTCCACCACCGTCCTGCCATGATGCCTTCCCCACAATTGCTCCCTTCATATCCTCTGTGCCCCGACCTTACCCCCACTCCCCACCCCCTGCTTCTCCCCCTGCGGGCATGTGTGATTACGCTCGGTCTCCCACGCCCGTCAGCTGCTCCAGCGTGAGACTCACGGAACCGCGCGGGAGCAGGGTGTTCTGCCGCATCGTCACCTGAACATCCCATGCACCCCTATGTGTGTGTGTGTGTGCATTTACCCCCCAGTGTTACACGCCAGTCACACACCATACCCCCTTCCACACTATACTAATGCCCCCAAAGGCTATTAATTTACGCATGCAGCAGATCCAAACAACCTCTCCATTTCTTGAAAAGATAACGGACATCCTTAATGTCCAATTTTAGTAAATCCTGCCAGCAAACAAATGCCCAGAATGCTATTCTGAGGTACTTTCGAAAGTGTTCGAGCCATTTTACAGTAATTAAGTAGTGTAAATGTGAAACATGAACTGTATCTGTGAACCCTGATGAGAGAGCCTGCCACTCAAACGAATAATGAAGGTAATAGTGAGTCCTCAATGGCTTTTCATGCATTTAGAAATTAAAGAACTAATGATCATTGTCTTTGAAATTATGTTACAGTTACAGTTATGTCATGGATTTTGTCTAGGAGGGCGGCTCCCTTACTAAAGGACACTTTGCATTTTTTCATCCTTGCTTTCCTTTGTTTCCCCCAATCCGATTTCAACTGCAGGCTTGACTGAATCCCTCAGTCCTTGGGCAACACGTTGGCCAATAATGCATCATGCCATGGGTGTCCTAGCAACAGTCTGCTATGACACAATCAGGATCCAATCAAAAATCACCATTACATGAGATACAGCACAGCTCTGGAAACTAGTGCTTTAGTTGAATACAGTACCCAGCAAAAAAAAAGACAACATATCTTGTGATGCCACTACATCTTCCCTCTTAAATATCATTAGATATTTATCTTACAATTAAACCGTGCCTAGTGTGATCTTATAATGACATTTATTTGCTGGAGAAGATGAGATAAATGAAAATAACCTCGAGGAAAATATTTGTTTATACAAGGCTCGGACCAGATAAACAGGCCATCCAAGTCATGGCTATACATTTATAAATGTCCATCAGGACACATTCCCTAAGCATTGTTTTAAAGAAAATAAAACCTCTTGATATTTTATTGCTCAAATTAATCTTTTCCATCGACTAAAACTATTTCATATTTCTGCAATCTATCTGTGTACTGTAGGCCTGTGTGTTGCATAAACACACTGTGCTATCTGTACTAGCTTGCAGGGTCTTTGTTGTGTAATATGTGAGTGCATGCATGCATTTATATGGATCTGCATTTGTGTGAGTGTGCGTTTATGTGGGGGTGGGGGGGTTGTGCATGCACAGGTGCCTGTGGAGGTGGGAGTGGCCTTGCTCTGAGGCACCTCGTGATGTCACAAAAGAAGGAAGTTTATGGTAATGAAGTCTGTTGGACTCATTTAAAGAGGATCTGACAAGTTGCATCAGTCTCTCAAGAGGGAATTGAGCAGAGGTTCCAGGGGGCTAAGAGGACGGGGGAGTCTTGATTCGGAAGCCTGTTGAGAGGGAAGAGAGCGTAAACACAGCCGGGATGAGGAGCTTCTTAGTGGCCCTGGTGTTGGCCACATTATCGTCAGCCACAGTTACTGTTGGAACTAGTGAGTACTTTCGACTTTTGGAAATTCATTTTCTTTGTGGACTTATGCACAGAATATAGAAAGATCAGACGAGGTGAGAATTCAATAACTCGAATTAAAGCAGAATTAATTTCAGCGTCACCCCTCGCAAAAGTAATTATCATGGACATATAGAGGAATATGTCACATTATCTTCGGTGATTTTTCAAGCAATAATGTGAGGCTTCCTTTGCCAGGGCAATGACATGGAGATTGAGGGAAGTGTGGGGTTGTTGGCCAGAGCTTTGGGGTCATGACTTTAGCTGTTTTTGAGGAAGTGTTGATTAGCTGTGAAAATGCTATTACACGCTGAGTTTTATGGTTACAGAAATTAATCCTGGAACTGGCTGTGACGAGAAAAAGAAATGTTGCATTGATATTGCGGGCTATAAATGTATGACATTCTGAATGTTCTGTATGTGTGTGTGTAGTGCATGTTGTTGGCCAGCGGCTGAAAGAGACATAGAAAGGCAATAGCAGCCGGTAAATCACTTCTGACTGGATTTGGGAGATAGCTCCTCAGAGAGGAAAATTAATCTTGTTACAAATGTTTTACTGATTGAATTTCAGTGTGATGACACTTTTCAAAAAGGATTTATCGATGACATGAGCCTTCCAGCACCAAACCAAACAACAGTAACACAATGGGAATTTTCAATTATATAAGTTTTAATCATAAAAGTTAATGACTATATAGGAGTGAAATTTATTTTACTTTACCTAAAATTATAATGATTATAAAATAATCCAAGTCAGGGTGGAGATTTAGGCCAATAGGCTCTCGTAAAAGATTTGAGCTCAGAACAGGGAGCTGCATCTACTCTAAAAGGAAGTGGAACGATAGCTAAGACACTAACATGGTGTGTAGTAACGTATAAAGATGAAAAGAACATTTTTTTTACTGTAACTGAACAGGATTTAACAGATAATATATTGTATTGCATGGTTTAGTGATGATTGGTAAAACAACTGAAAAAACGTTTAGTATTGATCAATTAAGAGTGCCATTTGAATGCCAGAAGTTGGGTGTGTGTTTTCTGTTTTTTATATTTTTTCTTGCCATTTGAATACTGCAATGTAGTACATATTTCAGGAAATATTTGGAAATTTGTAATTTTTTTATTTGGACAAAAAATAGCCAAAAATTTTTGGGTGTGGTAGCTCATCAGTTAAATAGTGTTTGCACAACAGAAAGTGACATTTGGTAATTTGATAATTTAGCAGTTGATTGTCACATCAATAAATGTACCCAGAAAACTTTTTAATGTATCTTGAATAATTAAAATTTTTAACATAATTATGTACATGTATTCATGCACAACAATATAGATAGATCGATAGATAGATAGAAACTTTATTTATCCCGAGGGAAATTGCAGATTACAACATGATACCTTTGCAATATACGACATGATACCTTCATGAGGCATGAAATTTACATCCTTTGTGCTTTGCTAGTGTTCCTTTATCTCCCTCAGTGTTACCAGTTTGTCTTTAATGTTTATTACATATGAAGCGTATTATACACATACATATTAACATGGTTTAGTGCTGGGGTGGCCAAACATGGTGCTGGAGAGCTATAGGTTGTTTTCGTTTTCACCTTAACATCAGCAACCAATATAGACCCATCCAAGAAAAGAATCCCAGAATCCATCTGAGGGTTGGTCAATGAAGTGTTGAGACACAACACAATCCACAAGATCCAAATTCTTTTCAGAACCACATTTGGCCTCTCCTGCTTTATCAGATTAAAAAAGTGTATGTTATACGACTCACCTTTTCACAACAAACCAGCCCAGATATTTTATGATAACACCACGGGTTATATGCTGTGATATAACTCAGCATGATATTATATTTCACCAGTTTATGTAGAGCTCATGGACAGTTTATACCATCCTTTTAAGGACAGATACCCTCTGTCTTTTGGCATTTGGGTTCATAGAAAGCAATTTTTTTAAATCATAGATCCCTCATCTTTATACCACTACATATCCACAAATGTGGTAATGTATTGGAAGAATAAGGTAATACTGCGTAATGGCTATAATCTGCTTGGCTAATCAAGAAATCCACAAAGATTTGCTTGCAGAATAACTAATTTCATTTGATGTGTAGTGATATAGCTGTAACCATGGACGCTATCTTGTGATGCCACCAGCACCTCCTGATCCCCTGCTTCTCCTCCATTTTCTGTAAATCATAGAAAAAACAGATATACAGATAGTGGGTTGGATACCCAAAGCCCAAAAACTGTAACTGGGAGAGCTGATTGTAAATGCCTATTAGGTTTTAAACTTACACTGTAATTCAACTTTGATGCCCCTGTCCCAGCATACAGACACTCACACACACACACACACACACACAGTCGTAACTCTCAAAGAATCATGGTGAGACTTTTCTCATTCCTAGCGTAAGGATTACGGCTACAAACACTCAGCTGACCGTCACATGAAAAGGATTGAGGGGATTGCTGGGGCCGTGTGACTCTCACAGTCTACGACCGCCCCCCCCCCCCCCCCACCCCCCACCGTCCGCCTCACCAAAAATATTGCTGCAGCACCCACACACAAAAACGCCCCACATCCCTGTTCCTCCTCCCGGCAGAGGGCTAAGTGGATGGCACATGGTCATGTGAGGTATCTTAGGATTTGAGAAAGTGGGGGACTCCTCCAGGAGGGAGGGGTTTTTAGAGACTGGTGTGCACCCATTCTTTTGGGAAACAGCCCATACCTGCGTGCGGGTTGCCTTATTTTCAAAGGCATTAATCTGTAGAAATTAGGCAGAGAAACATAATCTGTTTGTTAAGGATACCAGTTGCAGAGGCATAAGTTTGCATGACCTTTTACGAAACAGAACTTTAACTGACAGGTCTTGTAGTTATTGTAAACCATGAAAAGCCAAATTAGACTTAGATCCTATTTCTACCCAAGCTCTGTCTAGACAGGAGCTCATTTTTATGTAAGAAATTTACATTAGGGCCACTCATAATCAAGATCACTTCAATACAATACCTCAGTTTATGGCTTCAAACCTATTTTATAAACTCAGATTTAGAAATGGGTTAAGTATTTGAACTAATAGCTAACTGGATATTTCAGTGAAAACATTAAGAGATGCAGTGGCTATGGTATGACTATCTGTGCACTGAATTTCCATATGCATTGTTTTGTTGTTCCAGAATCAAGGTCACGATTCACAAGGTATCGGTCCTGGAACTCACGGATGTACCCTGTGTGGAGGGATGGAGACCCGCGTTTCAGAGACTGCTGGAGAGGTACATGACCTTTATTTATTATCTAATCAATTTATATAACATTTATGAAACATTCATTCAACAGCATCAAAACGGTAACTGTAGAAACAATGGTTGATAACCATAATTTGTCAGAAATAAATTATCTAATGATCTGGATATAGTATCACAAATCAAATAAGAACAAGGTGGAACATCATTTTACTATAATCAATATTACAGACAGGGACTGAAAAATGAATGCTAAATATACTTTGAGGAACACTACTTATACGTTGAACCAATCAGTACATTCAAAGTACCCCAGTTGTTAATGCATACAGACCTAGGGATCACAGAATAAAACTGGCTTAGTTGGCCTTCCATCTGAATTTTATACATTTTTTAACTGTTCTGCCTCACATCCCAGGAGAAAGCCTTCACTGAAATCCCAGAATGTATGCAGACCATACTTTTTATAGTCTAATCTCCAAAAAGTGATAAATCACTTTGCAGCAGTAATTAGCCCATAGCTTTGCTAAATGCTGATCTCAAAGTGAAAACCTTTGCATTAAGAACGGACATTCAAACAATTATGTTTATTTTTCAATACAACATATTTCATGCTGTGTAAACATTAACAATTTTATTGTTATTTAGTAGAGTGCAATTCAAATACCAGCAATATACTTTATTAAGAAATGGATCAAAGGAAAATCAAATCAAAATGAAAATCATCATAAACGTTTTTTTTAACCACAGTTCCAAGTTTACCTTATGAAACAGTATGGGTTGAGACCCATGCCATAATACTGTTTTCACAATCTGAGATGTATATGCGCACACATCTCAGACTTTGCACTTTGCCTTGTAAGTTGCTCTGAATAAGAGCATCTAACAAATGCCCTTAATGTAATGTAATGTAATGTTATGCACTTCAATCCAAATGCATTGAGCTGACTGGATTCCTTCCCACCTAGGTGGTGAGGTGACGTTTGATGTCAGGAATGACGCACCCACCCTGACCGGTGCCAAAGCCACCTTCAGTATTGACCTCCACTTCCCACAGAACCAGACAGTGCTGGCCGATGGACAGGTGGTCTGGGCTCAAAACTGTACAATCAACGGTGAGCTTTCACTTGTGCTGGAGCTACAGTTAAGACGAAATGCCACTCTCACTCTCTGTGAAGTTGACCCAACAACAAGACCATAACATGTTTACAGCTTTCCACAGCTTAAACATTCTTGAAAATGTTATTTTTTTTTACTGGGCATTTCCATTATCTGTTATAAACAATAAAATGCAGTGATATGTATGCCTTTCGGCATCCAAAAACATGGAATGACAATTGTGTTCCATTATCTGTAATTTAACATAACTGAC
This sequence comes from Albula glossodonta, assembly GCA_019788955.1. Taxonomy (NCBI): domain Eukaryota; kingdom Metazoa; phylum Chordata; class Actinopteri; order Albuliformes; family Albulidae; genus Albula; species Albula glossodonta. The sequence goes on along the minus strand of JAFBMS010000004.1, from coordinate 25,993,014 downwards.
ATGCAGCATGAAGTCCAGGGTAAGGGTTCCCCTGCCAACACAGACCGGTAGATGATTGAAGGTTCTCTTCACTCTAGGAACAAACTACCAGCAGGGGCAGGAAGTCTACCCAGATGGCACGTCTCCTACCGAGTGGAGCGGCGTCTTTCCTGACGGCACCCCATTCACCAGGATATCCGACAAGAAACCCCGCTATGTGTTTGTGTGGAAGACATGGGGTGAGTGACCTCTTTCTCCTGTATTTTATTTCTGGGTACGGTCCTGATTGGTCTGTAATTTAAGGTCCACATGATATTGCTTCATTCTAGAGTAGGACAAACCATCAGTACCCTGTTCCTTGGGGAAACTCTGGGTTCTGCTGGTTTTTTAGTTGGCCTACCTTGCTCTAGCTAGGCATCGCGTGCCCCTGTCTCCTCTTTGTTCACCTCTGTGTGAATTGTGTTCCAGGACGCTACTGGCAGGTGGCAGATGGCCCCTCTTCCTCTCTGACCATTGGCACAGACAATGTTCCTCTCGGCTCCTACTCAATGGAGCTGGTTGTCTATCACTGCCGTGGCAAGGAGAAGTTTGTTCCCCTGGGCTACGCCTCCACGCAGTTTTCCATCACAGGTAGGATTAAGGACCCACATCTGTTGTTAAAAACCCTGCATATACCTTTTTTTTTAATCTTTCAGTAATCAAACATGGGTTCATCATCACACCATTGGGTGGCTTGTATTGTAGAGGTTGCAGGTTCACCTCCCACCCACACCTCTCCTCACCTTTGATTAGTGTTGCTTGAAATGAACCTCCTTAGCATGAAGCTACACTTAGCTGTCAATGAAGCCTCATTGCGATTCACTAATTTTGATACACCACTGGAAGGCCCAAGCCTCACATTGTACCTGCTCTGGATTCGCAAAATTCAAAATGTCTGCATTATGTGTGAAGTGCTTTGGTAAAAAGCAGAATACCTTCAACCTATGAAACCAAAAGGAGTGCAGACCTATTCCCTCCTCATGCTCTTTCACTTTCCTTACAGATCAGATCCCCTTCGCCGTTTCGATCTCACAGCTTAACGACATTAATCAGGCCGACCGGAGCTTCGTACAGAACCGGGCCATCTCTTTCAGCCTCAGGCTCCATGACCCTAGCCAATACCTGAAAGATTCTGACATCACCTTCAACTGGGACTTTGGAGACAACAGCGGAACCCTGATCTCACGGGAGCTGGCGGTCACGCACACCTATGTCACTCCTGGCTCCTACAGGCCCCAGGTGGTCCTGCAGGCTGTGATTCCCAACGCTGGCTGCGCCACTCCTGCCGACACCCCCACTGAGGCAAACCCCACCCCTCCCCTGGTAACCTCTGAGCCCCCTGCACCTCCAGCAGAGGGAACCACTGGTGAGACGTTTAGGGTGTCTGAGTTTTTTATTTTTAAGTTTTATATACGTTTCCCCTAAACTTAACCAAACTTGTTGATCTCCCTCTAGCAGCCTTTTCTTACCAACCTCAGGAGGAGAGAGTTGCAGGCACATGACGTCTTTGATTCATGTGGCGACTAATCTCAGTTCTTTTCTATGCCTCAGATGCACCACTAATTACATACTGGCCATGCTGTCACATGATAATGAAGTCAGCGTGTGCTCAGTTCATGCATCTGCAGCCACCTGACCTGACCAGAAGTGGCTGCTAGAGAACAATGAGACCAACAAAACTACCAGGATTTGCCTCTGTCATTCCCCAGGGAGGCTGAGCTAACTGTTTGCTTGTTAATGTGGACCATAGCCTGCAATGGTGTGACCAGGACTCAAACACCCTGTCACAGAGCTCATACTTGCTTTTGGAATGAGTGTCTCTACTGCGTGAGGTTCAGGGTCATGCATGTTGGACAGGATCCATTGTATACAACCAGTTTTGTCATATCTTATCCAAACTATAAGGTGGTGAAAATGCTAAAAATCTTTGAGTGCTTTAGATTGGTTCCTTGTTCTTTTTCTCTCTGATGTGTTTCTCCTTATCGAAGCTTCTTCTACTTCTGCTCCAGCAGCTTCAGCAGTGACTGATATCCCAGTGGTTGTGGTTGCCTCTGAGGCCGCGCCTGCTGATGACATCGCCCTGGCTGCCTCTGTTCAGCCTGCAGGAGCTGAGGCAGAGGCTGTCCCAGCTGCAGAGGATGCAGCTGCCGAAGCTGTCCCAGCTGCAGAAGATGCTGCTGCCGAAGCCGTCCCAGCTGCAGAGGATGCAGCTGCCGAGGCTGTCCCAGCTGCAGAAGACGCAGCTGCCGAGGCTGTCCCAGCTGCAGAAGACGCAGCTGCCGATGCTGTCCCAGCTGCAGAAGACGCAGCTGCCGAGGCTGTCCCAGCTGCAGAAGACGCAGCTGCCGAAGCTGTCCCAGCTGCAGAAGACGCTGCTGCCGAAGCTGTCCCAGCTGCAGAAGACGCTGCTGCCGAAGCTGTCCCAGCTGCAGAAGATGCAGCTGCTGAAGCTGTCCCAACTGCAGAAGATGCAGCTGCCGAAGCTGTCCCAGCTGCAGAAGATGCAGCTGCTGAAGCTGTCCCGGCTGCAGTAGACGCAGCTGCAGAGGCTGTCCCAGCTGCAGAAGATGCAGCTGCCGAAGCTGTCCCAGCTGCAGAGGACCCAGCCATAGTGGTAGATGAGACTGCAGCTGCCGCGGAAGTGCCAGCCATCGATGCAGCTGTTTCTGTGGCTCCAGAGGCAGGAGTCGCTGTTACCCCTTTGAACGAAGTTGTAGCCGTGGTGACCGCTGAAGCAGCCGTCCAAGCTGAGACTGCTGCCGTGGTCCCTGAAGTTGCAGCTGAGGCAGTGGAGGCAGAGGGCGTAGCTGTAGAGGCAGAGGGTGTGGCCGGAGAAGCAGAGGTGGCTGAGGCAGTGAATGAGACCCCTGAAGGTGAGTGTTCAGCCCAGTTTCTTGTATCCCTTTCACACAGGTAGTTCTTCCTTGCCACTGTTGCCTCAAACCTGTTTCTGTGAGGGGTTATGGCCAGTGTCTACTGCAAAGCATATTGTGGCAAATTTCTTAAATGCAATTTCTTTGTAAACATACATGAATTGATTTGGTTTTGATTCTTGTTGATAACGCTGATGTAATTGAAAACCTTCGCCATTCCTGTGCCCAGACACAGCGGTCTTACCGACAGTGGGGGCGGCGGCGGAGGCTGAGGTGCAGACGGCCCAGGTTCCCCTGCTGGTGGCCAAACGGCAGGCCCCTGAGATGGCCGCAGACGGCGGCTGCTCAATCTACCGCTACGGCTCCTTCTCCACCGCGCTGGACATTGTCCGTGAGTGCTCCACACCTCTGCACTGTCATACTGTGGCGATAAGAACATATGAAGAACATACAATGAAGAGAATAGACAATTCACCCCAACTAGGCAACTTACCTTCAATCAAGCAGACTTGTAGTGAGGAAGGTTTTCTTATCAAATTGCCCAGATGTGCAGACAATGCTAAACAAGGGGAAAAGTCAGTCTAAGATGAAGCAATGTCTGCTTGTTATTGTTTGGCATAAGGTATGATTTGACCATTTCTGAGTAGAGCTTCAAGCAGGCGACCAACAAAAAATCTATTGACATAATGAGTTTTAGCTTGTGACAATAGGTGGGGATGTGTCTGTGAGAATATATATACCCATGTGTGAGTGTGTGTGTGAACGTAGCTTTTGGGCATTATCTGTTTGGCTCGTTAACTCACTGCGTTTTTGCTGTAGAGGGGATTGAGAGTGTGGAGATCGTTGAGGTGGCAAACGTGGTGATGACAGCAGAGGTGGAGCAGAACGCCGTGGATCTCACCGTCACCTGCCAGGGAAGGTATGATATCAGATCAGGGTCTGCCCATTAGAGGGAAAAATACTGGGGGCCAGGTCTAATCAAATGCACTTAGTCTCTAAGGTCAAATGCAGTTCAGTCAACTCTAGCAGTTCGGTCGATTTTAGCTCTATGAGTGCATATGCAATTCTAATAAAGTGGGCTTAGGTCTTGCATACTATTCTATTTTAGAATGAAAAGAGCACATTCTAAAGGACATGTTTACTTCCATCCATTGACTCATACCCAAAGAAAATGACATTGTCGTGTAAAGTCTATTTTGATTTAATTGCTTATTCCCTTAAGTGACTAAGTGCATTTGTTTGAATGTAGGCCTGGATGTTATTTTGGATCTTTCTGTGTGAAGTGTGTACTATAACCAGCTGACCCTTTCTGGTGTATGTCCGTTGTGTTTGTGTGTGTGTGTGTGTGTGTGTGTGTGTGTGTGTGTTTGCACAGTATGCCAAACGAGGTGTGCACCGTAGTGTCAGATGCTGACTGCGCCACGCCGATGCAGACGGTGTGCAACGCTGTCACACCCACTCCGGAGTGCCAGATGATCTTGCGGCAGTTCTTCAACGACTCAGGAGTTTTTTGCATCAACGTGTCTCTGACCAATGACGTCAGCCTGGCTGTCACCAGCGCCCGCGTTAGTGTGACCATGGGTGAGTGTGTCTATGAGAGAGTTTATAGGTATGAATGTATATATCTATATGTGTGTATGCGTGTGAATGTGTATAACTATATGGTTGTATATATGTGTTCAAGTTTACATGTCTTTATTTTTCATATACTATACTTTTCATATATTTTTAAACTTAAATTTTCAGTTTCAAAAACATAATTCTCCTATTCTTTTGCAAATTGTCCTTTTGCAGTGTTGTCTTACCTTCCGTTTTAACCACCTTCAGTGCTGGACTGAACTGAGGTACCATTCTAATCTGCCTCTGTATGCTCTGGGTGCAGGTTCTGGTTCGGCCTCTGGGGGCACTGTTGCCCTGGTGCTTGGGATGCTGATTGTGTGTGGTGTAGTGGGTGCACTAGCTTTGGCCTACAAGTAAGTACAGCATCCAACGTCATGTTACACAGTTCTAAATTATGACACACAATACTTTGTATTACCAATCAGTCCTTTAACATTATGCCCGCTGTGCATTACAGAATAACACACAATTAGAAATGTATGTGAAAAAGAGGTAAGTATTTTAACAAAAGACCAGAGGCACTGTTTTTTAGACCTTGCCAGTGCTGGCTATGGTTGAGAGTAACAGTGCAGTATGTCATTTGCCATAGTATTCCCTGAGTAGGAGGGGGTTGCTTTAGGAAAGGACAAGTGTACACTTAAAACAGATTCAGCTATGGCTGGAGATTAAATGTTTGTGAAAAACGAAACAGAATAAAAATGTTGTAAATAATTGTAATTACTTTCATTCATTAACCTTGTTGCGTGTTTGTTTCTGCGATCAGGCGTTTCAAGCAGTACCGTCCCCTGACCGAGGACCCAGCAGGCAGCTCTGTGGGCAGCCATGGAAGGACCTCTGTTCCCATGCTGCTGTGGAACCTGCTAAGCCGACAGTCCCCGGGCGAAAGCCGGCCCCTATTGCAAGGCAGAGTGGTGTGAACTGGACCAGAACACACACACACACACACACACACACACATTTACATGAACACAGACACAAGCACCCAACAAAGATCACTGCCATGTAACAGACATGTACACTTGCAGGAAGCTAAGATCTCCTTTGCACAATTCTCCAAAAAACTGAATAAAATCTCTTAAAAAGGCTGTGTAATTACGCACTAAAAATGTTAACATTCACAACAGATCCAGAATCGAAAACATATTACAATTATTGAGACGAAAATAAACAGAAATTGTGCAACATTTGGCTTGTTTGTGGCAACTATTCCAGATCCTGCTGCAAAATCCTTTATACAAAACTCAAAATTTGTGCCCAAAATGTTGTTTTTTCTCCAAACCATAGGAAATTTTTCAGTAACAGCACAGGTTTTGTTTCTCTGTCCCCTTTTGCACTCAACACAAACGCCACCTCCTGTCAACAGCAGAGATTCTACAGAATAACCAGATGTTCAGGTCTTATTTTCATTACCTCTGTTACTTTACCATTAAATCTGAACATTTCAATTTGATATATCTCATGAACTTTCTCAATGGTCTTTACAGAGGTCAACACCATGGCAATATATGCTTTGTCTTTGTGAACCAAACTAAATGGAAGAAGAGAAAGCATGAAGAGACTGACTGTCTGGTTATAATATAGAATTTTTCAATGCAGACTTTGCCTTGTTTGTGTATTAATTATCTGCTTATTTTTACGACTTCTTTGATAGTGATGACTAGAAGACTCTACTGAGTGTTTTTCTACTGAGAATTTTCTCATAATGGTGTCATATTTTTACACCTTTATCTTTCTGGGCTTAAATTCATTTAAAAAAATGTCTTCCCTTACACCCTATTTACATTTTTTTACTGATTTTCTAAGGTTTGTCCTCATCTTCTTCCAATATGGACAGTCTCACAGAGGTGTCCCAACACAATAACATATTCACACTGTAACTAAAAAAATTCTGTCCTGCAAATGTTTGACCTGCTCCAAAACGCAGAGTACCTGAAATTATATCACAGGGATTTGTATACTGAAGTCATTCATATAATCAAAAACAATCTGTAAAGTTCGTATTATTGTATATGATGTATGAAGTATATAGAAAATAATATTTAAACATTTTAAGTGATTAAACTTGTTAAAATCTAAAATCACAATCACAATTATTTGTGATGTTTGTTAGCTTGTAATTTAAAAACTTGTAGTCAATATGAGGAATTTTGTAACTACCTTAAGGTGTTCCATCATTGTTTCATACACATATATTGAACAGAGGTAACAACACACCTCATGAGTGATAATATCTCCAAGTTTGTCAAAAAATGATAGCAGCAACTTCAAGAACAGGCTTGTTAACTTTTATTTGTATTTTTTAAGCAGAGATCAGCCTGTTTACCCAGAAGTTCTACACTCAGACAAAAATTATGCTGATTCTGCACTAGACGCATTTGATATCTGATGAAGTGTAACATTACAGATTTATCTGTAAATGCTGCAGACCAAGCGAAGGACAATTCCCATTTTATAAAGAGCCAGAATTTGAATATTGAAAAGTTCAGAACTTCAGTTGAGAAATTAAATAACAATGAGACTTCCACATATTTCATTTTGCAATGTTAAGCTAGAGGAACAGAGAATGTTCATGTTGTTAAAATATGTTTTGAACAATTGTGCAACTATTAAAGATTTGTTGTGAGATATTCATGTAATTTTGTGGTATGAAAAAAAAAATTCGACTTGCTGTCTGCTGTTCTACCCTGTGGAGGTAATTGTGATAAAAACCTAATGGACAGAAGAATAAAACCAGGTAATTTTCTGTCTTTAATTCTGCAAGAAATAAGCTGTGAATGAGAGACTAATTTTGGGTTGAATTGGGAGGACCAGTGATGAAGAAGTAATGGTAGATTATAAATTTGTAAGTTGAACAAGATTTCCTCCCTCCAATTTGAAACCATCCAGTTGGTATTTATATTTTCTTAACCAAAAATGGGTAAAATATATGTTGAATCATTTTTTATATTTTTAATTGTTTATGCTTCCTCATAAGAGTTACCCTGAACCTGAAAAACTGGGGAGGTAAAAGATTTGTAAAAGGGAATTTGTAACAGTATTTTCTAAGAAAACTGAGTTCTGCTTTGACCACAAGGGGGCACAACTTGATAAGCTAATGATACACTGACACTACATGAAAAAACACATCAAGAGCCCTTGATTGGTGTTGCTGTGGAAACAGTAACCAAGCGCAAGACTGTGAAGACACTGTGGGGTGCTTAGGACCTGGCTATAGTTTGGAGACCTCCCAGCACCCCCCCGTCAAGCCATTCGTGAAAACAATAAAAAATGATTTCCGATTTAAGTTGTCCTACACTCTGCATTTCTGGCTCTCTGTATAACATGCCTACGTTTAAAGTAAATTATTTTACATCTCATATAAAACCACTTTCATTCTTAATGAACATGATGAAGAAGCGAAATAGTGTAAATGAATGTACCACACGGAATTGTTTCTTGTATTCTCGATCGACCCAGGAAATTCACTAATAATGCTCAAACCCATCATTATATCAAAGCAGTTAAATAATGTTCATTTTCATTTACTCTTTGTTTAAACTAAAATATGTCATTGATATAAAGCAAGAGGAGTTTTCCCTGGATAGGAAAGGAGAACAATATATTCAGTCGATCTAGGCTCTTCCCTACAGTCCAGCATGGTCTTCGACACCCCAACGGTCTTAGTTTCTACTATAAATCTAACATACAGTATCCAGAATCCATGTATTAATCACTTTTGAATCTATAAAATCTTATAATCATATGACAGAATTGCTCATCTTTTCATGTATTTCTCATGGGCACACCAGTGGCTCCCAAAATACAGTTACAACTGCAAAGTGAACCACTCGGACACTGAAAGAGCATCTGCAGGCTTATTGTTTGTCCTTGAGGAATACAAATACCCACGAAATCCCCTTCTCAGAGACAGTAATTAAAGCCCCTTTATCATCCCCCATCTGCTGTCAGTTACATTCACACGAGGATGCCTTCTCTCCTTGTGTCTAGATTACTACAAAAATCGTATTTTTTTCAGAATTTTAAAACTACATTTTAATTGGATAGTATATTTTTACTGTATTTCCAAATGTTTCATTTTGTTTAAAGACACCACTTCTGGTGGACCAAGGATCTTCCTGGCACTTCATCCAGCCAGTAAAAGATTCCATTTTGTCTGCATTGAGCCTCTAGCAATTAACTTGTGAAGTCACGTGGCTCTGAAATAGTTTAAAAACTGGCTTGAAAATGTTTTGCCTTGTAACATACCAAATTGTTTTGGGTTTTCTGTGGATCAAATGGGCAAAACATGTTTTGGCCTGTTTATTCGTGTAAAATTGCACTGTAAGTCTGTGAGGAAAATTCTGAAGACACTTCTTACTGTATCACTGTTGTTTTTTTTCAACTGAAATGCTTTTATTATCCAAAGTCGTGTAGTAAATAAGTCTGATTTCCATTGCTCTTCATTCATTACCTGAGGTTCTTTCAAAGTATGAATTGTAATAAATTATGATGAAGTCTGAATAGCTCAGAGAAATCAAACTCACAAAAACCAAAGTTCATTCAATAATTTATTGCATATCACAGTCAGAAGATGACAGCTAAAGGTGTGAAACACTTAAAAGGAGTGTAAAAACAATATCCATATGCTGTTACATCTCCGAACACAACCACAGCACATTTTCAATTACCATTTTGGTACCAAAGACGACACATATACTCCGTGTGTGAACAGTATTCGCTATCAGTTTCCTAAACTAATAAGAAAAGCTGCGATATGCAAACTTCTGACCAATGATAAGCATGCAACAGTGATTGACTAGTTTAATATTCTTCTCCCTCCTCTTCGCCCTCTCCTTCAATGGAGTCAACGCCCACCTCCTCGTAATCCTTCTCCAGGGCGGCCATGTCTTCTCTGGCCTCGGAGAACTCGCCCTCCTCCATACCCTCACCCACGTACCAGTGCACAAAGGCACGCTTGGCGTACATCAGATCGAATTTGTGGTCCAGGCGGGCCCAGGCCTCGGCGATTGCTGTGGTGTTGCTAAGCATGCACACAGCTCTCTGGACCTTGGCCAGGTCTCCACCTGGAACCACGGTGGGTGGCTGGTAGTTGATGCCAACCTTGAAACCAGTGGGGCACCAGTCCACGAACTGGATGGTGCGCTTGGTCTTGATTGTGGCGATGGCGGCGTTTACGTCTTTGGGGACCACGTCACCACGGTACAGCAGGCAGCAGGCCATGTACTTGCCGTGACGTGGGTCACATTTGACCATCTGATTGGCTGGCTCAAAGCAGGCGTTTGTGATCTCAGCCACTGAGAGCTGCTCATGGTAAGCCTTCTCTGCAGAGATGACTGGAGCATAGGTAGCCAGAGGGAAGTGGATACGAGGGTAGGGCACCAAGTTGGTCTGGAACTCTGTCAGATCAACATTGAGGGCACCATCGAATCGGAGAGAGGCAGTGATGGAGGACACAATCTGACTAATGAGCCTGTTGAGGTTGGTGTAGGTGGGGCGCTCGATATCCAGGTTTCTACGGCAGATGTCGTAAATGGCCTCGTTGTCGACCATGAAGGCGCAGTCAGAGTGCTCCAGGGTGGTGTGGGTGGTCAGGATGGAGTTGTAGGGCTCCACCACAGCTGTGGACACCTGGGGAGCTGGGTAGATGGAGAACTCCAGCTTGGACTTCTTGCCATAGTCGACAGACAGGCGTTCCATCAGCAGGGAGGTGAAACCAGAGCCGGTACCACCCCCGAAGCTGTGGAAGACCAAGAAGCCCTGGAGGCCTGTGCACTGGTCGGCCTGGAGACAGAGAGAGAGAGAGAGAGAGAGAGAGAGAGAGAGAGATTGAGCATGTGACATGACTGCAGGAGTGTAGAGTCAAAGAGAATTACCTAATTTATAGCTGAAAACCAGAACTCAATCTTTATACAGATCAGAGATGCATACCAGTTTGCGGATCCTGTCCAGAACCAGGTCGATGATCTCTTTGCCGATGGTGTAGTGCCCGCGAGCGTAGTTGTTGGCAGCATCCTCCTTACCGGTGATAAGCTGCTCAGGGTGGAAAAGCTGGCGGTATGTTCCAGTACGCACTTCATCTGGGAGAGAGAATGTAAGACAGAGACATTAGAAACACAGTCCACGGGGTCCAGAGCTGCAGCATCGGTGTTGTTGCTGCTGGGAAATGGAGCTTACCGATGACTGTAGGCTCCAGGTCTACAAACACAGCCCTGGGGACGTGCTTCCCTGCTCCGGTCTCGCTGAAGAAGGTGTTGAAGGAGTCGTCCCCTCCTCCGATGGTCTTGTCGCTGGGCATCTGTCCGTCCGGCTGGATGCCGTGCTCCAGGCAGTAGAGTTCCCAGCATGCATTGCCGATCTGGACACCAGCCTGGCCCACGTGGATGGAGATGCACTCACGCTGTAGGGAGGAACAGAGAATGGTTCAGATTCAACTCAGGTAAACAGCTGATGTAACAAATTCAGTAACATATAAAAAGTTACATCATGTGTTACTGTGAACTGGTTTTCAGTGAACTACCTGTATGGCCTAGTGTATGACCCAGACCATGCTAGCATGAACAGTAAATGGTAAAACATAACAAGCTGTACAACAGCCCAGGTGCCTGAGGGTGCCTGTTCACAGTCATATAAAAAGCTCCTGGGCCAATCTGGCCCATAGCTACCAAGTGCAAAGCAAGTGTAATCCTATGACATAGTACATATACGCAAGTATAATTTGGTTTTCAGATGCTGATTTCAATCTGATTTTCCCCTTTTTAAAGATTAATACATCGTCTTCAGAGCAGTCAAATTCCCTTGTGGTTGGTATGTAAATGATGTATATTGAGAAACAGTATGCCAAAACAGTTACTAGAATACAGTATGGTCCCCTTGTTAGTGGCAGGCCAAGAGGAGCAAGCCTTCTGAAGCGAGGCTTCCTTTGTCATTGGCATGAGGACAAACTGCATAAACTGCAGCAAACGGAGCACACCCCGTGCTGACAGAGCAGCGGTTTACGGATGAAACTGCAATGCAGGCGACTGCCTATTGCAGCAAGCCTTTCAAGGTTATGGCATATTTTCATTGATAGGGTCTGCATGTCTGCAAGTTGTTCTTTCCTGTTCTGTGCATCCGTATTAGCGATGTTCGTCAAATTTTAAAGGAGTCACAATCATTTTTACATAATTGTAATTTTGTTGTATTCCAGCTGGAGCTTGTCCATTGTGAACAGCAATGTGACAAACAGTTTTCATAAATGACACCATGCAAAATTTAAAATGACATTTTTTTTTGGGGGGGGGGGGTCAGCATTTGGAACCTGTTCTGACAGGAGCAGGAATCTGCACACGCTGCTAGATGTATTTTCTAAGCCTGCAGCCGTTCGCTCCTTAATGCTACGCTATTCCTTAATGAGCAGCTCTGTGGCATGAAGAGGCACCGCCCTGTTCTGCAGTCACCGCAGGGAAGCTAACCCGCCGCTTGCTGCAAGGGCTGAGTACACAAATCACCCCTTCCACCCCCCCCCCCCTTCCAGCTCCACCCTGCTGTCTGCAGGGATTTACACACACATATGGGCATAGCAACAGTCGCTAGGCAACCAGCTGCTCACATATGCAGCAGACGGTTTGAGATGGCGGACGGTAGGTGGGGTTACACATTCTACTGAATGAAAAAAGAAAGCGTGTTCACAAAATTTTATTGTAATGACTACCGAATACCAGGTCATGTGTTGTTTCAGGGCTGACCACAATCCATTTATAAACATTAATTACTGCAGTATTATAAAACAAATTGAGAATTTCTAAACCCCCACATGGTAATACCTCCATCTGCCAGTCTGTGTTTCTGCACCTTTGTTCATTATTTAGGAATTTATTAAATGAACGTAAATCGATGCTGAATGTAGTTTGAGCATTGATAAACGTTATCTGGTATGAATTTGTACATGGTGAAATAGGGTACAAATCCTCACTTGCTCAACCAGTCACCGAGGAAACCACTATCGTTTTACAATCGTGTTAAGTCTAACTACACTGTGCTCTGTTGCTGGCTGGAACAAAAAACACAGAACAAGTAGATGCGCAGGGGCTTCTTGCAGACAGCCGCCCGCATTTCTGCACCTCCCCCATTCCGGCTGTTCCATTTTGTACAACATATGGGTGTAAAGAAAAGGGGAAGAAGTATGGAATGAGATCATCATCCATCACCCAGGTGACCACGGCGCGCGCGCGCTCGTGCTCATTTCCTAATGCTCTTTTGGGGGTGAACGGCATCGAAGACAGACAGACATTACATGTTCAAAAATGAACGGCCCAGTCTTTGCGAGGTGTCTCAATTGCAAGAGAGATTACGCGAACATCCTCTAGCGACAAAGACGGATTACCCTGATCTATTGCGGACGCTTGTAGCAAACAGTATTTAGCGCACACATTGAACAATACATTGACTGCCATAATTGATAATAGAAACAATTCTGCTAAATTTGACAATCAGTTTCACTACTATGGGGGAAGAAAACGTAATATCCAAGGTCCTCCATGCAGATGGAATCTATGAACAGGCGAAAAGCAGAACTCTTTAGGCATTCTACATGATGCAACTACGAAAATGTAAACGTTGCAATTTTTGGCTGCAGTCTATACTGTATTAAATCATACGATCACGCAACTAAGAGTACAACAAGTTGGTTTGTTTTTATTCTTTAAAAACGTCATTCGAGGACGTTGGAACATCGCCTGCATTCTCCATGGTGGGCTACTGAATGATTAAAATCCGACACAATACACTGTGCGCGGGCATGCCGGATTCCACCACACGACTGAGGAGCGCAATCTAGAATGTTCCGTTTAGTACATGCACAAGCGTAGCCCTCAAGCAGCCTAACCATGAAACTCTTTCAAAATGTAAGTTTACTTCCATTTGATTTCTGCGTCCAAGAAAAAGATAACAAGTGCAAGCAGACGTCTTCAGCTCGCAAGTGGTCTACCAGTCATCCATATTAGATGATGCCCGCCATACAGCTACTGGCAAAGATAGCCTATGTTTCAGTATTTTTATTTCTTCATGATAAAATTTAGCCAATTAATTAATCCGCTAAATCGAAAATACCAATTAAAGATTATTGACATACAGACAGTATAGGCGTATCCCCTTTTGCAAAGCTACCTGTGAGACGACATATGGGTGATGTGAAATAGTATGATCATGTACCTAACGCGAACCCAACAATAAAACGTCAGAAATGAACGATGATGAATTCAAGTTTCAGAACTGCACCACTCACCATGTTTTCTGCAGTGATGGATCGGAGAAGATGATATGCAAAGGAAAAATAAGAAACTCGACCGTTTCTTTCTCAGAGGGTTGTAAATGTTACTTTATCCGACAGCTACGAGTCGACGTAGTAACTGAATCAAAGTGCCGCGATGCGGTCGGATTTATAGTGTCGCAGAGAGGGCCGAGCTAGCATAAATTAGGCTAAACATAGGTTAGGAATAGCAGGCAATCCTAGGGCACTTGAACTGACGTTTACCAAAAGCCAGTGGAATCATGGACAGTTTCAGTTTAAGCACTCTTTCCCTTTTGATTTATTTTTTTGTGTATATAACCTTCTGTCACATTTTACTCAATAATGTTTTCATCACAGATAACCCTTGGTATCAATGTGGGAGTGAACATAGAGGAGGGGCTTCAGTGTGTTCTCACTGTCTCATTATTTGAACGAATAGTGTTTTACTGTAGTGCTTGACATATTCAAATTACACAGTGACCGACAGCATCCGTTAACTCTAGCCTCAACCCAACTGAGAACAACGAATGTCTAGTCTACAGCATCACTGCCGACAAAGATGTGAAATTGTATCCTTGAGCCGAAACGGACGTTTTATTTCAATGTAGGAAGCTTTGAAATACACCTGCCCTTTGCGATGTTACGTGGTTGGTGTGCTAGTGCTGGCGTCAATGTGAAAACAGAAACTGTAAAATACATTCTGTTGTTAGCTCTGTTTCAATGAGATGAATATGCGAATTGTCTTAGAAGCAGTCTGGCCGGTACCAGCCCTACGGTAGCCAGTGGCTACATTTGCCCCCTACAATAATAACAGTGAAGGATAAAGTGAACACGACACAATTTTCTTTGCTGTCTCTATACATTTGGTACATTTTGTGGTTGTATTTTCAGTAAAATAATCAATGATCTGCCGTCTAAGCTGGTTGCCTCGTTAAAAATGCATTGGAGAGTGGGTTATTCGCATGATTGAACAGGTTCGAATGGAAGCCATCCCACGTCAGGGCACCAGACCAAAACCAAAAACCTGTCATACCAATTCAGAAGGCGTTAGGCTACAAATTGCAAATGAAAGGCCAATTGCTCAAAGAATATTGCATGCTATTACTCGAAGGTCTACCATTGGTATGCTCATTTAATAAGTCTGGTTTCTTTGTTTTTGCATCTGGCAAGATTTCAGCTTGAAAAGGGGATACTTTTCAATACTCAGAGAACATTTAAAGAAATATTAAAACAATATTCCCCACAGTATGCAGCTAAACGCAAGATAGCATTTTTAGGCCATCCCGGTCCCAGTTATGAATCTGAAAATTCATAATACTCAAATGGCCACGGGTGGTTGTCAACAGGCTAACATTTAACACTGAGAGGAAAGATCACATTTCCATAACAAGATTGTGACAGTGTTTCTTTTACACTTGCTATCAATGCTGAAGTACAGCTAGCTCAAATCTGACCATTGTTTAAACAACCAAACATACAAGCTTAATGTACTAAAATGATTGCCGCTGATTTTTGCATGTGTTATCAAGCGCAGTAAAATGTGTGCTTCATTTTGGTGGGGCTGAGTGCTGCTTTGCATTGTATCGTTTTCATTGAGCAGCTTCATCTTTACCTGTTTCCTTGATCCCAGCACAGAGAGCCTTTGTTTGCATTTGCCCATTACCTCTCATAACGCAGCAGCTGAAACCTTCTACTCCGAGAGCTCTTTAGCTGCAGTTTAACCACCTTTTGGGTTGTACGCAGCACCTGCTACTCTGACAGTTCTTTAACTGCAGTTTAATTATCTTTTGGTTTGTATGCAGCTCTTCTACCGAAGATTTTCCAATGGAAATTTTTAGCATGTTAGTATGGGATAGATGTTCATCTAAGGCATAAATTAAACCTCAGCTCCCACAGTAGATCTGGAATGACCAGGTTTACTTTATAGATAGAGAAAGTGCAAGCAACTAACCAATTTTTGGTTGTAGCCCATCTGTTGAGCTACTGGTGCATTATCATGCCACACTTTGCGTTGTGAAACAATAAACACATAGTAAACAATGCCTGGCCTACACTAAAAAATAATTCCCAGTGGAGACCTTCAATGAAATTTCCTTTTTGCTAGCCCAAGGTATCCTAGACCCAAACCAGGTCACTTGCCTCTTGCCTATTTGAATTGCATGGAAAATTCCATAAATATTGTTTTAAGAAAACAATAAAGGTGTAAACCCATTAAATTCATACAGAGAATACAGAGAGGCAAGCCAGCTACCTATTTCTCTTTTGTACTGATTTGAAATTAATTGTAATTTGTCCCTCTTTAGTCACAATGTACCACCCACGCCCATACAAGGAACACTGCAAATAACACGGCATTACAGGCAGGTAAATAGTGCCTATCATAGGAGAGGTTTGTTTTCCACTGAAGATTAATGGTAGCCTATGGTTCCCTGGCATGTCTTTGTGAGGAACTGATATGGCAGTGGCAAGAGGGAGCCAGACTGAACGATACCCAACCCCACCCCAAGTGATGAGGGCAGAATTGTCCCATTGCTGCATAGGCTAGTGTTCTTTGCTGTTACATAGTCCAGGCTGAAATGGTGTAGTGTCAGGATGCTGGGTGGCACTTCTTGTTAAGACTTAGGCCTCAATTCAATCAACTGCACTTAGTGTCTTTAGGGGCATGTGCAATTCAGTCAAAACAGACCTTACAACATTATTTCCGTTTAGTATGTTATGTTTTACCGGAGACAAGCAAATGTATACTTTTGCATACATTTTTTTTTTTTTTGTAAAATAGAACATTCCATGCCATTAACTCCACCGAATTCAGTTTTTGGCAATTTGTACGTGCAATTAAGACTAAGACACAAAGGGCTTGGTTAACTGAAGCATTTCAGATGTGCAAAACTGTTTTGCTGGTGTAAAACGACTGAGATAGTATGTGACCGGTAGCTTGTTTGAGGTACCATGTTTGCTCCAATCACAAATCATGTCAATGAAATTGCATGTACAAAAATGTTAACATTTGCTAAAGGCTCTGACAAAGCAGGCCCTGAGTGTGTGTGTGTGTGTGTGTGTGTGTGTGTGTGTGTGTGGCTGGGTCTCAAAATTTCTTACTGACTCCAGACTGTGCCCTGTGTAGACTGTGGGTGGCACACAATTAGTTGTTGAAGTGCACAATCCCAATACAATGACTGTACGCTCTCCTCGTAGTGTAGAGTGAAGAGAAGTGGAGGCCAACAACTGCATGTGTGTCAAAAGAGAGCCCTCTGCCAAATTAACAGGGGAAGCTGAATGGATCTTATCAATACAACAGGGTTATCAAAGAGCAAACAGTAAAATATGAGTAAAGTGGGTTTTAAAAATGAATACGGCTCCAGTCTGCTTTTATTCAGTTAATGTTTTTGATGACAAAATTGAATAGAAAACAATCTGATCTGTACACAGTATAAACAATCATTATGTATAGCTGATTATCTCTATATTTTACAGTTTTGATTTCATAGCTGTCTTATGCCTTTACGAATGTTATGGTTGTCACAGTTGTCCTCGCTACTAACCTTCCATTAGGCCAAGTCCCCTGTCATAATCCGTCTGTAGGAGTGGCAAGACCCAGTTCAAAATCCTTCAGTAGGGTTGCCAAGTCCCACCCCTTAATCCTTCTGTGGGTTGCTGTGGCCTCTCTGGAAGCAAAGAACTGTCCCTCCTCCATTCAGCCGCCTCAGATCAACAGCAAACAGAGCTTTAGCTGGCAAATGTACAATCAGATGTCTGGTTCAGATGAGCAATTGGCAGTCATATTACCCAGCATGCAATCTGCTTTCCAACCCTATTAAGACCTGGAGGCCTTATGTATGATAAGAGGACAGAATACAAAATAACTGAATCAAAAATATAATTTAGGATGCATGAAAGTTTAAACGATTTTTCAAAGACAAAAAATATACAATATTCAAAGAAAAAATATAATTGTTTCAGAAAAAGGTTGGAAAATAAACATGTTTTTTTAAATGATTATGAAGATTCCCTTTTAGGATGGCAAAAAGTACTACTGGACGAAAAAAAAAAAAATATATAGCATCTACCAAGCACCCAAGCACACCCTTTGTTATTTGAATGACAGGTTACATCAGTATTATCTCATAACACAAACACACAACACTTTTAAACATCAAAACATTTTACATTCCATCACCCAATTTAAAACAACAGAAAAGGAATAATGGTGAACTTACATTCCTTGGCACAGATGAATCCCCTCAAAATATTAAAAATATATCTGGCCATGTATTCACACGCATCTGAAATACCACCCACAACCAGATGGTATCAATGCAATATTTACAGGTAATAGCAAATGTTGACAGAAATGGTCATGGTTTGGTGAAATGCTGTTTATAACAACACAAAAAGAGAAATAAGACACTTTTGTTTGCAAACCCACATACAATGATCTCATTTTTGCTTTCAGATGTTTTTGCGTTGTACTTGATCCTTTCAATAGGTGTCAAGAGGTTGGAATTCTGGTATTTTGGTATTGATTGACAATGCTAATTAAAACATCAGTGCGTTTTATTTTGATATATTTTGACTTGGTGAAAATGAAAATTTTTCAAGCTATATGTATGAAAACTGAGTAATATAATCCTTCATTTCACTTTAAATTGGTGTCACTTTGATAGTAAGAATGGATTTTTCATACGTGCTTGTACTATAGAAACACAAGGGTTGTGGCAAAAAAAAAAAATCCACTCTGTGTTTAGGTGACTTGTGCATCTATATGTTATATAAGTTACCTCCCATGTAGCCTAATTTAGTCTAACTGGCATCGTCATGGCTAACATTAAGCTAGTATGAGCCTAACCATGCTGAAACTCATTATGTAAGTTCCCCATGTGCTTTGCAAAGAAACCAAATGGTGTTATTTCCGATAAACCGTGAGCAAATGCAGGTGGGGCTGAAACTGGAGCTGGTTATTAATTTTACATTTACATGTTATCATGTAGAACATGCCTTTAATTCAAATCGACTTACAGGAAGTACATGAGTTCCTCAACGTGCAATAGCATTAGATGCAGACATTGCCAAATGAACATGTAGCGCTTGCGGAAAGCTGTAGCCTTACATTTAACTTATGATTATTATTATCATAGTCGTATTAATCGTTTTAGTCATATATATAATTTAAATAATGAGGATAGAGAGTATCATTCAAGGTCAATCAAATAATTAAAACAAGGTCAATTAAAACGTAATACTGTTTAAAATGACAAGAACCTATTTCACCAACTGGAACTTCACTGTCTAAATGTTCAATATTAACTCCCAGAAAACATAAACATACATTTCATGTAATCGTTATTCCACTTACCCAAACAAAGTTATTATTTCAAAGGCTAGGTCTGCAGAAGTTTGTGACAAATTGTGGAGAATATCTCCTGTAAACTGACAGAAATTCACGTTGGAGTCTCAGGTTTGTGAAAGACCAGATCTGTGTATAGAATAAAGATTTTAGAAAATCACACACAATTATTTTCATCCATTGTTTGAGGTGCACTGTCTGGTCATCTTCCACTGTGTGATGGAACTGCTCCTGTCTATCCCCCTACCTTTGCATAGCTTTGAGTGAGATAATTCACAGAGCAGGACAACATCAATCCCCTTTAAGGCCACAGCTTCACGCCGCTATAGAAGGCGGAACAATCTGAATAAACATAATGTACAGACTGAGAGAGAATGTGACAGGTGAAAACAGAAAAATGACAGCCTCACAAAACATTTCATTCCATTAGCAGATACTCTTATCCAGAGCAACATACATCACAAAGAGTATGAGTCACACACTATAGTGCTGAAAGTTTTAGAGTGAAGTAAAGTCACAAGTGCTGGAAATGACAACAGCGATCAAATACAAATACAAAGAGACAAAGACAGGTCTGGTTAGGGAGTCTCATCTTGGCTTTTCGCCTAAAGGGGTGGGAAAAAATTTCACCTGAGACGACCTGGATGTGACTTAAGACTGGGCTGGGTACCTTGCTAGATGTGTGATCCAGCTTGTCTTAGTGATTATTACAGGGTGTGCCCAAAAGCTGAGAGTCACTTGCCATGTGCAGGAGCAACGCAGACAGATAACGCTGAGTCTGACTGAGATTTACAAGCAGACAAACCAAGAGCAGTTTGAGGAACAAGCTCGGCTTATGAGCAATGAGAGGAAATCAGTGCAGGCAAACTGAGGTTTACGTGTAAATATCTATATATGTAGGTTGCATAATGTTGTATACGTACAGACATGTAAGTATAAATGTATGTGTTTGCTCGTGCTTGCATCAGGGAATTTGAGTGCGTGAGAGCGTGTATCAGATTGGTGGCATCTGGGCATGTGTTGTGATGTATGCTGTGAGCTGCCGTCATTATTTCCAATGGAAACTCTACCACCCATTGGTGTTTATAGACATTGCAGAGGACTATGGGATATGTCTAATGAATAACAATGATGATAACAATATGTATTATTCCTTTTTATAATAGAGATAGTGAATAGAGTGAACTTTAGTTGTGATTTCAACATTATTGTCAATGAATGAGAAATGATGAAATCCCCATACATTTTTTTGGAATGAAAAATATTAGTTATTATAAGCTGAGAATATCATGAACATGAATTGTAAATTTTAGGGCAGCTGAGTTGCTATATCAATGTGCCTATCTTCCTTTCACCACTGTGTGCATACATGCTCATACACACACACCCTTATATACTTACACAGACACACACACACACACACACACAGAAAGCTCCTATACTCAGCATCTGTCTTCCCTTTCCCTAGAATCTGCTGCAGTGAAGTCACCCCACTGCAGTGAGTCACATGACCAACGTGTCACAATCACAATACATCATCAACATTCGAATTTCTTTCTTCTCTCTTACTCTAAGCTGTGATCAAACTGCAAGTTGTAACGGACCCCTGGCTTCTTCACATCCAGGAAAGAGTGGGGCAGGAAATGAACGTGTGAAACTGCATGTATGTAGTTTGCGGGTAGAGGTGTGGGTGGGGGGAGGGTTGGCGGTATTTCAGCTGCCACATATTTTCTGGCTTCCTCCACTAAGCCTGACTCACATCCTATTGAGAGTCTTCCAGCATTCTCAGATATCTGAAGAATTCCCAGCTGTTATCCTGAGGCAAACGTGTGCCTTCTGCAGAGCATAAATACATCACATCAGTAGTTACAGTCATTCACCACGAATATCAACATAACATACCTGTGTATATTTACTCCAGTATCTATGGGCATCAGTTTTTCACTTCCTGTTTGAATCACTTTGCAATGGTCTGTGTTTCCTTGTTCATTTGTTAACTGGAACCTTTTTTACTGACATAATCCAACACTTGCAAAAACTGTAAAAAAAACAAAAAAAACACAGAGACATCAGTCGTGTTTCCCTCACAATCTGATCTAGGAATAGGGTCCTTTTGTCATTCTCTCAACCTTAAGTCCAACCAATTTTATGAGCTAAATGGCAGAGCTGATCCTGGATCAGTACTCTGACGCTGAGGCACATTTTTAATATCAGCATGGACCTTGATTTCCAAACTAGATTAATCGAGCTGGCAGCAATGATCTCATGAAAATATTTAAAGTGAGTTAAGGTAGAGACATTTTATCTGTTGATCTCAGTTTGATATCTCTCGAATCCTCCATCCCTTAAAGTTCCCAACTAATTCAATATTTTGATATCCAATAAGGGTGAACAAGCTTCTGGATTGGATAACAATGGCCAGTCAATAAAAACACAGCCTCCTCATGACAAAGTTTATTTTGATGGGTACAGACATTGCTTAGGGCTGTCTACGTTTGCACATTGACTGTTCAATGACTACAATCATCAGTGGACAATAGCAAAATGAACACAAATACAAAGTCCAAACCATGATACTACAATTATTTGATTTAGTAGGTATTATTTGAGGAGCAGCACATATGAACAGTGAACATATGAACAGGAGCCCAAAAATATTTGTCAGTATTCATCTGACATGCACAGACCTGTTTTATACTCTCATATTAATGAGAAATGTTGGAAAACTTGAAGTCACATGACTGCATGTGTGTTTCTCGATATGAAAGTAAAACGACAATATTAAGAATTTCATTATTACCAATTTAACTCTCTCATCCAATGTATATCATAGCCAGGTCAGTGTACGACTTTGCTCAAGCTAAGTCAGCTCCAGTCAAGTTGGGCTGTCTCCTTTGAAGGTCTTCCGCAAAGTCAGTGTTGGTAACAGAGTTTCAGTTCTCTAGCTTTACTTCCTCATGCAACAGTTGGAATTTTCCCTTTTGGTGTTTTTCTGCTGTTGTGATTCCTCTGTCCTTCCTCAGGAGAAATAAACAGTTAGCTTGGGTGTTTTCATTTCACTCGTTCATTCACTTTGTTATCCGTTCATGTTATTTTGCTATTGAAGTCTTTTTGTTATTTACTGTCTGTTAAAATACTGAACCAGACCTGTGGCCTAACCTCTGACTTTTATCTTCGACCTAGCAATAACTGTCCAATAAACCTGTTTTAAATTATTCCAATTGTGAGTCCATATTTCTGACAAAGGTTGATCTACCAGACCTCTCATCTCCCGTTATCAAATTCTGTGAGTTAATTGACTGCATTTTTTCATAAGTATTATTGTGTAAAATGGATCTGAATTTGAGTTAGAAAAATGAGAGGTTTTAGTAATCAGCATCCCTTGTTTTCAGTATTCAGAGTTCTGGCGCTAAATTAGGGCTTTAACTCCTAAAACCGCTGGATTCAGAAAATGTAATTATTTTTATTACATTCTCATTTCCCCAACATGACATTCATCCTACACGGCGCTCAACAATCGTCCCTCTCTGAACGTCTGTTAGCTCATTTCCCCCTGCCATTTTCCACCGTCTTAAATGTGAATGCTTCTCAATTGACCTACCAGCCCTTTTCAAAACAAAACCAATCGGCATGATTTCATTTCATCTGCACTCCAGGGTGTCCCAATAGTTCTGGTAGTGCATACATTAACAATACAGTACAACATTATGGATGATAGAGTCCCTCTTGACAATAAAATGGCAGTTTTGATGGGAGATTTGCAGCCTGTGATATTTGAATATAAGGACGACCCCTGGTGGTACACAAAGATATAGCAAGCTATAAATGAGAGGAGGGGCAAAATAATAATGATAATATGTAAAAATGAAATGTAATAACAATACAATTCAATGTATTAAACCAGTATATTGTAAATGCAGGATGTTAGAACAGTAATGTTATCATACTTGCTGTGGTCACCACCAAAATGGTCACCATTGATAAAGATGAGCAAAAGCCAGGGTAAAATAAACAATACAGGATATGTTGTTGAGCTACACTGCATGTTCAAAAATAGTAGGGGAATTATTTTTTTATACTAATACATGCTAAAATCGTACGTAGAGAGAAGCATTTTTAACAAACGATGAGCCAAAATTATTGACATCTGCATTTTCAGTACTATGCATTCTCCTTTTACACGACAATGCTACTGCGTTATCAATTATAATGTTTTAGGAGATGGGTGAACATGATGGGGGGAACCTTGATCGTTCAGAAAAGAATTTTTCAAGATCCTCCAGCTGCTTTAGTCTGGATTGGTGCACTGCCTTGTACCGTTCAAACCACACATTTTCCATTGTCTTCAAGTCTTGAGGCAGAAATGGCCTTTGCAAAACAATCATTTTGTGGCCAGCTAACAGTTTTTTGGCTGATTTTGACATATTCTTGGGATCATTGTCCTTCAAAAAGATTATCATTGTTTTTATCTTTGTTTTTTTCCGCTTGAGAAGGTTTGATATTATGTCTTAAATGTGCATATCTCAGTACCACATTGGTTGGCACTGGGATGTGTATCATTGCTGAGTTCATAAGAGAGTGAACATATCGACAACATAACTATCGTACAGATCAATGACTCATATGCACAAATATATGTTTACATATGTTGATATGCATGTCACTGTCTATGAATATGTCCGTTTGTTGAATTGTAATACTTTACTATAAAAAATACCTCTTGGTGATTCAGTAGTAATGGCACATTTTTTAGCTCTGGAAGAGAAAATAAGATGTCTGATAGCAGCCAAAATACAGTATTTTAAAGTATTGTTAATCTACTGAAAACCGCCTTTCGTGCCCTCTCAGCAGTGAATAGAATATGACTGTTGACATTTATCAGATACAATATGTGGAAGTATGTGAGTTTCCTTCTGGATTAACACAGTTCTGTCCTCACATTAGTTTGGATCACAGAATCATGTGAGGTAAGTCTTGAAATTAGGTCAGTGAAGAAGTTTAAAAATCAAAACTCTGGCTCCCTCTTGTGGCTGGCAGTAACCAGTGTTTTTCCTCTTAGCCTCATACTAAAATGTACCTTGTTATTTGTTCAAAATTGATTCCAGGGTTCATTTAAACAATTGGATCCCAAACTTGCTGAGCCGACCAACCATTTAATGAAAGAATAGGCAAACTGTCTCTGTTACTATCGTCCTGTCAATGTTTCCATGGCAACACCAATGAGACAGTTGAGATAATAGCTGGAGAATATTTGGGTGTTCAAACTGCCAGAGACGTCAAGGACTAATAAATATAAAACCCAAACCCAACCCAAAGTGTTAGCCAAAACATCCAAGTGGCTGAAAACAGTTATGGTACACTATTATTTAGAAAACGTTTAGGTAAACGGATGTCATACCCAGAGATAGTTATCGCTTTTGTAGTTCCCAGACCCCCAAAGCTTCACTTTCTAAAGTCAATGACTATTTTATTATTCAGAAAAGGCACAAAGACACTGTTTTATCAGGGCAAGACAAGTCAAAGTAAACCTTCACTATTCCCAAAGGGATATCTGCTGTGAAATCAAGGTCAATGAAATAAACAAACAGTGATGCCAAAATTAAATGGGCGAAACTGACCACAAGATTCAGCTCTCACACGTTACACTCATTTCCATACAGTGATACTTGGAAAGATGGTGGAAAGATGCATTAATATGAATTTAGCACAGTATCAATACAACAGCAGAAGGTGTAAGAAATTGTTTTATTATGAAAAAGGTTGAGCTTAAGGCTTACAATACATATTTTCTTTAAAACTACATTTTTGCTTAGGGGGGTGCACTGTGCTTCCTGTGTCTAAATTATAGCCAGAGTTTTCCTAATTAAATCCCTGTTAAACTCACAGATGTGTCGGAATAAAAATATGTTTCACCAGTTCTACCTTCACATTCACCATCATTAATATGTGCCTTATGTAATTTTATCAGATGACATGACATACAACTGATTTTAAATACAGATTTTTTTGCAGTGTTGTCTGTTTAGTCAAGAATGAACTTCACATTTGCTCAAGCTGCAACGTCATGTAAAAAAAAATAAATAACAGATGAACAGTTTTTGGCATAACACAACCACATCTGTATAATGAAAGATGAAGAGGAAAACTGCTTTCTCAAGGGCAAATTGTATTCTTATTGCCAACAAGAATTGCAAAACTGCTGCGGTTTCTCAAGCAGTTAATCTGGTTACTAAAACCATACAGAAACGTTGCCAGCTACCGGCATTTACAATCTGAAATATTTGAGTTACTGTTCCACATTTAAGATCGGTGCAAATAAATGCGTACATTGGACCGTCCAGATTTCACATTACTGATGACAGTTTTTACGGGCCACTTGCTCCTTATCATTTGGTAACATACTTTCATCGGCCTCGGTTGAAGTTTCCGTTCAAAACGGCTGTTCCTTATTAATAGTCACAAGACTTTTGGTTTAAAATTTTAGATTGTCCAATGAGACACAGCCTTTCTGTGTACTTTGACCAATCAAGCCTAAAATATTCACGGAAGGGCGGTCTTTTTCGCCATAACCCCGCCTCTTAATGACAAGTTTCGAAGTGGTATAAATTGCCCCACCCAGTCACAAATCGGAAACTTCTCACAATAGACTCCTAAAGGTCTCTGCGTGAGAGTTGAACGTAAAGAACTTTTTTTTACATTCTACTTTACCTTCATCCTTAAACAACTCGGCTTTATCATGGTAAGTATTATACTTAAAAAGATATATACCTGTTATATTTATGATGTACATAAATACCTTTATATGTGTCAGTCAAGATGACTATATTTTATCTTCATAACTGTGTAACTAGTGTGTCTGTCAAAAATGAAATACTAATAGCATCACACACCGTCTCTCCTTATATTCATGTAACTGCAATGTTTTAAATTTCACGATAAATGGTTTCAAATGTATCCCTTGTGACACATTGTCAATGGTAGCATTTTACGCCTCGGACAATAAGAAGCAGTTTTGTTACTGCGCCACAGACGAGATGTCTTTGTATGGGCCGTCTTTTCCCTGCTCGTTGAACCCCTACTGCCCTCTCTTTGTGCTGCGCTCACCGCGGAGAGGTGGCAGGCGGCCAACTCGCCCAGGGCAAGAAGAGAGAACCCCGTTATTTTTCATTTTATCAGCAACACGTAGATATGGAGTACAACACAGTGTGAAATCAAAAAAAATATACAAATACGTCACTTACCTCAGATTATCTTTACATCGACGTAAAACTAATTTATACGCAAGAGGCTGAGCGCTAATCGCAATCACAAGTCAAGATAATGACACAGCATATGCGTTTTTGAAATAAGTAAAATGGCAGTCATCGAAGCACTGAACCGGTAACCAAGGTTCTGTATGCTGTAGTTGTATATTTCTTATCAAAATTGACTGGAAAAGTCAGGCCCGTGGATACCGTACATCACCCCATACTTCTAATTATTTAGCCGCATGCATGTACACGTGCTGCTTCAGCGATAAGTCGCAGGCTAGTGTAAGCAGAATGTAAAGAGGCTAGAGGTCATTTTCTTAGTATGCGATTGAGGAGCTGCGGCACTGCGTGAAGAGCGAGTTAATGTTAATGGGACTCGAGTTTGGTTCAGAGTACTTGGATAACGCATTAATGATAGACGGTACGTCCAATCCTGGACACCCCGGGTTTAAAAATAGCATTAAAACAATGTCAGAATCAATCTGACACGCATCTTACACAGGTGACATTTTAAGATAACATATTGCGTTTGAAGAAGAACAAAACCGTTTCGGTAAGTATATTATGTTATGTAGAAATTATAAGGCTGGTATAATCTTTTTGATTTTAAGCCATCCCTTATTAAGATATTATTAGGGTAAAACAATAAACATGGAAAGGATTTGCTGGTTTTGTCTTTCCAAAAACAAGAGTAGGGGATTAGGTTAGATTGGTGAAGGCATTTTGTGAGCCGACATTATTAAAAACCAAATAGGATGATGTCACATCTTCTTCTTTCCAGTGAAATTAACAAAGGGCAAAGATACTGAATGTTTACAGCTGAACAAGGAAATAGTATGTGCACATTGTGTTACTCGAATGATGAAACACACCCATATATGTGAACCTTCTGTTCTGTTACAACTTCCCTCTAATCTTCCCAGTCATTACAAAACCTAAACCGTTTCTTTTGAAACGTTATTCTTTGGTTAAAAAAAAAAGCCCAGCCTCAATTTTTTCTACCTCCTCAAATGACAGCTGATGAATAAGCAAATTATTATCAGTGGGTCATCTTCATTATCTGGTTTCAAGATGTAGAAAGTAGGTGTTTACATATTCAAATACAAAAAGAGAAAGAGACAGTTGAGGTATAGACATATGATACAGGAAAGAGCTAAGACAAAGGAGCCTTTTATCATGCCCGATAGGATGACTCACAATGAGCTTTAGGTGAACTCCAATACATTCTGCATTGCGCTTCATGGTTGGGCGCAGCTCAACACCAGTGAGTTCACTGCGACTGGCAGGTGGGTCTCTGTACTTCCTCAAATGACGGACGAACCAACAAATTCACAACGTGCTGACTTTCAGATGTGATTGTAAAGGGGAGATTAACCGGAGAAGAGAGCAGTGTATCGCTCCATTGTCAGTGAGGATGGGCGGGGGACCGCGGTTCAGCACAGACAACAGGCCACACTTAAACTGGCCTGAAACATTCCTGCTGTGGGTAACTGTTAACTCTATTTGGAAAAGCAAAGCCCGCAATGCTGAAGTAATATCCCCGGTATGCCGGGGGCAGGCGGCAGTGTGGGTGGGGGGGTGTAGGAGGTGACGCAGGGCCCATTCATATTAGATCAAGCCTCTGATTGGTACGTTGGAATCTGGTTAAAAAAGCAGTAGTCATGTGCCTGACCTTAGTGCCCTCTGCAACACAGCCCTGGTCTGTCTCAGAGTTGCATATGATTACTGGCAAGTTGTGAGTCAAGTGATTTATGAACACTGGTTTTATCTAGTATTCCCCTGAAAATGGGACAAACCCCCCCTCCTTCACACACGCGCACACACTCAAATCACCAAATCAAAAATTTTCAACAGAAAGTTTCATTTTAGTCCTCAAACAAACAAAATTCCAAAAGAAACAGCATGTCTCCTTTGCATGGAGGGAAGTTGAGAGAGATGTATTGTGGGAATGAATAGATGTACATTAACAGAGGGATGCAAAACATTAATGAATATATACGAATATAAATAATTATGAACCTGAAGTGAAAGTGTTGGGACCATCTTTATTTTCTGTAGTAATGCCCCTTTTTACCTTCATTTTCTGTAGTAATGCCCCTTTTTGTGGTATCTCTGAATCGCTGAAGTAAAACAGAGTAAAATGAGCCTTATGTAGTGAAATAAACTTCAATGTTGAGTTATCAACATTTAAAAAATGGACCGAAAAATTCTTCTTGGCCGCAATCCCAAGGAAATTACAGAGAGCAACAACAGTGAATAATGTAGAACGTTTGATCTTACTCGTTATGTTGTTGAAAATAATTTTTTAAGTGATACTGTATCAAACAAATTTAATTTAGCAGATATCATCTTTCCATGAATGTAAAAAATGCCATGTTTTATTTTAGAATCTTTTTTTCCCCTGAAGATAACCAGTCTCACATTTTTACAGTTTTGTTTGGATAAATATTTTCATAATGGTTCTGAGGTGTTTCAGCTTCTAAAAATACCTTTATTTCAAATGCCAAAAAACGGTACATACAGGCAGTGTCCATGCCTTTAATGGAATTCTTTTGGAGAGGCAGTGCTCGTACAAACAACAGTCCCGAGAATCATATAGCCTCTTTTCTCTCTCTCTTCTCTCTTTTCCCCTCACTACAGCGTGAGTGCATCTCCATCCACGTGGGCCAGGCCGGTGTCCAGATCGGCAATGCATGCTGGGAACTCTACTGCCTGGAGCATGGCATCCAGCCGGACGGACAGATGCCCAGCGACAAGACCATCGGAGGAGGGGACGACTCCTTCAACACCTTCTTCAGCGAGACCGGAGCAGGGAAGCACGTCCCCAGGGCTGTGTTTGTAGACCTGGAGCCTACAGTCATCGGTAAGCTCCATTTCCCAGCAGCAACAACACCGATGCTGCAGCTCTGGACCCCGTGGACTGTGTTTCTAATGTCTCTGTCTCACATTCTCTCTCCCAGATGAAGTGCGTACTGGAACATACCGCCAGCTTTTCCACCCTGAGCAGCTCATCACCGGTAAGGAGGATGCTGCCAACAACTACGCTCGCGGGCACTACACCATCGGCAAAGAGATCATCGACCTGGTTCTGGACAGGATCCGCAAACTGGTATGCATCTCTGATCTGTATAAAGATTGAGTTCTGGTTTTCAGCTATAAATTAGGTAATTCTCTTTGACTCTACACTCTTGCAGTCATGTCACATGCCCAATCTCTCTCTCTCTCTCTCTCTCCAGGCCGACCAGTGCACAGGCCTCCAGGGCTTCTTGGTCTTCCACAGCTTCGGGGGTGGTACCGGCTCTGGTTTCACCTCCCTGCTGATGGAACGCCTGTCTGTCGACTATGGCAAGAAGTCCAAGCTGGAGTTCTCCATCTACCCAGCTCCCCAGGTGTCCACAGCTGTGGTGGAGCCCTACAACTCCATCCTGACCACCCACACCACCCTGGAGCACTCTGATTGCGCCTTCATGGTCGACAACGAGGCCATTTACGACATCTGCCGTAGAAACCTGGATATCGAGCGCCCCACCTACACCAACCTCAACAGGCTCATTAGTCAGATTGTGTCCTCCATCACTGCCTCCCTCCGATTCGATGGTGCCCTCAATGTTGATCTGACAGAGTTCCAGACCAACTTGGTGCCGTACCCTCGCATCCACTTCCCTCTGGCTACCTATGCTCCAGTCATCTCTGCAGAGAAGGCTTACCATGAGCAGTTAACGGTTGCCGAGATTACAAACGCCTGCTTTGAGCCAGCCAATCAGATGGTCAAATGTGACCCGCGTCACGGCAAGTACATGGCCTGCTGCCTGCTGTACCGTGGTGACGTGGTCCCCAAAGACGTAAACGCCGCCATCGCCACAATCAAGACCAAGCGCACCATCCAGTTCGTGGACTGGTGCCCCACTGGTTTCAAGGTTGGCATCAACTACCAGCCGCCCACGGTGGTTCCAGGTGGAGACCTGGCCAAGGTCCAGAGAGCTGTGTGCATGCTTAGCAACACCACAGCTGTGGCTGAGGCCTGGGCCCGCCTGGACCATAAATTTGATCTTATGTACGCCAAGCGTGCCTTTGTGCACTGGTACGTGGGTGAGGGTATGGAGGAGGGCGAGTTCTCAGAGGCCAGAGAAGACATGGCCGCCCTGGAGAAGGATTATGAGGAGGTGGGAGCCGACAGTATGGAGGGAGAAGATGAAGGAGAAGAATACTGAATGCTGCATCGTCACACAGCTGCCTTTTAGATCTCTCTTCTTTCCTGTACTTTTAGACTTGAGACTTTCCAATCTTTGTTTTTCTGTCCCTACAAACTTAAATTAAATGTCTAGAGCACTTGCCTGTTCAATAAATGTGAACTTGAACTAAAATGTGTCTTGATTTTTTCGCCCCTTTGATAATACTACTGAGATTAGATTACATCTTAAAATACTAAGGGATACAGGGAAAACTGACATGAATACGAAAAAAAAAATATTTTAAATTATTATCACTGATGCAAAATGGTGACCATTGGCTGGTGCTTTTACCCAAAGTGACTCACAGTTAATAAGATTAGCCATCCCCCGTGGGAGGAATGTGGGGTTACAGGCATTGCTCAAGGGCCCAAGAGCCAAACTGATCTAATTGTGGAATGAGGGCTTGAACCACCAGCCTTCTGAGCCTCAGCTAACCTTAGCCACTTTGGTATCTTGCCTGGTATAGACTAATTTAATCATAACATGCTACAATAAAGCATGTGATTTTTTTTATTTTGTTGATTTTAACAGAAGCATACTCATTGGTTGACTGCTGCTCTTAAATGATCTTTGCTAGCACTTCTCTTCATTTTCAGGTTTTCGTTTTTGGAACAGTGACCTACTGGTACATGTGTATGCACTATTGCAGTACCTACATTAGATAACACAAACCTACTGCCAAGTTTATGGCATCTACAAAATGAAAGTATCCTGCTTACAAAATGAGTGACTATTATGGAGTCACAATTTCAGTTAGGAAACAATTGAATTTCTTCTGATTATATTTTGTCACTGTACAGTTACGTGACCATGGGTACATGATACGAGTTATAAACCACCTGCTTCATAAAATGCAACATTTAAGCTTAAATATGCCTTATATTTTGGATTTTGCTACCTTCGTTTTTTACGTCCATAGGATCCAATTCTGAGTTGTTGCAAAAGCACACAATAACAGTTACAAAATAAAATCACAAAAAACTACAAATCTGCTGACTTCAGTACTAGTGGTCATAAAGGCTTGTTCCTGAAAAGGCAGCGTGTTTCCATTCCCAGCTCCTTTTATTCACGCTCTGTAGG
Source organism: Albula glossodonta (assembly GCA_019788955.1). NCBI lineage: Eukaryota > Metazoa > Chordata > Actinopteri > Albuliformes > Albulidae > Albula > Albula glossodonta. The sequence continues at coordinate 25,961,329 of JAFBMS010000004.1, read as the reverse complement.
TTGATTGGCTGAATATCACCCTGTGTATAGCTGGAGTAACGCAGATTATCTATATTGAACAGTTGCATCCTTGAAGAGAACTGCAGTAAAACAAGCATTACTGTAAATGACCTCTTGAAAGTGAACGGAAGGGCATTCATAGACACCCATACAGTTGTGGTAGTGTTATTGCTTACAGATATAAGGGGTGATACTTATGCAATATTATGTTAGCTCCAGGGCTAATACATGACGACTGAAATAAATGGTGGCATTTATGAATATCTGTGTGATATAGGGAGGGAGGGACTGAAAATGGGAGAAAGTTTAAGGTGAAATAAATTGTAGCATTAATGAATAAATGCGTATCGCAGGCAGGGAGGGGCTAGAAAAGGGAGACACTGTAAGGTCTCGCTCAAGATGGTGGAGCATGACACAGCTGCATGTAGCTCAGTTCACATTTTTGTTCTTCATTTTCTTTAGTTCCTTTTTTTCACGTTTCATCAAAAGTCCCGTATTCCTTTGGTTTATTGTAACAGTTGAAAGGCATGTTCAAAATCACAATACAACTGAACGAATTCAATGTAACTGCACAGAATGCAACTATACAGTTACACTATCATACTGCACATAAACATAATTTTGGGCAAAAAAAATCTAATTTTGGAGTCCAAATGTGTTGCACTCAGTTTCACATAGAGATGACAGGGTCAGACGTTCACACTTCCTTATAGAAAAGAGTGACATTAGCTGCACCTGTGCACACTAATGTAAACAGATTCATCTTTAATAGATACACAGTGTCTTTGAGATGAGACCACACCTCTCTGACAGTCATAATCTCATCTAGATCTAGACCTTACAGTCTCTTTAAAAGAATTTGATATGTAAATGCATCAGCCAATGTTCTTTCTTGAACATAAAACAACATTCTGCATGTTGAATGTTTGTAGATACAAAATGTCAGAATCCTATTCCTAAATTTAACTATTCCTAAAAGTGCAGTTTTTTTTACAAGTTTTGTATGGGTAGAATCCAGTAATATATCGGCAGTTAGATTTTGAAATCAACGTCCTTTCGCTCAGTTCGAAAGCATCAAAGAGAAGATTTCCTGTTGGTATCCTAGCTAAGCAGAGATAGTCACACTGTGTTACATTTAAGTGAAAATGGTAAGTATTTATTTCTAATGAAATGAGATTTATATTGATCATTATCAAGTACAGACGAAGCTATGCAATGTTGTTTCTTTGCTGAGTGACTGCACAAAAGAGAAATTTAGGAATGTCTCAGAAAAATAAAATGGCCCTGAGGAAGAGAGCAGTGTTTTTCATTTCACAAGAATTCTGTTCATCCTGTAGTCTCTCTCTGCTTTCATTCCAGTTTATAGCATGACTGTAAGAGTAGGCATGTTTATATGTTTAATCAGGGAAAAAGCCAACTTGCATTTATTGGAGTCATTAAACAATAATAGTTTTATGGTGTTGTTTATCTGTTTATGTGAGAGATTGATCTACAGATATTTGTGAGATGAGTCAGCTTTTTTTTTGTTTACACTGCAAAACGACAAGTTATAAATATATTTATTTTGTCAGTACGCTCTGTTCTGTCTCTTATTCTGAAATGAGAGCCAAGGCAAAATAAATTTTTGGTATCTCCCAACCTGCTTATCTGGTGTGGAGAATATTCTTGAGCAAAATGTCTGCTGTGCATGATATGTTCACCTATCTATTGTAATGCAAGAACCAATACGACCGTATTATTATTCATTCTTCAGAAATCAATATGTAACCAATATCCTTTTCTTACACAGGATGCCTTCTATTCAAAATGTCTACCAGTGATCAGTTTAGTGTCTGTCATACTTCATTGCGTATCTTTAGATCTAATTTCAGATGTTTGTGTGTGTGTGTGTGTGTGTGTGTGTAAGGTGGAGGGGGGGGGGGGGGGGGGGGGGGGGGGGGGGGCTGGGGTGGGTGTGGCATTATACTGGTTTAGACAGCCATATTTGCCAACCCTGTTCCTGAACATTTGTCTCTGTGATATTTGCTCGATATGATTAACATTTTCGTATGTTGTAACTTAAAGACACTGCAGTTTGATTGTTCTTTTCCTCCAAAGGAAGTGATTAGGTATTGACTGTGTTGCAGTCAGGAAGAAATGGTGGCCTGTCCTGAATTATTAACGAAAGGGCTAACTGCTGAGCGGGTCAGTAGAATTACTGGTAGCTTTAGACGCCTCATGGGTATATTGTATAGAAGGAGTGAAACCATTGGGCGACCGCCGTTGTAATCACATTTAACCGTTTGCGGACACTTTCCCAAAAGGAGCCACAACAGCATTTCACTTCCTTAACTGTGCGTGTAGTTAAACAGAGGGCCACACAGAAAGGGGGGAGGTAAAAACAGAAGGTTTTTGAGTGAACACAAATCACATCAAGTCACATTATGCATTATAAATGCAGTCTTAGAAAGCCAGGGGAAAACAGCTGAGCCTACAAGTAAGGATTCCCACATCAGGTTTACAGTAATATCCTACCACTTGAATACCATCCAGATAGAATGGGCCTTCTATTCCCCAGGAGACACTTGGAAGAGCCCAAAAGATTAATTAAGGCTGGAGAGGAGAGCTTAAGTGTCGTGTGTGTGGGCGGGTGTGTCTTCCACGATCCTGTCCAGATTGTCCGTGAACACGCACCAGCAGTGTTGGGACAGTTGTCAGCTGGTCCCTGCATATGAAGATCCAAGTTTGATTGACCCTTTCTGCCTGGTTATTTAATTGGCTGTCCAGGGGCCAAATTAGACCCACCAAAGATATGGTCTTGACCCCTTTCACCCTTGAAACGAAATAAAAAATTATCATTGAACTGCATTAGAAAAATAGATTTTCAGGTCTGTATCTGCAAAGTGACATTAACATATAGCAGTTTGGTTCTGTCTCATACATTTTTGCTGAAATTTGCATTTTCACGGACAATGGCCCAAGAAATTAACATTTTTACAGAGCACTCACATGACAAAGTGATTTGTGGTCACGTTGACCGTGGTTGTGAATTAATTATCTCCTGCATGCAGTGAGCAGACCCTAATATGGCAAACCGCTGTTTGTCAAGATCATAACAAAGGAACACTACATGATCTTAAAGAAACAGTCACTAAAACTGTCATAAAGACACCACAAGTACCTAGTCATACACAACTAACACCATAACATATACACCAGCTTTCTCGCAAAAACCAAATCCTGAACATTTATGAATATGCCTTCCATTCACAAATGAAGCCTGTGCTCTTATCAATTGCAGTGCCAGTGCAGCGTAGTAATTCAATTTTCATTGTTATCTGGACAAACATTCACATTTTACAAAGAAAAATTAGATTACCGTCAGTCATCATAACATACTGTACAATGCTGTACAACTCATGTATGAACATCCAAACAATGAGTAATGAAGTGAAGCTCTTGCATGTACGAGCACAGCTGTTCTATGTAACTCGTGCAAGGGGAAGTCAGTAACGTGTCCATTAAAAGCTCGTTATAGGATCCCATCAATGGCTTTGGAGAGGATCCTTTCAGCTGGCCTGGACTACCTTTGACCTCTGCTATCCAACGCTCGCCACTTTTTCCAGTCCAGCAGGCTGTTGCCCTGACAACTGACCCCTGGTCATACGGGAACAGATGTCCGTCATACAAAGGGACCGTGGTACAGAGTTAGATGACAGGGAATGAGGGAGTAGAGTGTGCATGTGATTTGTGAAGACAGGAGCTGGGAACAGGCCAAAGAAATCGATGCCAATAAAAGCTAAAAGAAGGATAGTACTGAACGACTGGTAAAATGTTGGCAAGAAACAAATACAACTGTAACTGTGGAGCCCTTTGCCCTGGTAGCCGGCCAAGAGGAGACAATCCAATAATTTTTTAGTTTTTCTTTCGAGTGCTCTGAATTGGACTGTGTTATCTGTTGCCCTGCTGCTGAGAGCCTGAGCAGACTGGCTGTATACATAGAGTGGCTCTTATAGTGGAGAATACCATATCAGTAATATGTAGATATAGCACAGGATCTTCACTTGGTTCTTTGTGAGGGACAGATTCTTTTTGAGATGTTTGTGGACTTCTGGAATATTCATAGCTGTCATTAACTGCTCTGTTACCAGTGGATGGTATACTGACAATGTGTAGTCACAGATATGGCTGTAGTCAAATGTTTTCATTCAGGAAATCTGTATGCGACCTTCATGATCGAAGGCTAAGAGTGTGGGTTTAGAGCAGGCTGCGTTTAGCTTTGCATTTCCATCGGGCTGCCGGTTGGATAACCCTGGCATAGCGCTTTGTTGTGGAATTCTCTTCAGCAACTCATGGCTGAAGTAAGTGTGAGTGAAATGCAGAATAATGAGTAGTTTTCATTAAAGGTTTTTGGTGGAAATGTACTGAATCCGCAGTTCGTTTTTACCAGTTATGGTGGGTAGCCATTGGAGGAGTGGGGTGGTGACAAGTTTTTCAGAGGGACTGAAAAGCCAGTGCTGAGGTATGAAAAGGTGTTCCACAATGGTTTAAAAATTAAGAGATTAAGGCTTATTCTGTGAAGAATTATGTCTTGCTGAACAAAGTTCTTTTCAATCGACTGCCAGATTTGGTCTCGTTTATGGATTTCAGGAAAAGCAACCCTCGGTTTTGCAGCAAGTGAATAGTTCTAAAAGATATCCATGGGAAAAAAATGAACAATAGAATGTCAAAGAAATTGAACAATGGAATATCAAAGAAATACAGAAGAAAGAAAGATGAAAGACCAAACAACCAACACAGAACAACAGAGTATCAACTGGTGAGCAACAGATTGTCAAACAAACTGAACCGCAGAATATCAAACGAGGAACAGACAACAGAATGTTAAACAACTCGACTGCCATAAAAGTACTATTGATGATTTTTTACGGTTCTTGAAATTGTCACAAAAAAATAATTATATCTGATATTTCCATTTTGAACAGAAAGCTGAAGTATGGGAATAGCTTAAAAAGAAACATTGTAAAGACATTAGTTCGATGTACCACAACCAAATCATAACCCTGTTGTGTCAACTTGGGGAATATCAAATACAGCTCAACAGAATATTGAGCAAAATGAAGCACAGAGTGTCAAAGAATACCAAACACAGAAAAACAAAGCATCAAACAGATTCTGAACAATAGAAGATTCGATCAGGCCGTGGACTGGGAGGAATTTATTGATGGGGAAACGTTTGAGTGGAAACATTTCATGGGGTCATCCAGGGCCAGTTTCCCACACAGACAGACAGGGCCTAGGGCTAGGGCCCAAAAGTCACAAGGGGCCTGAACTTACAGCGAAGGGAAATTCGATTTCATAATTTTTAAAAACATATCAATAACCCTCACAAAAGAAACCCACCACCCATTAGGTTTGATCTATTGTGCATGTGTTTATTATGTATATGATTTATTTATTAGTCTATAATTAATTAGGCTATGTATAGACAACATTTATGTATGCTATATGTATTCATACATTCTATAATAGTCTAATGAATTCATTATGGGCTAGCTAGAGGCTGCAACAGCAGAAGGGGCTATGGCCCAGCAAAGTCATGGCCCAGCCTAGCTAAATCAATGGGAAAGGGCCTCGAAACTGTTAAACTCATGTTAGTGCATATTCTCCACCATGAAGGCTAATCCTCCAATAAAGAAAGATGGCACACAACCACCAGGACAGGCAAATAGAGGTTTTTATTTGCATAAATTTGGAGCCAGACAAAGCCAAAAAGATACAAGCTAGATAGGAAAAGGAGCTACGCCTGGATATGTCTTTTCATAGCACTGAATTTACGTGCTGTAAGGTATCCCAACCTTGGGAGGGCTGTGAAGGCGTGCTAAGGGCATATGCGGTAGGTAATTCTCTCCTCTGTTTATACATGTGGGCCCGAGAGCTGTTTTACATGCCTGGGAGGTGGGGGGGGATATACAAGAAAGCTTGATATTAGAAACGTGATCCGCCACCCTCTGGGGATCGACCGTACCCGGAAAAGAGTAGTGAGCGATGACTTGCTGCATAGCAGGGTTTTTCTTTCCATTCAGATGGAGGGAAGGAAAGAAAGAAAGAGAAGGAGAAAGACGGAGAGAGAGAGAGAGAGAGAGAGAAGGAGTGAGGGGGAGGGTGAAATGGCCACTCATTTACCAAAAGGCAGGTTGATAGGATTATGCTGTCATGCCAACACGGGAAATTCATTAGTGAGAGAGCCAGACGATACCAGTGATTGGGATGGAAGGGTATGTTCTTCTGTTACCACGGCAGCAGCAGTATTATCAAATTTAGCCAAAGAAAGAGAGAAAGAGACAGGCAGGCAAAGAAACAGGCGATGAAACACATGCGCACACACACACACACACGCACACACACAAGAGTACACACACTGTACAGCAAAGCACCTTCAAACCCCCACGCCCCCCCTTCTCAGTCAAAGCAGGGGGGCTGCAGGCTCATCTTGCCTGACTCCTTTGCATTGCAGCACTCTCCACCTCCACCTATGCAGTTGGCATGAAGACGTACGCTCTCGCGCTAGCCCCTCCCACCTCAACTGAGTGCTGACTGAGCACAGCCGCACATTGATGGAGGGGGGGGGGGGGGGGGGGGGGGGGGGGGGGGGGGGGGGGGGGGGGGGGGGGGTTAGAATGCAGAGCCACTGCGGACCCTGTAACATGCCGACCGCACCACCGTGCACATGCACCACCTCAGCGTTTTCCAGCCGCAATTCTGCCGCCCAAGCTCAGACGCTCGGCCCGTTCCTGCTTCATTTTCCACCTCCCCAGTCAAAATACTGACCGCAGTCTCCGGGCAGCTTTAGTGTACGTGAAGCTGGGTGTTAAAATATGGTTGACAGAAATGATAAGTGTAGAGTCGCGTGAACTACTATTTGCATTGTTGAAATATTTTTTAGGAAACATGACACTGCAAAATTCAACAAGCTGCTGGAGCTGGTGCAGATTGCTAAGGTCAAATGAAAATCTTCCAGTATTCTTTCTTTAAAAAAGGTTGAAACATTACAACATGAACCCCTCTCCTCCCCCCCCCCCCCCCATACACACTCAAGAGATAAAAACCTACAGTTTGACATTCTTGGCCTCATTAAAAAGTAAACTCTGGATTAATACTGTTTTTTTTAATCTGTGGGCATTTCTACAGTTGACCAAGACCATCCAATCAGAGGGCCCTATCTGTTGTTTCTGGCAAAAACGGGTTATAAAAATGAATTTTATCTATGAAGCTTGGTATGTCAGTGTGTTAGCAATGCTATCGCCAAAACATCGGACATGTTTTGCACGCCACCACTTACTTTATATCTCCATTCTGCTGATGCTTGTTTTTGGATGAGGGCCACATGATCCCCCATCTCAAAGCTTTGTGAGTTGTCCTGTACCCCACAGATCGTGCCAATGCTGTAGACAGGCAGCTGCGCTCCAGAAGTGCCTTAGCTGGCATTACTCGAAAGCTTGGCAGAGCTCTGTGCACTATGCAGCTGGCACTAAGCCCATATATATTTATATACATTTATTTCAACCAGCATTTGGCAGACAAGAATAAAACGTAAACAATGATTTTTGTGTGTGTGTGTGTGTGTGTGTGTGTGTGTGTGTGGTAAAGACAGCATTATCATTATGTAAAACAGAGGAGACCAAACCCTGATAAGACAACTTACGGTCCTTGTCCAGTTAACAGATTATTTAGTCGATGCAAATACACACATAAATATTGCCAGGTAATTTACTCGTTAAATGTTTATTCTATTAATAACCTTGAATGTCTGAATAAAACTTGTGCAGCAGTTTGTCAGCTTTCAAATGTTTCATAGTCCATCACCATAACATTGGGAGTCGCATGTTGTTAATAAGTCTGAATGTGTTTGTGGTTTCTTGCTGTACTGTGAAAAAGAAGAAGCAAGATAAACTAAAAATAAATATAGTAGCTTAAACTAGCAAAAAACAATCCTCTTGTTAAGTTTCAACTGGTTCTCACAGTTTATCTTATTTTAACATGCAATAGATTTTCTAACGGAGTAAAAAATTGTATACTACAATACAAAGTTACCTTTCACATATCCAAAATGTGATGTTAAAGAAAACACAAATTATCAGTTGTAACAGGCTGTAAAGTGTGAAGAACCTCATTTAAATGTTTATGTAAGAGTAGGTGGGAATTTGCAATCGTATGCAGTCACAGAGTTTCAAAGACCCTGGAGGGTATGAAGAAGTGTTTGACTTTATCCCTGACTCAGACAGTAGTGCGCTATCGTTTAAACAGTTGCTAAGTGAGCGACACTCACAGTTCTGTGCATCACAGCTGGCACTGTGCTGTGAAATTGCACAGTCATGCCCCATGTGCAGACTGCTCTCAGACCACCAATATGAAATTCCATTAACAGCTCGACAAAATAAAACAATAAAAATCGGATGGGAAGAGAGAAAAAAAATATGCAAGATGGCAAATCTGTCAAAAAATTATCAAATGACAGTAAATAATAGTTAATACAAAATAAAAATACAAATAATAGTTTAACAAACAATTCAATAGAAAGAAAATGTGCTAACTGCATTGGACAGACAAAATAATCTCAATATACACAAGCTTTGCTAAAAAGAACTTCTCATATTTTCTGATATGACAATGGATCCATGTAATTTGATTGTTGCATGATGTCATTTTCAATAAAAGTGGAAGGTCAGTTCTCCTGTTGCATATGCCAAAATTATATTAAGTACATTATATGAAATTATATTAAGCGTATCAATGCAATTTCTCAGTGGAAAACACCACTGGTAAGTTGTTGCTTGTGCAGATAGAGGATACATGGCATGGGCATTCATGATGTTTTTGGAAAGGGACTTGGTTTGGCCTTTTCTACTGTAAAGTTCAGAACTAAATCTGAGCAAAGCATCAATGTTTACGTGCATGCATTTAACTATGAAAGGACAAGCAACTGAGTAGGCAAGTAAGATGTCTGAAGTGGTAGGCAGAAGAAAGGGAAAATCTGTACAAAAAAGTATGATGCAGAGAGTGAGCTGGTTGTCTAGATATGGGATGTGTGGAAATAGAGAGATCTTGATAGAGAGACAATGCATTGATCTGGGCGTCGGTCAGGAATCTCACTGAGAGGCTCTGGATGGGAGATGGGAGGCGGGAGGGTCAGGAGGGAGAGATGGAGGAGGGGGGAAGGGAAGAGGGGATGCTGAGAGAGGAGGGGCTTGGGGACTCTGCATCGAGAGGTGATGGATGAGAGAAGGAGGCTCGGATGTTAGAGATGGGAGGGGGGTTTGTGGGGGGGGTGTCCAGATCCCGCTATAAAAGGCCGGCAGATCTCTGCTGGTTGGCCTGTCGCTTCCTTTCCAGCCCTTCGCTTCCAACGACCTCTCTGAACGACTCCCTGAGCTAAAGAATCCAACATCCAGAGGCAGAGGAAAACCCAAGGAGAAGAACCATGAGCCACTCCTCGGTCCGCAACTCCAGCTCCGCCTCCACCTCTTACCGCCGCACCTTCGGAGGCGCCACCCCCATGTCCTCCTACACCCCCATCTCCTCCAGGATGTCCATGGGCGGGGGGCGCTACCTCAGCTCCATGCCCCCCTCCGTTACCTCCCGCTCGGCCGGCTACCGGCTCCGTTCCAGCAGCTCCCCCGCCCCCCGCCTGTCCTACGACAAGGTGGACTTCTCCCTGGCCGAGGCCGTCAACCAAGAGTTCCTGACCACCCGGAGCAACGAGAAGGCCGAGCTGCAGGAGCTCAATGACCGCTTTGCCAGCTTCATCGAGAAGGTGCGCTACCTGGAGCAGCAGAACTCGGGGCTGCAGGCCGAGCTCAGCCAGTACAAGGGTCAGCAGCAGGAGCCCAGCCGGGCCGACGAGCTCTTCCAGAGGGAGCTCCGCGAGCTCCGCCGCCAGATCGAGGTCATGGGCAAGGAGAGGGACCAGTTCCAGGTGGAGCGCGACAACATGGCCGAGGACCTGGCCACCGTCAAGCAACGGTGAGTGCCAGGGTCGGGCTGGGTGGGCGGGACGAGAGAGGGGAGGTCTGGCTACCAAGGCAAAAAGGGGTGGAGGGTCTGGATGCCAGAGGGATGGGGGTAGAGGGGAGGTCTCTTGGGGGTACAGAAGCTGGTTTGGAGGGGGTAATGCTTTAAATTATTATAGTGTGGAAGAGGGCCAAAAGGCTTTCAGCAGAATAGGATCACACAACAGTAGGAAGGGGGGAGAGTTTACGTTTTTGTTTCTGGGTTCGGTTCAGATCCTTTTAGAACTCACTGAGATGATATGAGCCAAGGCGATGAGAATGATTAGTGCTGTAGCGTGTTGAGCTCTCCAACTCTAAACCATTACAGACACCCTGATGTGGGGACCGGGCTAATTCTCATTTGGCGCCACACCCATCCCGCTTCAGCAGCGGCGGAGTGGGGCGTGGCACTTTCGAGTGAGAGAGACACAAACCACAGCCAGTCTCCTAACTAAGACTACATGTCCCTACAGCACATTCAATACACATACACTACACATAGCATCACAAGTTTATCTTTATAAGGTATCTTTTTGTAAGTTTTTGAATTTGTTATGGTATTGTCATTCTTATCATTTTCTCATGATTTCTTATAACTATATATACAGCATTCTTGTATATTGAGGTGGTTCATCTATGCAAATGTTTGTTTACTGTAAAAAATTAATCCTACACTTAATACACCCTTAAATCCTACATTTGTTTACATTCAACCAGGTGGGAGAAAGGCATATTCAACAAGTACTTACAGATACAGTTTGAGATAGGAATAGAATGAGAGTAAATGAGTGCATTTACCTCATGTTGTGGGGCGATTGGATCCGAGCTGGTGTTGAGCGGCTGGGGGGCTGGGGTTGGGGGCGGAGAGGATGCTGCACTTTCTTTGAGCTGCTGGGGATGAGGATGCTGCCAGCACGTGGCGAGCAGCGTGCGTAAGGAATGACACACCCGCATCACGTAGCCCACGGAGTACATTAGCTCCACCCCACCCCAGAGAATGACAGGACCGGATGGATGGGTGGTGCAGAGGGAGGAGCTGGGAGTGTGTCGGGGGCGGGGGGGAAGGGGTATGGGGTGTGAGGGTGTGGGGGGGAGGGGGGGGTTGATGCGGAAAATAGCATCGAGGAAAAAAAAAAATCAATAACGGCCCATCGTAGAGCCTCCATTACAGGCTGGGTCTGGGGGGCGACAGCGCCTTGAGCGCCATTAGGAGAGGGGCTGCGGCGATGGGACATGAATTAAAGATGAGCCATGCTCTGTCCCCCGCCTGCCTGGCTATTGTGTAAGAGGGATCACTGCACCCCTCTGGGGGGTGGGGGGCGGTGCTGCTGCAGCAGGGAACAGACTGGGAGGTGCCCAATTACGGACCACGTGAGACAGACCGATATCAGCCTTTTGATAATTAGATCCTCTCATTGCAGACAGACGTTCACGGAAAGCTTTGGAATCCGTTGCTGAAATTATTGCAGGTTTGCTAACTCTCTCAAACAAACAAAACTAATCTGAACTCTGGTCAAACAAACAAAAAAGTATGTATCATCATTTGATTTATTTGCTCTTGCATTACCAAATCCAGGACACCTTTTTACCTCGTACTTTTTCAGCAAAAGCTAATTTTGCTGAAGAGTACACCAATAGGAGTCAAACTCAAATTACTCAAGACTGAAACAGCAATGACTCACCATAAGATGAAATAATTCCCTCAGCCTTAGGTCCTGAGGCCAATACTCCAGTCATTACATCATATCCTGTCTGATTACATCATAATTCCACCTTTACTTGTCTGTCCGCCAAACAGCAAGTGACTCAGATCTGAACATTTCGGCCAGGCCCTGCATTTCCTCCATCCAAACTGTGGAGTTGGTTGTGTTATCAAAAACAATGAGTCTGTTCAGTCACTTGAGAAAATGTCATTTTGCTGAGTCATGTAAATACTCTCTGACAGACACTCATAGCGATTGTGCGGTAAGAGTCGTAAAAACAGGATGTGTAAGAAGCAGTGTGATGCAGCAGGGACCATCTTACACGTTTCGACTCAAAGGAAAAGCCGAATCCGTTTTAAACAGAGACAGGACAGCTGGGGGAACCAATGTGTCAGACTAACGAGATGAGTGGGATAGTGTGGGTAATTATGGTGCATTGTGGGAAAATGGGGCAGGAGTCATGACCACCAAAATGGGGGCAATTAGTAGAATTTGTCATTGTGTGAGTGACCAACCCCCCCCCCCGTCCCTTAGCTTGGCCACCTCTTCTGGTCCTTTAACGTGATTATGAGTGGAGAGATGGATCTAGTGGCCATTTGCCAGCTGCTGCCCCCAGTGAAGTGGAACCTCCCAGAAATAGCACTTATCCATCTGACAAAAGCCGTTGAGTGGCTTTCTCTCACTCATGTCTTTGGAGTACAGGCTGTTACAGTATTAGAACTATGGGAGTATTTAACTTCCCTCCACAAGTAATCACCTTAGCATGGACCGTATTTCATTGAATGCAAGTTAAAAGATGGAGTATGGCGCATGCAATTGGGTGAAATTAAGTCAGATCTGTCTTGACACATCTCAAACAGGCCAGTTACTCTGTTTCACCACCAATATTTTTGTGATACAACAGGCCACTTAACCTCATTGTGGAGGCAAGTTAAAACTCACCCAATTACTCCAGGAAGGGTACTACTCTCTCTAACGTATTGACCTTGCTATTGATCGGGCATCAGAATGTTCTTCTGTAATCTTTTGGTGTCTGAGTGCTTTTACTCATCTTGAATGATATATTGATGATTTTCTTTGGTTACTGTCATGTGTACCTGTTCTTTGTCTGTGGGTATGACTTATCCATTGCATATAATCACCGAGATAGGATTAGTAGCCGTCAAGTATACTGTATCTACAATCACAAGATAACAAATGCACATAAACGTTACATAAGTGAAATTTTGTCATTCTGCCCTTTCATGCACTTATGCCCTATTAAGCTATAGTATTGCCCTAATAAGTAATAGTGATATTAACATTAATAAAATCTATTCATGGGTCTCCATATATGGAGGTGTATGGTGTTGTCATGACACTATTCATGGTCATGTGACCAAAAACATCTTATTCAGCCTTAGACTTTGCATTTTAACACTTCTCTGCCCTATTTTTTTGGAATACTTTTTCAATACAGAGCATTTTTTGCTATTAATGTCTCAATCATGTGATTTTGCCATTTATTTTGTATTTATCTAGCATGTATACCAGCTACATCATAGCTGTTTCCATCATTGGATACACCTGTGGACATTTTCCTACTGACCTAATTGTGTTCATTAAGGATTTGAACAGCTTGTCTACACTACGTACAGAAATATGCAGCAACAGACATGTATGTATATGTGTGACTACTTTCTTCTGGTTTTTCGTGTCCCCTTCCCCCTCCCAGACTGGAGGAAGAGACTCAGAAGCGTGCCGAAGCAGAGAACAACCTGGTCCTTTTCCGCAAGGTAAACAAAAACTACAGTTATATAAGTCAGCGAACTCAGAGATGGAGTGAATCCTACAGATACCTCTGCTCAATATATGAACAGTCCGGCCTATTTCAGATCAGTGATAGAGGTTGAAATCTATATGGCTGTCAGGGGCCTTAATGATGACTTAGCAGAATATTTTTTAAAATGCGGTTTGTTTCACTTTCGTGGCATGCCTGTTGGCTTGTCGTATCCCCTACACAAGACTGACGCCCTGTGTTGGATTTTGGTACTGCAATTTCAGAGATTTTGTTAAACAGAGATGGAGGCATGACCTAGCATGATTGCTCATGACATTTCATTAGCCACAACCGCTACAGCTGCAATGATGATGAAAGTTAAAATGTCCGCCAGGATGTGGATGACGCCACTCTGTCTCGCCTGGAGCTTGAGAGGAAGATTGAATCCCTGATGGACGAGATTGAATTCCTGAAGAAACTGCATGATGAGGTGAGCACAGTCCCCTGCCCTTTGGGCATCCCCCAAAACAAACAGAACAAATGAAAAGTTTGGAAAACGAGACCAAAACGCCCTATTCCTGAGGAGCCTGGTTCCGCTTCCTCGGCCTGGTCTCCATTGCCGGTAGCCGGCCTGAATGAGTGAACCTGTCTGTGACCCCTCTCCGCCTTGTTCGCTCCATCCCCTCAGGAGATCCAGGATGTGCATGTGAGTGTGCAGACCCAGCAGCTGAAGATGGAGGTGGACAACCCCAGGCCCGACCTGACCACCGCCCTGCGTGACATCCGCGCCCAGTATGAGAACATCGCCGCCAAGAACATGCAGGAATCCGAGGACTGGTACAAGTCCAAGGTAACACACACACGTCCACACAAATACACAAATGCATAAACACACCAACATATGCACACAAACCTATATAGTCACACATGCACGTACACACTTCTAAACATATACACATCAATGGATTCAAGCATGTAAACACTGCACATTCAAACAACACAACTGTACACACACACACAGAAATGGACACCACATACGCAGACTTTCACATACACTTAAGCATACACTGAAAAACATAAGTGTACATGTAAGTATATATGTCTGTATATGTCTGTACATGTTACGTATGAGTTTGTGTCCCCGCAGTTCGCTGACCTGACTGACTCAGCTAAACGCAACAACGAGGCTCTGCGCCAGGCCAAGCAGGAGTCCAATGAGTACAGGAGGCAGATCCAGTCCCTCACCTGTGAAATTGATGCACTGAAGAGCACGGTATGGCAATTCCTGACCTCACTGAAAAGAGCATAGAGGAGCAAACAAAAGTGTGCCTAAGGCAATGGTGGGCAATAAGTATTAACCAGTCATATCACCTGTAGCCCTTGTACCCTTCCAATAGCGGTGCCGCTGATACAATGGTTAGGGACTTGGTCTTGTAACTCAGATGTTGCAGGTTCAAATCCAAGCCGAGGCATTGTGCTTCACCCTCAAGCAAACAATTTCACCTGATTTGCTTCAGTGAATATCCAGCTGTATGAATAAATAGTGTGTAATATGTACAACGATTTAGCATCTGCTAAATAATCAATTACACAATATAAGAATATCATACAATAATATTTCATTTTAAAAAACATAGCATCGTTTTTTTTTGTTACTCATCTGCCATCAAGTCACATCACTAAGGTCTGTAGGCTGTGTGTGGCACCCCGGCACGCAGCTTGCCCACCCCGGCCTACTGGGGTTAAATGGGCTTGCTGCACTTCTTATCAGCTGGTATCTTCACAAGCACTTAGAAAGCTTAATGATGAGAGCAGTAAATTCCACCCACCACTGCCTGTAGTCTAGAGCACAGCCATCACTGTGTCAATGCTTGTCTTGAATTCTCCCAAGGGTCTCTGTATCCACTGTAATCTGTTCTGAACCAGTCAAATACACTTTAAGCTACTGTATATAGCATAACTCCTTACTTGGACCATTTCACTGGGACTAGCCCGAAATCAGGAAAGCTGGAGCACCCGTGCTCAGAAAAAAAGACACTTTAATGAACGGGGGGAGACTGACGTTTCAACGTCAATGACCTCAGAGTCGAGGAATGTGGAATGTGTTCTCATTCTAAAACAGCACGGCTGACATATGACATTTAAAGCACTGAAATCTGTATTGATTGGATTGCAAATGGTGTTAAAGAGCCTAATTTTGTCTGACTGGGTCCTGGCCTGGGAGTTCACTCACGTTATAGAGGTTCAGCCAAATGCTTTTCACCACTAGTTTGATTTAGGTCACCTAGAGCACCGCCTTGTCCTAAAGTCTTGTTTTTGGCCTGGTAGAATGAGGCCCTGCTCAGGCAGATGAGAGAGATGGAGGACCAGTTTGGAGTGGAGGTGAGCGGTTACCAGGACAACGTGGCCCGCCTGGAGGAGGAGATCCGCCACCTGAAGGATGAGATGTCCCGCCACCTGAGGGAGTACCAGGACCTGCTCAATGTCAAGATGGCGCTTGACATCGAGATCGCCACCTACAGGAAGCTTCTGGAGGGCGAGGAGAGCAGGTGAGGGAGAGAGGAGGAACTTGTGAGGCGCTTTTTCGTGTCTCTTTAGGAGCTTTTATCCCTTGTCTCTCTACATCCCAATGACTCCATGGTCATTGTGTCTGTCTTTGCCAGGATTACTGTTCCCATTAATGTCTCATCAATGAGTGTTCATCGCAATGCTGGTGAGTCTAATGCACTGAAACACAAAAACACACACACACAAACACACACACACACACATGAATGCATGCCCAAACGCACACATCCACTCACACATACACACATGCTCACAAACACGCAGACACACAAACATAAACACTCAGTAACTTGCAGACTCGTATAAGCCCACATTCATACAGGCGTTATAAGCCAAATTTACATGGCTTTCTCAGGCTTACTCAGTAATAGACATGTACCAAACACAGCAACAACAGACTCACAAGAATGTTTGTATTTGCAAACACACACACACAATCACACACACTCAAGAACACACAATAAACTGTGGGCCTCACTTTTCAGAACCACTTGAAGCCTTTTCTCAATCATCTGCAATGTCTGCAACCTCAACCGTTTCTCATCGAAATAACATTTTCTGTCATGAACATTCCTTTCTGTCAAGAATGTCTGAAGAGTCTATCAAGACTTTCACAGTTGTGTTTAATTAATTCAGCTGTTTGGCTCAAGCCCTCTCTTTGACTTTATTGATTTCTTTCTCCAGACATAGATCATACCCCCGACACCCCGAGCAAGAGGACCGTAGTGATTAAGACTGTTGAGACTCGTGATGGAGAGGTAAATATCCCCTTTGGAGACGTAGATAATGGATAACAATAATATATTTATATACAGCTTTATCTTGATACCCAAGGAAATTAAAACTGTATTGGGAAACTCGCCTGAACTACCACCTATATGTAGCACCCACCTACTTGACATACGGCGGCCATTTTGTGCCAGAGCGGAAAGGTATATCTTATGATAATAAGAGTGCAGATGCAGGATCAGTTTTGAGTTGATAATGGACTAGACTACGATATGGACATTGTAAACCTTATTCTAGATCAGCCCACCAACTCTTCGGCCATGATTTACAAACACGTTGTTTGTTTTTCGTCATCAGGTGGTGAAGGAGTCCAGGAAGGAGAGGGATTCAGATGACAGAGATGACTAGAGAGATAACATTTCCCGCTTGTTCCAGCCCCAGAGCAGACCACTCCCAGAGTCTAAACAGGGAAAAAAATCCCTTAAAGTAAATACCTGATTGGAGAAAAAAACTAAGCCAAAAAGTGCACTATCACGACCCAACCAATCACCTTCCACCATGAGTTTATGAAGGTTGTTTGATGGCCCACAGCACCAAAACTCATACCCAAGGCAGCTTTTCTTTCAGTACAAGGAGAAACCTCAGGTCGATCTCCCGTTAGTTACAAATACTGACTCCTAATCAGGTTTGTTTTCAACGGTGCTTCACTTTTAATTATTTCTGACAAACAGCCAGACTGCCACAGAGGTAGAGATGTTACCCCAGCTGGCTCGGGCAGTCTCAACTCTCTTCTTTAGCAACACGCTGCTCTCCTGGTGCTGAGTTCCCACATCAGCCCTTTGGCTCTAAGCTAAACTGAAAAAAAAACCTCTGAAATTCTGAAGTTTCTCCAGCCATACGCTCTGCTCAAACCGAGGCAGGCAGGGGTTCCGTTAACCGAGAATTGTCCGTCATTGATCGATTTTTAAGTTGATGGAAAATTCCAGAATACAGTTGGTCATTTTGAGAGATAGAAACGTTGCTGTGAACGCGTTAGGCTCGAACTGCGATTTCCAAAAATATCAACATATCTGTGAGAGCAGTTGATTGTAGTTCCAGCCATAGCTTGCTGTAAATATACATGACAGGTACAGGTAGATGTTGATGGATTTTTTCAACCTAGTCCGTCACTTTGCCAGATTGCGGTTTATTGTAATGGAACCACTAGAGGCAGGTATTCAGAACACTTACACCGTGGCCTTACAGCTGAGTCACAGCCCCTTGTGGGGGAAGCATGCTCGACAATTTGCCACCACTGCGGCTCAGGCACACAACGAGAAAGCTCAGGACCTCTCAGCTCTGGAGTTCATCAGTAAAACGTCAAACACTACAACATCAGAAATGAAACATTTCCAATACGCCATTTTCTCTTCCTAACATTCAGTCTTTGCAGGAAGATGTACTGTACAGTGGTTTGATGATGTGTGTTTTTGGCAACCTAAAAGAAAAAATATGAATGTAAGAAATAGTAACAATAAATGAAAAGAATGGCTAATAACAATAAAGCAATGTTAAAATGTGAAAATAAAGTGGAACTGGAACGAAACCATATTGTCTGTTGACCTTTATTTTACTTTACTCTAGCTATCAGGTTTGATGATCTCCAAGCCAATACGATGGGATACATTTATGGTCATAACATGGGGAAACACAGAGCCTTAAGGTGCAATGATCTTACACCAATTCAGCAAAAACACAAGCATTTCATCTGCTTGTCTTTCAGGTCATAATTCTAAATCACTCCTTTTTGCAAAAACTCCACACACAATTCTCTACATTTGATTCAATCTTAATTTTCTCTTGTGCTCACATGGAAAGCTTGACCATTCAAAATGCTGGACTATGGTGACAATAGCGCACCGAAATTGAATCTGTCATGCCAGAACTTCCCCCACTGCTTAGCCAGGGAGAATATCACTGGCTGAACATGGTTCTGTAATCTCGCAGAATCTGAGACAATGCAGACTAACTTTATTTTATTGGTAGCTTTAGTTTTAAGTCATATAATTTACAGTTGACAAGAGAAGACCGATTTCTTATTGTACAAGGCAGACCACTTTACACACGTCATGACATTTATTGAAATGTTTTCAATGTTTTGGAAAAATGAGAGTCCTTTAATTAAATGTGTCCAACAGGCCACTGTAACACAAAAAGTGTTAAATGTATAAGCTTACTGATAAGTGAAGATATTGATAGTATTGTTTCCCAAGTACAGCAGTTCTCTGTAAGGTTTTTTCATGTTGCATGTGTGTCATTTTGGCACAGCTGTTTAATTTTAAGAAGAGTTTATATGGTTTTGACCAAAATGTTTAATTAGCCCAAGATTTGTGGAGTGTTGCCCGGTTGGTTAACTGTATTGTGTCTTTAGATTTTTGAGGAAATGTTCTACCAATGTCTGTAGCTGTGTGGTTGGGTAAACAACTTCTCCAGGGTTGGGGATAAAATTATTGGTTAATTATGTGTCAGACTTTAGAATAAATGTCGCATGCACAGAGTTCAACATCCTGTGATAAACTGCTATGTAAAGAAAACAGGGATTTACCAGAACGATACAGGCTATAAACCAACATGTAAACACAGCTGTTGAAGCCTTAATAAGTCTGACAAGAGTTCGCATTTGCGAAGTTACACCAAAAAAACAAAAGAATGCGTACCTCGTTTAACAATTTCATATGAAAACTTTCACAAAATGTATTCCGTTCTTTAATAAGACTTGCGACTTCTTATCTACGCCCCTTACGTTTTCATTTGAAGGCAGTTACAAAAAAATGTATTAATTAAGATAGCTAAACGGATGGCGTAATCACTGGCATAGATGCAGCATATGAACGAGTCAATAAATTGTAAAACAATTCTGTAATTAAAAACACTCAAATTTTAGCAACGCTGGAAACGGTTTCATTCTATTACCCATAAAACTTGATGCTCATTATGCAGATTATGGATGTACCAAATGGCTTTTAAATTTTAATTGTCTTTAACATTTTAAAAATGTGAATTCTCAAAAATGTATGGTTTTTTTCATTTCTTACCATGTAAATCAATGGTTAAAATTTTACTCGTCAATATTTTACTAGATTACCAGTAAGAATCGTCAAGTAGTGTCATGTAATATAAATTATTTTTATCTCGTCCCACAGAGATGAAAGTTTCCACCCCCTCTCAAGTAAAATGGTTTCGACCAAATCGGATTTTCCGTCTTCCATCGCAGCATTGGTGGTTCAGTGGTAGAATTCTCGCCTGCCACGCGGGGGCCAGCCGCGTATAGCTGTAACGGACGAACAGCCAATCAGAAACGAATTTTTAAGCCTACGATATAAATATGTAATTCTTTAAATAAATATTCATTATTTATTTATCGCACTTTTAGAGATGGGTTCGAATCCCGCCATAGGTAGTTTCACATCTGAAATTTAGCAGTATATTTTGAATTAGAATGATCATTAGGCTTATCTACTGTCATGTATTCGCGATTTGATGTCAATTTGAATTTGAAACTTACCCTCAATCACTCCCTTATCACAGTGTTTAAACAGTCATTGCATGCCAGTAGTCATTTCATTGAAAATTACATGTATTAGCCCTTATATATATTTCCATTCCCCAAATGAAGTCCTATATTTTTCATATTTCCTGAATTGATTCCAAGTACTTTCTCACTGATTGATTTGTCCAATGACTGACCTTCAACTTTCAGGTATTCTTAAACAAACATGCGCCGTTCATGCCTTCAGCTCTTGCCTCATCAAATTAAACTATGGACCAGGGAATATTCAAAAAAGAAATGTGTTTATTGTCTGTGGAGGTATCTATAAGTACATTCAACTGTGACACAAATACAGTAAATATATTTCCATTATTTACAGAGCATACGGTGCAAAAACAAAAAAGTGTTTATTGTCTGTGCAGGTGTCTATAAGTACATTCAACTGTGACACACAAATACAGTGAAAATATTTACATTATTTAAAGAGCATACAGTGCAAAAAAAAAAAAGTGTTTATTGTCTGTACAGCAGTTGCGGCTGGTGAACTCAAAACAAGGAAGGAACTTTACATTGATACCTATATTTATGTTCAACTTGTTCCCATTTATCCTCCTTGATTAACAAGTAAACAGGTCATTCATGGAGTAATCACCATCAATTGTTGTAAATAGAGTGAATGGTTTCTAGTTTAATTCTGTAATGCTTGTTATTTTCTTTACTAATAGATATAACAAACATCTAGTTTGCAAAGAACAGCAAATGTATTACAAAATGAAATTGGTCACCATTTACTGTATTTACATCAGTTGGAGTTGATTACTCCATGAATAAATTGTTTTATTGTTACTCAAGGAGGATATATGGCAACAGGTTGATAGTAATGATAAGTTTAAAGGTAAAGTGTGTTCCTCCCTTGTCTCGAGCTCACGAGCTGCCACTGCTGTACTGGTATCTATAACTACATTCAGTTCTGCCAAAAAACAAATTCTCCTAACATTATGCATGACCAACAACTCCAGATCTTAGGTATCTGTACAATATTTGCACACAACACAGTCTATACAGTACAGAACAAAAATAATATATACAATGCTATGGTCACTTCCCCTTCTCCAATGCCCATCTCTGCTTTTCAGCCTCATAAGAGGCAGACTGCTGAAATTCCCTCCAGTTCATCTCTGCCACCATTCCCTGTGCCCTGTAAAGGGACAGCACTCTGGAGGGACAGTATATGTACTTCCCTGCAACCCCAGGGAAGCCAGTGTGAATTTGAGGGCTTGTGGGGCCTAGCTTTAGAGGCAGGTGGCAGAACCTGCACAGACGGCCAGTTGGTTGCAGCTCTGCAGACCTCTTCTTTCCTCCCTCCTCTGTCGCCCTCTTCCTCTCTTTCTCTCTGTACTTTGAGGCCTCCAGCTCACACTGCAAGAACGCAGCAAACTCCTCGAATGGCATCCTTGGATTGGTGGAGCCTTCTGCTGCATAGGTCTGGGAAACCTTTGTTGAGCAGAAGTACTTCACCTCTCCTGATTGATAAAAGAAATGCACTGAGGAGCAGCAGTGAAATGCACTGAGGAACAGCAGCAGCAACAAAAAAAAAAAAACGGGACCAGTCTAACCTGTGGCCGGCCTATGTCCCGTTACCTAGGCCAGTGGGTCCCAGCATCGGTGCTGGGAACCCACTGTGTATGCTGGTTTTTATTCCAACCACAACTGCAACCCCAGAATCTTAACAAGCTTCTAATTGTTCAATTGTTCATGCTTTCCATGATTACACAGATAATTTGCCATTATAGCTATGCTTGTCCTGAGGCCAAACCTGCATTGTGTTACTAAGCATTATAATAACATAATAACATAAGAAAAAATCAGGAGCTTAATCATGTGTTGAATGACTTAAGGAGCGTATTGAATCACCCCAGTCTACAATTTGATCAGATATAAAAACTTACTGTTTTTGTGTATTTGTTTGCGAAATCACATAAACACAATGTGAATATAGGAGTTTTTTCTTCATGACATACATAGTTATAATGGCAAATTATCTCTCTAATCATGAAAAGCATGCACAATAGAACAATTGTTAAGATTCTGGGGTTGGAATAAAAACCAGCATACACAGTGTGGCCCCAGGACTGACGTTGGGGACCTGGCCTAGGTAACGGGACATAGGCCGGCCGCAGGCTAGACTGGTCCCGTTTTTTTTTTTTTTGTTGCTGCTGCTGCTGCTGTTGCTGTCTGGCACTTCTCCAGGATCTCCCTCACTATCCTCTCCACTGCAGTCTGGGTCAGAGGGGCATCCTGGGGAGGACTCACCGCTGGTGGGTTTACTGGAGCAGGAGGCAGGGGTGTCACTGGGACAGTGACCGTTTCACTGCCTGCAGTGACACGCTAACACAGCTGCTAGGTCTCCAGGAGCTTCTCTGGGCTGGTGTTCAGAGAACAGCTGGTGATCTTCAGCTTGGCCAGATGTTTAATATACTTGGAGATATGCTGCTTTGCTGTAAGGTGCAGTGCAGCATAGCTTCACTACATGCACTCCAGTGCAGCTTCAGCATACCTTTCTTCCCATGGTGCTTCACAAGGAGACCACTGATGGCAGCTCTCATGGGCTCTGTCCATTGACTGTGGTCCAGGACAAAGTTTTATAGGCCCAGTGCATTCCACTCGGGGAGAGGCCATTAGGTGAACAGGCGGTGTGCTTGACAGATCTGAAAGAGGCAAAAATTACTTTAATAACATAATCCTTGAGCAGCAATTTAAATCAAGTATTTGTTTGTGAAAAAACAAATAGGTAATTGCCCACACACACAAGCGTGTGTATGATATTACTTTGAATTACCTGTAGGCAACATGTACTTACAAGTAAACTAATGATTTTGAATGACAAAATTGTGTGGTCTGTTCAGTAACAGTAATATCATGTAAGATGTAGCTATCAATAATACTAACATTTAAAGAATCGCTGGCTATCGTTATGTGAAATCACAAACATCACTAAAGGTAGCTCAGCTGGGAATTTGAATCGAAAAATTAACAAAATGCAACATCGGACATCGTCTGCTCAACTTTATGGTAATACAGGTATGCGTCGCTTAACGTCCACAATACGTTCTGTGAAACAGGACGTGCGAACACCATATTATCATATATACTTAGCAAAGCTAAATCGGATAGTGTAGTGTACCTGTATTGACTAAATTGCCCAGGTACTGTACACATACAGTACTGTATTTCAGCTAATGTGTCTGGCAAGGTACTATATTTACGTGTTAAGTAGGTTAATACTGTACAAAACTGTATACATAATATAATAATACATTGTAAATATACGGACATAACGGACGCTATGCAAACATGATCGCCTACAAATCATGACAATAAGTACTTTTGAACAGTGAATAACGAATGCAATATCAACAATAAATAAATAAAAGGACTGCACCAAAAACATGTATTCTCTCACACAGTTCATCTTCAGAACTTGTAAGATCTAGCTAATGTAAGATCACCTATCGCCAAGTAAATGACCTCAGAAATATTACAGGTAACTTATTAACGTGAATATATTAATACATTAAAAAAAAAACCTAGGTTTTGATAGCCAGCTGTATTTTATTCACCTGTAAAAGTTAAGGCGAACAATGTATAAAGTTTATTAACTTACCTCTGACGAACTCTCAAAGCTCCGAAAAGGTAGTCGTCTGTCTCCTCCTGTAAGCAGATGCTCACTGACAGCAGTCCCGCTTGAACGTCAGCGCCGAACTTTCAAATGCGCTCAACAGCGCCATAGAAAATACGCAGTGGCGGAAAATATATTGCATCCGTAGTGGTTTAGCACTACCATTGAAAATGAATGGGAAAATGTTTAGGGCCGTTTAGCTAAAAAACTCTCGGCTGCCGCGCGGGAGGCCCGGGTTCGATTCCCGGCCAATGCAGAAATCTTTTTTTTTGTCCCGTCACGGCTCTTCCATCTATGCCTCCTCTTTTCTGTAACCATACTGTCTCAATATAGAAAAAATACATTAAAAAAATACAATAACGTTGTCAGTCTTTCTTGCCCTTTGGAGTCTTCTGGAGAAAGAAGGGTTGAATGATCCAGGGTTGAGTTGTCAACTTGTATTTATAAATTAACCAATGAATGATGATACCTTTCGTCTCCACCCAGTCCCATCTAAAGACTGGAACACACGGCACAATTTCAGCATTGATCTATCTTTTAATTGCTCTGTGGAATTTTCCCCCATGATTTGTAAAGATATGTTTCTTCCATCCACAAAGATTGCTTGTTGTAGGCAGTGTGTTAACTTGCTTGATTAAAGACCCACTCCAACCTAACGGACTTGATGATTTGGTTAAAGAAATGCTCATAAACCCCGGGCCGGGAGTGGTGACATAAGAGTTCACAGAACTAGATGAAAAAAGTCATGCCCGTTCATTTCCTTTGAACAGGATAGTCGTGCTGTATCTGTGAGGTATTTAACAACATACCCATATACAGGGGGTCCTCGACTTACGAACGAGTTCCGTTCCTACGACTTGTCATAAGTCGATTTTCGACGTAAGTCGGAATTTGTACCTAAATTATACCTAAGTTAACACCTTAAGTCACTCACACTGTACACACAAAACACATGAAGGACATATAAAATACAATAATTAAATGAAACAGTAATAAAAAAAGACAGAACAATTTCTTATCTTTATTTCTGATGTCGTATTTACGAACCAAACGGCTTAGGTTGAAACTAGGTTTTCTAAGTAATTTATGGGAGTGCGTCGTTACGTAACTCGAGACCGTCGTAACCCGAGGACCTCCTTATCGAGACATTTTTGGGCTGAAGGAGGCAAAACAGATAGTGAACTTGGACAACTTCAAGAGAAAAACACAGAATGAAGCACAGCCGACTGGCCAAATGCTACTACAAAGAGACAAGAGGGGAGTACAACAATCTTATTAGTGAGATTAATGTGTATGTGTTTAATTCTTCTTTAAAGCTCTCACTTATCTCACAATGTAGAGCCAAAGAAGTCTTCAGTGCTTGGCTCAAAATATTTGGAGAACTGATTTGCTGATTGACTGCTGAGCTAATCCTATTTGTACTTTCCCATATGTTATCAACAAAAATGCTGAATATTACTCTGGACCATAACAAAGATTAAGCTTCATTCTCTTATGTAAACAAGCTGATTTAAATTCTGATTTGGTTATTAAATCTTCCTTCAGGCAAAAGAAAATGTGACAGCCTTATCATCAAATGGTAGCACTTGACATTACAAATTGGTAAGAACAGGGTAATATATATTTAGCAGGCTAATAATTTAATTAATTTTAGTAGTTACAAGTGGTATTTCCTAATGTAGCTTTCCCTGGTACTTTTCTAATATCCCAATTAAGGCCACGAACTGTAACCTGGAAATGGAGATGGCTGTTTGTTCATAATAACATGGCATAAAGGCTGAAAAGTAAAACATTACCTGTTTCCTTTATTTGCATCCAAAAACTGAAAAAACAGGAACCCTTAAAATGTGTGATTTCGAAAAACGATAAAACATTTTGATTTTTCGGCATTAAAATGCTAAACAATCAGGAGCATTTTCTATTATGATACAAATGGTCATCAGAAATATTTCCTTGGGAAGTAAATGGAGAAAGTGTATTTCACTGAAAATCAAGAAAACACATGAGACTGTAGTCATATCTCCAAAAAGTGAAAAAATAGGATGCCGTGAAAATTATAGTTTTTTTTTTCATAAAACAATAGACAATCATGTGCATTCCCTATTTAACATGGAACAAGTTGTCAAAATGTTTCAAGGCATGGGTCACACAGCTAAACACACATATGTGAATCAAATAAACCCTGCTTCCAACAATATGTGAATATGTGTGTACACACATAAGACTGTGGGTACCAGCGACGGCACCAGAGATTTTCTTTTGCTGGTGCTGTTGGGTTGCTTGACTTTTCAGTGAAGGTGCTCTGAAATTTAGGGAATCCCATTAATGTGCCGGTCACCACTGTTTTTTCTACTGCAACACCCGCAACACACATACACAAGCGCGTACAATCGCAGTACCCGCTCCACGGCAGTTACAATTATAAATAAAAATGATAAATAAACCACAGAAATTTCTTGGGGGTGCTATGGCTATCCTTGGGGTAAATACAGCACCTCCAAGCCCCTTCCTGGTGCCACCTATGGTGAGTTGTAATGATCACATTTTGGTGTTCTGGGTACAGAACCGGGGAGAAATGGGATGGGAAATAGTACTGCAATGAATGGTACTGCAATGAACAATGTCAGAATTCTACAGATCAAGGGCAGAAGATGCTGAAATCCTGAACAGAAAATTTTCTTGCATGTGCATTTCCTTGCTTTTTATAAAACGAATACACAGAGAAGATAACCATAGGTGAAGTCAACTGTGATCTTCCTT
Organism: Albula glossodonta; assembly: GCA_019788955.1. Classification (NCBI taxonomy): domain Eukaryota; kingdom Metazoa; phylum Chordata; class Actinopteri; order Albuliformes; family Albulidae; genus Albula; species Albula glossodonta. The sequence goes on along the minus strand of JAFBMS010000004.1, from coordinate 25,934,574 downwards.
TACACAACCTTGTAATGCCATAATCTGCTTATCTGATATACATAGAAAGTGTACCCAGAATACATGTTACCACAATAGGTACACATATATAGAAATAGCAATGCTATTAATGGTTTTCCGGTGCCCACTCCAAAAGAAATTTCTTAATTTACTCAAGTTCATTGTAAGGAGAAGAAACGGAATTACTGCAAGTATATCATATTGTGCAATAAAATAAAATGACAGAGGAGATTTTCATGCACTTAAATATGTGCTTAGGTTAACTGCACCTTGGAATCACTAGAGGATGCAAGGCTATTATTATTATTATTATTATTATTATTATTATTATTATTACCAATACTACTGATATTAGTAATAATAATAACAGTACATAGTAGTAGTAGAAGCAGTAGTAGTAGTAGTAATGGTAGAAAGTCAGTAGAAGGGTCGGTGCAATTCTTTGGATCTTCCTAGAACTGTCCGGAGAGTTAATAGTAAATCACTTGCTTTGGTGCAAAACATGCGCACGGCCACTGCACACCATTCACGATTCATCAAATTTTGTACACGCACTGTTTGAAGTTAAGAGATCTATCCAAAGATAGATTTTAACTGTACAACCCACGCAGGTCCATTAATTATTAAACTTAATTGAACAATTAGCCATCCTCAAACTATTATTTCTCAAAATCAGAAGCAACCTTCCCTTTAACCACGATGCTTCGCGTCATAAATTGTCACGCAGACCTTGAATGTGACTCCGGGGCGAAACCATCAGTGACAATTAAGAATAGGGGAGCAATTGTTGGTACAATCATTATTAGCGCGATATATACGGTAGTTGGAATAAATATTTCATATATGATGCTATTAATGTGCACATTTTTAACAGACAGATGTTGTTACAAATGATAAAATCTAGTATATGAGTCTGATAAAATGTATGAATGTCCATACATCTCTGAAGACTCTCCCTGTCGTTTGGGGTTATACTTTGTTCCAATGTACATTCTGTTCAATACAGTTGTTAGCTATCGTGTGTAGAACCGTGCCCTGGACTATAACAGTAGAACTATATTGAAGCAAGTGACCATAATTAATTAAATCCCCCTAAATCTCCGTTCGAAACAGGTACGTATTTAATTATTCCTTGCCGCACCTATACCGGTGCCAGAAATTGGAAGTGAACGTAATATCATTCATGCATTCATACCGGGTCAGTATGGGCAATGTTACCTTTCTGTTGAATTACTATCCAGACAGACACTGTGCATTCCATTGTGTTATTGTGACATAGTCATTCATAAAAAAAATATGCTCAGTATAGTCAAACAGATACGAGCAAGTTGGTGTAACGGAATACACATAAAGTGGTTGAAATGGGAAGCATTAACTTCAACATTCCATAATCTGCTACTAATGTAAAGTAATGTGGCTCCGCTGTGTTGCCTTTGTGCATTGCTGGTTTTCGCTTCAATCAATATTGAATGGTAAGGTTATAATCGCGTAAAAGTCCCAAGCTGTGTGCCTAAACACAATGTAGGTTTAATCTATTGCAATTTTCTTTGTCACCGAGTTCTTCGTTGGAGTGGTATAGTTTTAAGTATCAGGTGTTTACGCTCAAAGCATTCGGGACTTTACTGATCTTTGCTGAGTAAAATATCATTAATAGATATGCAACATTCGCTCCTTGTGAAAAGCATATCTATTATCTGAAAGACTAATGTGGCACTAAGAGAGTCGTCCCATATTAAATATTAGAATAGTTACAATAAAAAATATTAACGACTCGTACTGTTTCAAGATTTGCAATTATGACTGGAATGACAACCAGCACACAGTGGTACTCCCGGACCGAATTTAGGAATTCCTAAGTTTTTTTATCCTTAATAGTTAAGATGATGATGAAAATTTGTTGAAGCGGTATAAGTTTAACAACACAGTTCACTGTTTTGTTAGTTGTATAGCCAAGATACTTGTTGATCAGTAATGAAATTGAACCTTTTCGGTACCTATTGTGTTTTTCTGATATTGGAAAGAAAGGGTCCGCTTTGGGTTGTTGCCCCTTTAAGAGTAAGTCCGACCTTCGTAGTGTTTAGGCGCGAGATCTGTTGCACCCTGAAATGTTCATAACTTTTGGGAAATGGAGGTAGGGGTGTAGCTGTTTCGTTAGATTGTAAGAAAATATACCTTAGCATTATGGCATCCTATACAAAGGTTATGGAACGTTAGCTATTTTCGAGGATTTGTTTATTATTAAGAAACCACACGTCTGCTCAATCTGGTAAGTTAATGTTTTATACAAATGTTTCTCCAGCAGCAAGTGAACTGCCGGTGTCGATGGGCACAGGACACTTTAATATGATTTAATAGTAAAACTCTCTGGCCAAATTATACATGAGTTTACATGAAATAGGTACTAGTTAGTGAAATAATGGTTAGGGAACTCGCTACACACGCGAGTTTACTGAAATATTTGCAGCTTGCTAGCTAGCAATGGATAATAGTTGCAACACAATGGATAATAAGAAGTAGCCATATCGTCGTAGTACCAAAGTGATCACATCATGTGATTCACCTGGTGATCGTGGTTATTTTGAGGAAATCTTGAAATGTGAATCGTGCTGCTAAGCATGAGCCGAGGATACAATAGAGCTGCCAAGAGGCTGCCAAGAGCCATGGGCTGCCATTTGCTAGATTGTCACGTGTCATCGGCAGCCGCTCGAGCCAGCGCTTTTATGGTAAAGGCAATGTATTTACAGTCGGCGGAAAAAAATTCCACCGACAATCACTGCTGCGGTCATTAGGTGCTGCACTCTAGTAATTGTTGTTAAATAATGTCATATTTATTTTGCAGAGGGGGTTTTACACCACTTTTCATATGTACTTCGTGTTGTCTTTGCATATTGTTATATCTGCAATTTTCACCGCCTTGTTTAGTGTCCATGTTTTGAGTGAATAAGAATGCATATAATCTTGAAAACTGAGGTTATGGAAAATTTGGCTATAATTTTCGCTTTATTTTACTCCACTCAAGACGTAATTACATATGTCTTGAGTAACATACACATTTTTATGCGTAAGGAAGATTTAATGCACTAATAACATGTGACCCAGCAGAGATCATGTCTCATGATTTTCAGCCAGGGACCCAGGCTGCTCGTGAAACATGAGACACTTTGACATAAGTAGAAGCACTTTGTGCACCAACCCAGTGCTCTGAGAATCCTTGTTTATTGTATGTTTACTGGCATGCCATTTAAATGACCATTATGTGTTATGGGGAAAGGGAAGGGTTTTTTTGAGCCCTACAAAACTGAGATCAAAAGTGGTAGTCATAAAACAAGATCAGAATCTGGGTCAGTATAGCTCAGCCTATGGTCAAAATGATTAAGTAGTACCAGTCATAATTAATTGTGCATTAGGGTAACCAGCAGGGGGAGCCTCACATATTTTGAAGAATTTTGATTGAATTATGTCCTATGTACTGCATACAAATGCAGCAAAATTATGACAATTCTGCAACAAATAAGGTGTTACTAATTAAGTGAGAAAATGAAATGGGCCATACTACTTTGTTTTTCTTGAATCAATTTATAAACACATAGAATAAAAAGTTTTGAACAGACAAAATTCCATGTCAAAACAACTTTTTAACAACTGAATTATGTTGAAAAGATATAATATGAGCTATTGTATAATACCAATAAAGTGTACTGGAGTAATTGCTCTGTGGATTCTAATATATGGTAGTGATTTTTTTTTCTTAATACAGCCTGGAGACAAAGCACCCACAACTATATTTATGCAGTTTCTCCTAGTAATTGCTAAAACTTAGTGAGGTTTACATGATATGCCATGCCAAATTTTTGCAGCAATAGAATTCCAGATGTTTATCCTCGTAAAAGTACACCTCTGTTCCTTTTTTTTTTAAATTAACATTTTTTGTCAGTTAAATGCAGGCATGCCACTGCAATTACATATGGTCACATGATTTGAGAATTTGCATGTGTTTTTTTTTTTTTTTTTTGTCAGTGGTTAGTATATCTTGCTTTGAGGCTCATCCACATATTATCCAAGCCATCGCATGGCAGATTCATTCATGGGCCTGTATTTTAATTCAAAAGAAAACTTGCAATGAGCACAGTGCCAGCGCATTTTACACCAGGTCCTTACTTGCCAGCATATTGTTTATGCCGGTAATTCTTGGTAGTACAAACCTTTTAAATGTTCAACTGAAAAGCTCCCTCCATTTGTATTCAGTGCCCACCTCTTAAAGCAGCAACGCTAACATACTGTTCAGTAACACTTAAGTTTATAACAGAGTGGTAAACCAGATTCAGCACCAGCATAATGCCTAATCTACTCATAGAATACTTGATGGTAAGAGATTAGGATGTTATTTGTTGGGGTGCACTCAGGTGCAGAATTGGTGAAAATGCACAGGTACATACTAAGCAGTCAGTTGTTTGGCAGCTGAAGGGTTAAATGCCCTCCCTGCTTCCCCTCGCTTGGGAAACTAGGTTAGAGTCACAGGGCATCATGGGTAAGTATTACAGTTGCATAACTGTGGACTATACGGGCTGCACAAAATCTCCGTTCTGTTTGTTTTTAAAAACATATTTTGGGGTGTTAAGAAGGGAGAATAATTTGGAGGCAAGGCAGAGACTGAGTGGCCATTTAGCTGTCTCAGGTGTCAATCAAACCGCAGTAAGTATGACCGGTGTGAGCATCAAAATGTGTGTGAGTGTAGAGTACTGTAGCAGCTGCATGACCCCCGGTATCAGGAACAGTAGTAGCCTTATAGTATGAGTTTAGGGTCAACAGGGAGTTGTTTTATTGTCTGCTCACTGTTACAGCTTTGACCCCATTCACTAACAATGCTTGAGTACTTTGTGGTGTTTCTGTGAGTGAGGTCCTCTTGTAAAATTAGTTTTATTCATTTGTCTATGACTCCTAAGTAACTAGTTATGGATCTGTTTTGGGGTTCCCAAGCCCTTGAAATGTATTGTGTATCATTATTTTGGTAAATTTCTAAACTCTTAATTTTTCTAAGTAAGCTGTGCATTTATTGGTGAGATACCCTTATGTGTATTGGGGCCAGCGGCTTTGTGTTTTAGCAAACTGTGGGTTTTACAAAGCGGAGAACTAGAGAGCTGAAGGTGCTGTCAAGTGATCCAGCTTCAGTGCTAGCCACATAAAGAGTGTGACAAATATAAGTTTCTTTTCCTTCCTGGTAGGACTAGCATAATACTGAAAAATTATTACTGTTGCAGTCATGTGACAGAGTAATAGCTTACTGTTTGTATGCATTTGTGAGTGTGTATATCATTTTAGGGTTAAAAATGAACATGCTTGAGAAGAAATTGTGGGACCACCCAGGAGTTTAAAAAAAAAATTGACATATTGTGCTAGATTGAGAAAGACCTTCTCGGTACTCAAAATTGTCCCACTGCACCAGAGCAGTCTGAGGTAATTTTCAGAGTGGAAATTCTGTATGCCAAACATTGAAACCTGTGCGTTAGTTGGCCCTTCGGCCCTTTTTTGCAGAATGACCAAGCTAGCCAGCTGTTTTCATTCGCAAGAAATGGTTTAAATGGTTAAAAGGTGAAAAGTAAACACAGTTTAGCTGCCTAGCTTATTTCTGCCCCATAAACAAAACCCTGTAAGACTATATCCCTCAAGAGGGGAGAAGTCACTTACCTCTCTCCCCCCTCCTCCCACCCCCATGACCTTGAGCAGATATTGATTGGACCTGAGAAGGAGAGAGGTGAGCGAGTTGTCTGCTTGGACCGTTTACATGAAGCATAGGAAACAATGGACGTCATATGCTGTGACTGAAGTGGTTTTTGGTGAAAATGAAACACCAGGCTAGATGTGAAATGGGCTCCCATCTTGGGCAGAGTTTCTGCTTTCGCTCAAGGGCTTTGTGGAGGGAACAAGATCTGCGAACGTTCAGATTGAGAAGGGGGGCAGGGGGTGGGGGAGTCGTTTTAGCACTTTATTCTGAGGTGTTTTTAAAAGATGACTGACTTTGTTTTACTGGTTTTGGGCTTCAGAAGAACCATTTCCTTTACATAAAGAACTTCAGCATCTCTTGGCGAGACGCCATTTTAGTTAAGAGTTAGGTTTTAGACACAATGCTTCATTCTAAACTTTTGAACTCCTGCTTAGTGTAAACAAGTCAATGACTCTTAAGGGAGATAGTTTGCATGTGACCATTACAAGGCTCTTTCCTTGATCCTTTTTTTTTTTTTTTTTTTTTTTACCTTCCAGCTTTAGTTGAATTAGTTTTATTCATATGGAATTGAATTTGCTTTTTCCATTGAATCATCATACAGTTTCACCCCTTCAAAAATGGGAAAGTCCATAGAATAAAAGTGCAGCTGTGGATTCTGCATGGGTGTTCAGGTCCTACCTGGCAGTGGCTGGAGGTCCATGTTAACTGATGTGACCTTGGTCAGTGTGGTTGCATGGATATTTTTCCTGTGATCGTGCACAGAACTTGTTGAACTGTCTCAGTTAGCTCCATATTGATTGGACAACGAGGGGTAACTGAACGGTTTTGCATGAAACAGGAAATTTATTTCCTCTGTCTCTCTACTTCTTGCAATTGTTGCCATCATAACCAAATTATTAATCTCGGAAAGAGAGAAAAATGAGGAAGCGTTAATAGTTGAATATCGCCACCAAGTGTCATAACTAGTAGCATTACTGTCACAAGCTTAAATGATAACTGAAGCTGTTAGTGCAGTCTCCTTGCCCTCCAGCAGCTTCCCAAGGATTCTAATATATTGCTCCCGTAAGATTAATGAACTGTTGACTTCGTGGCACAGGCAACATGCAGAATGTGATTGCTGTTGCGTAGTCTTTTAGTGCTAAATGTATGGGCATATATATGTGTATGTGAGTATGTATGTATGTATTCGTGCATATATATGTGGAATATTGGTTTTATAGGTTGGCCATGCATGGTTCTTGTGTACTAGTACTGATATGGGTGAAAATGCAAATATCATCTTCATATACAGGAGGTCCTCGGGTTACGATGGTCTCGAGTTACGTCGCTTCGTGGTTACGACACGCTCCCGTAAATTACTTAAAAAACCTAGTTTCAACCTAAGTGGTTTGGTTCGTAAATACGACATCAGAAATAAAGATAAGAAATTGTTCTCTCTTTTTTTTTATTAATGTTTCATTTAATTACTGTATTTTATATGTCCTTCATGTGTTGTGTGTACAGTGTGAGTGACTTAAGGTGGTAATTTAGGTATAATTTAGGTATAAATTCCGACTTACGTTGAAAATCGGCTTACGACAAGTCGTAGGAACGGAACTCGTTCGTAAGTCGAGGACCCCCTGTATTGGTATGGCTAGAGTCATAGGTAGGACTTCCCCCCTCCTGAGTCTCCCAGAGACGGTTGCTAGGTGGTACTGAGAGAACAGTAGTTCATTTGGGGTCGGGGGTGGGGGGGGGGGGGGGGGCAAAAGGGGACACACGGGGAGTCAGGACACACGGGGAGCAGAGCGGTTTACAAGAGGACCGTTTCCTCTGAAGCATCAGCTTTAGGGTAAGCCCTAATCTGTGTTAGCCTGAGACACATCCGTCTGCAGGAGTATCCCAGTCTTTCATTGGAGTGGATTGCCCTTTTTAGAACAGCTCAAGTGGTAATTTTAGCTGTGGCCTTCAGTCCCTCTGCAGTGCGTGTATACGCCTACACTGCAGAAGCAGTAAGATTTCCAATTCATCCCTTGAGTGGGAATTTGTTTGTGGTGCTAGCTGTTTAGCTGTAGCTCCCCACCCCAAACCCTGTGTGCATGACCATGGACTGTATTTTGTATGGTTGCAAACCATGATGAATAAGGGAAATTTCATGTCCCCAAAAAGCAAAGTGAATTGCTCGTAATTGTGGTTATAAAGATTGTTCCTCTGTGAAAATAGCATTGTGTCACAGTGGACTTGTGCAAAGTAGTGATAACCAATGCAAACAATGCTGTCGTCCGTAATACTTGAGCAGCTCCAGATAACATGGGGTTCTGGTTTTAGTCAGTGTCACAAACAGCAATAAACTTGAAATAAACACAGTTTATGACTGCATGGAATGTTGTAAAAGTGTAAAAATACTGAGAATGTTTGAGGTCTGGGTAAGATGAATTGGTGCTACCCAAAAAGAAAATTTTTTTGGGACTATTCGCCTGACTTTGTGCTCAGCTGCCTCTGACGGTTGTTGCGTCCCCCGCAGGTTTTGAACGGCATATGAACTGACGTCTGCAGACCTCAGCTCAGCTGTGAAAATCAGGTGACATTTCCTCTCATTCCTCCTGCCATAGCATAACAGAACCTCTTTCCAGTCACACCACACTGTTACAGCCAAATATCTATGTTCATAACAAATTGTAATGTCAGAGACAGCATGTAACATATTGCTTATGTGCTTCCAATGTGAGAGCGTGATGAAATGTAGTAATTGCTGTTTGAATCAGGCAGCACCGATTCAAATAATATCAAGATGCATGCCTTATCTGACCTCTCGTGTCCCCTCCAGATTGAGGCTCTTGCCCACTGCCAGGACAGAGATATATGGACTTGTACATGATGAATTGCGAGCTTTTGGCAACTTGCAGTGCCCTAGGGTACTTAGAAGGAGACACCTACCACCGCGAACCGGACTGCCTAGGTGAGTGTGCCTGGTATCAGTGCCTGAGGGTTTGTCTGACACCGAGAAGCACAGATACTAATCACATTTACGGTTCAACACGACCTGTTACCTGCCCGATTTCTGGGAAGGTCCGTGAAAGGGAACAATTACATATTTCCGCATTTTGATTAAATTGAAGGAAATGCATTGGAAAGTCTGACTGGTAAGAATTTACCAGATGACTATCATGGGTCCTCTCTGTCGATGCATGCTAGTCTTTTGGCAAATTCTTCCTGATATGGTATAATTGTCTTTTTCTGCTGGCACATGACATTGAACTACATATCCATAAAGCCTGAAAAATACACATATCTTGATAATCCCACATCTTTTACTTTTGTAAGAGTTGGCTCAGTACTAAACCATTTAACTACAGTCAAAAAGTAGGAAACATATTTTGGAGAGTCTGTTGCAATTCCAGAGGCTCAGTTTTGTGTGGGTTGTGCTTTTTTGAGGCACCTCCTGTTCCAGACTGTGCTTTCACTGCGAAAGACCTGATCCGAGACCTTTCTCTCTGTCTTACACAGAGAGTGTGAAAGACCTGATCCGAGACCTTTCTCCCTGTCTTACACAGAGAGTGTGAATGACCTGATCCGGTACCTTTCTCCCTGTCTTACACAGAGAGTGTGAATGACCTGATCCGGTACCTTTCTCCCTGTCTTACACAGAGAGTGTGAAAGACCTGATCCGAGACCTTTCTCTCTGTCTTACACAGAGAGTGTGAAAGACCTGATCCGGTACCTTTCTCCTTGTCTTGCACAGAGAGTGTGAATGACCTGATCTGGTACCTTTCTCCCTGTCTTACACAGAGAGTGTGAAAGACCTGATCCGGTACCTTTCTCCCTGTCTTACACAGAGAGTGTGAAAGACCTGATCCGGTACCTGAGGCATGAGGACGACACACGGGACATCCGGCAGCAGCTGGGGGCGGGGCAGATCCTGCAGAATGACCTGCTGCCCATCATCATCCAGCACAACCAGGACAAGCCCCTGTTCGACGCCTGCATCCGGTATGGGTCTACAGGAACAGAGAACCGTGAATCTGTATGAAAATTGGCAGGATCTCATCTTGTGGAGCGTGGCCTCTAATTCTGTCCTTTGTCCTCTCAGGTTGATGGTCAACCTTACCCAGCCTGCCCTGCTCTGCTTTGGCAAGGTTCCAGATGACCCAGCGTACCGACATCATTTCCTGCAGGTTGTGTCTTACCTGCAGGCCTACAAGGAGGTATGTGCAAAACCGCACTCATGACCAGAACGTTCAGTGGTCCCCCACTACAGCAACCTTAATGACATGTCTAGTTTGGTGACGTGTTAGTCCCTGTCTGTGGCAGAATGCTCATGGTCCCAACTCTCTATCCACAGGCTTTTGCCAGCGAGAAGGTGTTTGGCGTGCTGAGTGAGACTCTTTACAACCTCTTGCAGCTGGTAAGTGATCCTAAACCCAGGGTAATTTAAATTCTCATCATGTTCTGTCAGACAGGAAAGCTCTCTTCAAGAACTGAAACCATATCCTAGTATCTGTGTAGAGTTCAGTCCTTGGTTTTCGAAAAGGATTTAATCTGGGCTACAGTACCGTCTCAAAAAAAGTTTGTGCTCCCTGTCTGCTTTCGTGCGTTTTTTGTGCTTCTTACAGACATATCACTCCAGGATCAAAAGAAATTCCTGAAGAACTCTGTAGAAAGGTTGATGCTTGTCAGTCTAGGAAGAGATTTCAAAGTGATTTCTAAAACATTGGCTGCCCTACCAGTATTTCTCGAAAAGCAAGGGTGTAAAAGCATCCAGAAACTCGCAGAAAAACGTGGAAAAGATCACATCACATATGCCAAATCATCTTGGTCTTGATGCAGCGCGGCATACCCAGGCATGGTGGTGCATCAAGACCTGAACAATTTGGCACTGCTGAAAGAATCAAAAATTCTTTTCCGTGTCAGAGAATAGCAAAGGAGTATTTGAGGTCCGTTCCATGCTCCTATCAGTCACAGGTGGCAATCTTTCGGCCTCTTATGTGTACATGATGTTCATTGCACAGTAAGGACCTCTGTGGTTGTGTCATGGTGTGGAGAACTGGACAATTTTGGCATGGTTGAAGAAATCAAGAATTCTCTTCTGTGTCAGAGAATGCTACAGCAAAATTTACGACCAGCAGTGTGGAAACACTTGGAAAAAAAAACAAAAAAAAAAACAGAAGCAAGTCTGTATCAGCGTAGTGCAAGAACAGGATGTGAAGTTTTGGGATAGCCTGGTTAAAGTCCAGACCTCAGCCTCATTGAGATCCTGATTTGGCAGGACCTGAAATATGCAGTTTGTGCTTGAAAACCCACAATGTCACTGAGTTGAATCAATATTGCATGGGGTTTGTCAGATTTCTTCCACCAGTAATTACAGGAAGCATGTGGTTGCAGTCCTTGCTGTTAGAGGTGGCTTAGCCAGTTGTTTTGTTTACAGGGGCCATCATGAACACATGTCGGGTTTGGGTATCGGATACCTTATATAAAAGAAATAGGCGTCAGAATTTTGTGTTTCTTTGCTCAGGTTCCCCCCATCAAATGTTAGGTTTTGGTTGAATATCTGATAGCGTTCGGTTTAAATAATATGCAAAAATGTGAAAAATCAGACGGAGCACAAATACTTTTTCACAGGACTGTTGATGACATCAGAACGAAAGAATGTTATTACCAATAAGAAGGCCCAGTTCTGACAATGCTGCTCCAGCACATCTTGATCTTTCCGTAGTCAAATTTGGAGGGAATAAACAGCCATCAGAGGAGTTTGACCTCTTGTGTGTGAGTGTGCAAGTGAACGTTAGTGCGATTAAGTGTGCACTGCAAGTGCTGTCTCTGACCCTGTGGCAGGAGTGGGAACAGAGACAGGAAGAGGATAATCTACTGATTGAACGGATCCTGCTGCTGGTCAGGAATGTGCTGCATGTTCCCGCTGACCCCTATGAAGAGAAGGTGAGGTTTCCACACTCACCACCTTATTGCTTTCTGTATTCATATTAATCAAATATAATTAATTTCTCAACTCTCTTTTATTACTGCAAACCTTCATTTGTTCAGGGAAATTACACTGAGGCACTGTGGGTTTCTTTTTCAGTACTGCTCTGATTACAATAGGCAGTAAAACCTAAGCGCTATAAACAGTCAAAAATTAAAAGTTTCAGGAGATACCTGATGAATGAAGTGTGGACTGTTGGGGTTGGTTGTTTTGTGTGTCGCTTGATTGCTTCTGATTCTTCTGATGTGTGTCCCTGTGCCCATGTGTCTGTCCCTGGACACCGCCAGAACGTGGACGATGACGCGAGCGTCCATGACAAGCTGCTGTGGGCCATCCACATGAGCGGGCTGGACGACCTGCTGAAGTTCCTGGCCAGCGCGCCGAGTGAACAGCAGTGGAGCATGCACGTCCTGGAGGTCATCTCCCTCATGTTCCGCGACCAGGTGAGTCCGCACGGCCTACGCCCTAGCCCTGAACCTACGCACCACTGATTAATTATCACTACAATTTTATCACACGTCAGCATGGTTTTACGGACTTACTTACACTTACCCGCCCCTCCTCCACCCCCTCCACAGACCCCAGAGCTGCTGGTGAGTGCAGGGCAGGCTCGTTCCAAGCAGGAGAAGCAGAAAGACACCCAAGAGCTGGAGGCCCTAAGGCAGAGAGAGCTGGCAGCCAAGAAGACCCGCAACTTCCAGCGGGGAACCAGGTAAAGAAATGGGGCGGCTCTGAGTGCCATCAGCTGTGTAGCCTTATACGGTCCAGTAGAAGAACCATTTCCGATGGTGATCTTTGAGTCTGCATCCTCCTAGGTTTTAACATATGGGATTGCAATCAAACATTGTGTGTGCCTGTGTTCAGTTCACCAACTAGCATGTTTAATTCTCAGACTAATTTGACCATTAAATCACACTTGGTCATTGAGGCTCCTATGTGGTGTAGAGATTTAAGTCAATTAAGTAACAAATTTATTAAATATTATTTTGTATGTGTCTGTATTTAATTACCCTACACATTTCAAACACACATTTAAATACTCTCCTTGATATGTTCTCTTGGTATTTAAACCTGGTATTTATGATAGCAACATTTCTTTGAAGACATTAACTTGCATACAAGTCTGATTGTCCACAAATACTGAACTTGAATACTGACTGCACACTAACACTGAAAGTCTACATTGACTAACACCACCCCTACTCTTTGTTTTTCCCCATCTAGTCCACACTAATGCGCTTATTGTCTGAATGAGGAATGTAGCCTTTAAAATGCATGCCTTGCTGCGTTTGGCCCAAATTAAAATCATATGGTTTTCCTCAATTCTGGCCTTTTTGTTCATAAGAATATTAGTTTTGTCTGTTTTAATTTACTGAGAAGGTTACAGGAATAGGACTGCATTGCTCGAGTACTTTATTTCTGCTGTTGCCCATGTACTGTAATTAAACTTGTATAGAATGAATACATAAAATGAATATGGTTGACTTTCATGCAATGGAGGGTCAGACTTGGGGATTTTGTGTTAGCAGCTGCACTGCTAACGCATTGGGCCATACTGGTCTGTAAGTTTGCAGCCCTGCTTCACACACTGTGATCTCATTAAGAGAGTCCGGCTCTTTGATTTTTCCGGTCCTTACTGAGGTCTCATGGTCTGCCCCCATCCCTCTCTCAGGCACTCCCGTTTCGGAGGCTCCTACGTGGTCCAGGGACTGAAGTCCATCGGAGACAAAGATGTGATTTATCACCGGGGCCTCCACAACGTGAGTACGGCTTCGGCAGCGCGGACCGGCTCTGCCGCGGTCACCAGGCCTGTGTGCTCTCATAAGCCCATATAATCAGTTACTCTGCCAGAGGACGTTATGCTCAGCTTATGAAAGTAAGTCCATTGAAAAGCCAAAAACCCCCTCGGCAAGTAGGAACACTTTGGTTTAGGATCGCATACGTAATATTACCAAGGTCTAAATATGATCGAAAAGATAAGAAAATGTCACGGTTTATGTCTCAGAGAAGGAGAGGATTATGTGGGTCCTCTGCTTATGAGATTACACTGATAACAGTGCATATGTGTAATTACTGGAGCTCTAAAACTGCAGGGAAGCAGTTGTGCTGTGTAATTTTAGTCAGTTTGGAAGGTAGCATTCTGCATGTGGCCTTACAGTTGGGTCTTCATCCTAGTGAAACATTCCCTCTCATAGACTGTAGTGACGATTAAGGTAGGGATTCAATCAAATGCACTTAGATTTCAAACAGACTTCACTGTACAATAGAATTTTCTTTTGAGGGTGTTACAATAACATTGGTAATGTGCACTTTTTCTTTCAAACTACAACGGCATATATCCTTAAAGACCAAAGTGTGTTTTGATTGAATTGCATTTGTCCTTATAGAGACTAAACGTGTTTGAATCTAGGCTAAACTCTCAGCATTCCATGTCCTTTTATAGTGTGCATTCACTCACTGTGGCCTGCCGCCCCTCTCAGTTTAAGAACTACACCCACGACATGGGCAAGGCGGTGCGGAAGGTCCCCAAGCGACAGCAGCGGGCGCGAGACACGGAGGGCCAGCGTCGCTCCGCCCTCAACGTGCGCCTCTTCCTGCGTGCCTTCTGCATCGACTTCCTGGAGAACTGCTACAACCGCCTCATGTACCTGGTCAAGGTGGGCAGTCACAGGCACTATAGCGGAACAGGAAAAACAAAATGCTTCTAATGATACTATGGGCCAAATTCTGCAACTCTTGTAGCTTGGTGAAATATTCCATAACAGCCTGCAGTGAGCATGTATTTGTTGTCTCATGCACAGGTTCTTAATATGTATTTTTATACTGTATCTGCTCAGTGTGGTTGCTAGAGTGCGATTTATACTGACCATGTCTCAAAATGCAATATGGAGATCAAACAAAATATGATTTGTAGGAATGTATTAATATATGTGCTGTATGTTTAGATTGTTCACGGTTTCTGTTATTTTAAATGTATCATACTATATTAGATGACGTGATTGTTCAGTTGACAATAAACACATATTCTCCATAGTCTGGTCCATGCGTTTGCAAGGCCTCCAGGTGTGTTGGACGTTGAGTTGAACACTATGAATGTATTTGTAATGGCTGGTAGACATTGGGGAGAGTTTGTGGTTCTGAGCCCTGCTGTTTCCGGTACCGCCTGCAGGAGGCGCTGATCCGAGAGCAGGCCCAGCAGCATGACGAGACCTACTACCTTTGGGCCCAGACCTTCTTCATGGCGTTCAACCGCGGCCACAACTTCCGGCCCGACCTCATCTCCGAAACCATGTCCATCCGCGCCTTCCACTTCATCGAGCGCAACATCACCAACTACTATGAGATGATGCTGACCGACCGCAAAGAGGCCACCTCCTGGTCCCGCAGGTGAGGGGTCAGAGGTCAGAGTGGAAGGGAGGATATACTTTGCAGGAGGGTGTGGAAGTGATGGGGAAAACAGGTTGTGGGTGCTGGCTGCCAGCACACCAGCTCAGCACTATGGCAGTCAGCTATAATCAGGTGTTTATTAAGTGCTGAGGTAAAAGAATTGTCTCAATGTACCAGCTATTGTAGTTACTTTGAAATGAATGTCCCTTTAAGAGCCTGTGTCTCTTAGACCTAAGGTCTTTCTGGTCAGGTGTCCTTAGCTGTGAAGAGTTTGTGTGTGAAGTTAGCTTGATTTTCCCAGGATGCACTTGGCCCTGAAGGCCTATCAGGAGCTGCTGCTGACGGTGAACGAGATGGACCACTCGAAAGACGAGAGCATCCGCCAGAGCGCCAACGTGATCAAGAGTGAGGACCCCAAGCTTCCTGCGTCTTCTCTCTTCACTTCCTGTTCACACCCTGATCTCTCAGACCTCTCTGCTTTTCAAACTCAGCTTTTCTACATCCCGCTTCAGTTGTTCAGTTTTTGCCCTTTTGTAGCTGTTTTAAATTGTTCCCATTTCTCCGCGTGACTCCTCGTTTGACCTCCCTCCCGCCCGTTTCCAGGCAACATCTTCTACCTGATGGAGTACCGGGAGATCTTCCTGACTCTGCTGCGGAAGTTCGACGAGACCAAGCAGCCGCGCTCCTTCCTGAGAGACCTGGTGGAGTCCACACACCTGTTCATGCGCATGCTGGAACGCTTCTGCAAGGGCCGCAACAACCTGGTAGTGCAGGTGAGAGGCTTCTGAACAGGTAATGCCATGCTGCATGGAGGGCAATGAGTCCATTAAAGGGACATTTAACAGACTGGAAGGCGTGTGTGTTTCTGGGTAAATGGGGTACCTGGTACCGTGTGTTCAGGTTCTTGAATATACCTGGTACCTTGTGTTCAGGTTCAAGATAATATACCTGGTACCTTGTGTTCAGGTTCTGGAGAATATACCTGGTACCTTGTGCCCAGCTTCTGGAGAATATGGCTGACATCCTGTGTTCTTGTGCTCTGTGCAGAAGAAGAAGGTGAAGCGGAGGAGGTCTCGGGGGCAGAGGAAGGCACAGGTGGAGCACACACCTGAGCTGCTGGAGGAGATCTGGGAGGTGGTTTCCACGGAACTGAGAACGGCAGGATTTCAGGTCAGTGTGCTGCCATCTTAACTCCGCAACACTGTTAATGACTCAACTCAACTGCTTTTATCAGAAGTTTACATTCATAGATATAATATTTAATAGTTCAAACCGATGGATTCTAATTGCTCCAAATTCCATAAGTTTGTTTTCATTTGATATCATTCATCTGCACTCTGTTCATTAAACATTTACAAGAGTATTAATCAATCAATTAATGAAAAGGGAAAGATATTAATGACATTGTCTGAGTTTGCGTGTTGTTGTGGTTGCAGTTGTCGGAATCACTGACAGAGGGCGCTGTGCCATTTGATGCTGCCTCGGAAACGCCCCTGGAGGAGCAGCGCACAGACGCCATGGTGCGGGTGCAGGACGCCCTGCTGTCCCGCCAGGGGCCCGAGGCCCTCGGCCTGCTCCGCGCAGCAAGGTCAGCTGAATCACAGTGTGAACTCACCCTATGGCAGTGTTCCGTATACAAACAATACAATAACATTACATTAATAGGCATTAGCAGATGCTCTTGAAGGTCAGCCAGAATCACTGTGCAAAGTTACCCCATGGCAGTGAGTGATGCAGAACTATATAATAATAACAGCACATGCCTTTTAGGCATCTGTTATTCAGAACTATTTACAGAGCTAAATTTTTTTACACAGCATCTATTTACACAGTTGGATAGCTCAAGAGTAAGAACGGCAGTGCTCCTTGTGGAAATTGAAACTTCAACCTCTGAGTCACAGGACTAGTTTCCTAACCATTATACTACACTGTTGCCTTTAACATGTCATGGCATGAATGGATGAGATGATTATTGTTTGTTTCCGTGGTGCAGGGAGGTGTGGCCCGAGGGGGACGTGTTCGGGTCAGCTGACGTGGAGCCGGAGGAGGAGCTGCAGCTGCTGAAGCAGATTCTGCTGGCCAAATTGCCCAGTGAGCCCCGCCCCCCCACCCCGATTCAAGCGCGAATTTGCAATAGCTTTGACCAGGCCACTCCTGCTGCCACGCCCCCTTTTAGCCAATCGGCATGAACAGAAACACACACCTTCACACACACATACTTGATCTCCATGCCAAATTTCAGCCTCCTAGGGCAGAAATTGTGGCCGCCTAAGGGTGGGGAAATTTTTGTCAACCGACCGACCAACCAACCGACAGAGCAAGCTGTAGAGCTGCTGGCTGCAGCTAAAAACATGACTTCCCACCCCTTATACGGGGGCGGTGAATGCATACAACACCTCCATATTTCCAGCACTTCCAACAACTTCATATTACACACATGAGACTGTCAAGTGGGAGGCTTTGAGTAGAAGGCTTTTTATGCAAGACAATTTATTTGTATACCATACTCTATTAAAAGTGGCTCTGGTGAATGGCAAGGTCACCCCTGTGAGCATTAAGCAGTTTACTGTCTCTGATTTGCCTTTCTTTATTGTCAGCAGCAG
This sequence comes from Albula glossodonta, assembly GCA_019788955.1. Taxonomy (NCBI): domain Eukaryota; kingdom Metazoa; phylum Chordata; class Actinopteri; order Albuliformes; family Albulidae; genus Albula; species Albula glossodonta. Next base: position 25,916,906 of record JAFBMS010000004.1, on the reverse strand, counting down.
AAGTAATAAAAGACTTGTCAGTAACATTGAAACATTGTCTATCTGTGTATATTTGCGCGTGGACAGAGCAGAATGTGATTGGTCGTTATTTTTATCAACAGGGCCAGCTTCCGATCCAGCCATGGAGGATGAGGAGGGAGGAGGCGACGAGCTGGAGGAAGAAGAAGAGATCGAGTCAGTGCGCGTGTCTGAGACCGAGTTCAACTTCCTGGACTTCGTCAAAAGGTGGGAACCAGATCAAGTGTCAAATCGGTGTAATGAAGAAGTTTCCTCTGGGATGAATTGTTATTTTATACTACTCCATTTGATTCTTTAAAGTTGAGTGATAAAAAAATGGATGAAACTTTGCGGTGACTGAAAGAGCCAATCCCCTGCCTCTCAGGTTCGCCAGCCCGAACATCGTGCGGCCGTACCTGCTGCTGCTGAAGACGTACTCGCAAAACGCGCCCCACACCAACCACTGCATCACCCGCATGCTCCATCGCATCGCCGTCGACCTCAAGATGGAGGCCCTGCTCTTCCAGCTGTCCGTCTTCTGCCTCTTCAACAAGATCCTGGGGGACCCCGCCGCCGCCGCGTGTAAGGTAGGGCCCCCCCACCCCGCACCCGAAACCGGCGGCTGGTGTTACGCCTCGAACAAGACCCTGCGCCTTGTCCTACATCTGTTTGCACATGTGTGTCACACATGGGGAAGGATCGCTTGTTTTTAAAACCTGGGTTGCCAGGTTTTAACAGCTACCCTTGGAAATCCTGAGAGGGCTTGATTTTGAAGGTGGGAAATACAGACGGTCCCGGAGTTACGATGGTCTGATTTAGGATTTTTCGACTTTACGATGGTGTGATAGTGTCACCTTCAGTACAGTATTCTATAAATTACATGAGATATTCAACACTTTATTTTAAAATAGGCTTTGTTTTATTGATTTTGCCCAACTGTAGGCTCATGTAAGTGTTCTAAGCACGTTAAGGTAGGCCAGGCTATGATGTTTAGGTAGGTTCGGTGTATTAAATGAATTTTCGGCTTATGATAGTTTCCACGTACAATGGGTTCGGAACGTAACCCCATCGTAAGTCGGAGACCATCTGTTTAAAGTTTTGAAATTGCTGGGTTTTCCTCCAAATGAATCAGGGTGCTTGATTTTGTGTTGGTTCAGAAGTTTTAAGGCTGAATAAACTGGAATATATATTGTTGAGAATATATAATGTTGAGAAGAGATTGCTGAGCCCAGCTTGGGTCATCCATGACGGGCAATCTACGGAGGGTCCAGCCCTGCATCAAGCCTGGGCTTGCGCACACACACACACACACACACACTAAGGGTCTCTACCTCAACTACAAGAATTTAAAACTCTTTATGTAAATTATAACTTCCTTGTGTCAGTACAGAATTAACTCTTCACTAGGTTCCATCTATGATCCCTTGCTCTACAGACTTGAACTCAACCTAAAACTTAACCTTTAACCTTTCACCCCCCGTCTGTCCCACAGGAGCTGGTGACCTTCTCCAAATTCGTGCTGAACCGCTTCTTTGCCCTGGCAGCGAGGAACAACAAGGCGTACGTGGAGCTGCTGTTCTGGAAGAACGTAGGGGCCGTGCGCGAGATGACCGAGGGGTATGCCCAACCTGGGGAGGGGGACAAGTGAGTATTAACATCACGTGTGCTTGTGAAACTGTGTTTGTGCATGCATGTGTATATATGTGTGAGCGCAGACATGTGTGAAATTTTGTGTATCAATCAACTTTCATTTTTCCATATGAAACATCTTTATCCCTGAATTCCCTTGCTATATGGAACCATTTGACCAATATGAACCAAAAATTAAACCAATATTTGTGAAGCTTCTTCCGTTTGTGTGTGCATGCAACATTAAATATAGATTGCAGCATGATGTGTTGGTTCAAATTCATATAAGTGAAGGATCTATAGATTTTTTCCCATCATTCTTTGCCTTGTTTTACTGTCCAATCAGAGGAGGGAAGCGGGCCATCTGGACCCCTGAGGAAGAGGAGGAGCTTCGCCGGGTTTATGAGGAGTACCGTGATTCTGGAGGTTTGCATCCCCCCCCAACCTCTTTCTCCTTTTTCCCTCCTGTGTCTCCCTCCATTCCAGTCCCCACCTCTCCTTAACATCCCCCCGCTCCATCCCTCCAGCCCTTTCACTGCCGTCTCTTTGCAGTGCCCAACATCGTGGAGACGATCCTGCCGTTGCTAAGCAACACCACCCGGACGCGGCGACAGGTCGTGGTTCAGATGGTGCACATGGGTTTGGTGGACAGCATGAAGGACCTGAAGAAGGAGAAGTAAGACTTTCACTCATCATCCACGGTTACAGTAACGCATCGACAGCTGGTAATGCAGAGTTATGGGCTGTTGAAGTGAGTGTGTTCTGTTAGAGCTGGACTCCAGGTATGGAACTAACGGATCCATGCTGTTCTGCTTTCAGGAAGGGAAGCCGAATCGTCCTCTGGACTGAGCAGCAGGAGCTGGAGCTGGAGACCCTGTTTGAAGAGTACAAGAATTCAGACGGTGTGTGTTCTCTCCTCAGCTAACCGAATATGAAGGGCCTTCAAAAGCAGACATGTCCCCGCAAAGTACCATATTATCAGATTTAATAAGTACTGGTGTGAATATTATTATTTACATTTCAACATCATCCATGAGATTCAATCAGCAAAGCGTAATGGAAGTCAATTCTGTCAAATCTATCATGCTCTAGCTACCTGACTTAAATCACATCATTTGGCCATGGAGATTACTTTAAAAACATTTTATATTTGACTGGATGACTGAAATAGCTTATCCATTCAAAGCTACATTGTAGCTTATTTTCAGCTCAATAATGCAATTATTTTGAAGGTCATTAATTTGCACCACTAATGTTTATCAGCCAGAACTTTTGATTTCATGACTGTATATCACTGCACACAATGTAGTTCAATGGGGGTTGAGTCCAGACACAGGTGGAGCAGGTGGAAACATTTTTATGTATTTATATTTGGCTGATTGATTTTCCAGGATCATTTAAAAATGTACACAGATAAAATTATCCTAAAAAACATTTTTGATGTTGTTATCCCCTTGTGATATGAACTTGCTTCTAAATAAACGTAGCATGTGGAGTAGCTAACCGAATAGCTGGAATGTGTGTGTGACCAGAGGGCGTGGTCCAGTGAGGGTGTGTATGACCGGAGGGTGTGGCCCAGAGAGGGTGTGTCTGACCAGAGGGTGTGTTCTCTTTCCTCAGACATACTTGGTAACATCCTGAAGAGGGTGACGGCTCGGCGCTCTCGCGCGCGGGTGGTGGACAAGCTGCTGAGCATGGGCCTGGTGTCCGACAGGAGGGAGCTGTACAAGAAGAGACGCCGCAACGCCCCTGGGAAATCCACTGGCATGGTGGGTAACAAACTACACCTCCCATCATGCTTAGCTGGCAATACGCCAAGAAAATTCAATACCCTACAGCAAGCTATGAATTACACTTCCCACCATTCTTTACCTGCAGTGATGCAAGAATGAACACTGTCATCATAAGTAACAAACTACAATATCCACAATAGCCTGCTTGTTGAGTTTGTCAGTCTGTGGGCTGTTCTTCTTCTTTGTACTGTATACTTGAACTGGCACAACATTCTGCTCAAACAGAAAGCCATTGAACTGCAACTGTACTATAAAATATTGAATATTTTAGCGTAATAACCACCTCAGTTTCTTGGAGTTGAACCGTGATTTCCCTCTCAACAGAGTGAAGAGGAGTTCTTCTCAGACTTGGCGGGCAGGACTCAGGATGAGCCCTCAGATGGAGAAGAGGAAGAAGAAGAGGAGGAGGAAGAGGAGGAATCCGGAGGGAGCGAGGATGAAGGAGGGGAGGAAAGAAGGACTCAAGAGAAGGGAAGCCGGAGCAGAGAAACAGTAGTTGAGCGGAACGCCAATGTGACTGGCATGGTGCACGCCCTACGAGAGGAAGGTCAGTCCCTCTCTCCTTTACACTTTGAAAACTCTTTACCATTGGCCCACACTCCCATCACTCAAACTCAGGCCCTTTACCCATTGGTCCACAGCCCCATACCTCAAACCTAAATCCTTTACCCATAGGACCCACCACCACCTGTATACTCCCCTGTGAACTCTTCTGTCCCTCCCCCACTGCTCAGAGTTCCAGCATAAGAGAACGCATTAAATGGTTAGCTTACCTGTTCTTCTGTGTGCAGGAATGGCAGGACCCCTTTTGTGGCTACAGAACTGCCTGAACAGAACAGCAGACGATCGTGAAGAAGAAGGTGAGCATGTGTGGGTGCAGCATGGATGTGGGTAGTGTATGTGTGAGTGTGAGAGACAAAGTGTGTATGTTCTCAGACAGCAAATGTACTGACCAGGGACAGCAGCCCTCATTTGTACTCCATACTATTTACCTCTGCTCTGAGACTTCAGCACTATGAAATAGTAGTGGGTAAGGAAGTTTCGTTTGGCATAAAGTGGGAGGAGCTACCATATAGTGTCAGTAATTCATGATTTGGACCAATGACCACATTGCTTGTGGAGAGAGAAACATTTTTGATTGGTCCCAACAAATAAATGATTAACAGCCGAGTGTAGCTCCTCCATATTGGGGTTCATGAAACCTCATTTCAGTCATCACTAGGAAAAAGCTTTTTAAAGGAATGACTAAGGCTTCCCCACCCCCTCAGGCATGTCCCAGCCCGTGCCCCTGGTCCCGCTGACGGAGGAGAACGAGGACGCCATGGAGGTCAAGGGCTTCCAGCGATTGCTGCGAAAATTGGGTATCCGAGCGCCTGCCAACGAGCAGGTGGGCGTGCTTTTCACCTGTGGCCTGTGTGCCAACCTGGCTATAGCCCCAGTCAGGTCACATCTGCGATCTGATTTATTCTTAAAGTCAATATTTGTACTTGGAAAATAAAGAACCATATACAGGGGGTCCTCGACTTACGAATGAGGTCTGTTCCTACGACTTGTCGTAAGGCGATTTTCGACGTAAGTCGGAATTTATACCTAAATTATACCTAAATTAACACCTTAAGTCACTCACACTGTACACACAACACATGAAGGACATATACGGTAATTAAATAAAACATTAATAAAAAAAGAACAATTTCTTATCTTTATTTCTATGTTTGTATTTACGAACCAAACCGCTTAGGTTGAAACTAGGTTTTTTAAGTAATTTATGGGAGTGCGTGGTAACCACGAAACGACGTAACTCGAGACCGTCGTAACCCGAGGACCTCCTGTATATCTATATAAGATTTTTACCTTAAAATTCCATGAGAGGGGCAAAATGTTTTGCTGATGGGTACGGTGAGGATGACTTGATGTTCGGGGGTAAGGGGAATATTTCAGTAATTCCAACATTAGTAATATATAATATTGTCACCTATACTGGCAGAAAAGACTTTTTGTGGTGCTGTATTTTCAATGTAGAACAGTGTGTTTCAACCCAAAGATAAATTTGTCCTTGGTGGTCATGAAATTGATAAAAGCTTGTTTTGTGACGCTTGCAGTGTTTTTGTGAATGAAGTCTGAGACCATTAATCTGTGGATCAGTTTGCCTTGGAAGCTTATGACATATGGGTTTGTAATAGAGTGTGATGTATGGGACATACCTCTGACTGTAACTCTCTCTCTCTCTGTGTGTGTGTGTGTGTGTGTGTGTGTGTGGGGACAGGAGTCGTTCTGGAGGATACCGGTGAAGCTTAGCCCATCCCAGCTGCGAGCCACAGCCTCTTGGCTGACGCTGGAGGAGGGAGCGGGGGAGAGAGGAGCGCAGGGGAGGCCCTCTGCGGAGCCGGAGGAGGAGAGGGACAGCGCGGAGCAGAGAGCACAGGCCCTGAGGGCCCTGCTGCTGGCCCGCAAGAGGACGCACCCTGCTGGGGCACAGAATGGTCAGTGCGGCCCTTGGTGTCTCTCTCAAACCTTTCACGCTATACGCTCATTTACTCACACACTGTTATCTCTGTCACAGACACGTACCTGAAATGAATCCTGTGGTGTGTGTCTCTCTCTCTCCCTGTCCCTTAGATCACGTCTCCCCTGTGGAAGATATGGAGACCAACTCTGACAGCGAGACCCCCAGGTGAGCCATTGCTTTGTCTTTTGTTATTGGGCTCCTCCATTGAGTGAGTTTGGTGTGGTCATGGTCACATGGTAACGGTAAGTCTGTCTTTTTAAATGTAATGGCTGCCCCTTGCATGTCAAAATTCAAAGGACAGTGCAGGGGGGCTTGTCCTTCTAAGACACTATCCCTGTGTTTGTGTGTGAAATTTCTGTGTGATTTTATGTTGTTGAGATTTCATTGCTCTCGTCATTTACTGGACAGTGATGTCGTGCTAGTTTTCCTGATTGTTGGCAACTTCTTTTCTCAGAGCCGCAGATGAAAGCAAGGCGGCCACTAAGAGAAGCAGAATGCTGGACAGCGACGAGGAGAGAGGTGCTGTCTCAATCTGATATCTCCTTTTAACCGATATTGATTTTTCCTGCCATTTTGCATTTTGAAGTCGCCAACAATTTTTTTTTTGTTAGTCTTGAGGAATAGTTGACACAATCTCTGCTTGTAGCATTTACAGAGGTCTCTGAGCTCAGGAGTCATTCATCTTGTGTTGTTTCTATAGGGATAGTTTTCTCTAGCTATTATATCTAATATTGCTAACCAGCTGTTTATAGATTGTGGAGTTATGCTGTAATACTTTTCTAACGAACTTTTTTGTTGTGTGAAATGTTTATACACAATTTAATGAAAGTGAAGTAGGAATTCCTGAGTAGAATACATAAAGCTATAGTGATAAACAGAATTAGATTGCTAGTAACATGTTAAGTGGAATAACAAATCTAAAAGCACATCAAAGACGAAAAGTTTAATTGAGGTGAATTGCTGAATATTTTTTTTCTTTTCAGCATCTAGTTTTTATTTCTTTTTTTGTAGTAGCTATGCTGCTAGCTTTAATCCAAGCAGAATTTTGATGAAATAGGACAAATTGAAGCCGTTGACATTGTGTTTGATTGAAATTTTGTCACGTTGTAAAATATAACATGATTTCAGAGAATTTACTAAGGGCCTGAATATGTCTTAAATTTTCACCCTCTTATTCCAGAAGAGGACCTGGGCGCTAAGGCCACTGAAGGAGTTCGAGCCCCAGATTCGGACGACGAGGTCCAGTCCGCCCCGGCTAAGCGCCGACGCCAGAGAGCGCTCATCGACGAGGATGAAGAGGAAGACTAGGATCGTCTTCATCCTATTGGTCGTTGGCCTATTGGTCTAAAGTCATTGAGAAATAACAACCCCTCAACGCGTTCCACGTCCACATTATTTTAATCTTTATTTCTTTAGTTCTGAGTTATGAGGTATTTGTGATTTTTGAAAGGTCAACTGTAATAAATGGTTAAATAAAAAGTGAATTTGTCAACTACTCGTGTTTTAGTATAATGTCCATTCTTTTACTTTTTATAATCACCGGATCACAGTATGGCAGGAAATTAGCAATCCAGACTCAACCATCATCGACTTTCCCAGATTCAAATTCTTTGCCATTTTTAGTATGATATGCTTTATCGCTGGGGACCACCCAAAGGGTTTTATGAATCAAAAAGCCAATGCATGTCCTTAAAAAAACAGATTAGAAAAGGCCTTAAAGGTCAAATGAGAAGACATTGGTAAAACACACGTTTGGTTTTAAAAATATAAGGAGATATTGTAAACCCTAGGTTATTGCACACCCTGTCCACTAGAGGGAGCACTGTACTTAGTACTGTTGTTGAACTGCACTGCTTGCATGCATCGGTCCAGGAAAATTTCACAGATCCTCATTTGTGCATCACATGAAGTTAATGCATTAAACTAATAATCATGCTACTTATTCAGATGATTTAGAAACCTCTATGCACTGTACCTGCTCGAAAACCATGACTGAACAAGGGAAATTGGTCTCTCACTATAGTCTTTTTCCCCTCTGAAGTACTTTCTGGGTTTAAATGTAGACTTTGAAATTGTTTTTCTCGATGTGTTTTGAATTTGCACAGGTCATTTGAACGCCTAAACTAACCTGTATCCTGGGTTATTGCCCTGATTTCTGGGTGGTGTGTGCCGCCCCCCACCCACTTCCTGTTTTACTTACTCCTGTGATCAAAAAGGTTGCCCCTCCCCTCACCCCCTTGACCCATTTCTGACGCAGTGTTGTAGGGAAACACACTGTTTACAGTTTAGGGCCCGGCGCTATCTCCACCTTTCCATGGCCGTACCCATCCCCTCCCTCCCTCCACATCTGGACCACGTTAACCACTTCCTGTGAGCGGCATCCGGTCAGCCCCCATATCCCATGGACCCCAGGAGAGGGATGTGAACGAGGGAGGCTTGAAGATGGGGTAAACAGCACGCCGGGGGCCTTTAAAACATAAACACACACGTGCCTTTGGAGAAAATAGCAGTCGCTAACCGAGACCTCAGAACTGGACAGCAATGTGCCACAAACACAACTGTTCCTGTGAAACAATGCTTCATAAGTCACAGTTAAACACAATATGAAAATGCATATGCAACAACACAAGTTGGGTTTTAGCCTCAAAATCTAATTGTAGACTGAAAGAGCACTTCCAAATCTACCAGATGTGCCCTGTTAGCTATTGACACACTGCACATACCAAAGACGCTACAACACTGGAATCCTCCGCCTCACAGTCAAACGCAATGTCTTTTAACTATGTGTCGTCCCCCTTCTGTTCCTGTCGGAGACATGTGTGTACCAGGTGCAGTGACTTTCTTTTCCTCCCCCCCCCCTCACTCGTCGGGCCGCAGCTCCTTACGGATTTCTAAGTCTGGGTATCTGAATTGGCAGCTGAGCTGAACACAAATAAACCTGCGCCAGGCCAGAGGAGAAACAAGCAAACGTAAGGTCAAATTTGGATATGCCCCTTCCTAACCCTGTCAGACGATGTGGAAAACAGCTGAGAAGAGTGATGCTTCTCAAAGAAGAAAGGGATGGAATGTTTATTTCAATTTCTACAAGGTTTCAGGCTGTTGATGTTAAGTTTATACTTTGTTTGACCTGGTCAGAATCTAACGCCACACTGGGGTGAAAGTATAGAATACAAGCTGCTGTGAGCAGAGATACAAAAGTCTGGCTAAGGACATCGGACTTTTTTTTACAAAGAGGAAATCTAATGAATATAAACGATATCTGTGATGAAACCAGCTCTATCTTTTATAAAATGAATGTAAAAGAAAGTTGGGGTGATACGTGTTGAGAGTCTTAACTGTTGGCTTTGAATAGCTGCCAACATGCCCAAAGCCCACGCCCCCCCTACCCCCGGCAGATTTCCCACTTTTTCTTTCATGTTGTGTGAAGTCTGTAGCGCTGTGTGTGAGTTCAGATCTCCCAATTAGAGGGAACATAGCTCCATTCAGGGCTAAGCGGAACAGGGCCCCTTCTCTCCTCAGGAATCATTGAGTAGATTTTGAAATAAAATATATCTAAATTGAATCCAGGTTTTCTTACCCCCTAGAACGACTAATCAGTTTTAGGCACTACACAACAATAACTGATCAGTTTAAAGCACCAGGAACCACAATCCATTGTGTTTTCACAGGAAATATTCTTATCTAAGTAAAATAGGTACCTATATTTTTAACATTAATTCTGCTTGAATTCACAGGGTTTTTATCAACTTAGTGCATCCCTGTATGGCATTCTATTTTTACTTCAATATTCAAGAGAGTGTGAGAATATATTGGCGGGCGTAGGCTGCTTTGGGGTTACAGAGAGGGTTAGTGGGGTGGAAAAAATAACTCTTCCCCCAGTTGTTGACTTGTTGTGACATTACTGCCACACCCTTTAAGTTCAGTAAGTCAATAATGTAAACAAAAGTATGTCGTTGCTCCTTGCCCCAGTTATCAACACGACTTGACCAACACCTAATTTGTGTTAACTTCAACAGGCAATGATACTAATCCGAAAACACAACGCCCCTAATAAAACAGCACACAAAGGCTAAACCTAGTGTCACCTCCGCTTTGCTGGCGCGATGTCTTTCCTGCCTAGCCCCTCTTCCTAGTGTAACCGTCAATAACAAAATAACAGATGGTCTCTTGGCTAAGATGATGTTCATCGGTTTCAGCTACCATTCTCCTGAGATGCCCTCATGTATACAGAGAGCGTCTCTCCTCTGCCACATCAAGACGCATTTTGTTCCAAGAAATAACTAAATTGCGTTTGAGAATCCTTGAAGCCCCTGGGCATCAATTTGGAATCTGTGAAGAGAGAGAGGAAAAGAGAGAGAGCGAGTGAGAGGGAGGGAGGGAGAGAGAGAGAGAGAGAGAGAGAGAGAGAGCAAGAGAGAGGAGGGGGATGGGGGTGGAGAGGAAGGGGAGACGAGGAAAAAAAAAGAAGAGAAACCATTTGGTCTCCTAACTTTTTCCAGGCGTAGTTAGCAAGCCAACTTGCTACTTCTTGATAGAATGGCTGGAGTTGACCAAATGAACAAATAGCAGCAGCAAACTCGAGGTAACCGATCTCAAAGCCCAAATTTCTCGCTCCTACACTGTCCTCAAAATCAGAGAAGAAACGATCAAAAACCGCTAATTAAACCTCCTGTCTATTTCAGTCGCCTGGATGAAAACGGAGTCGGTTTTTGGGAGGAAGCACATCGATTTGATCAAAGAGAAATCTTTTCCGTAGGTAGCTTGCTGACAATTGACTTCACTGTAGCCTAATTTATTTAGCTTTCTTGCCTGTTTTTCTGCTGTCTCGTCTGCGGGTCCCCTCCGTCTTGGGAAAATCCATGAAGCAGAAGGAAAGGAGTAAGTTTATTTATTCATGTTTTTTAATTGTTGGATTTGAATATGTATGAATGAACAGATTTGTCTACATGAAAGTCGAAATGTTTCGCCGATGTCACTTTGAAGTTCTAAATGTTACAGAAAAATGTGCCAAAGGTTATAGTAACAGGTTTGTGTCCAAAATAGGGAATCTTGTTAAGCGTGTGAATTTTGTTTCGCTGCAAAGTTGTATAGGCTACTCAAAGTTAATGGCATATTGAAGGTTTGACAGCATTCCAACTTATGAGTTCATGTTGCATCATCACAAAAACTACACAGTATTTTGCTATCATCAACACGTTTTGGATGTGAAATGATCGGTTTACTGAACATTTTCAGCTCTTTAAAAATGACCTGAACACTAATTGCGAATCGTTGTATTGCACCAAATGTAATGTTTTGAATTTGATTGCCAATTTTGATATTCAAATAGTGTGTTTTCCTGGGAGCATTCCATGCAACTGTAGTATTTGCAGTTCAAATGGTGTGTGAAGGATGAATAGTGATTGTTCAAGCTGTCCCTGCGGTGGAACCGTTGCTCGAGTTTGTAAACATAAGCAATAAACTCTTAGTCAACAGAAACGGTCCACAAAATGGTACCCTCAAATGTTGAACTTCAGGTTATGCCAGTTAATTTATCGTCCATGTTTGCAAATTTTGAAGACGCCACTCTCAACACATTCGTCTACTGTTGTCAAGTAGTTTGTAGTGTTATGTCTTGTAATGTTACACCGTAAAAACAGCTTTATGCAACAGGTGCCAACAAACAGTGGGCTGAAAGGGTCTGTCTTATCTATGTTATTGCTGTCACAACTCGTTGTACAACGGTTTCCATGTTATTCTTTTAAGTTTGCATTGAAGGAAACATTCCTTTTCTGTGGACATAGCAGCTATGTTTGGGTATTGGCCCCTTTGACCTCCGATCAGTGATGCAGGGGTGCAAACTTCACGATGCTGTAATATGTATCGATCGGTACTCTAATAAAAGAGGTGAATTTCTTCACTGCTACTTGTTTCTCTGGGGTGGGCAAGATTTTTGCATCAAGAAGATTTTAGGACACCGAGACCATACCAGTTTTTCATAACCTGTATGTTTTCAGCAAACTGAATTCCAAATCATCCATCTATTGTCTACCCCTGCTACATCGAATCTAGGGATGTTGGGGGCTGGAGTCTACCCCAGCATGCATTGGGATAAAGGCAGGAAGACACCATGGAGCGAAGGCCAGTCAATTATAGTCTAGTTTATTTGGCCAGTCCAAGCAAACTAACCTGCATGTTTTGGGACTGTGGGAGGAAACCAGAGAACCTAGAGAAAAACCCATGCTAACACATGGTTCCCCCTGCATTGAGACCACAGTGCTTCTTGCACATTTGCAATGTTAAAACAATGATATGCTAACAATCTGTTTATTGCATCTCCAGTGTAGTGTTTGTAACATACATCTGTATTACAGAGTGTCATGATGTGTCATGTAACATTAAGAGGCACAAATAAGAGCTTTAAAAAGTGATATCAATTCAAACTATTTCAGTGAAATTGTTTTGAAGCAATTACCATATTTGTTTTGTATTCGTATCCTTATTATTTTTTCCTTTTCCAATTTCAATCATACAGTTTTTTTATTAAGTCCGTCCCATCACTGCAGACATCTTTCATGAATTCAGCATCGCACAGACTAGCATTTATGACCTCACAGGTAGGAACACCCATCTGCTACATCTTTTAGCGCTCTGTCCTCTAGCTGAACTGTGCTGCGGCAGTAGAGCGCTGTGCTTTGTGGTCTGCGCCGTGATTTCCTCCCGGCTGCAGCAGGGTAAACCGCGGGCACCCCATCCACCAGAGGGGTCACTATTGTGCAACAAACTTGGCCTGCTGTGGCCAATTACATGGTCTTCTCTAGAGTTGGCATGGTTAAGATCTGAACCCAGACTGCAGACTGGCACTGCACAGAGACCTAAGCGCTTCCACTAGATCTTCCATGGCACAGCCCCGACACCCCACGTCTTCTCTTTCATGCCCGCATTGTGCCGTTTCTCTGTCCACCCGAGAGGCTGTAAACCTGTATCAAGGCTACTCCCCTCTTTGTACCCTCTACAGTCGTAGGCGTGGGCCTGCCTTCTCCCAGCAGGATCTGGCTGTCTGGTTCCCAGCCAGGTTCCCCCTTCCCGGTTATTTGTATTAATTTTTATTGTTTATCCTGATCTGTGAAGGCCTCCTTTGTTGGCCATTCTGTTTGCGCAGAGCACGGTGCTTGTTTTATGAGCAGAGTTTTATTAATTTTTACTCCTTCGGAGAGCATTTGCAAGAGCCAGAACAAGACAATCAAACAACGCAAGGAGGGGGGTTGTGTTTTGGGGGTGGAGGGGCGGGAGGGGGCTGGATCTTAAATAAAGACAGCAAAGCTATGCCTTGGAAATGAGGTGAACTACACAGTGCTGTGTTGTATGAACTTAAATGCCAGTGTTCCTCCACAGATGTCTACATTTCAAAATCCTCCACATTCAAGTCTGTTTTTTCTTGTTTTTTTTGCCTTTGGTTTGCATCCAGCTCTTACACACATACACACACACACACACACTTGTCAGGCCCAGAACACACAAAGCAGTTTTGTTTCCGTGGCCACGTTTCCCATTGTAATAGAATGATCCCTTTTTCCCATTTTCCTCAGTACTGCCTTCCCTATGGTCTTATCCTCCTCTCCGTGCCTGCTCGGAATTTTCCGTTCTTTGTAATCCAATTGCCAAGATATCTCTGTTCCGTGGCCTATTCAGTCCATTATCTGCGGGACTGGCCTGGTTTGAAAAGGGGATCTTGTATTGTCATGGTTGACTGTATTTCCTCAATGTGATTACCACCCCTTGGTTCGTCTGGTTGCCTTGCCCTCGTGTGCTTTTGTACACTCAGAAGACAAGTCCAGAAGTACAGAAGCCTCAGTGATTTTTTATTTTTTTTAGCTTTTCCATCCAGTCAGCTAATTTAGGAAGCTCATTGTCTCATTCCCAGGTGCTCCATCTCTTGAGCATCTGGAAGCTGGACTTACAGTTTTTGGAGACTGGGTTCCTGCAATATGATTCACTACAGAGGGTTGTAGCTAGCATAAAAGGTAGCTAGCATTTAAAGGTGGTGTTTCCACTTTGTGTAGGTTTAGCCCCGCCTATTCAATATGATTGGGTGACAGTAGGAACCAACCTATTGCTTATTAGCAAAGCAACATCTTTAGAAAATTGGGAGGGGTTATCTCCATACTTGGCAGCCTTAAGACTTAAAATCTGGGAGATTTTCTCTTAAGATGGTAGGAATCATTTCTCTCAGCTGTTCACCCCTCTGACTATATACTGGGTAAGAATTTGGTAGCAAACCGTACTGCGGGCAGTATTATTTGCTTGTTTGTACTGGTTAAGGTTAGGACTTATGTGTAGAAAGTTTTTATACCAGCACCAAGTGAACATCAAGTATTCATCTAGGGACAGCTTCTATGGGCAATTTCCACCTTTGATCTTAAAAGTATGGAGACTTGACTTACAGTTGGAGTTTCCATGTACTTGGACATACGTTTGAATTTAAATATTTGCTCCATACACTTTTACCATTGACACTAGATAGAAATTCAGGAGAAATGAGTGATTGGGAGACTGGAAGATAGGCATGGAAAACAGAGCAGGAGAGCTGGGCCGTCTGCTTATGTCACATCATAGTGTTGAGCTGGTCAGTCCGATAGTGCCTTAATGAGCCTGGAGAATAATCCTCTGATACTCCTTTATATCACAAACTCCGCTCGTCTGCAGAAAATTTTACAGGCAATTTTAATAAAGCCCTAACAGTGAAATGTTCTTTTAATGTCTCAGGTTCCCGATGGCTCTGTCAGTCAGACAACACGCCATTCAGTTCTCATAAGAAGGTGCAGTTAAAACTTATGTGGCTAGTTTCAGTTTTCGCTTGACAAACCTGAACAAAACAGAAAAAAACAAAACAAAACCAATAAATCAAAGAATTACCTATAAGTTAAATACAGCCTAATACATATAGACACAGAATACAGAATGACATACTGCATGTGTTAAATGCAAGCACAGGTAATATGCTGAAATTGTAAAATGGTTTATTTAGTTTTTATGTCACTTCTAATAAAATGTTTCCTCAACAGGCATACTGCTCAACTCCTCCCACTCAGTTGGTCCCATCCAATAGAGATATGCTTTTTATGGTGACACCTGGTAGAAGACAGAGCAAGGCCACCTGTGTTTGAAACCATTGCTCTATAGATTTTTGTCATACAATATTGACACATTCATTTTGACATTGATCTCAAAAGCCCCTACAATTCAAATCACCAGTCTTACTCTCGCAGTGTTTATGTATTACTTGTATTACACCAAAGTAGCTGCAGAGTGACAGAGATTAATACTAATTCCAAAATATTAAGTCCTTTTTGTTGCATAACTCTCAGTGCTCACTTAGTGGGGGCAGTTTGAATGAATAGAAGTATTCTTTGCTGGTGGAAATAAGCTATACTGTACATTTATGCTGTTTGGTGGGTGACATTGGTCAGGTTTCAGTAACATTATGTGTGTTCAAAGTATTTGTGTGTGTGTGTGTGTGTTTGACTGTATGTG
This sequence comes from Albula glossodonta, assembly GCA_019788955.1. Lineage (NCBI taxonomy): Eukaryota > Metazoa > Chordata > Actinopteri > Albuliformes > Albulidae > Albula > Albula glossodonta. Next base: position 25,901,465 of record JAFBMS010000004.1, on the reverse strand, counting down.
TTTGGGATGGGGAAAGTGAATGACATTAGTATCTCAGTCTCGAACATGTTGACTGGCACTTCTCAGTTATCAGTGTCCTTTTATGATGTCTTTGTCCTCATCTAATGTTAGGGTGTTTTTTTGAACTCACCACAATGGAAAAGGTCTTAAGTAATGGCTGGAAGTCGCTCCATTTGGCATTTGCCCTTCTACACAGGTTCAGTGTGTATCTGTACGTGTGTTTGAGTGGGTATGTGTGTGTGGGACAGAGAAAGCGAACAACACCAGTATTTCGGTGTTGGAACATGTACGGACCAGCAGCATGCTGTTATCGAAGTCCTTTTACGTACTAGGGAGTCTTGTCTCTGGCCTCGTCTAATGCGATGGTGTATTTCTGTACTGACCGCAATGGAAAACGTCTTAAGTAAAGGCTAGGGCTCTCTCAGGCATTTAGTGTAGAGCATAAGAGCGCTGTAGGCTGACAGACAGCGACACACGGAGCCCAAGACTGCCACTGATTACACACCACACATCGAGCGCAATGACTGCTCCCAGCCTCCTAATGACAGACTCCATTCCGGAAATGACAGAGACGGTGGGGGTCACCCCACTGTGCCTCGTGGGACATTCTTTTTCAAACGTTAAAATGTTTTCATTTTGTTCCCACCCATCAGTGTTTTTTAATTATATACGTTTATATTTTTGAGCCCGGCTCTGAATGTAAATTTACGACGCACAGACCTCTTGCTGAGCACATGGTTTACAGTAGGCAAACAGGAAATAACACCAGAGGATTGACCCGAATCGGGCAGGGATTGACCTTTGAACCTTGAGTTGAGTTACTGGTGTAGGATCGTTCATCTGTATGGTCTCCCAACTGGAATCCTGGCAGTTTTCACATGTCCTATAGGATAAGGGTGCTCAAAATTGTAAAATATATGCTAAGAGGTTATCCCCTGGGTAGTTCCAATGGCCTACGGAACAAATGAACCAAATAACTTTTACATGGAGAGAAGAAGACAGCTTCTGTGGCAAAATGGATATTTCTGCACCTACGGTCAACCTGAACAACTGATGCTATGAGATATCAGGAATTGTAGCACTGCTTGGGTGTTAGCAGGTTACCGGCATTGGTTACCCTCTATCTTTACCTGTGTCAAATACTCAAAAGGTGAAGTGCTTTATATATTTTTATGCCAGATTGACTGCTCAGTACTGCATAACACTCCTTAATACTCATAACAATACTTAATGAAGCTGGAAGTGTCTGAAAAAGCATATAACTTGTTACTAATACACTAGCCCATGGCAGAGTTACTCTCTCTACGCCTCAGGAATGATCTTAACCAGACACAGCTCAGTTTTACCATGTTTAAAGACTTAGAGGACTCAAAACGTGGACTAAAAGTATGTATATATTCAGGGCAGTCACTCGTAACACAGAATGCCTGGTACTAAAGGAGTAGCAGGACTAGGTTTACAGCAGCCTTCTTGCTTCTGATCTTGGATTAGTTAAGGGTAGCATTAATAAGTTGATGGATGAGTAGGTCGACGGGTTGTTTGTTTTGAGGGAGCACTTGGTGAGCCTCCACCAACCAAAGTAATTTCAGCTGCGAGTTTGGAGATATTTCGTGGAGAAATCAACCCGTCACACAGTTATTTAAGGAAGTTTCATAATAGCGTGTTGAGAACGGTACCGATTACCTAATGATTGCTTTAAGATGGGCGACAGGGCTACCCCAGGGACGCAGTGTTTGGACTGTCACATCGCTGTGAATCACACGGAGGCGCGGTCAGGCCAAGTTGGCGAGCGGTGACTCACGGGGTCTGTTTGCAGTGTGAATTCGAGAGACCGTCACGCACGTGACTTAAAATGTTTCTCACTGTTTTTCAGCGTTCATTCACCGCACGTTTTCAAGCCCCCGCACCCCCCAGTCCTTTTTTCATACGGAGCGCTCTGAAAGTAGAATAGCGCCCTTTGTGCTGATCTTTGTGAAGGACCTCCGACAAGGAGCTGTGTTACTCTGAGCCTCTGGGGAGAACTGAAGCCCTTAAAGATACATTACAAAATAATTGGGAAGGTCTACATTCAAAACAAGCTTAGATTTCGTTGGATTGCTTTCCTTTTCTCGAAGGATCATATGAACACTGAAGTCACAGATACTTACGGCCCTTCATGACTGAGTCGCACACAAAGGTTTCCCGCAGTTGGTACATATGAAGTTATTAGACCCGCACAGAAGGTTGTTTATGTTCTTGTGTGAACGATCTGAAATTGAAGACTTGCTCCAGCCAAACTACTTGAAGAACTTGTCATAAACGGGAAAGAGGTAGTGTTGATGTAGCAGTTCATGGAACTGGTTAGAAAACCAATGCCGCATGTTTCGCTCCGTAACTAAAGGCACAGGATAGCTACACATTAAAGTTATTCCACAATCGTGCTGATCATGAGGTGGAATGCATAGAAAAAGGAAATAGCTGCCATTTCCTTAATGACGGAAGACATAGTGATAATAGGGGCTTGCAAAAGTGAACCGGCCACCCAGTTTGGGAGAAAAGAAACAGTTGATAAAAGCAATTCTTGACTAAAAAATGATAAATACACAGGTTTCATGCTACATTTAAGAGCAATTTCTGGTAGAAGCCCATATGCAGCCACTGTTAGCTAAATCAGCCGTCTTTGAAAACAGGGCCTTTAAAGGATTTTCCTGGTTAAAGCGGTGCTAAACCATGCACAGTGTTTGCCAAAAATGCGACAGGGTTTTCTGTTTTCTCCCTTTCACTCTGGAAACAAAGTGCATGTTTGAAGGGACAGGAGGGCGGTGAAGGTGAACACCCAGCTATCGGTCCAAAGTCAGAAGCCACAGGAAATGCACAGAAAATCAGACCAGCTCTGGGCTCCTGTGACTGTTTTTTTGAAAGAAAATAAAAGTCTCTCTGTAAATGCCGTTGTTGCACATTTTAAATCGACCAAATTCAGAGAAAAAAGGGAGTATGTTGATAGAATGGCTTGATAGCCTTGCCTCAGGTTTTTGTTTATATTTGCCTAATAAGGATATACAAAATGATAATTGTCTTACAGTGTATATCATTGCCTCTGGTAGAGATCATAGCAACAGCTGGGGTCAGTGCTGTTTTTGGGTGGAGGGACTTGATGTTGTTGCCATAGTAACCACTGATGATTAATATAAGAATCCCCCCCCCCCACGCTCAAAGACTGCACGAGTTACTCCCAAAGTATTCAAGTGTGGTTTCATTAGAACATTCTAGACATTCTGAGCACTTACTTCCAGATCAGATCTTCCTCAGTCAGGGAGAGAAAGCCAATGTCGTGTAATGCCTTATATGAGAAATATTTTTTCATTTTTTCATGAGTATGAACGATGTCGTACGATGTTTGTTAGCAACTTCTAAAAACATCCAGAATCCAACACCCAAGATCACCACATTTGGCATGGCAAAATGTTTTTGGCTTTTGGCTGTTGTCTTGTTGATAATTCATGAATGGCTAACTGTACAAAGAAAACAGGGGTCCTGTTTAAACGGGGAGAATTTTTTATGCTTTTGTGGAGCTCAAAAGAGCTTTTACATAACATGTCTGAAATCTGCTTAACACCCATCCCCATCCCTGCCCCCCCACATCAGTCCAGTGGAGCACTGGAAAATCCAAAGCGCACAAAATATGTTTGTTCCTAACATGGATTGTACATTACGAACCATTTTGTTGAACATTTTTTTGGATACAGGGGAAGACTGGGCAAGCGCTCCAAAGCTCGTGGGATGATAGCCCCTATTACTGTTATTTTCTCTCCCAGTTTCCTGCATTTGTGGCTGTTTATGTATTTAACCCTCTGGCAAGGCTGGAGGCTATTCTCGTGCTATTTTTCGTTAGCAGCCATTGCAGAGCTGTGTTTTATGTGAAATTTTTTGGAGAGTGTGAGTGGCCTAGATTCAGTCAATTTATGGATGGAAGGGTAAGTTTTATTTGTCACGATTAGATCAAAAATCTTCATTTTGGTTATTGCTGAGTTGTGTTTGTTGCACGAATAACCAAAACTTTCATCCTGTTGCTGATTAAAACATGAGAACAAATGTTCATGGAAACCTGGGCCTGTGTTGAATTATGAGAGGCCTTGTTGTGATGAAGGCCTGATCTGAACTGCAGAGTCCAAACCCCCCCCAGCCCCGCTGCTTTGTCAGCCGTTAGCCGTTAGCCTGTATGTATGAGCTCCTCTATGTGCCGTGTCCAGACTCTCCTTAACAGGAGTCATCCCACCTCCTCACTTCCTGCTCTGTTTCCTGTCCCCAAGGGAAGGTCAACCGGAGAAAAACCCTGACCCCCAAACTGGTCTCAACTTCCTCCCCCTGAATTCACATTTCCTCAGACCCGAACGCAGACCCTCTACGTGGTGACCAGATGTATGGCTTTGGGTGTTCGATACTGGAGGATCCGTCTCTATCTGCTGCTGTCTATGAGTGTGAAAGACCATTCATGCTGAACAGATCAGAGGTGGGCCAACTACAGACCTACAGTGCTGTAGATGGCTCAAAATCCCTAACATAATAAATACAGACTTAGTGGCCCCAAGTGACCATGGACTGGACTTTAATCATCACTCACGCTCTTATTACTCAGGCTCAGGTGTTTAATAGCTGCTCAAAATGTGAGTTTAGATGGAACAAAAACTAGAGACCTTCTCCCGCTCTCTAGGACCAGGGATCCCCACCCTTGCTCTAGGTAATTCTTTAACCTCCTGGACATAGAAGCACACAGGATGGAAAGATCGCAGAGGTTAACATCTGCTTAGAAAATTGAATATCTGCGTAACAAGTTAACTGTTGGTAGGTCAAGGCCTTGAGGTTAAGGGTAAGGAAACATGACTAGCTAATTACCAAAGCGGGTTCGCTGTGCCACGATATCGACAACCATGTAGGGAAAGTAAATTGGAGTGTTTATGTTTAGTGAAACCACTGTTTGCAGAACATTCAACAATAGAAGAACAATAGAATGGTGTAGCCTAACTGCTGGTTTAGTTTGTGATTCAGATTTGTGCAAGCGCTAAATCCTAGTGCGCTGTCTTTGTTGTGGCTATACGCTCTGTATGCTGTTGCCTATTGACTAGTTTGAGTATGGAGTCTGAGAGAGGGAAAGGAGGATATTATGGGCTATACGGATTCACAGTGGAAACAGTGCAGAGGGCAGCGTAGGGCGGTGAAAACAGCTGGCGATGGTGTGCCAGGTGGACTCTCTGCCAGCTGGAGAAGGATGCCAGCCAACGCTCACTCCCACACTGCTGTTGCCAGCTTATCCGTTAAAACAGCTGGGCACTGAAGATGGAGACCAGCTGCTTGGGCGTCTCTTACATTTCGCTGTCTCTTACTAACCCGGTAGCCTCTGAAAACCCCAAGCCCCAGCACCCCATATGGTTTCATCAAACTACCATAAACAAACCATTTGGGATGGCCACTCTTCACCTGAGTCACGTACCAGGACAAATAAGCATTCGGTGAAGGAATAATCAAGAGACTGGGCCCAGCTGTCATGCAAGGTAGTCCAGCGCTCAGATTGAGTCTCAATGAATTTTTCATTCCTCACTAATGCCCCTTTTACCCTGAAACCTGGGGTTACTGCATCTGAATATAACTGAAGTATTTAAGGAGACACTTGTTCTATCGAGTTGAACTTCCATGTATCTGACTTGATATATAAACGATCCTTGTTATTGTTTACGCTACTGCGGCAAATGTAATGTGGTACGATGAAATGGATTGCATGGTTTGAAAGTTACGCCCAGGTGTGGTGTAAGTCGGGTTATGCGTTTAGAGCTGAATCTCGAGCCTGCTCCTCACCTGGGTTGTATATACAGGTTCCGGAAGGCAATTCAGCCTATTAATACCAGCGTCAAATGAGTGTGTTTCCATGGGTTTTTAGGTCTGTGTTAAAGGGGTGGAAGGTTTGCTGTTTGTTGGCTGCTATCTCTGAGACAGTAGTGCAGGTACAAACTACAAGGGCAGTGTCAGTCCACACAAGCAAACATGTCTTTTGAGGTTAGCGGCCTAGCGGATAAATAGCCTCTGAAAGGCGAATGAGAGTGAACCCAGTAAACTTTCCTTGGCCAAAGCGGCCCCCTGTTTTCATTCCCAGTCAGGAGTTAGAGAAAGGATTTTGGGGCGCTTAAACTGCGCCCCCCCATCTCCCCCACACGCCCCCAGTGTTTTCCTCTCTGCGTCCAGAGGGGTGCCAGCATCCACATTCCAAACACTTCCAAACAGTTCCTCTTAAAGAGCTGCTTTTGCCTTCCTTTCTTCTTGTCTCAGTGTGGCATGGGTTACCCAGCATGCACTGTGGTGGGTGCCAGCAGAGGTCATGGTCAGGTCTTTGTGTGTCATAATGGCTCCATTCTCTCCCCCCTCCCACCCCCACACCCCCACAACCCCTGTGCTGATCACTCCCCCTGCCTGCTGGGCACAGACACCCATTATGTTAGAGAGGGAAGGAGAGGGACAGACACACGGACAGGGGAATGGGAAGTGCTTGCGCTCGTGTGTGTGCGAGTGCACGTGTGTGTGTCTATGTGATTCCACAAAAAAGCGTCTGCATGTGAGTGTACATGCATGCATGCAGTATGTGTTTGTCTATGTGTGCATACATGTTAGTATGCAAGAGCATATGCAAGAATGTGTTTACATTTACAAATGGAACAACCGCTGATTGATCTTAGTTTAGTGTTATTCTACAGTGTATTCCGTACTGTACCAGTGTATATCGGTCTTCGCTAACACAGAGCCTGCCAAGATGACTGCGCAGCACGTGGACCCACCGCTTGCCAAAACCGTTTTCATAGCCCAGCATCTGGTTTCCCCATCCTCCAGTGACCAAGGCAGAGCTCTGTTCCGCTCAGGAGGAAAAGGCAAGCAGAAAGCACACTGACTAAAGCACAGCAGAGTTCAAATCTTTGAGTAAAATCAAAAAAAAAAAAACGACAAGGAACAAGTGAAGGAGCTCACGCTGGCGGTGCAGTTTTCCGATCAGCCCTCATTCTTTCCGTGTCAAGTCACAGGGACCCGGAGAGGCGAACAGGGGAGAGAAAAGACAGGGAAGAGAGAGAGAAAATTGAGGAGAGGGGGGCCAGGGCACTGGCTGTTTTTTTTTTTTTTCTCCTGTCTCAAAAACGTGAGTGCGCTGTAATCAGATCGCGGCTCTGGTGAAATCATAGCTGAGTTGCCTTCCAAAAAAGAGGGGAAGCCAACCCTTCTGCCCTCTCACAGTGTTGTTTGGAAGGGACCGCTGGCTTAACCCTTCCCTCCCCTGTAGTCTCTCATATGCTATGGGAAAGATAACATAGCCAGTTTTGTCATTGCGTATTATCACATGCTGATATGTGGCACATTGGCTTAATGGAATACTGAAATTTTCAGTTGAACTTCTGAATCTGCAGAACACTGTACTCTTTAACATTGACTTACTGGTCTAAGGTGGTCAAAGTCGCACTGTCAGAAATTAAGGCTAGCTTTCAATCATCGTTTCTCCTATAGCTCATCATTAAATTCAAGCGTTGTTTTTTTTCCAGAAACAGTTTGTGACTTAAGTCATCACCAAAATTAATTTGCCAAACTGTGTTTGTGGGAGAAAAACACTTGGATTTATGGTTGTGTCAAAACTAAGGACAAATGTCGATTGAATCTGAGCCAAAGGCTCGTTCTGTCTTTCCCGCAAACGGCTCTAATGTGGCCAGTAATCCTCTCTATACCCAACACACCCCTTTCGCATTGTTCCATCACTCTGTAGCTGTTGTTCAAGGGTTTGTTTGTTCTCAAATCCCTCTGATCTGATTGGTCCCTTTAGTTCATTCAGAGATAAGCTTTCAAACCTCTGACAAAAAAGCTTTTCTGATTCTCATGTAAGGGCTCTTATGACTGGATGTTTTATGTGTTTGTGAAAACCACTTACAGACTGGGTTGTCAATGTCATCAGTGCAAACAAACTTTTAAAAGGTCATGTAGACTAACAACCTATCAACGCTGTCAACATGTGAACGCTGTGAACATGAATATTGCCCTCTGAACTTTGACCCCACCCCCTTATTCTGATACTGCACCAGCGTAGTCAGTGAATCTGGGTCTGTATATATCACTACGGACCTGAAAAATTGAAAAATGAAGTTCATTGCTAATAAACCAAATGGTTACTTGCTACTTCTGGCTAATTACTATCTCATCCAGGTGGGACTCCAATCTGAAGCAGCTGTTAAGAGGTTGAAAATTCTCTGGTGGTTATATATGCAGATGAAGACAAACTTTTCCACGCCAACCAAACACACTCACTGATAGACCTCCAGATGGTCTGTTAGAGAATGAGTGTTGGAAGTTGAAGCAACTATCAAAGCATCACGTTTAAAATGGCTACATTCACATAGTCACTAAATATAAATCATCACATTCACGTGGTTGCCAGGTGGAAATAGTCACATTGTTTGGGTTGCTAGGCATAAACGTACACACCCATAGTGATGGTAGGTGTATACAGTCACATTGACATGGTTACTAGGTGGTACCGGTCACATTATCTAGGTTACTAGTTGCAAATGGTTACTTTCATAGGGTTACTTGGAAGTACCGGTCACCATCATTGAGCTGTTCACGGTAACATTCACAGGGTTACTAGACTGTAACGGTCACAATTGTTTAAGGTAACGTTTATTGGGTTACTAGGTGGTAACAGTAATGCTGTGGGTTCACGGTCACATTGCTAGAGTTGCTGTATGTTAACACTAACACTCACAGGGCTGCTGGTTAAGAAGTCTCACTCACCTGCCAGATTTCACAGCAGGGGTGCAGCATGAAGGAGCATAGCGTGAGGCTAAATCCATTACCCCACACTCAGGCCAGCCTCCTTCATTACTGTGGGGTTTCAGAGCTGTGCCAGAGCAAGACCTCGCAACCGAAAAAGCTCATGGGACCAAATGGTTTTGAGAAGCATATTTTTTGAGGTTTTTAACGAGTGTTTTATGGTTCCTAGCTGTAATGAATTTGGCTGTAGAAGGGACAGTGTGAGAAAATGCATGTGGTTATTGGTGAGTCTGGCTGACTCAAGGGTGTGTTTCTCTTTTGCAGGGATGGGACCTTCTCTGATGGCTTCTGAATAGCACTGTGGGTCCCCTTGGTTGTGTACCCAAACTTTGTACCTTCCCCCCACTCCACGCCCAGACCCCCTCCTGACAGCGCAAAATGGCTGACCCCTTTCGGCTGGTCCCCGAAGGGTCGGAGCCGGGCACGGCCGAGACGGACGCCTGTGAGCTTGAAATCGTGAGGAAGTATGACATCATCCCTGCCGTCATCTGCTCCATGTGCTGCCTGTTCGGCATCATCTACTGCTTCTTCGGTAAGTCTGGCAACCCCCGGGTCAACAGTGACCCATACCTGGGAAATAGTGGTCCATAACCACCCATGCCTGATGACCAGGGCCCAAAACAACCTATGGCCAGAACCTATGGTCAATAATGACACCCACCTGGCAATCAGGATTCCATAAGGAGTCATGCCTGGCAACTCAGGGTCCATGAAAAACCATTCCTGGCAACCCAGGGCCCATTACAACCTATGCCCAGAATCCAGGGCAATAATAAGCCATACCTGGCCACCCAGACTCCATAATATGTTATGTCTGTCAATAACAACTCATGCCCAGCCACAAAGGGTCCATAATGACCCACACCAGCTACCATAAGCCCACCCAGATACCAATCTGTTCACGAGGGTCTGTACAATGGGAGATGTCGCCACTCTCCCACCACACTGTTTCATCTCTGTAGTACCCTCTTGCTCGTGACATGAATGAATATGCACACACATACACACACACACACACACACTTGCATACCCGCAGATATACTTACGTTCATACACTCATACAGACACGTGCACATAAAGGCACACTTATCACACAAATGCATATATAATCTACATATACTTAATACACAGAGGTGCCTATAAGCCTTCATTTTGAGGACATGCTTTACATGGTGGTACTCGTCAGATGTGGTTTAGTGATTAAACTGGTGACTATGTGGATACATCTTGTGCACTGCACCATAAATTGCCCTAGTTTGCGTCGTTCCTTCTAAAAGGCTCTCAGGAATCCCGATGAGCAATCTTAAATGGTCTCGCCTCTACCCCCAGCGTCAGAGGGAAGGCTCCCAGTGACTAAACAATTTGCGATCCGGGCCAGCCGCACTCGATGAACCCGTTTCCTCTGAGCCGGGTAAGGCGAGGAAGCAGGGAAACACTGAGGCAGCACTGCGGTGCAAAGCCCGCTGTCCGGCGGTCAAGTTTTCCCTGGCCCAATTCCATTCACCCACTCAGTCGTGCTCACACCTCTTAAGGATAGCCTCAGAGCTGAGAGGGTGGGTGGAACTACTCGATACATCAATTCCCAGATGGTGTAGAGCCGAGCCTGGTGTCAGGGCCTGCTTTAGTGTCTAAACAAATAATTGTTTTTGTAATTAACACCATGTGTTGCACAATGGCTGTCCTGGCTTTGGACAGACTGTGACATTGAACAGATGACGGAACCAACTGCACTGCTGGGCACTTAGCCCAAGTTGTATTAAAAATGTCCTTTGGCTGCCACCTGGTGGCTGTAGAGTACATTGCACCTTGGGTCTGATCGTAGTCCTGTGTAGTTCACTCACCAGTTCTGCTGTAGGGCCTTGCATCGATGTGCTGCCTAGAGCTCAGTGGAGTATGGAAATATATAGCAGCTTTATTACATACTGTTTCACAATCTCAAGTCCATGAAAATCAGTATGGCCTGAAATTCGCCATATTCCCACATTCTTGGGAGGACTGAAAATCAGTGAAGCATTGAAGTATTGAATCCACAAGCAACAGTCCAAGAGGTCTATCCTGTTCAACTTTACCCTGGTTTAAGAAGGGTGGTGGAACTTAATAGTAATGTCAGTTCAGTCTCTAGAACAAGGGGGCATAAATGAAAACTTGTTAAGAGTATGTTCCACACTGGCATAAGGAAGTATTATTTTATACGAAGAGTTATCAATACATGGAATAGATTGCTGGGTCCTGTAGTTGCGGCAGAGACCCTTGCTGTGTTCAAGGCCAGCCTTGATGGAGTCTTGGATATTCTATAGTTGAAATGGCAAGCTTAGTTGGGCTAAATGGCCTGATGTTGTCATAATATGTTCTGTCTCTTTTTTCCATTACTCACTTTACTCTCTCTTGTTGTCTCGGAAGGCTACCGCTGCTTCAAGGCGGTCATGTTCCTGTCCGGCCTGATGTTCGGTTCGGTCATCATCTTCCTGCTGTGCCATAAGGAGCGGGTGCTGGACACACAGCTGAGTGTGGAGGCCAGCGCTGGCATCGGGCTGGGCATCGGTGTCCTGTGCGGCCTGGTCACCATGCTGGTGCGCAGCGTGGGCCTCTTCATGACCGGCCTCCTGCTGGGGCTACTGCTCGCCCTCGCCGCCCTGCTGGTGGCCGGGAACTTCCACAGCCCCGGCACGGTGTGGGTGCCCCTGGGTGCGCTGCTGGGGACGGGCATGCTGTTCGCCGTCCTCACGCTGCAGTGGCAGCGGACCTTCACCGTGCTGTCCACCGCCGTCTTCGGCGCCGCCATCATGACGGTGTGCGCAGACTACTTCGTGGAGATGCTGGCGCTGGCCGCCCACGCGTATGCCTGCCTGAGGCTGGAGCCGCCGCAGAGGCTGTGCTGGTACAGCTGGGTGATCCTGGGCATCTGGCCCACCCTCAGCATCATGGGAGTGCTCGTGCAGTGGAAGCTCACGGCCGAGGGGTTCTCACACACAGAGGGTGAGCGATGATGAATGACGATAAGAGAAGGCCTCGTTCAGATTCAGTAGCATGGCTCACTGGCCTTGAGGCAGTTACACTCATTTGTGTCAATTGACTCATTTGTGTCCTACTGGGATATTTGCAGTTAATATGTGTATGTGGCTTCTACTTGGATATTTATGGTAGATATTTGTATGTGTCTTCTACTTGGGTATTTATGGTAGATATGTGTATATGTCTTTTACTGGGATATTATGGTAGATATGTGTATGTGTCTTCTACTAGGGTATTTACGGTAGATATGTGTATATGTCTTTTACCAGGATATTGTGGTAGATAGGTACATGTCTTTTACTGATATATAATGATAGACATGTGAATGTGTCTTCTACTATGGTATTTATGGTAGATTTGTTTAGCTTCTCTTAATTTCTCCCATTCTTCTCAGCTGTAGAAAATGCCCCTTGTTGAAACCGAGTTTGCGTGTTTGTTTGTGTGTTCCTCAGTCATCATTAGCAGACGGCAGAAGCGGGTGCAGCTGATGCGAATCCGCCAGAAGGATGCACGGAAGCGGCAGCAGAGCACTGGCCAGGAGGGCACGTACCGTCGCAAACCCGCGCCGGTCAAACGCTACGCTGGAGACCTGCTGGCCCCGGTCAGCCCCTGCCACGCACCCTCCACAAATAGCCACACTCAGCAAAGCAGTTGACTCTCCTTCAGCATTCTCTCACTGTCTTTTACACTTTAATATTGTAAGTGGGGGCATGCTCTTTGCTCAGGCTACCATATACTGCATCCACATAGATAGTGGTAGACGGTACACAGCAAACTGGAAGTATATCTTCACAATGAGAGTATAATGGCAAATTTCCGTGAGGCCAGCGGACTATCTACTTTGGCAGTAGATGGTGCTAGCTGCCATGAGTTCAAATTTTTTATCTCATTAATAATTCTCTCTCTTAACAGTAACGCCAAAGTCAACAATATTGCAATGACTGTAAATCCTAATAAAATGTCTATGACTCAGTCTCTCTCTCTCTATTTAAAATTCAAATGCCCTTTGTTGGCATGACCACACAACAGCATCATATTTAGCATAGCCTTGCATAAAGTGTAACAATAATAGTATCAACCAATGTCTAAAATAGTTCAGTAGGTCTGAATAATAGTAAAATGTCAATATTTCTGTCTGTCGCACACACAGAGCTACCTGCAGAGCCTCCGTGATCGGCACATGGGAACAGGACACTCCCAGAGCAGCCTGGGCACCCCAAACCAGACCATGATTGACTTTGACTGCGAGACGGGCTCCACCGTGCCTCTCACCCCCACCTCCACCAACACGCCGGTCATCAGGGTCTGAGGGAGGAGCTCCCCTTATAGGGGACCCACCCTCCTGTTCTGTCTCCGCCTCTCGAGAGCTGTAGGGGCGGAGCCATGACTCCAATCTCAAGAGCCAATGGGGAGGCACTGGATCAGAGTGTCATGTGATTTTTGACTCTGGCAGTGAAGAGAGGTGCTTGGTTTGGACAGAGATGTGCCCCCAATTCTCCCCCACCCCCCGTTGACCATGCTGGATATTTCCAGACTTAAACGAGCTTCCCTACTGCCACGCCTACCCCAGTTACATTGTGCTGTGCCTTTTCAGTAATTCCACATCTTGACCCTATGCCATATCCCACAATGCACCTGCTCCATGGGCAGCACATGTGTTTGAAGTCTCCATTTGCTGATTATGCAGCAGAGTTACTATGAAAGTACAAAACAATCACTAAGTGTTAATTATCAGGACAGACCTCAAGACTGATCACAGCACACGAAGTTCAGAACAAGAAATCAAGACTTCTCTCGGTCCTGCTCATTTCACACCTGTGAAACACGAATCAAATCATGCTACAGAATTGCACTTGAAGGAGTCCAGTCGTTTTTCCAGCTCATGTTGAAACATCCATCTCATAATCATAGATTCTTGGTGCTTTGATCAAACCAGGTCTTCCATGACTTGCCTTTTGATTCCAAGATCATTCGCAAAGACTTTTACGGTGTAGACTGGTGTCGTGATAATGCTGTATGCGTTGAAGAGCTGGGGAGGAGGCCGTTGGCAGTGAACTAGCCTGGGTTAAACCTGGATGATCTGGACACACACACACCCTTAGTGGGGAGTCACGGTACAGTGTATGCACCCGGGGTCGGATTGACCCTGTGCAATGAAGATGACGATGACGGTGGTGATTATGAAGAACTAAATATATAGTGAGTCAAATTTTCATCTGATATGTGTGCTTTTAAAAGGAGCCGAGCATGGACGCACGTCCAAATAAACGCCCCAAATCAGTTGAGGGGCAAAAGCAAACATGCTGTTATTTCAATACAATGGGTGGTATTTCGACCAATTAAATTTGTAACATGTTTTATTATTTTTTTTCTTAAGGATTTGGTGCCTTCATGTGATTCACCAAAAACGAAAAAAGTCGCAATGCCAGTAATCAATGCACTGTCTGTCCACTTTCTTAGGGAAAAGTCAAGGTGAAGTTATGTTTTCTGGGCAGTATACAGAAAGTGTATCATTGGATTGAATGTGGAGTGTTTTCATTTATACTGAGTACTAATTTCAATTTGGAAAAATAAGTCTTCCCTCGTTTCTGTGGGAGTGTTCAGTGTAGCTCTGCTGTGCCTTTCTTTTCTCGTAAGAGCATGTTCTCTTTTTATCCTGTCATTTCAAGAGTCAGTACTGTCACAAATATCTGGAATCTGTACAGAAATTATAATAGAATGAAAAGATAATCTATTAAACTGGAGAAAAAATGTGTTCATCTCTCCTCGTCATTTTCTGTGGCAAAGGAAATCCTGTGTTTTCTGTTGTTTTTGTACACTGGTTACCTGGAGACAGTTCCTGCCAAATTCAGATCCAGACTGTCTATTGGACCAAGGAGTGGAGCGGGAAATGGATTGCAGTGCCACTGCCTTGCTATTGGTCAACAAGGTGATGTTGCTATGGCAACTGGTTTTGTTTTCTTCAAATGCCTTGGGTGAAGCCATTTGAGCCTCCAAACATCTAAAACTTAAAGTTACATTAAAATGTGAGTTCAGTAGAATATGCAGTCAAAATATGGCATTGTAGAAAATGAACAAAGCATTTATGTTGTTATTGATTTTAATAAAATAATTTTGTTACAGTTACAAGTTGAATTACCCCTTAAATGAAAACAAGATAATTACAATGCTTTATTTAAACTGCTCTGTGAGCAGTGGTGATAATTTCTTGTATACAACAATTTTGAGGATATATAAATGTCACAATGCTGTACCTGCAGCAAGGACAAAGTTTGTCATGGCAATCCTTTGTATTTCCTCAAAGTTCACTGGTTGTGTGTGCTAACATGTCAACTTCACAGCAACAAAAATGTGAATATAAAAATCTGTAATGCAATAACACACACACCACTGGGTGGCAGCGCTTCTGCATTTCACCACTTTTACTTAGAGAATGTCTGATATTTTAGCAATTTAGCACTTTATTTAGCCTTTTTTTATCCCAGTGTCAAGCAATCCGTTGATTCTGTTTTCATTTATGTGCATGCAGTATGGAGATATTAACTCAAGCAGTGCTCCAGACAGGACTTAGTGTTAGCACAATGACAGAAAGTCTGTGGGAAGTTCTGGGAATTGAACACAACATCCCCTAATGTTAAGTGTGTTCTGTTACATTGATTCTGTTGGTACCGCCGTACTGCATGCAGAGAAATTAAAATGGCACTGGTGACTGATTTCAGCAGACTGGAGTTTCTGGGGAGGGTTACTGTTAGCCCAAAAGCTTTATGGGCCAAGATACTGAATCTGTATATCTGTGCTGTTAAAAGGATTTGTATGACATGCATCTTTCCCTGTTATAGGTATACGTTCATGTTTTCTGGAGAAATATGATGAACTATATCAAAACTTGATGTCTGTAATACTGCAGTGGTCACTAGCTTAGTTCTGTTCAGGTATATCATTTGCCAGTGATTTGCCAATAATGAAATCTCTGATATGAAGCTACAAGTGTGTAATGTGTCCTGAGAATCTAGCCAGCTGAAGCCCTCTCTCTCTGAACCAGTGTGCCAACAGGATCTTCTTTTCACAACCTAGGCTTTGAGGTTAAAGACTGGTGATGACTAAAATGAGTTTTCATGAACTCATGTTAGGGTGGAACTACTCAGCTGTCACGTACTGACTTGCCTCAACCAATCAAAGATGGTTTTCTTGCCACAGCCAATGCAGTCACTCTGCATTGTGTCACTGGTCCAAATCACTGAGTCACTGATACTATATCACCTCCCATTTTTGGTTCAATGAAGCCTCACTCGCCCATCACTCTCACAGAGTTTGCTGCCCTCTGGTGGCCTGCGTTTAACACTGCATCCAGCGCTCTCTCTTGCTGAGCGGATAGCCCTTCTCTACATTCAGGTGTTTGTTGACCCGCCAGTACTTGTCTCCCTTGAAGAAGTAAATCTTTTTGTTGGTCCAGGTGAAAGCAGCATCTGGGCTGGAGGGCACTCCAGTGAAGAGGTTTGAAATGGGTTTTGGGTAAGCGCTGAGGTCCGAGTATTTCAGCTCGTCCCACTGCCAGTACCCCGAACCCTGGAGAGGGGGAGGGGAACAGGAAGAAGCGGAGTGTTACAGAGATCACAAGGCTCAGCCTACATTCTCATATGGAGTATTAATACTCTACATTCTACATATATACTGTAACTACAATAGCATAGTAGTATATTCATACTCTGCAGATATTAATGTACTTTTATATATTACTACTCTAACTAATTTTGGACCTGTAATGTAGTCACATAATGCTAATACTCTACATTTTACATATATCCTGTAACTTCATCAGCAAAGAGGTCTGAATTTAGTTTGAGAGTATTGATACTCGTTATGAGTATAGTGTAACTACAGTTGCAAAGTCAGCACAAAGACTCAAATGTTAAGGCAAACTCGTCTATGATGTAGATAACTGGTGTCATCTACTGATATCAGCTTTACATTCTTTAAAATGTCAGCACAGGTGAAAAGTTTAATCACAGGCTGATAGTCCGTCAGAGCCTCAATTTTCAGTCAAACTTTTAATGCATCGTCTATTGAAAATCTTTATTATCACAGTTCTCTTAGTTTGAAGTAGTAAAGCCAGTCCGTAAGTGGTGCTTCTATATGAGTGGTCTGATCTGCTCTTCTTTACCTTAAAGAAGAAGAGCTTCTTATTGGCCTCCAGATATAATGCCGCGTCAATGTTCGGGGGGATGCGGGTCAGCTGTTTGGGGTAGCCGAAATCCAGCCGGAAATAGGTGTACCGCCACACTTTGTCCCCTATGAAACAGCAAACACAATGAGAAAGTGGGAAGCTGAGTACTATTATTAGCCTCTCTGAAATTTTTGTTTCCTTCCTTGACAGTACAAAACAGTAGTGAAGCCTGAGTGTGAGGCAATGTTACGACATTACAATTACACCCAAATCAATGATATTTTAGCTAAAATATTATAAAAGCACCATAAGAATGCTACTGCAGGCTAGCCTGTCCTGTTAAGGCTCTGCTCCAGTGTGTGGACTGCTCCAGTGTGTGGACGGGCCCTGTGGTTTGCCATCTTAGTCATATTACACTAGTGCTGACTGTGGCCAGCAGTGGGACAATATCTAACTAGTTAGGTCACCCATATAAGGAAGAGCTACGTTGGTAGAGCAAACCACAGTGCAGTACTTGTTGCAGTTTTACAAGATGAAATGGTGTTATAACCTTGTAATTTACCTTGCTGAATGCTGTGAAATATTCAAGTGTGATTTGAGACGTTTCAAGCTAGGTACTAAAAAAAGAGGAGTGAAAAGGTGCTATGTGTGATATACTGTATTTAGTATGTACCCTTGAAGAAGTAAGTCTTGTTTGTTCTTTGGGAGTAGACAGCAGCATCCAGGTTTCCTGGCAGACCCTTCCACAGGAGGCTGGTTTTGACAGGGGGGTTGTGCCCCATATCTGACACCGTCCACATGTACTGACCACTGAAGGCATAGGTCTTCCTGAAGGGACCTGGGGAATGATGAGACAGCAATGGGAAAGCAATCACAACAGTGAAAGTAAAAAATTATGGAAATAATGAAGTGTTACTGCAACAATGTTATCTCACTAGTTAAAGCTGTAAGCTGTTAAAATACTGTCATGACAGGTTATAACACATGCTTATGTAGGCTTTATGACACATAGTTAAAGTATTAATGAGTATGATAACTCATCCAGAAAGCAACAGACAAATAAAAATATAAATGACAGTGAAGAAGTATTAATAGTTGACGGTACTGCTATAGCAGTTTGGGGGGGGGCGCGGTTTTACCCAGCATGATGGCATCGAGGTCGGCCGTGCAGGGATCCGGCTTTTCCGATGGCACATCAGGGGGGGTCACCGTGGTGGGTGGCACGTCTGGGGTGCTGGGAACTGTCGGTGAGCTGGATGTCCGTTTACCTGCAAGACGCCAGCAAAATTATGGGTCTGTGCATGGTCAAATTAAACATGCCAGCCTTGAGAACTTTTCTTATATCCCTTCAGATACTCTCCTCATGCCTGACAATAGTGACAATAGACAACAGGCAACCTCGAGGGTGGTTGCCTATTGCTGCTGGTCTAGGACCAGATCCTCCTAAGTCATTCCTCATATTAACCAGTAGAAAGTGAACAATAAAACCTGTTCCTGGACCAGTAATCATTGGCAATATCCCTGCGGATGCCTTTAGCTTCTAAAACATGGAGCCTTAACTTGCAATTTGAATTTCCACATACATGGAGATGTGTTTGAAAGTAAATACTTGTTAAATTATCTTTCTCCATTGACACTACATAGAAATACATGAGAAATAAGTCCCTGGGAGACAACTGAGGAATGGGCCTTGATGGTTAAAACAGGAGGGATGGCAAGTCTGGAATTACTTCGACATTAGGCAGGTCATGTGACCAGGGTACCTGGACATCTCCTGGTACTTCCTGTTCTGTTAAACACAACAGTCACTGAAACTGAACTCTGTAAGAAAAGGTTTATAAACACAGGCTCTGAGGTCAGACAGACTGGCGCTTACAATAGTGCACTCACCATACAGGGCCTGGATGCCGTTGATGTCGTCAAAATGCAGGCTGAAGTAGGCGCGGTAGCCACTGTAGACGGGCGCCATCAGGGCGCGGCTGTACTGAGAGTGGCCCAGCCCCAGGGCGTGGCCGATCTCGTGCGCAGCAACAATGCGAAGGTTGGTCCCAAAGTAGCTTCCCTCTGTCCAGGTCTCGTCCTCGTCAAAGTGAACCAGGCCAGACTCTGGAGCCTCGGCGTGGGCCAGAACTTGGCCTGAGAGAGAATATACCAAACTCCACTGATTAAGACTGTAAGTACTCATTATCCTTAAAAACTGTCACTTCACAGCCTGTATTACAAAGTCTACAGCCTCAGTACTGTCCAAGCTGACGGCCAAGTCAACTAGCCTACTTACAATGACCCAACAAACCAACATACAGTAGGGAAAGCAAGTTCTTGTGTAACAACAGGTCCCCTCCAGTGAAGACTGTCAAGTTCCCCTCCGCTTGGACTGAATGTGCTCACCTGGTCCATCAAAGGGCACGGGGCAGGCGCCGTCCTTCTTGTGAAAGGAGATCCTGATGTCGGCCCGTCCAGAGAGAACCTCCCGGAAGGTGAGGGGGGTCACATCGCTCCAGTACTTGAAGGCTGAGCGGATGGCCGCCCTGGTTTTGGACAGCCCCAGGTCAGGGGTGTAACTGTAGATGCGGTAGGTGAGGCTCCTCTTTCGCCAATAGCCTAAAAAACAGCACATATAATTCAAAACCTTTCCGCATAGACAGTGTTCATTTGTGCTTCTGCGTAGTAAGTATTGGTATTCTTTTATTATTGCATGAAGACAACCTGTCCTTTGTCAAATAATGACATGTCTTTCTGTCAGTCTATCAAACATACTTTCCCTGACAGCAAAAAAGTCCACGTGTCACTGCCCAGCTATAACAGCTCCACACTCACAGAAAAAGGGCTCTATCTAGCACCCTTGAAGGTTTTTGTTTGTCCCCTAGGAGGAACCCTCAAAGGTTCTTCTTCCATACAGATATCTAAATGAACTATGTATAACTCTCAGAAAAAGGCTCTATTGAGAACCATTTGGAGATATGAGTATGGAAAAACAACCCCTAGAGGAGTTTGAGAAGTGGGGTGGGGGAGAGCTGATCTCTGATTGTATAACAGAATCCTAACTCTCTCCTGTGTATGCTAAAGCTAAGATTTCCACTTACTCATCACTCTGTACTTGAAGGATTTCTGGTTGAAGGGGTCCTCGACTCCACAGCGGGGCAGTCTCATCACTGCCAGTGTGGCCTCATCAATCTTCCCTGTGACGGGCAGATCAGTCACCCTCTGGAAGGTTCTGGATGGTGGGGAGGGGGCGTAGCCGGTGAGAGGTGAACCATGAAAGAGGATGAGTCCCAGTGTAACTGATAGGACTCATTACTTTGACACTAAAATGCACGATTTTTTTTTTTTTGCAATAATAACTAAAGCGTATACAAAAAGTTGAACCTGCAGTAGTTGCCATAAAGTACTATGACATGAAGTTCGTACACACAGGAAAATAGCAGACGCATATGCACGTGCATGGTAGTCCACGAAGTTTGTTTTCCTCGATGGGCGGAACCGCAGGAAATGGTGCGTGGTGTTACACCAAATTACAGAGAAGTAAATAAATGTAGCCTTCCTCATTTACTGAGAAATTACAATAAAATAACTCATACAGCATATCCATCATAAATATAGTGAACTTTCTGATGGGTAACAGGCAAGTTTTTTT
The DNA here is from genome assembly GCA_019788955.1 of Albula glossodonta. Taxonomy (NCBI): domain Eukaryota; kingdom Metazoa; phylum Chordata; class Actinopteri; order Albuliformes; family Albulidae; genus Albula; species Albula glossodonta. The sequence continues at coordinate 25,880,826 of JAFBMS010000004.1, read as the reverse complement.
TTGTTTTGGCAGACTACTGCGATATTCGCTGTCGTTAGGCAACAATTAGCTTCCATTGAAAGACACTGGTTCATTTCCATCTAATCCAGAATTCCTGTGTATGTATGCCCATAGACCTCCAGTCCCCAGAGCTACGTGTTCAGTTTGGAAAGGACGACCTGCTCACCTCAGAGCCTCTGAAACATCCTCTAACTCGTATCCAGTGTTCTCTGCGTCCAGGGAGGTGTGCAGGTAACCGTAACGCTGCAGGTAATCCTAGATACAGACAGGAAGAGCATACTGCTAGTTGAGGAGAAACCTCTTAGGTACACGGACACAATGAAGTCAGGTTAATGTTTAAAACTCGAGAGACTGGAGAGTGGAGACCTATTTATGGATGGTTTAGAAAGGAATGAACTAATATGGAAATGAGGTTGCACGGTTTAAGAGTAGCTCTGGCTTCAAAGCCCCCAAACGCAGCGTGACAAAACTTCAGGATTATTCTATTTTTTAAATGCAATATTTAGATGCAGCAATATAAGATGCATGCTAATACAAGAAAGAAAAAGAAGCACGAATGTAAGTATGAATAATGAAATTTTGAATTTCTTTTTGGCAAATGCTAAACAGTTAGCTAGACTTGCACTGTGGTGACTACACTAAAAATTTGTGTTCGTTTTGCAAGCAATAACCACATACCAACTTAACACTCGTCAGAATAGCCCAAGTACAATACAGAAAATGAAGGTCAAGCAAATATGTTTGCCGTAGACACCCCTGTGCCTTACCGTGGCTTCCGTGAATTCATCTCGCCTGTCCATCACCGCAGAGAACACGCACAGTACTGCAGCGGACAGCTGCGCCACCCGTAGAAAGAATCCTATTTTCATCGTGCTTCAGCTGGCTACGGGCACCAAAGTGCGGCAAACTCGGAGTCAAACACTTAAAACGGTCTTTCCTCCCTGAAATTGAAACACACGAAGCCAGACAGTTGATACCTGTAAATCACATATATGGAAATCATGATTTGTGAACCGCGTGATATTAAATGAATAATGCATGCAGTCAAAGTAACCATCATGTTTCGTTAATATTTATTTCATGGTAAACTACCTTCTTCTCTGTGAGTCTGGACCCCTCTCTGCGTTCAAGCTGTTTACTCCAGTTTATACATTCAAACCTCAGTGAGTCAGAGACTTGGGCTCCGGCCCCCTACGATGAGCAATCTTAGAGGAATGCAGCTCTTGGAGCTTTGCTTGGGGAAGAGAACTCTCCACCGCTCTGACAGAACACATCGTTTTGTCACTGTTCCTCCTGATATATCGTGCATATACAGTCATTTAAAAAAGGAAGCTCAACAGCGTGAGAAACTGATTCATGGCCCGGGACAAAGGTCCCCATGTCTGTAGACTGCATGAGTAACACATTTGTTTGACTCCTGCTCCGTTTGCGTCAGTAGAGTCTTACCAATTCTATAAAACCCAACCAAAGGAAACAAGCAGCACAATTAAACAGTTATACACGGATGACCATTGTTCACTCATAGGTATTACTCATACATGTGATTGTGGGAGCTCAGCTGGGGGGGCTTGCAAACACCAAAACAAATCAATTGGACCAGCATGCAACCACAGGCTTGACATTACGTTTTGCAGTCGACAGTGATAATATCACCTAGAATAATCAGTAGTAAAATGTGCCGAGATCATTTAATTCAACTTTGATTGGCCATATTTGATTACTTACCACTGTCTGTCAATGAGTCAACAGAGATAACGTGTGTTGCACTGTGACACACTGTGAATGTTTCCTATTACTTTCAGTCAGTGAGCTGTAGTTTACATAGTTTGCTGTGAGGTGGTCCCATGGATGCCATGTGAAGCATGCGCAAGTTATCTGAGTTATCAAAGATTTCATGTTTGCTTTGCCACGCACGAATGAAAGCACTTTATATAACAGAGAAAGGTCAAACTGTGAACTCAGCATATCTCATTTCAGGATCACCACATACAGGACATGCCCTCTGATCATTGGTGTAGAGCAGGATTGTGGATATGCTGCGTAAAGAACTATGAGCAATTTAACTACTGCAGAACCAATGAGTTCTGCAGTCTTTTGAAAACAGTTCTGTCTAGCATCATAAAGGGTTCTTTATCCCTCTGGGGTAACCCTTTAAGGGTCTTTTGGGTTCTTTCTTTGGTACCCTTTCTTTTACCTTTGCCCTTTAATCTGCAAGGGATGTTCGTTAAGGAACACCCACTCTTTTTTCTTGGATTTTGATATCGCTAAAGGATTCTTTGCATAACCCTCAGAATAAGATCCTATAATGGACCATTAACAGTTACCAATATCTTAGAAGAACCTTGAAGGGTAGCTAAAGGGGACAAAAGAAGACCTCCTTTCTAGGAGAGTATTATGGGGGACTGCTCACCAAATGCATGGCTCAACCACAGCATCCCCACCCTTTGAAAGAACAAGCTCTTTGCAATTCTGTGCATTCACTGAAACAAGCACACTGAGCTCGTAAATATAGTAATGCCAAAAATGCACAGCGCGCTCTGATGATCTGAGAAAGCACAGCACTTATTCCAGAGAGAAGAAGCGGTTAATCCTATGCCCTGAGAAGCAGGGCCGAGCTCGAACGGCTGTGCTGAAGTGTATTTAGCGATTGGCTTGACAGTGTCATTTCTTTGAGTATCTCACACTCTCATACTGAGCCCGCCCCTACTCCGAGCTGCTCACTGCACAGCTGTGTGCTCCACACCTCGCCCCCTGCCTTCCCCCTCCGTAAAACCCAAAAACCTGACAGTGAAGAAAGACCTAATAATAGACCAGCAGCAGACTGATGTGCAAGATGTAACAAAAATGTGCTGATTCCACTGCAGGGTAGGTGTCTGTGAGCATAGCTTTGTCTTTGTCACCTTTCATGTCCTTAACCCTCCGGTTTCATTCAGATTTGGGTCACATCAGGTATGTTTACGGGTCAGTTTTGAACTGACTCGGATGAGTCACCTCAATCTAGTCGTAACTTAAAGTACCCATAACAAAATATATTTTACCTAAATTTCCATCTAATCATTCATCTTCATGTATGCAGTAGTTTTATAACATGAATATTTACCATCTTTTTGTTGTAGAATCTCAAAATAGGTCAAATTAATTTTCATAAATTCATACATATCTACTATGCTTATGATGTCATAAAGTTCCAGGCTGGAAAACAGGCTTGAAGTCAAATGACGTGACTGTGGCATTGAATTGTAAAATTGGTCAATTTTGACCTGAATAAGAAAATAGAGTTAGATGGTTCTTCCATGAAGGCTCACTAGTGATGATTCAGTCTGTTTTCTTACTCTTATGACTGCCTGTGGACTTCTGTCCAGGACCACACTCATGTGTATGAGGCTTCACAGCACATCCTGAAGCCAGCCAGTGCCCCAGGCCGTCTAAAGATCTCACTGGCTCTTTAGACGGGGGTGAAATGGGGTGAATCATATCCATCTGTGTGAATAGCTAACTTTCAGTACTATGTGAGGCAGTTATTGCAATTGTGGGGCTATTGCTGGATATAGCTTATCTAAGTTGTACAGTATTGTCTTTAGTTGTACAGTATTTGGCTTGTTATTTTTTAAGTATTCAGATCCTTGTATCTCACTTTAACATGAAAGAACACGTGCGTAACAAAAGACTCGCCCCACAGAAATATTGCTCGTACAGAAATGGTATACAGGCACTCCATTCTGATCGACCAGTAGTATCTCGAAATGGACGTAAGTCTGACGTATGTTAGCATGGCATGTAGAAGTCGTATACCTGTACAGCATTATTTTATCCTAGTCAATTTCTATCATGATTATCTAGTTTTTTAATTGACCAGCTTTATTAATTGACATTTTATATTATTCTGTTGTTTTTTACCTTTTATTTAAGATTCTTTAGTTCCTATTTCATCATTTTTATTTTTTCGGTTGTATGAACAGATGATCATAAGTCACATAGGTCGTAAGTCAGGGAGAGGCTATATTCTCTGATTTCATGTTAATTATTCTCTGATTTCATGCTTTTGCCGGTTTCTTCGAACCAGCAATGCCTTTTAATGCCTCAATGTCCGTGTTGAAAGAACTGGAAGTATTGAGAGTTGTGATATTTACAGGGTTGACTCAAAACCATAGCAAGCATTTTCCATTTTTGAAACAGCATGTGTAAGAGGTTTTGATATTACCCTGATTCAGCTGTATTTTATTTTAACAATTTTTATGACAGAAGCATTTCCGGAGTTCTAGCCAATGTTGCCTAACAACTGCAGTTCCAGGAGAGGAAGGAATGTGTTATAAAATCATTAACAAGATTCAACTTTGGTGTGCAGCATATTCTCTTCTTTTCATCATTTTATCATTCGTCAGCCATGCCATTAAATTGATAATATGGTCAAAGACTATTTTTAGGTTAACTTTTTAACAGATATAACTGATTAAGACTCATCAATATATCATCCTTTCATGTTTAATTAGTATTTCCATGTTTCAGTGCCTGTGTGAGAACATACTTTTATGTGCATTGTATTTATCTGTACAGGTGTCACTGAATATTGGATCTTTGGGATTGTCTTGCCATGTTTCAAACATTAAATGCACGTGGATGAAAATATAAGAGCAAGATTTTGGATTTTGGAGATGGCCTTGATTGGAAGGTTTTTGATTGGTTCATGGAAGGTTTTCAATCATTTTAATGGGAGCAATTATCCCACCTCCAATCATAATTGCTAGCTCTCTTCGTAGTTGATTTGTAAATCCAGTCCATAGCTGGTGTAGTCTTCACCTTAAGTAACTCACAGTCCATGCTGTAGGGTCATACAGGAGTTTCGACCCTCCTATAATGCTGTTTGAGGAATATCTTATTGTCCACCCCATACTCACCATTATATCTGCTGCAGTTTCTCTGCGGTAACATTAAAAGCAATCGCAGTACAGTTACACAGTTATACACAATATATTTTACCCCCAAGTGATTAAAAAATACAACACAGTACACTAATAACTGAATGCACAGCATCCACGGGCTCATAGCAGCGATTGATTCGTCTTGCTGTAAGGTACACACAGGGCTGCATTGTGTCAGTACTTATAGCGGCACTAGGGGTATGCAACCTTAATGTGATGTTGTAAAAAGTTGAATTAAAGTTTTGTGCCAGCTGTAGAGATGGGAACAATTGACAGTAACTAATGGCAAAGCAAAGACATGCACATTCAAAATATAACAATTGTTTAAGAGGTTGGTTGTAAGCAACTCTGGAGTTTAATGAAAGGCACTGTGGGGTTTCAGCGAAGTCAAGGCATGTCAGTATATTCCAAAAACAGCCGTAAAACTGGAGACCCGATAAGATCAGTAAGAATAACAAAATTCCTTTTCTTATCTTTTCTAATTTATGTGTAGATGGTTAAGCCAGCCCTGCATGTATTGGAGTAAAATTTGCAAAAGCAGAGAGAGTGAGGTATAAATTAGATTTTTTTATTACATATAAATTTTTGCCCTTGGTGTCTTGAGCATTCATGACGTCCTGGGCCATAGTCTATTCAAGCCAGGGTGAAGAAATTCAATTAATAATACATACAAGCTATCACACTCTGCGTACCACCATTCCCCAGCCACGGTTCACCATGACAGAAAAAGACTGGCAGGTCCATTGGTCCATTGGCCAGTAAGCCAATGCCCACTTCAGCAGTCCCTGCCCCCACTTACCCATCCAAGCCCTTTGTACTGGATACTGATGCTTCAATAGTCTGAGAGAGATGGGCAGAGTTCAAATGGAGGATGAAAGATAGGCACTGGTATGTTTGTTTTTAGCGTGTAACTGGCTGTCAGAGAGAGTCACTTTGTGAAAATAGGTCAACTTTTCACAAGGCTGGAATTGGCAGCTAATCTGTGTCCGTTATCCACAGTGTGCGCCATGGAGTGAGGTCACAGGATAGGCATGGGTGCTGTATCTGGAATTATTCACAGTTTCTCCAGTGCTCCCTGCTGGGAAACCATGCCCCGTTGCATTCACACTGGCAGAGATCCTGAATGGCTCCTGCACTGTTGTGTTTTGGATCCTTTGGGTATTTCCCAAACACATCCTGTATACGGTATATCCCAAACGCATCCTGTATTTTTCCCTGAAAAAAGATTTTTTTGTGCAAAAAGCATCCAGATCCTGACAATATAAAGAATACATTATCTCAGCTTTCCATGTGATAATGCAAGGAACAAATACATGATAGTACTTTTACTGCCTGAAGCTGGGGTTTTCCACCACTGAAAGTATATAGCATGTACTGAATACTGCATAAATTATAATTTATTACATTTTAATTTATCTAAATATGACCTACCATTGTGTAATTTGTTGCAACAGTATATTACACACAGGGGAGTTGTACTGTGCTCATTGTTGCGAAACCACACTTTGTATATATGAGTCCTCTTTCCTTTGAGTGTATGTGGAAGTGCAAAACAAGCAAAATGCCTAAGCAGAATTTATGCTTTGACTGCCGATGTCTCATTCCTCTCTCTCTGTGATTGTACAGTATGTACTGCTACTAAAGTCCTACTGAGTTTTGTAAATGATTCAGTGTTAAAATGTCACAGAAGTAATATCTGCACCTTTTCGCCTTTATGCTGCGATGAGATGGATTTGCGGTTCATTTGTGTTTCACAGATGGTTGATGTAGTCCAGCTATTATTGCTGGCTGTCTGCCTGAACCGTCAAATAGAGCAAATGTTTCACTTTGTACTTGGCTAGCACAACAGAATTCAAATGACCCATGCAGCAGAGTTATTTTATACACTTATCTTGTGTTGTGACTCTCCTTTCTGAAGCATGTGTGTGTATAAGTGTGCATCAGTGCGGTGGAGACTGGGATGTCAGTGCTCTTTGTTTTCAGAGGAGGGGGTTAATGAGGCTATATGAAAAGGTAAGGTGGACGTGCCTGCAAACCACTAGCTATTAGCCAAACTAAAATCCCCACAGTACTGCAGGAGAGCTAGCACCCAGTGGAGAACACAATTGATCATCTGCTCTACTGTACCTTCACACCTGTTAAAGTAAAGTAGAAAACAGCCAATGATGGCTTCATAGACTGAGTCACTCGGGAGTTCAGTAATTCCCATGCAGATTTTGAAATCCATTTCCAGTTGTGAAAATTCATCATGCATGAACAAAAAATGAAATGTAATGGATGTTGAGAGAATTACTTGGAAATAAACATTCATATCAGTGAGAGTGAAACATTCAACTCTTCATGACGCATGACTCATCCTGGGTGTGCTGCATCAGCCAGCTGCGGCTCCGTTTGGTGCCAGCGATAACTTACTGAAGAAGATTATGCATGATATTGAGAGAGAATCAAGTTTATATCAGTAGTAAATTTTAAACTAGATAGACCCTTCCCTAAAAATTCAAACATGACCATTAAGGAATCATTTCTTCCAGTCATTTGGACTCATTTGAAAACCATGTTTACAGAAGCGGCATGTGTAAAGGGTGTAGTGGTGTTTCATGTTAGTTGTAATTGTTATTGAATAGCAATTTGGTAATGGTGGTACTGGAAACTACAGTGTTGTTGGGAATATTTTGACTGTTAATGGAATATACCTTTTGTTGGTTGTGTATGGGAAACAACTGAAGAGAATTTGGATAGAGTATGTTTTAACAATAATTCTACTCCTGCGATAGACTGGTCTCCCTGCCTTTCATGCAATGTATTCTGGGATACACTTCAGCCCTCTTGTGACCCTACATTAGATGAAGCGGGTATAGATGATGGATGGATGGATGGATGGATGAGTAGAATAAGCCTACTCCTTCATATTGTAAACCATGCTCAGAGCAGTTGCCAAAAATATGTATTAGTAATGGTGAGTCTGAGTCACTGGGATGGGAAGAAAGAAAAGCGAAATCTCCACATGAAAGGTAATGACTCGAGACTGGAATACACATTTTTACAGTTTCCCAGCACACATTTTGTCTGTATAAATGCTATAATACTATAACATAATGTAATATGATATGATATAATATAATACATCATGCTGTAATATTTGTAGCATTTTTATAGTGGTATAATGTGAGGTGCTTAAACTGCGGTTTTATTTATGTTAGAGCAACATTATTTTAGCTGGAAAAATTGTACTTGTAGTATGGGTGATCGGCCTTCTGTGGATGGATCTACCACTATTAAACATGCAGTTTGCTTGGTAATATCTTTGTGGTCACTGCAGTTTGTTTCAGGTAGCTCTTCTCATCTCACAACCAACCATGGCAAATCATTTCACCAATCCAGTTTCCTGTAGGCAATGTTAGAAATTTTGGAAAAAGTTAATTTTGTTGTAAATGACGTGAACCCCTGAAAACCTGTGTGCTCAATCGTGTGTGTGTTTGTGTTTAAGAGTTTTGTGAAGTGGTGTGTAATGAAGGTTGCGTTGTGTTAGCCAAGTGACTGTTCAGTCCAGCGAAGGCCTGGCTTGGTGTTTGATGTAAATTTATGGGCCAGTTTTATGGAGTAGTTGCTGCCACTCTCTGTCTCTAAACCGCCCCCCCCCCCCCCCCCCCCCCCGACCCGCCCCCCCTGTCTCTTTTTCATGCCCTGCGGGTGAATGCTACAGTCGGGGAATGTGTCCACGTAGCAGATTTCAGATTTTTATTTCGCCACAGCACACACTGATAACCCAGTGTCTGCCTGTCTGTCTGCCATACTGGAAATGGGCTACTCCACTTATAGCAGGCCCTGAGTCCCTCAAGTGCCCCGGTGCTTGAACTGGTATCCATGGTGATTAAGCAACAAAACAAACACAAACTAGCATGCTCACTTCACACAGCCTACACTGAATTTGAAATTCCCAGTTTTTTTCTTGCTACTCCAAAATGGTGTGCCTGAAAGAGGGTTGTTACGGGTGCCACCCCCAACCATGCAGATTGTTCCCATTACTTCAGACTTCCCACAGGTCACATGGTTTCTTTGATGTTTTTTTTTTACTGCCAGACAAATTCCTCCAATCACAAACCTCCACTCTCTTTATGCTGGCTGTAACGGCCCACCGTTTCCAGGAAGCCATCACTGGCAATTTACGTCCAAGTCATCACTGTGCACATCTGTACAACATTTGTTTTCGAAGAGAAGTGCAGACATTAAGGACCTGATTTACCAAATCGTTTAGCAAAAAAAAATAGAGAATGCGATTGGCTGAGGAAGTTGATTTGCTCACAAATCAGTCTCTGAAACTGTGTGTGAAATCATGTGCTAAAGGCTTTCATAGATCTTGCTCAAAGAATTCACTTTTTTCCTTCTTCTTTTCTCAAGGCTAAGTTGATGAAGTAGAAAAGTAAATGGCTGAAAAGACAAAAGAGCAATAACTAAAACAAATTTAAAAGAATTTTGGGATGTAGTAAAAACCGTAAATGCTCTTGATTTTTTTTCAGATGGTAAATGCCAACATCGGGACATAATTACAATGAGAGAGGAAATTTCAGCTTGGGATATTAAAAATCATAAAAACTTGCTTTGTTCTTCACCACAACCATACACAAATCTAACAAATTAATACAACAATATAATCAACATGGGGCCTAATTTATGAAAGCCATTAGTACAATTTAGCATAACTTAAGATACATGATTTGTGATTTGAGAGGACAACTAACAACCAATCACATGCTCCCTTAGTCTTTTTGCACATATTAAATGCTTCCATAACTTGGGCCCTTTGTGTGGTGCTGTAAAAGAACAATATGCAACAATTTAAAAAACCGTTTCAGGCCAAGGTCATCCAGCCTGGCTGACTTTCCTATGCCAGTTCCCTTCACTCTTCCCCCTAGACTAAATTCACAAACAGTCATTGTCCCTTGAGGTATATCTCTGTTGTGTGACACAAAAATCTGTTGTTCATCATCTATAGTACAAAACAAAAATCTCAGCGAATCATTCTGACTGTGGTTTAACAGTCATACAGGACGCCAGCTGTGCAGAATGTCAAGATTTACATGATTTTCATGAGTCAGCCTGTTCGAGCTGTTTGTTTAAAGCAGGAGCTGTTCGGAGACTCAACATTGACCTATATTCAGGGTCTAATCAGCATCTGGCTTGAGTCGAAGGGCTGGGGATTCCCACTGTCAGCCTGCAGATGTTTTACAAACTTTTCAGATACTAAATTTAATCCATCATTTGATTCCGAGAGACTTTCCATGTGCTACCATATTTTTTTTTGTATTTTCCTCTTTTTGTTATCGGAATTGGTGTTACCGGCCCAGCTCACCACAGACTTCCTTCATAGGCTCAGACGGAAGTGGTTGCGTACGTGACTCCTCCGATTCAGGCGACCACAAGCCTTCATTATTTCCCACTCTGCAGAAGTGATATCCTGTTAGGATGTGCCAAATTGTTTCATTGAAAATGTTGAGCTGTTGGCTGAAGATACTTTAAGACATTTAGCACATGCTCATGTCCATAGCAACATTTATACAGCTGGATAGTGCCTTGCTCAAGGGTTCGACAGCAGTGCTCTTCCCGGGAATTGAACCTGTAACCTTGGGATTATAAACCCAGCTCTCTATACCATACTGTTCATGGTGTAACAAACAATTATAAAATACTGCACAATGATGGTAACCCTTATTACCACGCTGCCCATGGTATGGTATACCCAGTGGTCGATTAAAAAAATGTAAGGGGGATGGTCAACCTTGGAGTGGAAGAGTATTTTTTATTTTCATGCATAATCATGATGCATAAAAATGTGCTCACCAATGCAATGATCGCCAAACATAATTAGACACTGCACACATATTACTGATTGTGTCAGTATTTTCATTCAAATAAGAATATATAATATAGTTATAATATAGTATACAATTTATTCCATACTGCCCATGGTATAGTGTACCATTACACCATTCTGCCCTTGGTATAGTATACCATTACACCATTCTGCCCTTGGTATAGTGTACCATTATAGCATACTGCCCTTGGTATAGTGTACCATTATAGCATACTGCCCTTGTTATAGTATACCATTACACCACACTGCCCTTGGTATAGTATACCATTACACCATTCTGCCCTTGGTATAGTATACCATTACACCATTCTGCCCTTGGTATAGTGTACCATTATAGCACACTGCCCATGGTATAGTATACCATTATACCATTCTGCCCTTGGTATAGTATACCATTACACCATTCTGCCCTTGGTATAGTATACCATTACACCATTCTGCCCTTGGTATAGTGTACCATTACACCATTCTGCCCTTGGTATAGTATACCATTATACCATTCTGCCCTTGGTATAGTGTACCATTACACCATTCTGCCCTTGGTATAGTATACCATTATACCATTCTGCCCTTGGTATAGTGTACCATTACACCATTCTGCCCTTGGTATAGTATACCATTATACCATTCTGCCCTTGGTATAGTGTACCATTACACCATTCTGCCCTTGGTATAGTGTACCATTACACCATTCTGCCCATGGTATAGTATACCATTATACCATTCTGCCCTTGGTATAGTATACCATTATACCATTCTGCCCTTGGTATAGTATACCATTACACCATTCTGCCCTTGGTATAGTATACCATTACACCATTCTGCCCTTGGTATAGTGTACCATTACACCATTCTGCCCTTGGTATAGTATACCATTATACCATTCTGCCCTTGGTATAGTGTACCATTACACCATTCTGCCCTTGGTATAGTATACCATTATACCATTCTGCCCTTGGTATAGTGTACCATTACACCATTCTGCCCTTGGTATAGTATACCATTATACCATTCTGCCCTTGGTATAGTATACCATTACACCATTCTGCCCTTGGTATAGTGTACCATTATACCATTCTGCCCATGGTATAGTATACCATTATAGCACACTGCCCATGGTATAGTATACCATTATACCATTCTGCCCTTGGTATAGTATACCATTACACCATTCTGCCCTTGGTATAGTGTACCATTACACCATTCTGCCCTTGGTATAGTATACCATTATACCATTCTGCCCTTGGTATAGTGTACCATTACACCATTCTGCCCTTGGTATAGTGTACCATTACACCATTCTGCCCTTGGTATAGTATACCATTACACCATTCTGCCCTTGGTATAGTGTACCATTACACCATTCTGCCCTTGGTATAGTATACCATTATACCATTCTGCCCTTGGTATAGTATACCATTATACCATTCTGCCCTTGGTATAGTATACCATTATACCATTCTGCCCTTGGTATAGTGTACCATTACACCATTCTGCCCTTGGTATAGTATACCATTACACCATTCTGCCCTTGGTATAGTGTACCCTTATACCATACTGCCCCATGATGGTGACAGCATTTGAGTCCCAGATGTGGGGGGCATGGCTGTACTGTGAATATGTACCTTCACTCCATTGTCATCTGAAAGCTCCCATGCTGCCGTGCTTTAACAGCAATTAACACTGCATGCTCCTTTTTTTATTCCAGTTTGCTGTAGTATCTACCAGAGGGCTGGTATTGAGAATCTGAAGATGAATACCATAAGTAAAATACAAATTCTATAGACCCAGGAAATGTGGTTGTGATAAATGCTACCAGCAGACTTTTCTCCAAGATTGTGCACACAACCTCAATGCTTGTTTACTTAATGTAATGACAAATTCATTACTGTGTTCACCAATTATAGTCATCCAGATTGAGTTATAAATGAGGGTTAGTAGCAAAGCCTCGCTTGCACGGCACCACAAGGGTGCGGCCAGACTGATTCATGGGTTTGAGAAGGGAGTTGACTCCCACAGATGACAATATCTGTTCAGATGTCGCCCAGAATAATAGGGGTATCAAATATATGGGTGTGGTACATGACAGCTTGTTACTAACGCAGTGCCACTTTGTAATTGATTTCATTTCAGAATTGAAAGTATTTACATTTTTGAATTACAAGTCTTAGCTTCACAAAACAGGAAATTCCCAAACTAATACCTTAATCAAATACAGATTCACCAAATGTAATTTGAAATTATACAGTAGCTAACATGGTGATAAATGTTTAAACATGACCAACAGAGGTTGAAGATTTATTTCAAAATATTGTTCTTGATCAGATTTTGCTCTTATCCTTGCCCCACCAATTCATAACTGCACATGTAAGTTTTTAGAAAGGTAAATATTGTGAAATAATATTTTAAAAAATGGATAATTTGTGAAATATATGGAGTACTTCCATTCAAATAGAAGATAGTAACTAGCATATTCACTGAGGATTGCGAGTCTCTTTTATACACTATTATTGATTATTGTAATGCAACCATTATAGTACAGACAAAATTACAAAATGGTTGATTTCATTTCAGTACTATAAATACTAGACATAGTCCCACATTACAGAAAAGCTTACACCAATCAGACGAGAGCCTTGTCTTTATGTATCTGGTATGTAGCTTAAGGGGGTGCTTATGCAATGCTAATTTATGAGATCCCAGCTGAAAAACTTGCATAGAGATCACTCTATAAAACTGTACTGTATCTGGGTGTGCATTGTAAAACCTGGGCTGAAACCTAGTTACAGTGCACACTCCCAAACACAGTCATGTAACATGCTCTTCTCTGAAAGGGTGTGCATGTTGGAATTCTGTTGTAACATAGGTCAAGTACGAATGACCTGGTGTTCTAACTAATTCCCCTGCTTTGCTGGCTTTGTTTAAACTCATGACCACTAATCTTGCTGCATCATATTGATGTTCTTCACAGAGAGATTACAAAAAATATGTGGGGGTCCTGAACAGTTGGAAATATAACTTTTACTCTCTATCAGTTTTGAATTAAGTGATCTTTAAAGCTCCTCAAATTGCATCTGTAAAGCTCCTCAAGAATCATCCAGTCGTAAGAGGTGATGCTACTTATTCACAACTATTTTACCGACAGATTCTGAAAAATTTATGAAAGCTTTAGTATGACCTTCTGAGCATGCTCTGTCATATTGAGGGATTTACATCCTGCAATCTTATTGGTAAACAGATGCATGACTCAGAATGAGTCTGGAGGAAATGAGTCTAGTGGCTGTAGAGCAGCGGCCTGCTCACTGTCAGAGTCTGTTGTACATATTTATGTTTAGGAGTCCCTTTCTGATCTATGACACCCTTGCTATCAGCGGTCTGTTTTAAACATGAGGAGAGCTGGGCCGGGGAGTCATTCTCAGAATGTGTAAAATGCAGAACTGTGAGGCACTTTTGTTAAGATTCACTTTCAGTTGTTCATCAGTGTTGATTAACTAACAGAAACAGGATTACGGGATCCGTTCCTGGTGTGGATGGGTTTCTTAACATAGTTACATGCCAGCACAAGTCTTTTCCTTTTCATTTTGGACTGGTGAATAAGGTCAATGCTCTAGTACATATTTTCACCCCTCCCTTTCTTATAAAATGTATTATTTATTCCACTCCTTGAAGTTCTGTATCAGTCCCCTGGCAGCTGCTGATTTTGTTGCCCCCTGTTGGTATTTGTGTGCCCTTACAGTATTCTCAGTGGTCAGCCAAAGCTCTACAGTACTCTCACACCAGCAGCTCTATACAGCTTAAGTACTCTCACACCAGCAGCTCTATACACCTACAGTACTCTCACACCAGCAGCTCTATACACCTACAGTACTCTCACACCAGCAGCTCTATACAGCTTAAGTACTCTCACACCAGCAGCTCTATACAGCTTAAGTACTCTCACACCAGCAGCTCTATACACCTACAGTACTCTCACACCAGCAGCTCTATACAGCTTAAGTACTCTCACACCAGCAGCTCTATACACCTACAGTACTCTCACACCAGCAGCTCTATACAGCTTAAGTACTCTCACACCAGCAGCTCTATACAGCTTAAGTACTCTCACACCAGCAGCTCTATACACCTACAGTACTCTCACACCAGCAGCTCTATACAGCTTAAGTACTCTCACACCAGCAGCTCTATACAGCTTAAGTACTCTCACACCAGCAGCTCTATACAGCTAAAGTACTCTCACACCAGCAGCTCTACACACCTACAGTACTCTCACACCAGCAGCTCTATACACCTACAATACTCTCACACCTGCAGCTCTACACACCTACAGTATTCTCACACCTGCAGCTCTGGACACCTACAGTATTCTCACACCTGCAGCTCTACACACCTACAGTATTCTCACGCCTGCAGCTCTACACATCTACAGTACTCTCACACCTGCAAGTGAGGAATAGATTGAGAAACCTTTATGAGAGACTGAAGTGCAAAAATGTGAAGCGGCACAAGGGACATAAACTGAATCCTCCTTGAAAACACTAGAGCAAATTAAGTTATTTTAACTAGTCAACTAAATAATCAAAAGACGATATTTTCTTTTCCCATTGTTTCAAATCAACTGATGCAATTAAACTAACTAAATAAAATTGTTGTCACACACACATATGTTATCAAATCAAGGAAGGTTACAAAGTTGCACAGAAAAATACATTTTATTACACTGACACAGAAAGCACAATCATATGTCATAAGACATATAATTAGACAATCTAAAAATAAAATATGAATGGATTCATACTGCAATAAATTACATTAGTTCTAAGACAAATCAGAAGGCACTGTATTTATTCTGGGATCCAATTCTGCAGATCGAAAATGATAGAAAAGCAAGCCATTATTTCAGAAAAGGGACACAACACTTTTCAGGTGAAACAAAGTAAAATACAGTCTTCCTTTCTTTAAATAAGAAACAGATTTATTCAGTCATTTTCACATTTGTACCAATGTAAAAAAATATCTATCTTTCCAAAATTAAGTTGAAATCAAATGTTAAATATTAGTTCCTCAGGGTGATTTACTATTTGCGAATCACATTTACAATCCCAATACAGAATAAGAAGCCAAGGTATGCCTTTTGAAATGCAAAACCTAACTTGGCTTCAACTCCATGTCAATTCATTGAAGTAAATCTGTTGATTGAATTGACACCTAAATTAGGTCTCATTTTTAGACATAAAAGCATGCATCCATAGATGACTTGAGGAAAACACAAAGTTAGAATTAAGCATATGTGAAAATCTTAAACCACACCAAAGTGCATCTGGAATATTCTAGACAGAGGCTGCATCCATGCCTAGCGCTTATATCCACTTGTTAAGAGTTCTTGAATTACTTGAAAAGATTAAATGAAGGTTTGTACAAAGGCATTTTTTTAAAGTAAATCCTACCACCAGGTCTTTCGGGAATAGTAGGTGTAACAATAAAATTAGCAAATCAGTTGAAGTTGAATGACTACTGGCTGCCATTTGTTCATGAAATAATTATACAATATGTTAGATGTTCTTTGCATACAGTAAAAAAATAGAATATAAAATTTCCCATGAACGTGACCCATGGTCATAAAATCAGATCTCTCTTCCGTAGTTTACTCTTAAGTGCCATGAATTTTCACATAAGTAACTTTTATCAAACCAGCATAGAAGAATTAAGCAGAAAGATCATGAATATGGCATGTAGGGACGGATATTGTTTGAAATATTTTGGTTCTGGTTCCTCACATCGGTTTCCAGCTCCAAACCACTACTTCATTCTGCAGCAATGGAGTAATTTCAATTCCACATAATATAGTTGGCAGCTTCTGACGGTTGGGCAGAACATTAAAAATGTGTTTCCTCTGAGCCTGAAGGAGTGGGCAGGTAGCTGAATGTTTATTGATCCTGCTGTGCTAAAAGCTTGAACTGAAATTTGCAGTAAGTTATCCAGCAAGTTTGCTAGCTATGATGTCTACCCCAGCAAAAATACCAGTTTATCTGGAATCACACTGACTGATAACATTGCTCCAATGTGGCATTCTTGAGATGCACTGTTCAAACAAAATGGCTGAAGACAGTGTGAAAGATTTCTCCGAGTGAATTCTTCTCCCTCTCAGACTTCCATTCAGAGGCCATGGCACCAAAAACCAGCATAACGGCCTGTTTTTAACATAATTTTCCTCTGAATTTAACTGTATACATTCACATTTTTCTAGACTACAAGACTCATGGACTAATGAAGTTTAGTTATCAATTCATGGCATACCACCTGATTTAAAATTTTCAAATTAAGAATATAGGAAATGAGTCAATGCAAAGATCACAAAGTGTAGTGCATTGTTTAATGTTATATTTTTTCTTTTTCTCCCCATTTAACATCATCTGCCCTCGTGTTTTTTAGAGCCCTTCGGTGGTAATTGGTTCCACTCTAGAGATTAGGAACAGACCATGGAGAGAAAAATTAAAAAAAAAAAAGAAAAAAAAAGAACAAAATCACAGGACAAGGATCATCTGTTTTACTGGAGGGACTAGAAATTAAGTGTTTTTATCTTTTTTCTTGTTGTGTCTTCAAAGAGAAGTATGAATAAACTATACAGATGCCTGTCACAGACTAGATTTTTCTCCCTCTCTCCAGTACGTGAGTAATCTCAGAATAATGAATTTGTAAAATTATAATTCATAGGATTTATCATTTCTGACTTTGAACTGACTGCCTCCATAGAAAGCAGCTATGTATAATGACCATGGGAAATAATTTTAAAGTGCTCTTCATTTGGGATTTTGTTGACTGTTGCTATGACAAAAGTTGCACTTATTGTTGCACTTTCCTTGTTTATAGGCCATTTTGACATCATACCATTTTTACCCAGTTTTTAAAATTTGTGGTAATCTATTACTCAGGTACTCAGTGTGGCTGGAATGCCATTATACCAAATAATTAGATGAAAAATAGTCTGTTCAGAGTCCCCTGCTCGGTACCTGCAGTTCTGCAACCCATCCCTAGTGTAATGCCACAATGCTTCATGAGGAATTCAATTTATGGGGAATAAAAAACAGAAGTTCTGAAATTCTGGTACTTGCTAGGGAATAATCCAAAAAGTACTGCAAAGTCTCATGCTTCAAGTGAGTGAGACACAAGATTGTACTGAGTCCAATGAGCCATTACACTAAGCACACTCTTACTGCTCAGTCAGGTGCCTTTTTTGTTTGCAGAAGTTGTTTAAGCCTTGTGTAATTTATTCTTTCTCCTGAACAATAGCTTGTATTGAAGAAATACAAATAGAAGAAATATGAATAATATAAATCCACGAATCTCCTCATCCTGAACCCTTGCTGATGGACTGTGGCTAAAATGGTCTCAGTTTTACATGAATTTTTAAGAAAACAGTGAAAGCAATGGTACTAAAAAGTGTAAATAAAAAGCTAGAAGAAAAAAACAGCATGTGTACATGGTTGGTAACCCTAAGATGCTCATTAAGATACATCATCATTAAAATGATTATGCTTATTTGCCCAAGTTTGTCGAATACTCAAGGAACATAGGTGGTTACAAGCTAGAAGGTATCGGGTCTTTTAGGGAGGCTGGGAAGAAGTCAGATGTATTGAAATATGCCATATTTTAGTAAAATGTACATGCTTAATTGCTCTTAAATACAAAAACTCACTCCCCAACAACAAGGAGATTGAAAACACTACAGTCCTCCTTGGCTCAATTACAAAAATGACCAAATACAATGGTTCGCTGCTTGTACACTGTTGGTAGCACTGTTTCATGATGAGAGTGCCTACAGACAAAGCATGCTTTGTTTGTATAGAGTCTAGCTTAATAGACTCCCTTGTTACTGGGCCATTAACTAGAGAAATTTGACTGGACCACAACCCGACTTTCTTGTCTTGTCTTGTTTTTGTCATTATACTCACAAAACAGGATTCATTTCTCAGTCTATTAAGTTGATAATTATATAATGTTATTAAATAGATGACAATAGATGCTTATGATAATACACTTTATGGAAGTGAGTAAATACATTAAACTGCAGTTATTATTTTCAAATTAAATTAAATATTTTTTTATTTAAGAGATTTCCCTGCAAAAAATCCTTCTATAATTTTGAGAGACTGTATAAGAAACGGATTGTAACAAGGCTTGTTTTTTGGTCTGCTTTAAGCAATCTGACACCACAGGTGTCACTGAGGTGTGATCCTCAGTCCCGTTCAGTATATGTATTATTTTCAACACATGGCTAATTTCTATATCTGCATAAGCTTAGTTGGCTGTTTACTGAGCTACTCACATTTATTTTGTATATCCACTGAGGAGATGGTTTGCTTCTATTTGTGCGTTCACGAAACGGATGAAAATGGAGATTCCTCCTGCTTAGCTTTGTTTTTGGCGCTGCTTCATTGAAATATTCAAAAATTAGTTCATTTTTCTATTCACTATACCAAACAGGAGGACTACATTCCACCATGTTTTGGGGGCCTCACACACTGTCTGCCAGTGGCAGTTGTTTGATTGTCCCTCAGAGGTTTAGAGCTGATCTGAAGTTGGCTCAATGTGCGGTGAGCCACTCTCCTCAGGCCTCTGTCCACACCTCCGTCCATCGTTCTACTCCTCGTCCTCGGCGTCCTCATTGACCGTAACTCTAACGCGATGCCAGGCGTTGCTAAGGACACCCCTCAGGTTCCATATGGGCGCCATGGAGTCGGGCTGCACGTTATAGCTGCTGTCCACTGCCTTGCAGACGATCTCCAGCTCTTGCGCGTCCTCGGGCAGGGGCGCGGTCAGCTCCCAGAGTTTCCAGGCCCAGGCCCGTCCCGGAGGCGGTGGGGGTTCATCCTCCTCACCGCCTCGCAGCTTGGCCACCTGCCACGTTCGGCCCCCATCCAGCGACACGTCCACCCTCACCACCTCCCGGCCACCACCGCTCCACGCATAGCCCTTCACCGTCACCTCCTCCATGCTGCGGTCCACCACCGCACCCTCAGCCGGCTGCGTGATGGCCGACTGCACCGGCAGCTCCTGGATGGCCGGGGCCGACTTGAAGTCCACGGTGTCCCAGTCTGTGCTCGGCGAGAAGCCCTTGTAGTCGTTCTGCTGCCAGTGGCTGCTGCTCTCCTCCTCGCTCAGTATGATCTTCCCCAGCCACTTGACATTCCGTGCCCCGACTGTCCCAGGCACCACCACGCGCAGCGGGAACCCATGGTCCGCTGGGAGGTCTTCGCCGTTCATCTCATAGGCCAAGAGCACGTCACCCTCCTCACTCACTGCCTTCCCTAAGGGGATTGAGGCCCCATACGTGGTCCCCGTCACATCCTTGTCCAGGCCCTCAAACTGCACATGCTTGGCCGTCCCCCCTGACTTGTACCCGGCATCCAGCAGCACGTCACGGAGCAAAACGCCCGACCAGGTGGCATTGCTGATGGCGGCAATGCCCCAGTTGAGCCCCTTGACCTGCTTGACCTTGTTCATCTCGGAGCGACGGTTTCCCGCGCACTGCAGCGTGGCAGTCACTGTGTGCTTGGGGAAGCGCGACTTGAGGTCCTCCAACGACAGCGACACTGGCCCGTTCGGGAGACCCTCAATCTCCAGCCGGTAAGTGGCGGGGTCCACCTTGGGGACGGGGAGGTGGTTCCGCTTGAAGAAGAATGCTGTGGGGGTGATGTAGTTTTCGGAGAGGATTTCCGAGGGGGGCTCACCATTGAAGGGCTTCTGGCTGTTGACCCTCAGCGCGGGGTGCCTGGGAGGGTCGGTGGAGTAGGGGTCCGAGGAGCTGGCCGACTGCTGCTTTTGGTCCTCTGGGCTCAGCTCTCCCACCTTGTACTCAGACAGGATCTCCAGCACATGCTCCTGGCTGTGTACCGCATACATCGCCCAGAAGGGCTCCAGAGCACCTCCCGCCGCCAGCAGGATCTTAGAGCCTCCTGGGTGCATGGCCACAAACTCTGTGATGTCATAGACGCCACCTTTGTAGGTGACCCAGATGCCGTCGGCCGGGGTCCGGTGCTTGTACACTTCCTCTTGTGAGAAGATGGGAAATGGAGTTTTGCTTGCAGGTGGGATGGTAGTGGCTGCCTGTTCCGCCTAACAGGACAAAGGCACAAATGAGTGAGACATAAAATGATGCTGTGGAGGCAGAAAACGTGACCTACCTGGTGATACCCATGTTCTTACACTGAACTGTGTGTATAATCTTTCTCTCTGTAGACCTCATATGCTTGTGCATGAAATAACAGGCAAAAAGAGAATGATTCTAACCAGCTTATCCATCAAGGTCATAATTCCTTTGCACTTATCTGCTGAGAAGCATAGCAATGCACTAAGAAACGGGGTCTTAATGAGAAGATTGTAAAAGGGGCCTGACTCTGCAGGACATTGAGGGGGAGCTCAAGGCCGCCTTGGTCTCTCCATGGGTGATGTACCTGAGCTGGAGTGTACATTTGCAGAGAAAACAACCTTGTACCCCGAATAAAACCCTTTACTTTTCGGCACTTTTCTCTACATGTTTGGAAATAACCAATCACAGACAGGGTTGCACCTATTAAGCATCTCTCGATAAATGCTTGAAACTTAAGAGCTGAGTTCTTCCTCTTTCCTTTTTGTATGTACTTATTTTGGTTTGCTGAGGTACTACTCCCTTGCGCCCAATCAAATAATGCTTTATTATTTTTCAAAGAAATACCTCTCCAACCTGGTGACTGCTTTTCCATGACAATATGCTGAGGTAAACTGACAAAAGTGCTAAAGAGAGAAAGTGTACTGTCATCCTACTGTCATACATTTGTCATACATGTATTTGAATTATGCAATAACTGTTGCCCAACACCGTTAAAACTCATGGAGTACAGATGGCAAAGCAGTATCTAAGCCACAGTTAGCTGAATGAAAGTACATCTGTTAAATAAATTTTTTAATTAAAAGATTATTTAAATTTTAAAACATATTTTAATGTTACAATTAAATATTAAAAATTACTGTTGGAAAAAATGCTGGATTGCCTGAACAGATGGTCATTAAAATATATTGTGGGTAGGGCAGGAAGGTAACCCAGTTATTGTTTGCTTTGTCAGAATGAGGTCTTTCAGGCTGACAACATAACAGTTCTTTTCTCATCACAATCCAGCTGCTGTTTTCTGACATACAAATATTAAAATAAATATTAAAACATTAAATATGTTTGTTTAACATCGACGATACATAGTAAAACTATTACACAGCAAATGCTAAGCCAGAACTTGAACTTATAATTAAACAGCACTGGACTCTGGACCGGAGGGTCATTTGTCCAAATCCCATTTGAGCAGAGAGCAGTACATTTCAGCTTCTTTGGCAAAAATCAAGTTGTATAAATTGGTTAAAGTATGTGTGAGGTGTAAAACTATAACCCTGGATAACAGCATAAAAAAGTTTAATGACAGGAACAAAACATTCAGCCTATCTAGGCTTTTCAGTGACCCTACTGTCTGTTGTCTAGTGAGAATTGTGTTAAAGCGGGTCTGGTACATCCCTACCATTTCTTCTCACATTTTAAAACAATTAAAATGTTTTAAAAAGTGAGATGTTAAACTGCCAAGTCCTCCCCTCATATTTTTCTGTAGGCAGGGATACTGTTCATGTGGCCTAGATAGGGCATTGTAAAGTATAGTATTAACATAACCTCCTTACCTCAAGATGTCCTGTACATTCCCTCAACCTAAGAGCTTCAGCACAATGCTTTGAGTGATACTTGAATCTACTAGTAACACTCAAATTCTGTACAAATCAAACACTCAAAATTCAGAATCCTCTAAAATAATATTGTCATGATTTTGGTCTACCTCTTGAATTTACATCAAGAAGATTTCATTTTAAGTACCAATTCTTGGAAAAAAAAAACAAATTTTGTTCTGAAGATATAGACAAGACCCCTAACTAACATAACCAGTGTGTATTGGTTAAAATGTGCAGTTGGTGATTTAGCCCCAAGTCACTAACACAAAATCAGCCTTCAGTATATTCAAATGAATGCTAGATTGTCTAGGATAAGACTGGATAAACTGATCCTGATCCTGGAATGGAACAAAACAGATCAGAGGCATGTTTGCACTCGACAGGCCACTGCCATGATCACAAATTGCCACGCACCTGGTTTTGGTGTAGGCCGTACGCCAGCACGGCGCCAGTCCCCGCCAGCAGCCCAGCTAACATGTGGCTCCATTGGGGAGCATAGCTGCGAGGGTGCTGCCCCGAGCCCCATCCCCCTCCGCTGTTGCCGCTACCGCTGCTGCCCCATCGCGTGCATGCGAGCACGGGCGCGGGAGAGGCTGTGCCTGGCCTCAGAGATAACCTGCACAACACACAGCACAGGATATAACACAGCAGAGTATATTTGTATTTATTCCACTGAGGGAATTTGTGTTAAGACAAGAAAACTGTCACAATGCATCTGTAAAAATATGAACCTATCAGGCATTCAAAACACAGGATTCCACATCATATTTTCACATCCTGTGATATCTGGTACCATGACAACAAGAAAAAAAAACAGTTGAAAATGAAAAAACCAATGGAATGTCTGAACAGCGGCTCATTGACTAAAAAAAAAACATAATCACATACTGCAGATAGAACAAAGTCAACACTTGTGGTTTGGTTGTCAGAATAATATGCGTCTTTCAAGCTGACAACATTATTCTCAGCTGTTCCTTTTTCATCACTACCCAGATGATGTTTTCTGAAGGTCAGTCGGAACATTAGACTGTGTACTGAAATGACACATTAAAGAGCTTACCGAAGACCAAATGTAAATACAGGCCATACGCTTGCATAAATCAGGACGTTTCAGAATGAGTTTACAATGGGCCAACTTTATTTCGTCTTCTTTAACTTTGATCCCAATCTCCTGACATAGACAAGATAGGCTTACTGATATCACTCTCTTCACAGGATTGTGCTGGATGGTGTTTCAGTTTTGGTATAAATCCAGAATTATCTGCTCAGCATCAGTTTGAGCGTAGCAGAGGCCAGGAGCCCGGACCATAAAAGGCCATGCAAACAGTGGGGCACGTATTACACAAAGAGGAACTGTTTCGTGTTTGATAAGGACCGATCCATCATCATTTCTCCCCAGTGACAATGATTAACTACATGTTTGTGTACTGGTGCGTTTCCTGTATTAGATGTGGCAAGCCTGGAAAACTAACAAAATGCATCCAAAATTGCCACCTCTCAAAACCTGTATACCTCGGTCAATCCATTTTACCACTTGTTAAGCTTTGAATATAATATATTATTACTGTACATCTATACATACAGTGAAAACTGACTAGTTAGAAACATGAACTCTCTTGCCCAAATACTGGGGCAAACCACTCAAGAAACAAACCACCTCTGTCACCACCATTTGGGTTTGTAATGGACAGCAGTGACTACAGCAGAAACATTTTACTTATCTATGTCTTAAGTATTGTTCTTTATCTGCTGTGTTGTTACTTCTGTATGTTACTAACTACCTTTTAGTAATTGAGACAATGGTGCCTAAAACTCTAATAGGATTGCTAATTCTGTATCATTCAGTCTGTATGACTGCAAGCAAGAAATAGTCCAAATTAAAATTAATTCATGTCAAGTCACACAGAAGATGCTAGAATGAGCTACATTGAGAAACAGACAAATTCTCCCTGCAAAACCCAATTTTTATAACTTGACTTGATTGTGGTGCAAAGGTTGCATGGAGGCAGATTTATGTGATTTTTACAACAGTGTGTGACAGTGAGGCTTGACACAATGCTGTACCTTTGAGGCTTGAGCAGGCCGACCCGTGTCAGCCCTGGACAATGTCTGAGAAGCAGCATCGCATCTGGTTACCTGCATAGATAAAATAACACATATGCATATGAAAAAGAATACATACATACATACATATAAGAAAATAACATACATACGAATATGAAAATACACACACATGCATGTATGAAAACATTAAATACATACAAATACAAGGTGTATACAAAATAATGAAAATTAAAATGAAAAAGGATTCATATTTTTAAGTGACTAAACTGCAATTCAATTTCACTTTACATGTTTCATTTTAACACCAATACTAATTACAATATGTTTTTGCAATGAAAGATGTGAGTCAGAAAGGGGTGCTGAACTTAAAGACGCATCAGTCACAGAAATGTTTAAATAGCTTATTGTGTGGAGGGGCAAACCAGGAAATACTGCATCAGGAGTGAGGAACAGTGCTCATAAGTCAAAGATTCCTGATGGACAGACACCAAACAGGATAGCTGCTAATAGCCACAATTAACCACAAAAACCACTAGAGACACCAGCTTTGTTCTGTTGCCACCTCTGCATGTTCCCACGTAATATCAAGCATTTAGAATTAGCAGACATGCTAATCTTCCAAGGTCTCCTGTGCAAGATGTCTTCATCTCAAGAAATTTCCTGGCTAAACAAAGGTATAGAGGGTTGTGAATTTTTACGCATAAGCTTGAATAGCGCTCTTATACTAGCCTATATTCAACGTTTGCTTTCGCATTTATGTTAACTGTACAGAATATTTGCATACTATAATGCAAAATGCTCCACCATTTTGACATTTTATTTTGAATGTGTTCAAACACACGACAGGTTTTAATCTGTTGTGAGCCTGCATTTGAAAACAGATCACCCAGCTAAAAAAGCTTATTGGTTGTATCCTTTGGATACTTTTAGACACAGTCAGGTCTTTGTTTACAAATTTCTGAATTTGAATGCAAAAATATTTAAGATAATATCATTTCACAGTGGGGCTGTCAGTAAGGTAGATGGGTCTGTTGGGTTCTGTTAACTTTTTAAAGTAGTGATCAGCTTTGTTTACACATTGAGGTTCTTTTTTTTTTTACCTTGGACTTGACAGAAACACTTCAATATTTAGGCATCCTACATCCTACTGATAAGTTTCCACTTGTTCAAAACATAAAAAGAGATTAAGTTTAGACAGCTGGCTGACTTATACCTCGACATAAGTTGGAACAAAATTTGATTAACTGCAGAAGTACACAGCATCTAGCAGTCAAGCATAACATTGCAAAATGCCAGAGTATAAGACAAATAGTTTCATTCCATTACCGCTCAACCATGACCTTTTCTTGATCCTCTCAGATTTCACTCCAACACAAATAACTGGGGGGATTTTCAGGTGAGCACAGTTCAAAAGTGCAGTTCACTATTGTTTTGTATTTTTTTGCATCACCCTGTGACCTTTGAAAGGGACCGAGGCCTCAAAACCATCCTGAACTCAGTTTAGATGCTAAATGCTTGTTTAGGCTCATAATCGTTAAGACTTTTGAGGACAGAAACACACTAAATCATCCATGCTAAAAAAACTGAAGTTATGTTTATTTTCATGCCTGTACAGATAGAGAACTTCTAGGCTGATCCCAATACCAAATGTTGTCTCTTCAGTATCTGTCCATTCCAATTCCAGTTCCACTAAGGAGTCTTGCAAAAAGTTTCAAATGATTGTAATGCAGGCCTAATGTCATTTATCGTACACTAACTTGGCACACTAATGTTTATACTTTAACAGAGTTTTCAAAATAGATCTAGTTCAATATGGGGCTTCAGTAATACTGCAGTACATCCAGTGGAATTATTAGATTAGTTTAACACTGTGATTGCTTTAAGCTTCTAAATGAGATCATTTTTATTGGCTGTCAGTTAGAGCAGCCACATCTAAGAGATGGTGATTCGTCAAGTTGTTGACAGAGGGATCTACAGGGCCACTCCGTTGATTAAAGACTTTTTATCACTTATACAATGATTTTATAACCTGGCATTATATCTGCCAGAATATTTAAAAAAAGGGCTGGATCATTAAACGGGGATGGGATAAACTGTGTACTCTTGAAACAGTGTGGTGCTCTCATCGGCCAAACTAACTTCAGTTGAACAAGTTATGAAACCATACTTTTAGTCCAAGCCTATTTCTTAATTAGGCTATGAATTTCAAACAAAGTAGAGAGGCAGTCCTGAAAGTTACTTGACACGAAACAACCGCTGTGAAATGTGGAAATATTTTTATAATACTGTGGAAATGTTTTTTTAAACCTTGTCTTGCAAGTTAAGCACTGTCTGAGTTGTGTTCCAGTTTGGGTCATACAATAAAACGACATACTGGCAAAAAAAAAAAAAAAAAAAGTGCTATTAAGCAAGCCCATTGGCTGGTAGCCGATTTTCCATTTTAAGCCCACATTTGGCTGATTCTTACAAGTAATTCAATCAGTCCCCCCCTAGAGACCACACTAAGAATAAGCCCCTAACATCATTGTTGCAGGAAAACACTACTGAATGCAGACAAATAATTAGTTAATCATTAGACAAGCCAAAACGTTAAGGTACTCAGTTAGCCATGTCACTACAGTATTATAGCTTGCTGCTGAAAAACTGTGGTGTTCTGAGTAGGCTGGTTTACTCCACAACTCTCCTTATTATGACTACAATGCAGTTTGCAGTACAAACACATCCCAACCGACATTATCTTGAAAGATTAGAGAATTACAATGATCAAGAAGTACAGGTCGCTGATAGATACTTAAATCAACCTTAAAAAATAACCTATGCACTATTTTAGCCCTAAATAACTTGTTGTAATCATTTTCACATTTACCACTACTGTTTGCAAAACTTGGCACAAGCACAATGAAATTGCATCATGGATTATTACCTTAATTTGTGTGCCCTGCCCTAAGAGCACCAATAATTGCTCCAGGAGGCACCTTCCAGGCTGCCAAAGGATTTGAACAGCCTATTAAAATGGAGTCATTGATTTCAGGACATGGGATGGGATAATCTGACCCATTTCCATAAAGAAAACCTTTTTTTAATGCCACATAACATGAGTGTTTATTCAAAGCAGAAAACAAGTTAGTAAAATTGGTGGCTTTAAGCATCTGTTAGCACCACGGAAATCATTTTATATGTCATGTTTGGCAGTGTGGTATAATAATATGATTAAGAGGATGGGCTTGTATCTCTTCAAGTTGCAGGTTCAATTCCCAGCAGACACTGCTGCTGTATGTTTAAACAAGGTAATTAACCTGAACTACTTCAGTAAATATACACCTATAAATGGACAGTGTTTGAAATGTCACTTTGGATTAGTTCACTAATCTGTGAATTTGGCAGCTACATTTGAATTGGCTTCTGTGGTTAGTGAATTTCTGTACCCATCAGCCACAACGACTAGCTCTCAGGAAAATGTATTTCAAGCCCTTACAAATTGAAGTATTTTAGTAACTAACAATTACTTCTTTTGCGTTTAATATAATCCTGTTTCCTTGTCTTGCAAGATGTTTCTGTTTTTCATGCTACCCTAAATGATAAACAGATCTTCAGGTAACACCTAAGCTTGACATTTCACGGATTTTGAGGAAGTCTTTCTGTTACACCCTTCCATAAGTCCTAGATGTCTATTAAAGATGTGGTTTAGGAGTTACAGTAAGGCTGTCCCTTAGAGTAAAACACATTTCAACTGATTTTGTTACCGATCAAAGAAGAAATTCCATCAATGGGCAGTCTTGTGCATAGCTATCTCGATTGAGTGAGCAGTCAATCAAGAAATAATTATCGTAGACTGAATGAGACTGATTCACTGGGTATTTAAGCCTATACCACAGCAGCTGATGTTAAATTAGAAGATTTTATTCTGACCAAAATTGGCTCTCATAGCAAACAATCATAGCAAATGGGCGTTCACAAGCTAATGTCTTGATATTATGTGAATTATGTTTCCGCTCTTGATGTCTGGTTTGGAATAATGTCTGGTTTGGCAAAAGCCATTCAATAATTATGAGCCACATTTCTACTGGTAAAGATATTGGATGAGCTATATGGTCCTTCGAGGACATTTAGTTAATTTCAATGTTCTTCCAGGGGTAGATTCTATCTAAATTGCACAATTCCACATTACATTGAAATTTTGGTTTCACTGATATTTCACAGTGGCATAATTAATTACTGAAGTAGCTCTGTAATTCATAGATGTTTACATGTAGCATTCAACTTTTGAAACTCAGTTTCCTGGTCGGTGATGTCAATGTTTTGCACACCGACAAAATGAGCAAAGGTGAAGGAAACCGACCAGTTCAAACTCGGACTCACTGAATCTCAAACCTCTGAAATACACACACACACACACACACACACACACACACACAGAGCTCACTAACATCTTACTAAAACAACCAATGGTTACTCGAAATGTTTTCACCGCCTCCAAAACGGACGAATCGGGAATGGCTCAGATGTCAAAACAAGTACACCTAAGTAGAAACCAACCGCGGAACGGTGGGAAGCAATTCCACCCGCAAAGACTACACAACTCTACAGTCAATTTGAAAGACAGAATTAGGCGACATACGCCTTCACAGACTGCGTTAAACAAGCAAACATTTAAAAATGACATTAAACAAGCAATAAACACCGAATGCGCCAAAAAAAAGTCACCCAATACGATGAAAACAACCCTACAGACCTGCTGTGTTTGAGGAAAAATGTACAGAATACCCAACATCGAGTATCTTATTACCCCAAGACGGTTCATAAAATGACAGTAGTATGACCGGTGTAGAACCTGTCACTGATACTTAAGCGTTTTATTATCGGTCGTAAAACTAAGGTTCTGATAATGCTTCAAAGTCGCCTTGATATCGCGGACGAGACTCAGTTTTGGGGAAGGCATGTTCTCCAATTTCGCAATCTTTCCACAGTCTGAGACAGTGCTCCAAATGAAGCGATTTTCATTCATTCCTGTTCTTGCCAAATTTTCTGAAAATCTACGTTTTGTTTAAAACAATGACTATTATGGAAAAGCAAAAGCAAACAGATATCAAGAGGGAAAGATGTGTACTTTTGAAGAGGAAGAAATTATGCTATCCTTTCCGGGAAGGTAAAAATGGTCAATTCCATGGAACATGCGATGGAAAGACTGACAACGAAAATTGAGGGAAAAGAATAGCACGCCTTATTCTCGTCAAAGGCTACTTGTCAAAACGCGAGGCCAACATGACACGAATTTAAAACATTGTCACCAGGTCATATCGCAATAACTAAGATACGGTCAAAGACTGAACAGCCAAAGACAAGTCACTGACATGTAACAGTGTGATTTAGAATAACTTGCTCTACATACCTATGCGCATAACCAACAAGCTATCTTTTCAGGCAAATTATCGACATTTTGTAAAGCGCTGACCCAACGAAAATCTACCGACACATTTGCTGTTTAGTAACAAAAACCTGACAATGCAATATAGCCGGCATTTCAATTAAATCAGCCATCCAACTTCATTCTCGAAATTTCTGCGCTACGACACAAACAAGCTCGAATTCATGCCAGCTGTCAGACGCAAAACCATTGGTATGAGTCTTTACTCACATTTATATCCGCATTCACACATACAATTCCAGTATCCCAGTTGAAATTCAGACAGCTTCTGATCGGAGTTGAATAGAAGAATAAGATACATTAAAAAACTTGAAAGATGGTAGCCTGCCAGCTCCTGACGCACAAGTACTGCATGCAAGACGCTGACCGACAGTTAAAGTTATCAGCATTTGACAGCGAGCGACCCTCAGCACTAAACCTAACCTAGATAGCTAAAACGCAACTGTTAGATACACTTTCGGTTATTATTGATACCACCATAATTACCTATTAGTAAGCCGACAACATAATAATTCCGAGCTGTATATTATATTCAGACACTAATCAGCTTTCCTGCCAACCAGCTCTCCATGTCAACTAATCTAACTGGATGGCCTGCACATGTTTTGCTAGCTACCTATTTGCAATAGGTCAGTCTTTCTAACTAACTAACTAGCGAGCCATAAGGCAATTATTAAAGTTACCTATCGGTAGCTATATTCGAGGTAAGATATATGTACAGCATGCTGAATAGTAATAACGTTGAAAGCAACGTTAAACAAAACTGCCTTACTTCGTGTCGTTTTATTAGGTAACGTACATGGTATAGTTTTGGCAACATCGCTATATGCTAATCATCAACCTCAGAAACTCTTTGGCAACCACAAATGTTGGTGTACGAAGTACAAATGATTTTTGGGTATTTATGTTTTATTTTTAAAGAGTTACCGCAGTTGCCTAAAACTGGGACAGCTAGCTCATATGTTCAGAGATTCAACAAATCGCGCTCCCCACTCGCTGTAAAGCATGGTAGTAAATACACAGATCGGGTAAAATGACATTTGCACGAAATAATAACGTTAAATAATCTAAATATGATCGTATATCTGGATTACCCAATCGGATATCTACACAGTTCTGTTATAAATATTAGCTTACCGGCTACGGTAAGTGAATAAATTCCAACGACCACCTCAAACATAGTCCATCCAAGATACAAAATCGGCGTTGGAAAAATTATTTTTCCCCACGTATACAAAAATGTATAGTTAAGCTGGTTACGTAGCTAGCATTTTCTAGCTGCCAAATCCTAGTCTATCAGCAGCCAAAGAATGACTTGAGAGACACCAAATGACTATTACTGTTCACAGCTTCAAGCCCCACCGGAAAATGATTCCCAAAGCCATAGGCTATCTACGCATAACTTTTCGTTTGGATATTATGAAATAGACATATTTACCAAAATTCAATGTCTGCCACCGGTGTCTCGGAGCAGGGTGTACTGGCCAGAACGAACGTAAACTTGCAACTGTACTGTCACTGAAATTGAATTCGGCGTGAGACAAAGGGGACAACTGCAACGATATCACATGGGATAATGGAGCCAACCAAATGCACAGAAGCGTTCCATTGCCTAAGTGGGGAGACACTAAACTAACTTGTATCCCGGCTTAGTGAAATATCAAATAATTATTTACTATTCAAATAACAGTTCATATTGAGTAGTCTACCTCAATACACCTTTAGCAAATAGGCCTAAACAATGTTTACCAATGCTGTCTTATGCAATACATTCTAGTAAGCTGTAAGTATCCATAAAACGAAGTCATCATCATTTTGTTTCTTCACGTTTTATAAAACAATACGCATAACCACAAGAAACTAATTTCATCAATCATGTAGCATAAACCAAGCATGAGTCACCCAACAATTCTTGTCCTTGTGGTTGAATTGTATATGACATCATTGTTGCAGCACTGAGGTATGTGGTCAGGGTCATGTGATGTCACCACCGTTGTCCTTTTAGTTTTACCATGGAGCGGGCAACATATGTCATCTGGAGATATAAAAAGGGACGCAGCTCGTCATCAAGGAGCTTATTCTTAATATTAAACCAACTGTAATGAGAAGAATACATGTGCAGCGTTTCATTTCATAACGCTGTTGGTATATCCGTTTGGAAAAAAAAATGCTTATTTTTCAGTATTTAAGATCAGCAAGAAACTTTATTGAAATTTTTATGAATCAGTATTAATACTGATTGTACAGGTAGTATTGATTGTAGTATGCACAAATTAAAGTCATTGTGTTTCCCCAAATACAGTACAATTCTGTTTGATTTATTTAATGAGAAATGAATATATTTATGTAGTTTTTTATTTATTGCTAAGTAAATTGGTACACATCTACACGATTCACATCCATTACTACATTTTCAATAGCCTCACATAACTTGGAGTAAAACATTTCAGATAGAATATTGCATATTCTCAAAAGTTTGATAAATATCAACATAAATAATACGACAAATACTTGACATTAATTATTTTTTAAACTATTTCTCATCTTGGCTTTACCTGAATTCCACTTTGTTTCTTCCCAGCTGAAGAATAGATATAGCACATTTGGCATTAATCATATTTTGGTTAAAAAAGGAATATCTGGTAAATATAAGTATAATCAACAAATGCAGTTTTTAGGCCTACATGTAAAGCTTACGCCTTTTTTACAACCATTTTCTGAGATTGCATATTTTTGGAACCTAAACATATTTAGCATATTGTGTACTTTTGGAACATACCTTTAACTTGTCATTTGTAAGTGGAATCACTTGCAGTGTTTTAACATTTATGCATAACCTAGATCAAGAATACTTAATCACATAAAATATGAAATTTCCCTGTTCTTGTTTTACTTCTCAATCTGCAAAATAATCTCAAGGGACTTCATTTATTCAAATAAAAAAAAAAATGACCGATTATCATTAGTAGTAGTAAACACAATCAAGATACACACTGAACTGAAAATCCTTAATTTCAAATAAATCATTCCTCAGTAATCAAGCCAAATAGAAAGTATTTCTGTTCAGTATGATGGTGTCAGACTATAGAGAAAGCTTATACATTAGCAGGGGCCCCATGAATCGTATGTTCCTGTGGAATCACTGTATCAATATTTACATTTTTTAGAAAACTCCATTGATCTTTGAGCACATGCTTTCGGAAGTGGAGGTCCCCTTTCCATCCATGGTGCACAATTGTGCATTGAGCTGTGCCTGTGGCTCAATCAGCTTGGTGAACTCTTCTGTGTAAACACTGAGAAAATTTGCAGTTAGGCTGTTGATTCTCAACCATGGTCCTGGAGAACTCAGACATTGTGCATGCTGCGTTTTGGTAAAGCTAGTCTCTTGATTTATTACATTATTAAAAACGTATGTTAAAGTTCTATTAAATTGTGATGAAGCAGAGTTTTAGGATGATTCAGCTTTGGCTCAGCAATTTTCTGAACATTGATCACTCACTCAGAAAAACAGTTTATGGTTTAATATTTCAATCAATGAGTGATAAATGCAAGGCCAATGCAAGATATTCTGAAGTCACTTAACCATCATTTTTTGTTTGGGTCAAATTCACCCATTTTTTATTTTTCTCTAAAATGAAAATGATACACTAAATTATTTTTTTACCTGACATTTCATGGCTTTGGCTTATTTAATATGATGAACTGAACACAAAACAAGGGCTAATCACTTCAATCAATTTTGAAGAAACACCACATATCACACACATGTTGAAGTTTAGTAGACAAGTTCACATGTTAAGCTATTAAGTACAACAGAATCTATGATATGAAAGATCATTCAGAACTCAGAGATGTTGGTGACTTTGCTCCACTTTTTGCCTGCTGTTCTTGCTGCCTTTCAGATACCAAAAAGAAACCCTGTGTGTCAGCACCCACAGTTGATGAATCATGCTTTCCAACAAAACCTTTCTTTCAAAGGGCTATGGTTCTGTCTGTCTGTCTTTTTAGGGCCACAGCTTGGCTCTAGCTACATGGGTAGAGCTGACCTAACCATTACATATAGATGTGTCATCTGCAACACAAAAGCTATAAAAAACATGGAGGACACATTTGGAACAAAGACTCAAAGATTAGTACTAGTACAAGGAGACCATCCATACTCATACTAAAACCACAGCAAAATGTAAATTAAAATTATATAAAACCTTTGTATTACAGATTACAATATTGTGTACAATGACAAAAATCATGCAATAATTATATAAGGTTATGCAAAGCATGTGAAGCAGTAGACAACACACATGGAACACAATATTCCAAGTAAAATAATCTACACTATAACACATGTAGAACAATCTTCTGCAGAAGCTATCTGAGCTCTAAATCCTGTTTTCAAAAATCCATTATTTTGACATAATTTTTTTGACTGGCCATTTTTACATGAAACACTTATCTCACACGGTATCCTTTATTAGATATCCTTTGCCTAGGTTTGACGGAATTTTGAGTTGTCTTTCAGTCAGAACCTTAGAATAACATTGGAATGGCATATTCCCCTCCTCCCGTGGCAAGGAAAGAGGTGGCAGTCACACCCTGCTTTGATCTTTCAAGCAGAATGCAGCATGATGAAGGAGAAAGTGCCTCCTTCCATTGTGCAATGCTCTGTTCAGACGTGTTTGTGGTTAGCTTAATCATCCCTCACTTGTAGGAGTGCATGACTGGTTAGACTGTCTGCTTGCAGTTGCATGGTTTATTTAGAAATTGAGTACGTCTTGCCTCTCTCACTGAAATCTGATGGCTTTTTTAACTTGTTTAGAGGTGGATTACAATCTCTGTGTGAGAGCTGCTTAAATATTAAGTTTTTGGTATCCAGGCAGACAGTTGGGCTTTGAAGGGCTTTGTTTCTGGTGGGACACCATGTTTCTGAGAACAGGGACTCCCATGGTTCCAGAGGGTTGTATCGTCACATTCAATGCCTCCAAAAGGGGGCTGGGGGTGCAGTGTTCGCAGAACAGCAGCAGCTACCTGTCCTCCAGGGTTGCCATGAGCTGGTGTGGTGGTGCCCTTTCTCAATCGCCAGGGACACCTGAGATTGCATGGCCTGCGCTCTCTGGTGCAAGATGTTCTCCAGAGTTTACGGAACACACTGAGGTCAGTCTATACCTCCTATCTATCCGGTGGGTGTGAGAGCATATGAAGAGCCTCAGAATTGTATCAAGGTCCCACATGGAGCCGCAATGATTTTAAATACACAATAATTCAAGTGTCATCATTTAATGTAATAATTGCCGGCTGGTTTGTTGTCGTTTCATTCTTCCATTGACAAATATTTGAGTAATTGTCAAAGATGGGAATACTTTGTGAGGAATAGGCTCCACATGCTGATGGCTGAAGCCTCACAGCTCTAAGGAATGTATCAGGTAGTTCATGTTCATGAATCTTGTTTTATTGTCTGACCGATCAGGTTTGATCTGCAGGTTTTCTTGTTTTGTTTTTTATTTAATGGTCTTTGTCCTGCTGTGGTTGTGTTGTTATCGATAGGTGAATTCCTAAATTGTATTGTATGTTTTGTGAATTGTGAATTCTGGAAACCTCTGATAGCAAAATTACTCCATGTCATGTGCACTTTGTATTCTGACTCCTTCAGGTCTATAAATGAATCATTATGCACCTACTAGGAAGGTAAAAATAGTAAGAAAAAAACATAGACCATGATATCTGTATCTGGTGGTGTGGGTTAGCTAAAAGAAGTCATGCTGTGAAATACTTTTTTTAATGAAAAATCACTAAAATTACAATTCAATGAGTTTTCAGGTATGTTTTCAAATCGCTTTTGAGACCAAACTGCATGGATACCTTCTCGGTTGCCATAGGATTTTCTTGATTCGGTCCTATGCAGCGCTGACGAAATACCCTTTTTGTCCCTTTCCAGCTCCAGTAGGTAGATCAGTAAAGCGCGTATCGAACTTGTGGTGAAGGTCGTATACTAAACTGGTGAGCATTTGTCATAAATGTACTTAATATTTTGTTGTTATGATGTTATTGGACGTTTTATTATATATGTACAACTTCCGTGAAATGTTTTTCTGTAAATATACATGAAACTATTGCAATAAAATGCATGTTTGCTCCAAGCTAAGATATCGGGCCTTGCTGGTTAGGAATAGCTAATGCTAGCTTTCTCTGTTTGTTCATTAGCTAGTGCAGGGTCGTCTTGATTCGCAGAGCAATTGTACATAGTATTTGTAAGATGTCAAACGTCTTGTATATTTTTTCTGACTGCAGCTACAGTGAAATTGGCCACACATGTAATGGTTGTTGGAAAACATTGACCGTCGACCTCTGGAAATATCTCAAGCTTACACGATAACTGAAGCCTTGCGCAGTTATTTAGCTAACCTAACTGAGCAACGATATTCGCCACACCAGACAGGTCGCTAACCTTTGTTGGCTGGTGATGTGCTTAAATTACATTTAAGTATGCAAGCTAGCTGTATCAGTCTGTCTGATATGAAAGTCAATCGATTGTTATGAGGTTTTATTTAAATCGAACGTTAGCTTGACGACATGACTGGGTACTTCCGTGTATAATCAATGTTGAATCGTTTGGTAGATAGCGACATGGTCGTGTTAAATTCTCCAGCTAGCTTGTTAGGTTAAAAATGAGTAAAGAAACCACAATCAGTGTAGTGTGTTCAACAGGTTTTGTGTTATCTGTGGTAGCTAGAGTGGCTAATGGCAGTAGTAACTTATCACGTACGTGATGGAAGTCAAATGGGGTCAGCTAACTAGCATCGTTGAACTCCTTGTATTAGAGCTTCAACGTTGAACTAGTCAATAGCAATAGCGTTGAGAATAGCCAAAGGTCAGAATGAACTACATCTAATATAGCTTACGAATCTGGATTTGTACAGACTGACTGTGTGCATTGAAATTGGCCGCTAGCATATTCAAGATAACATTACCCCAAATAAAACAGCAGGGTAATGGCTACCATATATAGCCAGCTAATGCGCACTTTTCTTCAGGTAATGTTGGCAAACAAATCAGCAACCTGTTAATTTTAAAGCTTAACAGCTACACAGTTTGGAATCTTATTTAAAATATAATACACAAGTATCCCCAATAAACTAGCCTTTCCTGAAATGGATTATATTATTCCATATTGGTGTGACCTTCAACTTCAGCAAATGAATTAATTCTAGAATTGGGAAAACAGTGCTGTATCGTTACCATTGCTGAAATGTGACCCTTGTTCAACTGGCTAATTTGCACATCCTGAATTTATGTAAATGTGTTGTCATTTTGTCATAATGAAAGAAAATGTTGTGTAAAGTTAGCTACAACAACTTATCATCTGTTACTGGAAAAAATTAATTGTTGAAATGTTCTGGTTACTATTTAATAAAATCTGCACACTTAATGTGCCATGATGTTTTTCTTTACCCCAGAGATATGGTTATTAATGATTTTCATTATATTGTGCTTATGTGGTGTTCAGTGTTAATAGATGCAGTTTGTTGTAGACTTTTCAAATGGAACCTATAACTAAATACAGCTATACTTTGGATTGGGTTGGCATATATTGGCAGCCATACTGACAATGAATTTCACATTAGACCATACTTTTTACTCCCCTGACTCTTACAAATATGCTTTAAATTAAAACTTGATCACACCTTGTTTCTCATCTGTGGCAGTATTAATTATTAAAAAAAAACAATAGCAAATATCCTGTTACAAAATGTTACTCATTGTGTCCTTGTGCTTTTTCTTATGGAGCCTGTTTTCCGCTGGTGTCCATTTTCAGGTGTGTCACGATGTCTCTGCCAAAGCCAGTGATGCGAGGACTCCTCGGGAAGCGCCTGCGGTTCCACCTGGGCATCTCCTTCGCTCTGTCTTTGATGGCAGCTGCGGCTATCAAGGTGAAACGGCAGAAACTGATGGCTCTGTCTGTCTGTCTGTCTGTCTGTCTGTCTGTATGTCTGTCTGTCTGTCTGTCTGTCTGTGTGTGTGTATGTTTGTAAATTTGTTTGTAATATGTAAACACCATATTAAATTCAGAAGAGAGATTGGAGGTGCAATTAAGCCATTTCATTTTCTTATCAAGAGCAGAGAATCCCACTGATAGTGTTTTAACTGTGCTATTTTAATTCTAAAGATGTGACCAAGACCATATATTTTAGAAGGCACTGTATTGGGATAAGCACTCTACAATGACAGGCTTTGCTGAGACAAGCTCATTCACTGATTATTTTCAGTAAGTCATAACACTTGGCAATATTTAACTGCTGATATTTAAATAGGCTGTGTTCTGTAACTGAAATGCTTTATATTTGTTTGTACCTTTTGGCAGACCCTAATACCTTATGAAGTGATATTGAAATAGGTAAAATATTTTGGGCCAGGCAACATAGAGGATACAGATTTAGAAAAAATAAAACCAATTATGCAAAAATACCTTTCAAAAATCCAGTTGAAACATTTTCTGTAAAGGGAAGCCGTGTGGGCATAGTGCCCAAATCTGATCCATTTTAAATTTAATGAAATGGGTGTCGTGCTTATCTTATGTTTGTTTGGAACTCCTCTCCAGTGGTACGTAAATTACTACATGCAGCTTATTTACT
The DNA here is from genome assembly GCA_019788955.1 of Albula glossodonta. NCBI lineage: Eukaryota > Metazoa > Chordata > Actinopteri > Albuliformes > Albulidae > Albula > Albula glossodonta. The sequence goes on along the minus strand of JAFBMS010000004.1, from coordinate 25,842,180 downwards.
TGAGAATACATTTTTAAACACAGTGCATTATCTTCACCATAGCTCACTGTCCGGTTTCTTCTCCATTACCTGGTATATTTACTCACAATTAAAGGTGAATGGAAAAACTATAGCAAATGCCATTGCTGTCAGAAAGCCAAGAATCTCAATGATCAAGCTTTACATGAACTTTACATCAATTTAATGTACTAATGGAACCCCGAAATGGAGTTCTATTGAGCTGTAAAATCACTGGTAACTTTTAACAAATTTAAAGGTATTGAGTTCCACAAGCAAAATGCAGTCATGGGATTTACTTAGTCAGATATTGGTTGTACATTACAGGCCCATCCATTCTCACCTCAGGAGTTGATGGTGTTGATACATTGTTAGTCCACTATGTGAGGCTCTCTAAGGCCCCCTACTGGTGACATTTGATTAAAAAGTATTTTGGCGTTTGGTTGACTAGCTTGAAATGTAGACCTGGTAGCCTGGGTCTTTTCAGAATCTAGCTATTGGGACGCCATCTCCAACAGATCAATTCTTTTCAGCTCTTGTATGCCTCGAATAAATATTGCAGCTACAAATGTTAATCTGGGACAACAATGCATAAGTCCTTAGAAATGTGAGCTAGAATGACTTGTTTCTATGCATTTAATTTGTTTAAAAAAAGAAATTCCATTTGGTAAATAACCTGATTTTTTCCCTTTTAGTATGGGATCACAGAGCCCAGGAAACAGGCGTATGCTGAATTCTACAAGAACTATGATTCCGTGAAAGAGTTCAACGCAATGAGGGAAGCTGGGATATTTCAAAGTTGCAGACCTACCGGTGAAAACTAATGTGTGTTCATTTTAAAAATGTTTTTAGAGGAGAAAAAGTATCCCATGGTATTCTCACTTATCGAGTAAGCTAAAATGTGGTTTTAAAGACACTTCTTCAGAGAAGTGTTTTTCAATTTTCATATTTCACATGATGTAAATGTGTCTGACACCATTTACATATAGTTTGAACCACTCTGATGTGGCATACAGAATTTAAAATGTTATTTTACCAGGCAAAACTGTACATTACTGTGTGCAGAAATAATTAATCAATATAACATTTTGTTTCTTTTTGGCAGGTGAATTCCTGATAACCATTCTTGATGTCGACCTTCTGCACAGAGCACTATATGTTATGAATAAATCCAGTAAAAACATTTCTTTCTTCAAACCTTTGTCTGAAAATGGTTGTATTTCTTATGTTTCAAAAATTAATGTAATACACGAGAAATATTTCTCAAATACACATGAAGCTTCATCCTAAAATTAAAATCATACAACTACCTTACGAGTATTTTCTCCGAACAATGACATCTCTTGGTCCAAATACAAGCAGTGGTTGAACAATGTGTTGAACAGTGATCACTGTGCTGGTACATAGAATTACATCATTAAACATTAACACTTTTTTTGCTTATATAATTGCTCTATAAATGTAATGCTGCTGCAGCATAAGTTATTTAATGACCCAACATGTGTTTCGCGACTCAAACTTGTGCACTGTTGGTCTAAATTAATAATCTTGGTCCCTGCTACTTGTAAGGTAAACATAATGATAATACCCTAGTCCTATAGCTTGGTTGGACTTTTTTCTATTAATTGTGTGCTGGACATGAAAATAAATAAAGGGCAATCAATTAGTTAAATATTTGATAGCAGACATTTTCAAAAACATCATCATTTACTTTCTCTGCGGAAGGCTATCAAAAACCAACAATAGCCTATGTGTTATAGGTGGTGATTGATTACCTGCAAGCACTAAACAAACATTGCTTAGCTGAGACTTGGAGTAATAAAAGCGGAGAGGAAAAATGGGAAGTGGACGAAACGATTTCACTAGTACCTGATAGTTAACAGTATTGTATTTTCTTGGGAAAAATATTGGGGTCATGATTTACAACACCACCTGCTGTTAAATTAGTGAATTTTAATCCATATTTTATGCAGCTATAAAAAGATGAGCGTAAACTGTTGTCTATTCTTCCAAGTGAAATAGCCCTTGTAAGTAAGGTAGTATAGATCCAGCCCTGTCTTCGATGAGACAATTTTGAGGTGTGTCTCTTCTCCCTCTGATGTCAACACTATATATGCATCGGATTCGGCTTTAATTGTAATTTTTGTTAACTTCAGCTGGATAAATTTATGGTTTTGATTCCACTTGCATCTTTGCATTTTTTTCAATGTTAACAAAATAACGTTTGGCTTCTGTTATATCTTGAGTAATACTGTGAATGCAACAATTTTGACACATGCTTCAAAATAACCGAGGAATCGCCTAAATGCGTTGGTTATATTAAAACTACCGATTGATTGATACATTTTCAAAGGTTGTAAATGACATTTTAAAAATGAATAGGTGCAAAGTCTCATTCTACAGCTGATCACAAATTGCCTTACAGCGCTCTCTATCAGTCGCTTGATGCAAAGACTGTCTTTGTTCGTTCCGCTCCGCACCCCTTCCGCTCTGAAGTGTTCGACATGCTTCCTGCCTGCACTGTCACTAATGCGGAAGATCAATGAATAACAAAAAAAAAAAAAAAAAAAACAGCGAAATATCGGCAAACGAACGTCAAACGAAAACCGTCTATCTACACGACTGAGTGACAGAAGGCGGAATTGAGAGATGGTACCGGACAGCTTGATCGAAAGCTAGCTAATTGTCTTAGCTAACTACAATGGAAAATGGAGCTAAGAAGCAATAGGTATAATAGATAACGTCAGTTTCTGGTAACCATATGAAATTGGGACTGAGGCAGATTAGGACAATAGAATTAGGATTAAACTAGCTAACAAAAAACCATCTGAATGCATAAGTATTGCCAGCTACTGTCAACACAGCAAGCGTATATCGATCAAGACTGTAGGTAGTGATACTTAGCTACTCTAATATAGCTGTAGCTCTGCCAAATTATCAAGTGCACGTTTGTGCAGTTCTCACTAGCTTACCGGTTTACTTGTATAGCGATAGAACAACATATTACGAGAATAAGGAAAAATCCATACAACAGAAACACAATGGAGAACCAGGAAAAAGTACAAATGAGGAGTCACTCACGCAGGTAATAACTTTTAGAAAAAAAAAATCACACATTCTCAAACGTGTGAGGCAAATGCTTTGATATCTACCTTTAAGTTGTTCCAAAATAGCCATTACATTACTTTTGCGATCTGTTGATACTGGGGTTTGTAAGGTGCTAGCTCAAGTTTTCCGGAAATTTTTATGTATGGGTGAAGTCAAGTGAGTAACGTTTATTAGCGGTATTGCTAATGTTAACAGCCGCTGAATGAGGAACCATGTCAGCTAATATTAGCTAGCTAGTTAGTTAAGGTTGGCTGTACTAGAGTAAATGGCATAGCTAATTGACTCATCATTGACAAACAGCGATTTCCAATGTCTATGTAATAGTTTGGTCTAGTTACAGCGACATAAGGCAACGTGCATGAAACAAGTAACGGTATCATCAAGTTGTCGGTTAGCTTGTCTCAGCTTCCTATTTATCTAGCTAACTTTAGCGATAGCTAACATGCAACCAGTCATTCAAGATATTGCCAACAGACAAGCTAGCGACCTAACGTGTTGTTACCCATATAGTGTTTAGTCTCAAATGTTAAAAATTATTTGCTTCTGCCATAAAGCTACGTTGTATTCCAGAGATAAGAGATTATCTATTTAGGAGCTGTTGATACATCTTACAAAATTATCACTTGATGTTGTCATCAGTAGGCCATCATGGCAAAAGTTAACTTGCTACCTGATCAACAGTTTCCAGAAGGGTCACACAAGTGTGCAATTACGATAAACACTCGGCCGTTTAATATTACACGTGTAAGTCATTCAATATTAGTACTATATATTTTATGAAAAGGATCGGTGCTAATATCACTGCACCTTTGGTTGCAGCATTCGTATTCGTGCTCATTGGCTCGGATAGTAAGTGTTTTTGGCTTGCCTCTGCTTGTTATGGAATGTGTGTATTCGCACATGAACAGGAGCAAGACCAAAATTATTTGAAGTACACTAATTCAGGAGGCACAGTTTGTAAAATTGACTGTATAACCTTCATAAACTCAAATTTTCCCGACACACACAGATTGCATTAGGCTATTGGTGAGATTTCTGTGCATACTTCTGACAGAAGGCTGCCAATTGTAGAGCCAACCAGCCATACATTAAAGTTTTTAATATTGTACTATTTCAAGTGAGAAAAGACATTCTTTTGTTTGTAATACATATTATACTGGTGTGTATTTGACTTATTCATATTCGTATATATTATTAAACGTAAGAATTCTGAGTGGATACCCTTCTTTAAGAAGACGTTCAACTTAGAACATTAAATCCGACAAAAAGCAAATGATTTTTGATTTTATCTGAGTTTTGGCAAAACAAGGAAACAACTTAATCCTGACTATGATGACTAGCCTCTCTGGAGTGTGGCTTACGAGTATTTTTCAGTGACCACATTAATTCTGGAGGAGAAATGGACAGTGCAAAGTCACTTTTCATCCTTCACAAGCTGTCATTATCTGTCTGTACACTACTTCCCTGCTGTTCTGAGCCAGTTTTTTTATGATAGAGTAATCATAACCTTCCATTATGAACAGAAAAGCCGGTCACTCCTGGCTGGGACTTCCTTCAAGCGGTCTGACAAAGCATTCTCACAGAACTGCCTAACATTGAAACCAGTTTCTCGTTCTAGTTAATGTAAAATAAACTAGAAAATGAAAAATATCAACAGAAAACGTATTTGTTAAAATGTTCATCAATGTTGTTGTTCAGTATTTTTATTTAGCCATTATTAGAATAAATAACTTAAAGGGATTTCAGGTAGTTCATGAAAATGAACATATTACCTGGTATGAAACCTGTAATTTACTGAAACGGAACAATCTTAAGGCTACAATTATAGAGGTTGTGCTGGCGGACTTTTTCATGCTTTTTGGCATATTACACCATTTATCACATTAATAATTTCTGTTATGGTGGATTATGCTAAATATAACTTACATGTTTCACCAAATAATGAGATTGTCTGGACCAGTCAACATTGCTGGTAAGTGGAACCATAAAAAATGCCAGTAGTCTCTGTATTCAGGCTCTGCGCAAACTCTTACAATATGTATCACTTCAATCTCTCTTTCCCAATAGGCCGATGAAGAAGCTGAGTGAAGACAGTTTGACGAAGAAGCCTGAGGAGGTGTTTGACTTGCTGGAGAAGCTGGGTGAAGGGTGAGTCCAGTGAATCTTCTAACTGTGTTTCAGACCGTCTGTCTCAGTCACAGCCATTGGAGAGAATGGGTCGTAAAAAAACCGTCAAAACCACAAGGGTGAGACTGCTACACAGCCATATAGGGTGGCCACTAAATGACTACTTTCAGGACAGCCTTTACAGATTTGGTCACTGGAAATAGATTACATTAACTGAAATGAAAGTGGACATTTTAACACAGAAAAAACAGAGTGGTTGAGCAACTAATAATATGATTAAACCTAAACAGGAACCTCTATTTACTTGTTCTGGCAACCACAATACAGGAGAAGCAGAAATGTATACACATACTGTATATATATCAAATCTGTTTCTGAATGGTACCAACTGAGCAGTCATGGGAAAATTTGAGACTGCTAAATGAACTTGACTGGAATATTTTGACACTTTCACAAACAAACTAAAGTGTTACCAGAACAAAATTGACATTTAGTTAGTTTAGTCAAGAAAGCGAACATATTCTTGTTATTTTTGTGGAATATCTGGTCTGTCAAGCCCACTTCTCAACTGTGTGTTTTGTGGTCTTCCTCAGAGGTGGGGCTTTAGTGCCCTGGGCAGTTAGCACAGGGTCTTACGCTCATTTCCTGTTTCTCAACTTCCTTTTCAGCCTGCATTGGCATATATGAGAATGAACCTCTCTGCTGAAAACCATTATCTGACCGCTGCTGCTGTGTAGCTACTGGTTCCTGATTGCCTGTTTAAAAGTCTTCTGTAGTGACTGTCTTGTTACGCTTGGCTGTAGTCATTCTCTGTGCTTGTGTCACTGGTTTGGTGAGAAAATAGTGCAGCAATGTATGATATTATGATTGTTTTGATATATCATGATAGCTACTGTTATGTTTTTTCTTTTTGTTGCAGTTATGTAAAACTTAGAATGTTATCATTATGAAAAATAACTTTCTAGTTATTTTCAATTGAGACATAATTTTAACTGGATTTTTGACAGAATTTTGGTCTGTGGTTATATTGTTTCAAATGGTAAAGTATTTTTCATTTTTTCCAAAAAAGAAAACATAAAAGGTAAAGGTAAATCCTTAACTTGTGAGTTGGACTAAGAATAACATCACAGATATCCTCATTTTGAAAGTGAAAATGTTGTTGTCATGTGGTCCTTACATAATTTAAAGCTTTAAGATATAGTAAATAACTCTGCAGACAAAGCAGCCAGAAAGCTAGTCTACAGAAAACTTCCGCCAGTAACTAAGTCTCACTCACTGGTTTAAATAAAAAAAGACTAAGGATTCTGGGTACCTAACGAGGTGAAATTTGTTCTGTGAGAACGAGCACCCTGTCCTCTGTCGTTCTGTCCTAGGTCTTATGGCAGCGTATTTAAGGCAAACTACAAGGAGACGGGAGAAATCGTGGCCATTAAGCAGGTTCCTGTGGAGTCGGACCTGCAGGAAATCATCAAAGAAATCTCCATCATGCAACAGTGCAACAGGTGAAACGCCCTCTCCCTGTCAGTCGCCACTCTCTTCCTGTTATTCCCCACCTGCCTCTCTGATTCTCACAGCTTCCTCTTTCATTCCCACAGCTGTTCCTGTTATCCCCCACCTTCCTATTTCATTCCCCCAGTTTCTCTTTACATTATCCTCACACCTCTCCCTTTCATTCTGACACACACTCTTGTTATAACCATACAATTAAACATTACCTGTAATTATCATAATTACTACATAAGTGTAGATGTGCACTCAGCATGCATGTTTAGCAATCGTTTTAATGACAAATTACCACAGTGGAAAAAAGAAATTAGCACAGCTGTTTCAACTGTTAGTGTTCCCAGAGTCGTTGTTGTGCATTTTTTACCCATGTATTTTTATTCACCAGTCATTAAAACACTCGTTATACCTGGTTTGGGTGTGTACCTCCAGTGCAGTTATTTTTCATTTCATATTGAATGCGTTTTTGGTTTTGTTGGCAAATGTTATCTATTAGTCAAGCTGGTAGAGTGATACTTATTATGGGTGTACAAACTCTTTTCATTTGTGATTTTTCTAATCAGATAAACAGATGTGCAGTGTACTTGTGACATGGTAAAAATTCATTTTCCCTGGGGGGGACTTAGGTGAAAACTTAATTACAAATGTATACGTGAAGTTTTAATTTTCTCCTAAAACATTAATAAAATTTTTCATTGACATTTAAGGAGTTTGTTTGGTAGTTGAGTAGTCTTAAATGCCTGTGGTGTTTGTTTGATCGTGTGTGTGTTCAGTAGTTATAATATTGTGCTCCGGTGTTTGCTTGACTGCATATGTACAGTAATCATAATAAGCCTTTTTTGTCTTTACAGTCCACACGTTGTAAGGTACTATGGGAGTTACTTCAAAGACAGTGATTTATGGATTGTTATGGAGTACTGTGGTGCCGGTTCTATCCTGGACATCATCCGCCTACGGAACAAAACGGTGAGGGCAGGGCGCGCTGTATGCACCACTAAATCGATGGCCTCGAGAGTACCGTCATGCACCGAAATGGCCGCCTTCTCTGAATACCCATAATCCCTGTCTCCTCTGTTTCCACCACCGATGCAGTTATCAGAGGACGAGATCGCCACCGTGGTGCAGTCGACTCTGAAGGGGCTGGAGTACCTGCACTTCATGAGGAAGATCCACAGGGACATCAAGGCTGGGAACATCCTCCTCAACGCAGAGGGCCAGGCCAAGCTGGCCGACTTTGGAGTGGCGGGACAGCTGACGGTATGGGATCTCCTTCCCATCCCAGCAAGCACACTCTAAGGACAACGCCACATCCCCAAACTCTCTGCCAATCCAAGGACATTGAGGAGAAGCTTTTCCTTTTCCCTGTTACCCCAAAATCATGATTACATTTTCCGCCCATCTTGATGTGTTTAATTTTGTAAACGTTAAACCAAAGAAGTGGCTTATTCTGATATAAGTGTAGTCCTTAAGTCTGAGTCCACTACCAAGAACAGTCATTTCATCATTTATCAAAAAGTAATCCAGATTAGGAGTCATGGTAAATGATAAGTGTGAGTAAGTGGTATTTTGTTACGCAAGATTGCATTATTTTTCACGAATATAAGCTAGTTAGTATTTACCGGAAGTGAAAATTTCTTAACATTTGGTATGTCCACCGTTTGCCTTAGTCACAGCTTGCAGTCTTGTCTCGCATCGATTCTGCAAGGATTTGCAAAACTTGAGAATAAAAATGATTTCAGCACCCTTTTACAGCATCCCAGAGAGTATCATAGAATTTCATAACATGTCTCACCTTGTCCATTTTCAAATGATTCCAAAGAGGTTCAGTGGGGTTGAGCTCTGCTGACTGCGTAGGGAAAACCATGCAAGTCAAAACTTCATAAACTTTCTTCTCTCGCCGCTCCTCCAAGGACACTATGGCAAAGCGGAACACTGTCATTGGAACGCCCTTCTGGATGGCCCCGGAGGTGATCCAGGAGATCGGGTACAACTGCGTGGCGGACATCTGGTCCCTGGGAATCACGGCCATCGAGATGGCAGAGGGCAAGCCCCCATATGCTGACATCCATCCTATGAGAGTAAGTTATTGGGTGCTTTTGATGCTAATCCCCAGTACCTGCAAAGCACTGGGCCCCCATGCTCAATATTGACACCCGAGGATAGACATTGCGCCATACTGTGGACCACACCTAAGGGAAGAGGCTTTCTGTATTTTCCTACCTTAGCCACTCTCATATCTGATTGGCTATATAATCCGTAGCAGTCCCTACCTACACTGATTTCCCAGGTCATCGCTGCAGAGATCTGAGTTCGTGGTTGACCTTCCAAGTGAAGTTAAAGATAAAGATAGAAGTAGACTACATTAGCAAATTCAGAGCGCAAGGTATTTGGAACTGCACACTTGAGGGATCATTCACCCAGTAAAACAAAATGGCGGTGGACATGAACATGACCAAGACATTAACTGTCGTTCAGTTAACATAGCAGACCAGCAAAGGCTAAGTGTGGCATTCATGTGAGAGAGGATAATCCAGTTTCCTTTCCTTGTGTACAGAAAAGGATGCCAGCTGCGATCATTTTATAAAACATTGGTCGATAGATTCTTGCTTTCCTGCAAAGTACAGCCCTGCGAGAGTTCACTGGTTTCTTAAAACTTAAAAGCCTGGGCTTTAAAAGGGCTTAAAAGCTTGGCACTTTCATTTCATTTCGCTGCTTTTTGTGTCAGCATGATCCATACATAGCAAAAAGGTTTTGCCAGAAGAACTTTAGCAACCTAAGCCTGTTCAATTTATTGGTATCTTGACAAATCACAACGAAGCTTACAGAAGTGGGGATAGCTAACTGAAACTGACAGGCACATATCCCAATGCATCATGGTAAATGTAGTAATAGTCCTTGTATTGTAATACTTTTCAGAATTGCATACATGTTTGAAAGGCACCTGCAGTAGTCAACCTCCTTTCGCATAAAAAAAGCCGTTTCACTGAACTTCGTAATTGCTTACACAGGAAATACGAGGAAAATGAAGTGATACGCATAATGTCTTATGATTTGAACCTATGGACAAAAAGCTCTATCATTTCAGTCAACCACTTCTGTCCCAAACCTCTTCTCCGTAGGGAATGTACAGTTTTGATTGCCAGTATATGCAATTCGAAATTGACGGAAGAAGTTGACAATCTGACTGCCGTTTGTGCACCGGACGCCGCAGTGTCTTAATCGAGTATCGCTTATGTTGATTTTATCCCTCTCTCCAGGCCATATTCATGATCCCCACCAACCCTCCCCCCACGTTCCGGGAGCCAGAAAAGTGGTCTGAGCCGTTCCAAGACTTCGTGTCTCAGTGCCTGGTGAAGAACCCTGAACACAGAGCAACGGCAACACAGCTGCTTCAGGTATCTCACACACTTTCCTCCCAAACACATACACTCTCCTGCTGGTGCACTGACACTCACACGGTTTAAAACGGTTTAAAACCACTATGGAACTCCTTTGCTCAAAACATTTGTTAAACACTGTTCTTTGTTTTGTCTCCTTGGTGTTTTCCTCAAGCACCCTTTCATTAAAAACGCCAAGTCCAACAGCATACTGAAGGCGATGATCATTGATGCCATGGAGATCAAACTGAAGAAACTGGAGGAGCACCAGAGGGAGCAGGACCAGGAGGATGAGGAGAACTCGGTATGGCAGAGCCCCGTCTGACGTCACCAAATGACATCACAAAGCACCAATACAACTATTATGATGTCATAGTAGAGCATGTTGTGTCAGGAATCCGAGCCTCTTTGCAGCAGTTTGTGACATCTTAGCGCTTTATTATAGTATTGTTTCGCATCATAAGGCCCAGTTACTGTTTAGTCTGACATCATAGAAGAGGAAATTTGCATTCGTGCATCTGTCGCTCCTCATCCAAACATGGCCTTGAGCGTTGCCGTTGTGTGTACCCAGGATGAGGATGAAATAGACCAGGGGACGATGGTTCGTGCGGGGTCCACAGACTCCGGGACCATACGGGCGGCGGGGTCCCTGGGGGAACCCGTCAACACGATGGTGGAACATGACGGAACGATGGTGTCGCAGCTGGGGACCATGGTCATCAACTCGGACGACGAGGAAGAAGCCGGCACCATGAAGCGTAAGTGACCCCACACAGTACCATGTCAGGCACAGCTGCGGTATCTCACAGTGGCTTTTACGGCTGCAGTCAAAAGCTCAAATGTATCGATGCTAAGTCAATTACACACAGTAAGTTATTTTTGTTCCATGTATCATGTGACCATTGTCACTCTCGCCCACAACCCACCAGTGAAACGTGACCACCCTTCCTGAAACACTGTTTTTGAGCGGTTTAGAAGTGCCCTCACAACTGAGTCACCTCGAGAGGAAGGACATGCCAATTATGTACTTTAAACAGTCTATGGGTCTGGTTTACGAAAGCATCTTGTATGCGAAAAACAGTTTTGCTGATGCAAAAAGACTAAGAGTGGCTGTGACTGGCTGAGGTAGTGTGTTTGCTCCAGTCACAATTTGTGCGACTGAAATTACACGTGCAAAACGTGTAACGTGTTGAAGGCTTCAACAAATCTTGTCCAATGTGTTTTACACGTCAGTTTGAGTAGAGAAAGACCCACAGATTGAGTGTTTTTGTGATTTCCTAGAAAGAGCCATTTAGTTATGGTGTTAAGTGACATTATTATCTGAGGAACAAGGAGAACTCCTGAGGTACAGTTCTTTAGCCAGCCCTTTCTTGCAGTTATTATCGACATGTTGTCAAATTAAATGTTTTAAGCGAAATATAGGTTTTGTACGTCATAAAGAATTCATACAGAAAAAAATCACAGCTTGGGCATACAGGTATAGATCCCTGTTTGCCTTTTGTGTTCCAGTTTCTCTGGCGTCCACAAGATGTCCTCAGACTGTCATACTGGCAGAGTGAAAGCTGGTTTGTTTTCTGTTTGAAAGAGTGCGCAAGCACACTACCTCTTTCAGTCTGTCTCGTCTTCGGAAAAAAACAGTTATTTTAAATCACAGACTGCATGACCGGTTACCTTTACGGTGACAACGGGACTACTTGAACCTACCGTCTATATTACCCTTAGGATGGCGAGGGTCAACCGGAACTCCTCTTAGTTATCACTTTAAAGGAGTACTTTGTACAGAATTCTTCTGGTTAGAGTTATATTATGTAAGTTTATACTCACGTACGCATTGTAGAATGTATGAAGCTAAAAAAGGTAGAGCTGTTCTGGCCCGAAAACGCTACCTTTGTGTTTGAACACACACCTGGTTGAATGCTTGTGTTGGAACATCCATCTGATAGACTACATGAAAAGATAACAATTCTAATCAGCTAAATGTATGGATGAGAATATTTTCCATGTTCAGAACATTGCAGAACATAATGTTAATGTTAACGGTGACTGTTTCAGTGGTCTGTGGTACATTTCATATTCTTTGAATTTACATCTGTAATGAGTTCTTATGAGGTTGTAGAAGTATTTGGACAGTGACACTTTTTTGTTGTCGTTTTGGTGCCGTCCTACAGCCCTGTGGATTTGAAACAAAGACGATTAGGTACAATTTCCAGTTTTCAGCTTTAATTTGAGGATGGATGTTACATGGTTGCTCGCAAGCTCATTTTTTTTCCCGAGTGTTTGTGTGTGTGCTTAAGCTTGCTGGGATATTGTTGATGGTAATATGTTCTGTAGTAATATTTATCTACCAGATTTTGAAAATTTAATGAGTTTTGTGCACAGAGACTATTTTTGTTTGAAAAGACTGTGTACCAGTGACAATGGTCTGATGTACCATTTGATGTACGCTATCACATACTTGCCGTTAGAGGAACTCAGAATTTGCATATGTAGTGAGACTGATGGACCCTAAATGGCTAACCCTGTATCTTTCTCTGGTGTCCGTTGTTGTCTCACCAGTCCAGAACTCGGCCCATAGCTGGTCATGGAACACCTGGTCACATGGCTCATAGCTGCACCACAGACAGGCATGAATGAATCAGGGGACCATCTGAAGTACGATTTACTTCCTGGTTACCTCCTTTACTTGTGGTATAGACTGGGGGGGATCAGGTGTACAATAAACATAAATAATGTTTAATTAACAAGGTAGAAGAGCACAAAACGTGTATAATAGCTGTTACAATCTTGCAAACTAGAAGTTTTAAACACTGTTTTTGTTTGAGAAGAATGAAAACATTTCAGTCTGCACTGCTGCCAACCACCACCTTAATCTCTGTAAATTTCCCTGGAAATTTTCGAAAATTTACCAACCGTAATTTTCGATATAACGGGCAGGCCGTTCTCTCTGTTCTCTCTGGCTTGTATCTATGACACGCTCTGAATCACTGAGAAACGTTTGTCATTGAAAAACATCTCTTGTACGTTTAGGTTTTGCCGGAGTAAGAAAAACAAAATGACTTTGCAATAGCAAGAAAATATTCATTTTCTTTTGATTGTAGGAATTTAAGAAGACATGAGATAGGACAGAGTGGAATGATGTAAGGGGAAAAATAGGCTCGATTCATCCAGGAAGAAATGTATAAAACCTCAAAGCTTTGAAAAAATGATATGATATACAGTGGAAAATGGAATGGAGTTAAGGAGTGCAGTGCACAGTCATTCACTGTCCGATAATATTCAGAAATCAACCCGGGCTTTTGTTATAGTATACACACCACTACTTTCCATTACACTGTCACCGATCACTACAGAACATTATCTCATTGTGAAAGTCTGCCCCTGGCCAATTTGCTATGATACTGCGTGAACCTTGAGGTTCATCTTCTTTTAAAACTGTGATTAGCTACTGCACCTAATTTTTAGCTGCAACTAGCAGCTGTATACCTAGGGCTGTCGGTTGGTTGGTTGGCCAGTCGGTCAGTCGGTCGGTCCACAAAAATTTCCCCACCCTTTGGCAGCCACAGTTTTCCTCCTAGGAGGCTGAAATTTGGCATGGAGGTCAAGTGTGTGTGTGTGTGTGTGTTTCTGTTCATGCCAATTGGCTAACGGGGGGGGGGGGGGGGGGGCGTGGCAGTGGGAGTGGCCTGATCGCAACTATTGCAAATTCTCACTTGTCATTGAGCCATGTATGTTAATTTTACGGAGAGCCGATCAGAGAATAAGGGAGTGGAGTGTCCGTTTCAGACGCGGTCTCGGACCGTCCTTGGTATGAACCTGAATGAGTCGTGCAGGACGTCTCCCATTGCAGGTTAAGCAGACAGCAAACCCAACCCCAGTCTGAAAAAGTGAAGTGATCAAGTTCCCTTATTAGGCAGACTGTGCGATCGCACACATTTCCCATCAGCGACTAATGGCTGATTACCCAGTTAGTATAGATTCAGTTAAAGAGCAGTGAAAAAGACATTATCAGTGAAGCACGTGGAAAATAACAGCTCCCCCCCCCCCCATCTAAATTAAATTCCAATTCCAATCTCGATCTGATACCCTGAGATGAGTCCACGTTTGAGTCTGCAGCACAGACTTCCATTGATTTCCTCTTAGCTCTGCTTGGGGAATTAAATGGCTATTTCTATTCACTGCCAGGTAGCTGAGATAAAGACATTAGAAACAAATTAGCTGCTAATTCCATTACGCTTTTTTTTTCCGGAGCTTTTAATGTATGCGAGCGATTAATTGTATGGTTAAGTCCTATTTCTGTTGGTTGTTATGCTTGTATTTACTTGACATTGTATTTGCGTGTCAGGTTGCTGAAAACAGACCTATGTAGTTTTCCAATTCTGCAGCATGATAATTTGTGGACGTAATTCATTGCCCAGTATATGTAATCATTGTTATTTTATTGAATATTTGGTTTTATTTTATTTGTAATACGATTTCTCCAGAATAGCAAGAATTTAGTAGTAAGTTGCTGCCTGTAGGTACAGTATCCATAAACATTGATGTCTACAAAAAACATTTCTGACCCTTTTCCAGTTTACTTTGTCAGGGTGGCTACTCTTCCTCCTCCATTCCTCCTTTATCAGAGCAGTTCCTGCTCCTTCCCTTATCTTTATTGGAGTGCTGCTCCTTCAATTCTCCTTATCAGAGCAGCTACTGCTCCTCAACTTCTCGTTTACAGAGCTTCTCTACCACTTCTGCGTTACTGTTGGGCTTTGGTTCGTCTTATCTTTCACATTAAAGGTTGATAGATGGCAGCTAACAAAATATTAATGAATATGGAAATATTGCATAAATTAATGTTTATAGATATTGTTTATGATCAAATCCATGTGCCCACATGATTGATGCCTGAGGTTTTGTCCATTGTGTACAAGTTTAATGATTTTTGGGAGAAGTCCAGAGAATAAAACTTCATGGGGTCCAGACACATAAATATCCTACCTGTCGCTCTGGAGAAGATTTATCTTAATCTGGACCACTGGCCTGTGAGGGTAAATTAATTAGGTTGTTGTGAAAAGTCAGTCTATTGTTGCTTCTGTTTCTTCTTCTGTGGTGACCTAATGTAATTTTCTATCTGTCTCCTCCTACAACTTTCAAGCTAGAATGACTAAATTTGGCTTGCAGCTTTAAATAGTTGTAACTTGAGTTTGTTTCGATTTTTGATACTCAAAACAATTTTCGAGTTATTAGCAAAAACAAAATTCTCCTTAGAGAGTTTTTGTTATACCTGGTTGGTCAGCAAGAGACCACCTGAAATGACATTTCAGCTGTCTGATTGGCTAACCACAGTGACATTAATGGGCAACAAAGGCACCATAGAGGGCTGGTGGTTCATGTAATGTGACTGTGTTTGACAAATCAGACTGCTGCTTGCTAGCAAGCTAGAAAAAAAGTTGTGGCAAACTAAAAATTTAATTAAAAAAATAAATATATATATATGGTTCATATTTCAATGACTACAATACCAATGAATGTTCATGCAGCTACGTGGTTAACAAGACAGTTAAATGACTAGCTGCTCTGTTTGCACATCGATCTTAAAGATAATTTTCAAAGGCTCTTAAAATGATGCTCCAGATTAAAACATTGTTATATGACATGTAACAGTGTTATTGAAAATGCATCTCCTCGTTTGAACTACTTCAACTATGAAATTGCGATTGAAAGGGTTAAGTGCTTGGCTTTTCAAGCCAGCCAAAAGTCTGTGTCAAACTTCTGTCCTGGTTATTTCTGCATTTAGCTGATTTACGGCGGTTACCTCCTCCCCCCGACTCCAAAGCACCCAAAGCTGTCACTCTAAGCTGCTCTTTGAGGAGCGTTTTAATCGAAAATGTGCATACATTAGTCTGCAGGAGAAAAAGAAAAGAAGCAGAAAAGAGAAAACGCCCAGGCTTTTTCTACTGTAAAACGAGTATGCTTTGGGGAAAGCAACGTGCTAACCAAGATCGTAATCCATGCTGACAGACATGGAAAGTGCACAAGTGGATGAAGCAGTACATGTCAGGAAAGCTCAGCGTTCCCGTCGGCAACCCAGTATAGCGGAGTGTACAATACAGACATCAACATACAGACATTGGACAGCTCTGTTCCCTCACGTTTTGACTTTTCAACGGTAAAGATGAATGCTGTATGAAGGAAACCTTCATCCATAGGAATTCATTGTAAATATTATGCTATATCTGTTTGTTGGTTCATAATTATATTATCAGTCCTCCGTCCTTTTTGCCAAGAATTTGATCCTTTACGTCTACACAGAGGTCAAAGTTATGAATGTGAAGAAGTTGTCCAATAGGAAGCCGTTAATCAGTTTGTTAATTTATGTTTGAGGAATTTAAACATTGGGAACGGACATTTTGTATCTGTACTTGCCCAAGATCCCGTTTCCGCAGTTGCCCCAACAGTTTCTCAAAGTTTTTTTTTTCCACTCAAAGGTTTACACATCTTTAGGTACCACATCTTATCACTCTACAGAGAGTACCTCACCACTTCACAAAGCTATGAGTTAAGTTGCACACATGGGTACAGTGCAGCGCAAAGGAATGCAACGTCCTTATGGAGACGCTGACTTAAAAATGAAAAGGCTTGAGAGGGCTGGGGTAATGGATTCCCAGGGAAGAGTTATTCTTGCCTTAACTGTAGATCCAGTGAATTATTCATATAAGCTGTGTTTAGGCCTCTTGGCCCTGGTTTTTGCCGCCCCTGTTGCGGAGTGGCTGGGCTCTGTGTATGCAATTTTCTTAGCAATTTTTTGGGAATGGGTTCTTCAGACATTTTCCATGTGTTTGGGTACCGTTTTTATCGCTGTACAGAGAGCACCATTCCACTTTGCGAAGCTATGAGTTCAGTTTCGTGTGTGGAGAATGGGGGTGGTAAACATTCCCTCCTCGTGAACAGTATGGATGATAGAAAAATTGTATCAATGTCTCAAGTATGATAATTTATTTGTATAACTGTGCATTTTGCAAACCATTGCCACAATACGTTTTACAATACCCACAATGCACTTTACTGTGCACAAAAGGAAGCTTGACGTCACAGAGGCGAGGAGAAACTCCCTTTGTGAAACAGACAGGAAGAAATTTTGGGAGAAGTTAGACTTGTGAGGGGGATCCCACGGTGGTTACCCATGGACAGACATTTTTTTTTGTTGAATTCTGCTTTAAAAATTCAGCATAAGGGCACATGCAATTTAATCAAAACAAGGTCTACATAACGTCATTGTTTTCTTTGAGTGTGTTGTATTTTATTGGTGGGAAACCGAGATCTCAGAACTCTCTTTATGAATGAAAAGAGCTCTCTTTCTTTTCATTCTAAATTAGAATGGTGTAAACCCTTAAAGAGTTTGTTTTGATTGAATTGCATATGCCCTTAAAGAGACTAAGTGCATTGGATTGAATCCTGGCCAAAGTCATTGCTGTGCTAATGGGGGGGGGGGGGGGGGGGTGTCGTAGAACTGGGTGATAGCTGCTCTCAGAGAGTTCACAAGAAACAAAGCAGGGGCTTAAAGTGGCTTTCAGGTGAGAACCGTTATAGTGGAACTCCAGAGAGAGCGAAAAGGGAACGGCTTCACTCTTATTACATATCCGGTCTGAGCACTGGCGCCTCTGTGAGTTCAGAGGGGTAACAGTAGTGTTAACCAATAAACCAGGCTGCAGTAGCCAGAGATACGTTATAAATCATGCTATCGATATTGTTTTACTATCCCTGTGCATGTAGTTCCCCGAACGATAACGCTCACCCCCACGGCGAAAGCGCCGCAGGCAGAGAACCGTTTACTCTCTGCAGGCCGAATGCGCTGTGATTCTTGTTGTCCAACAAGCCCGCTATTGTGGAGGGGAGACAATATAGGAATATTTAAATAATTTAACATTGTCTAAATTAATGATAAGCGAAGGGGGTCCTCAATGAACAGGGCCGAGAAACTCTCAGTGGGTGTTCGTACATGGGCACATAACAAAAACGTAGTTAAAAGCCAAAACGAGGCCTTTTTCGTTTTCCAGATTGTGCGTTAATTATTTATGAGGGGAGGAACTGTAAGACGAATGGGTTTATATGAAAACGCGTACAGCTTTTGCCGTTTGTTTGTGCCGTCGAGCTAAATAATGAAAATAAATGAATGGATTTCAGATGTAGCGCTCTCTAATAAGTTTTTATTTAATTGTTGTAAAAGGAAAGTGACGTGTGGCAGTTTCCCAAACCACGGTGGCCGTAAGTGGGGCTGCATCGGAGCCATTTTCAATTGAAATGTTCCTTCAGGAGGTAATTAGTGTTTTTGTACTGAAGCAGAATTGAGAACGGTAAGTACTTAATGTGCCTGATGGTAATAATATATCTTGTCTCCGTAAACTCCAAGGCAACGCGCACAGCGCAGGAATGATTGGCCTCGCTCACTGGTGCTCAGAGACTGAAGTTGCCTTCCCTACCGTTATACTGTGAACTGTAACCTAAAACTCTCTAAAATACATCAAGCCTGCGTTGCCTCTGGAAACAAATCCATATATTTGCCGCAATACTCATTTCCTTCCTCCGTAATGCTCTCCAAGTGCACCTCCATCTCCCAGTTCATTCACATTTGAGCATATCGGGAGTAGACAAAATATATTACACATTAAATCATTTATACACAGCTCCACTGATTGTCACATCTACAAGTCCGACAACAGCTATTTGACCTCATTATGTTCGATTTCTTTTTGTTGCTTTAGAACCTTTCATAAAAGTGTTGATTTTAAAATGTCTGCAAAGGCAGAAACAAAAATAGTGTTGACATCAATATGAAATACATGAAATACACGCGTAGCTTTAATTTTAAATTTGGATGTAGTTGGAGGCCGCGTTATATGCAGTAATTTCTACCAAAAATGTAAAATCACAAACGTGATGTGCTTGCAGGGCGAGATGAGACCGTGCAGCCAGCCAAGCCTTCGTTCCTGGAGTACTTTGAGCAGAAGGAGAAGGAGGCCAGCAACCATGGTGGAGGGGGAGATGCAGACCACAATGCTGACAACCGCAAGCTGCCAGCAGAGGGCGACATGGAGCTGGTAAGCGACAAGCTGACTGCCCTCTATGGTGCAGAATGGAGATGGGTGGTACCAAGATTTTCACTCTGACCTTAAAAATGATTGGGGTATACAGTGTTACATCTTTTAAACACTAGGCTAGAATTAGAATTGACTGGCTCTGCTGACATTTAAGCACAGTGTTGTTCAAATAAACAGTACAGCCTCTGGGCTAGAAGATTGTATAAGGTGGGAAATGAGTAACCAAAATGGAGGTTTTATTCTTACTGCAGTCAGATGACATGAACACAAAAAAAGGGATATACCTATCTTCTTGTGAGAAATGTTTGTCACTGAGTCTGAATTTGCAAAAAAAAAAAAAACTCAGGCCAAACTTTTGAAACTGTTGGCTAGGTTCAAAATGGAGGACGGCAGCGGGAACCGTTTTTAAACGCTGACGTAAATGAGGTTTAGACATTTATGCACAGTCAGTCAAGTTGAACTTGCCTGATCATGTGACATTCTCGTGCGTGCGGAGTAAACATTAGCAGGGCTAACAAAGGTGAACTCTTGCTTAATGCATTTTTTAAAAAGAAAGAATGAAACATACATGTGGTGGCAAAAATATATTGAGTACTCAGTGCACAGCAATTTCAGTATAATTCCCAATGCCTAATCACAAGTGTCAGAGTCTGGTCCTGGAGGGCTGCAGAGTCTGCTGTATTTTCGGTTCGTCCCCATAAGCCACAAAAACCTGCAGACACTGCACCCCCTCTGGAGCTTGACACCACTCCCTGAGGTAGACAAGGTGCTAATTTAATGCATTCAAAAATGATATTTCCAATCTTACAATAGTACCACGACTCCAACTACTAGTACGACTAACGACTGCTAGTAGTACGGTCTCATAAATGATGGATATGAGACAGACAGATGAGTGAAGACACGGTTTGATTTACCATTGATATGACCTTTGGCTGGTTTGGCGTAGTCATCATGAATACTGCGTACTGAAGCAGAAGCAGCGCTCTGAGCAGCGGCCCATGGAAGTGCAGACGCAGGTAGGGGCGTCAGAGCGAGAAAGGTCCCCGTTTCACAGGAGTGGCAGAATGAGGTGCGGGGTTGTTTCTTTTGGAGAGGTTAGAGGGGAGTAGAAAATTTCTGGACTCAGCAGCTGGCTGACATACTCGTTGTGGCTTCCCAGACACCGCTGTTTGGTTCTCTTTGTTTTCGTCGTGATGATTCACTGTTTTTTAGCTGTACTTTCTCTTATGCTGTGTGGCAGATTTGAGTTGGCTGGCTGGCTGGCTGGCCATCGCTACTCCTTTTAACAGTCAGCACATTCTTCCTCTAATTCATAGGCCTAGATTCAAGTAGCATTTGTCCCTAATTTTGACTTCAAAACAAATGCAATATTTTCAAATGTTGCTTTCTCCAGCTCAAAGACCTATTGTTAAGTTAATTTCGATGATTACAAAGCTTACCGAACTTTATAGGAGTTTTTTGCCCAATAATTGATACATATTGGAAAAATATACCAACTGTTTTTAGTAGTATCCTCTTGAGAAAATAATCATGGCTGGAGATGAAAACTCTTGAGAATGTGAGGCCTATTAGGTACATTAACTGAAGGAAATTAGTATTTGTTCATTTTTTATTTCCTAGAAAAAGTAACCTCAAAATGAGTAATGCTATTTTGTAAGAATATCATAATAATTCTAAGAAATTCATGTACCGTCATCTTTGACTAATGACATCTGATACAGATGTAAAGTTCAGTTCACTTCATGGATTTGTACGTTAATTTAGGCTAGATGGTGTTTCTTACACAGTCTGATGATTGACTCCATTATGTTGCCGTTGAATGATTGTGCTTTAGAAGAATTTCACGCCTCATTACTTTTTGCTTGTTGTCTCTGTAATGTAACAATGTTTGTGGGATGGAATCATTTCCAAAAATTAATGTTATTTCTCACACGTGTCAAAATTTTTACGCTGACAGGTTTTTTTGCCCTCTGACATGCGTGGCACTGTTTGACAGTGTAAGATTCATTTCGATGATAAAGCTAGTTGCACACGTTTGTGTTTATAAGTGTAAAAAACCACAAGTATCCCATTTCCCGTTGACTGTTTTGTGCTTGTTATGAGAACATTTATGCTGTTCTCACACGATTTGCCAAATATGAGTGCAGAAAAGCGAAATTTTCCTGAGCGCTGAGGTTCATAAAAGAAAAGGTTCTCATTTTCTTGTATCTAAAGACTCAAAATGCTGTCAAACGCCTATGTATTCAAGATGTCTGCCTTCCAGTTGAACTGAGCATGTCTTCCTTCAACGTCTGGGCTCCTCCGCTAAACACACAATACCTCATCTATCTTCCCCCAGCAGAGTACGTAAAGCCTCTTTACTTCGCCTTTAAAGCTGACATGTCTTTATTAGACTTTATTTTTCCCATAAAGTAAAAGGAGCAATAAATGACGATTGCTGCAAACGCACAAGGGAGGGGTTGCAGGAGGGCCGTCCTGAGCGATCGTGTAAATGGTTCCGTGTGACGGCCAGAGCAGGGTGAAAAATGACGGAAGCTGGCGGTGTAGCTTATGGTTCCGAGGGGATTCCTCATGTCACCTTTTAGAGGAGCCGCACTTAACAGCGGCTTTTACACTCTAATTCAGTTTCTGCTGAAATCCATCATAGGGTTTTTCAGAAGACAGACATTGCAGCGTCTTCTGATCCACCATTCATGCGTGCCGTGCATCGGAATCGAGTTTGTTTTGATAAATCGTTTTTAATAACATAGTGTACTTTTTGCCTGTTGGAGAACATGGCTCCCTAAAGGGAGATTTTTTCAATATTTATTCACTGCGGGAAGAGTGTTATCACAGTACGCTGCCATTAAATGAATAATTTTTCTTATGAATGTCTGTTATTTTTCTTTGCGATAAACAAACACCAGGAAAGAGGTGTAAGGTTTCTTTATTAACAAAGCTGACACATTTTTTGCATTGAGTTTCCCCCCTACCGTTAAATGTAATTTACATTAAAGTAAACTGTCAATTGTTAATGTTGATTTGAAACACTTGGACATCCCTGAGGCCTTAATTGCAACAACTATAGTAATGTTTCAAAACAATGGCATAACGTTTGGGAGATCGCACTATTGGCCCATGGAATGATGGGAGGATAAGCCGGCTAGTTCTGTCAGTGTCACCGCTCTCTAGCGCCCACTCCTGGTCAGGCCGGGCGCCTGCAGATGTGTGAACAGAGAATACACCGGCCTCATAATCGTTCGACTTGGGAAATATGTGACTGGTGGTGCGTTTGCGGTGTGTAATGGGTTGTTGTCATGAAGTTGAGGAGTCACATTCTTGGCCTCCCCCTCACCTGACGTGTGAGCACACTCTGTGCAGTCAGAGTACTTGCATCTGAGGATTAGCCCCCAAACAGTGATGTCCTGGGAAGCCGCGTCTTCGCTCCTTCAGTTCCACTCCACTTTCCCATTATCAAGCCTGGCGGAAAGGTCCACACGGCTCAGAGCACTGGGTGTGCTTCACCAAAGCTGACAGCGACACAGCCCAGGTGTGGTCGTTGTGAAAAAGAGACGTTCTCTGTAAGGACAGCAGTACCTGATGAAGCGTTAGCATCGTTAGCGTGATGCTAATCTAAAGCAGTGGAGTGCGTTCAACTGCATGGGGACCAAGAAGAGCAAAAAAAAAAGAATAAAAATACAGTCGATTGAACAAATGGATTTATTTCCCCACAAAGTAATGAAGTACAATATTGATACGAGTGTCGATGAGGACCAGTATTGATAAGGTGTCGATGGTGGTATTGGTATCAATGAAATTCTATAAACATCAGCCCCTCCCCATTATTCTCACTGTCTCTCTCTCTCTCTCTCTCTGCCCTTTTTTCCCTTATGACAGGCATACGTTTCACTAATTTAACATCGATTCTTGGCGTCTCAGGTGAATGACGTGAAATTTTCATGTCGCAAGCTCATCAGCATTGAGGTTTAGCACCGATGATCTCCTAATAAGAGGCGAACAGAGAGCGTAAGGCAAGCATTCCAGTCTAATCTTTGAGGCATTGCAGGTATTGAATATATTAAACTTATGTTGATTTCAGGCACTGATTTGTCACCTATCATGTAGTGTGAGCAGGGCAATGATGAGATCAGGCGAAATCACGGGAAGGAGGGTCTTTCAATGGGCTTGACTTTCTGGTGTAAGATTCTGACAATCATGTAGCGTAACAACCAATATCGGTGCTTCGCTGTCCTACTGTTTCACTGTTTCCCTGTTGTCCTTACTGACTCACCATTCTAACCGTCCTTATTGTGTCACTCTTTCCTGGACCTGCCACACGTGACACAGTCTGTCAGACAAACGGTAGAGCGAGCTTGTGGGGAATTTGTCTAATGTTTGCCTCTGTAATGAAGAGCAAGAGTCTGATAGCAGAGGTAATGAACAATTCATTTTATACGGCTGAAATGAAAAGGGCTGAAACTGGATTTGTATCGATGGGTAGAATTTCTTGGCATCCATGGGGTAGGATTGAGATGGGCAGAGGTGACGATAGCCTTCTCGTCTTCCATTCGTCTGTCGTCCTGGATACTTGCCCCGACTTCTCATCCTGACTTCTCGTGTAGAGGTCACTGGAAGTTTAACGCTTTATTATACTTTGTAATTAAATGTTTATTCTCACTAATTCGAGGCATACATTACATTGTGTCTCATTTGAGATCCTTATGGTACTGTTTACTCTGACATAATCACAAGGTTCGCCCCCTAGTGATGATGGTGGGTAAGGTGAACCCTGTGCCAGTCGGCAGGAGCTGAGTCCACAGTGGGATGGATGATAGGAATGACCTTGGTTTCTCAGAATCGTTCGCCGCAGTGAAATAATGAAACTAATGAAATGATGTATTGGCGCTCTGATGGTGGAAATTAACAGTGGAAAAGTGGCTGGACTGTGTACCGTGTGAGTTTTTATCCCAATGATGGAAAGATATGAAAGAACCTTCTTCTCAAAATATATATTTTTTTAATAACTGCTAAACAGAAGCACAATGTTTTGTTTGTTGGCTAAGGTACACTAGGTGGCAAAGCTAAAAACTGAGGTTATTAAAGACCTAGGCTTGTAGGAATCAGTCTGAAATAGTACAGTTGAGTGCGATATACAAAATTTTGAGTACTTAAATCTGCCTTTTCACTTCCTCCTTTTTCAACTGTCCTTACTCTCCTTTTCTTCTTTCATCCATTCTCAGTCACCCCTCTGCCATCTCCCCCTCTCTCGTCATCATCATCGTAGTAAACCTCGGGTAGCCCGTCTCTCAAATCGCGTAATTACCCATATAAAGAGAGGTTTTCAACCTCTCATCCATCGATCGATCAATCCCTGACCGCATGGCGACCGTCCTGCTCTGCTCGTCTGCTGGCCTCTAGCTGCTGGCTGTCAGCTCGACCTCAGTCACACCCTGTAAGTCAGGGCAGGGCCTCCACACAGGATGTAGACGCCACTGCTATTTTTATCTCATCGATCGCTGCAGTAAATAGCCATACTGCGCTGGTGATACGGCCTCAGAGGAACCGGAGGGAAAAACTATCAGCCGCGCTCTTATTTTGAAAGAAAAAAAACAAAAACTTTTGTTGTTGCATCATGTGATTCTTCATTTTGAGCTGTTTCAATATTTTGTTGTTTGGCATGCTAGGTATTTATGTTTGAGATGTATGGATATTCACAACATTTTACATTTGTCGACCGCTGGCTTGCAGTTTCCACAGGCATGCCTGTATGTAGTAGGTAAGATTCTTGATTAAAATGGTGTAGCCAATGAAGAGGAGTTCTGCCCACAGGCCAGCTGGTGAACTAATTAACATCTTTCAGAACTCACTGACTTGGAGACCTTTTTCTATTTCAGATAAGGGTGTGCGCGTGTGCGTTTTGGTCAGACCACGAAATCAGATCTTGTCAGATTAATGGATGATATTGTTTTCTGGTGACCTATCTGTCCCTGAATTTTCTGTCTTAATTTTAGGTTATGTCTTGACACCTTTGCGCATTGCTAAATCAGCTGATATCATGTTCCGCTTAGATTGGCTGAGTGTTGTTTAAAAAGAAAATAAAACAAACAAAAAACAAAATTGTTAACTGTATGTTGAACTGAGGTCATAGCAGAGATGTAACGGAACTGACCCCAGCCCTTTTTGCACTGCGCTTATTCGAGAGTTTTCCCTTGGGCCCGAGCGATAACATTGCGACAGAGTGGAGGCGGAAGGTTAGCCGTGTCCTGTTTGTCAGCGTTAGGGGGCCTATCTCCTGACCTGGTCCTGTGTTGACAGATGCGTAGCTGGAGTGTGGAGGAGCTGAGGGTCAGACTGGCCTCGCTGGATCCTCAGATGGAGCAGGAGATCGAGGAGATTCGACAGCGCTACCAGGCCAAGCGCCAGCCCATCCTGGACGCCATCGAGGCCAAGAAACGACGGCAGCAGAACTTCTAAACCGGTCCTGCTCGGGCCTACCTGGGCTCCTGTTTTCCACTCCCCAGTTAGAAAAAAAAGGAGCTCTTCTGTCTCAAAGATGAACTTTCAAATGCAGTTCTTTCATCATCTTCTCATACTTGACAAAAAAAAAAAATCACGCAGTGCTGTGAGTGAAAACTGCCAAACAGGCATATTTTACTTTTAATTTATTGTATCTTTTCAGGGTCAAGATATCAGCAGTCCTCTTCTTGTAAGTATATTACTACCATTGTGGTACTGGATCGTTTCTTCCATAGGTTAGGCATTAGACAGCTACGGTACTGAGCAGCAGGTCAGTGTTGAGCATCAGTGTTATGGTGCTGACCAACAAGGCCTGTAGTCATGACCCATAGTGTTATGGTGTTGAGCACCAGGGCTATGGTTCTGACCATCGGGGCTACGGAGCTGAGTAACAAGGCTATGGCATTTGAGTGACGTAGGTCATATCAATCTAGATACCTATTTTTATGCTTTATGAACAAATACGCTGTTTATATTTTCGTGGAACTGTTTTTGATTGGATTTGTTTATATTTTTGTTACATTGTTGTTTTTTTTCCACTGAGTTGATGTGTGTTTTTGGTACTACTGTCAGGCTTTGGGATCAGGTGCACTATACCTCCTTACTCATACCTTCACTGTGAGGGCTCTTACTGTGTTTTGGGATCACTCTGTGGCCAACGGACAAAAACCATAGCACTCAAGGAATGTATTTAAGCTAGTACCTTGCAACGGTTAAGGATTGGTCTGTGCGCTGGTTGGAAATGGTGTTTTTGTAAGATGGTTGGGTCCTTGGGGGTTTGCTGCTTGGTAAGGCCATGCAAGCCCAGTTTGTGATGGTGGAGCTGACGGACTATCACCTGGTCCGATGCTACAAAGGATTGAAGGCAGGAGGACGATATCGTTAGGGACCAGAGACCGCACAGGGTCGGAAACGGAGAACAGATCCCAGTAGGAAAAACTGCTTACTTGAGCTTTTTTTTGTTGAACCGTGTTGCACTTGTGTGAATTGCTATATTTTTATTTTTACATTGTTTTTTTTTGTATACTTGGTTTTTTCAGGATTGAGTTTTCATTAATTTGAGATTTCAAAACATTCCGGTATTTTGGGAACAAACAAAAATGAACAGAAACAATATTTTTATAACAGTTAATCGATTGGTTTTTAGTTATTGTACAAGAAATTTCATTATTTTTTCTTAACTGGAATTTTTAAACAAGAAACTCAGGTTGGATTTGCTCAGGTTTTTCTATGTTTCTAGTATTGTTAGTAAAATCAATTAAAATCCCAATACTAATGACTAAGCACAAATTAACTCTTAATCCTTGATACAGTAACCTGTGACTAATGACTCAAAAAGGGAATTGTTTATGTCTATTTATTTTATGGAATTAAATGTTTTGAAATCCAATTGTTAAGTATATAAAGAATGATTGACATGTAACCAGGTTAATATTTGATCTTTGTTATTTTCTAGTCTCTGTTAAAGGGTATAACCCAGTTTCACCAACATTTTTTCGCAAACAGTATTTTTGGAGACGTTAATTTAAGGTACATTTTAGGAACATTACGGCCTGTACATTTCAATTGAGCAATTTTCGCTCGCAAGCTCTTTAGCCTCTTTTGTAGATCAGATTTACGTTTTGTAAAAAGTCACCACTGGAAATCGTTTCAGCTCTTGTGAAAATGAATGAAAGACGAGTACGAGTCCAACATTCCTTGCTTGTGGAATTCAGTGGATGACACAGTGTTGAAATGTGTATGCCTTAAATTATGCAACGATGGAAGTTGTGCATTTTTGAGTTAACATTATCTGATTTTCGTTTTTGATTTTTGGAATGCTGTCTTATTAAAGAAAAGTTTTTAAGAGGTCGCCTAATTTTTGCCTCATTTACCAGGTATCGCACAAATCCCTTCAACTTCAATAGAGAAGACAAATGGCTATTGATCGCAAGAACATTGAGAACTTTTGATGTCGACTTTCTTTGGTCTGCATTTGATCTTGAGATCACCTTGAGACGAGTCTGGACGTACAAGTGAAACGAAATAAGCTTTGTTTCCCACTTGTCTGCTATTTCTGTGTGACCTATCCTTTATTGGCCAAAATAGCCTGGCAATGAATTTTTAATGGGGTGACTGTTTAGAACCCCAGTCTGTCTTCGTCTCCATCTCTGTCTGCTGGGATGGTATTTGTTTCATCCTAAAAGCAGGACATTGATAAAGAAGGAGACCACTAAAAGCGGTGAGACTGTTGCTTTCTGTGTCTTAGTTGGTGGTTAAAGTGAGTCCAGTCTTAGTGGATGATTGTTAACCTTAATGTTCTCCTATGTATCTTTTATTTACCTGAAATTGAGCGCTCAGGACAGTGGATGCTTCAAGTCTTAAAAATGAGAAAAAATTAAGACTTTTGAAAATTGGGACGTTCTTAACGGATTTTGGTGATGTGAAGATATAAATGGTACCCCTGATCCTGAATCAGAATCCAATTTCTAACTCAAATGGGTGGAGGTTTTCACAAGAGTTTAAAAATCTGTTCCCAGGTCAACATAAATTTTAATATTTCTTTATTGACAGTCTACAGGATTTGTAATTATTGTAAATATGGGAATTAACTGAAAAGCTCAATTGGTATCATAGTGTTGGAACCCAAAGATTGCCCTTCACTAACTTCAAAACAATAGGTTAACATTTTCACCATTTGAGTTAACATTATCTCATACTATCTAAAGAATTTACTGTGCATTTGGTAACATCTGTAAAGCATAAAATCAAAACATTTTCTATGGCTTCAAAGGACCCTTTATTGGATAAAATATATCATGCCCAAGTATGTCTGTATGTTACATGCCTGTGTATTAATTACATAGATGGCTAATTACAGTGCCTCATCGTCTATGCCCTCCATTCCAGTAAAATACGCCTCTTTTCACCAATGCAATCTACTGTGCATCGGGCGGGGGGGAGGGGTTGTAAACCATGGTTACGTTCTGAATACAGTATCTGCCAAAAGCAGTTTTTTAACATTTTCTGTCTGAGAGCTTGCAACAATGACTGTTTTAACTACAGATTGACATTTTCAATTTCAAAACCACAATTATGTCATTGTCTAAGTAGAAAAATCACAGATTAATGATCTTGAGTGGCACAAAGTTCAGAAGTAACCTGATGGCAAGGCTGAAAACCTTGGGCGAGAGTTGTTGTCCATCAATGACACCAAAATAACAGAACTTGATAAAACCATCGAAAAGCAACTGCTGAAAATGGCACCTCCATGGTGTGTAAAGCTCAACGTATGAAGACCTGTTATTGCTACCAAAGGTCTTTTCATAGGTGTCGACTCAGGTGGTTGAAAACTTTAGCAGTCAACTCTGTTTAAATTTTCCTTGACAAACTTTTTCACCCACAAAATTACTAATTGAGAACTTTTAACATTTTGAAAAATATTCGCTGTTAACAATGTGTACAGCACACGCCATTTGTAATTCAACAAAATGGGATATAATCGAATCATTCACAACAAACCTCCACATTAATATTTCTTGTTGGATTTGAATTGTTAATGTTTGGTTGCCATTCCCCATTTTCCTGTTTTCAATAATTCAACAGAAATCTACTGAAAAACACTCTACTAAACTCATTATGAAATATTAACTTGGCGAATTCTGAAACCCACATTCTAACAGTTCCTGTATCATAGCAGCGTCCCTATTGGTGGAAAATAGCAGATTACAATGTGCGCATATCTAACGCTTCCAGAACTAGTTTTGTCAAGTCAATTATGTTCCCACAAATCATCATTTCAAAACTGCCTCAGGTTCAGAGGTTTCTGAGGTGAACGTCTCCCTGCTCTGACACTAATATCTGCAGTGGGACCACGGTTGTCACTCATGGTCTGAAAGTCACAATCCTCTTTCCGATATGAAATGCAATAATAAAATAAAGCACTGAATAAATTGACACAAGAACCCCATCTCATATCCACACAATATATGAGGGGACAGAATAAGAATAAAATAAGGCTTTTCATTGGCTGTGGAGGACACAAAGTGCCTGGGATGTGACTGGGATCTGCACACTGTGAATGGAAGACCAGAGGGCAATACAGGAAAACTTTAGTCAACGGAAGCTCATTTTAATGCTGCAACTGGTGGTAAATAGGATTTGAGGACCTGTCTTTGGATTTGAGAAGTATGCGCTGGAGAAGCATGTGGAGAATGTGATAACCTCAGGAGCTAATTCTTCATTTCTCCAATGAGAGCTAGAGCCACAGAATGCTACGGTATGACAAAAATAATAGTAATCCCAGAAGGTAATTACATTTTTACAAAATTTCCATTAGGCAACCACATTATGAAGCTTCCCCACACAAAAAAAGAAATGAAAAATCAGCATACCAACTAATACTTTACTTCGACATTGGACGGTCTATACGAGTGGACGGAGACACAGATAAATGTAATGCATTTTAAAATCCTCACACATATGTGTGTAATACGTTTTACAATCTCGCATTTCTACAGGGAGGGTTTGGGTTTCAGCTGGAGGTGTAAATCTGTAAATGTCCTGAGAAGCTTCTGTTACTGGTAATGTGCGCCGGCGTACAGTTAGCTTTGCAGAAGCACTACTCAGAGAGGAGTCTGAAAGCATTAGTGAAAGTATTACACCGTTCAGTGTTTAACAGTACCTGCAAAGCCTCTCACATGGGCTTTGACAAGAAGAACAAGCGTTTTTCTTTTTTTTTTTTCTAAAAAAGGCAAAGACAATGGAGCTGCGGTGAAGCTAGGCTTAAGAGAACATCTTTTTTTCCACTTGAAAGTGCGTGTCCAGCGGACATGAGATAACACCGCAATAATTCACTCAAATAAGGAAAATCAAATTTCATAAGATCAGAGCTCTGACTCAACTAAATTTGTAGGCGGTTATGGTTTAATTTCATTAGTAAGTCTCCGCTCTCAGGTCCAGTGAAATCAATGCTCGATGGAAGTTGAGTTTCCCCTCTCTTCGCTTCCCTATTTACAGACGGCATTACTACAGAAGATGATCCAGGTACTTTCAGGCAGCCCAGTGACAGCCGACAGTGCTAACTGTTAAAGTCCGCTACTTTACTTGACAACGGTAATTAAATACTTCCATATTTTTGTGAAAATGAAGAAAAACTGTGTCACATGAATATTAACAAAGGCTTATTTAAAAGTATCTACAATCAACTGTACTGTTTATTAGTTAGTTGGGAAATATAATATCCTATCAGCTAAATGCTAACAGCTCATAGCCAGGCAATGGAAAAAGTCCTTGTAAAAGTAGGCCAGTGCAATAAGCCGTAGACTTTGATCCTGTGTTATTGTTTTGACACCAATTCATGAGATGCTGCACTGATGACTTCAAGATATGTTTCCTTGACTGTAAGACATGTAGTCATCATCATCATCATCATCCTCACCATTGTCAAGGATCTTTCCCTGTTTAACTTTAGTAATTCAGACATGTGAGACAGGCCAAGCTGTCAAAAGGGCACTGTACTCCCGATGTTCCGTGTAAAAGCATCCCAGCTTCTCCAGCTGGGCGTTAAGTTTTCATGAGCCTGCGTGGAGTACACCAGGGCGGCGATGGAAGGGGAATAATTTGGCATGCATGGGGAAGCAATCAGCACAGCATAGGCGGAAAACAAGCACTCTCTCTCCATAAAACCGGTGCTCTGAGCGGGCTTCACAGTGTGGGGAAAAAAGCAAAATGTTCCCCAGAACCAATCTTTCAAAGGCGATAGCAAGACTCGCTTTTGACCAAGATCACATGCCGCCCAGTAAATTATCATATCAGACACTTGATCTTCACATTACATATAGTACAGGTGACAAGAATAATGGTACCGATTTGAGGTACGGCACAGATTCTTGTGTCTTTAAGTCTTACTATGGAAACGAGGAGCATCGGTGGTGGTGAAGCTCTTTCGCTCCATGGAAACAGGAAGTTTCAAAGGTGGTGAAGCTCCTTCCTTCTCACCACAGGGTTGGTCCCCTCCCAAGGAGGAGGGATGTCCACGTAGCTGTAGTTCACCACCCCTCCTTCCTCGTTATCCTCATCCTCCTCTTCCTCCAAACACTGACTGTCCCCCTCGGAGCTCCCGTCCACCTCCCCCGTCGGCGTCTCCCTCCACTTCTTCTTGTTGCTGTTACGCACCGAGGCCTCTAGGGCCTTCTGCTTGCGGTAGAAGTGGGAGAACTTGTTGAAGATGATGGTGATGGGCAGGGCCACCACCAGGGTCCCACCCAGGATGCAGCCCCCCGCCGCCAGCTTGCCGGCGATGGTGACAGGCACCACGTCGCCGTAGCCCACCGTGGTCATGCTGACCGTGCCCCACCACCAGCAGGCTGGGATGGTGTCCAGGCCCACATCCTCCTCGTACTCCGCTGTGTAGGCCATCCCGGAGAACACGGACACGCCCACCGCCAGGTACAGCAGGAGGATGCCCACCTCCCGATAACTGTGCTGCAAGGGAGAGACCAGCAACACCATCAGCACAGGTACTGCAAAACTGCAACCATTCAGCTAACTCTGTACTTGGTCCTTCCTGGTGATAGGCTAAAAAGTGTTTGAAAAGGAACTGAATAGTAAATACAAACCAGAATGTCACTCATGAGCAGAAACAAGTGTCTGACAGTGGCTACACCAATGTTGGGCACATGGGACACAATTAAAACCCCCTCACCTTTAGTGCCAGGAAGAAAAACGTAGACAGAGCAGTGTAATCTCACCCAAATTACTTTGCACCCCTCCTTTCCTCAGTGACTCTCAGATTTTTTCCTGAGGCCGATGGACAGAGAAACCAGGGAACATCTGAGCCCTGAAACATTTATTCTGCCTTTCAGCCGTTTCTGTGTGAGGAAAGCTTTTACCCAGAATCCTTGGGGGAAAGACCGTAAAACAGCTAGCGACACAGAGAAAAGTGAAATCCTAAAGTGTGCTTATTGTTTTGGTCTCCCAGGTGTACATCCTGGGAGTTGTCCCTTTTCTTCTGCCCCTCACTCAGTTTAAAATCATTAGCATGGTTCTCAATCCGAACAACTGTCATACATGGACAACAGTCTATTGTAATGGTTAGGGAGCTGGGCTTGTAATCCCAGTCTTTGGATAGTATAGAAAAATGTATATAAGAATGTCTGCTAAAAGCCTCGATGTAACCATATGGAAACAGTAGTATATTACACAGCAGTGGTACATTACCCTTGTCCCCTTTATCCATTTTAAAGCACACACTGTAGGACAGGAAGCAGCCATTACAGAACACCGGGTGACAGATTGATGCCCATATTGGAAGATGCAGCTTTGGCACTCATGATCTCTTTTAGAAAAAACTGCAAGGCACCAGCGCCAGCTATTTTGACAACTTTTTGGCAACTGATATTATTAACAGTGGGCGCTGTTAAGTAGACAGTGTTAGTATTTTTCCCCTATGTTCCTGTACATCCTGGGTCTCAAATCTCCCGGAATGGCCAGTAAGGATGTAGCCTATTGTTGTATCTCCAGAACTAACACAAATAATTGATCTAATTGATTAATCACGGTTTTCAATATAGACCTTGATTAGCTGAATTACCGGACACACTGAACTGGGTTACAACAAAAGCCACCATTTACAACGGCCCTTCCTGAACCACATCGGGAACTCCTGATCAATACGATTCACAGAATCGATCCATTCCACAGATTCATTTAAATTAATGATACTTGCATACTTGTTTACTCCAGCAATTAAGACGGACATTTCTGTTTGTCTAGTTTTCAACATTCATGACATATTGAAGCTCTTATCTATTTCTCATGGTGGGCTACAGGTTTTGTGACATAAGATGAATAAAATAAAATCATGTTTACATTTAGCCAAAAGGTGTGCTTGTATGCAAGTGTCTGTGTATGTTTTGTGTATTTTGGAGGAACAACAGCCACAAACAATAGCAGGATGTTCAAGTTAATCTTACATGTATGAATTTGAAAGTTAAAACTAATGACCAGTAAGGGCGTATGTACTAAACAGTGTCCTCTACTGGCAAAATTGAAATATACTGTATAGACATAAACACATTCAAAATGTTACATTTGGTTAGGCAACCAAATGAATGACCATGTGGTCTGTAAAATAAATTAGACACACGGAGATATCTGCAAGGATAAATGCAAGGATTCATTTGAGATCATTAAATAAATTCAATTTGGAAGAACAATTTTTCTGTGTAATTTTTCTGCAGCCTGCACTCCATGTAAGAATACTTTGAGAGAAAACATCATGACTGCTGTATGGAGGAAGGCAAAAGTGAGGCAAGCAAAGGCAGCATTCACAGTTGTAGGGCAGAGATGATTGGACAGCATTTAGTGTCAAAGGTCACAGAGGGGTGTTTTGTGCTTTACTATAGGTTCAGTGGGGTGATTTTACTGCTACTGTTTGAATGGGTTCAGGCATTCCACATTCAAAAGGCCCACTGTAATTACACTGCTAGCTACTAATGGAAACATTAGCTCACTGACTAATAGTCAGAATAAATGACTTTGTAAATTAATCCATGCTGATCTGTTAGATACCCACTTAGGTACAGGGGACATTTCTGTGTCAGAAATGTAGAAATGTATTGAAATAATTTGGCAGTATGTGGGAACATAGTCATACGTCACATATATAGTCAGTACAGGCTGAGTATCCCTTTTCTGAAATGCCTGGGACCAGAAGTGTTTCGGATTTTGGAAAATTTGCATATACAGCCATTCCCCGACATAAGTCTGAGTATCTCGAAATGGACGCAAGTCCAGCATATGTTAGCATGCTGTGTAGAAGTACACATGTAGCATGTAGAAGATGTACACAATGCCGGGATTTCATCTGATGGTCACTATCGTACATGCAGCTGTTAGCATTGGCGGACATGCGACCAAGCGTAATTTTTATATTTACATATATTTATTCTTTATTTTTTACAAATTTGTACTTATTTTTTTGGTCAAATGTATGGATGGTTATAAGTTGCAAGGGTCAGGTGTGGAATTTTCCTCAAAAAGTTTTGGATTTTGGAGCATTTCGGATTTCAGATGAAGGATGCTCAACCTGTACTTGGCTTCAGACTAACATCACTACATGAGTATATGAAACGCCACTACAAATATGCATTCTTTGTGAGTAAGTGTTTTCGTATTTGATAAGTGTTTTTATGCTATACAGATCTCCCAATACTGCAGTCTGAGTTATACAATATAGTCCCGACAGTCTGAAAATTTAAATCAATATTCCGCACAACATAAACATTGATGAATTGAACGAGTTATAAATGCACAGGACTACGAAAAGTATTCATGCCCCAGACAGATTAATACATATTTTTGCATATTCAATGAATGTATCAAATCTTCATCTGAACCCAAATGTTATCAAACCTTCAACTGAACCCTAATTTTAAAGAAAAGAGAACAAATTACTCAGATTTTTGACACTTATTTATTCATCAAATAAAGTTCTGCAACACTCTGCCCCCCCTAGCCTCAGTATTCTGGCTATGCCACCTTCAGCAGGTTCCAGCAATGGCTGGAACCAAATGCTTCCTGTAGCTATTGATTAGTTTCTCACAGCACTGTGGAGCAATTTTGGCCCAGTCCTCTGAGCAGAACTGCTTATCAGTGACACTTAAGGGTTTTTGAGCATTAACTGGTCATTTCGGGTCCTGCCATATCCCAATGGAGTCTAGACCTCTGACAAGGCCGTTCCAAAACCTGAAGTTTCTTTTTACGTCAGCCGTTCTAGATTTGCTTGCGAATTTCAGATCGTTCTTGCTGGATGACCCAGCTGTGCTTTAGTTTCAGCTCACATATGGCCTGACTCTTACAGAAATCTCTGATACAGAGCAGAATTTAGGGTTCCTTCCATGATAGCAAGTTGTCCAGGTTCTGATGCAGCAAAGCTTTCCCAAACCATGACGTATAATCGGCAAGCCAGACTGTTGATATGAGATCTTTAAAGTTTTATTTATTTTTCGGGATTTTTCCTTTTTTCCCACCTTGAACACTGTTTAGCCCACCAGCACGACCTGCTCCCGCTGACCTGGGAGGTGGAAGCCATGACACGTGATTCCTTCAACTCATGTGATGACTGGCCCTCACTTCTTTTGACACTGTAGCCAATCACAGATTGCGCATGTCGTCGGAGGATTATGCAGTCTGTGTATGCTCAGTTCGTGCACCTGCAGGCTCCAGGAGGGGTCGCTACAGAGTGATGAACCAACAAACTTTTACCCGGCCTACACCCCTACCATCCCCAGTGAGGTTGGGCCAATTTTTGCCTCATCAATGCGGACCTCCGCCCATGGCTGTTTTTACTGTGGAGTGCGGTGTTTGGCTTTCCCCAGACATAGCAGGGCCAATGGCAGCCTAAAAGTTCTACTTTTGATTAATCTGTCCATAGAACATTGTGAACTCTTGAGAAACATCTAGGTGCTCTCTGGAGAATTTGATAAAAAAAAAATCGTTGTAGTCAGCAGTGGTTTCCATGTCTGTTATGAATCCTGTTTTCCCAGAGTATTTTATAATGGTGGAGTATTGAACAGTGACCTTAGGTGAGAGAAGGCTACATATTCCAGGATGTTGATCTAATGTTCTTCGTTACATCTAAATATTTAATAACTTGCTTTTGGAGACTTTATGGGTGGATGGCCCAAACCAAGTGTGACTGTACCAAAATATTCAAACAACCAATCTCTTTAACCAAAGCCTTTAACTGTATTGAGTTAACAAGGGGGTCAATAACCTTTCAGACTTACATATTGCATGTTTGACTACCTTGCGCACCAAACAAATGAAAGAGGCAAAAGTTTGTGTGATTTTTGTCTCAGACTCCATCTGTGTACATCTGCAAACCACCGAAATATACTATAGCTATGCCAATTACTCCTTTGGCTATGGTGGCATCCAGAATTCTAATTTGACAACACCAGTTATGTTTTATAAATAAGTTGGAATTAGACTTTAATTTTTGTCCTTGATTTTTGAACTTAGGAAAAAAAATCAAATTCTCAAATATTTCTTAAACGACAGGGTTCAGTGCAAGCGAATGAGGTGGCCATGTGGTGTAGTGGTGAAGGGACATAGCAGGAAATCTCTGAGCTCACCCTCAGCGTAGCCCCCAGAGACCTCAGGCCGGTGGAGTGCCTGGCCAGCTTCAGCACCCGGAAGATCCTCATTAGACGCAGCACCTGCACCAGCTTTCCCAGGT
This sequence comes from Albula glossodonta, assembly GCA_019788955.1. Taxonomy (NCBI): domain Eukaryota; kingdom Metazoa; phylum Chordata; class Actinopteri; order Albuliformes; family Albulidae; genus Albula; species Albula glossodonta. The sequence goes on along the minus strand of JAFBMS010000004.1, from coordinate 25,805,266 downwards.
TCCCCAGCTCTGACTCGCTCCCGGCGAACAGGTCGAAGAAGAACGTGATGTAGATGGGCACCACGGACACGATGTCGATCATGTTGAGCGGGTGCAGGAAGAACTTGCGCCTGTTCGGGGCCAGCAGCATCCGCGTCAGGACCTCGAAGGTGAACCAGCAGATGCAGAAGACCTCCAGGGCTTCCATGGTGGGGTCCTCCATCAGTTTGTCATTCTCGTCGAACTTCTGGTACTCCGGAATGCTGTTGATGCACATGGTGGCTATTGAGGTCAGAACCACTCCGATGGACAGGAAGCTGAAGAGCTTGCTGGGGATGGAGTAACCCGGATTCTCCAGCGTCAGCCACAGGCACTTCCTGATGTTACCGTAGCGCATGTCCTGGAAGTGCTGGATGTCCTTGTTGAGGTCGGAGATCTCGTCCACCGAGGTGTCCACGCTGCTCACGTCACTCTCCTCGTCCCAGCTCTTGTGGCGGCTCTCCAGCTTGCGGTCGTGGTAACGGTAGCTGCAGCAGCTGTCCAGGAAGAACTCGTTGATGCCCCAGTACTCGATCTCCTGGCAGAAGGAGAAGACGCACAGCTCCTCCATGATGTGCAGCTTGCCGGTCTGGTAGAAGTGCAGGACGTAAGGGAAGAGGCCCGGGTTGCGGTCGAAGTAGAACTCCCCCTGCTGGTCGTCGTAGTCATCGCACACCTGCAGAATGGCTTCCTCAGAGTCGCAGTCCAGCAGGCGGCCCAGGCGTGTGTCGGGGAACTTGCGCAGGGTGCTGGAACACAAGCTCCTCTTCAGACCTCCCACGTTGATGTGCACCAGGTGGTCCTCGGGGTCCGAACCCCAGCATGGTAGGCTCTCGTTCACCATCTTGCTACGGGCTGCAAGAAACAGAACAGCCAGCCATACAAACCGTTAAATCTGACAATGACAGTAATGGAGTAATGACAAAATGCTATATCACAACTGAACAGCAGTACAACCTTATGAAGTATATGACATAAATAGTATGTGAGGTGTGACTTAGCCCAGCTAAGTGTTGACCATGATAAAATATATTGAGATGGTAAAGACAGCTGAGTTTCTGGAAGAGAAAAAACTTGTGCCAGTCAACAAAATTTCAGGACAAACGGAAAATAATTTGGTCATATTTCATCAGAATGCTTTTTGCGTGAAAGTGTCATGTATCATAAATGCTTATTTTCCAAGTAAATAAAGACACAAATAAAAACAAAAACATATCTCTTTAAACGAAAAAATAAACAGGTGTTTGCTTATTAGAATTATTCATTCATATTTTTCAGCTCACCGAATACAGACCCACTGTACCAAAAAATAAACCCGACATAGTCACAAACATTACAAATAGAATGACCATGCTGCATAAACCTTGTACTGAAACTTTCATTGCAAAGTTCTTTGCTTCTAAAGGTCAAATTGGCTTTCAGACATTTAGATGGCCTATTTTGCATATGGTCTTTTTAATAGGTTGTACAAAATCAAAGGAGATGTTTGTTGCACCAGCAATTTAAATACCTAATTTATTACTTTTATATGAAACTATTTCACTGTGTTTATCTTTTAAACTGACCTTTTATTTTACAAGAACTCTACCCCTGGTATTCAAATTCTCATTTGTGAAGGTCAAGACATCAGCACAAACATTTCTCATAAAACAACAATATTAAAAACAGACAGAATGAAATACAAATAAAAAAAGGTCTAACAACAATCAATACTTTAGACTGCAAAGCATATAAAACAAAACTTTTAGCCTGTTGAAAAGAGCTTTGCTTCTAAACACAGATTCAAGGCCAGACATGCTTACAAATAGGCTATTAGAAAAACAACAAAATCAAATGCTTGCCGGACAATCAATTCAATCCTATCCCAAGCTTGGCCAAAATTACTGTCAGAATGATCGATAGCTGGTTGGGCGTATTAGTTAAGTGCCGGGGAGACTTCTTTAGGGACGAATGTCTGGGTATATTTTATATATAGCGTAGCCTATCCTAGCCTGCTGTTCCTGGCTGACACGACCTGTATTGGAGTCACTTAAGAGCTTTCTCATTGGGCCACTTCCTCACTGGACTGTACCATCCGTCAAAATGGAAGGGCAAGTAGCCTACCCTCGAAAGTATTAATGCCCTTCTCTACACTTTCTTCAATAACGTTTCATGCATTCATTTATATACTGCAATATGCATTAATAACAATCAGTTTATAACAATGATATCTATGATTTGGCTTTATCCAGAAGGTATTATATTTGGCAGGGTTTTATTCTGTCAATTTTATCCTGGCAAAAAAGGACAAATACGAGCTAATGGAAACCCTGCTGTAGACGTGAAGTAAACTGTGGAACCCCCAGCATTAGCTGTTGGTTTCCCATGATAGAATAATAGTGTTGGGGGGGGGGGGGGGGGGTTTGGTGGGGCATATGTAGTGAAGGCTCATGGTCCTGATGCATGGAGCTCATGTTCGTGATGGTGTGGCCACAGCTGGGAGTTTGAATCATGCCTGTGCTATTGTGATTAGTGCTGCATCTGCAGTGAAAAAAATAGCAAAGGCCAATCTGTAGCTTCCTCTCAAATCTATGGGGGATAGTTTGCATTAGTTCAGAAGAAGTTCAACTGAGGAGCAAAAAATGGAAAAAACTGAAAAATAAATAAAACAAATATTAATATGTATACAGTTACTTTGAAAGTCCAAGCTATGAAAACTTATAGATCATTTGAAATGAATGTTGCCTCGGACCTAAGATGTTGTCAATTCTCATTAAGGATTAATATGTAAATGCAATATACATCTAAAAGCCTTCATTTCAGTGACTGTGTCTATTGAATATGGTATTGCCGCATCAGCAGACTCAATAGGTGTTTTTTTTCAGTTCATACCCACAATAAACCTGCATTAATTTGAGAAATTTGGTATCTTTTCATGGGGAAATTCATAATTAAGTTCATATTTATGGACATGCTGTGAGATAAAGCATGGCAAGTTGTCAAAATTGCCTCCAAACTCTTATCAGGTGCTTTACAACAGACTAGATATAACCTACGATTAGTCAAATATACTACCACTACTGATAATGTTTCACCATTTTTGCTGAGTATTAACTTCACTTAAACCAGTACAGTCAAGTGTATGTATTCAATACACTGAACTATAGAAAATAAAGGTAGATCAATAACAGTCATTGAGAATACGCTTCCTCTTAAAATAAAACAAATTTGCTTGGTATTGAAAATTGGCTATTAATTATAATAATATTTGGAGATTCTATATACAGAATTACTTACATGGGCAAATGAATTTGAAGGGCATCAGAACAGATATCTTGTGACTTGTGGTGCAGTGGAAAAAACAAACAGTCTGTATAGTATTCTCTCAAACCCAGACAAGCACACACTATCTCCGTTTCAAAGGGAAATTTTAAACTGAGGGCAGTACTGTGTCACATGATACATTTTTTTGACAGATACCATTCTCATTTGTTGTAAGAATTAACATATATTCACAACCATGCTTTTTATTCTTTGATACTTCACTACTTTAAATATTTTTAAACTAGTCAGAGAAGCGTTGCTTTGATTTGGTTACTTCAAACAGCTACACTGATAGGAAGCTGATTTGTGACAACAGATGGTCCTTAAAATAGATCGCAGGTATGAAGAATATCTCAGAAGATAACCAAGAGAAACTTCCACAATAATGCGTTTGATCATGAACGACAAACACATTCATGTCTTGCACGGCAAGCAGAGAATTGTAAAGGAATGCGGTTGCTTGCACCGTCTGGATGTGCAGCTATACGAGAGCTTGAAAGCGTGTTCAGCTCTTCACTTTTAAATCAGGTATTCTGTAACATTGTAGAGCAAATGTAAGAGTAAACGTGATACATTTGTATCCATTACATTTCTGTGAATTTCTTTCGTTATCCTCATTATAAAATGTGGTGTATTTTACAATGGGAAATGCTTTTGTGGTTCAGATTCCGACAACTGCTTCAGATAAGTGCTTTCCAATGCCATTTCGCTTTAAACCAGGGTGATACTTTGTCCAGGGAAACTGCTCGCAAGCTTTGGGTGTACCTATATTGGGTGTTAATTTCATTGTCTTCACTGCGGAAAGTAAAAAGAGACGGTTGGACACCTGATATTGAATTAAACTCTCCCATTGTATGAAACAGTCTACACTCCTGGTATTATTCACGCCCCAATGCAGCTCAAGAATTCGTACAGTGATGTACGATGCTGTTGAAGAAGCGCGACAGCATCTAAACAACATTATCTTCATTACTCCAAAGGTAGTTTTCAGCAGCCTGTTTAGTCAAGTGCCACCAGGGGTGTTAAAATACACACAGAATTTTTTTTTCAAGTGCTTCACAGCCCCTTTCATGTCTTTACCATTTCATCAGTGACATTCGACCGTGCGCAGCCACTGACCACGGAGGATGCTTCACGGGAAAAGACAGAAAATAAAGCTTATCAATAATTTATCAGAAAGGGGACTCTCAGCTTAGAACCACTGCGCTGGAAAATATTCAACTAAAAATACTACACACACAAATTCAGACCATGGTCATTGAAAGAGCAGCGGCGATTAGAACGTGGTTTGAAAGTTGTTATTGCACATTTTCTTTAAAAGTTATGTTTTAAACCTGTCAACCGCTGGTTTTATTAATGACCAGGAGTGGCTAATTACTCTTTGTGTACGTTTAGGCTAAATACATATATTACCATAGCATCAAAAGCAACAACGGCAAACAATAATAAATCTAGTTACAATTATAATAGGTTTTAATTAGTTGAAAGCGTTCGTAAATTCCTGTAAACCGTCATAAAACCGGTTATAGATAAAGCCACATCAGTATGATTTGAAATGTTAACAAGCTTATCAGTGTTCGGTTTTGAACATAATTAATGAACCATCACACACTGGCACTACCCACCTGGGAATTACAGGGTGAAAAATTTCCTCTCCTTGCTCATCAACGAATTCCCCGTCTATCCCATCTCTTCTCTTGTTGGAAAACCCCTGGTAAACACTTTCGCAAACTCATGCTGTAATTGTCGTTATTTGTTTGATTGGGTGAGTCTGATGTTGCCAATTGCTCGATATTTTAATAAGTAATAAGCGTTTTCCACCTCTGCGTCCTCAGCAGGTCAATGCACGTGTATCGGTGTTTGGTTCTCCTTTGCGCTTTGCCCTGTGAGCGCATTGTCTCCTTTGATCTGCGCTCACTGTTACTCTTGGCACTCGCAGTAAAAGTTAAGGGTTCATCGATATTTTACAGGACTCTGCAAGGGATCGTGTAAATATTATCTTAACAGCTGCAAAAAGTTTTGTGCTCTTGATTACGAGTCGCCTACCACCATATCAATAGTAAAGATGACAGAAGAGTTTTGCAATTTTATTATTTCACAATGGCAAAGATGCTATGAAAGGTTATGGAGAAGAAGAAACCTCGGTTTTTGATGAAAATATGCAGGTCCTGAAAGCTAGTTTATATTCAACTATGAAATATTCCCCTAGTAATCCTGTCTTAAACGTGTTGTATTTGAGGATGATTTTTAAATAGACTCTGCCAGGTGACACGTTTTCCTGTAAAAGCTTTGTCTCTAAACAATGAAACATTGAAGGTTCTATACAGAATGATGGAAAACAGTCCTTTTCAAAGATGACATGTCTTTTGTGTTTTTGAGACTTGCACTGTATTGAAATTTCAAGAAGATTTTAAAACACCTGCTTGTTCTTTGATTCTACCACACTGTCTGTCACGTCCTCATTAGGTGGCATACACAGTGGTCCAGTCACGTGACTTTTTTTGCTACTGCCAAAACATAAAACAACATCAACTGACAAGTCAAAGGTAAAATAATGTGTTTTGATGTGTTAATAAATAGTGTATAAAAATAAACACATACTTATAGTACTACCAGCAAAATTAAATTCTCTATGGCCCATCTTATAAACACTGTTTTGTTTTCTTGTATCCTCACCATCAAATTTGAAAACGACATGTCATTTTCAATTCTTCTTCCCAACTAAATTAAACATATTAATACCTGTATGATTTATTTACTTTCTTACCTTTATTCCTAACATATTCAATTGCATACATCTACATGATAAAATAAAAATAAAGGTTAAACACATTAATCAAAATTAGAATGATTTAATTGTGAAATAATAGACTCAGAACTAAAGTGGCATTGTTTTAGCAACGCACCAAATGAATGTTTTACTTGAGTTTTTTTGGTGGTACGCACTTTAGTGTATGTACAACATATAGTGTATACTGTTGTTGTATTATGTCCCTCTGAAAGGGTTTCTTAGACATTAGCTCTCAGCCTACAAATATCAGCCGAAAAATGGCATCAGTGCTCAATCTCAAATACATCCATGCCCCAGTCGATAAGCCTTCACTTTGTGACACTGTTACATTGACACTGTTTGATGTATAACCAGCATTCTCCAGCTGAATCCAATGTGTGGAGATCATTCTGGTACTGACTGGCTGCTGAACTCCTTTCAGGTGGATGTAGTCATGACAACCAGATAGGACAGCCTGAGAGTGAAATTAGTTGGTGACATTTGTATTTCCTTAAATATAATCATCATAACATTTTCTAAAATCCAGATATATGTAGGTCAGTGATGAATGTAGTTATGTGTGTGTGTGTGTGTGTACTGGTGTTTGTGTGTGTATGTGTGTGTGAGTGTGTGCATTTGTGTGGGGGTTTGCATACACAGCTTAAATACTTGAAATATTATTCTTAGCTGCATCAGATAAAATACAACCTGACTGCTCTTTCTAGTAATGTTATTGGACTCCCATAACCCTTGAACCCTCTTGTTTTTTTTTCATATTTTGTTTAGATTTTGAAAACTAATTTTCCCATTGACCTCAAATAACCTTTAAGTGATATGCCTAAGGGTTTACTCAGATACTTTGTTATCATGACTCACATGTCTCAGTTTAAAAAAAAAAAAACTGTAGATTGGCCACCTGATGGCGCTGTTAGAACACATTATAATTTATGAGCCTAGTCCCATTGCCCTGTTTGACCTAGAGTTACAAAAATGTCTCAAGATCCTCTCCTCATTATGAACATTGCTGTCTCTGGACACACAACTTTCAAAAAGTCGAACACCCGATCACTGGGCTCAGACTTTTCTTTCAGAATAACCATCTTTAAAGCGTGAGTCACCCAAAGACTTGAGATAGACTTTTATTTTGAAACCAGGTTGCGTTCACACAAAAATTCTGTTCAGTGACTGAATCAATGCTGAAAGTATTTACTGATGGTGAAGTACACTGTATAAACCGTCAGTATTAACACTTGAAGGATATGGTCCATGCCTGGCCTTGCTATAGACATTCACCATGAACCAGGAAGTTCAAACGTCGCCAACACATTTAATGAAATGTGAAGTAGCATCGGTAGAGACTGGGAGTGCTCACTGTTTTAGTCAGTGCTGAATATTCTCTAAACTTCAGGCAAATGATGAGTGTAGGGTTGAATGACCTGTTCTTTTCATGAAATTTCATTCTTATGAAAGTATGCTCTTATCTCCTGAACCAACAACATCTTCATGCACTTCCCATTTTCTGATTCACTTCCCGTGACACTCACACACCTGCTATTCCTCACTCTTCTACGGAAATTCAATCTAACTACAGCATGCTTTATTCTTGAGTAATGCGTTGGGACGTTTTCAATACTTGCACAGTCTTAGGTTTACTCATCACTGACAGCGAGGAAAAACAGGCAAACTGAACTAAGGTCAGAGGGTACTGCAAAGAAGATAGATCGATCTCTTTGTGAATTATTCCACATAGAGCAATTTTAAATATAAAACAACTAATAGTCTCTTGATCTTCTTGTGCATAAATAATACATTGTCTGTATCCAAATGAGGTGTTTGTCTCTGGGGAGTAATGATCCCATTAATCTGCTGCTTTTCGAAGGGCATCACAAGAATAAATAAAGACGGGGGCATGCATTATTTATCTACACTCCATGTGTAATGGGTATTTGCTGTGTGGTGTGTGGTGTCTTTCAGCTACATTCTGATGCATAGATTAGTCAAAGTATCTTGTGGATTTTCTTTCCTGAGAGCTCATGGTACTGTTTCATGATTACTAATGATTAGTACTATTTATCACAACCTCAATGCCCTCGTGTCTATCTGCAGAACCATTTATGTAAACAGTATTTATGCATCTATGCTATGTTTTCCTCCGTATGGCAATCTTCATTTTTATAATGATGATGATGGTGATGATAATGATGATGATTTTTATTATTATTATTGTTGTTGTTGTTGTTGTTGTTGCTGTTAATGTTGTATTGCACCTCATCAATACACTGACACTTTCCTAAGACTTCGATAAATTGACGTAGTGTGACCTTTTCTGTCTTGGCTCAGATACAATACAAATGCTCAAAATCAACAGCCCAATATGCTGGGTTTGTGGAAACACAGTGTAAGTACAGTTTTTCCCCTTGCACAGATAAGCATTTGATTCATTTCAAAAGCTAAAATTTAAAGAAATAACTGAAAAAATGTAACCTGCCAACAATATTAGTACATCTGCTTGCAATTCTTCAAAAAATAAATCAGCAATAACAAAACGGATAAAACATAGATCATAATACATTAGTACCAATTTAACAACACTGGATTGATTTTAGGATTTATATGCAACGGTTCCAAAGATGTTCCGCATTAAAAATATGTTGGTGTTAGGAATGTAACTCATGCTTGATTTAATTCTGCATGACATGGCCAGTGTAAAACTTTGTATGACGGTGGGTGACTTGACTATTGCATATACTGCCCCCTGGTGTTCAGTATCTATTCAACCATATTTCACTTTTTTTCAAGTATAACTTCAGCAGAGCCCGTATTCATAAAGAATTTCAGACAGGGAGTGGCATATCAGTTTTACCTCATATTAGAGTAAAATAATCCTACCCTCTTATTAATATGTTTAAATTCAATATATATATTTGAATATATAGGAAATTCATACATTGCAAATATTTCGCAATTAGTATTTGAGACGGTTTTTCATATAAAAACATTCCACTTCACATTCATCTCAAAGCTGTCAGTTTTAGTTTTGCACAGCATGTAATTTTTTTTGTATATTGACTTTACTTTTGTATATACTGCCCTCTGGTGTTCAGCACTTGTAAAAACCATATTTTCACTTTCCTTACACTTTGATGACTGTCAACTATGTTTTGAAGCAGAGACAGATCAGAAGCTGCCATGTATTTGTAATCAAGTCATGACTAAGAAGCACATTGAGACTGTCTGTTCATTCTGCTTGGCTTTGTTCTTTCGTATATTTTTATACTGTCTTGTCTAAAACTATAGGTACTGCTCCTCCAGGCCTTGGCCCCCCCGTAAAAGAAATTTTATTCCCAATGCGACAAACCAGGGTAAACAAAGGTTAAATAAATGAATAAATTTACTGTAACTTTAAATATATCTAAAATATGTTTAATATCTAAATAGTAAAATATCTCTCAAGGACTTGGATGAACCAATAACATTTCTGGGCACTCTGCTTGATGTGTCCTTTAAATCTCTATTAACTTAGCCAGGGCAGTGTTTTAATCATTTATGCAGTTTCAAACTTTATATGGAAACAGTAAGTTCAATCAGAATAAGTGCTTGACATTAAGACAGTGCCCTCGGAGCCCATAAAACATTACGTATAATGAGTCATGTGCAGTAAATTTAGATAAGTATATTATGAAAATGTTTTATTTATTTATGCTTTGCCTAATTCATAATTTCATTTAGCTCCTTCCGCTGAAAGATTCAGTGTTCTGAATATTAATACGACCCATTAAAGCTTTTAAGTAAAATAATTCAAATATATGTCCTTGAGTCTGAAATTCACTGTGTAAGAAGAATTGGCAAAACATTTTGGGAAAATCTACAAGCTTTTTGTTGTGAAAATCTTTACGCCATGCAAATGCTATTCGGATAGTTATACCTCTATTTAATTTGAGTTTCAAATGCTTCTATATCCTGAGAACAATACTTGGCCTCTCTCTTTGAATGGTACATTTTTAGGTTTATTTCCAGAATGCCCCATTGGTGTACAGTGCAAATCCTGTTCTTATCTTTTTTGTGCAAATAAGCATTTGATTTGAGCTGCATGTATTAAGCTGTTCATTGAATAATTACAAATTGCTTTAAATCATTAAATAAAAGTGTTGTGTGTGAGAGGTGCATGTGCCAGAATGTGAAGAGGGAACAAAGCAAAGGAATTATTGGAGACAATAAAACAAAGGACTCATTAGATTCATTAAAACAAATGATCCATTTGATTCAATTAAACAAAGGAATCATTAGATTCAATAAAATGAATGATTCATTGGATTAAATAAAACAAATGACTAAATGCATTGTAGAGTTCTTTATTCATCATATTGCGGTAATACATGCCCTTTGAAGAAACTTAGGGCACACATTCAATTTCCTGATTTCAGGTCCAGATGCCACTGAAAAATAAATTACTCCATTTAATTAATTCATGGTCCTGTATGTCACCACTAAAAATAACTAACGTTTATTAGTCATTTTAAAACGTGGAAATGAAACGAATTTGCTGTTTGTGGGAGTGTGCGTAATTGTGTGTAAGCATGTGTTGAATGCTTATGTAAGCGTAGAAACAGCACAGCTCATATCTGACAGTATTAATGTCTGTGAAAAACAATTGCGTTCATTTTTCATACTCTGCCGGATCCTGCAACAGTGGCCCTAGAGTTTTACTTAAAGTCAGACCAGTAAAGACTGCTGGCATCTCGTTGATGTGTAACCATTACATAATAATGGGTTCAGGAGGAATGTACAACGCCATATTTATTATTCACTCACAGTGGGTATCCCCGTTTTCCACCGGTTTAACCTTTACAACAGACATTTTGAACAACAAATGGCCTCTCATGCACTTAATCAGCTTCTTGTCTCGAGCTCCATAGATCAACGGACTCAGGAGCCTCGGGAAAACGTTTGAAATCAGGAAACTTGTGAAAAGCATCTTTGTCCGTTCTTTGGGGAAGAGCTGGAGGAGGATTCTGTCGGTCTCCGGGGTGATGTAAGAGAGCATGCTCAGCATCACCTGCGCCGCGTGCAACATGATCGTGTTCCGCGCCTTTCGCGCCGAAATGGGATCCGTCGTGGCGGCTTTCGCCGCGAAAAGGACTCTAAAATAAGTGTAAGTTAAAGTTAGCCACACGAACGAGATATAAATGACTTGCAGTCCGGTGGCTTTTGCTTTGTGGTAAGATGTAGTAAATATGTTAAGTGAGAAACAGAGACGACCAGTTAAAAAAAGGCCGCGCGGTTGGGTCGCGAGTGTGATTACGAGGTCCGTCAGTGCGGGAACCGCTCCAAAGGCCCAGATAATGGCAATGAGGATGTAAGTTCTCTGCACAGTGCAGATTTGGACGTGGTGAAGAGGGTGACACACCGCGATGTAGCGCTCGACAGCCATTCCAGCAAGGTTCAGTGGAGTGTTCTTGTGGGTGGTATCAGCTAGTGTAAGTACAGCGCAGCAGACCGACACGTTGACAAGTGGCGAAATATAGGACGTGACATATAAAACCACGCTTAGTGTTAGCATGATAATGTCATTGATCACCATATGAATATACAGTATATACCTGGGCTCGCGGTAGAAAATCTCATTAGTGAAGAAAATGAACACGAATGTCCCATTGATGTAGTTGATAATTACGCCCATAAGAACCACTATGAAGTTCTTTATAAAAGCCTCCTGAAACATGTCCCTCTGATTCCCGGTGGAGTTCATACCCTCCTGCCTATGTGAAAAGATACAATTGTTATTAAACAAACAAAGCATTATTATAAATTTACTCAGAAAACATTCTGTCTCAACTCAACCCAAACCAATGGATGACCTTAAATATAATAACATTACCTAGACATAAATAGGACAACTGACCAATATTATGCAACAGTATATAAGTTCCATTGCAAATGAAAACAATTCAATAATTCAATTCAAACAGTTACTAAAAAGAAAAATTACAATTTAACAGAGAACTGCAAAGAATAAATAATTCTATTTGTCTCTCAAAATCAAAAATGTTACAAACAATATCTTGAAATGGCAATTGGAAATTAGGTGTATATCTTTTGGTGAATCTGAAACATGATAACCAAGGAAAAACGTGGGACAGAAGGAGACAGGTAAGGATCGTTGAAAGAGGAAACTGCAGTTGATGAGCTAGCTCTGTGGTTATGAATGTAGCTTCTGGTTCATCAGACAACACCTATGTACTGTAGCAGCTTGAAAGAATATGCAGGCTTTGTTGTTATAATTGATCACACCATGCAAATCTCTCTTACATGTGTAAATTAGGCCCGGAGAGGTTTATTGTTGAATTACCATTATGACAGAAGTGATTAGTTTGGCTTAATGTTCACCTTTATTCACTGGTTGTGACAGAGACAACAAGAAGCTAAACATTTACAGTTTATACTTACAGCTAGCTTCATCTGGGCCTATTAATTTACTTTTAACCCTGTCAAATTATTTTGAACCTGAGCTGGTTAGTTTATTGTCAGCATCATGAAACAAATTTGTACAATTAACCTTTAGGTGAACTGGCTTTGATGTCCAAATAGATATTGTATTGCATTTTAATGTATATAAAGTGTGAGAGTGTTTTGGTTTAATGGTCACCCTTTTTTGTCAGTATTTGACACAATAAGTAATAATGAAACTGGTATTTCTAAAGTTTCTGTATTGCTAAATCATGGATTTCCAACGTTCCATTGTAGTTGAAAAACTCAGAAAATTGTATTGTATTGTTTTTATAATATAACATGCAACAACACATTGCAAACCCTTCACTCTCTGCACTGAAATACTTTGTTTCTTTTCATTTTTTTAGGAGAAGTAAAGAAGTACAGTCTTGAAACTGTGAACTACAGCAGACAAACGGAAAGTTTTTCAAATTAACATGTAAATATTCATTCTTATTTAAAGATTTATAATCTTCAAATAAAAAAAACAGGTATCGTACATGCTGGGTAAATCTCAAATGCAATTATTAAAACACAAGGCAAACATTGTAAATAAACAATTCCCTTATATTTGTTTATACAAATGTAGAAATTTTACACTCACTGGTCTTATAAGGTCAAATTTATTTGCTATTGTCATTTTATTTTTCATGCATAGAACAATATTCATTACAATGCAGTTTGAAAATTTCAAATTAATTAAAAGATAATCAATGAAATTGAGAGACAGTAAAACCTACCTCAGAGTTCCTTCCAAAGAAGTGTGACAATGCAACGCTGCACCTGGTTAATATAGAGTGTCCTTTTTATTTATTTATTTCATTTAATAATCAGAAGGGGGACACTGGGATCAGCTGGAGGGGAGAAAAATAAAGACAAGGGCCGTCTGAGATTTGATGTACACTGATTAAGCTGCCTGACTGCCAGAGATGATTCTGCTCTTTCTTCGCCTTCAGAGAAGCATCAGAAACTAAAACACAAACAAATGGCTTTGAGTACAAATTTTGTGGCCATATTCCCAAAAAAAAAAACAAAAAAACAAAAAAACTCAGTGTTGAAAATAACACCTATGTGTACAGAAAAACAATAAACATTGAAGCTAAGGTCAGGTGTAAGAACAAGTCACAGGATAACTCATTAATATTTTTTAAATGTTCAGAACTTGAGAATCATTTTCATCCACTCCAGTGCGTATTTATCCTGAAAGGTGATGTTGGAGATAAAAAAAAAAGACTCTGCTATCAATCAGAGCAAAGGTGCATGACTGTCTGTCCAATGTTCCCTGGGTAGTATTTTTAGGTAAGGAATGCTAAATAATAGGTAGGAGGTAAGGAAGGCCCATATGGTAAAGGTGGACAGTCTGGGGCCATTGGCTGGATTTGTGGTCTTCTGAAGCTGTTGAACGGCATTAGTAGTTGTTAAGTTTTAGCTGGTGATAAATTAGAACAGAACCGAAGTCTGGACAAGTGGACAAGTGGCTCTCAGTTTACCAATGGGTTCCCTAAGGGCTATGGCAGCATCTGTTCCTCACTGTAACAGGTGTAGGTACCCCAGTCACTGTGGGAACTGCGTGGCCTGTGTTGTGTCAAACAGTCCCAGGCTCTCCTTGCTGTGTGGCCTGTGGTCCTGAAGTAGCACTGTACACCCTACGGTGTGTAAAATAGTGACTGGGTCCACTGGACAAACACACAAAGACATGTGTTTTATCTATCCTTCTGGTGGGACTGCAGAAGCACAGTTACTAACCAGAAAATTGGAATGTAATAATAATAAATAAAATAATAACAACAATAACAACAATGATGTATTTGTGTACAACAACAATTTACTTAAAATATAAATGTTAAAAATGATCATGTTCAACAAACACCATTGACAGTATGCAAGTGGTGTCACATCTGTTGAATGTAAAATACTGAAGACAAGTGCCAACACATAAATTGGACAAATGATGTCACTTCCTCCTCAATCTTTGCGGGAATCTGTGGAAGTGTCTTATAACATAGTTCAGTACAGGTGGGATAGATTAAAAAAAATAAGCATAACTGACAGACATTAAAAAGTGGAAATCCATGCCATACATAAGTACATGTTATGATAACAAAAAATTATAATAAAGAAGCATCGTATGAAATATGTGTTTGATTTACTTTTAACATATACAGTACATCGTTTTAACCATAGAAACTGAAAGAGTCCTTTCAGACTACTTTGTGATTTGTGTTCTGTACACACAAGGGAGTATCAGCAGAAGAACAGACAGATAACGGGGCTTATTTAGGACGATATTGGGATTTAAAATGTCATAGTTCATAGCTCATGGTATTGAATTAAAAGTTCATTTTTATTCAAAGTGTCACTGGAAGCCTGTAAAGCGTTGGAAGAGCTGGTGAAATATGAGATCTCTTTTTCATTGTAGTCAGCACTCTTAGTTGTGTAAGTAACGAGTTCTTACTACTTTCAGCAGGTCCTTTCCACAATGATTTTATACACTCGCTGTTTAAATGTTCATCGACAGAATTCACTCATAAATTCAGAAAGTATCAATTGTTTAACTCAGCACTTACAAAAATATCAATCACAAAACAATACCACCATTATGTTTATGACAGGAATAAGGGTAGAGGTTTAATAATATGTGAATAGCCCCAATTTTTGATATCTATGATTATCTTTTTTTGACTGAAATTGATTTAATATATTGCTGTGTGTGGCTCAGCATGGAACCATCTGTTGCCTTCAATGCAAAACGTTTCCCTTTCCAAGCATTGAACAGATTAAACTCTGTTTATTTGCCTCAATTCACAGGCAAATACAATTGGAAATATTTAACATTTAACAAGTCATAGATCTTAAAATTTCAAAAACAAAAAAAACACTTAAATACCACATAAACTTTCATCAATGATTTTCTTTTGCATAGTTTATTCCTCGTGAATTTTCACCTTATGAAAAGTCACTTTTGTTCATATGATAATTAATTCATCTGCTTTTGAGTGTTACTGATGACATTCTTTATATGAAATTTGATCATTTCAACTAACCTTTACAAAGTCCGTGCTTCACTTCACTGAAAATTTAGTGGTTGGTCTCACTTTCTTAGCCTGGCAGGTGATGTGCCTGACCCAGTATTTCCGGAACTTCTCATCCCTGAAGCCGTAGATTAAGGGGCTCAGGAAGCGAGGGATGATGTACACCAGCAGGAAGTTGACGTAGCGGATCTCCAGACTGAACTCTGGGAACAGCTGGATGAGCGGGGCCTGCATCGATGGGACTACAAAGGCCAGCATGCAAAGCAGCAGCTGTATCCCGTGCAGCAGGACCGTGTTCCGGGCCTTCTTCGCCGACACCTGGTCTGTGGAGGCCGCCCGGGCCGCCAGCATGATCTTACAGTAGGTGTACAGGAGCGTGAGGAAGACGAAGGAGAAGTAGGTGGCGTCCAAGACGCAGTTCTTGTAGTAGATGGAGCGGTCCCTGAACAGCTGCGAGTGGTCGCAGAAGATGTTGGAGTGGAACAGGCTGAGGGGCTCCTTGGCGAGGGTGATGAAGAGGTCCGTGAGGGCGACGGCCGCCGTGAGGATCAGAACCCCCAGCACCAGCAAGCACGTGCGCGGGATGGTGCAGATCTGCTGGTAGTGCAAGGGGAAGCAGATCGCCACGTAGCGCTCCACGGACATCCCCGCCAGGATCAAGGGCGTCGAACGGGTGGTCAGCACGGCGGCCATCAGCAGTACGCAGCACACGGACGCGTGGATCTTGAAGAAGACGTAGCTGACCACGTACAGGGCCGTGACCAGGCTGAGCTGGATGGCGTCATTGATAACCATGTATATGAACATGATGTAGCGCGGGTCCTCGTAGAAGAAGCAGTGCTTTCGGAAGGTGTAGACCATGCTGCCGTTGATCACGCTCAAGGCCAGCCACACCAGCATCGCCACGATGTTTTTGGTGAGCGCATTGCTGAAACTGTCCTTTGGAGGGCTGAACTGGACTCTGGAGGTCAACTGCAAGACCAGGGGGTCCGCTGTTGAGTTCATGTCTTCAGAGAAACTGTGGCACAACTAGACTTCAAAATAGAAATATCATAACAAAATATGGTCAAATAAAATAAAAAAAAACTGACAACAAGGATGAAACAATATTCTTGAATATTTAATGCAGTTTTTGTATCTGTCAATAATTTGACAGATTGCAATAGATTTTGAATAACCATAGATGCATAATTTTGAAAATAATTTCTAATAATATCACTATTTTCTAAGAATACTAATAATATCAACATTTTCAAAGAAACACAAAAAGTAAAATATAAAAAACATGTACAAAGATGTAATGAACATTAAATCAAGACAGTCCATATGTATGTGATATGTAGCATATTTATGAACTTTTAATTTTATATAACAATCTTCAGTGGTATAATAATAATAATAATAATAATAATATATAATTATTTAATTATCTTTATGTCTGCGAGGCCCTTATTATCCCTTTAATGACTGAGATAAAATAAAATTTTTGAATCTTATTTTTTGTTTAAGGTTCAGAAATTAAGATTTCAAACAATTTAGTCTTAACGGTAGGCCTAAAGTGGAATCCTTACCAGCGTTCAAGGCACTCAGAGGTGTCAGAGACAAGTCTTAACCAAAGGACAAACCATGCTAAACATTTCGTTATCTCACTGGATGTTCTCGAACTGTAGTTAGATCCTTACTATTGCTACACTTAAGCATGTTGCTTCAATCGTTACTCACTGATGCACATGAGATTTACTAATAAATGTGATAAATTATTCGTTTTTAAACCACTCCATGATTTCTGCTGCTTTTTCAGTTGTCTGTGATTTTCAGCAACTTTGCTGGGAATGCTCTGTGACTTTAAACATTTCTATGGTGAACATCCATCCCACAAAGTTTTTCATATAATTAAATTTAAATATGAAATAGCATACTGAAACTTAGCCCATTATAATAAAATTAATGGTTATATGCAAAGTATAGGCAAGTTGTTGCTCTAGGTTGGTGAGCCAAAAAGTTAATTTTGGACCATGCATGCAAATATTGACATAAAAATAGGCCTATTTAAAGACTTAATATTCAAACAAAATTCATATGCTATAACAAGGAGAATACTCAATAGCTTTGTGCCTATTTCTTTTTTGCCTTTTCAATAACATACAACTTATTTAAAATTTGTAATTTAATTTTCTGATCTAGCCCTAAATGTATTTGAAAATGATTTCTGAAATCAAGGAATGTATGTAAAAGCTTGGATGGATTCTCTTACAAGAATTTCCAAAATGTAATTTTATAATTTGTAATTCATAATAGTAGTCATGTAATTTATGTGATCCAGAAATGCAGATTCTCTCATTTTATTGCTTAATGCAATTTATGGAAATTATTTATTTAATTTATTGTATGCTGGCAACTCCACCTGAAATTTCCCCCTAAAAAAATAAAGTATTTCTAGTCAATTCCATTCTTGGCTAAATCTGACCTTATCTTTTTTAGTTAAAAGATATTACAGCGAAGCGTAAACGGACCTGATATCAGAATGAAGAGAAGACCACCAGCTTACCTTCTGAGGAACGGTGCATTGGGCATCTAACTGGGGCAAGCACCTGCTTTTTAAAGTACTGCGCTGTTTTTGCCCCTGTCAGAGATGATGTAATAATTAGCATCTAGAGACTAGGGTAATATGCTAAATAAAAACCTGACCAGTGTACTGGGAATTTATGCCAATCACTACGGTGTTGTCTGTTATCATTTCTTATGTTGTTTAGGATCCTATTGCGTAGTCATTAGATCAATGTAATGCCAATACAAATTGAATAACAGGGCAGGAATCTAGCTCAGAAATTAATCAATTGCTGGTATATTGCTAATTTAAATCAGTTCAAAGAGCATTACCACAGGCCAGGCCTACATTTAAAATCATGTTGCATTCATTTTATATTTCTGTAGACTGGCCTACCAAGATACTATGGCTACATTGCATTACATTACATTACATTACATTAAAGGACATTTGTTAGACGCTCTTATCCAGAGCGACTTACAAGGCAAAGTGCATAAGAATGGTACAAAAAGTGCAAAGATAACCCTAGAGAGGGGTAAAGTCACAAGTGCCAAAGGTGATTGAATATAGTACTTCCACTATCTGAACCGTATCTTACCTGCTTTGGGCTTTTTAATGCTATATTTGTTATGTAATGAGGGCAGGGGGCAGCAGCCTGGCTAACATTTACCATACATTGGGCCTGCTGCCACACCTGTGTGATATATTTCATGTGTCAAATAGAAAAAAGCAGAAAAACATGCTCAGAAGTGTAAGTAAAACTCAAAATAGACCTTGTACTGCATGTGGTACATATTTACTATGGCTATGAGCATTAACTAATTAAGTATAATTCATTTTCATACAACATTGCATGCATTTTGAAGGAGTTTATTGTTAAGTGGTGCATAGTATTTCAGTACAAATATTTGATCTTGGGCCTGGAGTCCAGGGGAGGGGGTGGGTGTCATGCTTCACTATATGGGTGAGGTGAATCCCCACTGGAAAAGTAAAATGATAAACAGAAGGAAGGGGGGTTAAACAGAAGACAGTGATAGGGGGGGGGGGGGGGGGGGGTGCTGGAAGCAGAGAGCTTGATGGGAGAGAAGGTACTTGTCGCTTTTATACCTGCATTGGGGACTGGATCAGACAGGTAGAGATATCTGAGTGAGAGATTTTCTGAAAATACTCTCCTGAACTTTTGTTTTAATAAACTCGAATTAGTAACTGTGTAACGTCATCATATCAGAGCTCAAATGCATGGTTGAAGCTTCGTGACTGTCTAAAGAATAACAAAAATACCTGGTTATTCAACAAAGATAAAACCGCACAGCAAATCTATTGCATAATCACTGCATTTGCTACCAGAATGTCTTTTATTTTCCTTATTTGCATCAATACATTTTCATGCAAATCTGCACTTCTCCTGACGGGAAGGCCTCAGCCGTGGTACAGATGCAGTTGGGCTTTTTAAAGGGAATGGGAGAGGACACTCTGATTGGCTAATGGTGTGTTTATGCCTACGACTCACCTACGGATAATCAAACGATGAAACTAAACCTCTTGTACAACTGTGCCAAAATTGTGCTCCTATAAAAATGTGTGTAACCTTAAAAATCTGATTTGGACACACCCTAAACACAGTTGTGTTAATGATAAAGTTAACAATCGAAAGGTCCCATAACTATATATATTTGACAACTTGCTGATCCACTGACCAGAGCTTGATAGAGGTCTGTTTCCCAGTCCAGGCGAAGAGCAGGTAGGTATGATTAGTTTTTATTTTTGAGCTGAGAGAGGTTATATTTTCCCACAAGAGTTGAATGGGACTTTCGTTATTTAGCCTTATTGTCTAGTTTTATACATGTACTGACATGTTTGTTTTGTGTGGTCACCGAGATTGTGGATATTTTCATAAAGCTCTTGTCTTACAATATTGACCCTTTGGTACTTTTTGGCTGTCCGTTGGTCCCGTAGGTGAAGTCTCTGTAGATACCATCAATCTGGGGAGACACACTGCCCTGCCCTGGTCACAGTTAATGGAGAATTTCACTTGGGTACGACTTAAGCTCAATAGTTTCCTTACCTCTGGTACCTTCATTAATGAGTTGCAATCATTTGATGTAAACCGTGCCCTTTCAGGTGGTATATAGAATTTAAAGATGCGTACAAGAATAGAGCGACAACAACAGAAATGTCAGTTTGAACTATTCTTCAGGAAGGACAATTCATTCTCAGCCTGTGTGCAATTGTATCACTTTTTATTGTTTGTGATGCATTATATTTGTATAGTATATGCATGATATAAATTATATATATATTTTACAGTTTTGCTTTGTGTCCGACAATACTAAACAGTTTTGTTTTCACACTGAAGTAAATGCCATTTGCAACCAGGTCTCTATTGTATTACGTTGTTTCAAGCTGACCTTTGTTTAGTTGTTATTATGAGAAAACTGATACACTAAATTATTTTTCAACCCAAAACTCCACAGCTTCCACGGTCTTATTTCTTATATGACGAACATGAAAAAGAACTCACTTTCACAATTTTATTGAAGAAAATTGAATGACACTTTCATTGTTCTAAAACATAAAAGGTAAATGGAATAATCAAACCATAAATGCTGTCTAGGTTGTTTGGAATTGAGACAATAAATGGTAAATATTTTTATATACAATTTTCCTTTCATATTGCTTAAAATTCCCAATAGTATCCTGCATCAATTTGACTTGGCAAAGGGTCCAAAAAGTGAACAGAGGGGTGAAAATAAATGTCACTTCATTCCCAGAAGTGCTTGCAAATTGAATATTACTACCTATTCAAATTTATATGAATATGAGTAAAGGGATGTTATCACAAATATTCATGTTCAACAAGTATATTCGTGACATAATTTAATTATAATATTTATTCTATCTCTTGAAATTTCGAGGATTAAATCATTATGCACGATAAACATTTTACACTGACATCTTTACAGAAATATATATTCTACAATTTTATTTCCCACCTTTATTTATATCTTGCAAAAGAATATAGTTTCATTTCTCTTCTTATTAATTTCATGTCAAAGTGCTTCAGGAAAAGAAGATATTCAATATAATTTCATGTAGGACCTCGCTTTCATTTTTTGGAAAATACAGAATTTAAATTTGAAAGGCATACATTTTTAAAAATAATCATCATTGTTTGTGATGTCTTTTTTAGCGAATAACACATTGACTTAGATTTTGTTAACTTTTTGTAACCTAAATTTTTATTAATTTCGTTAAAAACACACAATTAAAGAATTACCTACCTTGTTTATTTAAGAACGGATTGTCATGCCAGCAGCATGTTGATCCCTATTTAGATTATCTCCAATTCTGTAAACTTAGTACCTCTGCTCAAAGTTCACAGTACAGGAAAAATCAGTTTGTTTAGTTGGAGAAATTATCTGTATAAAGAGTTAATATTTGTTTTTTATAATAATCACATACAATGAATAAATTAGAACTTTTAAAAGTAGTTTCTTTACAACAATGATTCTATGTAAAGGCCACAAATGTAACACAATCATATTTGATGTAATTCAGTAAAATAAAGGGAGAAACTAATTGATGAAGATTACCATGCTGGTTGGTAATGTAAGACAATATAAGTTAGGATAATCTCTAAATAATGGTAAAACTCTGGCCGATGGCTGTCCTTGTTTTACTTACGTATATTTTCCTCTCCTCTATCACTATTGGGTTTAACCTTCATTTGACCGCAACGGAAATTTCTTTTCAGGTATTTCCGGAACCTGGAGTCCCTGACCCCGTAGATGATGGGGCTGAGGAAGCGGGGGAGGATGTAGACGATCAGATAGGTGGAGTAGCGGATGTCTAACATCTGCGCAGGGAACAGGGTGATGAGGACGGCCTCAATGCTGGGGTAGATGTAGGACAGCACGCACATGAGTAGTTGAGCACCGTGGAGGAGGATCGTTCTCCTGGCCTTGAGGGCGGAGCTCCTGTCCGTGGACATGGCACGGGCCGCAAACAGCACGCGCAAGTAGGTGTACACCAAGGTGAGGAACACGACCGAAAAATACAGGCAATCCAGAGCCTTCATTTTCGACGTCAGGTTCGGGGCTCGGAACACGTTCTTCCGGAGACAGAAGACCGAGGTGTAGAAGAAGCTTATGGACTCTGTCGTCAGAGTTACAAAGAGGTCGCTAGTTTCCGTGACCATGCACAGGAGCCAGGTGAGGCATATAAGGACATAGGTCCGACGCACCGTGCAGATTTGGGCGTGGCGAAGGGGGTCGCAGATGGCGATGTAACGCTCGATAGCCATGCTGGCTAAAATGAGGGGCGAGTTTCGGGTGGTGAAAATGGCCACGAGCATGAAGAAGCAACAGAAGGAGACGTTGATAAGGTAGAAGATGTAGCTTAGCACGAACAACGTTATTGTAACTGTCAGCTGAATGGCATCGTTTATAATCATATGGATGAAGAGGATGTAGCGGGGATCCTCGTTAAACACCTGGTTTTTGAAGAAGGTGACCACGACGCTAATGTTGATGGAACTGAGGATAAACCAGACGAGCACTACGATTAAGTTCTTAATAAATGCTTTGGCAAATGTGTCTCTGAATAGCACCACTGGAACATAGCTCTTGTTCGTTGTCTCAAAGAGGTTTGCTGTGGAGTTCATGGCTTGGTCTCTTCAACCTGAAAATAGGAACCAACAGAGGGAACACACTTAAAATGGTCAGTTATATAGTAATAACCTTTGTCTCCTCCTACTACATTCAGTACTTCTAAACTATCATTTCCTTGCACACAGCAAAAGCCAATCATAGTAAATGTTGCTGAATCCTTTACAATATTTGGCGAGAACATTTTATATCTGCAAAAAATGCATTATTTCAGATGTATTTTTTCCCCTTTGTAAAATGTAAATGCAATAATTCAATACAAATTGATTTTTCCTTCTCCTTCAGATATCTTGTTCCAAGCACTGTATTGAATAAAATCCATCCAGTTGTTTCTTAAAATTACTTTGTCAATAAAGTAATTTAAAAAAATGGAACTATACATTACTGTGTACTGAATTCACCTACTGTGGTGGACACTGTACAGATGGATAAACCTCATTAAACGATATAAACAGAAAATGTAGTTTATAAGACCCATATTGACATGATACAGTTAAAATACAATTAACATTTTATCTTGATCATGTTTCATTCTTACATGTTTTCCACTTACTTAAATGAAACTCTGCCTTTTATTGTTAGTTACCATATCTGCTTTTGTGTCCAAATGTCAAAACCTTTAAATATTATTTTAATGTATTATTGCACTGACAAATACATATATATCTATATAATTTGCAGCTCATATTAAATATTGCAAGAAAACAGTTTTCTCAATGAGAACATTGCTCATGTAGAGCCTAACCTTAGATGCTAAATTTCTGCAGTCGAAATGAATAAAGCAAGAGCTGAAAGAAAAACCAAAGGAACGATCACAGACTTGACACAATCACTTACCTAATTCCATGTGACCTGGTGAGGCACAGTTCGGTGCAAGCGATCTCTCTTTATATATGTTTCAACAAGGACGTTTGTGAAATATAATTGCTTCCCAGGGATAGGTGGTTTGAAGTGTCAGAGATACCCATGATAATTTAAGGAGTTGATGGGAAAAATAAACACCTATGTCTATGTTTTTTGCTGGCTAAATATCTTGATCAGTTCATCACACCATCATTGTGGTTGGACGGTTTTAACAAAATATTGCCTTTTGTAAAGAGCTGCTCCATTTCCTCAATGCAACTCAATAGGTGTTTAACGCAAAGCAGGGGTTGGCAATAAGCACCTTTTATTTATTTTTTTGGGAGTTGACCCCGCAAACCCCCCAGTGGTACAGCAAATAGCTGAACAACAGAAGCAATGTGTCTCACCATGAATTTCATTGCTGTCATAGCTTTTGCTATATATCTATGTATATTTATCTTTCCTGTGTCTGTAAGCAGTAATTGTGGGGTCCGAGTTATTATAGATGACCTGAAGCCAATGAAAACACTGACCATCTATAGGACCCCCAGCAGGGGCATAACCACTGGGGCCTTAATTCATGTACATATGAATGTAACCAAACTTGCGTGTTAAGTGGGATTTGTAAATACAAGGTATTAACAAGGTTTTTTTATATATACAGCCAGTGCCCCATCCCTTCACTCCCCTGGTCAATCGATCAATTCTCATGCCTACGGCCCCCAGTGCTGCAGATCCTATATCTAAATCATTGTGCTGATGTTGCATGGCAAGCGTTCGTATCATTTTTGGCTTGGATGTTTGCAGAATCTTTTGCAGGTGGGTTCTTTGGCTGAAGTACAAATATTTATATACTTTTTGGATCATAAGAGCTGCGCTATGAAATTTGTATCTGTCTCTGATTTTCTGCATTTTTGTTCATTTTTAAGATGTTTTTCGGTTTGGTCAGATCTTTTTGTGGGTTTTAGTAGTACAGAGAATGAATTTGAGAGAAAGAGGGACACTGATTCTTGAGCTTCCTTTGTTTTGTTAACTGGACAAGGTAATAAAACATTCTATCTCCAATTGTGAAAAAGTTATTCCCTCCTATAATCCCCCAGTTAAGTCCAACCAACTAACTGGACAATTTTGGTCAGCTGTTTGAATACTTCAGTTTAATAATCAAGCTTGAATTGGAACCCGATAACTGAGTGTATCTGGAAAAAATTACAATACATTGAGCTACAGCAGATGATTCATTTTGTTTGGTGATCGATGATGAGGCTACAATGGCCTCTTTTCCACTGTAGGGCTGAATCGTTACCATGCCTGCATCACACAGTCCCATGCTGGCCCAGACTCGCAGGAATGGTTACGGTTTCTTTTTCCATCTGTGGTGCTGCTCAAATTTTGACTAGGAAGTAGTACTTACTGTACCTCTGCTCTTACTGCACCTCTGCTCCTACTGCGCCTCTGCTCTTACTGCACCTCTGCTCTTACTGCGCCTCTGTTCTTTTACTGCACCTCTGCTCCTACTGCACCTCTGCTCTTACTGCACCTCTGCTCCTACTGCACCTCTGCTCTTACTGCACCTCTGCTCTTACTGCACCTCTGCTCTTACTGCACCTCTGCTCTTACTGCGCCTCTGCTCTTACTGCACCTCTGCTCTTACTGCACCTCAGCTCCTACTGCGCCTCTGCTCTAACTGCACCTCTGCTCTTACTGCACCTCTGCTCATTCTGCACCTCTGCTCTTACTGCACCTCTGCTCTTACTGCACCTCTGCTCCTACTGCACCTCAGCTCCTACTGCGCCTCTGCTCTTACTGCACCTCTGCTCTTACTGCACCTCTGCTCTTACTGCACCTCTGCTCATACTGCACCTCTGCTCTTACTGCACCTCTGCTCCTGCTGCACCTCTGCTCTTCCTGCACCTCTGCTCCTGCTGCACCTCTGCTCTTACTGCACCTCTGCTCTTACTGCACCTCTGCTCCTACTGCACCTCTGCTCTTACTGCAGCTCTGCTCTTACTGAACCTCTGCTCTTACTGCACTTCTGCTCCTATTGCACCTCTGCTCCTACTGCACCTCTGCTCTTACTGCAGCTCTGCTCTTACTGCACCTCTGCTCCTACTGCACCTCTGCTCTTACTGCAGCTCTGCTCTTACTGCACCTCTGCTCCTATTGCACCTCTGCTCCTACTGCACCTCTGCTCTTACTGCACCTCTGCTCCTACTGCACCTCTGCTCTTACTGCACCTCTGCTCTTACTGCACCTCTGCTCCTACTGCACCTCTGCTCTTACTGCACCTCTGCTCCTACTGCACCTCTGCTCTTACTGCACCTCTGCTCCTACTGCACCTCTGCTCTTACTGCACCTCTGCTCCTACTGCACCTCTGCTCTTACTGCACCTCTGCTCTTACTGCACCTCTGCTCCTACTGCACCTCTGCTCCTACTGCACCTCTGCTCTTACTGCACCTCTGCTCCTACTGCACCTCTGCTCTTACTGCACCTCTGCTCTTACTGCGCCTCTGTTCTTTTACTGCACCTCTGCTCTTACTGCACCTCTGCTCCTACTGCACCTCTGCTCTTACTGCACCTCAGCTCCTACTGCGCCTCTGCTCTAACTGCACCTCTAATCTTACTGCACCTCTGCTCATTCTGCACCTCTGCTCTTACTGCACCTCTGCTCCTACTGCACCTCTGCTCCTACTGCACCTCTGCTCTTACTGCACCTCTGCTCTTACTGCACCTCTGCTCTTACTGCACCTCTGCTCATTCTGCACCTCTGCGCTTACTGCACCTCTGCTCCTGCTGCACCTCTGCTCTTCCTGCACCTCTGCTCCTGCTGCACCTCTGCTCTTACTGCACCTCTGCTCTTACTGCACCTCTGCTCCTACTGCACCTCTGCTCTTACTGCACCTCTGCTCTTACTGCACCTCTGCTCTTACTGCACCTCTGCTCCTACTGCACCTCTGCTCTTACTGCACCTCTGCTCTTACTGCACCTCTGCTCCTACTGCACCTCTGCTCTTACTGCACCTCTGCTCTTACTGCACCTCTGCTCTTACTGCACCTCTGCTCCTACTGCACCTCTGCTCTTACTGCACCTCTGCTCCTACTGCACCTCTGCTCTTACTGCACCTCTGCTCTTACTGCACCTCTGCTCCTACTGCACCTCTGCTCTTACTGCACCTCTGCTCTTACTGCACCTCTGCTCCTACTGCACCTCTGCTCTTACTGCACCTCTGCTCCTACTGCACCTCTGCTCTTACTGCACCTCTGCTCCTACTGCACCTCTGCTCCTACTGCACCTCTGCTCCTACTGCACCTCTGCTCTTACTGCACCTCTGCTCCTACTGCACCTCTGCTCTTACTGCACCTCTGCTCTTACTGCACCTCTGCTCTTACTGCACCTCTGCTCTTACTGCACCTCTGCTCTTACTGCACCTCTGCTCCTACTGCACCTCTGCTCTTACTGCACCTCTGCTCTTACTGCACCTCTGCTCCTACTGCACCTCTGCTCTTACTGCACCTCTGCTCTTACTGCACCTCTGCTCCTACTGCACCTCTGCTCTTACTGCACCTCTGCTCTTACTGCGCCTCTGCTCTTACTGCGCCTCTGCTCTTCCTGCACCTCTGCTCCTACTGCACCTCTGCTCTTACTGCAGCTCTGCTCTTACTGCACCTCTGCTCTTACTGCACTTCTGCTCCTATTGCACCTCTGCTCCTACTGCACCTCTGCTCTTACTGCACCTCTGCTCTTACTGCACCTCTGCTCCTACTGCACCTCTGCTCTTACTGCACCTCTGCTCCTACTGCAGCCCTGCTCCTACTGCACCTCTGCTCTTACTGCACCTCTGCTCCTATTGCACCTCTGCTCCTACTGCACCTCTGCTCTTACTGCACCTCTGCTCCTACTGCACCTCTGCTCTTACTGCGCCTCTGTTCTTTTACTGCACCTCTGCTCTTACTGCACCTCTGCTCCTACTGCACCTCTGCTCTTACTGCACCTCTGCTCCTACTGCACCTCTGCTCTTACTGCACCTCTGCTCCTACTGCACCTCTGCTCTTACTGCACTTCTGCTCCTACTGCACCTCTGCTCCTACTGCACCTCTGCTCTTACTGCGCCTCTGCTCTTACTGCACCTCTGCTCTTACTGCACCTCTGCTCTTACTGCACCTCTGCTCTTACTGCGCCTCTGTTCTTTTACTGCACCTCTGCTCTTACTGCACCTCTGCTCCTACTGCACCTCTGCTCTTACTGCACCTCTGCTCCTACTGCACCTCTGCTCTTCCTGCACCTCTGCTCTTACTGCACCTCTGCTCTTACTGCAACTCTGCTCTTACTGCACCTCAGCTCTTACTGCGCCTCTGCTCATACTGCACCTCTGCTCTTCCTGCACCTCTGCTCCTATTGCACCTCTGCTCTTACTGCACCTCTGCTCTTCCTGCACCTCTGCTCCTATCGCGCCTCTGCTCTTACTGCACCTCTGCTCTTACTGCACCGCCACCTGATCTTGACCTCCACGGTGCCTCATTGCTGGAAGGGAATCAGCAGCTGGCCAACAACCCTCTACTCTCTGTCACAAACTGGACACACACAAAAGCTCACTGACTCTCCAGTGTCAATGTCCGTTACTGCACCAGGGAGACATTTTCCTCACAACCCTCAAAGGGGGTCTAAGGCTCCGCACTGCTCACCGTTCCCTCCCCTCTGTCCCTCTCTCCCCAGGTCCGGCCCACGTCACCCCTGTCCTGAAGTCCGCCGCCAGGTAAGCCCGCCGTCTCTCACAAAACATAAGAAATAAGAAGACAACACTCAAACACACACATGCCTGCACATGCTGTCAAATAAAGAAAACAAAAAAGACTTAATCCTAACAGAATATTCCAAAGTGTGACCTCCACAAACCAAAACTAACCAAACTCATACCAAAAACTTACATTTCAAGTTTAAACAAAACCATTGCCAGCCAGCTAAATCAAAATACCAAATCATGAGGGAAGGCCAGCGAACATGC
This sequence comes from Albula glossodonta, assembly GCA_019788955.1. Taxonomy (NCBI): domain Eukaryota; kingdom Metazoa; phylum Chordata; class Actinopteri; order Albuliformes; family Albulidae; genus Albula; species Albula glossodonta. The sequence continues at coordinate 25,776,596 of JAFBMS010000004.1, read as the reverse complement.
ACTGTCAGGTGACCTCCTGACCATTACATTGTGTTTGGAGATGAAATGCTAATAAAATGCAATGTACTCTTGTGCCAGTGAAATTTTGTCAGATTGGTCCTTTAAGATCATGGGGGTGTGGCAATGAGTAACCAACCAGGAAGTTATACTGTCTGAATAGGTGAGGTACACCTGAAGTTTAATTAAGCAGAAAACATTTCCCTTATTGACAACCTGAAATTCACAAAAGTATTCATTTTAAACAATGAAAATGACTGAGGAAAAAATACACATTATATCGCCCTGTGTCAATGTATGTAGACTACAGATATATTTTCCGAGTTGTTTCATGAGATGAATGGAAGTGAATTGGAAGTTAGGATGAGGCCTAAATGGACCTGCACAAGATTCATTTGGAGCACAAGGTGAACAGAAATGATTTTGTTTCCCTCATGAAGACTGAAGACACACCAGATGTATAGAAACTATAATGGTCTCAAGGCCTTACTAAAGTGAAAAGCCCCTTTAATTATAGAGTTATTAGCCACTAGTGGCTAGTGCAATATTTAACTTCAACTAAGGTTTTCCAGATTTGGTTTGTATTGTGCGTTCCTGCTAAAAGTTGTTAGAGCGTAAACTTCGACTAACACTCAAGATTCATACAAAAACAAGAGGGGACCTTGGACCGCTAATGAAAAAATATATATATATAACTCCAACTTCAAATTGCTCTATGGGATAACTAACAATAAATACTAAATTAGTTTTTTAATTAGTGAATTAATTCTCTGAAATAATTTCTTTTCAGAATTAATTTCATACTTGACACAGAGGGGGCAAACGTAATCACAGGGAAGGCCATCCCCAGTGCTGTGGCCTGTATGGTTAAAGCTGTCTTTGATGTAAGACTTCATGATGTAAACCTTTACAGAAAACCTGTGAACTATTTTTAATTCAATTCTAGCTGAGAAAGAAACATATTTAGGGACAGTGCTGATGATTTTCATCTTTTTTTGTTCTGCATAAAACTCTTTATAACATAATTCTGAGCAGGCTTATACCCAACTAACAGAAAATGTTCCCATAATGTTGGAAAAAATGTATAATGTGAACATTATAGTATAATGTAAGTTATAATGTGAACGTTCCTCAAACATTCTGAGATTGTTGCAAACAAGTTCTGTGGAGATCACAAGAAAGCATTCCAGGTAAATAACGTTGAAAGAGCTCAAAGAAAACTGGAAAACATTTGCCTTAATGTTCTCAGAATGTTAGGGCAACCTAAAATTCTAAGATGGGTTCTGAGAGAGGAAGCCCTTTGACATTAATTCTAAAAATACTGTAATACTGAAGTCCGGCAAAAAGTAAATGAACATTTAGATTACCATCTCAGTATCAGCAAAAAGGCTGTCTCGTATCATTCAGGCCTGTTTGCAGTGTTGTGTTATGGGTTGTTAAGACTAATGCTAACTAACCTAGGCAGTGTGCTGAGGGGAGAAGTGACCCATGCGGAAATATTTGGGTTAAGGGTAGGATCAAGGTTAGGAATGAGAAAGGACCGGGGGAGAGAGACAACCAGGCAAACAGTGCACTCTTGGGTGTTGATATTTATTTTTGTGATGGATAATTCTTCTGAGAAAACACGAGAAAGTTGTGGAGATGAAAGAATCTCTGTGACATTTTGTGATCACACGATTAGGAGGCTATGCTCTCCCATTCTTTGATGTGCCTACATTTGAAAGAATGCAGTTGGTATTTTTCTTTTTAATATTGCATTTATTATTTGTCATCCAGTCAATATGTTCTCTATGTAAGTAGTGACCGATTAAAATGGGAAGTCGCTGGCTGCACGCATTCATTCAGTAAGTATGTTTTTAAATACCTTTTGATGGTGATTCTGAAGGTAGTGAACGTAAAATAAAATCAAACAAATAAAACAAAAACAAATAAATAGTTCTCGTTTGTTTGTGAGATACTGTGCTGACAAAAACATTCCCCTCACTGTTTTTCAAAGCATTAATTTCTCCATACATATTCTCTTTGTCACAGGATAAAGTTCCAGACATGGCACTACTGAGTAACATTACCAGGTGGTCATCGTTTAGCTTAAAAACCATCATGGATGGTATAATACACAAATATTTATTTATTTTATTTTATTTTATTATTTAATATTTATTCTGTTGAGCTTTGCAAATAAAATGAAATAAAAGTTCCTTTGTGATTTTGTACATGAAGTTCAGTGAGGAGGCATATTAGCAAATTCCACAATTTAATCTCACTAAATCATACACAATAATAAAAGATTTCCATTCTTTATTTTTGGACAGCATTGTTTCAGATTGATAAACAGGACAACATAATATTGCATAGGGAAGAAGAACAAAAAACAGAAACAAGAAACAAAACCCATTTCCCCTTTCTCCAATTTTCTCATTTCGTATTGAAATGAAACTTTAAAATTATTGAAAAAAAGGCTTTCAAATTATCCTACATAATGTCTCAAACAAAATAATTCTCTGTTGCAAAAACAGCACATAAAATGGGGAAGTATATAATACATAAGGTTTTTTAAATAGGTTGAGTAACAACATGGTCTTATTCATTTTCATTTGTGCATACAAATACACAACATTAAAATGATAAAATTATTTTCATATTTTTCCAGAAAATGCAAAACTTATTCCAACCCATAGTTACAAATGGATGTACATGTTATTTGAACTCATAGCTCTCACTCATTAGTAGACTTTGTTAATCTTGTTAACTTTTTAAATATGAGCGAAGGTTTCAAAAGATATTATGAAACCTGTAAAATGTACATAAAAATTAGTTCCCCCATTAATCACTGAAAATCAAGATAAATGGCTGTTGTTTACAATGAGGTTGAGAGTTCAGAACAGAAAGTAGATAAACTCATACTTTTCTGAAATTAATATAAGAGATGTTACACTGACAGCAGTTTACTTAGTGTTTATTACTAAAAAAGGGTAGGTTAAAATGTCTTTCTAAATATTTGTGTTGTAAAACAGTGGTTGGACGTAAATTGCAAGGCTTGGGGGCACTTATTTTGATCTACGGTGACGGTTTTACTCTGGCAGAACTGATGAAGCGCAAAGTAGACGCATTCTTGGGGTGGCTGGTCACCTTCACTTTGCACAGCAAGTACATCTTGAAATACTTTCGAAAGGCCTGATCCCTGAGCCCATACACTATGGGGCTGATAAACCTTGGCAAGATTTGGACTATGAGATAGCTGGTGAAGCGTATCTCCAGCAAGTTCCTAGGAAACATGTACAAGAGCACGGTATTCAAGAGAGGGCCTATATAGGTGAACATACACATAAGCAGCTGAATGCCGTGAAGGATGATGGTTTTACGGGCCTTCCTGGCATCTGCGTTCACCGCCTTGGCAGCGAAGAGGATCCTGAAGTAAGTGTAGACCAGAGTGGCCCAGACGAAGGCCAGGTAGACGGCGTGAGAGACCTTCTTCTTCTTCAGCATGAAGGCATGGTGGAAAACCGAGTCCCTGTTGCAGAAGACGGAGGAGTGGAAGAACACCACGGGCTCGGTCGCCAGGAGAGCGAACAGGTCCGGCAGGATGGGGAGGGCCCCCATGATCCAGATGACCCCGATGAGGACGTAGGTCCGGTGCGCGGTGCAGATCTGCGCGTGGCGGAGGGGGTCGCAGACGGCGATGTAACGCTCGACGGCCATGCTGGCGAGGTTGAGGGGGGTGTTGAGCGTGGTGAAGATGGCGATTATCAGGAGGAAGCAGCACACGGAGACGTTGATTCTGAACAAGACGTAACTGATCACGTGCAGCAGGACGGCGATGGTCAGCTGCATCATGTCGTTGATGACCATGTGGATGAAGAGGATGTAGCGCGGGTTCTCGCTGAAGATCTCGTGTCTGAAGAAGGTGTGCACCAGGGTACCATTAATGTAGTTGATGGAGATGCAGAGCGCCACTACAATCACGTTCTTGGTCAGCGCGGTCTCAAAAGTGTCTCTCACCAGAGAGTAGGATGTGTTCCTTTGCGTGATGTTGTCAGCTGAGAAGTTCATAGTTTGATCTCCCAAACCCTGTTAATCGACAGACATGTGTTCTACATATTCCGCTATGATTACTTTAATCTGTAAAAACCTTCCATTCCTATAAAAGCAAAAACTAATGTGTCAGGTAATATGCCTCACTGTTCAGTAGTCAGCAAAAAATTAGGATTGTTTGCTTTAGCGTCATAATTGCCTTGTTTGTGTGTCTGTCTTTACATTGTTTGTGAGAAAATTGGTTCAATGTGTAAAACTGCGACATATTAATGTTAAATTTGCTTGTATGAACTGAAAATAAAAAATACAATATGATTTAGTGCAAGTATTTATAACAACATAATCGTGATAAATTAACTTCAGCACGTTGAAAAGGAATCATTACTCACCTGTGAGTTTTCAGCATAAGGGAGAGTGGAACCTTTTTGCACTTCAAAAATGATTCGTAATTCTGTCTTTGCACGTGGTTTTATAGACCAAAAAGTGACAGGGGAGTAATTGAGTACGGAGAGGCTACGGCCCAATCAGCGCAGACACCAATAAACTCACATGCAATCTCATCTATTCTCTTAAGGCAATAGAAATCATTCAATAGTCAGAAAAGAGTTTTTTCTTTATACCTGGGTTGTTGCATGCTCATATCATATCTCTGCAGTTCGAAGAGTAATTTCATTTTACATTTACTTGGTTATGTCCGTAAATACTTTCACAAAAGAAGGTTATGAGGTATTTAAAATATTATCTGCAGATTTTCTCAGCCACTAGGATGAATGGATACTAAACAACAAGGGACTATATCAGTGAAGGCAATTATGTTTAATCATAATTTAGGATCCATATGTTGGACATTTAAGTTTCAAGGATACATAAAAATACACAATTTGTCTTTGAAATGTCTCAAATATGAACATCCAAACAGACAAGAAACGCTTTTATTTCTCATCAGTATTCATTCGGCAGTCTTGTTACTGAAGAAGAAAATATGGCTACTTGTGAACTATGGTATCAAACAGAAGATAAGTAAAAGTTAAAGTAAAAGAAGATAAGAAAAGTAGCCCTTTCATGTGATATTTTTTTTCCTGGTTATATCACCAATGGATATGTAACATGCAAATGGAGACCCCCAAACATGCTCGTTGAACAGCCACACCACTAATTGCACACTTCCTATGTCAGAAATCGTCAATCGGCCCTCAAGCCAGTTTTCTATGACCCCAACCCATCCTTCCCAACCCCAATTAAAGTAGAATACAATTTTTTGAATGTTGTTCTTTAGTTATATTCATTTATATTGTAACACTACAGAATCAAATGTTTTGTTAATTTATTTTTCGTGGATTTTTTCAGTGGCTCAGTGTTTAACGCCTCAGACCATGGATAGCTCTTGCAGTCGCCCACCCTGAAAACAGCGTTCCGGGTTTTCAACAGTTTGCCAGCCTCTGCTGTGAACTGCGGTTTCTGGTTAGCGTGTGTGGTAATTGTTTCGGTGACTGTAACATCCTCAACGCATTTGTTGATGTATCCAGTCACCACAGCAGTGTCTTCATCTCATTGATGTGACGATTCTCAGTGACTGCTTCTCTGAAGATGCTCCAGTCAGTGCATTCAAAGCAGTCTTGCAAAGATGGAGCATGGCTCCTTCTGGCCAGACCCTGATTTGTCTGTTGTCTGGTTTTGCTTGTGTCAGCAATGGTTTATATGCTGGGGAGAGCATGATGACGATGCGGTCAGAAAACCATGGTGTGGCCAGGGTTCAGCTTTGTATGCACCCTTTTAGTTGGTTTTGTCAGGATATTTTGCCCTTCTCCGTGGGACCAAATGCAGGACAATGAAGAACACGCTTATGGCTTCTCTTAAGAGAATGTTGATTTATTACAACGCGCAAGGGAGATATATTCTCAGAACATTCGGGCAGCCTGTGCCGAGAGAATCTCTGAAGACTGGAGTGTGTGTTGTGTTCATATACAGAATTTGGCCACACATATCAAAGGCTTGGGAAAGTTGGTTACTATAAAACCGACCTCGGCCATCAATGGGAGCCACTAACGGGCCATCAGCAGGGGTCTGCCGTGGAGACAGGATACCCTACAGAAATGCCAATGTTTGGTTGATGGCTGGAGCTGGCTAGGCCAAAGGTGGAGGTGTCACAAAATAAGAATACAGAATAAAACACAGTTCTGTCACCTACAAGCAACCTTAAATAATATAACAAAAACGTGGAACCTATCAATATAAACCAGACATAAATTTATTCTTCTCTATCGTGCTCATCGGTCTGACCAGCACGGTGAACTCCCTCTTGATTTTTATTTTTCTGATGAGTATTCAAATCTTCAACGTTCTCAAGCTCTGCATTTCTTGTCGTTGTAATGTTGTCAACACAACCAAATGATCAATCTCGGAAGATAGCAAAATGAATTAGTCTAGCGCGGACTTGATTTTGAATAAACAAACCCTATAGTGCAGACTTCAAATCAGCGAAATGCTGGTTTAAAGAATCGCTCAAAAGCAATTAGTTTCACTCAGATGTCACAAGGCGAGCAATAGTTAGCTTTTGCGGGAGTATAGTGAGGCCTTACTTGCCACAGATAGGCCTCCTATCTGTGGCAAGTCTGGGGCAGGTGTTGCTTCGCTGAATGTGGACCTCTGGTCATGGCTGGTAACGGTTTGGCTGGACCAGAGTACTTACTAACAGGTTTCCCAGGTGACTCTGCTGTTCCATACTCAGGGGGGATGAGGATATGGAAAAATCTGGAAAAGTCCATGGCTCAGTCCTACCAGTGGTGGTCCTTCAGTGATGGTGTAATGGTGTAAGGTTTTCGTGGTACACATTGGTTCCCTCAATATGAGTGCTTAGGTATACAGGAGGTCCTCGGGTCACGACGGTCTCGGGTTACGTTGTTTCGTGGTTACGACGCACTCCCATAAATTACTTAAAAAACATAGTTTCTACCTAAGCAGTTTGGTTCATAAATACGACCACAGAAATAAAGATAAGAAATCGTTCTCTTTTTTTTTTTATCAATGTTTAATTACTGTCCTTCATGTGTTGTGTGTACAGCGTGAGTGACTTAAGGTGTTAATTTAGGTATAATTTAGGTATAAATTCTGACTTACGTCGAAAATCGGCTTACGACAAGTTGTGGGAACGGAACTGGTTCGTAAGTCGAGGACCCCCTGTATATTATCATCGTTGCTAATCAGGTACATAACTTCATGGATTTAGTGTATCCATCTGTGGATTGACTTTTTGCAAGCACGATAATGCTCCATACAGCAAGGCTAGGATTGTCAAGGAATGACCCCAGGTTGTCAATGAATTCATCTTCCTGCAATGAACTCCTCAGTGAAATGTTCTTAACTTGTATATGATGGAGAGTCAGTCACGCACAAAATAATTAATCAGTCATGATCCTATACAGTAGGGTTGTTAAACTCCAGTCCTGGAGGGCTGCAGTGCTTGCAGGTTTTTGTTGTTTCCTTTCAATCTGCAGCCATGTTAGACCTTCGAAACAGGTGTGTAGCCATTGGATTAAAGTTGTTAATTGCTGAGACTCGCCAAAAACCAGCAGACACTGCGGCCCTCCAGGACCTGACTTCGACACCAATGCGATAAAACATAGTTCACTTATTCATATTCTGTACAAAAAACTCCCATGTGCGCCTGACCTTGGTTGTCATTGAAATAACCTTTTAACTGGGTAATTACAGTCAGTTGGTTCTGAAATGTGATCTACTTTAATGCTGCAACCACCAATCTGCTATAAGACTGAAGAACCAACATCACTTTTGATTTTATTCAGATATCATGAAATAATTAAAACGTCCATTAAAGCCATGAACATTTTCCCAATGTAAAACCAATTTCTTGGGATCATCTTTGCTGCCGATATGGCCTTTGACAGAGCGGAGCAGCTAAACAGTGACTCTTTGGGACATACACTGATTAACAAAGAATCACAATGAAATCTACTTTACCTAAAACAAGACAGGTCTGCTACCTTGTATGATATTGCAGTAATGTATTGTTTTTTTTTACTTGTTTACCCATATATATCTTTTCAGTTTAATCAAATTAAACAGTACATTCTGCAAACAGGAACACTTTGGTATGCAGTTTGAGGATATTAAATTGATGCCATTTGCAAGGGGAAGCCAGAAAAATAAATGGATTTGCTGACTCATTTAAAAATCTATATTGCTGGTGTTTTTTCTATAATAAAAATGTGCTGAGTAATGTTATGTTTTTTCATACAATCAACTCATGAAGCAAAAAAAGTTGAAAAGATTTGAAGTTACACACCTCAAACTACTCTCCTTCATAGTGAGAAGTTGTTTTGTTAGATGCTTGGAGGGAAAAAAAAACTTCGAGCAACAAAACTTGTTTTGTGGAAACGTCCTGGTGTTGTTTGTTTAAAGCGGTTTGTTTTTTTTTCTTCTGCACAGTTAAGTGTGACTCCAACCCCATGAGTCTGACGGGGATCATTAATGTCTCTTTACCAAGGGGCTTGTGGGACCTTATGACATTTCGCATTGTCCACAGAGCCCCGTCTAGGGAGGCCACGAAACTTCCTCCGTCCCCATCAGCGCTCATTAAGGAGCTGCCCGACAAAGGTCAGACATGACGCGGACCTTGTTTTGAAAAGCGTATTTTGGCATGCGAGGGACCCATTAGGCGCCCTTAATGAAGTTCATCTCAGAAAACCGCGTCTCATTATGCAACGATTAGCACGAAAAGGGTCCGTCTGACGCTTATGCTCTCTTGCAGGACAGACGGGCAGAAAACACAACACAGGCCGCCACGTTCAAACATAAAACCCAGTCTTACGTAACTTGTCTGAGTGGTCCATTCATTCTGTCCCTAGTTCTTATTTTTAATAATTTCATCCACACCAGGAGGGCGGACCAACTCCAAAACACTATCTGTTCAATTTATTGATGATACACAGAATCTTGGAAGAGCTTCTGTCAAAATGAGGCAACATGTTGGACAGACATTGGACAGCAACACATAACCACATATTGGAAAATTGTCTTTATTGCATTCTGTGCCAGAATACAGCAAGTCCTCAAATATTACAAAAAGGAGTTATAGAAAATATATAAAAGTACCAGTAACCAAATATAGGGGTACAGATTTTTTTTGAATAATTTTGTGGTTTCATGAAGGACTTTATATAGATCTTTGATAAAGTACTTGGACACTTCCTGCCACTGCAACAGAAATACAAAATGGTGGAAGGCAAATAGGGATTGAGAGTTGATGGGGGCTGCGCTTGTGGTCGTTCATCCAAAACCTTTCCCGATGTTTCATTCCACAGAATATTGGCATTGGCACAGCACTGTAAATACAAACCTGCATTGAATTTAACACAGGAGCCAACAACCTAAATAGTAACTACAGTCAAGGTGGTCAGACTTCATCCAATAAAACAACTCGTAGTTCTTCCAGATCAGCGAACGAGAATGCTTACATTTGACATCTCACGATTATACGACATTTCTTGGTAAATCCAAGACCTTCGTCGCAAACCTGTGCTATGAGAAGATAACCCACCAGTTCTCAAACAACATGAGCACCAGCGTTAAAAAAAACCCCAAACCGTTCAAATCACAATGAACTTCAAAGACTTTATTTTACACAGGACGGATAATTAAGAGAATTCAAACTTTCAAACGATTTTTCTCTGGACGCTGCCAGCTTTTCCAGCTCCTCTTTTGCTAATGCCCTTCTCTGCATGGGTGATGCTTGCCTGCCCATTTAGTCACACGGAATGCCGTAGAGTCTGAAATTTTAACAAGCCCGTATAATCTCCGGCTGAAATATGAGAAACCACCAGCCCAGAATCCTTGTGGTTATATAATAACTGGACCCCTTTCCTGGCGCCAGTACCTCAACAGAGTCAACCTATTATGTATTTATACTACAGTGGGAGGTGGAGGGGGGGTGGTTAGGTGAGGTTCGGTCCATGCAGTCCATTAAATTCCATGGTCTGACGACAGATTTGGGATTACAACACTAAAAAATCTAGTAATGGTTAAGAAAGTAATCACAATGCATACATTCTAGTAGTGGACATTCTTTGTGGGTTACTTATTTTGGCCCCACAGAGCATTTAAAAAATTTGGTTGTAACACTCAAATCATCAAGTATGACCTATTTCAATGTTTACACAGACAATAGACAGCAAAACCTTACATGAAAAACATTGAAATGTTTAACTAGAAGGCCACATTTCAGAGATGGTCTGATACAACGATATATTTCCTGTGTATTTCCAATCTGGTAATGTTGAGAATTTACTGACCCGGAGTTGAATAACAGAATGTAAAATATTATTTATATTTCATTGTTATTCAGGTAATAATTTACATTCTTCACAGATGAGAGTGAAAAATCTGTAAGATTGAAAAGAAATGGAACCTAAATAAACTTTAAGAAGAGTAGCAAAAAAAAAAATCATAATGTTTTCATAGCTCAGAATCAGTGACATAGTCACTGAAATAACTGTAGCAATACAGCAATGCTGCTCGTTTCACAGATTATAAAATGTCAACAAACATTGAAAATATGGTATTATATTCAGTAATGCCTCTTGTTTAATCTCTCTGATACAAAATGGTGGTCACTTGTAAGTAGAAAAATAAAAATTGTATCAAATATATCAGGTTTTCTTATAAACTGAATAGTAGCTGATCAGGCTAACGCTTAGCTTAGATGTTACCAGCACAATCTGAGAGAAATAAACAGAATTTCCGCGGCGGTGTGAAGAGATTTTTGAAACGTTTTAAACGGTGCTGCACGTCCACGTGCACCGACGTCATGCGAAAATCGAGACTTTGGGCCAATTACAGTACAGGAGAAAAATTCTACAGGAGTAGAATGTTACTCTTTTGTATTTTTTTTTTTTTTACTGGAACATGAGACATTTACACAAGACGTTGAAAGAGGAGAAATCCTGCGGCTCGTCCCCCTCACTTCCGAGTCAGGAGCTGGTTCTCCAAATCCTCCAATCGGGCCGTCATCACGGACAGTAAGGTCTGTTAAGGAACTTTGTTTCTAAATAAATACATTTATATCAATAACATCTTATAGATTTGTATTTCCTGCTCTTTTTTTTCCCTACATCTTTTAAAATCTTTTTTTAATGACTTTCTGGACTTAAGTGACAGGCCTGCTTTATATGAAGTGGGTGTACTAGACTTTGGAAAGAAATGCTCATGAATTAAAAGTACATTGTTAAAATTCAGGGGAAGATAAACTTCTACACCCTTCTGTTTGTGCATGTTAAACATTTATAGTAAGAAACATAACAATCTTTTCAATCAGAAACTTTAAAACAAAGCGTATTACTGTTTTAACTCATGTAATACAATAATGCAATCACAACCTGTCTTATTTCAACAGGTTTTATTGTAAAAATGTATAAAGAAGGTCAAATTAATTCTATGTTTCAATCTATTCACTCAACCTAAATGGCATGGATAATAATAATAATAATAATAATAATAATAACAATAACAATAATAATAATATGTTTATTGAGATTTAAAATATGAATTTGTGATTTGAACTATGAGTACAGTATTTTGCTTTATATTAAGTGAAACATTAAAAGTGTGGTACAGGAAACTGAACCGCGATTCTAAGAAAATATGATTCTATTGTCAATTACTCTTCCTCTGGTAGTTTGATACCCTCGGCCACAAATTCTGCATTAACAATACTCACTATAATCAGTTATATTTCAAGAGGGAGGAAATTGCATTTTGGCATCAAACCTAAACATCAGGAATAATATCTAAATCACAAAACAACTCATAGAGTAGAGTGCAGAGTGCAGAAATGTGATCCTATTCAGTACAAGCTAGCAGGATGTATTTAATATAATTGAGAAAGAAACTACACCGGTTTGCCATGGGCAGAATAAACTTTGTAGCGCTGCCAAGTGTTTATGTATAATGCAAACTGTTCTGGTAGCCTTAAGAGCTAGACTCTTTTAACAGTAGCTCCACTGTACCCTTCTCCATCTCCTGCCCCTAGCCTTTTTCAAAAATAAATAAACAATTGACCTCTCAAACAAAAGCACTTTCACAAGTTCCTCTTTTTTTTCTGGAGTGTTCCTGTGGGACACATCTGTTTTTTGGACTCGAGAAACAAGGAAGCATTTTCCAACATGACGAGCAGGAGGAAAGGGGAGATCTCTGTCTTTTAACAGTGTTAGCTGAACCCCTTCTTTCAAGAAATCTTTAATTTCTTGTGATGAACGGAACAAATGCCCTTTCTGTGAGGCGCAGCTCTCTCGGGAGGTGGTGTACAAGCAAATGTAACGGAGACATTCTAGAGTAAATTTATGAAAGTATATCAATACGCATAATTTAATGTACCACCATTATGGCCTCCATTTTGGAATAACCATTTATGTTTCACCTCTGTGGACCCTCAGTGATAGTCCGGTAATGACCTACCCAACCTTGAACATATTTTAATATATAAACACACCTGAACATAAATACTTTTCCCATATTAATACAAAATAGATACTACATTCTAGGGGCATTGCTAGATTTGAAGCTGTACAAGGGTACAGGCCCCTCAGTACTTGCATTCCTATACTTACAATTTATGATAAAGTGAAACTATGTATCATTTTCTCTGGTCATTTACTGGGGCACCACCAAAATATTGCTGGGTCACATGCCCCCAGTAAATAGGGTCTTATGAGGGCCCTCTTTTATACTCTAAAGTACCTCTTCTAATGCCTAATCTGACATCCAAAAGCTAGGGCCACAGTCCAGTCTGTTCAATCTCTGCCCTCATAAAACTTCTATTGCAAATTTAACTCGGTAACAGGTGACACCACACCAATTAATTATAGTTATTTCAGTGCATAGCTGTGTTTGATTGGTGGAGTGTCACATGATCCTAAGTGAAGTGTCTTAGGGCAGAAGGTTTAACAGATCAGACTGCAGCCCTGATCTAAACCCCTGTATGAGGCTGACTGTTGTGGTAGGGAGGCGTAGCTTGTGTTTTAAGAGAGGGAAGGATATGTTTCTGTGTGAGCTGCTCCAGGGAAGACATGGTAGCCTGCTGGAACTCCACAACGCTCTCACAGGCGCAGGGGTCCTTCACCTCAATCTCCCCCTGGCTCTCCTCTGGAATACACACACACACACACAGACACACACACACACAGGTAGAGATAAGAGGAAGATGGACACAAAATATATGAAAATTGAAACTGCTGTCAACCCTACAATTAAATTGACGGGTAGACTGACTGGTGTCAGGACCCAGTCGAGTGAATGCAATCTCTATAACGGCATACACAATTCAATCAAACTGACTTTAGTGCTTTTATGGGCATTTTCATACATTTCGAATGAAAACAACACATTCCAAAGGACATATGTCCTTGTCTCCACTAAAATAGTAAATACTCAAAGACTCTTATGCTGTCATGTAAAGTCTGTTTTAATTGACTTGACCCTGAAGAGACTATGATCTGGGTTCAATCAACTTTTATCCGTAACTTTGATTCACCATTGAAAGTAAAGTGTTTGTTTTTTCCTCACAAGCACGGTTTGGAGAGTGCCACAAACACTGAAATAGATTTTTCAGACTGTGTTTGTGAAGATAAAAAACAAACACTCACCCTTTTCATTGTGAGTCAAATTACCTGATTGAATCCAGACCTAAGTGTGTTTGATCGGGTCCCAGCCTGGGACTCATTGACCGATTCACAGGCCGACCATGATTCTGGAACGACTCCTTGTTTAGTTAAACACATTGTTTGAATCTGAATGTGAATGTGACTATATTCAAGCCAAGAATGTATCCACACTGTTCTTAGATAAATGTTTTCATTATTCTTGAGAGTGCTAGTACTAAACAACGAAGACAGCATATTACAAATAGTGAATGGGAATTGAATTGAAATGAAATGATCAGAAAAGTATTGAGTGCAAGTATACACTGTAAGGTGACAGTAGTTCAAGGTGAGACTAGCTTACACAGCAGTTGGTTTATATCTGAATAGACCTTCATTTCTCACTTGTCTGTTATTTAGAACGAGCTAACTCTAGGTGGTGCCAGAGACTAAACTATGTTTGGGAGTTCCTTCAACACATGCACCCGTACCCGCACAGATGTTGAGCTTCAAATTCTCGGCAATCTGGTTGATGGCAGTGAAGTCGGTGGTGTAGAAGAAGTGCTTGTCCAATGGCTCGGAAGCGATCTCGCGAAGCTCGTCCTCCACGGCCTTCCCGACGCCCACCGCGTACATGGTTATACCTGAAACACACAGGGCCTGGGTCACATGTAGGATAACACCCAATCCTATTCTAAACGTTCTCAAAAACAGCTGCACAGACCGACCATAGAACACCTGCAAAAACAGAACTTTTCTTTAAGAAGAATTTACACAGCTGGAAAATGTGCACTCAGCACTCATGGCTAATAGTATACAATGAGTGTCTTCACTTCTGGTGGTCAATTGTTAAAAACTGCTTTCATGCTCTATATCTGCATTGCTTGAACAGAAGCCCTGGAATGAAGTGGTAAAATCACTCTGTACATACACTGCACTCTTAGAAGAAAACGTTCTTTATAGCACTTTTAAAGGTTCCTCATTGGCCCGGCTCGGGGAACCCTTAACCCTTACTGATATCTTTATGGGATTCTTTATATAGATCAGGTTCTAAAAAGAACCCTTGACAGATATTGATATCTTAAGAAGAACCTTTAATGATTCCCCCTTGGTACAATAAAGAACCTTGTTGTTTCAATGAGTGTTGAAGCAGAAGCCAGAACCCTATAAAGGGTACATTTTGGAGGGTGTTGGCCCTCTCACCTGCATCCTTTGCCTTTTTCGCCCACTCTGTGATGTCATCCTGGGATCGCCCATCGGTGAAGACCAGCCCAACGCGGGGGATGTTCCTGTTGGCCGCCCGGGCGCCCTCTGCCTCGGAGAAGCTGTTCTCCACCATGTGCTTGAGAGCCAGGCCGGTCATGGTCCCCTTCTCCATGTACTCCACCTTCATCACTGCGTTCTTGATATCCTCTGCGCTCTGGAACTGGCTGAGGGTGAACTCTGTCCTGACCCGGCTGGAGTACTGGACCAGGCCGACCCGGGTGCCGTGGGGCGACACGTCCAGGGAGTCCACCACTTGGTTCACGAACTGCTTCACCAGCTCGAAATTCTGAGGCCGTACGCTTTTGGAGCCATCGATCACAAGCACCAGGTCTATGTTCGCAGATCTGCAGGCTGATAAGAACAGACAACATCAGGTCTGTCCTTAATTCTGACATGCTCTTAAATTCTGTCACATTTCCAAATAAGCGAGAGTTTTATATCTTAAAACTCAGCTCGGCAGGGTAATACCGCTCGTTGTTCACCTTGCCAAACCGTGAGAAGCAAGAAACAGAAAGAGAAACAGAAACTACCATTTTTCAAAGTTGTATGTCATGCATGTTATAATGTTAGGTTAATTGTGAATGAATTGCATATACATTTTCAGAGACTGAAGTCCATTTGATTGGTTCCCAGCCTGCAATTTCACTGACTCCCATTAATAAAATAAAAATGGGGATGCACACCGTTAAAATTAGTGGGAATTTGAATTGCAGGTACGACGGCAGGCTGGTGAATTTGGGATGTCCTGAGTTACAATGCATTTTGGCAAAGTACAAACACAGATTATGGGGTTTAGGTTTAGGCAAAACACCAAAAATGGTACCAGAAATGCCTTAGGCAAGATATTAAAAGGAGGACCAAAAACGGTGCTCAGCTGCCAGGACAATCAAACTTGAATAAAGGGATCTTTAGCCGGATAACAGAACAAAGAATTACCCCAAAAAAGGAAAGCTGGAGCACTCAGAGCTCAGAGCATAATACACTTTTAATGAACAGGGATTTCCTCACAAGAAAATGTAATGTTGGGAGCTCTGATTGCTATAGCCTCCTTCTTTTTGGCTTGGTCTTAGTGAAGTTATCGGTGTAAAGATCCCTTTATCCAGGTATGGGAGGATTTGTTTACGAATGGTGCAGGTAAAGAATGTGTGATTAGAAAAACCATAAGAAACGTTAAGGTGATATTTATGGGAGATGCCCTACAGGTAAAATAGTACACTACATTTAAGGCCAGTGAAAGCACAGGTAAGGTAATATATCACATTTAAGGCAAGTGAAAGCACAGGTAAGGTAATATACCACAATTAATGCAAGTGAAAGCACAGGTAAGGTGCTATACCACATTTAAGGCAAGTGAAAGCACAGGTAAGGTGCAATACCACATTTAAGGCAAGTGAAAGCACAGGTAAGGTGCAATACCACATTTAAGGCAAGTGAAAGCACAGGTAAGGTGCAATACCACATTTAAGGCAAGTGAAAGCACAGGTAAGGTGCAATACCACATTTAAGGCAAGAGAAAGCACAGGTAAGGTGCAATACCACATTTAAGGCAAGAGAAAGCACAGGTAAGGTGCAATACCACATTTAAGGCAAGAGAAAGCACAGGTAAGGTGCAATACCACATTTAAGGCAAGTGAAAGCACAGGTAAGGTGCAATACCACATTTAAGGCAAGAGAAAGCACAGGTAAGGTGCAATACCACATTTAAGGCAAGTGAAAGCACAGGTAAGGTGCAATACCACATTTAAGGCAAGAGAAAGCACAGGTAAGGTGCAATACCACATTTAAGGCAAGAGAAAGCACAGGTAAGGTGCAATACCACATTTAAGGCAAGAGAAAGCACAGGTAAGGTGCAATACCACATTTAAGGCAAGAGAAAGCACAGGTAAGGTGAAGGCAGGTGAGACCAAAGTGGTGTACGTACTTCCGCAGCTCTTGCCATCCTCCTGTAGGAGCTGTCCTTCGGGGCAGATACAGAAGTACGATCCGGGGGTGCTGACGCACTGGAACTCACAGCCATGCTCCACCGTGTTGCACAGGTCATCCTCTGGGGAGCGAAAATAAACAGTCACCTCACAACCAACAACTTACCCGCTTCACCGGCAAAATGAGCAGCCTTATGGTTTGATTAGGTTAATGCTGTAATCTTACGAATATAATATTAAATGGATAAAATCAAGCTGAATGGATAAAGGAATAAACCGTGTAAATATTATGTTTTGGTTGTGTAATCATCCAGGGATTTGATGTGGAATGTGCGTTGGTCCATATTGTGACTGTGCCTTAGCCTGAATATGACGGACTGTGCCGAAGTCTGACTGAGACTAACTGTGCCTGTTTGTGACTGTGCCTTAGCCTGAATATGACGGACTGTGCCGAAGTCTGACTGAGACTAACTGTGCCTGTTTGTGACTGTGCCTTAGCCTGAATATGACGGACTGTGCCGAAGTCTGACTGAGACTAACTGTGCCTGTTTGTGACTGTGCCTAACTATGACTGTTACTGAGGGTGCTGTTGGTGACTGTGTGTAAGTATGCATTGTACATGTGACTGGCTGTACCTGTTTTTGACTGTGCCTAAGTCTGACTGTGACTGACTGTGACTCTTTATGGCTATGCAGAAGTCTGCATTTTGCTGACTGTCCTTGATTGTGACTGACTGAGCCGGACAATGATTTACATGGCTGTTTGTGACTGTGTCTAACTCTGCATTTTGCTGACTGTGCTTGTTTATGACTGTGTTTAACTCAACATTTTGCTAACTGTGCTTTTGTATGACTGTTGCTAAGGCTCCATTTTGCTGACTGTGCTTATATATGTCTGTGTCTAAGCTTACATTTTGATGGCTGTGTCTGTTTGTGTCCATTTCTAACTTTACATTTTGCTGACTGTGACTGTTTATGAATGTGTCTAACTCTGCATTTTGCTGACTGTGCTTAAGTATGACTGTGTCTAACTCTGCATTTTGCTGACTGTGCTCATGTGTGACTGTGGCTAAGCCTACATTTTGCTGACTGTGCTTATGACTGTGTCTAAGCCTACATTTTGCTGACCGTGCATGGCCGTAGCTGCAGAATGGTTGCGAGGAGCCAAAGCAGGTGGGACTGGAGATTCCATCCTTTGTGGGGTGCAGAACGCACACTCTGGGACAAAGCGGGTGTTTGATCACCCTCCGGCACTAAGCAGCTGGTGGGCCCAAAGCAAAACAGATACACTGCTGTGTATCCACTTTCCAAAGCATGCAAAACAGAAATAGCTGCACACCCAAAATACCTCGGCGAAGACTCATGCCAAAACAATCGCTTTGTCATTCTGTCTCGCGGAAACAAACCGAGGCCCATTTCGTGCGTGCGGTTATTATCCGTTTTACTATCTCGGGGACACCCCGAGCGGTGAGGGGTTCTGCTCTCTAACACTTACGCTGGCAGGTTTTCCCATCCTCCTGAAGTGTGTATCCCTCATTACAGCGACAAAAATAGCCATTCAGGACACTGACACACTCATGTTGACAGCTGTGATTCCCAAAGGAACAGTAGTTGATCACTGAAGGAAGAAAGAATGTGGAGACGTTCACTGAGCAGCGCAAAGCCTTTTTTGGTACGACAGACACAGAGGGTCTGCTAAGAGCCGCCACGGTTAATTAGCATTATATTAGCATCAAAGCACTTAATCCCAGGATGTAGCCAAAAAAATATGTGATATTTTGCTAACATACTGTTCCAATTGAAAAAGAAGCCTTATTTTTGGAATATATTATTGAATTATTTGCTCATATGAACACACCAGAAATGAATTTCTTTGGATGAGGTAGAACTCACTACATTACAAGCCAAGCCTGTTCAATTAACCTTAATCAAATCACAGAAGTGATAACAGTAATGATTGTATCCAGAAAAATGGAAACGTGAATATACTTTTGAGAAAAAAGGACATTGCGTCCAAAAATCCAGGGATTAAATTTTGCAAAGCCCGCACAGCATGGAAAGTAATCAAAACAAAAACAACAGGAAAGTATTAACAAATATTCAGTAATATTAGTAATTACAAAAGAGGTGTTTTGTAATGACTACTTATATTTGTTAATGACGTTGTCAACTAATGCCTAACAGCTTGTTTGTGATTACCTACAATGGACATCTGAACCTAAATAAGTACACTGCTGTTTTGAGCCCAGTTTGTATAATATAAGACCAAACTGAAACTAACACGACCATAATCTGTATGGAAAATATCACCCATTATTTGCAGCTAAACGTAATTTACCCCTGAACAGCTTTCTGTATACATTTAAATAAAAAAAAAATCTAAATGCTAATGCTACATGTTATGTGTGACTGAAGATGTATCATGTGGGAAGTGAAAAAGAATGTAGGTTAGCATTCTGTTTGTCACAGGTAAATATACTTAAAACAACATAGATGCATGAAGTGTATTTTGCAGGACTGAGTCAAATAGCTTGACTCTGGAATGTCGGGGGTCATCTCCCGGGGTGATAGGGGTCACATCTGGGAGCCTCTCTTTTCGGGGGGGATAAAAAAGGCATTGTCCTAAGAAGGCCTTGATGGCAGGCAGAACGAGGGATCTCAGACATCATGAGCTGTAAAGTACAGCCTCTCTTTCCTGAGTTTTTGTTGCGCAAATTGCAGTGTATTGTCTCGTAAAATAAGACTCCTAATTCACTGAATATACTGGCCACTAGGGTGTTGCATACAGCATCTGTGTACGTGTGTGTGGGCGAGTGTGTGTGTGTGTGTGTGTGTGTGAGTGAGAGGAAGGGAAGGAGGAGTGGTAAAGTCTCACTGGGGTCTTGGAATACTGAGCTTTTGTGTGTATGTGTGTGTGTGTGTGTGTGCGCACACATTTGCATATTTGTGTATGGTAGTACTACATGTGAATACATGTTTATGTGTTTGTGTGTGTGTCTGAGGGAGTGACTGGCTGTGCACACAGCTTCCTGTTTGTCACTGACTTGTGCAGGTTTTCTTGTCCTCGTTGAGAGTGTAACCAGCGCGGCAGTCACAAGTGAAGGAGCCGGGGGAGCTAATACATATCTGCTCACAGTCGTGTTTCCCCTCCGCACAAAGGTCAATGGCTGCCAGACACAGAGAGAGAGAGAGAGAGACACAGTGGGTATGGGTGTGTGTGTCTGTGTCAGTGTAATATCTGTACGTTTATGTGTGTGGTTGAGTGTGACAGTGTGTTTTTGTGCGTAAAACAAGTGTTGCTTGTGGGCGTTTTTTTGGTGTGTGTGTGTGTGTGTGTGTGTGTGTATTAGTAAGTGTGAGTGTGTGTGACAGTGAGAGTGTGTATAGGATGAGAGAAGTATGGGAAATGTGTGTGCATGTGTGTGTGTGCATGTATGGTACATGTATTTTGTGTACAAGTGTGTGTGTGTTTATATGTATGCGTGTGAGTGCGGTAGGTGTGATTATGTGTACGACTGTGTAGGAGACAAAGTCTGTGAGTATGAACATGTGTTTGTGTGTGTGTGAGTAGCTTCCTTTTTTCACTGACGTGCACATGTCTTCTTGTCCTCGTTGAGTGTGTATCCTTCACGGCAGTCGCACTTGTAGGAACCCGGAGAGCTAATGCATATCTGCTCACAGTCATGTTTCCCCTCCGCACACAAGTCGATAGCTGCCAGAGACAGAGAGAGACAGGGACAGTGTTCAAGTCAGTTAAACACAACCGCCACAATCACACTCTCCCTCAGCTCCCATTCTCCCACTGTGTGACAGCGAAGTCATGCGGGAAATATTTTTTTTAAAATAATTTCCAAAAGTTATTTGGGAAGTTGGCTCACGCCCTTTCGTGATACTGCTCATAGCTCCCTCCGCCATCTGATTAAAAGCAACGAGCTGGGAGCATTTCAGGTCACTTCACAACACTTTAACTCAAGGCAGCTGACGACGAGAAACAATGCAAGAAATAGCCGCGCGCCCATCAAAACATGCCGAGTGAGCTAGCTCTGCTTCTTCGACAAAATCGTGTCCAAGAATGCGCGTCTTGTGACACAGATCGAAACTGCTCGGTCTCCCGAATGCCTTGAGGTTGTCACCCAAAAAGACAGGCTGTCTGTTCTTGATCACTGTAAATGATAAATATACGGTCTGGCATGTTGTTTATTGAGCTAGACTTGTAACCATACATTTGCGGGCTCAAATACTAGGCAGGGGACCGTTGCCCTGAACATGGTGCTTAACCCGATTTGCTTCTGTAAAAATCCAGATGTAGTTCTGGGATATTATTCAAACTGTACGCTTTGTACTCTGGATTAGAGTGTCTGCTAAATAGATGCATGATTTAAATCAAATGAAACAAAAAAACATTGCTTCACATCTCCACATCTTACATTACACTCAAAATAAAAACGCATGATCAAACCGTTTGGATCTCTGCTTCAGTACAGAAATGATTTGATATGTACAGTTCTGATTCAAGTTTGTGTATTCCACAAAGTCCAGAAATCAGAGAGCTAAGCTGGAGGTTTATAACATTCCAATGCAGCTTTGGCAACAGATGAAAAAAATACATTTGAATCAAAGGACCTGCATTAAATTCAGCACTGTGACTATTATAATCTAATACCTGGTAAACATGTATAAATATGGCCATATTTTTATGTAACTGTTCATGAACACTTGAGCCATTTTTGTTTCGTGTTATTTCACTATTCACATATCACACATCCCTGACCATAAAACACAACAGAAACAAAGCCAAGAGATCGTATCAGGAATTACAGGCCATTTAGTTTAACAAGCATTTACTACAAAATCAATCATTGGGGAAATGTTTACTTTTGAATTTATGGTAGGATATCATATTATACATATTCCAAAAATAATAAATTAGAATTTGGCATGATAAAAAAATCATATGTGGATAGTCTTTTGAAAAAGTGCCATTAATAATTCATTTGTGAACTAAAATCTGTGGGAACAAAAGACACCAGCTGATGTTAGTGTCTCAATATAAACAGTTAGAGGAAACATATTTAAATTTGTTTCTGATGTCACAGATAATTGTCAAAGAACAGATTCAAAGTACTATGTATTTTGCTATTGCATAATAATGTACTAGAATATTTCCTCTCAGCATTTTGGTAATGATTGACACCTATTCTAAATAATATGCACAGTAGTTCAATTTAAGGTTGAATGAGAGTTGAGCTGCAGAAATCATAATTGCTGCGATGGTTTCATCATAAACGAGTCAACGTAAGATGGCTTGGACAGGTAGCAGCCTGTGTACCTGCACAGGTTTTGCCGTCATCGTTGAGCCGATATCCTGGGAGGCATTCACAGTGGTAGGAGCCGGGAGTGCTCTCGCAGATATGTTCACAGCCATGGTCAGACTCCAAACACAGGTCCATACCTACAAAATCAACAAGCTCAAAGTAACCATTTGCTTCAAATCCAACTCCACAGCACTCTATGATATAATACAATATAATACAATAAAACACAGCCTCCTGTACACTACCCTTCTTAGCTAATTACATTGCTCAGGTCAAGAGACTCTTGACAATAAAGACAGCAGAATGGATAAATTACTCTTACTCCAGCAATCCATAAGAATGCCATTATAATAAAAGTATTTTTTCTCTGCTGGTACGAAGATTTATTCTCACTGTTTGCTTGGACATCATATGTCTGTGCACTGCTTCCTCAGACAAGCTCTCTGCAGAGTCAACTCTCCTACTCTGATACACCTTTGGATGATAAACATTCTTTCAAGGACTTTTAAAGGTTCTTCATTTGTCCTGCTTGGGGAACCCTTGAAGGTTCTTCTTATGTTCTTCTGTTACCATTTAGGGGTTCTTAAAATAACCCTCAGAAAAAGGTTCTGCAGAGGACCCTTGAGTTACAGAGAACCCTTGATCCACAGCAGAGAAGAACCTTTAAGAGCCCTGAAGGAACCTTTTTTAAGAGTGTAGGTTGCCTTTGAAAGTTACAGATACATTATGTGAGTAAATGCAATCATATGTGCGTGAATGAACTCTGATGTTGGCTGAAGTGAGGAGGCTTGAGCCGTGATAGGACTGGGTGATTATCCTACCGCAGAGCTTGTCCTGGAACTGCAGGCCGAACTGATGAATGAGATCGAAAGACTCCACCAGGAAGACGTGGTCCTCCAGGGGCGGGGACGCCATGGCACGCAGGGAGTTCATGTCAGCCCTGGCCACGCCCACCGCATAGATCTCGATCCCCTTCTCCCGTGCTGCGGCGGCCACCTCTGCTACGCGGTCCTGAGGCCTACCGTCCGTCACGATCACCGCCACGTTGGGGATTTTTGCCCGCGCCCCCTCTTCAGCGGAGAAGGCCACGTTCATGGCATACTTGATGGCCAGGCCCGTCATGGTTCCCTGCGCCAGGGGGATGATCTCGTTGATCCCCTTCACCATGTCCTCCATCTTGGAGAAGTCCTTGAGGGAGAAGACGTTCTGGACCTGGCTGGAGTACTGAACCACGCCCACGCGGGTGGCGTCCGCCCCCACGTCCAGCGTTTGGATGATGTTGATCATGAACTTGCGCATGGTCTCAAACTCGTGGGGCCGTACACTCCGAGAGCTGTCGATAATGAACACCAAGTCCACTGGCCCAGATTTGCACTTCTGGTCAGTGCCTCAAGTGTTTGTAAATTGTGATAAGAATATCAAAATTAGAATCGGCAAAAACAACAGAAACGCTTAACAGTAAAGACTTAACTGTATACGTTTCTTAGCAACAATATGCAGATAAATAGACAGACTTGTCAGCACCTCAAGTGTTTGTAAATTGCAATAAAAATATCAAAATTAGAATCAAACACTTAACGGTATATATCAAGTTTCACTGCATGCAGATATACAGACTTGTCAACGGCTCAAGTGTTTATAAACTATGATATAAATAGAAAAATGTCAATCAGCAAACACTGAAGACACATTCAACTGTATACATCAAGTTTCAAAACAACAGATGGAAAGACAAACTAAGACCAACAGACATGTATACAGATATGCTACAACAATACATGCAGGTAGACAGATAAGCACATTGATAATTAGACAGTAGATAGACAGACTGCCAAAGCATGAAATATTAACCTGTTTGTGGTGCTGCGTCTGACCAAGCGGTCAGACAGAGCAGCGATGCGCAGATCAGTAACACTCTCATATTTAAGGGGCTGCTGATCTTGATTACGGTGCTGATCCTGGTGTCTGGCCTTGACAGATGCAAACTGAACTGCATGGAAAAAAACAAAAACAAAAAACCTCCAGTCAAAGCGAATTCCCCTAACGAGGCAACATTCCTGTCCGGCCCTCCCCATAAAAAATGAGGGCCTAACAGATGGCTGAGGAAGCGAGAGTCGTACCTAACAGCCGACCGCCGGGCAGGAGGATGTGCATATGAATCCTCTGGAAGGCTGCTGGCAAAGTTCAAAGAGCTCGGGAAGGAGCAAGCGGCTATAAACCGAACGTCTGGAGAGTGTTTCTAAATATAAACTGCCCTGCCACTTCTGCTTTTTTTTTTGCCCAGTGTCCGTTCGTTTCTCTGTTAGTCAGGTTCATCAAGGACAATCGCTAAGATACGCTGGAGTGCTACCAGGAACAGCGGTTTTCGTCATTAATTGGCCTCGCGTTGATCAGTTTCCAAAATGCACACTGGGAATTGGTCTGGAAATAACATGAAGACCACCAGGGTACAAAGACACCATATGTTTAGAGTCGTACTGTCGGATGGGATGTGTGACAAACTGCAGCTTCAACACCACTAACGGGAGTACAACAGTGATGGAAAGTACATTTCAACAGAATGTTTCAGAAAAAAATACTATACATTAAAAATTATGATATACAGAAAACAGAATAATTTATTATATTTAGAAACTGAAAGCATTCAGCCTCCTTTAACCAAAACATTCTTTTCCAATGAGTGGATAAACTAGTACAGGAAAAAAATTAGAAAATAATCCATTTGAAAAAATTGAATTGCTATTTTGTAATGTTTTCATGTATCAATGCTATGTCTATGAACATCTGGGATGCTTCAGTTTAAATGTAGTGGCAAATAAATACAATCTGATCATTTAAAATAGCTAATGATTTTAAATACTGCCCCTGGAACTCAATCAAATGAACTTAAGTATTAATACTTCATATTCTATTCAATCAAAACACACCTCACATTAAAGCATGACTTTCTTTGATTAGTTTAAATTGCATTGCACATACGCAGACATGTCTGTGGAATGTGGTCTTTTCATTCTGAAGTAGGATGCTCCATTAAAAAGAACATAGTCCATTTTGATTGGCTTGCGTACACCTTTAAGTTTGTTTGATTGGGTCCCGGCCGTTGTGTCATTAACAACTTCACACAGGGAAGATGGACTGCCTTCGGTTCAGCGGGAGGCTTAGCCAATGTTGTACTGCCAACAGAAGAAGGGGGGTGGGGGTGTGGGGGGGGTTGGGCAAGGAGGGTGAGGGGGGTAGGGGCATGGAGAGGAAGGGGTGGGGGGGGTGGGGTTGGTTTCGGGAGCAGAGAGGTCTTTGTCCTGTGTTCTCTCTCTCCGGCAGGGTCGACTGAGAGACAGCGCAGATCAGGACCGGAGAGACCCCGGTCGGAGCTGCCGGCCTCATGCGGTCTCCTCTGAGACTTTGTGCACAAGTCCGAAACTGTTTTCAGGAGGCTCCTGCTGTAACTAAAGCCCGGTCCTCTTGTGTACAGGGCACAAAGAGCCCCAGTGTGCCCCGGACCCGTGCGGATGGCGTGCTGAAGTAGCCCTGTTCACTGCGAAACCCTCGGCTTCTAAAGGCCGCGGGATAATGAATATAATGTAAACATACATGCAGAAAATATATCCCCTGTATATGATCACACGCACTCAGGCAGTACTTAATTTATTCACGACACGATCCGTGTTAGATGATTTATATTAAAAATATATCATCCCCAGATAACAAACAATATAATTCAATATGACACACTAATCAAAACCAACTGCAGCACCTAATATCAACACTGGAAATGAAGTCTTGCATATATAAAAAGGCATTGAACATTCTGAATCATGCCCGCATTTTTTGAAGATAAACTTGGCAAGGATACAGAGTACACTTCACTCTATTATTTTGTCCCACAAATAATATTGTGTTCGTGATCTAAATATAACACGGATTCGCTTTTAGCATTATTTCGTCCGACAAAAACATTGTCTGATGTTTCTCGTTATCCACTGGTGGCGTATTGATGACGAAACAAACAGACTTTCTCATTGCTAATGGTGTTTGTGTTCATAGCGGAATAGAGTTATATGAAGGGAAGAAGGCCTAGCATGTTAAAGACTCAGAGTACCCGTTGAGAAAAACAGCCTTATGTTTCCGTGTAAAACATCTGGGGAGCCAGCTGAGGTTCCTATGGGAAGCAGATAGGTTGCTGCAACTTCCTCATAAAGAGTACCTCAGTCACTTTGTCTACTATGCACTATGAACAGTGAAACCTCTGATTATTCCGTCACTAAACATATTCAGCCAGGGTGGTCACAAACTGAAGCTGCTGCTGGAAGCAGCGCTCGCGTAGACTGAATATTCCGCTTGCTTTCAGGCTCAGGACTAAAATAGTATCCTTTGGACCAGGGCCTTTCTGCAACGCCACTGAATCAAGCGGCCGGCCCAGAGCCGAACGCAACCCTGCTTCCCACCCCTTCTCATTCAGTGCCTTATCGCCTGCGTTGTTTAAAGAGGGGAGAGAGGTGTGAGAACCGTGCACCTGGGGAACAGGTGACAATCAGAAAGCAAACACGTAAAGAGGGACACTTCAACGCACGCACATACTACCACTGGACAGGTGACAAATTAGCGCAGGGAGGGGCAGGAGGGAGTCATGGGAAAAAAGACCGCATCCCCATTCAGCAGTTAGAGACAGAAAACCTTCAGGGATGTTTACCTGACCTCAATCAGGTACGACGCCCAGGTAAACTACAATTCAGGTAAGAGAAGTGAACCACTGAGACAAACGCAAGCAAAGCAGCGGGCTAAAGGCTGGGCTCATATCATGCAGAATATACCTGTTGGACCGTCATCACTCATAGTTCCAGAATTTTCTAGACTGAGTATGCAGCATCACCATGAAGGCAGAGGAGAAGAGAATGGTAATGGTGAGTACCATTGATCTTTCCTGTCTATTGGCTCAATTAAACTGCACACAACAATAATGACATTCCTCATTGGTTAATAACATAGGCTGTAAGAATAACAGAAAAAGCACAATAAGGATATATAAATGTAAGTAAAGGGGGAGAGAAAACTGGGAGTATGAACTGTATGTGTGTTTTGGCTACATAAGAAGAATAATATAAGAAGCTATGTCTGAATACAATGAGCAGTATCTTTCCATGCCAATAATGCAATTTGAATCTGTGCGATAGGATAAAGGAGGGAGAGAGCACATGTGAGACAGTGGGAGTGAAGGGGTGATAGAGTGAGAGAGAGGAAGAGAGAGAAGGAGTGAGGGGGGAGAGAGAAAACAACGTTTCACTTCATTTCGGCTCTCTGGAAACAGTGTAGCACTGTACATCTCTCTTGGGTCTCTTGGGGAAAGTTGTTTAAACGTTAATATCTGTGTCGAAACCCCCAGGGATCTCTGGGTAGGCCCTTTCACAGTATAAGTATTCTACCCTGGTTAACCAGAGCGAAAGAGGGAGTGAGAGAGAGGGAGAGAGAGGGGGAGAGAGGGGTGGGGGGGAGAGAGAGCGGTTATAGTGGCTAGAGTCTGAATGACAGCTCATCTACTCGGGAAGCTCTGCTTAGGGAGCCAGCAGCTTCTTGTCTTTAATGGATTGAAAGCAGATGTGAGTTCTGCTACTTTTGGGAACTTCTGCACACGCACCAGGCAACCAGTGTGCACCTGGTTCAATTGCTACGGTCTTCCGTGCAACAGATGTATGCGTTTATGTCACTTCGGCTTCTTCTAATTTAGAAACAGCTCACAAGCAGTTAAAGTGCATTGAAATGCAATTATACGCAGTTATTTGCGTCTTCTCCATAAATACAGTTCCGTGCATTGTACTGGCGCTAGCGCTGCGACATCTCCGAACTCACTTATTGCAAGTACTATTCAAATCAGGTAGATGGAAAACTTGTAAAATTCAGTGTGTAGGATTTTTTTTTTCCTAAAAGGAAGTATTCGCAGAAGTCTTGTATCACAGACCAATGCCGGACTCCTGGTGTAGGAGATGTGGAAATCACATGCAGTTACAAGTACAGAAAGGCAAATATAGAAGTCTGCCAAGACTTGCTGTCCTCTTCAGAACATCCTCATAGTGACCTTACACAGAGAACAACCTATCACTACAGCATATTTTTAGCCAATGTTGGTTTAGTTAAAAAAAAAAAAGTTTTTTTCTCCAGGAAATTGAAATAGAGATAATGTAGGAAAGTTATCATGACATCAAAATATATAAACATAGTCTTCTCTACTGCTTCTTCATGCACGTTTATATCTTCTAATACTTCTCCTCCTCCTAAGACTACTACCGATATTAATAATAATATTAATAATGATAACTGAGGACCATACCACTCATCACCTGAAACCTAGCACAATTTTGTTGAATACCAAAGGAGTGGTGCTATTCTGCAACAACATAGCCAGCAGCATCAATAAGAACACATCTGACACAGCGGGCCAGGGGTGAAATGAAGCAAACACAAATACTCATGTTAAATGAATCTATACATTTTCTCCATAATTAATATTTTTTGTTCACTCTATGACGAATTAAAGTCGAATTAAAATAATTTGAGACCGGCAACAAAGGTCAGTCGGACACACTAACAATTCATATTTAACGATTCAGAATGTGATTCAAAAGTAACACAAAGACTAAACTGGCTTTTGACTGGAGTCCTTTTGGACCTTCGCTCTCTTCTGCAATGTTTCCTTTCCAGTACCCCCGTCCCTAGACCCCACCGAATCGTATGTACCTGGGGATTCGCTCACTCACCTTGGCACGCTGAGGGGGAGAACGGAGCCGCTACCGTCACCTGAATGGGATAGGTAAAGTCCTCTGCTAAAGTCCTCTTCAATTCATACACAATTCCAGGAGGAAAATCAGTGGTATCCAATTCTGTACAACAACCCTTAGGACAAAGGATGTCTATACTTAAGTGAAAATGAAAGTATCAACAAGCAAATGTGCTAAAGGAGCGAACAGTACACTATCTTTTTTTTTTGAAGGTTAAGATGCTCTCCAGTGTTGTTCATCCATGGAGTGTTAGAGTAGTTGTTGAAGCAGGTATTTAATCCGGGAAAAGGGGTTAACAGTCTAGACCCCTCCCCCTGTGAAATAGGAGAGTTGCGCTTTTTGGAGGGGGCTGTGCTCTTGTTTGGTCTGTTGATGTTATTGATTTATTTATACTTCAACTAGGAGAAGAAGTAACACAGGATTTGCGTTGAAATAGCCCAGTCTGCGAGTCATTTCATTTTTTTTCGGCCCTAAACCGAAATCAGTTGCTGAAACAATTCTGTTTATTTCTTCTTCTCCTCATTAAGCCTGCAACGTGTTTTCAATTGTTAGCGTTTGACAAACGTTCTCAACAAACAAGCAAAGAAATTGTTCCGATGGATTTGAAATTAAACCCAAATGCTGACCGTGTTTTAATAAAATACGTGAAAGTAGAACCATGTAGTCTTCAGTACCCCCAAGAACAATGAGGCAGACACGGGAGTCCGGCTCCGCCGCCCTCACACGCCCCCGGTGTGAAATGCCAGCAGGTCTGCGCGCCTGACACTGTGACCCCGCCGCGGAATTCCCATTCCCTCTACCCTTGGCACCGTGGTGCCAGCGAAGTCTTCATACAGGACCAGGCATTTAAACTATTCTGCAAATCCTGCTGTCATATGTTTTTAACGGACTGTCTAGATTTTTATGTGCGCATTGACACATTGACGCAATACGGTTCTCAGCATTATCTCTTCAATGGTCACGTTAGACATAATGCTATAATGACTGACGTGCCCCTCTGCCTTCAAAGGCCAAGTTATTATTTAGCCAATTGCAGTTTTGGTAAAAT
This sequence comes from Albula glossodonta, assembly GCA_019788955.1. Lineage (NCBI taxonomy): Eukaryota > Metazoa > Chordata > Actinopteri > Albuliformes > Albulidae > Albula > Albula glossodonta. The sequence goes on along the minus strand of JAFBMS010000004.1, from coordinate 25,746,597 downwards.
GTATAACTTCCTGGGGTTGGATATAAGGTTTCATTACGATTGTAGATAGTAACCTAATAACCAATACAGTCATATATTAGTATGTGTTTTAACCGGCACATTTCCTCCTGTGATACTGCTGCTTCAAACGCAATATCACATGACCTGCTGTAGTTATCAATTTGTGAAGTTACCGCCTAGAAGGCAATGACGCTTCTTAATCTTTGTCTCTAGTTACTATTAAGAAATACCACTGGTGCGTTTGGGTTACACCTCTACAGCAACAATCTCTTTCAAGCCAGTATTCGCAAGTGGCTTAAAGGCACTGTCTATTACTAGCAAGCGATCTCTAATGGGTTTGTAGGGCAACAGCTGGGGCGTAAATATTTCAGTAACCAACTCATACGTAACCATTATCCTGTTTCCGTTCTTTTTTTCCGAAAAAGAGAAAAAACCGAAGCATCGTGGATTGAAGGTGCATGTAAAACACCCTATCAATTATTCATCACGTTCACTTGCTGTCCTTGGGGCTCTGGGTTTGCTTTTCTTATTTTTTGTGAATTTACAAAAGAGCTAGGTATGTATATTTAAACAGTTTATGTCCCTCATGGGTATTTACAGAGTAATATCTGAATCTAATTTTGCTTATTCTCAGTCAACCGATTTCTTTGTGCGTCGGCCAGTACTGCATCAATATAATTGCAATGAATTCAACTCTGATGGTCCATTAGAGACTATAAAGTTTGGCTCAAGATTTCGTTGGAGCTGTACTATTGAAGCCCTCTGTCTGGTTCACAGAACTTAGTAGAAGCTGTGGTTTTTAAAGGGAAATGGCCATTAATGCCCGTTAATGTTTAAAATAGGATCCTGCCGTCCAAGATTTTCTCATTTCATCTTTCTTTTATTCATAACAGTTGGACCGTTCTTATTTGAGGCAATGTTCTAACATTCTACAAATTATGAGTCACATTCCATAGCTGTACCCCGGTGATTTATTAAAAAAGAGGGCACCCTCTAGTTAATGAACACAGTTTGAAACCCGTAACCATGACGCTCTACATCAGAAAGCAGTTACGTGATTTTAATTACAAAGGAAAGGCATACAAGTAAAGAATAAAACAGTTGCTTGATCAGCATTCTTGGTTACACGAACATCTAAAGTGTCTTGCTATTGAAATAATTCATCCAGTGTATAGTATAATGCGGTAAGAGTCATTTATTTATTTGACAGATGAAAATATTTAGAGTGACTTTTACTGTGACAAGACTAATTCTACTACATATGGCAACAAGTAGTAATTATTACATTATGGATGATAAAAACCACATCTACAGGCACTTGATTCTTGGAAGATTGAAATGAAATGATGAGTATCATATAAAAATTAGACAACCCACTATTTAGAGGAGGAAATGTCTGTGGAAGACTGAAGAATGTCCTGTTTTAATTGAATTGTGGTAAGGTGAACCACTGTAAAATCTATTTTGTTTCAGCTGCTGGTAAGTTAGAGGACATCTGCTTAATTATGGTGCCAGGAAACCAAAACCATGGTAACTATGGTGCCCTGGGAACCAAAGTCAGGCTAAATATGGTACCGGAAAGCCAAAACCATGGTATTTGGGATGTCAAAATGTCTTTGACTAAATATGCACATTTTATAGCTTATTGATTAAAGTTTTTTTTGTTCAGCTCATCCCAACTTCTACCTTGACTCGCGCAAATCTGTGGTAATTGACATTTCTTTTCAATTTCATACATCAGAGATTTACTCCAACCAGACAGAGCCTCTTATCTTTTACTAACAGGAAAAAGACAAGTCAAACTGTTAGTTTAACAGCCCTACCCTCGCAGCTTGCAAATGTTCGTCATACTACCAAAGACTCAGAAGAGCCATATATTTATATGTCTTCAGCACGTTAGCATCTTCACATATGCTACTTGAATGAATTGATTTGCAATTGGACCAAACAAACAATCTCAGCCAATCACATGCTATTTTAGTCTTTTTCACCAATAAAACAGTTTTGCACATACTTGATTTAGTAAATCAAGCCCATAGTACAAAATTTGCCTCAATCACAAAAGAAAATTAGTAATTCTTCCATCATGGATGTTCCTCAAACTGAAGGACTGATCTTGTCGACATAATTTTTATGGAAATAATAATTTTGCACCTTTTAACAGAACATGGACCTATCCTATGGTTGTCAGATTTCATTACATTCATTTAGCTGATGCTTTTATCCAAAGCGATTAACAGTTGATTAGGCTAACCAAGGGCCAATCCCCCCTGGGAGCAATGTGGGGTTAAGGGCCTTGCTCAAGGGGATCCCAACAGCAATGGTGTTCTTGCTGTGGCTGGACTGGGACTTGGGCCACCAACCTCTGGGGTCCCAGTCATGTACCTTAGCCACTAGACTATAGGCTGCCCAGATGAGGTTGGGATAATCACACATCAGCAATTTATTACCTCTTGCCTCTTTAATCTGCATTTTCAAATTCATTTTTACAAATCGATACTTAGCTACTAAGCCAGACTCTGGCAGTTTTTACAGTTTTTCTGTAACTGGATTGTCTGGATGTCTTGGGGGCATTAATTACCTGCGGAATCATCCAGAACAACATCTATACAGCATAGATCATCTTGGTATCTCAGTTATGGGAATTAGGACAGGTTCACACGATTGTTTTATTTTACTCTTTGTGTGTTTACAGACTTTATAGCTTCTTCTTCTATTGATATTCGCAAGGCTGGTCCAACTTCCGGCCCATTGGGAGTGTCCTCCAGGATTACTGCCATCCATTTGCTTAACTTTCCATTTGGTATTGATTGGAAAAAAATGGGTGAATGATGACTCCAGGGGTGTAACCATCACATGATATTCTTCTTTTTTTGCAAAACAGTTATGATTGTTATGTGGTCATTTCGAGGAGAATCAGACACAGCATAGCAACTTTATCAGGGAAATATATACAGTGGGTTGCAAAAGTATGAGACCACATTGACATTTTTTCCCCCCAAACCTTTTTCCTGTAAACCTGGAAACAATCAGTAAGTTTTAGGATTTTGAAAAATTTGAAACAAAGAAAAGTTATGACATCGAGAATGAGGAAGAAATATTGAAGATTCTGCACAATGTCTTGGTCACATTTAATCAAATGTGTGACACTGACCTTGTCAATCCCTTTGTAGAGGTCAGACCCCATTGACCATTTATTGGGGCACTTAAAGACCAATAAAGTTTTGTGCGCTTAAAGACCATGTGATAACACGGATCATCAGGTGTTGCACAAGCTTGTGGAGTCCATGCCAGCTCCAGTGCACCCTGTCAATAAAGCTAAAGGTGGACCTACCAAAAACTAAAGACATTCTGGAAATTCATGTACATTTTTCAAGATGCAACCTTACACTTAAATTGTTAATATAATTTGTAATAAAACAATTGTATTAAATTGTAAAGAAATGCAAAATAGAAGCTCTTCCACCAGTGGTCTCAGGCTTTTGGACCCTACCGTAATATGTAATGTTGACATATGTACTCACAGATTGTATATATCAGTTTATAAGGTAATTGATTAACTTTGATTATGCTCAATGTTCCACTTCGTATGAAGCCTGCAATATGACATATGATTATATGAATACTTTGGCACCAAAGAACATCCAAATCGTATCACGTTACATCACAGTCATTCAGCAGATGCTCTTATACAGAGCGGCTAACAGAGTGGGAGAACACAAGTGCTTTCCTCTCATTAATGTGAATACTCGTGCCAGACCTGGCTAATCACATATCTACACCAGCAAGTGGTACACATGCAGATGACGATGTTAGTTCAAGTTAAAACACAAGCAATACATTTATAAGAAGAAAATAACCATAATAAGAAAACATACCAAAACAAAAGTCATAGAAGGTGATAACATCAATTAGGAGCCAGATACAGTGTGAAGAAGATAGTCTTCATCATGCGTTGGAATATGTTTACTTTTTCCTTGGTCCCCTCAGAAGCAAGTGTAAAAACCTATAATATTTGAATTTTTCCTCAAGATACTGTTTTTGCTACATTCTTAATTTGAAATGGTTACAGAATCAATATTTTATTTCAGCTGATCTATGTTTATAGTGGGAGGGGACCATAATCTTATAAGTTATAATGCTTATGCAGAGTTTATATAGAGAGTTTAATTTCGATATAACAGTTGTTTTTTTCAAATCTCATTTTCTCTCTGGCAGCTTTAGTGGATTTAGTGTAAAGTAACACTCTAAAGCAAAACCAAATTTTGCAGCGTATGGAATGTAATCATAATGGAAAGAAAAATGATAGACTATTTGGCCTTGCAGAGGGCAGTATCATTCTGAGAGATCTGGCAGTAATGTCTGCTGGGTGCAGGGCAAAATATGAACCGTGTGAGAGGGTCTTTCCAGACAAGTGAAAACTCTGGTATATTTTACTGTAATGTTTAATGAGAGGTTCCGCTCTCTCTAGATGTATCCTTCTAGTTTGTGCTTTAATAATAAGCTCTTGTCTGCGTTATGCACGTCAATGTGGAAAATATGTCAGGTATTCAGTTGTATATTTCCTATTCTTTACTTTTCCACCACTGTTCCAAAATTATAGAATCCGTTGACGTATGTTCTGTCTCAATGTGTCTAAAACCTCGTCTCCACTTGCCAGAACTTAGCTGTGATGTAGCGGGGCTGGTTAACGGTGAACCTGGCCGGACACTGGATAGACCAAATGCGTTTCACTTCTTCTTTACAAATGTAGCCAACGATGACTGTGATGTTACACCATACGTGCCACAGTGTTTCTTGGATTAACGTTATCTCGATGATTCACCTGCTTCAACAGGTTTATGTCTCCACAATGGCGGCACTTTAGTACAGTGTCTTCTTCTTTGGTCTTTTGCTCTTATTAATTGAAAATGAAACCTATTTCTCTAGAATCCCCAGTACAAATGGTGAAATATGAAACAGCTTGCGAGAACAATATTTCAGTGAGATGGCTCAATACATTAAATAATTCTGCAGCTCTGATCCAGGCAGCGGGAGGTAATTGAGGCAGTTATTGAAATTCTACAGTTGCCTAGTTGTTGTACAGTTGCCTAGTAATGATGACTTTAAATGGAGAAACAAACCAAACCATACAAAGCCATACCGATCCTTAGGTACTCTGCAGCCAGACTCAGTTTACCCAGTGAAGACAGCCTGAATTGCTATTGTCACCTGTTCTGTCTTTGTGTTCTAAAACAGTGTTTACAAGCTCTATCTAAAATACTTTGTCTCTAGGCCCCACCTCTTTGCGTAAACACAAAGTGCCATGTTTACATTTTCTGTCCCCAGATAGAGAGATGCCAGCTTGAAAAAATTTGTGTCTCGCCATGCTTCAAGACAAAAAATGGTATTGGCTGATCAGTGGGGATATGGATTTAGTCTGATAGGGGGGACAGACTGAATCTAAACTTTCTTGCTAGCAAAAACAGTGATGAATATTGCTTAATAGTGTACCAACAAAACACTTTGTATTTGCTTTGAATACAAAACATATAGTTAAGAACCTCCTCCTTGGTTATAAGACAAAATATTTGATGATTTGACGTTAAGGATTGTTGTGTTGGTCAGACTACTCTCTGAGTTCTCTGTCCCTTCAGTAAAATGGACCACAGTCTGGTGCAGCAGTCCGGACTGAGTCGAGACTCAGTGAGCCAGTACCTGCAGCTCCGCCCGGACCAGTCTGTTCTCATCCTGCACGCCAAGGTGGCGCAAAAATCCTACGGCAACGAAAAACGGTGAGACTATCGACACTATCAAACACGCCCTCCTCTTGCTTTCGTAACCAGCTTTAAGCTAACAGCTGCGGTTGTGAAGCATTGCGATGCCATTGAGTTTTCAGGCAAACGTAAAAATTAGAATAAGAGTAAGACTGATGTGGCATGCAGATTGCTTTAGGGTACTGAACCACAAAGCTGTCTGCTGGTTATCCGGCAAACTTTGATAAGCCTAAAGAAAAAATTGGGTTTTTCTGAAACTAGCTCTAAATCAATTGAATGTGTCTGCTAAAATTGGCCTGCTAATTTAGTGAGCCAGCTTCACAAAGTACCCTTCAGAGCCTTAAATGTGACGAAACACGGTATGTGTATGTTCACATGTAATTGGACACAGGACTTGTGCTTCAACAGGTTTTTTTGCCCCCCACCATGTGTATACCTTAGTGGACTTGGGTGGAAGCTCAGGCAAGACCATCTGAAAGGTTAGTGTCCCTTACAGACAAAGGGAAAAGGAAGAAAGAGAAATATGCCATACAGAGTCATTATAACAAAGACTGGAGTCATCACTGACAATCACTATAGCTTTGAGTAGGGCCCATATGATCCCCTGAGTTACTCCCTCCCAGTTACAAGGTAACTGCAGTTCCCTTTAAAGCCGCTTGTTCCTCTAGTTATGTAATTATGCTCATAAATGTGTGGATTGACATTAAAATAGAAGTGTGTTGACACTTGATCACTTACTGTTCTACTCAATGATGGAGACATTGTGCCAGTGAGAGAAGATTTAAAAATTTCTTTGAGAAATGTGTGAGGTGGCACAATGGACTTACATTTCTTTTTATGAAAAAGTACATATTCAAGAGAACCTAAATCAGAAGAAAATAACTGTGTATTGTACAATTGTGTTATACAGATATAGACAGCAAATCCTTTTGAAGGTTATTTGATGAATCACTGAAAGGACAATGGATAGTTTTAAAAGCTTGGGGCCAGATTTATCAAAACCTTTAGCTCATGTTAAAATGTTTGCTCAAGCATTTTCAGTGACATGGATTGTGATTGGAGAAAACGAGCTACCTAAACCAATCACATTCTGTCTTCGTGTTTTTTGCACTACAAAAACAGTTTTGCCCGTTCTAAATGTTTTAGAAAATTGGGCCCTTGGTTTGTTAATGCTGTGCTAAGGAACTTGGTAATTGCACTATGCCTCTATCAAACCATAGGATCAGAGGACCTCCAGTGTTCTAATTTCAGATATTTGATGTTTTTGAAATCTACAATGGTTACCGTTTTGGTGTTTTGGATTTCCTGAAGATAAATTGTGTCTTGTACAAATCAAATTCAATCCATTGATGTGCACTGAACTAAATGGATAGTCTTGCACTTTATATTATTTTTTAATTGCCTGGAGTGTCAGTTTCACTTTGTTGACTTTTCCCCTTTACTGTTTGTTCATTTTATAATATCGCACTGTGCTGACAAGCTTTTACTTATGAATACATGACTTATTAATCCTTGATATAATGTATTTATTTTTTTTATTTATATAGGCCATTTCAAACATGTTAGCACAATGTGCTTCACCAAACAATCAGACAGAATAATGAGAAACACAATACATTAAAACATATCAACAGAACAGGTTGATACTATATATAGATGACAAATTGTCATATCATTACAATTACAGCATACAGAATGTAGAAAAGAATCAAGTAACCAGAACAACGGAAGGATATTAAATACTAAATACTAAAAATCTGTTTTGATATTGGTCTTAAATGATGACAGTGACTCAGCCACTGTAATATCCAGTAGAAGTTTCCAGAGCTGAGGGACTATAACAGAAAAAGGATGATCTCCCCCCCCCCCCTCCATTCCCTCCTTTAATCAAGACTCTTTGACAACAAAGACTTGTGGTGACCTAAGAGTATTATTAGTTTGGTAAGTTGTCAAATTCTCAGCTTTGTATTCAGGAGCCAAATGTTGCAAAACGTTGCAAAAATTCATTTGAACTTGAATACCATTGGTAACCAGTGCAAGGAAGGAAAAATTGGGGAGATATGTGATTTATCCTCACTGAAACCCAGGCAGATACATTTTGTAATGCTTAGAGTTGGCCCAAAGCTTGATGGCTGAAGGAAGTATATATTAAATTATAGTAGTACACAATGATAAATATGTATTTTTTTCAGTATCCTCAAATAACAAGATGGATCTTGCTTTGAATATATATTTTTTAGCTCGCGGCGACATATCTGATCTAATTTGTTTGAATGAGGACCAAGATTAAAACTTTGACCAAAAATACCAAAAATTGCATCAGGTAATTGGAAACTAACATTAATTTAACAGTTATGCAAAACAGCCAATTTGTTTCATGCATTAGATTCAACTGACAAGAATAATTGAATGTTGTCAGCATTACAATAAAAGGATATGGTATGATTACAAACAACTTGGCTGAGCAATAGGATAAAGATGAATAACAAAATCGGCCCAAGGATGGATCCCTGAGGCACACCACATTTTATCTGTGCTGATGGAGAAAAAAATCCACAAAAAATGCAAAAGGATCTGTTTGAAAAGTATTAGGAAATCAACTTCAGTGTATGATTTCTGACCTACCTGTGCTGTTTATATTATTATTTCTGAGATCAAGAGTGAGATTATGTACCTGAAGTGATGCTAAATCTATCTATAAATCTATCATCATGTAGTTCATGTTGTTCATGTTGTCATTTCTTCTATGATTTTACTGGCAGATAAAAAATGAAAGTAGAAAACTGCCTTTTAGTCCTAACCAGAATATTTCTGTTTTGGCTCAGCCAGTGGTCTTGGAGACTCCGGCTGCCGGGTGTGTGGATACATGGCACTCGACAACACAGGAAGTGCTCAGGTGGACACCTTTAAACTCACCTTTGAGGACCAACCTGGCTCAAAGGTGAGCATGACAGAGACAGAGATACTTGATGCATGAAAGTACTTTATTCAACATAATTTAAAACAAGGGCGTTGATGTGAAGACAAAATACATAAATATAAATAATATCCCACTGAGTCAGACAAACCCCAAATACAAAGAAATGGACAAACAAAACCCCCTTACAAACAGAAAGGAATCCAGAACCATAAAAGAGACCAAAAGAAAAAAAAACACTCATACCATGTTATTTTTAGTTCGCCTTCACACGCTTCACAGAGCACACCATTAATGGACCATTTGCTGTTAAACTCCATCAGGTTTAATGGAGAGAGAAAGAGAGAGAGAGAAAGAGAGAGAGAGAGAGAGAGGGAGAAAGAGAGGTAGTGCTTGAGTCTCAGCTGTTCCAGGTGGTCCTGAGATCCCCCACATGCATAATCATATAGATTTTCTTACACTCTTGAATCTGTCATAGGAGTCAGGGTGTTGACAGAAAAATGATGAAATTGAAGTCTAAATTTATGAGAATGTTCTTCTGCTGTCTCTTACAGAAATTTGCCTGTGCAAAGGCCTTGTACATTTCTGATGCCGATAAGAGAAAGCACTTTCGTCTGGTCCTGAAGCTTTTCTTCAGCAACGGTCAGGAGATCGGCTCCTTCTACAGCAAGCTGATCAAAGTGATCTCCAAGCCGTCCCAGAAGAAGCAGTCGATGAAGAATGCTGACCGTGAGTGTGGGAGGTCACGGTGAGGGTTGGGGATCACGGCCGTGGAAGAGCAGGGGTCTGTTTGGAGACCCCCCACTGCTCTCCACTGGGTCGGACAGCTGACCTGTGCAAGCATTCCGCTCGTCACATCAGCTGTTCCTTCCTAAGTTAAAAAACAAAAGTCCCAAAAACACATGACAGCTGAAAGCACATATGAGGTCCAATCAGATTTCTTCAGCTGTAAGAACAGACATATGCATAAATTTTAGATGCCTGAAATGTTAATTGGCCAGAAATTCATTTTTGGATGAACCAGCTACTGTTTCTGGCGGATGCAAATATTTTTAAAAAATAATTTTTTCCGCTTAATGTTATCAGCTACTTCCACCTCAAATCTTCCTCATAGATTCAGGAGGGAGTGGAAGGAATCCAATTTGTGACTCCTTTTGGTAGATCCTTGGTTTCACTGAATACTAATCTGTCTGATAATTAATACCCAAGGAGGTCAATGTACTGGCACTATATTTAAAATTTTCTCTGAACTTTCTGTTCCACTGTTTGCCAGATCTACTTAGTTCTGAGGGTCTACAGATTTTATGGCAGGTGAGACCCCAATGCCCATCTTGGGGTCAGTTGTCCATGCATTTTTGGCAGTTGATCCATGAGTTTGTCCGTTGACCTTTTCACGTAGCTGTTCTTTGAAGACTTAATGTGATATATTATCAGTCTTTCACAATACAGAATGTACTGCTAGCCATCAGACTACAGTATGGGCTCAGGTCTATGTATTTTAACAAAACCTTTTCCACATATGTATTATTCATTAAGAACCAAGATGTCCGTGGACTTGCATTCAGTCATAGCCTGGATGGAGGAACCCTGATCCTCAGCCATAGTGAATGAGTCCGAATATCATGGAAGAACAAGATGAATTTCACTACAGTTTCCTTCCTTGGTATGCTGTGGAGCTAGTGAGCCTGGCTCGGCAAAGTACAAGGGACACCTTCAGCAACTGTTGATTGTATCACAGATGTACATAAACAATTTATTATAACACATATTTAAATTACATGTAGGAGATTAAATGAGGGGTGAGGTAACTGGTTAATGCCTCCGGATGTTGTGGAATGTCTCTGTAGCCTCTTAGTCCGGGGCTTTCTGGAAGTGATAAGCCAACCTTTTGCCCTTAACCATTTTGGGTGTTGATGCTGTCTGCCCAAGGATTTGAAAGTTGTTTTTCCAAGTTGGTTCTCTTTAAGTGGGCTGTTGTGGTAAAATTAGTATAAACCCATCAAGGGATCATCGACATTCCTGAACAATCTGTTGCTCTTTACGGTGGCGGCCAACGCCGGCTCAAGGCGGTGAGCGGCAGACTTACAACCCCCGGAGCCTCCTCATTTCATCCTGCCGAAGCTAAGCAGATGTGCGCTGGGCTAGTGCTCGGGTGGGAGGCCTCCTGGGAAAACTGAGTAGGGGTAATGGTGGGCCAGTAGGGGGCGCTCTTCATTCTGAAAAAAATGGAATACCAATTTCAAAGCATGGTGATGGGGAGACTGCACTGTAGGAGATGATGCTGTTAAACCAGTAATATGTTAAACCAAGGTCCTGATTCACCGTGGTCATCAAAGATCCGCTTTTTTTAAAAAGCATGGGTGTTACTTCTGGTAAAATGCTTACAAAAAAACTGGCTTACAGCATCTGGCCTCTTAGTCATCCTCTACATATGGCTGGCTAAACAATCCCTTGCAGTATCAACCTGTTTTTTGATGCCATAGCTATTCACTGCAACAGTGTTCACAGTTGACCTACCTGGTTCCATTTAGGTAATACATAGCCATGGTATTAATCCATACATCTCTAATGCTGCAGTCCAGTCCTGTAGCTGCTTCATCACAACCTATACTATGTGGTGTATAGCCATGGGTGCCTGGCACTCTTGTATGTGTTGCCTTTGGTTATCCACCCTAGATAAAAAGACAGGTTTACATTCAAGTTTACGGTAATGTTCACATAACAGCCTAGAGTCTGTTCCCCCTGACACTGTTTAGTGGGCTCCTCCAATTCATGTTAATTAGAAATTATTGTTGGTGGCACACTTTGTACAACTGGTCTGTTAACCAGGCTAATTAGCACTTGTTCTGAAAATAAATGGACTAAACTTTGTGATGCACTGGCCGTTCAATTACACCAAAGAATCAGGAAAATTTGACAGAGTCGCCTTCTACTGCCAAAATTCACCTGCCTTGAGTGGGTAGCAGGGTGCTAATATTAGGTTTTGAGTTTTATCATGAACTGTCATTTATTATTTTTGGTAGTTTGATATGCGTCATTGTCGTTTGTATGTTGATGTACGTCTGCATGTATGTGTGTGTGTGTTTGTAGTGTGTATCTCATCAGGATCGAAAGTGTCGCTGTTTAACCGGTTGCGTTCCCAGACCGTGAGCACACGTTACCTGGCCGTGGAGGGCGGGGCCTTTGTAGCCAGCGCGAGACAGTGGGCCGCCTTCACTGTCACTCTAGGTGCGGTATAAACCCCTTTCCACGTCTCCTCATTCAGTGTGTTGTTAGGCATGCCATGATTCCATATTACACATTTTGCTATTTTTATTATTTAAAATCAATAGGAGTGTTTATAACACTTTAATTCAGGGCATGCAAAAACTGCTTATAAATCATTATTAAGTAGTTTATTACATATGAGTAATCAATGTATTAATTGGTATATATTTGCTCATATATTTTTGTGTCCTTCACTTTTTTGACCAAAATACTTGATTTGCTTCTTTTTGAGTGCTGTCAGTTTAGCATAATAACGTAGCCAAAGTTAGCATGCCATTAGAAAATTAATACAATATTCATTAAAAACTCTCAGAATGGATTGACAGTGCCTTGCTGGAAAACCAAGAAATCCTAGAAAAACCGAACTGTCGTGTTAAGATTAGTAAATGGTGTTGTTTGTGGCTTGTGACAGGATAGCCTTGGTAACCCTAATGCCAGAACTATGGTAAGGCATAATATATGGCAGCTGATCTCAGAACTGGATGAATTGCCAATCATGATCAGTCTTAGTTTCAACGACATACTTGCCTCAAGCCACATACATTATCATGAATAATGTTAACAGATATACAGGGGGTCCTCGACTTATGAACGAGTTCCGTTCCTACAACGTGTCGTAAGCTGATTTTCGACGTAAGCCATAATTTATACCTAAATTATACCTAAGTTAACACCTTAAGTCACTCACACTGTACACACAACTTATGAAGAACATATAAAATACAGTAATCAAATGAAACAGTAGTAAAAAAGAGAGAACAATTCCTTACCTTTGTTTCTGTGGTCGTATTTACGAACCAAACCGCTTAAGTCGAAACTAGGTTTTTGAAGTAATTTATGGGAGTGCGTCGTAAACGACGTAACTCGACGCCGTCGTAACCCGAGGACCTCCTGTACTGACAAATCATATATCGAATGAAACATTGATTACTAATGATGATAATAAAATTGTACATTAAGCTTATCACTGATACGTTCAAGGCAATTAATATATCATTCTCTAGTTTTTGCCATAACCCTCCAGCTCAAAACTAAACTTTTGATATTTACTGCCTTGTCATTGGTTCTCAATGTTTCAATCTAAATATTTGATGGATGAATCAATACAGGGTAATATAGACATGTGTATTTTGCTTGTGTGGACGATGCACTGGTACAGTATGTGGTGAATGAGACCAGAGAATCAGAGTTAATCTGCGTGTGTCTGCACAGTTGACGAGCAGCAGACGGAGCAGGGGGAGTATTCACTACGAGAAGGCTACATCTGCTACGGCTGCGTGCTCCAGCTAGTCTGCACTGTCACCGGCGTGGCGCTACCTCCTATGGTAAAATCACACCCCCTCCATTGGCACTCACACTGGCACAGGAGTGGCTCTGCCCCCTGTGGTAAAACCACACCCCCTCTATTGACACACCGCCCCCTATTCTAAAATCACACCCCCTCTATTGACACACAGTGGCATGGGGTGGCTCCACCTCCTATGGTAAAAACTCACCCCCTCTACTGACATACACATTGGCACAGGGGTGGCTCCGCCCCTATGGTAAAACCACACCACCTCTATTGACACACACTGGGACAGGGGTAGCTCCACCCCCTGTGGTAAAACCACACCCCCTCCATTGACACACACACTGGTACAGGGGTGGTTCCCTATGGAAAAACACACCCATATATGCTATCTATATAATCTGATAATTTACCTACACCTGTGTATGTTGCAACTTTACATTGCAACTGTGTTCATCTGAAATCTGTTCAGACAGATGCCAGGAACAAGTCATTTGTTAGCTAATGTGCTAACAAATATACGCAGCCAAAATGTGAAAATGAAAATAATTTTAGCAATGTCTGAATGAAAAAACAACAAAATAACAATGTTAGGTAATGTTATGTTGCATTATGTAATGTTATAGACAACATTGCACAACATTATGTAATAATACCAATTGCAGGAATGTGCGAATCTTTGTTAGAGCATGCTAGGGTGATGCTATAATGGGCTTTACATTCCAGAAGATGTTACATCATGTAGGGTGAACATACGAAGGATGAACATTATGGAGAAATGGTTCGGAACTGTGAACTCAGGGGTCATTCACTTTAGTCCCAGGAGGCTTTCTACTTTTGTGCTTTTTTGAAAAACATAACCTCGATCGCTCTTTTAAAAATCCAGCTGTGCAAATCGGTAACAGGATGTACAAGTTGATAAATTGAAGTCATTTTAAGTCACCCTGGAAAATGGCGTCTGCTAAGGAAATAACACTTTCACACAAATTGCACGCTGACCTTGCAGGATTGAAAGAGTTGTTTTAGCTGCTGTCACAATATTAGGAAGTGTCATTGCAGTCTCCCATGAAAAAGGAAACCTTTTTCAAAATTGTGGTCTTCTCGTGTTGGAACATAAAATAAATACAAAATAAAAGTAACAAAAGGATTGTGGTTAATAATCTAATGGTTACCCGTTTTTTGCTGAATAGCATTTAAATGTGCATGTTCATCTGAAATTCTGAATCCTATTTTAAGGTATATAATGATGGCAATTATATTACTGCACACTGTGCATGTAGCAATCTGTTATTATAGCGCTTATTAAAATAAGGCCATTTTTGGATATTCCGCAAAGCAATGTTCTGATTAAGCTGCAAGCCCAACATGTGCCCTGTATTTGTATGTATGCAAGTGCGTGTGCGCGTGGGGGTGTATACCTTTATTGTAAAGCTATATAAGCTGTTTTAGCGGAGGTAATTGCTGACTGGTTTGCTTTTGGAGTGGCTGTATATTTTAATGGTCGGGGCTGGCCATGGTCTGGGCCACGTTTTCAGTGTTTACACACGCCGCCGGGAGCTCGGCTGCGGTCTCGGAGGAGGGGAGAGAGTCAGTGTGGGCCCCTGTGGTCCTGCGGTAGGGTGTCTCTATGTGGGCTTCTGTCTGCACCCAGCAGTGATGTAGGCCCATGGTCTCTGTGTTTGTCAGCGGCATTAGCAGGGATTCAGGCCTGGCACAGTGTCTCTGTGCATTGACCAATGGTATAGGCTTACAACAAGCTTACTCTCTGCACTGACCAATTACATGGCCTTAGAGTATCTGTGCACTGACCAATGATATGGGCTTACAGTGTCTGTGCACGGACCAATTACATAGCCTTACAGTATCTGTGCACTGACTAATGATATGGGCTTGCAGTATCTGTGCACTGACCAATAATAAGAGCTTAAAGATCTGTGCACTGACCAATGATATAGACGTATCGTACCAGTATGTTAGATTCGCAGTCATGCATGCGCCAATAATCTAGCCTGAGAGTATCTGTGCACTGACCAGTGATGTAGGCTCTGTACGTGAGCCTAGCTCCACAGGTCTGGGGTTTCTGTGTGTTGACAGTGGTATGACCTGTGTGTTTTCAAGCTGAACCGTTACTTAGGCCTCATACCTTTAGGCTACGGTCCGTGTATGATGGGGAGGTGATGACAGGTAGGTATCAGGCCTGAAGTGTTCATGATTAGCGCACACTGTCTGTCAGGTGGACCCATTGTGCTGCGGCTTCTTCTTGCACAGGTGATCCGAAAGGTGAACAAGCAGCATGCCATCCTGGACGTGGACGAGCCAGTTTCGCAGCTCCACAAATGCGCCTTCCAGTTCAAGGACAGCGACAAAATGTACCTGTGCCTCTCGAATGAGAAAATCATACAGTATCAGGTAAACGGTAAATGAAATGGGCAAAATCGAAATATAGAATTTAGTGGTCAAAAACGATTCACTAAATCCTGTTTTGTATACAGCCAAAATGAATTTTTGACATAGCAAAAGTGGTGCAAGCTAGATTCAGTTTAACGGCTTTCAACCTTTAACAATGTTTATATTGATCCAGTAGGGATAAAATGTTCTCTGTCAGAGGTGATTCACTACAGAACATGCTGCTGTGTATACAGGCTGTCTTGACAGGGTCGTGCAAATTTTTCATAAAATACGAGCTAGCACTGTGATGGTCTGACTCAGCAGTGGTTTTACCGAAAAAAAAAGAAATCCGACCAAAACGAGCGAGAGAGATCGTCACTCGCCCCATTCACGGAGCGTGCCCATATGTGCGTCAGAGAGGGGTGGAATGTGGCAGAGGTGGCGGGTGGCGGGTGGGGAAGGACGCCGCAGGGTTTTTGAGTGCGGTGTGGTCGTACCAACCCCCCCCTTCCCCCCACCCTCCAGGCAGACGCCTGCCAGAAGGATCCCGGCCGAGAGCTGCTGAACGACGGCTCCTGCTGGACCATCATCGGCACGGAAACCATGGAGTACACCTTCAGTGAGAGCCTGGCCTCTCTGCAGACCGCCGTCACCCCCATCCCCATCATCAGCGCGCTGGAGGTCAGGCCCACACGCAAACACCATCTGTAATGAGAGTTGTGACTTTTGACTTCCTTTACTGTAAACCCCAATGAGTTAAAAATAATTAGCAATGTGATTTGTGACCTTCATACACTGTAAAACCCAAACCTCACAATAATTAGCAATGTTCTTCTTACCTCATACACAGTAAAATCCAACGAGTTAAAATAAATAGCAATGTGACTTTTGACTTTGTCCTCTGTAAAACCCAAAAGTTAAAATAATAAGCAGTGTGATTTGTGACTGAAAGGTGTAAAACCAAGAACTTTGGTTTACTGAAATGGTGTTAAAGACGAGCGTTATAGGCTGCTGGTATCTTAAATCGATTCATTTTGCTGCAACGTAATCACTTCAGGTTTTAACACCAGTCTTCAAGTTAGACTGAATAACTCTGTCTAATAAAATGTCAGTTTCCTTAAACTATTTAAGGAAGTTGAACTCCGCGGGTTTTACAGCGCAGTTTGCACTACAGATGTTTTGGCAGCTGTGTCTGAATCACGGTCATTACGGGTTTTGTCTGCGTTCACAGCTCAACGGGGGCGGCCATGTTGCTATGCTGGAGATCCACGGGGAGAACTTTGGGCCACATCTGAGGGTCTGGTTTGGAAACGTGGAGGCGGAAACTATGTTCAGGTCAGCCTCACACAACAACTCAAAACAATCTAATATGTTCGTGTGGCACATTTCACAAACATTTGCCACAATATTCTTATAGATTTGAGTCAATAGCGGCAAGGAAACCCCCCCCTCAAGTGAAACATAATGGATGAACCCTTGGGAGGAGCCACACTTGAGAGGGGAAGCCCATCCTCCTCCTTCTGGCCCAAGGTGTGAGTTTCTAATGACCAACATAGGCACTCGAAACATGCAAGTGAATATTCATGCAATAAAACCAATACAGTGAGAGGATACAGTTATGATCATTGTTAATGATAAATCCAGGATTTCGTATTATAAACACATCTTTGGATTGATGAGCCAAGATCCGATTGATGAGCAAAAGTGGTTTTGCAAGTTGTAAAAATATTTGCGCTTTGTGAGGGGATCTCAACCATTAATGGTCTTGGCGATCGGAGTGCAGGGGATTCTGCCAGAGAAATGAGCTCCAGACACAATAACTGGCAGGATTCTAGTTTATCATCTGTTTTATAGTAATTTCACTTTCTAGCCCACTTGACCCACAAGCCAATGCCATTAGCAGTTAGCTGGGCATGGTTGCCGGCCTATTGCAGTGCTGCCATGCTGTTTTAGTCTTTGCCAGCTTGCGTTTTCTTACCTCTGATTTAAAGTTCAACCATTTCTTTTTGACATCAGCAGAAATGTGGTCACCTGCTAAAGCTGTATTTGCTGTGTCATCAATTTATTGCTCGAGATTTTATTCTTCTGAGCCAGTCATACCACTGTCTGAACTTTTGGAAGATGGCACACATAGGCAAGCACAGAATCACCAGTCTACGCATTAAAACACTGTTTCATGAATCCCAAGCTCATTTTTCTGACCAATTAAATTTAAGAACATTTTAAGAAAGTATTAGTATATGAGGCAAAGTATATGAGTGAGTATGAAAAGTAGGCCAAGATGACTGAGTATTGCATGCCTCTGTTATGACATATGCTTATTTTCCCATGTTCTCTATTGAATGAATTGCATTTCTAATAATTTAACAAAGACTTCCCGTAACAGAAAATAAATAAATGATGATTAATATTTCCTATTTCCACATGGCCTTTTAAAACATCAAGTTCAGTTTTTCAAAATTGCTACCATTCCCTGTTTTAATTCCCAACATCTTCGGGAATATTTTGGAACAAAAGTCAGCGCGAGAGCTAAAGTCTGTGTAACGTTAGTGTTGAGTGTCGACGTTTAATGGCCCTGAGTTTCACAACATTAGTCCCAAGCCCAGACTGAGAGTCTCCGTAGACCTTTCTCTTTGCCCTCTATGAATAAAGATTCTTTTACTTTAAGGTCATTATGAACAAAATAGGTGCCTCTGAGGCATGTGAAACTCCTCTTCCGTGGCAACAGAAAGCTTCATTAAGACTGGAGGACCCGATAAGTCATCCCCTCCACCCAAAACATCCATCACTGCCTTCAAATGAATTGTCTAACTCAATCACCATCTTGAATGAGGGAAATTGAACGAGTTAGCCTGTCTCTCCTTTGTCACAAAACTTTGCTCACATTTTACATCTGATAATAGCATAATAACTTTGTTCCACCTGTGCATTTCTGCTGCTACCGTCCGTTCCTCTATCGATGTCCATTTTCTTTGGTTAGACAGCTCACCAACACCCACAGTGGCCATTGTCACAACACTTAAATTCATATTATTTAAGTACTGTAGTTAATGTCACTACTTTTTATGAATGTAGTGAGGGAACCAAAGCGGCTGAGCTAATATTGCAGTGCTATGAATCAGGTCACCAGGGTTTCTCTCCTCGCTTTCACAACAAACACCTTCGTACCTTTAAAATATAAAATACCGCTTTCTAAAGTAGCTGTAATAATAATAATGATAGTCGTTGTTGTTGTCATCATTGTCATCATCATCATCATAAATATTGTCACATACATACATCATTTTCATAAACGTTTCTCTAATCTGACCACGCATTGTGAATCAGAGTTTGTGCAAGCGCTCTTCTCTGTGTGCGGTCGTGCTCTTGCAGGTCCCCTAAGTCCATGCTGTGCGTTGTGCCGGACGTGTCCGTGTTCAGCCGGGAGTGGAGATGGCTGAGGCGGCCCATCACCGTCCCCCTGTCCCTCGTCCGCGCCGACGGCCTGATCTACAGCAGCACCTTCAGCTTCACCTACACCCCCGAGCACACGCCCCCGCCCCCGCCCGCGGCCTCGCCCGAGTGCCCCGCCGACTCAGACTCTCTGATAGACTCCATCCATCAGGAGTTCACCCGCACCAACTTTCACCTGTTCATGCAGAGCTAACAAAATCTTTCTGTGGCCTCACTTAGTGCTCTTTATGCAGAGTTAGTTCAGAGATTCACCAATCTCCTTCTACAGAGTTACCTGTATGATTCATTTGCCTCCTCATACAGAGTTAGCTGTATGATTCATTTGCCTCCTCACACAGAGTTAGCTGTATGATTCATTTGCCTCCTCATACAGAGTTAGCTGTATGATTCATTTGCCTCCTCATACAGAGTTAGCTGTATGATTCATTTGCCTCCTCATACAGAGTTAGCTGTATGATTCATTTGCCTCCTCATACAGAGTTAGCTGTATAATTCATTTGCCTCCTCATACAGAAATAGCTCAGTGAATCACCAGGTTCCTCATGCAGAGTTAGCTCAGTGTTTCACTGTCCTCCTCATTCAGAGTCAGCTCAGTGAATCCCCAGCCTCTTTATACAGTTAGCTCAGTGATTCAAAAACTTCTCATTAAGAGATAGCTTCGTGAGTCACCCAAGTCTTTATTCCGACTCTCCATTCACTGATTCACCAGTGTTCTTGAGCAGAGCTCAGTGATTCATTAAACTTCTCCAGCAGCTCCCATCACATCCGAATCACCAATCTTTCATGCCAGGCCAGAAGCCCTGCAAAGTCATCGTTAACTAGCTGAGAGGCCATTTGTGAAAAATTAAACGAAAACACATTGAAGCCAGACAGCAGACCAAATGGAATTGAAAACAGAGGTGTAAATGTTTAAAAAGAGAGCTGATTGACGGGGAAAAATAGAAAGTAATTTATAAAGGGAAACTCTAGAAGACGCAACCTTTCCTGGAAATACGACTTCAGGGCGTTAGCGAGGACAGGATGAATGTGTGAGGGAAACTGGCCTGAAACGGCTGTCCGCTCCACGCTGGGAATAGAGCGCCAGGATTTTACCGCGTATTATGTCCTGAAATGGAGAAGCGGAGAAGACAGCACAACAAAGCTATGGTTTTCTGCCGCATAGCTAAAAACACTGAGAAGTACGCTTCATGAAACTGAATACCACCACTTTTAAGCTCTCTAAGTAATTAATAATTATATTGCATTTATTATCGGTATTCCAGAACCGGTGCTCTCATGTTACCATATAAAGTTGAAAGACAGGTCAATGTAGAAACGATCCCACCAAGTAAAACACTGTACAGACTTGTTCACTCTTTTCATGCAGGTATCCTTCAGGGCATTATGGGAACTTATTGAAACTAAGTTTGTAATAGCAAATTGAATGGCAGCTTACAATCTAGCTTTACGGTAATATGATATAAAATCAGTATAATAGTAAAAAAAGAAAATCAATTAATTCTGTAAAAATAATGTAATCTTTAGAATGTTCTTTGTATGAATCCTGGCCAATTAAAATTTGAGGGCAATAAATCATATTTGAATCCTGCAGTTTTTTATTGACTTTATTGAATATGTTAATGTTGGCAAATAACTATAATGTATCATTTCCAACTATAATTATGTACAGAGTCATATTTTGATTGAATCCCATATAAAAACCATCCTTCTGTTATATACTGTTGATATACTTTGAAGAGTATCCAAATGTGCTGTAGTGGAAACTGAAGACATATTTGGCGAGTCATAATATTTTCATGTTAAACATTTGCACTCATTTCATATCAAGTTCACTACAATTTTTATTTCACTAAGAGTGTAACTGGCAGTAATGATGACTGATTTTTATGAAAGTATTACTCTTCCCAGTGTCTCCAGTTGTCAAGTACTATTGCCAAATGACTTTATGGAAGTTGTATTTGTCATTGCGAGTTTAGGGAGAAGCCGCTTAAGTGTGTTTTCCACATAAGTCTCACATGCTCTCAGTGGTGAGTTACACTGAAAATGTGCTTTAGTGCAGGTCTGGATTTAGCTCATGCTGAGTCATAACTATATTGCACTCAGTCAAAAAATAATACTACTGAGATCAGGCATAGACGATGGAGACAAGCAGGTTGCACACTGCTGAAAATCCTCCAAACTAAGATGTTTTATTTGAATAAACCACAACTTTATTATATTTATATTAACTTTGTAGTAACTTTATTTTGTTATTTTAGATTATGTGATCCAGTTTATCTTACCAAGTGTAATTCAAGAGATACAATATTACATATTTATTTTTGAAAGAGACATCCATTCTGAACTTACTCATCCAAGTCAATTAAAGACCATGTTTACAACAACATTCCAGCAATTGTACTGAAGCTGGGACCTAAAATTTTCAAAACAGATGATTGGTTAATCAACACCATCAAATCAAGCAGAAACACGCCGCTAAATAGATAAATAAACGATATTCATCTCACAGTATTATGTAAACCCCATTACTGTCTAGTGTCTTCCTAACAGTATAAATACTGACTAACAATGCTCTTTTTCTTTTCATCCCGAATCTCATTGAGAGGAAAAATTCCTCTTTGGCCAAATCGCTGGCATTTCCAGGTTTAATGAAGCATTCCTCTGTGATAGGTCTGCCTTACGGTGATTCAGACAGAAACACCGCAGACCTTTTTCTGAAGATTAGCATGTTTGGGATTCTTTGCATTTCTTTATTATCTGCCTATTTATTAAAAGGGGTAAGCTCCGGCGGCAAAACTGGAGTTAGACTGTTATGGAGCGGCAGAAGATTACAGAGCACAGAGGACATGTTTTTGCTTATTGTGGCGCAGCTGGGATGAGGCCGTCCAAGCCAAGGCAGATATCTATCTATCACTGGGGCCTGGACGGACCAGGAGGCCCGGCAAACACGACACAATGCATCCTTGTTTCATAAGACGTCTCTGCAATGTGAGTTTTAGCACACAGGCCCAAAGCTGACAAGCTTTTGTTTGTCTTTTTTTTTTTTGGTGGGGGGGGGGGGATTTTCAAACACCCGCCACATATGCTACTCCACTGCTCAGCAATGAGTATGCATGTCAACAAGACTTAATGAAAGGAGAATTAATTAATTGTTTTGCCCTAAACTGTAAAACTGGATGTGAGTCATGTTGGTTTTTTCTGTTTGTTTTGGCCTGAAGTCATAGACTAAACAGATTTACCTTGGCAGACTCCTCACTGGAATAAGTTGTGACTAGTATAGTTTCCAATGCTGACAATATAATTTTAATTCCATTACTTTTGCACCCAAATGTATATAATTTATGCACATACAAATTGGAGTAATTGGAATGTGAATTCTGTTTAAATAGTTTTAAAACATACTCTTTTATCCTTCCAGTGTGATGTAGTAAAACGAATTCCTAAAAATTGTCTTCAGCTTGTCAGAAGGGAAAAACACATTAAGATGTAAGTTTGGCAATGGAAAAATAATAATTTAAACAAATGGAACTAAATGGATCTTTCATGGACAGCTGCTATTTTTTCAAAGTCACTCCATCTGTAAACAATTTATAATGCGGTCTGCCGCTTATGCCCTTGTTGCTACTCTTGTTATCGAGTTATTTAGTATCCTTTCCACAGGATAATGGGCAGATGTGTCTAGCCTCTGTAATCGTGTGCAAGGCTAAGACGTGTGCTGTTTATTTAATCACTCAAATACAAAGTAAATCAATAAATGTAATCTAAAGCCGATCACCTTACTGTTGACGTTTTTCAGCGCTAACGAACCGCATTCCAACATATGGATGCGTAAAATGAGCAAGGACTTTTGTATATTTACCAGCTTTAGGAAAGCATGAATACCGTATACGTTCCATGGAGGAAATAGAGGAGGTACAGTATGCGATATTTTTCTTCTTAATAAGATAAACGTGTGAGACCAAAGGCGACTGGCACGGCACATCCCTTCTGTGGTCTTGGCTAATCTGCGTCATGTGCTCGCGGATAAATGGTTCCTTCAACTGATATCCCAAACCAAGAGGAAACTGATTTGGGGG
This sequence comes from Albula glossodonta, assembly GCA_019788955.1. NCBI lineage: Eukaryota > Metazoa > Chordata > Actinopteri > Albuliformes > Albulidae > Albula > Albula glossodonta. The sequence continues at coordinate 25,723,449 of JAFBMS010000004.1, read as the reverse complement.
AGGTAACAGCGTGAGAGGGGCCATATCGGGCTTTCATGCCTTTTGAATTGTGGAAATTGTTTCAGAAATAATAAACGTTACATCGTAAGAACCTTTCACCCTAGGTCCTGAGGTGCAGGGGACAGTATTGCCCACTGGTTACGCCCCTCTTCTCGTGCCCCCTTTCACAGTGTCAGCACCTCTGTTCCCTTCGGTACACTGCCTCCTGCAGAATAAAGGGTTCTCTGTCCACACCACCTTCTATCAACCTTGTCCTATTGCCATTTCATCACCCGTATATCAAAACTGTAACATATTGCTTTCTTGTAAAATTCGGAAGAATGGAACGGCAATTTGAAAGGGATTTTTTTTTCCTCAGAGGTATCCACTAAAAAGGAACTCTCTACAAAGGAATTCAAGACGAGTTCTGGAGAAATACCTCAGAAAGTGCTTGTTATTGTCCATACGAGCGTCTGTCACATGGTGAAGTAAACGGCGAGCATTGATTTACACACACATTCGAAGTGCCAGGCTGTGGTCTGAACTCTGATTGGCTGAGGTTTTCAGAAGCCATAAACTTATCACGCCTGAATGACCACCTGTGACTTGTAACCTTCCCAACCCTCTTATTGAACTTTTTGTTTTGTTTTTGGTTGGGGGCCTTGCATACAATTTTAGAGTTACATATCATTATGTGATTCTTCAGTCTACTGTGACAAGGGTAAATACTGCAACCACATTCAGTCTTTCACTGGTAGATGAAGAATTTTAAAAATTCTTAAAGATGGGGATGAACAGAAACACTTTTCACAATTTGGTACAGAATTTGTTCTCACTATTGGGAAAATATTATGTTCAATGTTCAGAGTTGTGCCAGGGAATTTAAGAACATGACAGAAACACTATTTTCATGCTAACCATATATAATCTGTGTAAATGACATCATTTAGATTTTTTTCCGGTGAGAGGGACAAATACGAATTGCAGAAATTTCATTTGATAAAAATATGAAAGAGATAGAAGTAAAATAAATAATAATTATAAATACTTTTATAGTCAATTCATTTTAAGGGTTGCTGAATGCAACAAAGGAATAAAACTATTGCAGAAATAAATGAAAATTTGTAATCTTACATGTGGTGGCATGAAATGGGAAATATCAAGTGATGGAAATAATGTAATGTCGAATGACAAGAAGTGGATATAGAGAAACAGGGAAATGACAAATGTGCCATATTTGGGTTTTTGTGAATACCGAATCAGTCTTTCGGTATGAAAGAGGCGGCTGATTTCCTTTCGTAATCTGTGTTTGTGGCACTGATACCTCAAGGCCTCGGACACATGTTTGTATGATCAAAGCGATCGTTAGACCACCCCTGGGTAACGTACTGTAGCTGTCCTCGCAGGGAGCCCATCTCTCTGCTGACTGCTGACCGTAAAATGAGCCCGTGACCCTCACATCCTCCTGTCCGCCCAAGGAGAAGATCCCTCCCATCCCTGCCCTCCCGCGCCCCGCAGATCATAGAGAGAGAGAGAACCTCTCAGAGGGAAGAGTCTTCTCTCCCAAAATAGTACCTCTCAGGATACCGAAGGAAAGAAAGAAGAACCCTGAACTGTTCCATGGGTAGCTTCGACAGCGTCCACCACCAACGGCGAGCGCAACCGGAGATTAATGGCACTATTCTGTGCCGAAAGACTCGGTGCGGTTCAGGCAGGTAGAGTAGGGCTGGGGGGGGGGGGGGGGGGGGGGGAGGATTCGGAGAAGTTAATAAGTAAATCTCCCCCTGTGTTACTGTTCCACTCCTGTGCACCACTCCCCACTGGTATTCCAAAGGGAGAGTCTTTCCCTCACAGGAAGAAGGTCCCCTTTCAGTCAATACACCTCCCTGCTCCCTTACCCCAGCTCATACACACACACACACACACACACACACACACACTTAGACTCAGTGTAGCCAGGGCAGGGGCTGTCAGGAGGCACTTGTGTGAAAGGTAGGGAAGCCCAGCCTTATCTCTGGCCACATGCTAAGGAGCCCAGAAAAGCACAGCCACATCACAATCCCCTCTCCACAGATACTATTGTTTCTCTCTCTCTTCACTGATACTTATTTATTTTATCTATTTATTATAATACCCTGCTGTATCTGATTTGGTAGCCTCTTGAATGCACATATGCATGTAAGGTATGCAAAATATTTCAATGACATCATCATGCTTTTATTATGATTATATGTATGTATTAATAGTTTGTGATATATACATTTACATTATTTTACAGAGTCTAAGAAAAAAAAACTTTTAATGTATACTGTATTTCCCTTCTACAATCTTATAATTCTATGTATCTGTTTTTTTTTCATAAATACAACTAAATAATTTTGCTATGAGGATTTACTTTGCAATTACATTTATGATTTATATTTATATCTAGTGTAAATATATATTTTTAATTGGCTGCGTGGCCATTATTTGCTGAACAGAGATATTGAACTTAGTAACATAGTAATTGTGGTATATCAACAGTTTTGAATTTGCTCCAGTTTTTTCTAATCTGTGAATAAGTAAATACGTTCAAAGAGTAGAAAAGTTCATATGACAATACCACTGAATGTTCCGATCGCTGTAATTAGGTACCATCCTTTAGCAGGGTCGGAATCGGAGGATAAGGAGACATTTTGGCTCGCACATTTCAGAATTCAGAGATGCAGAGTCATTGTGAAAAAAAGTTCACTGCACAATGATGTTCTTGGTGTATGGAGATGGGAATCAGTCTTGTCTTCTGTAAAACTCAGGTTGGCAAGTGTATGTGCGCTCATTGAGATAACTCATGGCCTCGGCACAAGTAGTCTTGTGTTTGGCCCGACAATGCAGATATTTTGGACCAGAAGAGCCGTGCCCAGGACTTGGCGACGCTTGAAGAGTGAAGTGAGGTGAAAGAAAATCCCTCTGGTTTTGGTCCACTAGAGAGAATACCACAACTTCTGAAGATTAAATTATAGTTGACATCTACCTGTCTATTTCAGGCATCTTTGAATTCATACAATATACAAACTGCAATATACAGGATTAAGTTATGAGTACTGCATCATGCGAGAAATGTCTTCATTTATTTTATGAAAAAATTAAAAGGTAAAAATCCAGACTAAATATTGTGGTCCTAAATAGTAAATAAATGTAAATATTTGGTCAGGACTTTAAAATTTTTATTTAACAAATATTTGTTGCATTTGAGCTTTGAGGTTACTGTGGCTTTATTAATGTATAAATTTTAATTCCCCGCTCAATCACTCACCCCCTCTCTCTCTGCAGCTAACGTCCTGTCCCGAGGACCTGAAGTGTGCTTTGCGGTTTTGATTGTAAGGTGGGTGGGCCCATGTTGGTTTCCTATGAAGGAAAAATATATATATCTGTGTATGGCACAGCACTGTTTCTTGGAAGCAGGGATTAGAGTTTAATATTTCCCCGAAAATAAGACTTTTTAGCGGTCCCGGAACCAAATTGCTTGCATTTCCTGTAAAGCCAAAAAGGATGTGTAAATGTATTTTGTTGATAATGTTTGTGAGAAATCAATTTTACCATTTTGTAAATGAATAATTTAAAGGCAATTAAATATGATACTACAGGTATTACGGCTGCACAGACTGAAAGATTAACAATTTTTTTTTTTTAATTGAGCCAGTATTAATACATTCAGTTTATACCAGGGGCTGAGCCAGGGGTGGGGCTCACTGGGACACTGACCCCGATCTGAAATCTGATTGGCCCTCTCAAGGCCTCTCTCCTCTCAGTACTCATTCCAAGTACTTCATCGGTTGAGTTTTGGGGGGAAAAGCTAGACATCACAATTCATTTGATTCCCTGCCTCAACTTTGCATGGATTCTGAGACAGGGAAAGATTTCACGTGGGAGGGATGATATCCTGAATGTACAACATATAAAACTTAATATGCATAAATCAATAACATAAATAAAGATTTTTGCCTGAATTTTAAGGGTTTAAATGAACAATTAGCAAAGTACAGCCAGTTTTACAAGTATTTTTATGGGTCGTGTACAGAGCTGAAAAAGTATGGAGCCAAAACAACAAACAAACTGTCACTGTACACATATTTATTGAGCTCATGGTACTCGTTTGAGGAATTGCCCATAATGTACGACATATGGTCTGGCCCCTCTGTACTATTTATGGCCCTTCTGGGGCACCCAATTTAAAAACATTTCAAACTACCCCTGGTTTACGCCATAGGAAAATGGGGTGTCCCCAACCCCCCCTCCCCAGCCCCCCGCGAAAATCAGGTGCTCACATCAAACTACAAATGTGAAATTAATTATAATCAAATTATATGTATAATTACATATAATACATAGATATAAACACACAAAGTTGACATTATAGCTATATGGAGAACTATATGGAGAGATATATGTCAACTTCTGATCCCATATGAACAAATGACAGATGATAGTATAAATTCAGTATAAACTTGCTAGATTATAACCAGTTTCTTGAAGAAATGCTGCAGTCAGACTAACCAATTATTTGTGGGTTCAGAGAGCCATAGCTTTCTCTCCACGATCTTTGTCATCATGCTGTACACCACTTCGGTCCAATTGATCTACCGTGGACTTTTGAGTTGCTTGTTGTAAACTTGGTGGCTTTACATGACACGTTTGCATCAACAATCAACAAATAGATGTATTACAAAAATGCCAGAACGCTGTAACAATTAGGCTAATTTAAAAATGTGATGCTAATAGCCTACTCTACTAACCTATTATTAGTTCATTCATGTAACATGATGTGTATTGAAGGCTAGACCCATGTTCAAGCACCGAAGTACAATTTGGCTGTATATGATTGTGTTAGACATATTTCCTTGGCAGTTATATGTTGTATTCCATATATTATACCAGTCTCTTTTTCTTGGAAATGGAACTCTTTCCCTGGTGCCAGGTATCCCTCCTGTTTGCCGTGGAATAGATGGAGGTCCATATTTGTATTCGCATTAGCCTAATATCACAAAAAGTTTGCTAAATACTACTCACAAGATTCTGTTTGCTTTCATGGTTTGCTCAGTTTCTAAACGTGAAACACAAATGAATACTTTCAATTCTCTGTCCGTCTGGCCATTGAGAAAATCTCTGTGCTAACTTGTAAGACTTCCTGGGTGGTATTGGACTAGCAGTACCTAAGCATATGACTGCTCATAGCAGGTTACCCATGAAGTAGTATTAATTTACACATGTCACAATTTCTATATTTATAGCGAAGCTATACTCTTTTAACACTGAATGATGAATCTAAGGAGCATAACCCTTGAAGTCGGACATGCTATCAAAGTAGCTAACTGTATTATCTTACTGTTTAGAGGAAATTCCCAAGATGACTCTGTTTGGGTCTCTCAGCCGTTAGGCGCATAGGAGGATTGGTTTGTGTACATGACGACACAGACTGTAATTATGGGTCTTGGTATGACCATAAAGAAAAAAATATAGGAATAAACCTTTGAATTATTCCAATGTGGGCGAGAAGCCTGTAAAAAAAGTGCTTCTCTTCGCTCATGCAAGCTCTGCGAAAACGATAGTTTTTCTTTTTTTATTTTGGGGGAGTGATAAAAAGAGGTTTTATGCTCAGGAAACTTTGGTGAAAAATAATCCGCACCTCAGGCTTCGTCGCCGTCCGCCAAGAATAACACGGCGAGCTCCCGCCTCTCTGTGTGAGGATTAATGTATGTCTTTCTTTCACTCCCTCCCTCGCTCTCTCCATCTGTGTCTAGTTTCTTCTCTCGCACGTTCAGCGGCAGTGCTGCGTGAGCTTTTGCGGAGAGCACTTTTTCATAACGTTTACATAACGCGTGAATGTGTTTGACTTAATGGCACTGCTATAGGCTTCACCAGAGCGCATATGACCTTGGCTAGTACCCCTGGTGGTATATCATTTTAAACACAGATATTAAATTTGCACAGCAATGGCAGTGGTGAAGGGATAAAACCATTTCAGCAATTTTTCACTACCAGGCTACGGGAGATCAAACCTCCTATGGGGGTGTAATATTACATGAAAAATAAACAATCAAACAACATTATATGCTAACAGATGCACAATAATTCAACTTAAGTTCATGCAGTGCAATAGTGCAGTCTGAAATTATATATTGAAGAAATGCAACTACATTTTTGTGCAGTCTACAATGGAACCTTCCTTTGCTCTCTTGGTAGGACAGCTATTACAACCGACTGTAGTATCTAGCAACCCCAATGACTGGATTTTATCTTATTTACTGCCTGTTGCAAATTCCTCATAGATTTAAGTTATAAAACTACTGGTCTGATAATACCTCCTCTCAACGAGTATCAAAGTTACACTGTATTTGGTTAATGACTCAAATGTAATGTAAATCTTGAACAAGGCCCTTATCCCCACATTACTCCCAGGGGGGACTGGCCCCTGTTTAGCCTAATCAACTGTAAGTCGCTCTGGATAAAAGCGTCAGCTAAACGACTGTGATGCAATCTGCAATACAATTTTGCTGAAATTGCTGAATGGCTACCTGTATGGCTATGACACCGATCATTTATCAGTCCTCATTCATCCATCATCTGCCAGGGAGTGATAGGGACCTAATAACTGATTGCTCAATCCATCCATAAAGTGAAGTCCTGTGTTCTCATCTGGGGTTAGCGTCTTTTTTTTGTTTTGTTTTTTTTTTTTTAATTTTACAATCAATAAGCAATGCCTCGGGATTTGCTAGTTTGCCAAATAGGTCCCACTTTTGCATGCACCCAAATGCATGCGCCCCAAAAGAACAAGCCATGAAAGCGATTCCCCTTTACTAAGAGAACTGAAATCAACCGAAGAATGGCTGTAATTGGACAAAATAGCTACATGTCTTTACATTTTAGTGCTGCTAAAAATAAATATGGGAATTTGATTAAAGGTCTTAGAGAAGTCATGTCTAAGTTTTGAAATTTCATTAGTGAACAAGTACGGGTAACTCTACACAGTGACCAGAAATTGACTTCTAGAATCCACCATAATTGAATTTTCCTTCCCCTTTACCCTCCATGAAACTGAGACTCATTTAATTCTCTTCACTCATTTCCTCAGAACTGTCACTGTGTCATAGTGAATCAAAGACCTTTTTCCTGGGACTTTGGAAAACACTTCTCTGTTGACTTTGAAAATTCTTACTGGTTGAGGACACAGTATGGGGTGGAGGGTCAACTCTGGTGACAGGTGTGGCCGGATAGGATATAGACTAAAAGCACACAGGGGCGTTACATTATACTTGGTAGTGGAATTTTTGTTTCATATCCTTTCACTTATGTTGTTTTTTTCCAGGTCTTTGTGGATATCCATATTGATTAGGCTAGAGATATAATCCTTTTTGGTTGGAACGAGAATGTTTATTTACTTGTTTATTAATTTTTTTTCTTATTATTTGGCATAATCTAATTTCATAACCTTGTTGTTATCGTGCCTTATTACTGAGTAATAAAGACAGGTTTTTCTGTATGTATTGTGTCTTTGGTGGTTTGTGTTATTAATACAAAATAAATGATATACATATCATAGAAAGTGTAATTATTTATAAATAATCCATAGGAGGTCACTAGTGTTTGATGAAGTACAGCTATGCTTCACTCTACTGTAATGGCAGCCTCAGACAGCAGGGACCAGAGTCAATGCCAGACTCTGGGGCCCATCCACAAAGCAGAACATTGCCTTAACAGGATGATCCAACCAGCAGCCCTTCAAAGAATATTCTGTCTGTTTCAACGAGCGTCCATCTGCTTTCTATTAAAGAAAGCATCCTGTCTTATATTAGCTGTAAAACTACCACATGTACTGGCAAGAACACGAATAAACACTACGAATGATTGAAGACGTATTACTATGAATGACTGAGATGGAACGCCAGTCCAAGAGTATCTGCTCTTCAGCACTGTATGTGGGCTGTGGTCTTGCCTTGTGTAAGTACCAAATATCAGTACCATGTAGACAGCATTGCTTTTGCATGTTGGACATTTAGCAGATGTTCTTATTGACAGTGACTTACATGGGTAACAGTTATACACAGTGTCAATTTATTCATTTAAATATGTACTGAAGCAATTTAGGTGAAGTACCTCAAGGTATATAATCTGTATTTAGGTCAAGTGCCTCAAGAGTGTATTGACAGTGTCGTAGATGGGAATTGAACATACAGACTATGAGTTGTAACGATCACATGACACTGCAATCCAATCAAAAGAGACATGTCAGAGGTGGTAAGTAGCAATATTGGGGAGTATGGTAGAGTGAGGTCAATATGGAATTATGGGATGTAGTTCAGTGATACAGTTATGTGACTTCTTTCATGGTCTGGATCTCCAGCAAGGCCCTGTCACCTGTGTCCAGAGGTCACCTGACACTGTGAATGTAAGACTACATCCAGATAATGCTAACAAGGTATGTGTGTCAGCCAGCAATGTTCTTTGTACCTCCTCAAAATGAAATGCTTGGCCTTGTCTTGAAATGGGTCACTGTGTTGCTAAATTAGCACCGAATGTTTGGCAAGTTTAAAGCTTGTTGGGGGTGGATGGAAATTTCACGTGTGGAAGAAACCCTGCCAAAAAATCTCATAGAGGCAGGGTGTCAAACTCAGGTTCAGGAAGGTCGTAGTTTCTGTGGGCTTTTGGGGTTCTCTTTCAATACCACTGCCAGTCGGTTCAGACCTTTGGAAACCAAATGTGTAGACTCACAGTTTTGTTATTTAAATGAATTAAGTGCTGAAACACACAAAAATCCAGCAGAAAGATGGCCTCCTAGGACCTGAATTTGACACTCAGTGTCATAGACAATGAGAAACATGGACAATGTGTATGTTTCAGAAAATTGAAAAAAAAATCCAAAAAATGTTTATCCTGTCTGAAGTTCCTCTAATACTATGTCTTCTGCTTTGGTTTCAACTCGTGGTGTTCCTTTACCGTTTACTGCACCTTCTCTTGGCGGTTTAAAGTCTGTAAAAACACAGGAAAGAACATGTCTGGCACAGAACTCCCCTCATTACAGTTCTATCAACTACCATGTGACATTTTTAACAGTTTTATGTTCATCCGTGCGGAAACCTCTTTAATATCATTAGACCACTGACTGGATTTGGTTGTAGGAGCCATGAGGTCAGGCCCACTATTCTTTGGGAGTGTGAAGCGCAGTGTGCATTTGATTAACCCTGACGTGTAAATCCACGAGATGAATGAGTTCTGCTACTGGAATCTGATGGCCAGTTGCGTGCGACTCTCCTGGGTCTTGTTTTGCCTAAACAGGACTTGATCACATGGCGGCTTTGATGTTGTCTTTTACAATCAAGCTTGAGTGAAAATGATGGGAAAGTAACTCTCATTTGGAATATCAAAGCTCCAGGAAGTCCCACAAAAAAAGCTAAGGGGTTATTTCGCAGGTTTGCTACAACGCACGGAACGTGCACCGACTTTAAAAGGAAGACGGTGAGGATTCTGTCATCTTGGCAATAGTCACAGCACGCGATTATTCTCTGGTGTTGCGAGAGAAGACGGGAAGCGCAGACACTTCATGCTTTCGCTCTCAATCAAATCATTGCGCTGTAAAACCGACTCAGTCCCCCGGACAGCTACACACTGATAATTGGAGAAGCCAATAACTTTGTCTGAGCTGAACTATTCGGCAACTCATTCCTGAACTTTTCACAGACACGTGCTTTTGATTGACTGGGGAAGTCAGAGGGAAAAAATATGTTTTAATACACATTAAGGTTGTACAGTACAATTCAGCATAATTTAAATCCAGAGGATTTCCTGAGGCCAAATTAAAAAGTTTCATTACACTTCTTGTGGGGCAAACTGTGACAATTTGGCATGCGTCATCGACTCTAAGCTTCATTTAAAATGTTTTTTGAAACAGCAGTGCAAATCCTGACTTTATAGTGCACTTTACAGTAAGTCTCTTTTATGCACTCTCTTTACCCTAGGGCAGCATGTGTTCCAACTTTGATCAGATTTAATAAAAAATCCAATGTTAGCATTATGTGGGTAAGTAACACGATTACATAAACAAAGTAATATATTACTCATGTTGTGAAAAAGTATTGTATAATACCACTGGCTGCCCGGAGGCTCAAAAATATACACTGCTGTTCAAAAAAGTATTAGCGCACTGGCTGAATTTCTGAATTTTGCATTTTTTTATATTGAATGTTAATCAGACTTTGAACCAAAACCTTAAAATAAATATCTTAAATAAGAAGGAACTTGAGCGAAACAAATAACATAAACATATATGGACAGTTTGTTTATTTATTGTAGAACGTTATGTAACATCCAAGCCCCAGTGCAAAAAAGTAATTGCCCTCTTGGACTCTGTACATGCTATGCTACCTTTGGCAGCAACGTCTGAAACAAAATGCATTCTGTAGTTATTTATCAGTTTCTCACAGTGGTGTGGAGGAATTTTGGCCTCTTTTCCATACAGAACTGCTTCAATTCAGTGACATTTGTGGGTTTTGAACCATCAGCCGCGTCTCTCTATTCCAGCTAAATTATCTCGGGGTGGGGTGGGGGCGGTAGGTTTTTAGGGTTTCGGACTTTGACCGAGTCATTCCATAACCTTGCATTTTTTGTTTCTTAACTGTTCTGGTAACTTTCTTGTGGTCATTGTCTTGATACTGCTGTGCTTCAGCTTCATCTTCATCTCACAGGCAGATGGCCTGACGTTCTCCTGTAGAGTTCTCTGATACAGAGTAGAATTCATCGGTTCCTTCATCAACGGCAAGCAGTCCGGGCCCACATGCAGCAAAGCTTGACTGTTTGTGTGAGCTTCATGCCGTGGAATGAAGTGTTTGACTTTCCCTAGACATAATAGGGCCATATGCTTTTGAATTGTCTTCCCATAGAACACTTACCCAGAACTCCTGAGAGTCATCCAGGTGCTTTCCAGTGAAACTGAACCAAAATCAGATCAAACCAAATGAAATTCATTTGTGAAGTACATTTCACAAACATTCGCCACAGTACGCTTTTCACAAAAATTTGCCACAATGTCCTCTTACCTATCAAAAGCAAGCTTAAGGCGACAGTTCTGCTTAGTGAGCACTGAGCCCTCATTACTACTCTCCTCAGAATTTGATTTTTTTTCCAACTACAAAATATTTGACAAAATTAAAAAATTGTAATTCAAAAGCAAAAATTCTAAATATCAGACGGGAGTAAAATTGTTTTTCGTGGCACTGTAAATGACTCATCATTGAGGCAATTTAATACATTTCACATTACGCTGTACACTATACATAAAAAGTCCTGATGCTTTTTTTTGCTAAATACATGCTTTTCTCCCTTTTTTCCACATTTAAGAATGCCCAACTATATTCAGAAGCCACACCCATCACAAGCCACACCCACAATCAGAAATCACACCCGCTCAGTCCAGGAGAGCTCAGACAAGCTCATAGTCTCCTTCCAAACTCATGACATCAACTGCCATTTACTTTTACACAGTCCACAAATGGAGTCCACATATACATTAATTGAAGGTCATTACTGTTGAAACTTGGTTAGTCTGTGGGCAAGTAGTTGACGAGCAGAGTACTTGACTGAATCTGTGAAGCGTTGTGAAGAAAATGTAGCCTTGTGAAACAACACTCCTGAAGGTATGGGGTGACACCAAAATCCATAGAAATAACCTTTAATGAAAGCTGAGAATTTGAACTTCAACCACATGTGAACTATTTGAATACAAATATGAAATTGTACAGAGTACAGAGCCAAATGAAGAAAAAAAATGTCTCTTTCTAGAAAGCTCTGTATATACTCTGTCATCACAGGCCTTTTAATGTTTCAGCTATAAGCTTACTGAGGTTTTCATGTTAAAGTTTCAACGTAATGTAGGAAACAGATGGCTACAGTCATACTTAAAACCAAAGTATCAACATATCCATTATTAGGTTTAAAAAAGCACTATTAAAATAAATACTGAACATCACAGTATCACTTATACATTGAAAAAGAATTTTGATAATGCATGATGAATTGGTGAATTAAAATGATGGTTAAATCTTGGTGCAATGAAGATACGTCCAGCAACAATGACAAAACCCAAACGATAAAGATTTGTGAAAATATATTATTATTTAAAACCAACTGTAAATGTATTGTTTTTGTTCATGTGACAGTTTTTTTATGTAAAGGCTTTCTTTGATTCATGGAGCCACACTCATGGAGCACAACAGAGGATAGGAAATGAAAACATTTACTCTACTTCACAGCCCTCTGCTCCGATGAGAGTTTATAACACAGTAATTTCTGCTCGATTTGATACGGAACGACTCCCTTGAGCGACCTGCTATTACGATTATGATGATAAATAATACAGTTCTATTCTCTTTGGTGGCTAAAGCAAAGGCTACACATGATACATTCATAACTCAGAGTAATACCCTGGATAAAACCTGTAGCATTTAATAATACAGAAGAGCATGTGATATAAATCATAATGTTAACTTGCTGTAATTATACAGTAAGACTGGGAGGTACTCAGTGGAATGTTGTGAATAATGGTCTTTATGGGTATTACAGTGGATCTTAGGCACAGAAATCATTTTATTTCACGGGCCAAGATACAGTTAAGGTTCAAATTTGGACTGGTATGTCAACATAATCCCACATCCTGTTGTTATTACCAAAAAAGCAAGTATTTGACACTTAACTGTTCTTACTCTGTGGCTTTTGTTGTTAGTGTGTGAGTGAATGGAGAGATGGTGCCAGCATCTTTAACTGGGTGTAAAGTACTGAGCCATTGTTTCAGTGCTGCAGGTTTTATGGCTTTTCATCCACCAGCAAAGGAGTATTCAGAGTTCAAAATGACTATGAATCTACAAAAAGTGTCAAAACACACAAAGCGTTTAGTCTATGACCTTTATATTTTACATGGTTTTCATCATACACATGGTAGTCACGGTACACAAAGAATCGTACACGTAGGATAAGGTGGGGATACTGCATGATACCTGTAAGAGAGATTTCTGGCAGTACTATCATTCCTCTACCGCCCCTAATACCCTTCTACTGGACCTGCACCCTACTAATACTCCTCTTCTGCCCCTACACCATACTAATACCCTTCTACTGGACCTGCACCCGATAATACCCCTCTACTGCCCCTACACCCCACTAATACCCCTATACTGCCACTACACCCCACTAATACCCCTCTACTGCCCCTACACCCCACTAATACCCCTATACTACCCACTCTACTGCCCCTACACCCCACTAATACCCCTCTACTGCCCCTACACCCCACTAATACCCCTCTACTGCCCCTACACCCCACTAATACCCTATACTGCCCCTACACCCACTAATACCCCTATACTGCCCCACACCCCACTAATACCCCTGTACTGCCCCTACACCCCACTAATATCCCTATACTGCCCCTACACCCCACTAATACCCCTCTACTGCCCCTACACCCCACTAATACCCCTCTACTGCCCCTACACCCCACTAATATCCCTATACTGCCCCTACACCCCACTAATACCCCTATACTGCCCCCACACCCCACTAATACCCCTCTACTGCCCCTACACTCCACTAATACCCCTATACTGCCCCTCCACCCCACTAATACCCCTCTACTGCCCCTACACCCCACTAATACCCCTATACTGCCTCTACACCCCACTAATACCCTTGCCCATGCCCCAGCTCAGCCTGAGAGTCCCTGGGAGCTGCATTCCTCACAAACATCCCAGATCAGATCAGGTCCCACTGCCAAAACCACAATGGCAACCTACACGGAAACTCATGACAAGCTCAGTAAATAAGCTCCCACTCCCCGCTCTCGCACAGAGTCATGTCACATTCCTGTTTATGAGCTCTGAAAGGGATCCTCTTACACGCAGTTAGAGGAAACACTTAGTTTGACTAATACAACAGTGACTGACAGAGAGGGGAATAAACAGTTTGCATGGTGTGTCTGAGAACATCCTTCCCTCCTCAATCAAACTAGCCCATATAATTACAGTTCCTTAATGGAGTTTGCCATTTTCATTTGAGACTCAATTAAAGTAGAGCAGCATAATATTTGTTTTAGTACTATTAACAACAAAATATATGAATGGTGTGGACAACTATATATTAATTCTTTAATACAGTACCAGTAATTAAATAAATCCTACAAAATCTTTTGCTTGTCGGAAGCCACATGTCATAATGTTGTTGAATAAATTAAGCATTAGGTTTCATTAAAATAGCATTATTCACATAAAAGTGTTATTATAAATAAAAATGAACCAGTCCTATTATAATGTAATACTGTACATCCAGTACTAATATGTATTTGGTGAGAACAAGGTCTGTTACAGTTCAGATCATCCAAAGCAGAGCCTTTTGACAAGCTCATACTTTTCAAAGCATTGTGGGAAATGATGTTTTTCTTACAAATTTCCACACGCTGTGTTACTGGGTTCGCATTACTCTGACGTCATCTGTACATCAATGCTTCATTAAATGGGACAGAATGCCATGCAGTTCGAACTCCCTTTCTGAAAACAATTTATACACCTAGCATATCATTAAAATAAAATTGTAGACATCTTGAAAGTTGTTAAAATAAAAAATGTGTGTGCTCTCAGTGTTTTTGAAAAGAGCCCTTGTGATGAGGAAAAAGCTGTCATTGTCCATATGAACGGTGAGCTGTGAATAAAGATTGGTAGCGTTTCCATAAATTGAGTGTTAGCACACTACGAAATGAGAGTTTGTTTTTACAGGAGTTTCCACTTTTCGGAGGTGTGGGGTGACCTGCCGGACACCATCTAGCACCCCCTCGGAGACTGACAATGCCGCAAGTGTCCCTGACCTCCCCGAATCTCCGCACCCCCCTTCCTCCCAGTCCTCAACACGGTACACTGGAACTCTCTTCGCGCCCCCAGCACGACAGCCTCACAAGTCAGCCTAAACACCATGCAACCTCCCGCTATCAATCCAAACCCTTCCCACCAATATAGAATTCTGTACAGCCATTTTGATGAGGTCTGGGATTTCATTACCTCAAAGACAGAGGTTTGATATTGTGAGACATTTGGGTTGAATTTCAAATAAATGCTGAGTTTGACTGTGCAGTCCTGTGCCAAGTCACATTTTCCGTTGTTAACCCCTCAGCACCATCTGCTGATTTCTGCCATGTGTTGTTCGTTCATACTCAATGGGAGGTAAGCAGAGTAATGTCAAGTAGGCTAAATCCTAGCTCTATGGATTGCTGGAGGTCAGGATCAGAGAAGAAACCAGGTGAGTCTTTGGTATCGCAGCGCCCTCTGTTGGCAGAAGCAGGAATTAGAGACACTGCCTCTGCAGTCGATCAAAATATCTCCTTGACTTTGACATATAATAAACACAAAATCTTGGGTCTTGGGTGGACAAATCTGGTTTGGTAAGTTCAGCAACCTCAAAAACGAATCAACAAATTCCTAAAAGGATAATATACTCTTGTATTTATTTGTAAATTAAAGGACAAAAATGTATTCAATTCTGTCTGTTGTATTGTTGATTTTCCCTAATATAGTCTTGACTGTCTTATACAGCATGTGGAAAAAATGTATTGATCTTTGCATAGGCTACCTGCAAGCTGATTGGTGCGCTCAGATTTATGAGGGTGGATTTGACTGGGGCCATTGGTTTATAAGAAAGAGGCTGCCAGAGTCCTGCCTAAATGAGATTGTGTCCACTGGTTTAATATAAAAGAAGCTGAAAGACGTTTTATCACAATGGAGACAGTATGTCACCACAGTTGGTCTATTAAATAGTTATCAGCATAGGATACGTTGCCAGGAAACATATTTGGGGAATCTCACTTTTGTATTTCATGGGCTTTTTCTCTGATGGGCCGCACAAGAAGCAGGTTGTCACTCATTTATTGGTCTGTAAATCTGCACATGATCATAACCAGTTTGCAGAACGTTTAACATCATCTAAAGTGTGTAAAAATTGCATCAAACTAAGTACACAGTAGCTAACACTCTGGATGTGCACTTACCCTGAATTTAAAAAGGCCATTAAAAATAGATTACGTGTGAATAACGCTTATACTTCAAGATCAATTCATATTTCTGAGGTTTAATTGAACAAACAGCAGGTGTCAATGACTCAGGATGTCAGCTGTCTACTGTATGTATTCTGATTGTTAAAAAACACATGCAGCATCTTTTCTACGTCACGCGTTCCATTTGATACAATTCACAATGATCAGAGTGTGGAACCGTCTCCTTTTCGCTCAGACATGTTTACAGTGGCTCATCATACTAATGAAACAGAAGAAAAGCAGGCTTGTCACTCCCAGAAGTCTCACAGGAGTGTGAAGTTTGTAATCACTGGTATGTGAGGGCTTGAGGAGCAGACAGGACACAGAGTTTGATAAATGCATGCAGCCGGTCTGCAAACAACAGCAGACACCGTACAGCTGTGTTCTGACTGGAAAAAAGGGTTGGCACCTACAACAAAAAGGGAAAGAAGTCGTATGTGAAAAGCAAGGTAACGTTTACAAGACAGGAAGTCAGGATTTGGCATGGGTGAGATGGACAGAGGTAACTGAAAGGAAGTATTTACAATATTTAAGACTGACAAATGCAAATAGTCAGCTGACATGTTCACATACATCACCACCTTGTAGTAACTGAATTCCTTTGATACGTCAGCTGGTTTCGGCCTGCTTGTACCCATATGGAAACTACAACATGAAAACCTGAAAGCAGCTTGGCTCCTTAGCATGCTACATCTCCATTTGCTGAGTTCAGAACCAAGGGCAGAGCTACAGGGTGGCCGGAGCTGGCCATGGCCACCCGACAGTGAAGCTTGGCCACCCCTCTGACCACCCTAGGTACGGAAAGCGAATCAATCAGAGCAGAGAAAAAAACCTGCTGTCAGTGCAGACAGCAAACTATTAACATAACCGCATTTATCCACAATATTTTCGAACGCCTTTATGTGTTCAGCGATATGCGTGAGACGTCCGGTTTGTATCGTAACCCGTGCTTCTCTTGTAATTGTAAATAAATTGGTAACATGAACTTCTCTTGTGAATGGTTATCTATAAAATATACTTTTAAAACTGTGCCTACAACTGTACCTCCTACAAACTATAATGTTAATAGAGGTGCAGTTACATAAAATTATTACAGAAAAGCAACACCCAAAGAAGTGTGTACCTTTAAATACCTTAGGCACGGGAGGGGGGGGGGGGGGGGGGGGATTCCACCCAGGCCATACACCTATACGGATAGCTACAATAAGCTAATTTTCCGTATATGAAGTAGGCTAATTATTTTTTGCAACCCCAAAAAAATCACCGGGTCTACCCTGGCCACCACAGTTGGAAAGTTCTGGCTACGCCCCTGTTCGGAACCAGTACCATTATATAAATGGTGGTGTTCACATGTGATACTGCCAAACGGGAGAAAGACCCTAGTGATCAAATATTTAGGAGGGGGTGTCAAGGGCTAGTTTTAACCTGAATACTTATCTTGACCCCACCTGCAACCTTGCTGACTGGTGAGCGAAGTCACATTCCAAGATACTTTTCTTTGTCTATGGCTTTGGCACCTGCATGTTGGATACAAAATAAGAAGGGAGGGCGCCCCCTAAAGGATGCTGCAGTAACAGCAGCTCAGCGCATCTCCATCATCATGTGTAGCCAAAAATGAAAAGTTCCGAAATGAACAGAGAAGTCTATGAGGGTGTGTACAGACAGATAACTTAACAGGAGGCAGGGTTAGGGAGGACCGTCAAGGATCAGAATCCAGCCACAGACTGACAATAGATTTTGTTCACGTAAAAGGATGTTTATGGTTACCCTTGACCAAAGAGAATTACTCTTACCTGAGGAAACAAGAGGTAACCTGTGATACAATGGCCAATTACATTAATGCATATTTGACAACAAAAATGTGATTGGCTATGAGAGTATATCTCTGCCCAGAGACCTGGGTTTGAGCAGGTTGGTTTAGGAACCAGATGCACAGCACAGCATAAGAAGGGTTGACATGAACCCGCTCCACTGATTGGATGAAAGAAAATGCTCTTCTGCAAACATACCTCCACCTATTCAAGTTCACAAATCTTTGGATGTCAGTAAAACATGGTATATGGAAATATACAGGGAAAAAATTCTCAGAACACATATTCAACACATTTTTTTCATCACAGGAGAAAAATTACAGTTGCTATCTAAGATGTGTGTACACTTCTATGGAATTTTCTGTGGAATGCTGCATGCTGGAATAAAACTATAAATGCAAATAAAATATTGCTGGATTTATTGAGTGGTACAAATTTGGTACAAAAAAGTGGTACAAACTTCTGTGTATTTGAAACAACTTAAAAATGTGCATATCTATTGCATAAATACAAACACCAGAACACCAAATACCAAAAGTTCAGACTGGTTTTTGGAATCATGCTGAATTTCTTTCTGCTGTTTTACTTTCATAATTTCCACATGCAAATGTGTATACTTCTCTCTGAGGCAATTTCAGTAAAAACAAATGTAAAACAAACTCGTTGCAGTCACCGAAACTCAGCAGGACAATGTCTGAGAATTGAAAGGTAACAAGAAAAGCCACTTGTGCTGTAAATGGACGATTCTTATAATTCATATTATCTTTTTAATCGTATTATTATAATTGCGTTACAGATTGCATTTATTTAGCACAATTCTAAAAATGCTGTATGCAACAGTTATACTGCTTGCAGAAACACATACTGAGTATTCTTATGTAAATGTATATATAACAAGTATGTCTCTCAAGAATTTATAAATTCTGCCTAGCAATAGCCTTTTAGAATACGTATCCATTGCATAGTTACATAATGCAGTTTTGACCTATTGCAAAACTGCAGACGAGGAAAACCGGGTATGGGTTTGAAAAGTCATTCATATTTTTTGCTCTTGCCCATTTACAGCTTAATGTCAGCTTTTTTAAAAAAAGAACATATCATTATATCAAATAACAAACGAATTAATGCGATACACAACGAAATAAACTACGTTCTTCTGCCCATTTACTGGTTACTAGATAGTTACGTGATCCTCGTCTGCAAAAAATCACATGACAGGACACGAGAACTTTCGATGACGTATAGAGAGATTGTCATGTGCGTTGTACGTCACCGCAAAGTGCGTTGTTGCACAGTCACTGCGAGTGTTTCGAGTGTAAACAAGGGGCTGGTGAAAGAAAAGTCTAGAAGTGCCCTCTTGTGTTATTATTTTCGCATAATTTGTTGGTACACTTAATCTAACGTAAAACCGAAGGCTTTAGTCTCACTATGGTGTGACCTCGGAGGAGCGCTTGCGCAAAGGGGGAATGCTATAGTTAGCGAACAGAGGCGAGCGACCGCGAGGAGACGGGAGTCCATTCCTCGGCCTGCGGTGTCGCAGCTAGGGGCTGGGAAGTCCCTGCCTGTCCAGGCCTACCTCAGTCTGGACCGCAGGCGGGGCCCGCTGAGCCGTGAGTGTCCATCTTTGGTTCGTGGCCGCTTGGTACCTGCCCTAGCTGTCGTACGAAGCTCGACTGAGAGCGGTAGCTAAACAGGTAGCATGCTAACGGTACCTTATCGACACCCCGTTCGAAGCAGTGTGCGCGCTAGCTAAGGCTGGCTAACCGACATGGGGTTGTCGCTGTTCGAGCGCAAGAGGTTTCACCGCTCGCTGTCGCTGCTGTGTTCGTCGCTGTCGTTGGCTTCGTAGTCAGCGTTAGCTTGTTGTCTTTACCGAGGCGCGACCCCATCAGCCACACGTTCAAAACCAGCGTGACATGTGTGAACCACATCGCTTTATTACATTTGTATGTCCAGTGTTACTTGAATTAGACGCAGAAAGCTCATTTTAGGATGTATGGTTATCTAATGTTAGGTTATTTGTTGGTGGCAGGCAGCTGCATTGACAATGTAGAGCATAATATTCGTCGACATGCTTGATATTTGCAGGTACATCTGCGTGGATGGTCGGTATTTTTGCGAACGTTAGCAAGTAATACCGTATTCGCTAACGTTAGCTGTTTTCATGCCAGCCGCTGCCTCCAGTTTAGCTGGCTAGCTGGATAACATCATAGCGTCCAGAAGAAAATAATCGCTAAAGCTGCGTTTGCAGATGTAACGTTACATTGTTTTACACAGTATCGTGAAATTATCGTTAAATCAATTACAAATAGATAACCATCGTTCTAGCCTAAGGAGCAATGATGAGGATGCTAGCTAATGTTATGAAATCTGTGGAGGCCTACATACAGCTCGGTGCCCTAGCTTGTTTCTCTGTATAAATCATGAACTTTTAGCTGTCTTTATGTTAAGAATTTGAACGCTGGCTTCTGTTGTCGATGAACATTAATCAGCTAGTGTTATAGCCCAACAGACACGCTGGCGTACTTATTTATTTGTACTGAGAAGTGTATACTGGAATAAAATGCAGTTAATTGACACAACCATCTGTAGTTATTATTATTGTTCTCTATTGTTGAGAACTCATGTTATTTATACGAAGTGATTTAATCTCATCTGTAAGAACAAATAATATGAAAGTCGTACGGATAGCAGAAATGTAATTTGTTCAAGGTATCCTAAATAGACTACCTAAATTTAGGGGTGTTTCAGGTATGGTCTCAGACTCACAAGTGAAGTTAGGATACTTGTAGATCAGTGAAACCCAGGATCAATAAGGTTACTTTCACTTTCGTTAATAGCAGAACTAGTGCTCATTTTATGGTTAAAAGGCCACACCATAGATATTACAGAGTAGAGGCAATATGTACACTGTTTTTGAATGGCACCCCAAGTTTGCCATGGTTTGGCACATGAGCATATGGTTTTCCTACTTTGCTGACCAGGGATAAACATCTTTGTCCTTTAGTGCTTATTTCTGTGTCCTGGGCTTTGTAGTGAATTGAGGTGTGTTGTGAATCTTTGCGCAGCATTGTGGCTGTTTCGGGCACATTCTTATCCACCATGGAGTCCGGGGCGAAGGACTGCGAGGAAGAGACGCTGCAGACAGCCTTCAAGAAGCTCAGAGTCGACGCCGAAAGGTTTGTGTGCTTTAGCAACCATCATTTTCACAATTGAGTTATATCGACACCCAGTCGAAGACCAAAACAGTCAGAGAGTCGTCCAAATTGTGCCAGATTATTTTCTTTTTAATTTAAGGGTCATTCCATATCGGATTTTTGACACCACCTGTCACATATATTTATAATATAAAGTGATTAGAAGATGGCTGTTTTTCATCCGTTTGATTTTTTTTTTTTTGCTGCTAATCTATATTTTCACAGAAAAAATGCTCAAACATCTCTGAAATCATCATGTATCATTTGGTAAGGTGTCACAGAGGTCTGTGGCGGCCGCAGTGATTTTGCGGGGAATTACCCTGAACAAAATGGATAACTAATGATATATAAAATATTCCAGCAGGGCTGAAGCTTCTCAGAGATATACCAATAAAGATATGTGTCAGAGATATACCAATAAAGATATGTGTCAGATATATACCAATAAAGATATGTGTCAGAGATATACCAATAAAGATGTATCACTGCATAGCTTTATGTACACTTGTTTTCCATGCTATCACCTCAAATCAAAGTATATGAAATGTTTATATATTTTAAGTATTAGGCTAGGTATATTACCCCTAATCATTATTCTAAAAATGTCAGTAAAATACTTGCATTACAGCCTTGACTTGTTTATATTTCAGATATATTTAGATGCGTGTGGAGAAATGTAGTGCCTCAGACTTTTCAGTCATTCTGTAAGCGTGCCTCTGGTTTATATTTCTGTTATGCCATTTACACATGAGGTGCTGCAGTTACATATATTGTGATGCCTTCATTTTTCTCATTGGATGACCTTCCGGGGTTTGTAAACACTGGCTAACTTCAGTATTATATTTAGACAGCATTTGTATTGCAATGCTGCTGGCACATACATGATGCGTCATAATTGTAAGGTAGTGTGTGCTCTAAGTATTAATGTTTGTCTTGGGCAGGTAGGAGTATTTGTATGCACCAGCGTGGGTTGTGATTAAGGGGTTGGTGAAGTGAATGTCCAATGCTTCGGGTAAATGACGGGCGTTATTGGCAGAGACACTTCTGATATGGAGTGGGAATTTTGAGTCCTGACTAGAGCTGAAGTGTATGTCATTCAGTGAGCTCAACCTGGATACAGCGAATACAAATAAGGCATATTATTTTATGTAGTGGACTTCATCACTCACTAATGCTATTAGGCTTTTTGGTTACAAGTTGTCCACTATATTTGCTCACATGGTACTCCACTTGTGCCATAAACATGATGGGTAGCCATCCAAGTCAATTCATTGTATCAAATTCCATTTCATTATCCTGATTGACTTAGTGTTGGAGACCATAAGTGCACCCACCAAATTATATGAGCAATGATGCCTGACTAGGCCAACAAATACATAAGCAGAATCACTAACCAACAGTTAAAGTGGGCTATGGTCATCTGTTATAATACAAGCCATAAATAAGTACATTCTATGAAACATACCAGAAACTCACTATTTTCAGGATTCAGGTGCGGTCTGTAGAGGCGAGTCTTCAGCCTGCATTGGACGACAGCCAATGGTTCTGCTGTCCTAATATCAGTAGGGAGTTAAATGCACTTTCCATTTCTCAAAAACAAGATATGGCTGAATCTCTCATCTAAACTGTACCACTGAAAAGCACGTCACAGGAAGCAGCGTAGCATAATGGATAGGGAGCTGGGCTTTCGACTCAGGTGGTGGGTTCAGTTCCAAGGTAGGGTGGTGTTGTTGTTGTACCCATAAGTGAGCTTCTTAAATATGCTATAAAAATAAAAAGCTAAACAACAGACCCAAATAGTCAGATACTATAGCTCTGTGTTCCCTTAAAGGGGCCTCTCTATATTGCATACTTCTTGTGGTTGCTCTTCCTTTACATTCTTAAAACAATCATAACAGGATTCAATCCGAATATCGGCTCGTCACTAGTTGGGTTGATCTACTAAGGGAAAAGGTTAGTTGGCTACACTGAGACTGCAGAATGTCTTAATATTCATATATATGGTGATACTTCTTTTTCACTGGGTTGGTATATTAATGCATAATTTTCCGTGCTGTGTGATTATACTGTAGTGAAAATGTTCTGATCGTCATTTGAATGTTTGTTTTTCAGTCCCAGAGCTGCAGCACGTATCTGTGAGGCTTTGGCCCAGAAGACAGAGGGAGGAAAGGGCAAAGGGGCCTGTCCCAAGGAGAACTGGCACGGGTACGATGGGAAAACCTGCTCGCCTGCACCAAATTGTCACACTTCAGATGTTAGGCTCACATAACTTGAGAGTTCCCTTGTGGAATTTTCAGTTCCAGTGGTAGTTCCCCCTGAGGATAGTCTTCTTACAGTATCATTAATATTATTAATGTTACGCTTGAAACATTTCAGTATCTGAGGAAAAAAATCTTGGAAAAAATATATATACACTTATGAATTTGAGATGTCATTGGTTGCTCATCCATTGTAAGGGTTTGGTTTGCATCGGATAATTTTATTTAAAAAGTTTTATTATTTTTTTATAATTGAGAAATCAAGTGAATGTTACAGAGAAAAAAATTAAATTGGATAGAAGAACGTACAATCGGATATAGTTAGAGGCAACAGCACTCTCTCCGGCTGTCATTATCTGGGTATTTTTGTCCTTCAGGGTCACCCAGATACAGTGGAACCTCAGTAATACAAAGAAACACTGGTCTACTGAGTGGAATATCAAGCCAGAAGCCACAATAAAATTATGGCAAATCAAATCTGTCATGCCCTGCAACTGTAATTTAGTAGTGGTCATCAGTGAACTGAAATTCCATTGGTAAAAACACACATAATTCTGACATGAACTTGTAAGAAAGACATGTTTGTACAAGGAGAAAGCTGTTTTTAGCGTGATTAGCAAATGCTACAGTAACCTGAAAGATTTAAACCAGGGAGTCATACAAATCGATATTTTCATAAGGTAAATGATTAGCTAGATGACTAAATGGCAAAATAGGTAGACATTTCTTTTTAATTGAGACCAGCTAGCTGTAGAAATAAACTGCAGATATGTAGCTGCTCCTTATGTCCTCAGTGATGAAAAAAGGCTAGCATTACACCGAGGCTTTACACACACGCTTGTCATCAAGCAAACAAGTTCAAGATAAACCTTTCCTACCCTACCCTAACTTACCGATGTGGTGTGCATTGCATAAGCAGCAAACTGTACCTCCTCATGTAGGCTACAGGAGTATGCACATTTTTAAGGTTCATGCAACCAGAGTTGTCTACTCCCATTGGCAGACTGGTAGTGCTCAAGAACATATAAATATGCCACCAGGGGGTGATAGATGTTCACCATTAAGGTGACTCATTGATACCTTGCAGTCTTGCCAATAAAGCCTTCTGTCTGGCTCTTTCCTTGGTCAATAGCATTAAATTTCTCTGAAAAATACACAACTATGTAGTTTTGAAGTCCGTTTAATAGTGCTACCAAATCCCCTGTTACAGAGGAGTTTGTTTCTGAGGTTCTGTTATACTGAAGAGGCTCTGGTACTGGTTTTTTTGAGCTGGCAGTGTCATGAGATGGTTTATATATTGACAGAGGTGTCATGTTTTAATGGCAGATGTGTGCGTAAGACATCCAGAGGGACAGTGAGGAGCCAGAGGAGGAGAAGGTCCAAGTCTCCGATCCTCCACCCCCCCAAATTCACCTACTGCAGCTCCAAGATGTCTCCCCCACCCGGACACCTGAAGCACAAGAGCCTGGTGGAGGGGGACGGCTCCAGCGCTGCACTGGGCGTCCCCGCCAAGAAGGAGCTGTTGTCGTCAGGCCACGCCTCGCCCGTTTTCGGGGCGGCGGGCTATGAGCCCCACGCCTTGGAGCGGAGGGTCGGGACGGCATCCCCCGAGATCTTCCTCAGACCGCCCTCAGACGACGACGAAGCCGTCGGGGCGGGGCCGGAGAACCCGCTCCTCGACCGAGCGGCGCGCATCAGCGGAGGAGGCCCCCCCACGGACTTCCAGTCCCTGTCGCGGCTGCAGGAAAACGGGACAAGCGCATGCAGCTGCGCCGAGACGCAGTGCCGGTGCGGGGGCTGGCGGGGCGTGGAGGTGTACTCCTTCACCGGCCTGAGGGACGTCATCTCCGAGTGCGAGAGGAACCTGGCCGCCCCCGACGACGCCGCCGTCTCCCAAACCTCGCCTCACCGCCGAACTCAGACCGCCGGCGGAAACTCCGGCTCGCCGCGATCCTGCTCGGAACAGGCCCGCGCCTACGTTGACGACATCACAATAGAGGACCTATCGGGATACATGGAGTACTACTTGTACATCCCGAAGAAAATGTCGCACATGGCCGAAATGATGTACACTTAAAGTTTAGCGCTGTCCGTTGGGGTTTGATCATTAAATGGTTAGGCATGAAATAACAATCATATACAAACCATAACAGAAATAAACTCTCCACTCCCCAACCTGTTCATTTTTTTTTTTCCTCCGCAATCTCCTGCAGTAGTGCTCAATTACATATCAAGATGTCCCTGCTTCTTATTTTCCTTTTCTGTCTTTTTGTTTTTAAAAGGAGCTGATTGTTTTTATCTCTGGTTTACATAAAAAGTTGCCAAAGCTCTCAAAAGCTATTTTGCAAAAAAAAAAAATAAGAAAAAAAAACTACAGGTGTGATTTAAGGTATGTGCAAAGTTGTTATGCCAAGTTAAAATTTATGTTTCCATGGCCAAGGATGTCCAGTATCTTTGGAATTTCTATTTCTCTTAATAAAAGTTTTTTTTTTGTTGAAAATTATGCATTAAAAATGTGAAATCCCATTGTTCTTTCAGTGTGATGTTTTTTTTTTTCAAAATTTAGAAGTCCAGAATATAGCATTATCAACCAAATGTAGTTATCTATATTTCACTGCATGCAAAGATCATTGCTAATATCCAGGAATTACGGCATTCAATGTTGACTTTCTAGACACAATATTATACATAAATGTGTTGGGGTCCCACATCGTCCAGATCCATTAAATATTTGTGGTTACTTACAGCGCAGAATTATGTGGAGCATGTCATTCAAGTAAAGCTTGAAGAGGCACGATTTGACTTGATTTAACTCTATCTGATCAGAAACAAACACACACATTTTTCTTTGTAGCGAGATCAGGATTGTGGATCAGGTTGCACTTGAACCAGGTAATGAAAACATTTTGAAGATAGTATTGTAAATCCATATTCTCCTAGATATGTCACTTCAACAGTAAAAGAAAAAAACGGCTCTCCTATTACAGCTCTGTTGAGAAGGCTTGGAACGTACAGTGACCTTACAAAAAAGTCCCGAGATCTTTTTGGTGTACAGTTTCCAAAATCATTTCCTTATGGAAAATCCCACTAAGGCCTACAAATGGTGTGGGGGGGGAAAGCCATAAAGAAAAAACCAAATGGCCAACAGAGGGCGCTATGACCACAATTACTTATATAAGGAATTTGACCTCTGCCACAAACATGAAATGAATTCCAAGGTGGATCCTTATTATATTATATGCATTTAACTATACATACAACAAATAGTATGTATACTATATCCCCCTGATTCAGCAGTTTGCTTGTAGTCTTGTCTTGTGGAATTTAGATCCCTGTGCATGTCGTATTGCGTAAGCAGTTCAGCAAGTTAGAGCGTCCAACCTGGGATCTGACCTTTAACCTTTAGGTTGCAGGTCCTGCTCCGCAACCACATGGCCCTGGAGAACCAATACATATTTCAAATGACTTCTGTTTGAAAGCCATTATATGTGGCAATTCTAACAACATGCAAGAGAGACAGATGAAGGATCCAGCTTGTCTTTATTACCTTTATCTGAATATGTGAAGAGGGTTTATATTTGTAACTTGATACTCCATGAATTTCAGTGTATCACAGAATTTGTTCTATGTGAATCATAATATCTACCTTAGGTTTCCAGTAGAGAAAAAAAACATTCAAAAGCAAGTTTAAAATTCAAGATACTAACGCTTCAAGCCGTTTGACATACATTAAAAATGCATGCTCCAAAATACATGTGCCGCCAGGGGGCGATAGCGCTCTCTCTTTGTTTTCGTCTGCACATCCTCAGTGTGATTGTTAAATCTTTTGATGACATAGTGCAGTGATTTATTGAAAAAACATGACCCAGAATGATTACAGAGGGAGTGTCTTTTTGGAAGAAAACATTTGTGTAGGTACTTTGCCGAGGGCGTCACGGTGGAAACTCCGATTGTGCAAACCAGTTTGACTTTTCATGTCTGTACATACAAGAAAGTAAAAATAGCTTTGTTTTCTATTGTTTTTTTTTCTAATCTCCTCCCCTCCCCTCAGCTTTCCCTTTACTTTCCCTTTCAGCCTATTTGATTCTAATGGTTTGTTTACGAACTGATCTTTTAAGCTAACATGCTGTCAACAGGTACATACTCATTGAATATGCATACAACGAAACATGTTAGCATGTTTCCATGGGGAAAAAAAGTCATGCTTGGGCGCACCTACAAACACACAGTAGACACAGACTAGAATCAGGTCTGTACATGCTGAATCTGGCCTAGCTTGTCCGTATTTACTGGAATTGATTAATTTCTGGAAAGCCTTTATCTGCGACTAATGTGATTTGTTTTGTGGCTTTTTTTTTTGGACAGAAATTCTGGTGGCTGTAGAGAGGTCGTGTGTGTGCGTGTGTGTGTCCTGCTAAATCAATCACAGGGCTTAAGTGTGCATCTGTTTCGAGGCTATGAACTGTATGTACTGTATGTTCCAACGCCGTCATGGTATTTCTGTATTGAAGTAATACAGGTTACAGCCTCAATACAAATACCGTTCACTGTTTGTGGAACGAAATGGGTAATTATTTATTCAACCGATCAATATTTATGATTATTAATATTTAACCGCAATGTTTAAACAGCTTTGAAGAGAGCGTTGGTTCAAAGCTTTGTGTGTATTTGTGTGCGTGCGTGTGCTTGTTTGTGTATATTTATATACTGCACCTGTTCAATTACTGCTATCCATGGTCTCATGTTACTGCCATAATGACCAATGTGAACACAGCAGTTTAAAGCTACTTTGATTTAATTCATTTCAACTTCCCCTTTTCAACTTTCATATTCTTAATCTGAGGTACTCATCGGATGACTTTGAAATTCCATTTTAAGACATTAACTCTTAGTGTCTAAGTGTTTTGTGAGTTTGCAGTTTACACTTGATTTTCACTACATGTGGTTTGAAAAGGCTATCCAGATCACTGCAGCTGAAATTTGGCCTCAGTTCTTGGGCGTAATTTTCTATTACATCCCTCTTACTGTGGCAGGAGGTGTATTGATTGGGACAGCCAAATTTCTACTATTTTATGAAAAATACAAAATAATTTTACACAAGAGAACCGGCCATGTAGGGTAAGGCCCTGGAAACAACCAATTTCGACGTCAAACTGAGACATCACGTCCCCAGCATGTGATTGTGGCGATTTAATTGGTTGATAAGAAAGGAAAAGCAAACTTTGGCTAATGACAGCGTAATCTTGGACCGCGCTATAGAGTAATTTGGAGCTATTTTCTGCTTTTCTTATCATGCTCTGGGAATTTCCCTTTTGTCATTGAGTGCATTTTCATGCTGACTGCATTACCCTGTACAGCAGTACCTCCCACTGATAAACCGTCATCTCTCATTCCATTAGAGCGAGCCTGCAATATCAGTCTGTCTGGAATCGGTTTTATCTGTCATTATTCACATAATTGATCACTGTTGAAGATGTCGAGTTTAGAGGGGACGGTTTGCAATATGTAAGATGATAAGATGTAAAAGGGTTTTTGTTGGGAATTTTTTGGATTGGTTTGTTGACAGATATGTATTGTGAAAGATGATACCGCTTCACCCCCCCACCCCCCACAAAGACTGAGGGGGTTCTCTGAACACCGATGCTGATCACATGGATCAGGTGACAGTTTTCCAAACAAAGCAGTGACAGCAGCCCTAAGCCCACAGCAGAACATCAGGTGGACCTGTCGCCCAAAGTGTGTGTCAGAGGTCGTTTTGGCACGGGGACATTCCATAAACACAATGTGTGCCCCCAGGGCAGCCACTGTGTGTGCAACCCCCACCCTGCCTTACTTGCCGTAGCGTGAATATGTTGGACACTTCAAATTTTTACATCTAACATTTAAGTCCCCGTTAAGCAATACATTTTGAACAAGTCAACGAGGTCCCTGCCATTGAATAGTTTGGAAAATATAATATGACTACAAAAACTGTGGCTTCTTATATAAGAAAATGTTCATAATTACACATCTTAACTCTCCCCCAAAATGCCCGTTTGAATAAGCTGGCCCCTGGACATGACATTGACGCACAGAATTGTGGGAGTCTCCTTCTCATCGTCACTCTGTAATCGCTTGACTTCTTTTTAACCGTATAAATTTTACCCCATGTTCCTGGCGCTTCTGTGTTGAAAGGCCTGAAGGCAACACAAAAGGGCCACGGTTTGGGGGTTTTTGGGGGTTTTGTGGTTGCTGGCGAGAATGATGAGGCTGAAACTATGGCAACGGGAAAAGGAATCCGGAGGCCGCTGCCAGTCAGTTGCGCGGAATGTTTGTGCGGCTAATTTACATCACAACAACAATCTTGCACAACAAAAATGGTGGTGGTCGCCATAGGAATGGCACAGTTGTACAGGACGGCTTATGTTTGGTTCAAAATGAATTCAAGCTGTGTTATCTATTTATAAGGAGTTTGGCACTCCTTATAAAATGGCTCTCTGGAATGAGTACATGTTTTTTTTTTTCTACTGAATGGTGTGTCGTTCAAGGTCACAGAAACAGACGCTTAGTCTGCTTTCTTCTATGCCCCGCTCAGCCCACCCCAGCTTAGCCCAGACCAGCACAGAACAGCACAGCTCGGCCCGGTTCAGTTCAACAGACCCCAACATAACGCTTCAAAGCAAAACCAAGTCCAGCCAAATCCAGCGTAGCACAACACAGCTGAATGACCACACATGATCACTCATCCTCTTAACTGCCACTCAAATGTGAAAGAGCATTAACATCAACATTTAAGACTTGTGCCTGTATCCCCTTCTTCACTCAATATAACTTTTCCGAGGACGCAGACTTAGACGTATGTTAGAAACATAACGTATGAATTATGTTTGTAAGGTGTGTGTGGGAGCCTGTGCATGTGCGTGTGTCAGAAACCCCTCTCAAAAACAGATATGACTGGTTCCTGTAATGCGATCTGGCGAGTCTTGTTCAGACTTGCTGTCTCACCTGCACCGGTTCCCTCCCCCTCCTTTTGTGGGAGGAATGTTGGCTCTTAGATTAAATTCGCGGCGGTGTATAGAACGGCCCCTTGCCACTGAGAGGACCCTTATTGTTCGTCTCCTCGGTCCCTCATTGGTAGAGATTCTCCTCTTCCTCAGGGGGGGTTTTGGTGTAAGGTAATGCACACCGTTTCAACCGTTTCAACAATTAATTGAAGACTGTCTTCAATTAATTGATTGGGCTCCTGCAGACAACTAGGCCCGGGATCCAATCAAACAAGCTTCGTCTCTTTATGAACATATGCAATTCAAACAAAATGGTCTTAAGTCTTTCTAAGGATAAATAGCAACGTATTTCAGAAATATGAAAGCACATTCCCATGGCCACGTTTGCTAATCACCAACAAAATAGAAAATTATGTAGTTATGTAAAGCATGTTTTGATTTGATTGCATATTGCCCTAAAAGAGACTAAGCACATTTGATTGGGTCCCAGACATAGTTTTAGCTTAATCTTTATCAGGCTTTAAGTGACCTTTCTTTGTTAAGTATTGTCAAAGACCTGAACTTTGTTAATGATATACTCAGCTGTGTCGTCTGTAGGGAGGTTGTTTACCTGGAGTTGCATTGAGAAACAGTCTTGTGGTGGCTGTACGTCTGTAGCTGTGGTTTACCTACCATCTGCTGGGAAACGTATAAATACACCCCCTCCCCTCATTTTCTGGGAAGTCGCCCCCCCAGACCCAAACTTCTTCAAGCAGGGTCAGCCTCTTTATTATTATAGAGCTCAGTGGTCGGTTTTGACTCACCCTGCCTTGGTGACCTTTGACCTCCCCGCGCGGAGGTCATGTCCTGTTGAGGGGTGGTTCTCGTCTGAATAGGCGACAGGGCCGTTTGGAGCCGTGCGACTTAAATGCTTCCACATGACCCATCCATCAGAACTGGGTCTACAGGAAGCTATAGCTTCACACAGTTACGCGTGCCGTCATTTGCAGGACATTCTTCAAACTTTTTGGTAGAAATTGAAAGTTAATACGTATGGTTCTATGGTGACAGTGATTCAGAAAAATTAGGAATGAGCTTGAGCTTAACCACATGCTCTAACTGGAATGTGTCAAGATTTTTTTTTAAACGTTTATGCATAAGAAAGAATTGAGATGCTTGCATTTGGTTTTTTTCCCTTCTTAGGTGTGGAGAGTTAGAAAAACGTTACAATCTAGTCATTTTGTTAGGTCTCAAACATGTCCTGAAAATGCCTTCCTTTGGGAAAAAATATATAATAAAATTCTTGATCTGATTACCATGTTATTTGAAGGTTGTGGCTTGGACTAGGGAGAGAAAAAAACCTTGCAGAAACATTGGTACAAAGTTGTCTATCAGCATAGACTTAAACAACCCTATATTTAATGGCATTTTATACTAGTTTCGCGGCATCATTGCTGTTGGGGGAGTCTGGAATTTTCTCATGAGGAGTGGAATGGTAATGATTCTAAATGACAGTGTGTGTAAATGATTGTGTGTGGCACATTGCCAAGTTGAATGTAAAAAAAGAGATATAATTATAGCTTTGAAACATTTCTTCTGCTACCCACCCACCCCCTTTCAGAACGTCCCATCACAACTGGCCCCAATCGCCATCCTGGCTTCCTCAGGGAAAGTGTACGCTTGCTTATACTGCGTGGGCGCTCTAAAACACATGGGCTGGGATCCAATCAAACACCACTTAGCCTCTCTAAGGACATATGCAATTCAATCAAAACAGACCTTGCGTGACATTCTCAAACCCGCCCACTTTTTCTCACTTTATAAACTTTCTTTGAAAAAGGTCATTTATCCACCCTTCCCAAGTAAGAATTTGTGGTTGCCAGGACATTCCTCAAAACGTTAGGGCAAATGTTTCCAGGATGTAAGTTTTGTCATGTTTTCTTTGTGTTCCTTGAACATTACTTACCTGGAATGTTTTCTTGTGACCTTGGCAGAATTTGTCTGTTGGAAAAATGTAATGTTCTAAGGAACGTTCACATTCTAAAATTATGTCAAACCTGAGTGAAAAGGTGACCTAGATTTTTTCGCTGTGTTTGTGCTGTTTGTGCCCTCTCTCAGATGGTGACTTTGAGCTCAGTTTGTGAGCACTCTGTGTTTTGAACTGTAAAACTATAGCCCCTGCCCCACATTGTGGGAACAGTTCAACGCTTGTCAAGTACAAGAAAATAAACTCTCGATCTTTTAAAAACGAAAATCAAAAGTAACTGAAAGTCATCCACCTCCGGCTTTTATCAGAGACAACACATCGATATTCAGGACATACAGCTCCTTGGACATTAGGCCAGGAAATATGGGGCATGCATTTTGTTTATACCCATAGGTTTAAACGTTCCATACATTTTGGCCAACAATTGTCGTGCGAAATAGCAGGGTGTGGCTAATAGCGAAGGGGCATGTGAATGTTAGGAAAATACACATACACCCTCAATCAATTCTCCATTTATACAGCTGTTTCGGCTAACGCCAGGCCTGAATCAGGAGCCTTATCTGGAATGTGGGGCTCAGGAAGTCAGGAGGCGTGAGATCAGGTGGGTTTAATTACCGCTACAGTAGAGGAGCCATATTTCTAACGAAAATGCTAACACTGAACAATTTGCAATGAGCAATGAATAGCACCAGAGAATGATGGAAAGCAACTGTAAAAATTCAATTCTCCTCACCTATGACCCCGGAGGAAACTGCCGACCCAAGGAGTCAGTACCTCGGAGGAAAGATACCGGCGCTGGCTGGATTTTGCTTACCAGTATTGTAATGGGTGTTTCGAATGTATGTCAGGTTTTTTTTCTTCCTCCGTGACTAATTTAAGTTATTTTCCTGTGTGTGTCTGTACCTGGCTAGCACTCAGGAATGCGGAAAACATTTATGGTTCATTTAAAAGCATTGTTAAACAGGGGATATTTTGCAGAAGTCCCCAGAAAGAAGAAGCGGTAAGGAATTTTGTCTCTGGGATAGCGTTGTTTACGGTAACTACCAAACAAAGGTGGAGATGAACCTCACACATTCTAAATCACATCCTGATTACATATTTCTCTGGAAAAATTTCTCTTTGTGCTGTCTGACGGCGACTGCAGAGAATTACATGATGCCACCGAATGGGGAGGGATTTACAGAACTTCCATCCCACAAAACCTGCGTGCTCAATGCTGTTCCCAGTGGTCACTCCTCCAGCAGGTCCCAGCACTGTGGGCATCACCAGGATCACCCAGTCGGTCATGCCCCCACCCTCCCTGGCTGAACAGCATGTGTCCGTCTTCATGCTCCCTTCCTATTGGATGGGCTTCATCCTGATGTGGGAGAGGGATCTCAATATGGTCATCCACACCCTGGAGGAGGAGGAGGAGGTCATCATCTACAGACAAACGGGGAGAGTTGGTCCCTGTCCAAAGCTGGAACCAGGACAACAGGTTCTGGAAAAACGGCAAGAAGGTAAGGTAACCAAACTGATGGTGCACCCTGTGTACAGTCCACAGAACCAGTTCTGCTCTGTGTCAAGTCCCTGGACCAAGACGATCTGCCAGCTATCACTAACATCCTCAACTATTCCAGCACTCCAAAAGAGTATCTGTATGCATTCTGTATCAAAACAGGACCTAGACTGCATGAGGTTCTTCTCTGTCTCTTTGATTGACGCCCACAACTCCCTCATCATGGACACTGAAGCACAACTACAGTTCCCTGCAGACTTACTCTTCTCCAACTCTTCAGGGGATCTGAGGAGGATGGTGCACTGCAATGGGGTATTGCAGCCCAGATACCCCAACCGCTAGCCGACAGTGACATCTCAGCCTACCACATAAGCATTTTAGTGTTGAACCACACTCTGGCTCCAGAACTGGACTTACAATATAATTAGACACGTTACAGTACAATCACATCATATTTCCCATAATCCCTAACGTTCACAGTTTTCGTTAAGCAACCGTCACAGCGGCTTCACATCGATTGCAATGAGCAGGAACATCTCATGTGGCCTTTTAGTACATATGTTTTACTCTTTAACATCTGAAACCCATAACGTAGATAAAAATTACTGTAACAAATGGAGCCAGGGTTTGACTCACCTTTACACCAGTAACGTCATTTTCAGCTATTTAAAATAAATCTTGAGAGGTTTCTACAAGGCAAGCAGGCTGAAATCCGTGTTAGAAAAGGACTGGGCCAAATTGTTGGTCATCAATCACTCGTTCATCTTTACTTGGGACACGTTAAAACAACTCTTCCAACTCAAAAAGAAGAATCCGTTAAAATTAAGAAAAGAGAGAACTTACAAGGACGGAGAGAGAAAAAAAATCACAAAACGGTTCCCTTTAGTCCGGGGGATTTTGTGTCCTGCGCAAAATATTGCTCCAGGCTTTGAGGTTGCGTTTGAAGTGTAGGGGCTTGCGTGATGCAGTCCTGCGGACTCAGTCAGGACGTTAAGCCAGGCCTCTTCACCCCACTTTCTGTAACCTACCTCGCTCAGGCGCTCAATGCACAGATATCAGCTCTAAGACTAACCACATTCATCAAATCCCTCAGACCTTCTGCTACCGCTGTTTTCCCATCAGGAATAGCTTTTCACTCATAAACATAAATCGTACGACATGCTTGGTATTACATTTTTCAAATGTATTGTCCTGTGCAGAGCAATGATCTATTTCTTGTGATATGGTGCTCATCACAATAAAGAAAGCTTATTCCTGTCTTGGTGATCACAGCACAAAACATTGCAAAGAAATGAAATTCCATGACTGGGATCAAATCAAATGCACTTAGCCTCTTTAACTATGTTTGTCAGTCAATCAAAACAGATAGATAGACAGAAAACAAATGTTACACCATAAGTTTACCTGAGTGGTTCCTCTTTTCTTGGAGGCATGCATCCAGACATTTCCTTTGGAATGTGTTACTTTTTGGTTCAATGACACAATTGCATTTGTATTTTAAAGTTTTAAGTCTGTTTTGATTGAATTGCATACGTCCTTGAAGTGGCAAAGTTAATCTGATTGGGTCCTAGCACCTGGATCCTTGAACAATGCCCTTATTTGTCAGTAGATGGCCAACTGGAGATGTCCTCCGCAAACAAACTATGACGTATCGTACGTAAAGGGAAAAGTAGCATAACTGTTTTGCAAAACACAACCCAAAGAGCACATAGGATTAATCCATATTCATGAAGTCATAGAAATACATTTTATGGTGCAAAAAAAAACACCAATGTATAAATCTATTGTCTATCATATACATAATGTTTAAATGTGTACAGCTGGTTTGAAGATGCCAAACCTGACACTTCCAACAGCTTTTCTTACTGGGGAGAGGAAAATATTTAACTCACATATTGGAAAAAAAAATCAGCATCTGCTACCTTGGCGCCACATATTTTAATACAACTCCATTCCTCATTTTGATGATGCAGAAAAAGCCACGGTCCAAGATTACACACACAGGCAATCCAGCCAATTTGAGTTGTTAGTGTTTCGTTAATAAGGCCATTGGTTCTCTCTCACCGCGATTACATCACCGCATTGATTTACTTTTTGACTTAAGTGTTGACAGAACGAATACAAACAAGCCTCTCAACTCTGACAATGATCGATTTGCAGTCTTCCGCTATGATTTTTGATTTATGACTTTCTGTAATGTACGTGCAGTTGCCGTCGTCTGTGCTAACCGATGCATGGAAGGACATTACGTAAACGCCTGCATTTGCTAAACCGTTTTTTCCTCAGCAATGTAGTTTTGAAATTGTTTCTAAGTCCTGAGAGAAAACAGATATACCTTTACTTAAACAAGAAAACTGCTATAAAACGGAAATTTTTTGTGCATAAACAATACATTCACATACGTTACAACACATTTACTGCATAGGCCACATTTAGTAAAGATTAGTAGAGAAGGACCTTGTTTTAGGGGGAGCCCGTTCTCTTTTTGAAGATGCAAATGCTTAGTTTGCACAATCAATGGGTATTCCCCACATTTATAAAGATATTTACCTCAGCCTGTGAGTGTTATAATTTGTAGCCGGCATCTTTAGTTAGCATGTGCATAACATATCACCCACCCAAAGATTAGCCTGAGCAGGGGTTTTACGTGCGGGGTGGAAGGGCGAGTATCAAACATGACTGTACTTCAGGCACGAAATCTAAGGGCAGCCAGGGTAAAGTATGGTAATGTGACCTTTCGAAGGCCAGTCGCGCAGAATAAATAAGTATTTCATCATATTTCTCAGCTCAGTCGCAATCTGCCTTTATTCGTTTTGACTAAACTTTCTGTGCCCTTAGTTCCACCCCGGGGCTAGAGGTGTTGTCCTTGAGGTTGTTTCCTCTCAATACTGCTATCATTAATATCACGTTGTTCTCATTCTTCTTATTTAAACAAGAACCATTCATATGTGACGATATTTCATTATTTCAAAAATCCTGTTCGAATGAGACAAAAAAGCAGAATACGCCATTTTTTTAAGGAACAACAACCATTTGTTTGCCTTTTCCACATTAAAATGCTGTATAAAGAAAAAGGGGGAAATTCATTGTACTTTGAAATGTCACACCCTCGCTGAAACACTAAACTCTCACGGACTGCGCCAATTTGGCTGCCGCTGCCTTAGGTGTAATGCGAGCGCTTTGTTTCTCTGAGATAGCCGATCTCTGATGGTGACCTGATAGCATGACTCCAGCAAAAGGTAAACTGATCTGCAGTGACTTCCTCCTCCGACAAAAGCCATACCTGCAAATCTTTAGATGAAATGGGAGAAACCCACAAGCCCTCCTATTCATGCGGTATCTCTCCAGCTCCCAAACACCTCCATATACGCGTTATGATTATGTTACTGTACTAACCGTAGTCCTCTTGAAGTACAAA
Organism: Albula glossodonta; assembly: GCA_019788955.1. Classification (NCBI taxonomy): domain Eukaryota; kingdom Metazoa; phylum Chordata; class Actinopteri; order Albuliformes; family Albulidae; genus Albula; species Albula glossodonta. Next base: position 25,686,243 of record JAFBMS010000004.1, on the reverse strand, counting down.
TAAAGTTTAACACAAAAAATGGACCAAACCCTCATTCCTACAAAGTCTAAAATTCCAATACTTCATTTTATTCTACTACACACTGCAATAAAAGTATATCATATGAAATAGCCAATGACTTCATCAGCTAATCTCATTTGTTTTTTGATTCAATTATTTACCAGATTTTATGAAAGGATATGTGAGATGCGTAACTGACGAAGCCATCGATCGTTTTGTACGGATAAAGAAGGTTTTATTTCACCCTCCTGCTTTGAGCAAGTTAACAAAAGCAACCTTGTTTTGACAATGCAAAAAAGTTGGTTCTAAAAGCAAATACAAATGGATCTTTGAGCCTATGCGATTGGATGAAATGGTGTTCGTGCCAATATTGCTGTCCTCGCTTTAGCTGTTTTTAGCACTTAGGCAGGGTGTGGGTGGAGTTAGGGTGGGGTCTAACGTTCGAGGGGTGTGGACTCGTGCTAATGTATGGCATGTACAATCGTTCACAAAGGTATTGTAACAAAAGTAGCAGGTAAAACTTCTACCATGGGAAACCTGGTCTATGCACAAAGGCATTGGTACACACAAAATAAATACTAGCAATAAATTTAACGTACAGTCTTCTTCATAATTGGAAAGAAAATGTGTAATTGTAAAATGTGTAGCAGTAAACACACAATTTGAAATAGAACACAGGGCCAGGTCGGAATGTTAATAAACGGGTATTCCTCATGTCATCGGCGATTATGCAATATGTTTTCCAGCAATTGTGTCACATGGGCAAGGTCGTCTAGCCTGCACCGTGTTTATGGGCAAAGGGTAATGTAAACAGCAGTGTCCACCTCACCTAGTTACACCTGCCTGAGGTGAACATTCTGTATATGTGCATGAGTGCTGTATCTACAAAATGTGCTCTATCAGGTAAACACTGCTGTGACTGACTTTATATGACTCCTAAGCTTAGTGTTGAGGCATTGGTAGGCCCCATCTGAAATCACATACTACGCCCTGTATAGTAGGCAAAAATCAGTATGTGTAGTATTTGGCATGTCCGAAATCTCAAACTGATTGAATCAGTATGTGAGCGTTACCCGGATGGCCTACTGCTTCCGTCAGAATTCTGCAGTGTGCAAGGACTGCACACTGTGCTATCCCACAAGGCCGTTGGGCGGATAGATAACAAAGAAGAAGATGGCAGAGACGGCAGAGCTCTGTGAAGTTTGATGACAGATGTACGTCAGTTGTAAACTTCCAGCTATTAGACTGAGGAAAATAGCGACCATAATATGTCCAAAAACTCATGTGCAGCAGTGGGTAGCAGGCACTACGTTGACATAAGAGCACTATGCTTTTGTTCAAATTTAGTAGGCACTGATTAGTGTGCAATTTCATATGCAGGGATAGTATGGCACGGTAGTAGATGTGGCTTTTGTGCTGGGTTGTGATTGACTGGGAAATCACAGACAAGTTCAAGAAACAAAAATGGCCCAAGGTCATTCATTAACCTCTTATTTTGGGAGAGAAGCTCAAAATAAAACGAGCACTCCAAAACAACCAAAAACAAGGGGACCAAATGGAGTTTAAACATAAAACAAGCACAGCCAGTATACAAACAAAAATGACCAAAATACCTCTCTTCAGCATGGAAGACATGTGCTTCTTATTAAGGCCTGATGAAGGCAATGGTGTAGACCTGGGCTGATTGCAGAGCCTGCCTGTTTTTGAGGCCATTGCGGTCCATGTTCCCATTGGCTCCCCAGGCTGAGGGAAGGAACAGGAAGACTGACAGCAGTCCAATGGGAGAAGCAGAGAGAACCTCTCCTGGTGCCACAACAGCTAAATAAGAAGAGTTAATCAAAGTAAGGAAAGTGAGTCAAACACAAAAACATGTCGCCCACCACAGTAGGGATTTGTTCAGGCTAAAGAGTGACTCTTGTTTACATTTTAAAGCAGATGGTCCTGTCCAAAAACAGGGAAGAAGAACGGTGCTAAACCTGGAAAATTGGTGAAGTCACTGGCAATTTCAAGTCAAACGAAGCGACAAATATAAGAACAAGAGCGACTTCTCTCAGACTTCTCTCAGCCAGACTTCTGATTCAGATCTTTTTGTACGTCCTTCAGCTACACAGGTCTGCCAGAATAGAAACAGTAGGCTGCAAATCTTATTATATTAAACGAGGCCTTTTGATACTAATAAAATTTGGTTGATCTTGGTCTTGTAAAAGGTTTAAACAGTGACGGATGTGAAATGAATACAATCTGTGGAATGACTTTTTGTGTGTAATGAATATAATGTGTGTTACACAAATTTTCCCAGGTCTATGACCATGACAAAATGTGTATGTTGACAGATCATTAAGGATTTTAATGATGAAGGCCGGCTCCTTTTTCTCACTGAAGTCATTGTAGCACATCTCTTTCTCTCTCTCGACTGCCCAGGAAATTCCACCCATTCCCCAGTAATTCCCCTTCATTCTCCTTTTCCTCCAGCTGCCATTCAAAGCTTCCTGTCGCTCCCTGACCAGGGTCCCCTATCCCTCCATCCCTTGGCCACCAGACCCACACCCCTCTGAAGGAACCTTTAAACACCTGTATTTGAGTTGTCCTCAAATGTCTGCTACATATGTATTTTCCTGACAGTTTGAAAATTTTACAGCTTCAAGTACAATAAACGGAACTACGTTCTTCCAGTGGAGGATAAATTCTGACAAACTCAACACTCCGACCAGTGTACGCCAGTGGTTTGTATCATTATCAGTGGAAGTTAATAAATACCAGTTGGTATTACTTGCGCTAGCGTTATGGGGACAAAAAAAAAAACAAAAAGAAAAAACAGAAGCGACACTGATTTGTTTTGACTTGTCTGGGCAAGCCTTGAATTACAGTAAGTCAAATGACTCAGAAAAGCAAGTGCATTCCATAGAAACTGCTCTTTGACTGGATTCATTTCTCAGCACACAGGATATGATATGATCTCCACCTATTCTCTGTGATGTTATATATGGCAGTTAAATTTCCATGGAAATGAAACCTTATTGTACCATCACTATAGTGCCTTATCTGCTTGTCGAGAGGCATCCAACCAATCATTTGCTCTGTCAGAGTAACTACCCCTCGTCCATCTGCTGGATGGCAGTGTTTGATCAGGTGAGCAACACTAAGGTCAGCATGGTTCCTGGTCCAAAGATCGCTGTGCAGACAGGTGTGGTTTGTTTATATATACACACGGTCATACCATTACCTTATTTTATAAATGTATCACCTCACCATCATTCTCTTCAAAACAATAATTAATATACTCACACAAGGAACAACAAAATTGGATACAACCTTAAGTAAATAAAGGAGAGAAGAGATATATGTTATGAATGAAGAATGACTCTGTAATATGCGTTAATTTTTAGAATACTGAGGTAAAAACAATGGAAAAAAGAAGATACAGATTATTATTTTTTATAACTGTTGTTGTTGTTGTTGTTGAAAACAGACAATTCATTGACATTAAAAACATAACGCACCCTTCCAGGATCACATCAAGATTAATCTTATTCAGTTTTGATTCTGTGATTCTCATATAATGTGATTTGAAATTTGAAGTTGTTCCTTCTTTTCTTCTGAATTCAGTTATAATGGAATTTTTACTTTTAAGTGTCCATTTTGTGTAAGTGGCGCTCAGATTAGAGGGGCCCAAACAGTCCCCTTTGGCCGTTGACCAATGGCATGATGCTGGCTAAAACCTGCAAGAGCCAATGAGCTCAAAGCCGGTCACACTAATGTTAGCCCCAGATGCTCCTTTCTGCAGAACATCTTGAACAGGAGGTCACAGTGTACGAGGCTGGCTGCACGCAGTCTCACTTCTGCTAGGAAGCATTAGCCAACATTGTGTTACTGAGTACTGAGTCCTGAGTTTGCTAAAACCAATGACTGCCTTCCACTATGGTCCCACTAGCATGTGGTTGTGATTCATACTGCAACTGAGATGCGACTGACCTGGTCAATTAGCAAATATTCCAGTAAACTGGGTCATCTTATCTCACATCAGTGTCAATGTGATCAGGTCCATTGCACCATAAGGTCATGAATCTAACGAGGCAGACCACTCAAACTGTAATAACCTTTTCAAAGCAATCATATAGGATTGTGACTATACAGACACACAAGTAGCTATCCCTGATACTTTCTTCCTGGCCTACAATTAAAACTGCTACACCTGAAATGATACAATATAGAAACAAATCAGAAATATCTAGAGCTGAGTGATTCCACCAAGTTAGCAAGACGCAAGAAGCACGTGCGCACAGCTAGCTAGTCTTCTTTCACAGGAATGTTGAGATTTTTGCCTCAGCAGTTTATCATAAATAAATATCAGTTAATCAAAAAAGAGTGGATTCATTTTTATCCTCTTAGCCATCCTGCTCTTAGCAAAATAAAGCTCGGCTTTAAATGCCGGGTGCAGGTTTCATTTTTTTGTCACGTTCTGTATCAAGTTAATCATGACGGTCCTAAAAACGTCCGAAAACGTAATTTATTAAATTATACAGCTGACATTCTGAACAACGCAAAAAGTGCATTTTCACCGGGAAATCAACAGCAGCACTCAATTATGACCCCTTGAATGGGTTCATTGTCTCAAATCCAAACCCCAAACTTATTGCAACATCAGTGAATGTTGCGCAAATTTTTTAGTCACTTCTGACCTTCGTCATAAATAATCCCCTGCCTGTGCAACTCTCATAAATTCAGCCGCGTGTCATTTTCACATCTGCACGCGGGCATACTGTCGCTTTCTTGTGGAGAGTTTACGGCGCTCGTTTGAAGTTAAGCGCGAAATCACCTCTGCCAACACAATCTTAACAGAGATGAGGGGGCCTGTGACCCACATTAAGATTGACCTAGGCTAAGATGCCAATGTGAAAAGGCTTTAAATTGCTAGTACTGCTGTATGGTTTCATTCAGACGAGCTTCCTCTCACATGAGACATACCAATGCCTCTTTAATCCCCTAATCAGCTTAGAGGCTCAAAGACACTGCTCTGTCCTACTGTTCTCTGCTCTGCTTTGTATTTTTTTTAAAGAAATAAAATTCCCCAAAAACTAATAAACCTTAAATGTTATGTATAAAGCCATAATATATGTTGTGTTTGTGTTTTGAAGGAACTGCTAAGGCTAACCATTCTGGTGTGGATGAATTAGCGTGCAATTATTATCATGTGCAAAAGGTGCTTAGAGCAAATGAAAGTCAGACTTAATCAGAGTTACAGATTAGCACTGTCTGCGTTCTGGTTGTGCCCTGCCCAACAGTTCACTCCCAACAAACTGAAAAAAAGCAAATGATCCTTTTAGGGCTTAGCGCTGGCCTCTCCAGCAGAATTTAACAGAGCAGAGGGCTGAATTAATCAAGATAGTGTATGTTCTGAAATTTACTGACTGGAAAGGAAGCAGAATATTATTCGTTTCTAGATCGTCATTTTTAAGGTGATGACAAACATACATACACCCTAAAGTGGTATTTGTTGTGCTCTTACATACAAAACAAAGTATTTTGAGGATGCTAATTGCTAATTTAAAGTTTAGTCACACAAGTCACAAACTCAGGTTTATGTATGCCAGGTTGATCTCATAATGGCTCTCTCATTGTCTCAAAATCTCAAACTGTATTATGGGAATCTATCCAAAATTTGATCCACTGTGTACCAAATATGGCTTTGCAGATTACACTCTTTTAGATAACACTGAACACACTGCAATCAGTTTCACACATGTATATTCTCTGCACACACCCAAAAATGCCATTATTTGTGTATTCTCCATACCATCTGCACAGAATCTGAAGACTTGACTCGCACCAAAACAGTTTTGTGTTGTGGTATCCAATCATATTGCAAAACCTGCTTCGTTGATTTGGACAGAAATGAGAAAGAGTGCTGTTAATTGGTGTTGCTTGACCTTGAGTTAGTGTTTTTACTTTTAAACTGTGATACCGAATTTTAAGATACTGAAATAATGCCACCTGCAGCCAAAATTTTTGGCTTGTACCTTTAATCCCTCAAACAGTAATTTGGCATACATGATTTGGCTACAGGCTGAAACAGGTTATGTGGCTAAGCTACTCTATTGTGTGTAGTAAGAACACATGATTTACAAGTGAGTGTATGTCTTAGAAAACCATAAAACTAATTCACAGCTTGTAATGATCTCAAATCAAATCATTGCTCCAGTGTTAAACATTAGGCCTATCTTTCAAATATTATTTTAAGCTCCCATTTGACTCATCCTGATGTTTTCCAGCTGGATATTACATAACGTCCATTGAAAATGGTTTTGCAATGATGATTCAAGTTTTGACGACAGTGAAAATATTTTGGCTGTCTGTTTTCTGACTTCCTCCTAAAATGATATCCTGCATACCGTAACGTACGTTTTTGCATGCGATATCGATGTGACGTAGCTCCGTGTTCATAAAGTTGCTGAGTAAACTGGAGGATGTTCCAGGAAGTTCTTACGTCAGCACTCTCTGGTTCTGTTTTTTAAAATAAAGTATTTCTTTGAAAAAAATTGGGGAAGTAAGTTTGGCTGAAGTGAGAATTTATGAATAGTGACAGCAAATAAGGAAATAAGAAGCAAAAGTTATCAAAGAGAAATAACAGAACTTACACACAAGCTATAAACAGAACCTTTGATACACCAAGATATGTTTACATTCCTATAAACCAGATTCCTCTAAACAAGATTGATGTCAAATGAGTAGATTGGTTAGACACAAAACACAAGTAATTAACAGACAAAATAGGTCACAAAACAGAAAAGTCATTGCTGGCCAATCAATGTAAAGAAACCACTATCAGCATGGAAGGGCTTCAGATCACAATAAACATTGATAATGTGATCCAATCATTAAGACCAATTCAGTAGTATAAACTCTCAGACAACGATATAGTATTTAAGAGGAGTTTATTGATAAGAGATAGAAAGGAATGTACTTGGGCTTGGAATCAAAAGGGGGAGGAGTCGTTGCGTCCTCGTTGAGAGGGAATCCCCCCTGCCTTTTGGCTGAAAGAAATAGGGATAATAGTTAGGATTATGAACCCCCCCCCCCAGAAAAGGAGAGGATGAAGGTGGAGATGGGGAAGAGGTGGGATGCCGGAGATGCTAAGCACGATGGGTAAAAGGTACATGGTGTTTATATACCTGTAGCAACTGGAAGGGGAGTGATAGGTAGAGGGGTTGTCTGAGAGTTTTTCTCCCGAATCTCTGTTTTACCAAACTACAATTATAAGACATCCATTTCACAACAATCAAAGCTGACAAGAACAAGTTGGACAGGAAACCTACTGCAAAGCAGTTTTTAAACTGAGTTGGGCCTCGGTCAACTTCTACTCAATTTATATTGTTTAAACATCTTATGAGTATGGTATGCTTTTGGGTGACCTAAATTAAGACCTTAACAGCATGCAATGTTGTCATTTTATTCATCTCTGTTTTCTTATTAACCTCTTTACTGAACCCCCCCGTTTAGGTCTTAATTTTTCAGCTATTGCTTTAGATCTTGAGGCTGTCGGCCTTTGGCAGCTATCCCAGTAAACGTCCTTCTATCCCTGACAGTGAGCTTCGACTTGAAACACAACCTCTTTCCTGACGAGGTTTTTCCTGGGTTGGTTGATGCGGTAATGATTTATGACATTGTAGCACCGTTTCCCTCGGTGGATTAAATCATTTTGCCATTTCTATAACAGACACACCTGCAATTTAGGCACAACCTATCTGACCTCTTTCAAAATCTGTTAGACCTGTCATGTTGCATTACAAACTTACATTTTACAATATCAAATTTAAAACATCTTTCATGGCATACATGTAAGCTGATCATTTGCATTGACAGTAAAATGAAAGACATATGTAGGCTCTTTGTAAATTGCAACTTAATACCTTCATAATATGGGTATGATATGGGGCAGCCTATAGTCTAGTGGCTAAGGTACATGACTGAAACCCCTGAGGTTGGCAGTTCAAGCCCCAGTCCAGCCACAGCAAAAACACCATTGCTGTTGGGCCCTTGAGCAAGGCCCTTAACCCCACATTGCTCCCAGGGGAGACTGGCCCTTGGCTAGCCCAATCAACTGTAAGTTGCTTTGGATAAAAAGCATCAGCTAAATAACTGTAATGCAATGTAATATGCCCAATTGTTATTTGGAGTCTATCCCTGTTGTAAGCATAAGTCAAAAGTGTTCTGTAGACAGTTAACACGTGGTTCTGTACAGGGCCATCAAGGAATTTGAGACACTTAAATTCAGAAACCCATTTTTCTGCTGGAGGTGTTGTTTGTCTCTGTGAATCCTCCTATGTCAGGAAATAATTTGTTCAGTGCCAAAAACGTATAAATCAGATTGACTTGTTTAGGTGAGTCTACATTGATGTCCTCTTGTGCCAGTTTTGGATAGGGTTTGATTATTCTGGTACGCAGGGACCCAGAATTTTTGACGCGTGAAGTCTGATGACAGTAGTCATGGGATTTTGAGCTTGTGTGGTGGTGAGGATTTCCTCTTTTTCCGAATTTTCACTTCTCAAAGTGGAAGGCTGAAAGGAAACTATATACTCAGTATATGGTGTGTTGTGAAACAGGATTCTCTATCAGCGTTTTTACAACGTGGCTGATTACTCAGGTCAAGGTCATAAATGTGACCAATAAGAAAATAAGGAACCACAGCTGGGGGAAGGGGGCGGGGGGTTAACAAAGAATTCTGTATCCATGCAACCTGGTTTTTGCATATTTCACTTTCTTGTTGTGTTTGGCTCAAATTTGTGATTTTTACTGAGAAAATAAAGGTACGCTAAATCATTTTCCGACCTCAAACTCCATTGCTTTGGGGTATTTCCCGTTAAGAATGAGCAAAAGAACACGCTTATACAATTTTACCATGATGCAGACGATGCAACCCGAACCCCTCTGGTCGTATTGCCTTGATTCATTACTCTGACAGTGACTGCCATCAAACATTATTTAGAAAAGAAAACGATTCAACGATTCTTTGTCTGTAAAATGACTGAAATATAGAAGTTAATAACAACGTGCGACCAGTTAAATTCTAAGCTTGACTCTAACCTGATGGTCTGGGATCAGTGGTCCTCTCTCCTGGCCCTGGAGAGGGGTGGCGTATGCTAGCCTTTATTCTCATCTAAAATTTCATCAAAATACCAGAGGTTGACACCCCTGGTCTGGACCATGTGAAGGGTGAGTCTTTGTGTTTATATTTGACATAAATTCATACTTCTGCCCCAGCCTTTACCTTTGAATGATTTGAGAGTTATGATGGATGTAGTGTCATTGTATAGTTAAAATGAAAATCACATGAAAGGTAGAATTTGCAAAGAAATATGTCTTTGTGAAACACAGACCAATCTGGCAAAAATGACCCACTGTGTCCTTTTGGAACAACCACACCTTATAGAATTCTATTACCCACAATGAGAGGTGTGTTGTACCATAAATGTGATTTTACAGCTGCAAATTAGATTTAGATTAATGCAATGTTATTGCTGAAGCAGAGATTAGATTCGTCATGAAATACGGTGGCTATGACATAGATTATATCATCGAATTCAGTTTCGCAGTTTTTTAGCTAGTCTCTTTCACAAAAATGGACTCAAATCCTCTCATGCTCCAGACAAAAAAAAATGATCCAGTCTTTCACAAAGGTGGGAAAAACACAGTAAGATGGCTCATTTCGCCATACGCAGTTCTAAAATAATAAAATGGGACTATGAAAAAACACACACAGAGGCGTGAACACAAAGGCCGGCATTGTTGTACAAGAAAGGAATGCGTCTCTGACTGTGTAGAAGGTTGTGAGGAATTCGGTTTATGCAGGCAGACAAAAGAGTGAGTGTGGGGCCTTGATTTCAGCCAGCAAGGAGAGGAAAGCCAGGACTGCTAATTTCATACATGTGGTTATAATCGGAGGCTTTGATTGTGACATGGCAGCCGGCAAATTACCGGCATGGTGTGGTGTTGTGTTGCCTGCGTTCAGATCTCTGTTAAACTTTAGACTGTACACATACGACCTATCATGGTTAACAGTTGCCATGGAAACTGTTTTTTTAACCCACTCTGACCTCCAGGGAAGGCACGAGGCCTGTTTCATGAAAGTAGTATGTGACCACTCTTAGATTGCTTACAATTCTCAAGATGCGTTCCACCGATTTGTATCACTTGTAATTCACAAAAAAATCTTGCAAGTCATGGGAATAAAAACTTTAATTTTGGATCTTGGGTTTGGAGTCCAAGGGGGAGGAGTTAGGCCTGACTATGATGGTGAATAGGAGCCCCCATTGGACCAATGGTAGAAAAGAAGGTGGAGGCCAGAAATGTCGCAAATGACCTAATACTGAAGGTATGGATACAGTTAGGTATGGAGAGGGATAAAGCATGATGGGAAATGAGGTTCAAGATGTTTTTTTCCCACCTGTATGAAAAACCAGTTTAACGGGTAAAAGTAATTAAGCGAGGGGTGGATGGTAAATAGTCCTCCCGGACTATTGTTTTAACAAATTCCAACGAATATTGACTGGGGCCTAAGGGTAGATTACTGCATAGGGGCTTATAGTGTGGGTCAGCCTTGAGACCATGAGTCCTGTGACTGGGTGTTCAAGTCCCAGCCACAACTGGCAAGGCAACAGTTGCGTCACCTTCACCGGGTAAAGACAGGGGGTGACGCTGGTTAAAAGCACCAGCCCCATCATTCTCCAACAACTACTCCTGCTGCCTGCTGGCACATCAACTGAGTATACGTCAGCTTCCTGTTTCTCTGTCAGCATTGGCAGTGCAAAAAATATGAAACTTGTGCAAATTGAATGAGAGGAAGTAATGCAGGTGAAACTGCAGGAGAAGGTTACAGCTGAAGGAATGTGATGTGAACTTTGGGTGGTGAAAAAGAGTGGAAAAATGACAAAAGACAGAAAAAAAATCGTTTTAGGCTACATTATAAATGAAAATGAATAAAGTGGCATTTCCCATAGATAGTTGTGGTTGTTGACAATAAATTGAATTGTTTGTACCATAAAATTGGCTATGTTGACGTTTTGCAACCTCTTCTCTATAAAAAAATGTCTTGTGTGGTCAAGTGTTGACATAGACACAAAGCAAGGCAGCAGAATTAAAATATATGTTGGACTGACAATTTCTCTGACAAGATTCAGACAAGCATTCTGCCAGATGCATTGGTAGATGAGTTGCAGTCATTAGCCTCTGAAACAAGTCTCTGGTTACCAACCATATATATTATTGTATGCATACACTATGTGTTGCTGTAGCATATTTAGCAGATACTTTTATACAGAGCAACTGATAAAGCATCAAATCCACTGTTGGTGGTGCTGGCTGGTGCAGAAACATGACCGAAAATGGCTGCTAAGCACACTCCAGGTTTGACACACATTTGCCACTGTTGATATATTCAAATCATTGCAATGTCATTGGACATACAAGCCTTTTTAAATGCAAACCATCTTTATAGGTAATCAAATTTACATATTGTCCTCCAGATTAATTGTAATCACTGGCTATACGTCGGGCAAGTCTCTCTCACTCATTTCCGGTTACTCAACCATTTAAACTGAAGCTGGGAATCACTTAAGGAGATCAGTTTGCTTTGATGGGTTGGTATACATCGTGAGAGTTCATTAAGTTATTTATTAAATAAATAAAATGTTGTAAACATGCTCCAAACACAATGTGATCGACTTGTGCCACTTTGCCTTCTCTGTTCTAAGAGCTGGCAGACGGAAGCTAGTGAAAAGAAAATGGCTAGTCTGTCTCACTTTTATTCTCTGGCTTTCAGGAAGTGTTTACAGGTCTTTTGTCTGAAGAGGAACAGCAACACACAACACCACTGGTTGTAAAAGCACATTTGGACCATAAAAGCAAATTCACATGTGGATGTTTGCAGATGGGTGAGGCTGTTTCCATGTACCACGGTAGACGTTGTGGCATCATTGAAAACAGTCCCTGCACTCTTTTATAGTAAAGTCTTTGACAATAGCCGTCTATTTCATTCTGACTTCTGTCCCTTTCAGGAGTCAGACTTTTGATATAAATTTTGACTGCAAATATTTGAGTAAATGTTATGGATAGTGGTTATTTTTAGGGACAGATATCTTGTACTTGATAAAGATTTGCATGGGCATTGTGCTATACTTATGATTTTGTGATTAGTTGATGTAACACTGGGGAGAATTTTGGCGAAAATTCAAAAATTGCCTTGAGGAGAGACACTCTATTTCAGCTCAGACAAGTCACCACAGTGTTAAAAATGTACAGATATATAAGAATGACAGTAAGTTATGGCTTGCCTTTTTGATGTAGTCTGAAACCCCAATAAGGTATACAGGTTGCTTAGGAGTTCCTGTAACGACCTGTCTGTTCAGCTGCCTATGGTAACGGTTCAGTGAGTCGCACTGTACCGCTCGCCTGTTTACAGTTCTTTTGCCAGTCTGCTGGAAATCCCCAGATCCACTCTTCCATGTTTTTCTACATTTAATCCAACTTGTGCCAAGAAAAACAATAAAACAAGGCACGTACGTGATTTCACAACTTGGAATTTCATAACGCAAAATAAAACAGTTACTAGAGCAGGAATGAACTTAAGAGTTAAGCAAATAGTTGCTGTTCTGTGTTTTCTGAGAAATAGTTTTCGCAGTGGACCTATTTTTTTATTTTAGGTGAAATAAACATGTTCCAGATAAAATTTGGCATGTAAAGGCAAGAATCTGTGTATTTTACATTTTTAGTGTCTTAACAGAGCGAAAATCTCAGTGAAAAAAGCATGGTTTCAAGAACTTGTCATCAACACATTGTCTTGCACTGAAATGAAGTATCAGATGCACTAAATTAAGTTTTGGGAGAAAGAAATGATATGCTTAAGTACTTTAAGGACTTATGGACAGTTTTTTTGTTGTGATACCATTTATGAGGTCACATTTACATTTAGGTATAAAATAACGGATCTTGATGATGGTATTGATCGTTTTTAAATTTTTTTTTTTTTTTTTTTTTATAGGTTGAATCTCCCTGATTTTCCTGAGGGCTTTTGTTTTCACCACTTCAAAAAAAGCAGAAGAGGCATGCAGTAGCATGCGGTTCCATACACCAGTGGCTGAAAGGCAAAAGCACTATAGGGACAGGGGATTATGGGAGTCCTGCTCAAAAGGTAGGGAGGTGTGTATGGCTTGCATTCCATCTCTCTCTCTCTCTCTCTCTCTCTCACACACACACACACACACACACACACACGGAACAAAGCACAGCTACCCCCACCTAGCCAAGGTCCTTTGAAATATGTGCTTAAATTCACGACACCACGGCAAATGAACTTTTTCCTTTTTTTAATAAATTCAGTAACAGAACAACAGAATAGAACAATATAAACTCAGTATGTACAAAAAACCAAAAACAAAAAAAAAAAAAAAAAAAAAACAGTAACCTACCCAGTCCTCAATTCTCATCATTCTTGTTGAGCAGGACATCAAAAACACCTTCAGTGTCCCACCTCAACCCTTAGGAAATTAGGGCCAGTATTTTAAACCCCAGGACATTTTAAAAAGAAAAGTGTATGGACATTCCTCAGACTCCCCAAAGCGCCAATAACAACCAATGAGGTCCTCATTTGTCGTTTGATTTATGAGGCACTGCGAAGTAGATGGCACCTCAGCGCAAACGGCCTTTCCATAGCTTGGGAGGAGGATCTACACCACTATTTTGGGGCAGAAGTCAGGGCATTGTACAGTCCAAACCCATGTGACAGAAATAAGGGCATTGTATACACCAACCCCTCGTGACAGCAATAAGGGCGTCGTACGGGTCTGACCCATGTGACCGGCTTAACGTGTGTCGTTCTGGTTCTCGGTCACCTCGCCCAAGACATGGCAGACAAACATTAGGAAAGGACTGATCTGGGAACAGTGGCCCAAAACACCGCTCCCTCCCTATATTGTCAGACACGACATGCAGAGCAGTTAACAGGTTGGTCTTCCAGAGGGCCTAGCACTATGCTGTGGGTCACACTGTTAGCATAACTCCAGGCAATGCAATACACAGGAGCGCATTTTCTTAAACAGTACATTCAATCACAAGCTGAGAATTCTGAGTATAAAAATGGTTGATAGTTCACCCCTCCCCCTCCTCTGCCTCCATAACTTTTAATGAGGGAATTTTCGTTAATTTTAAATCACTGTTTCAATGCCATTATTATGGTAACTGACAATATCTGCATTAGTACTACAAAAAAAAAAAAAAAACCATACGAGCCAATTTAAAGTCATTGCACTCAAAAGCACGCAGACCCTAACAATGTGACCCTGTACGACGTCCAATTCAAAGCAGTTCTTTTACCCAACCAAACGTTACACAACTTACAGTCAACATATCAAATGAGAAACAAAAAAAAAAAAAAAAAAAAGGGGTTTAGCGATTAGTTTAAACTCAGATGTTAACTGATCAAAAGACAGCAGCATTCAGCATGAAAAGGGGTCAAATAATTTAATTTTTTTAATGTGCATTAAAATAGCTTTATTTCCAAAGAAATCAGAACTTGCATGCAGAAATCAATGATTCATTGACTTCTCCACTGGTGAGGGATTCACATCGTGACAAAAGCAGCAGATTTTTTCCCCATGCGAGTGACACATGGCTTTAATTCAGAAGTAGCCCTGAAAAATGACATTGCATTCCTTCTACAAAACATAAATACACTGCTTAAAAATGTCTAAAAAGAAATACAAACTTTTACAAAATAAAACCTGTTTCACAACTATTTGCTTCTGAAAATCTTGAACTAGCGTATATAAAAAATTTTATCACATATACAACAGCTTAGAGTCCCAACCTGAAAAAGGCAATAAAATATTTCTGACAGTTAAATTAAATGTCAAAATAAATCTGGAACTAATAATCTATCAAAACACTGAAAAAATAGAGAAGTTAGTACTGGCAACTAGCATGGGTCATTCAAAAAAAAAAAAAAAAAAAAAAAAACACTAAAGTTTGTCCCACAAAGTCTCTGAGGTTTAACAGAAACCCTCAAACCCAGGGTTTTACAACACAGTTTTTAACTGAATGTTTTAGGGAAAAAAATAATTTGGCATTTAAATATTTGGTAAATAAAAGTCTGCCAAGACAATGGCTAAGATTTTTGTTTTATTGAAATGGCTATATACAGATCCCTGGAGAAAGAAAAAAAAGTCCATGCGCAGTGACCATTTAATTTTTTAATATTGTAGCAAGAACAGTCTTTACTGTCACCATATGCAAGACTGTGGGATATAAATAACTGAAATAATGACACTGTCCATCAGAAAACACAGGACTGACATGCTTGGTATGTGATCCGCCGGATGTTCGATGCTAATGTTAGCCTTGTTCGTACTTGGCGGAATGTTAGCACGTGTCCAGTGTACAGATTTCTCATCGACAAATTGGCCGTGGCCTCTACGCTAAATTCCCACTTCAACGACTGCCCCACTCCACCAGGCCATTTGAACAAATTCATTTTTAAAAATTTACCGCATAACTAAATATTTTATTTTAGGGTATATTTACCCCCTGGAATTAAATAAAATAAGAAGGGGGGGGGGGGAATTTCACTGCACATGGACCTTTAACAATTCCACTACAAAGAAATCGCTACCTTGACATCGTCGCCTGTAGCACCAGTGTTGACACCGCCATCGGTCGCCTCTGCCTTGTGAAATTACAAGTACCAGTGTTCAGTGTAGAGAATGAACAATAAATATCTGTACCGGTGTCTGTACCCTACCACTCACTGGGTGTGAAGGATCTCATTCGAAATTTGTAGTGTAACAGCAGTGGAGAGAGGAAAGTGACAGCATCAGGTTCACTTGCACGTTTAAGGACATGTTTTTTTTTTATTTCTAAATTAAAAAACTTCAGGCCGAGAGGGCGATAAACTATCTTTTTCGTACCGCGTGGTTCAGGCGATGGAAGCTTCTCTCCCTCCTCCTCAGACTTCTCCCACTGCATACATCTTATACGACGGATTTCGATTCTGTCACTTTGAATTCGATCGATTTAAAAAAAAAAAAAACAAAACAAAACAAAAAAAAAGGTGTTTAAATAAAGGTTATGGTTTCTCCCTGTCAGTCCTTCAGATGTGTTGTGAGATAGGTGAGCTGATGGCAGAGGTTGTTTTCAGAGGCACTGGCCGAAGGAGTCCTGAGGCACGGTCTCACGCGTAGATCTCCGTGGTGGGGGCCTTGGTGTAGATGGGCTTCTTCCCCAAGTCATAGCTGCCCTCGTCCTTCTTCTTCATACGGTAGATGAGCAGGAGGATGAGGAGGATGGCGAAGAGCAGCCCCACCGCACCTCCAGCGATCAAGGCTGAAAAAGGGAAGAGGGAGATGCGTTATGGTTGTGTGTACACGTCTCGAAAGTTTCAAGATCATGTTCAGAGTTGGTGGAGGAACGCATCTTCATAGTAACGGACGTGGAGGACTCACCTGCTAGGACCTCTGGTTTGCCCAGGATGTTCTCGTTTTGTGCTTGGGTCATCAGGACGTTGCCCGGCCCTTCCTCGGGCATCTCCCCAACGCGCAGGCCCACCTCGTTATTGATCACGGCCTCGATGTCGTTGGACGTGGGCTTGGGCCTGACGGGCTTGTCCTGATCCGGAATCTTGTTGTCAATCAAGTCAGGCTATGAGAAGGAAAAAGCGAGATTTTATGGATTAGACATCATTCATACAAACATACACATTCTTTGTATTCCGCATTACATATGCTTCAACAGAAATACACTTGCACAAAAAGAGATAATTACCTTAATGGGCACGGTGTTGACATCTGTGGACTCTGCAGAGAGAAAACGAAGAGATGAACAAATTAATACAAAGGAATCTGAAAAGACATTCATTTTATCCAATAAGACCCCTGTATTTTGGGTGACCAAGTCATGAAGTCAGGCATTTACCAATTAAGATTCATTCTACCGTTTTACCAAATCACTTTTAATTGGTAAATGCCTGACTTCATGACTACTGCCTGCAAAAATTCAGTATTCTCCAGTTTAACAACTAACAGTTCTAGCTTGTTTGACATGGCTTTTATGGTTGTGCCAAACTCATTACATTCACATTTCAAATGTGCAAAACTGAATAAAAAATTCCCCAAATGTTGAGCGGTGGAAATCAAACTTACCTTCATCCCCAGATCCTGAAAAGCTATCGTCATCATCCTCATCGTCGTAATCCTCATCGTCGTAATCATCGTACATGGTATCCAAGTCATCGTAGTTGTCATCATCATCATCGGCATCGAGATCATCCTCATCTACAAAACCGAAATCTGAGCCGGGGCGGTCTCCGGACGAGACCAGGTCCTGAGAGTCGTCGGCCTGCGGCTTCATGGGCATCCATGTCTCTGTCTCCCGCACCTGCTGATCACAAAACGGACACCGTTTAGAGAGCTCACGTGAACATCAACAAGCAAATGCGTACAAGGGGACACAAAAACACACAAATCAACTATGACACATGATGTGAGCAGGACCCATGCTCATGTTTGAAAAAAAAAAAAAAAACCATGGCGCTATGATTAACATCAATCAGGCCTGATGCGGAAACAAATGCAAATATTTAAGAAAATACCCTTTTATCAATGCTTAGCGACAGGTCAAGTTCAATTTCAGATTTTAGATTTTTTTTTTTTAGACAAATTCATTTTAAGTTTTTGAGTTTTTAAGAGGGCACTAATCATAAAATGTTTTTGCACCATTTGTTTGGGCACTGGCTGTACAGAGGTCGAAAGCCAAACAGTGAGCGAGAACGATATCTGCTCTTTGCTACAGGTTTCACAGGCGAGACAGGAAGGAGCTGAAAGAAATGGACCGAAGAGATTAATTTCCTCCTGATTTGCCTAATTTGCAACACAAAGAGTGGCCAGTGTTTCTTTTGAACAAGCTGATAATACATGTGTTTCACTTCCTTTAAAATTGAAACATACATTACTTTAAGAGTATACATTCAAGTGGGAACCACCTAGGTCTAATTTAGGGACATGCTCTTCCCCTTATTGGATGGGTCAGGAATTCTGTATTTTCAAAACTTTGACTGATCCCAAACTAACCCTCATCTTCTGCAGGGTATCTCTCCTCATCCCTTTCGCCTCAACTTTCCACCGTTCACTCACTTTCAGAAAACCAGCGCCTCCGCTCCTTTTTCCAGACACCCGACTCGCGCTTAGAGACCTCAATCTTGCTAATCACATTAACGCACTTAAACTCCAGGTGATGGGGGACAATTGAATTATCGGGAGCAAACAACAAATTACATTACACGACAGGACTTTTGTTGGAGGGCATTTACATTCCAGTGGGTGAGGGGGGTGGGGGGCGTTTGGTGTAGCAAGGCGAAAGGTGTTGCGGATTCCAAGAGTAAATTTGAGCAGAACGTGTTTGGGTTAAGCAGCGGCCCTCTGAACACAGGCCCTTGTCAGATATCGTCGCCCGGTTTGGGCTAGCGCTGATTGCTGAATGAGACACCAGACGCGGGCTCCTGGTTAAATAACACCTGGCTTGGCTGTGCAAATATGTGCTCTGTCTCTGATTAGGGAAACAGTCATGCATTATTCATTGTTCCGCTGCGGTTGGGAGGGAGTGAGCGAGAGAGTGAGGGAGTGAGGGAGTGAGGGAGGGGGGAGGGTTATCATTTCTGCATGGTTGCACAAGGCTTTCTGAGGACTGCACTCAAAGCCTCCCATTCTAGAAGCCAGGTGGTCCCCACACCACAAAACACTTACATAAACTTCAGAAATTGTCTTCCCTTGAAAGAAGTTGGTCGCCAAATAAAATTACAATTACATTTGCGGCTTCAATTGAGGCCACAGCTATTGCTTTGTGATTCTGTAAAGAAAAAAAAAAAAGTCAATGGTTGACTACTGCTGTGTTTGAAATAAGTTACCATGGAGGATATGTTACAACCCTGTGACACAGAAAGTCTCTGTTGATTTTATTGTTCTCTGAGAGACTGGGTGTAAATAAGGGTGTCGCCGTAAGCTCAGCTGTAGGGCAGAGGAACTCTGGCTGTAGTCCGGAGCCTGCAGCAGCCATTTGTGTGAGCTTTCTCAATCTACCGGATGATGAGAATTGATCTTTCTGAGTCTATACCATGATGACAATTGCGCCTGAAATCTACATTGAAATGAGTTCCTTATTTGACTGTTTATCAACACAAAGGGCTTTAATGCTGAGGAGTTAATGTGGCTCTCCCGTTTCCCCCGATTTCCTCTCTGGAACAAAGGCATCCTGTTCAAGCAGGTCAGGACAAGCGAGGCTCATTAATATCAACGCGTTCACCACGATCCCCCCCCCCCCCCCCTTCTCATTCTGTGGTGCATCGCGCTCACCCTCGACTCCCCTATTCTACGGCGCGTTGCCAAGCACCGATAGTAACTCCGCCACACCTCAACTTTCCTGTCACGACAGGTCCATCTCCTCCCTTAGAGACGAGCTTCCCAAAGGGGGGGGGGGGGGCGGGGGGGAACCGCCGGCGGATTTAGTTATTTCAGCCAATTCTGCCTATTCATTTCCATCTGCTTTCAGTCATTCATAACGCATCTGCCTTTACACCCTCTCCTTCGTGAAGCCAAGAGACGCTTTGAAAAGATCTAGGGGCTCGGTTTCACGAAAAGCATAAACAACGCTCTATGCAGGAGCCAAACATGCCCGTTACGCTACTCCATTCTATATTACAAACGGGTCAAATGAAGTTCTGAAATCCAATGTGGGGAAAACACAGAAAATGGAGAGGTCTTTATGCTGCCTTTTAGCCTAAATGTTTTTAGAGAAAGAGAGGCATCTCCATTTCTTACCGATTCTACAAAGTCAATCTGGGCAATGCCCCAACACCCTTCAGACTGAAAAAAACACCCATACATGCCAAGCACCATGGCCTTGTTCTGGTCCTGAGTGAAGGCACACAACTGAATATTTTGATCAGAATCAACAACGCATCAATGAAATATTCTATAATTCTATAATAAATGCGCTAACATTTTAGGACCCCCTTTTTCGAGGGATTCTCACAATCCTAAGGCCCGAGTAACATGGCCATAGTTAAGGGTGGTTCAGCCTACTATCTATTTCCCAGCAATGGTGCAGAATGACAGGCAGAACGTATAACCCACAGCTCATTTCTGCTAGAAATGAGGATCCCGAAATGAATCTTCAGATTGATTTCAGACCAGTTCTCTAAAAAGGCTTAAAAAGGCAACCACTGCTTATTCTCTTAAACGGTGGTTTCAACTTGTCTTTACTGTCCACGAAATTGAGTTCAGCAATTCATTTAAGTTACCGAAAAACTTTATTGGCCAAACTAAAAGCTTTGCCAACTTCTCAGCGGTATCTGTTGACACATGCCACATTTTGGCTACCTTTACCCACGCTCTTACGATAATACTACTGCTGGCTCCAGTCAATGGAATGGCAGCTCAGTTCATATCATATCACCATACAGCCAGTGTATTTCCACCCGAGAATACTGAGCCGACGTCACTGAGTCAACTTAGAGAATGAATAGACACAACAGGGACACTTGCATAACCTCTAGATACACCCATTTCAACTATTCGCAGTGTTACTATCAGTTCTTGCCAGCTGAATGGAGGTGAACTGGAGTATGCATGTTATTCAACTGTAATCACTTAAAAATAGCATAGATATGCTTTCTATCGCATCAGTGCTAGCGCTGTGGTTTCTACATTTCCATCACATTGTTCAGTCTTCCATCGCTGGTGAGAAAACCACTGTCTTACTGCTAATTCTACGGGTAGGTCTCTTAACAGAGAACATGTGCTGAAGTCTTGACTGCACGTTTCAGTTCCTCTTCGCGTAAAGACAAAACTTGTCATGTACAAAGCGTTGAAAACCCCATGGGGATATTTTGGCACAATGTGTACTGAAGGTCGTCTGGTTTCCCCTTCATTTCAATTTCCTTTTGCGCTTCGAGATGACAGGCAGTGAAACCGTGAGCAAAAGTCCCCACTGCTCAAGAAAATATCAAGCTGCAATGAGGAACCTTTCACATGAAATGATGGACTTTCCACTAAGAATTGAGGAAACTGGTTAGCATTTCTCCGTCTGAGCTCCTGAGGAGGCTACCGCTAACACCAGTCGGGGAAAACAGTGAAGATGCGAAGACTGCTACATAACTTTGCCAACATGAGGGGTTGACTGCGATGTAAATACAGCGGACACAGTCATGCAAGAGTCACTGTTTCCTCCATAATAAAGGGGTCATCTTAGATTGCCCTTTTATACCCGTTTCACATTTGTAAAGGAACATTTTAAACACCTGTTTAGAGACATACCCTTATAGAAGACAGTGTGCATAGCTTAAGGTTTACATATCAGTGCATTCTGACACATCATGGATAAGGTTTCCCTCAACATGTTTGTGTTGAACTGCTTTAGCTGTACATCTTTCATTCAAAGGAAACGTCTTTACATCTTAAGTGTTTGCTACCTCTTATTATACCATCTTATTACTGTGTTCATAAATAAGAGACTGAGGTTTTACTGTATCTGGGAAGTTCTCACTTTTGACAGATGACGATGAGACAACGGACTGTGATTAATGATGTGGACTATTAGCAAATCTACCTTACAGCACGAAAGGGCAAAATGCTTAAATCTAACAAACACGATCAGGGTGTTTAACAAGATGAATAAGCCAGGATCAGGTTTCTGTGGGGTTTCCTAAAGGTAGCCTCAGGTACAGCCAACACACAGCTAAGGTGGGACCTACAAAGGACGGCTCAAGGTCATCAATCTTATTCCCTAAACATGACACCATACAGACAAGCACTAGCTTTTTTTTTTTTTTAACCATACCAAGTAAGTTATTTCAGATCACTTCAATTTATTTTGAATTAAAAGACTGCCGTGTATATAATTTCAGACCTTTTGGGAAGACAGCGGGTGGCGGTCATGGTGGGGGTTCTGTTCTTATTTGTGGCAAAGCTGATGGGTCTCCAGGCAACACATAAATTAACAAATTAGCCACCTCGGCCCAGCTTTAACCCAGCACTAGGGTTCAGCGGGGCCCTCAGGAACAAAATCCCTCCATCTGGCAGAAAAGTCTCTGGCATCTGCCCCCCTCAGATAATGGCCTCCTGTTCAGGAGGCTCTACCGCTCTCAGAGGACTGTCACAGCGACTGTGGCAAGGCTGAATACCTCCTTAACCATATCTGATAAAGTGTCCACTCCAGCCAGCAACCTGAGGTCCAAAAGTCCAAAAGTCCTTTCGTGCTTTCCAAGTTTGTACTGAGGGCTTCAAGGACCGCTGATCAAAGATTGCAACATACAAAAGTGGGTCTACCACGAACATGTGGCTCCTTTTTTTTCCCCTCCCACCACCAGGAGGAGAGAGATAGGAATGCGAGATTTCCTTTGCAGGTGTAACCTGGAGCCGTGCCCCTACGCTTACAAAGGGGGGGGGGGGGGGGGGGTGGCGCAGTGCCTCCTTTTCCGGGTCACGCCCCCTTTTACCACCTGGCCTCTCTCCCCCGCCCCCCTCCGACCCTACCCCCCTCCTTCCCCCTTCCCTGCTGTCACTTAGGCTAATGGGCTTTGCGGCGCGTATCGTGTCCGCTGAATCTCCTTAGGAGGTAGCCTGCCTGCGCAGCCATCTGCGCAGCTGACCGAGGGCCCTCTGCCTTTCACGCCTACCCCTGTGCGCGCCTGTCGGGAGAGTGCCAGATTCCTTCCACCTTCACTCGCGCTATTTATAGAGCCATGTTTCCAACCTTCTCAAATGTGTGTGAGACTCGTCTCTTCCCACCCCCCCCCCACACCCCTTTGCGCAAAACTACACTTTTATGGCATGGAAGTGCATGGACGAAGAGTACTTTCACACTAATTTGCAAGCAGAGGGAAAGAAAAAAATGACTGATGGGACTTCATTCATATGCTAAGACATTCTGGTGTTATACAGATCTAAGTAATTACTATGTTCTGCAATACTAAAGGACGCTACTGTGGTTGCAAAATTCACAAACGTTAGTGTAAACTGTCCCATGAGCTGTTAAATCTGATGTCTACGTAAAGAGACACCGTAGAGCAAACCACTTGCTGGATTCATGTTCACTTGAGTTCAGATGTGTCATCTCACCACAACATGACCAAGCGGGTGACTCAGCCTCGTGAAACGTGTGAGGAGTCAGCTTCTGTATGTCGAAGGCTTGTCCATCCCTGAGGCCAACATGACTCACCCACTGAATGTCAATCAGACATAGATCAAACAGTCATTCATATGGGTAGTTGACTGGTGACTAAAGGCATTCCCTTAGTAGTTAGTCATGGAAGCTTTACTAAGGGCACATTAAACAGAAGACAATGACCAACAGAAAACTGAACAACCCTCCTCAGCTCACAATCGGATACCTCACTGTGCAGTAAAAAATACAAAACACATGCTACAAGCTAAGTAACAATCCCCTCACTGACATTACTTTTTTTGGGGAAACCACCATTCCAAGAGACCAAAATCTGAATATTGCCACATTTAATCAATATGGTCCTCCAGAAACACAACACAACTTTTCCTGTGCTGAGCTCAAGTAACACCACAATGGTTAAAAGGCTTTTTGCAAAATGTTTACCATACAGATCAGAAGCTCGGTCAGGACGTTATTTTGAAAAATGTTTTTTTCCCCTCCCTCTGTTCTTTCCAATGCATTCAACTTCCAATTTAATGAAAAGCTTTTACTTGTTAATCCAAGCCAAATTACAAAAAAAAAAAAAACCCACAAAGGAGACTTGGCCCCTGTTCTGCTGAACCTTTTCCCTGTCCCCTGTTACAGATCAGCAAATGACATTCAAACTGAGGCTGACTTCAACATGCTGAATGAAATCCAGACTTAGGCTGATTTGTGAACTCCAATAAAGAACCAAACTTGAGGCCAATTCTGGCCGTAAAGCCCATTTCCCCAAAACGCAGTTCCCGTCGGACTCTTAAGAGGGCTTATCCCGGGAAATGCTTTGAACACAGCAATGCATTTCTTTGTTCTTTTTTTCATGCACACAATTAAAGCACCTAAGGCCATACTGAGGCTTGCTGAAGTCATTTCCTTCGTGGCAAACTGACATCTTCGAGAGGCAATCCTTCCCAGATCAACACCTGGACAGCATGGGTGGCTCATTGCGCCAAAAAGCATTCAGGGGAGCTTCTGAATTCATGTGCAGAAGCCATCTAGGTAATACACGGCAGCCATTTTGTGTCTGAACAGCACTCGGCATGCATCATTGGAGTGGGGAGGTAAAGATAATGCAGCAAGTTTACTTGAGATGGTTACCATTCCACAGCCACAATAAGGCCAACACATCAATCATTAACATATCTTCCCAGCAAAAACATTGAAAGGCCTTGCGGAAGCACACAATGACAGGATTTATTAAAACCAAAAAAAAAAAAAAAAAGGGATTCAACGCCTGATACTGCGTACCGGTTACCTCAGGGTGCGTAAATCATAACAGTCCCAAACTAACAAATTCAGAAAGGTCAGCTGCACTTTTGTCTAGAAAATGTGCCCGATGACTTTGAACTGGGATAGTGAAATAATAAAATTCTTAACTCCTTTAGCCCAAGCTGGGAACAAAACCCTCTCTCTCGGTGCCAACATTCCATCCTGCAAAGGGATTTTATAGCCCAGTGGACAGCAATGCAGCAGCCATTATTACATCCTGGTGAAGTATTTATCATGTTCTCTCCACAGCTTTTCACTGGCATTGAATTCAGCCCATCAAGCAAAAAAACAGCCTCATTCTCGTGCAAATGATCTCACGCTTTATACAAAAACTGCATTCCAACTGGACACTACAAACAGCGGAGGACCAACAAGACAGCAACAGGCCAACATCTTTAAAGCTGATAGAGCACAGACATGTGGCGATAGGTCAATGCGTGGATTTCATGGAAAAGAGCTTGGAAAAAAAGCAAAAAAGAATTTAACTGTATATGTGAACGAAAAAATAAAAATGTATTTTTTTTGCTCCGGGGGCTTAACTGCGATGACCGGGGGTTATGCTGCGGTCTCTTATAATAGATGCAATGTGGGAGGTAATGGATACACAGGGAGAGGGGAAATACCAAGCGTTTTGTTGGTTGGCAATTTGGCTCAGGAGGGTATGCAAATGAGCTTAACCAATACGGTCATACTTACTGCAACGGCAACCCCATGCATTGCCCTTTACTTTCCAAAATAAAATGGAGGTGTGGGGGGTAGGGTCGGGGGTGCAGAACAGAGGAGCACAATGTTACAAAAAAAAAAAAAAAAAAAAGGAGAGGAGAGGTTTCTTGTCCGAGCCGCTCTCCGGCCCACTAGCTGGGCAGCAGGCTAATGAAAGGGCCCTGACCATTAAAATCCGTCCAAGTGTGCGAAATCCCACAAGAGGGCCGGTCAAGGTCAGCAGGGGTCAAATTCCACAGGAAAATGCGAAAAGAAGCGAGGGAGCAGCTTCGGCAGGGCCCTGAGGAATGTAACAAACTCCAAGCCAGGCTCAGTGGTGCTTGAAAGTTTGAGTGAATCGAAGAAGGCCAAGCAGGTCTTTTGATGTGTACAGAAGAATAAAAATCTCGCTTCAGGACAGAGGAAATCAGCCCAACGATTCAACCACAGAAACAAAGAGTTTTTTTTTTTTTCTTTTTTGACCATCTCGGTTTCAATTTCCATCGAGGACATCACTGTCGGGTGTGCTTCCCACTTCGCCTCGTTTTAAAAAGATGACTTGAATATTAACCAAAACATAATGACCAGTACGCTGAGGACAGCCTGGTCTAACTGGTCTCTGGCCCCACTCCAATCATAAGTCTGCTATGAGTATTCAGACAAAGTTTATTGTATTGTTACAGGCTGCGATGACGGTGTTAGGCCCAGATAGCCAAAGGACAGGGTGTCTTGTTATAAGTCTGAGAGGTTCATTTGCATCTGTCCATGGCTACAGGCTTCCCTGTCACGCGAGTAGCCTCCGTTCTCTTCCCATTCCATTCTATTCTAGCACGGCCCCATGCGTGGCACGGCGGACACCTGCGTGCGGTCAAATTTTTTCCAATTACCCAAACAGACCAGTCTAAAAACAATGCCATCCTCAGGTGCTTCAAAACATTGGTCAAACAACCAACTTCACAAAGCGTGTTAAAACAGTCAAATTCATTGACAGAACATGAAAGCTTTTGCCGCAGCAACCACAACCACCACTACCTGACAGACACAGACACACACACACACAAACAAAAACATTCAGTGCACCCTGGCCTACAGAATTGAGATATTTCTCAACAGTGGGAGGTTCTTTCAAACGTTATCACTCCCAATAGGAAACCGACTCATGTAGCTTCACTAGTTTGGAAAACAGCCTTATCTTCATTTGGAGAATGCGGCGATGACGTCACGAGATTGCTATTCCAATTTAAGGGTTTCCAAGAGACCCCGGTAAATCCTTATTTGGATGTGCTCCGGCTCACTTATTTGTCAGAGACAAAATATGCGTTTTTGACTTAGCTAAATATTGCCAGACCCCTGGAATACTCCCCAAATGTAAGAACTTGGAAATATGAAGGTGTAAATATGCCATGACGACATCTCTAGACGATGATGAGTTTAACAAAAGGTATTGAGAACGGCCCTGAAACTTTATATGGAAGCAAACTGAGATTGGAGGGGAATGTATATGATATTAACAGGCGTCTGGTAACATACACTGTAAGGTACACAGTATTGGACGATTCCGTCAACAATAAACCCGTTTATATTATATACATATGTAGGTACTCACTCACTAGACTGCTAGACAGAAACTTCAATTTGACAGGGACATTTAACCATTCCGCTGGCTGGAACGGACTGACACATGGAAGTGGCATAAAGTTAGTGATCCTATAGCTATCCAGCTTCTCCTCAGAAAATCTAACAAGACACCTTTATATCAAACAGTGTTCTCTAAACTTATGGCATTAGAGAACACTATATGATATTCTCACTGTAACAGGCAGACCTTGCCATCCTTTAGGACAACTCGAACATGCCATGGCTGTGGAACCTTGGTTCCTAGCTTGTTCAGCTATGTAGCTAGCTTGGATTTATCTAGCTAATGTGGCGGGACGGTTTAGGTTATACTTGTACTATGTTAATATGACATGTATGGACAAAGGTTACAGTCAGATAGCAAGTGAACGCCTTTCTACAAATTAACCTTGATATGTAGTGTTTGTTTCACAGCTGTGGTCAAATTTGTCATAGCAGTGGTAGCAAACTAAATCACTGTTCTGTGAACCAGCTACTCTTACGAACTAGCTGGCTAACCTGACTTGTCTTGGCCACTGTAGGTTAACCACACTACTATCCGACTGAAGTTCTAGATAGCCAAGTTCTGTGAACGGCTCTATCGAACATAATGAAACTCGGGGAGGGCTAACTTGTCTACATTGAGCAATCGAAGTGAGGAACTTCGCATGGTAGTGGATCAGCAGGTACCACAAGCGTATAGCTAGCTAGGTACATGTATTCCCTAATAGCAAAGACTTCATAGCGTGGACACATCCACACAAAAGGCACCCCTACGGTCGAGCAAATCCTTGAAGTGCTGGTTAGCTTACTATCCCATCTTATTTTTGGGGCATTTGCCAGCGACGTTCCTGAAACATGGCGAAATTCATTTGAAATCTGAGATGACGTACAGCAACTATCTTTAAAAACAAGATCGTTTGTGGAAAATATCTAAATTCCGGCTCAATTATCAAGCTAAACACAAGTTTGGTCCAAATGTATTAGATTTACTTACCGACTCAGCATACACCGATGCGAAAAGAAACAACACAAGCCAGGCTTTTTGCATGTTCCTCAAATCTTCTGTCAACAGGTAGTTGTGGATAGCTTAAATTAACTGGTATGAATCTGAAATATCAGCTACACGGTGTATTCTCCCGAGAAAGTATTACTGTAATTCCTTGAAAAGTAAAAGTCGTATGGTTCGTATGACACTTTAATTACGCAGTAGCCTTGTGTACTTCACTCCAACAGTAACTTTTGTCGACTGGCCAGAAGTTTGTCCCCGACTCCATATATTTTGACGGTACAATTCGACTCCGCCCACATTTGCCAGCGTCCAATAGGAGCACGCAAGGTTACAGGAACTCTTTCCTTTCGTCACCAGTCTTACCGTAAAATGTATGCCAGGGGAGTCCTGCAATTTAAGTTGTATTGTTTTTTCCTGCTAGCTTCGTATTAATCTTGTAAGAACAACTAAATTGTATTGGTAAAAACTTAACCCACACGCAGTATGAGTTGACTGCAAATAGGTACAATTGTTTTGTATTGGTGTTCTACTAAATATTAAATCAATCTTATCAATTGAACATTGAGGCATCTGCTACACTAAGATCTGAGCGGTAACTAAAATGAAAAAGAAAACACGGATAGCTTGGACAGCAGTTGGATATTGAACGTTGCTCATTCACTTGACATTGCTCACAATAACTTTTTAAATGAAGAAAACAGACCGAGAAATATTCAAGAAGTTTGTATTATTGTTACATATTTGTTAAATACACATCTGCTTAATTTCCTCTCCAGTATATTAACAATTTGAGATAATTATTTGGTAATTGGTGTCACTTTCCCAGTACTTTCCCTCAGAATTCCTTTGACAAAAACGATGGATATCCGTTTCCATTCCTATTGTTTTGACGGAATTAAAAATGAAAACGAATGTAGAATTAATTTCCCAAGTGTCCTCATGGAAGTTTGTGGCGTAAACGTTCGTCTCGATGGAAATTTCAGTGACGTAATTTTCCGGAAAATCCTCAATGCTCCACCCCACAACGAACGACAGAGCAATTGACATCGGCCAGGAGTAGTTTGAAACATTGTAACAAACACGACTTTAAATGAAAGAACTGATAAAGTTTTAAGTTCCCGAACCACATCCCTGTATTAAGTGTTGTTTTTCCTCTGTTAATAGATATCCTCGTCTTTTTGGTCTCATAACTGCACGTACTGTTAGCGACTGATAATAACAATATCAATGGAAACCCCAAGTTTTTAAAACTTTGGTGATGTTTTGATTTCTTGGAAGTGTTAATTTTATATGTAGAAGAAGAAAAAAGTAAATAAACGTCTTTGCTGAGTAAGCTTTTGTTACAGAATTTGTAATTATTACTGGCCAGCGGAGTGACACTGATGTCCAATACAGTCTGAAGAAAAGGTTTGCAAGTCCACCCACCAGTTCCGTGTGGACACATGCAATCTCTGGGGATCAATGGATTTTCTCCAACCAACAAGAACATACCAGAAAATTAGTTTTCACACAACTTAGAGCGTGCAGGCCTGTAATGACTCCCTTTTACTTCATTATGGCTCATTTCATGGGGAAAGACTGTAACTGCATTAACTGACGACATAAGTATTTCAGTTATCTTATTAAGAATCAATCAATGGAATTCAAGTACTATTGAATGATGAAAACAACCTGTGGTCATCTATTGAGTAGGACCATATCTAGTTAAAAATGGTTTATCCTCACAGAACACCATTATATATAAGCTCTGCCACTGAGGATAGGTTTGGATATTGAGGATGAAAGCAATTAATCATTAACTTAGTTAAAACCCCTAAAACAATGAATATCTTTGCTACTCTAGTTACACTATGTTTTCATGACGTGAATTCACTAATGATCAACAATAATCAACCGTCCACTGTTATAATGCAACTGTGACCATTATTTATTGAAAACTTAACACCAGGTCTATCTGATAATCTGCAGAAAATAAATGGCTGATCTAATGTGTACTTTTGTGTCTTGGCATTAGGTGTAACTTTTATCTGATTCTTAAAATGTGAAATGACCTTGAAGTACTGCCAGTCCTGACAAATGACAAACCTCAATAATTGTACATTCAGATACATTTGAGAAGAATTAGAGTCAACACACAGAACTGACTTTAACGTGTTGAGGAAATTGCTTCATTGTATATGACATGGTGACTGGTCATGACTTCAAACATGCCATATCTTGAATGTTTGGAAAGGGAAGTTTTCAGGTATCTGTTTCCAGCAAATGTATAACAGCGTTGTGTTTTTCAGGCCATAGCGTTTCTGAGGAAGTAATTTACTATTTATTCAAAAAGACTTCCCAAAGGTTATGCCATCTTTAAATCACAGTTTAAATGTATTTTTGGATGTATCCCTCCTTGACTCTAACTTAGACAAAAGATGAGTTCCGTCATGACGTTTCCCTTTTAAATTTTCACTGAATGTGAAGTGGAGACGTTTCTGGTCATGAAAGATTCCAGCTCACTTCATCTACACAATGTGAATGTAGGAACCCTTATCTTACCATTACCACAATCTTGAGCTTAATCTCATAAATCGTTAGATAAATGGTACAGCTGAGTGACCAATTACACCATTAAGCATTATTTTATAAAAAAGCTTGTTGGCACAAGCCAACTCATAACGTAGTTCAAGGGAAGTGTGGACTACTTCAAATGCGGACACACCAAGGACAAGAAAATATAGTGTAACTATGGACCATGGAATGTATTTTGTATAGGTCGGGCAAGTATGATGTTCTGTTATTTGCAATAGGCGGGAACTGTTGACCTAGCACGAGCTAGGTTAAGTACCGCTTTTTAATGCAACGAAATGGGCAGGATAATACATCTGCTCCCCCCATTAACCAACCCCCCCCCCCCCCCCCAACCCCAAGGCATCACTCAAGGAATCCATGAGTGTATCTACCTGCTCCATTGCACACCAACATGCAATTTAGCATTTAAAAAAACCCACAAAGCACAGATATCCTACCACTTCAAATAGATTCTACTGTGGACTGTATCCCATCAAGCCGACTTGGCTAGGAGTTCAGTTTTGCAGGGGGCTTTAATGTTAAGCTAACTCTCCTAAGGTTCTCCTAAATAAAACTTACTCTCCTGTTATATTTCAGTGCAGACTACGTTAAGGGCTTTGATACACCAAAATAATTCTACAAAGGATTCAGCATTGAGCCGACTTAAAAATATGCGTTTTGTATTTTCCATCCACAAAGTGTTTTGTTTTTAGCTGGATAACAAATCCTCTCCTTGTTCCGACTCAGAGAGAAAGCTGAAAGGCTATTATGAGACTATGCTAAACAGGAGGGCCTGACAGCAAATTTGCACCTGTCATGACCTTGTTACGCTAACACTTTCAGTATTTCCAGCCAGACTATGGTATGTCAAGCTATGCTATGCTAAGAGGTCTAATACATCAGGCTAGTTCTGCTGAGGGCTGTAGTAGTTCAAGCTATGCTATGCTAAGAGGTCTAGTACATCAGTCTGTCTCTGCTAAAGGGCCTAGTATTTCAAAACTGACCATACTAAGAGCTCTAATAAGGGGTCAGTGTGAGACAGATGTAATTACCATGGTTATTCTAAGCTGTCCTTAAGTCTACAGCTAAGCATTGGAATGTATAATTGAGTTTAGTGATCTTTTTTCTTTTTTACTATGTGTAAAAAAAAATTGCAGGAATTTGCAGGTACAATGTCAATGAAGGAAAACAGTAAAGAGACAGCACCACAGTTCCCACTAGCCTTCTTGCCAAGAGAGATACTGAATGTGTTCCTGAACTGAATGAAATGTTGCCAATCGCCTCAGTGACTAAATGTGTTTCGCTGTCAACTGTACGATTGTCAAGGTTTCACTTTCAACCGCACGGTTGCCAAGAAGGGAAATGGAAGGGAAACGGTTCTGATAAAATTTGTGGTGGTGCTGGTTGGTTGATGGTTAAAATTGCTTTTATCTACTGTGTTGCAAACAGAAAGGTAATTACTGTAATGATGTCTGCATATCTGGCAACAGTGTAACCATAGTGTTAGGCAGGTAACCTTACGCAACTGTATATACTCAATAGCCTGGCTCCTCGTGTCAATATCCATGCTGTTCTGAATTATGAGTAACATTTTAGAAATATAATTGAAATGTTAAAATTATTAAATTTGAGAAGAACTGATGGGACAGACAGTTAAATATTAAATCTATCTGCTCTCCATTTTGTTTCTGATTGTTTAGCTGGCACAAATGAACAAAAATTTTGGAACTTTAGATCTCTTTCTCACCAACTGCAATTTCATTATTTCAAAGAGGAGATATGAAAAATGTAATGTAGCACAACCAAAGATTCTGAACGGCTAGGAAAACCAACAGTCTAAACCACAGTCTGTGTGTTAGGGTTGTGACAGGAACTCAGGCACAGACATGAATAAAATAGAGAGTTTATTATAGTCAATGCACAATCCAAAAATCTAAACAAAGTCCAGGCAGGGGTCAAAACCAGTCAGGCAAGGCTACAGCACAAATGGGTAATCCAAAGTCAAAAACAGTAAGACAGACAACAGGTCAGAAATCCAGAAAAACACAGGGATAATCCAAAAACAGGAGGTTGAGAACACAGGCAGGGTAATACATGAGAAGCTTACAGAGAAACAAAATGCTGGTAGCAAAACAGAGAACTGAGACAAACTGGCAAGGCAGACACAACCACAAGGAGTTTAAATACAAAACTAACGAGGACTAAACAGGCAACAGGTGTGAGAACTGGCAGGTGAAACAGGGCGGGTAATTAGACACTTAACAACCAATCAATAAAGCAATGAACGCATGAGGGAAACATAAACACAAACGCACTGATTTCCTGACACTGTGGTTGAAACTTACTTCTGTGCATGAAAGTATGACATTAATCTCAATACATTATCTAGATGTGCTTTATATCTATTTCCGATTCTGATGGGTACTTAATTTGGGAAACATTCCAGTTATACACTTATCAGTGAGTGGTGAGCTCGTATAATTGCGAGAAACATCAGTTTCAGTTTACTGAATGTGAAACATGAACTCAAAAGCTCTGTGATAAACAAACAGCCTGTCACTGAAAACCAAATTTATGCACTACCGTAGGTGTATGTTACAAAAGAGTTTTGATGTGTGGGCTCTAATGAGAACGCTTTCAGGCGGCAAGGGGTTTTCCTGCATCAACCCACCATCTGGCCTGTTGTTTCTGTGTACAGATCAATCCACAAGCTGATGAGATAAGGCAGTCCAATAAAGATAGGTGCATTCCCTATCAATAATACCCCATGGTACACAATGGCTTTCCTCAATATTGCTGTGTCATATTGGGTCTTTGTCATTATTAAAAATTTACATGAATATAAGTTCCTTTTTTTGGGTAGGGGTTGTTCTCCTCATTTAATACAACTGGAACAGGGCTGTATCATTTTGCATTTTGCATTTCAAATACATATATTGTTTATTGAACTGTTTCAAAGAGGTTTTTTTGTTGAACCTAATACTGAACCATCCAGTCACGTTCAACGAAATGTATTTGTGTTTATTAAAAACTGCAGCACAAAATGACATTTGGAACACGAGGAATGTGGAAATTTCATAGGTTATACAGTAGGTGTACAGTGTTAATGCAAATGTGTTTTTTTTTACCATTAT
Organism: Albula glossodonta; assembly: GCA_019788955.1. Classification (NCBI taxonomy): domain Eukaryota; kingdom Metazoa; phylum Chordata; class Actinopteri; order Albuliformes; family Albulidae; genus Albula; species Albula glossodonta. The sequence goes on along the minus strand of JAFBMS010000004.1, from coordinate 25,652,721 downwards.
GAAAAACAGGAAGTGATTCACCTGATGTAATAAATGTGAATGGGCCTGGTGCACAGGAAAAGCCAGAGATGAACAGGTGTGGAAGATCCCACGTTTTGCAATATATGGAAATCATTTTAAACCTCCACGACTGACATTAAACATGACTGAGGAAACATATAGTGTTAAATAGCATTATATCTCATGTAAGTATTACGTTTATGATTTCAGTGCTAAATTCTCAAACCTTGTGGAAAGATTTAACTTTAGAAATGAAGACTCGGGAGGGAAAGTCTGTGGACAACACCTTACACTGTTGTCCGAACCTGTTGAACAGGTTTTTTTTTTTTCTACAGGTATCAAAATGCCTTGTGCTGTCAACCTTTTGTGTCAGCTGTTTCTAGCATCCCTTCCCCCCTTCCTCCCATCCCCACCTCTCTCATTCTCTCCATTTCTCTTTCCTTTCTGTTGTCATTAATATTCCGAAAAAAAGGGGGTCATGAACATTACCCTTGCGGCTATGCACAATCCTGACTTCAGTCTAAATACGTTGACTTTTCCAGTGCATTCATTCATAATTCATAATTTACAATAAAACGCCTTTCTGGTATGTTTACCCTTCAAATGTTTACCCTGTTGAAATGGTATCCACAAAGACTGATATGGTGTTTTTCCTCTGAGTTATGCTGATAAGTATGGCCGAACGTGGTACATCTATCAATTCCTGTGATGGATAAGATAACGTGATGTGTTTTATTAGTATTTAATCATATCACATAACCATTTTCTTATTACAAATATTGTTCCAGCTACTTTTCTTTATCCATCCAGCATATATAGGTATAATTCAGTGCATAACTTCTTGTTTTTCAGTGCCTATTGATTACAAGAAAGGATAGTTTTTTGTCTTGTTGTGAATGGTTTGAGACTTACCCACATTACTGTACAGACAATATGGTCATGCTGTTATAGTTATCGTTATTTACAGTGGTTTGCAAAAGGGATAGAGGCCCTTGCAGTTTTACCACTGTGTTGTTTGCTGAACTTGAAATTATGCCACTACTATATAGGAAGTAATATTTTAATTACCCAACTTTTTCACATCATCAAAGCCAAAAAAGGTAGTATATGAATTGGCGCATAAAGGTAACACCACTGGAAAGTTTTAAGGCAGCAAAATGCAAGGCGCTATATAATAAGTGATGACATCGTGCTTAGGTATGCCGGATTGTTCTCTTAAAGGAGAAGCATGCACTATAAAGGTAAGGGAACTAGGCCTGTAAACCAAAGGTTTCATTTCTCAGGTAAAGCATTGCCATCCTACCTTTGAATAAGGTAGTCATTCACATTCACGTGTATTTATATGTGGAGCACCTACATTTCAATTGTGTTTAAAACGGCAGTTGAAAAAGAATCTATCTCTAACATAAATATCGGAATGTTTCTTCAAACAGGGCATGATTTTTTTAGCGTAGTTCTGCTTTTCCATTTATGCTGTATTTGTATTATTGTTAGCACTTCACCACATTAGAAGGACCAGTTGGCTGTCCTAGATCTGTTGCATGGAACAGCACATGTATTGTCTCTTTGAATCTGTACTGTTTGTAGTGGGTCTTTTTGTACTTATTTTTTTTTATGTCCTTCTGAATGGTTTGTAATGTATTAAATATGATTATTGCCACAACCAAAAATTCTCTAAGGGGATACAATATGTTAACCGAAACACTTGAAATTACGTCTTTAGAAATATCGAAGTCTGAATCTCCAAGCAAAATCGGTGTTGTAAATGCGTTTACATGAAATAAATAAATAAATGCTTCATTGCTTGACATAAATAGACATGTGTCCTTCTGGGAACTGCGCAAAGAGCGCCCCTTTGTTCATTGTCACGGCCTTGGCTTTAACTATATGTTTTACCACAGGGGTAGGTGTGAATGTGGCGCGTTGTTCATTACTCCTGCATGATGACCATAAATAAGTAATGGATTGGTTAAAGTGGCTCGTCATTTAAGTGCCATTTTTAGAGAGACAGCCCTGGCCATTTTAATGACAATGGCGTGAACGATCGGAGGATTCCTGTGGCGCGAGAGAGACGGTCGGACTTTCATTCAATCTTCATTGTGCTGCTGGCATTTACAGCACACTTGTCTTTTCAAGCTGAGGGAAAGTTTCTTGTCCTGCATGAGAACTGGGTGTTTTTTGTTACTCCCCCGCGAGAGGATGAGTTTTACTCTGCTGGTTGCGCAGATGGGCGTGAAGACGACGGTACAATAGGTGGCATTTAAGGACATCCTCGGTGGCTTGTCTTTCTTGGGACCCGTCATTCGGGCTGATACACCCTGAAAAAGGAGTGAACCACTGTAGTGTGGATGATCAAGAACGGACTGAAAAGGCATAAGACGAGACAATAGTGTTCCGTGGAACGCCAAAAAGGACTTTCTGACTATAAGTTGTATTCATCCATAACTGCACATTGTATAACAACTACGTCATCTTAAATGACAGTTAAATGCAGAGGGCATCCACCCATATGCATGGTGTAGCTGTACTGCAGATACCTGTAAAATTCATGGAGTTTGACATTGTATACTGCCCTCGTGTGGAGAATGAAAACATCTCATGGCATTGACAGACATGACCTTTCATCTGTCGCAGATGAAAAAATGGTTTAATTTACTTAATTGATAAATTAATTATGTTTTTAAGTAATAGTCATGCGCATTATTTTTAGAACTTCTCTTTATTATTTTGGATTTTATTGTATGTAAATACATTCCGGAACAATATTAAAAAAAATCATAAAAAGGTATGACTAATGTTGCAATAACTTTGGATAGCCAATATTATGACCAAAATGATATGATTACGTATAAGACTAAATAGAATATCAAGTAGACATAAATAACAATTAAACTGGCTCCTCACAGAGGGGGTGGATTCGGATTTGATTGTTGTTGTATTGCCTGTTTAAGGTGCTTCTACATTTGCCAGAAGTGCAGTTTCAGAATGAATCTGTATATATTTTGTGTTTGTGTTTCATTTTTAATGTAAAGTACTATTACAGTGACCCCATTCTCACCTCCAAGAGTTGTTTGTTACCTGAAACCCTGCCTTACAGGTCTATGTTCTTTCCCCACCCTTTGCTCCACCACAATAAAGAGGATCCAGTTTGACAGTACGAGCGCAGATACATCGCCCCCTGGTGGCAAGATGGCAAGTAATGCATGGAAGTTTTAGGTGGAAACCCCAGTAGTCCTCCTGTGAAAGGGACTGGCAAATATTGTGTCCATGTGCACAGGTGGAAAACCCCTGGTATGCAAACAGGTTTTTGTTTCACTGATTATGTTGGATCAGTTATAGGAGTGACTAATTATTTAATAAAGAAGGAGTTGGCCTTCCATTTGCCTTCAGAAGAGTTTAAAGCTCTCCTGGAATGCTGTTACACACGTTTTTAACTTCGGTGCAATAGTGGATCATTCTTCTTGAAGGAAATCCTTATGTTATTCGACAGATATGAGAAATGGAAATTAACTCCACGCTCTGCATTCCGGTACTTCCCATGAAGGTTCGATGGGGTTCAAATGGAGGGGGCATGAATGCTGTTTGACTTCATGCTGGTGTTAATTATACCACTGTTGAATCCATTTAGCAGCATGTATAGGGTATCATTGTTTTTTACTGCGGGGAAGTATTGAGGAAACACAGCGAAGTGCATATGGATACCAAAAATGCCTTTGTATTCATTGGCCCTAATTCTACCGCGCAGAATAATAATCGGATTCGTTGGCTGCCGCAAGATGGCTAGCCATACCGTAACAGATCCACCCACCATGTCCAACAGCTGGGAACAGGAAACGGGGTTAGAAGGCTTCCTTTGGCTTCCTCCAAACATAAACCTGCCCAGGTGAAGGAAAATAAGTAAGAGATGACTCGTCAAACCATATTACTTCCACTGCTTAGAAGTGCAGGTTTGCGTCCGTTAGCCGTCGCTATACGCGGTTTCCCAAAGGCAGCCGTACCATAAACATCTGCTATGTGAAGCTTGTAGCGAAAGGTTTTTGTTGAGACTGGGTCATCGAGGTGTAGATCCAGTTCTGTGGTCATTTTAGAAGCAGCCGTTTTGTGGTTTTAGCAGCTATCCTGCTAAGTGCCCACGTCTATACCAATCTGTGAGCTTTGACTTACAGCAAACAGTTCCTATTTCTTACTGCAGTTTTTCCTTGTTTAGTGTATTCCTATTTTAGACACTGTTCCCCTCAGCATTTTAAATAATGTTGCTGTTTCTGTGACTGAATCACCTATTAGACAGTTAAATTTGTTAGATCTCTCATGCTGCTTTAGAAATTCAGATATTTAAACGCTGAAACATCCTCTATGGCAGATACATGTTTATAATTAGTATTGACATTAATATGAAACACATGGTTGGAGTCTTTTTGCAACTATGTTCTCTTGGATCACTGCACGCTAATGGCTGCAATTAATTTAGCGGAACATGCAATTCATCATTTCAAAATACCAAAAAGGCAATGGCACCTAAAATCTCAAAAACATAAAAAATGAAAACTGGACTTTACAAAAGCGTTGGTAGTGTTTATAACAGAAAAGGAAAAGAGAGCTCACAGAGTCAGCTACTGAAAAATTATGATTCTTTACAATAACAATTCTTTTGTCTGTTAGTCTGGAGTTCTGATCCAAAATAAGTATGCTATATTTTTCTCTCAGTTTTCTCAGTTTTATATAAATCTCATTCTGTTTTCCTTATATGTCTCTGCTGTTACGTATGTGAAACAGTATCATAGCATATTTATAAGGGGTCAGTATATGCACTCATGATATACTTTTTGAGGTAACTGAGTGATTAATTAAGATTATTAGTTTACAATAATGCATTCAAAGAGATAATAGCAATCCTGTAGTTTTGTGAGGAGAGAAATATTGGTTATAAAAGGCCCTAATAATAAAAAGTTATACTGAAACATTTTAGCAGCTAAACATTTTACACTAAATGCAGTTTTTTTTTTTTACATACTGTATTTGTGCCTTTTGTCACTACACAAGCCTATCATGGGATGCATCCATGTTCAAGAATGTATTAAAAACAGATTTATATCAAATGTATACGTCAAATGCGCAACGTTCACCTTTTTAAACTATATTTCACTGGTACATTTAATGCATTACATTATATTCATTCATCAGGCACTCTTATCCACAGTGACTAACAAAGTGGGAAAACATAAATGCATTTACCTGACTAGTATAACTAGTAGCGCCACACCTGGTTAACAACATTTCCTAAACCGCAAGTTTATACAACAGAATCACTAAAGCACCAATGCGAGAAATCTATAATGACCTGAACTAAAATACAGCTCATGAATACATACAATTCATTAGTAATGCACTGCAACAATGAAATCATAGCAAGTACAATATCCAAAACCATAGAATGCCATAACCTGAGTTAGGATCCAGATGCAGTTTGGAGTGGAGAGTTTTCAGCCTACATTAGAAGATGGCCAGTCCTGTTTTCAGTGGGAAGTTTGTCTCGCCACTGCACTAATTGTGCTAACACATGGGTTTTCCCATCATTCCCAACATTTTTAGATGGAATTTTCCATTAGAAAGAACTGATGTTCTGAGGTATTGTCATTCAATGAGTAACACATAAATGTTGCAGTTCTGGTATTAAGGGGATATTCACTAATGTCTCTTCACATAACTGTACAGCTGTACCTAGAGGATATTTATCAAATGTGACAAGCTGCCAAATGTTTTTGTACGAATATGACAGTCATATGTCATATTATCATGGCTGGCATTACTGATTGTATTATCAAAGCTCTGCATGCTTCCCATGTCCATAAATAGTGCTGTACTTCAGAAAATAAATACTATTATACCTCCAAAAAGAAATATGTCAAAAGTGCTGTACTTCAAAAAAGAAACACTGTGGCAGAAAGTACACTGTAGGGTAGAAGTATTTCTTCATTGTATAGATGTCTGAATGATAAATGAGATTTTTTTCTGTTGTCATTGCTTTTCTTCAAGATAAGAGCAAAAATGTTATTCTTAAACCTTAGATAAACTAGCTAATGTGTTAGCCATTCATGTACTGCCTTAAGTCATGTATCTCAGAGGAATGATAATTTCCAAAAGAGAGCTTGCAGGCTCTCAGAAAAGTTGCATCTGAGAGACAGTAGCTTTTGATGCACCATTGTTATTGATAAAACACAGGAATATGAATTGCTGAATGTTTTGCATTCATATTAAATAATAGTGAAATGACCTGGATGAATTTTGTTTTGCAGGTATAAAGCGGTTTGTCTTCTGGACTTCACCAATAGATGGCGCTATCCCCTGTGTAAACATTCCACAACATTGGTAAATCATTTTGTTGTAAGATGTTGCAATCAAAATGTCTGCACTTTGGTGGTGTGAAAATGTCAGCCTGCAACTGTATGAATTAAATCCTATGCCCATTTTGTAGTTAATGTTGAGCTAAGCGTACAGAGTTAAAGACGATAGGTGCCATTACATTACAGTCATTTAGCAACTGCTGGAATCCACAGCAACTTAAAAATATGATAGCATAAGTTCATCTGCCTGATTAATTTGTACGTAGTGCCTGACCTGGCAAACAAAATTTCCAAGCTAATGAGTACACTACCAAAATCATTAAAGCATAATTGAAAGTAATGATAAGATAATGAAAGTTCACGTCAAGTACCGAGCAAAAACAAAGCTAAATTGTGAAAATTCATAACTAATTGAAACAATACTGTTATGAATAAGCCAATATTATTGATATTCTGGAAAATCCACCAACATAAGCAGCAAAATCTATGAACCAAAATTAATTTAAGGTGCTAAAACTTTGCATGGAAAATTCGTCAATTTAAGTTTCAGTTGGCGAGGATATTTTCTTGGTAAATGACATTGAAATTGGCATTAAGAAGTTGCTTCATCTATTTATTTAACCAGTGTATAATATATTGTCTTTTTATAACCAAAACATAAAATAGTATTACAAATGGAAAAATAATACCCATTTCATACACAGTTAAAATAATTGATTGAGACTTTAAAAATTAACTGTCCTAATTTACCTTGTTATTTTGAATCAACATAATGAGGGAAATCCTTAAAATCCAAGAAGAAGTACATATCCTACGAGTTTCCATGGTGTTTGAAGATACATTGCTAGTAGTAACCTGGTAGTCAATAGAAGGCCTGTTTTCTATATAATATCAGATCTGCTGCTCAAAAGTGTTTGGAAGGGAACGACACACTAATTGATTGGTAGGTTCATTTTAATGAGATAATAACATGTATGTATTGCAGATTAATACAAATTGTTGGACAAACAAACCTGAGATCTTGGCTACATCAATCGTAGAGGGGGGAAAAAAAAGGCAGGGCTCTGTGTTTCTGTTGATGTGTAAATGCTCTCCTTGAGTACGCCAGTTATTACCAGATGCCAAATGGGTACTTTTTAGGGTGAGTGGTTAAAAAAAGGGTTTGAAAGGTCTCTATGAAATTTAAAAGGCAGAGACGGATGAAGGTGAGCAAATCACCTTGAATTAAGGGGTGTGGCGGTAATTATTAGTGATTGGGTTTCATTCATGTTGTTCATTAATGAGAGGGCACACAATTGGCGCTCTGTTCGGCCGTGCCAAACCCCTGGTGCTTGGGTTTATTTTATCATCTTAAATCTAACCGTTAATACCTGTATATTTCCAGCATAATATTGTCTCTGGCAGAGAATGCTAGAAAGCATATCCTCGCGAAAATAAACCAACGCGTCGGAACAGGGGAGCAAAGTGAGGGCCATGTGCTTGTGCGGAGAGAGAGAGAGAGGGGGATTGTGGGGGATTGGGGGAGGATGTCACATGGGGAACACTCCAATCGGGGGTGGGGTGGTGGGGGATGGGGTTCTGGGAAGGTGTTCCAGGAGAGGGCAGCGCCGCAGTATCACCTGTGTAAACGGAAGGTCAAGGACTGGTTCGCCCACGCGGGTTAGGGGGGTGGCGGAGGACAGAGCCACTGTCACAGCGACGGTTTAAATGTTCCTGCCATGCGCAATACCTTTCAGAATTACACGGATTCAAAATGTACAGTGTGATCTACAATTACTCCTCATCATGTCCTGAAGTGTATTGACTGTCATAATTAAACATTCTGCAACTAAAACTTAATCTGTTAATATTAGTGCCAGATCAGAACTTCCCCAGGAATCTATGATTCAAAGAATTTATTATTTATTTTTTTTTATAAATGCTGTACCACTTTGTTTGAATCACATAATTGTCTTGCAAAATCAGGTATAATGGCATACATTATCATATGATGTAAGCTGACATTTAACAATGTCATTATTTAATTTGTATTCAAAGAGGACAAAATGTTTGCATAATGCAAAACCCCTACAGGATACAATGTGTAATAGCAAAGAAAGTTTTTGTTCATTAAGTAAGAAGCTGTCATGTATTATATTTGTTACAAAGACACAGGTTAGCCACTGTTCAATGCCCAGTCTGCTATTGGCTGAAGTGTACTGCCAAGAGCTGACCAAGCATGTCATTGGCTAAGCTGCAAAGCCTTCTCATCTCCAAACACGATCTCCACCTGGTTTCCAATTTCCTCTCATGCAAATCAACCAGAAACCTTTGGGAGAACAAAACACTGGCAGTGAATTTGATACCTGTCAAAAGAACAACAACTATATTGTTATGATATTGTGTTTGCGATGAGTGTTTGGGGGGCCATTTTGAGCAGAAAAGGACAGGGTTGAAAGGAACTCTAGGGGTCTCCTGTCTCTGGCCTGTCAGTACCATGAATACATTATCATGTTACACTTACATTACTGTGTTAACTTATCATGTTTGCTATGATAGAGTTCTGAAGGGACTTTTGAGCAGAAAGGGAGAAAGACATTAAACTGAACACTAGGGGTCTCCATTCCCCCGCGCCGAGCTGTCAGGAGCCAGCGGAGAAAAACGAAAACATTTCCATCCCAAATTTGAGCCGAATGAGGCCTGACCACTCGAAGCCGCAAGCACGCAAAGCAAACACCTGCAGCTCAGGTGGAAAAGCATGGCAGGGCATAGACGGCTCTTTCTTCGGTCCGTAGGGGCCATGACGGGTGCATGGCAGTATTCTGTGGGGGGGAGGGGGGGGTCAAGCCACAGTCATTATCTGTGTGGGGGTGTGGGGCCGAGTCAAGGTGCAATCAGGTCAGAGTCTGGACATTGGCCAAAGGAAGCTTTAAACATAATGTATGTTAGGACTGGATAACTAAATAAATCGAGGCAAAAAAAAAAAAGAAAAAAAAAACTTGAGCTGAAATTTTCCAGCGGAAGAAGTTGAGGGGTCCAGTGCAAAAAAATTACCTTCTCAATGAAAAAAAAGGTCAGGAAAAGGGCTTATCCAGGTCTTTTGTAAGGTCAAGACTTAAAATCTTAGTATAGTATCATTATTTTCATGCCTAACGGACTGTTCCTTGTAATGTCTTTTTTAAAATGAATGATTGCTATCAAATTCAAAGATCGTATTATAATTAATGATTATTATCTATATCACCATAACTCTTAAAAGCATTCTCAAGATCAAAACTGTTGAGTGCTTCTCTGAAGCAGATTGTTTTGCCTGAACATATTATCATTTATCTTGTATCTATTGCCCAGGAAGAAAGTGAATTGAAGTAATCTGGTACCTTTTTATCTTTTGAAGTGCTGCTCTATTACCCCTCTGGAGCATTTTGTATTCATATGAGTACTTTTATGTTCAGCACTCCGCACAATATAGTATATATAATATACAATATAGTAATTTTGTGTTCAGCAATATAGACAAGCTGTGAAGCTCATCTCCCATTAGCAACATCCTCACTAAGCTAATACTAACACGAACACTAATCGTACTACTAACAACAACAACAATAACAACAATAACAATACTAATCATTTCCCTCTAGCTCTTTGGATGTCTTACCAAACAATACAAAAATAACGCGCTCATTTCAAAAGGTAGAGAAGCCATAATGGCAGTATTTCGTTAATGACAACTGCAGATACAGCAGTCTCTGAAATAGGCTGCCGTCATTTGTTTGAGATATTGGCATCGAACGCTCGAAAGGCTGCTGGTCGAGAGGTGGGCACAGAGACACTTCACAAATAACACTTTACAAGTCCAGACCTTTTTTGGCTGGGTGTCTACCATGGTGCACCTAAATTGCCTTTTTTCAACCCCTTTCACCACCAACCTGGCCTTCCTGACTGTCTCCCTGTCATCCTTTTTGGGCTTTGTCTTGCATTGTTGCTGCCAAGCACCAGCCAGAGCATGTCATTATAACGTGTCGAAAAAACATCTGCTTGGAGCCACTTGGTCACATTTTTCACTTCTCATTATAAAAATCATCTCAATGTCCATTAGTCAAATGCCCATGGGACAGTGACCCCCAGAGTCTGGTATATGCACTCCTCATACTCTCAATGTGACAGCTCATAGTACTCACTGTTTATACACAGGGTCAACCATACTCCCTGTTTATACTCAGGTTTCACCGTACTCCCTGTTTATACTCAGGTTTCACCATACTCCCTGTTTATACTCAGCTTTCACCGTACTCCCTGTTTACACTCAGGTTTCACCGTACTCCCTGTTTATACTCAGGTTTCACCGTAATCCCTGTTTATACACAGGGTCAACCATACTCCCTGTTTATAGTCAGGTTTCACTGTAAACGCTGTTCATACTCAGGTTTCATCATACTCACTGTTTATACTCATGGTCGACCATACTCCCTGTTCATATTCAGAGCTCACCATGCTCACTATTCATACTCACATTTCCTCATACTCTCTATTCATACTCACCAGGAGTCAGTGCCCCAGGGCCTGCCATACTCACGATACATTGACTTTTACACATGTAGCAGATGCTCTTATCCAGAGTGACTTGCACAAGTGCATACGATAGGCTAGCATGCCAGAAAGAGGCTATATATTATCACAAACAAATCTGCTTGTTAGCGCTACACAGCTGTGTTCACAAAATTCTGTTTTCTGGTCTGTCTTTTGCATAAACATATTTTGGATAGCAGATTCTTTTGAGTCCTATAAATAAGTACTGCCAAATGATTTTAATATTCATTACTGGATCTGCTGTAAAACTTTGTGTCATTGCTCTGTCCAGGAGAACTGTTTCTCAGCCTTCCTCTAATAAACTAAAGTAGACCAGCTATTATTTTGTTGGCATCTTGGGCAGGTCATTTATATGTTTTGGACATGTGTAATTTGTGACTGCAGCCCAAATTTTGTTGCACAGAGAAATTATCTGGCAGAGATCCTAAAGGGGGCACTGGTGCATGAGTTTTGGGAAATTTTTGGGATAGTTTGTTTTCGTATCTGCACAATGCATGACAAGGTTATGTAGCATTTGTCAATACTAAACATGGAAGGATACTGATGTTCGCAATATGGTAGCTGTAAATGGTAGTATTTGAGTTTCAAGGAAAATAATGCCACTCTGATAGTTACTCTCACAAACAATTCAAAAACATGACTGCGGGACACTGTAGGTCCAGTTCTGATAAAACAGTTATAAAATGAGCCGTTGTGTCTCCGTGGCGTTTGTTTCAGCTGTTAGCTTCATGGAATTATTATCATCACAGGGGCATGGCGATACTGAAGGCGAGCTCACGCGTACAGTCACACAAAAGAAATGTTCTTACCGTTCCGTGCCAGCGGAGTATGAGGTAAACCGCAGGCTGAATCAGATTTCCTCCCAGGTTTTTAAAACATCCTGAATGCAGAACACATCCAGGACAGTTGGTTGTGGAATCCGCTGCGTTCACCTTTTTTTTTTTTTTTTTAAAGTGGTACCCTGGCAGTGAGGTTTCCATCCATCCGTGGACGGAATGCATTGTGTCTGTGAGTCTCCCTGTTCTGAGGCTTACCTCGTTCATGTGGTCTCCGTTCACTAAACTAGGGCCGAGCAACAGAAGCTCTGATAAACCACAAAGCTAGCACAAATGTATATATATACCTGCACATTAATATAGTTTTATTGCTGGACTTCAGATCTATACATTGATTGGCCTGATTAATTTTTACACCGCTTATATGTCTATCATGCTCTCCAGATGTTTCAGTCATGGAGGGAGATTTGCTGTAGGGGTAGGAGGGGTATCTGAATGAATGAGGATCTCCTGGCACTCATTTTACATTGCATTACATTACAGGCATTTGGCAGACGCTCTTATCCAGAGCGACTTACAATACAAAGTGCATTTCTTTGGGGACAAGATTATCAAAGTGCTAGTGAGGGGTACAAGTCTCAAGTGCCAGTAGGGTTAGAAAGGGCTGAACCTTATGGATGACCTGTTGAGGAAAAAATAAGAAACAATTAGTAAACAATTTAACTAACGTCTATTTGAGGCTTATGCCAACTCTCAACACAACATTGTTTGTTTGACTGTTCCTCTGACTTTGATACAACAGCCATGTTTAATAATGAAGTCTGAAATTGAACATTCATTTATTCATTCATTCAGCCAATTTCAGCGAACCATCACCACAGATGACAGCTGGAAAGACCTTGATAGTGAAATATATAAACCGTCAGTCAATTTCGAATCTAATGTTTGAATCAATTTATGCTTGTATGGTAGGCCTATTTATTTAATAACCAGAACTTGCTCACGCTTGGTCCATTTAACACCAGGTAATTGTTTGTAGGTCCATAAAGTCCATGAAGTATCAGATGGAGGACCATGGCCATTTCTGTCTTTCCTGATGTCTGTACACTCAAGTGTATAGTCACTGTATCATATCACCAACCTTGTATTTAAATTCACAACTCTAATACATATGGGTACTCCCCACAGCAATTGACCAATGTCCTCACCTGACCCCAGAAAAATATCAATGTCCTAGAGTTATCATCTTTTGTGTTTTCCCACTTAACCAATTTGGGGGTGGGGGGGGGGGGGGTGGTTTTGCCCTAAATTTGAATATCTGCCTCCATATCTACCATTTCTGTTATGTACCATGTGGATGCTAGTGAGCTGTGATGTAGGATTTTGTATCCATCGTGTTTTGCGGCCTCACTAAGAGTTCATTGGTGTGTTTAGCTGGTACAATAGCAAGGGCACCTAATTTTGAAACACACCCCAGCCATCATTCGTAGGTATGACGGAAAAGTTGGAATTTGCATCACATGACCATGAAAAATCAATAATTATCATTCTACGTATTCCTGCAGGCTAACGTAAAATAGGCCTACGTTGCTTGTGTTTGTAGTCGTAGCTGCTTCTGTATCAGTGGTCAACTGCTGGTTCTTTTTTAAAGGATCTGGACCTGTACTCATTCTTCACTCTCGCAGTTTTCAGTTTCTCTGACCGTGATATACTCACGTGTCATTTCCTTTTGCTATTTTGAGTGAAGAGTTGTACAAGAGCCAAAGACAGATAATAGATAGTTGTTTATTTATTTATTTTGAGTAGCTACCAGTTACTGGCACATATGTATATGGAGGTTATGTGCCTATGCCACCTGACGAGAACTCAAGTTTGATTGTTAGTAGCTACAAAACAAAAGTATCCTGTTTTAAAAAAAGGTAATGATTATTTCAGTAACTGGTTCAATGAAATGATTGGAATAACTTTGATTATACTATGAAAACACTTTCTGTAATCCAGAACTTTCAGTAATCCGAACCATTCCCAAACCCAACACACACGCACACACACACACACACACACACATACACATACACAAACACACATACACATACATATATAATGGACTCACTGTCCCTTCATGTAAGTGAAAAACATATTGGGCACTATTTTGCCTGTGCTATTTATTTGAAATACATGCACACCAACTCAAAAACCCTCAAACTGACAAAATGAGATTTTTCACCTTCTTTTCACACCAGAGGAGATGTGAAAGGCTGCCAATGTTTGAGAGTAATTTCTGGCACCGACGACGCATTCTGTCTGCAGCCCTCTCTTATTTACAACACGAGTTAAAGACAGAGACTTAATGACATTATAAAGTCAAGCTGCAGCGTCCCCCTCTGAGAACAAACCCGATATGTGGAATAAGGGTGAGCGAAAAGGGAGAGAGAGCAGTCCTAATCAGGTCTGGCTCCCGTACAGAACATGAATCAGCACAACCCTGGGATCCGGGCCTTGGCTTTGGGATTCGGGCAGAGGTTCATGCCACTCAACTCTTCATAAAGGGAGTTTTTACATTAAGGTAACTTACAGAGTGACATTTATTACTAATATTACTATTATACTGGATTGATTATACGGCAATATCATCACACACTGGATTTACTACGCAGTAATATTTTCACACTTTATGGATTATACAATAATGTCATTGCACTAGATTGATTATCCTGCCATATTTTTATGCTCGATTGATAACGCAGTGATATCACACTCCAGATTGACGGTAAACTGAGATTATTACGCTGGATCGATTGTGCTGCACTGTTATAATGCTATCTTCATTATGCTGTAATATAACTGGAATTGTATACGTCAGAATGGACGGTAATGTCATAACATCATTGCACTAGATTGATAAACTTATTAAACTATGACATGCTGAAAGCCATGCTGGAGAGTGACAGGCAGACCACTCCAAAAGAAAAAATTCCCATGAAGATTTAGCTTGTAATACATCATAATACATTTTTTTTTCCCTGCACATGGAGTATGAACATAACATGCTCAACAGTTGTAAATAATAAAATGGATGGGGCTGTCCACGATCATTAAAGCTGTGATAACCTATGGAAGGGTTACTGGTAGTAAAGCAGTTTCCTGGAATGACTTTAATTGTACCTTGTTGAAGCTGCCAAGAGCTACAGCAATAAGGTGCCCTTGCCCTTTGTGGTTGTGTTCTCATAAGTTATAACGTCCAGTTTCATGTTTGTAGCTGCACTTCAGCAGTTCCTTGTGAGAAGTTCTACTTGTATGGCACAGATACAGAAATCTGTGTTTCTAATTCAATTTATTTAATCATGATTAATTGTGATTATTATTTCAGATATAGGTTTAATTTAGTTATCATAATAAAGAAAACCTTAATAGAATATACATACATGTTTGACAATGTTATGAGAGAATACTGTTAATTAAGTTTCCACGAGCTAAAATTACTGAATGAACTCCTGTACAAATCCAACAAAAATACACGTAGCCTCTTTTTTTACATTGTAATTCCTATATATGCAGTAAGAATGTATTAAATTATTAATAGTTAATAATGTTGTTATGCAGGCATTAATCTAAAGTACAGATTTATCGAAGTATGAAAACAGTTTACCAGAATACTTTAGCAAATACCAAAACAAACGCTAATAGTATAATTAAGATCAGTTCAAAAGGTGATAAAAACAAAAACGTCTCGCAAATATTTTGTCTAGTACTTAATCTTTGAGAGGGAAGACAAAACAAAAAGACAAATACTTTTCATTGAGTGTGGAGACGTATCACGTCAGTCAATTTTGCTTTGTGACAATCCTTTTCTTTAGTTTACCCTTTTAACCCTTGTGTTTAAAGAACTGTAAAGAGCTTGAGTAAACGGTTGCTTTAAATGACATAATGCAAAGGATAGGTCTTAGTACCGTTTTCATGTAGTGCATGACTCATAGCTGTGGAAAGAGCAAAGAAGATTTTAAAAGAAATATTGCACTTAAATTAGTTTAGACAGCATGACATCAGAGAGTAATTAAACTGGTTTTTGTTGGAATTCCGTTTCCAATTCCTGAGTTCAGGTTTACAAAGATTTCTGAGCACCTGCAGGTTTCTGTGTGTGAAATATTTTCACTGGACGAGGTTCAAAACTTGGAGGGGGGAAAAAAATCTTCAGCGGCAGCATTACGCCATTCTTCCCTCTTTGGAAAAAGTGGGATTTAAACAAGTCACTTACAAGATATCGAGCAGAATTGCAGGAGTATAAGGGAAGTCAAGTTTCTCCTCTCAATGCAAACCGTTTTCCCGGAGTGCCCTCTCTTTGCTGGAAAGCAGAGCAAGAAGCAAGCGATTTCTATCACTATGGTACTGAATAGCGGACCGGGAGAAAACGGTTTGCACACTTTAATTCTCCAAAGGAAACTGAATTTTAGTCTACAGTTGCACTTTTGCAAACCCGTTCATGTTTTCTTATTTCAAACTGGAAGAACCTGTGAGTATTTCTTTCTCGCCGAGATTCCAAGGAAATTCAGAGGATGAAAGTACAGACACGTCTCCCTCTTTTACTGGGGTGTTGGACTCTGTTATACCTGGAATTTATCCCCGCGGCATTGAGCCATACAGGGACCCCACACCGCGCATCTGAAAACATACAGAAGGATAACACAGGCGGTGGATACGAAGGATCACAGCCCAGTAGCGTGGGTACGGTTAAACTTATGGTGGGGCATTACGGAGGAGCAGCGAGAAAACCCACGAATGGAGCGCGAATTACGCGCATAAGGACCGGACCCCCGCCGATTAAGAGCGAGTCCGTTAAAACCAAACCTTTGACATCAATGACAGCGCGGGGGAGCGCAGCATCGAGTCAGGTTCGAGGGGGGATCAATTTAGGAAGAAAAGAGGCTGCACGTTCTTGGGTACCTGGGGACGCTGCTACTTCAAACACCGCCACGGGACAATGGGCGTTAGCCGCGCACGCTGGCAAAGCCCAGGCAGGACGGGCGAAAGTAAAGGCTGTCACCAAAACAGCCTCTCACCCGTCCAGGTCCGGGCAGCAGAAACCTGCTGCGCAGAGGAGTTCAAAAACCGTTGACAAGACTGGTGATAGAGACTCTCCAAAGCACCCGCTGGTGACGCCACATGACTATATGTTGTCGCTGTATTGGTCGCTGTCCACAGGAGAAGTTAACAGCAGCGTGCTGCACGAGGCTGGCATGGCAAATACTATCACCAGTTTTGTGGACAAGGGACAAGGTAAACCATAAGGCTCAAATACATGTCGCACATTGAAAAGGGAAACTACATTTTAGTTTATGGTCATAACCCATATCTATATTACCTCTCTGGCTTTCTCTCTTACACATGCAGAGTATGTGCTATAATGATGCTATTCAAAACACTTGGCCTCAGAACCATTGCTACCGTTACCATTGCTACCATTTTGTGCAAAATAATCTGAGTGATTGTAGAGGATGGAACATGTAGGCTGCTCGCTTGGAGTACCCTCTTAACCCAACGACAGACACTTTGGACTGTTCTCAGATAAAATATTAGCCATTGATTTTTTCAACTGTCGTTAAACATGACACAAAACATCTAATTCAGACCTGGAAAAAAACTTCAACGGACATTGGAAAAGTAACTGGAAGTGTTTTTTTTTTTGCTGGGTATCTTAAGGATGTGCTAAGTGAATGGGCCTATGTGTACAAATACAAAGCAACCAAACACATTCCCAGAGTTTTCTTCCCATAGACCTGCCATAGAGTAGACCTGCTTTTTATGTGTGAGGACCAGAATCAACCAGAAATGTTATTTTTGGAAGGGAGAATAGTTCACAATATGTTTTTGTAATTTGATGTACTTGTATACAAAAGTTTTGTCATTCCCAGCAAACTGTCCTGATGGTAAATGTAGGTATATAGAAAGTGCTTAGATTAGAAAAAGACATTTTCAGTAGTGAAATCCGATACAGACTTTAGCATTCATAATTTTATTAATATATGACCTGTCTGCCACTGGTATGATGTTGCCATTTCTTTGAGAAGGTAGGTTTGTGTGGAAACTTCAACTTGAAAATATTATTTCACAGATCTGAGACTCCAGTACCCACATTTGGAAGATCACACTGTCACAGTTTGGACTTACTTCTTATGAGGAAATATAGCTCACTGGACTGTGCATGGTGTTAAAAAGGGTTACATAAGTAGTAAAATGTCAATGGCCTCCATTCAATCTATGCACAATGTACTTTTTTCTTGAATTTCAGAACACATTTTAAACTCTGGGTTTTGTCCTATTTCTTACATAACACATACATTAGTGTCAGCGTTTTGTGTAACTGACATGAAAAGTCATGCATGTTTATATTTGTTTGTCAAAGTGGAGTGCAGGATTTAATCGAGACCAGAATTATAACTTACAACTGGTTGGTTGTTTTTCTTCAATACTATTACTAGAGGAGGGACATATTCTGAAGTGTTTTGGATCATGGTCAATATCATCTGTTAAACAAATGTAAACCCCAAAACTAAGCAGAAGGTATTGTAAAATGTTCAACCTAAACTGTTAAAATAGTCAATGGTGTAAAACGAGTAAGTGGCTGGGGATGTTCGTATTATTGCGTGTTTAACGTTTTAAGACTGACTTGTAAAACAATGGAAGCCCCGTTTACGAGGCTCCCGTCTGAGGTAGGGTAAAGTCACATCCCCTGGAATTTGGGTGCTGGATCTGTCACTGCGTCAGTAGTTCTTGCTCCACGGCTCTCTTAGGTCTGCTGTACAGCCCCCCGAAAGGTAAATAAACACAGACTAGAAGGCTACAAGTAGGTGGCCTCAACGCGCTATTTTCTTTACCAAGTAAAACTGTTTAAAAGAATGTTTAAACAATGTTTGTTTAATATTCCTAGCTGTTAAAGGTTTACATTTGAAGTAGTTAATGTACTTTTAATTTGTACTTTATTTATACAACTTGTCTTTCGCACATTTTAGCCTTGACCTCTCTTGTGTATGGCCAGAAGTGGTGTTCCTGATCTCTTGCGAGATCTTACTGTTTATAATGCCTGCTTTGTAAAATGGGAGCACTGATTGTTCACATGCTCTCTCTTGTCATGCTTAAATGCTGTCCTCATGTTTTCATAATCATAATCATCACCATCATCATCTTATTCTTCTGCTTACACTGCTTCTGCAGCTGGTTTACTTCTGTGACTAACCTTATTTTATATATATTGTTTATGAGTTGGGGTTATAATTTTGCAACAGTTAAAACTCCACAGAACGTATTTTTTCATGCATAATATTAAATTAAAATTGTAGCATCTGGGTAATGGGAATCCACAATACATAAGACGAGAACGATAATAACCAAACCTGAAATCCCATCCCTATCTCAAGAACTGGGTGCCGTTACAAAATAAAGCATAATTAGCATTTCTGTGAAGGTGTTTATTTTGCCTGTTGATTGGATCAGTCATGTTAACCTGTGCAAAGATATTTGATGTTTTGGCTGATATATGACTCATCTCTCCCCCGCAGACGAGCGACTCCCTCTATTGAGGAGACAGAAGTATCAGTTCAACATCAGCTCTTTGGAGAAGGAGGGGCTGCTGGGGGCGGAGCTCCGAATCCTGCGGAAGAGACAGTCGGACCCCCGTAAAACGCGGTCCGCAGGTGCCGCCTACAGCCTGAGGCTTCTCACCTGTGCCACAGGTAAGCAGAAAGCGACCCTGCTCCTGTCCCGCTCCGTTGAGGACCACGATACGCCCAAATGGGAAGTGTTTGACATCTGGAAACTGTTCAAGAATTTCAAGAACATGGCCCAGCTGTGCTTCGAGCTGGAGGCCGTGGAGCGGGGGGGCCGGCCGACGGACATGAGGGCCCTGGGCTTCGGACGCCAGGGCCGCCAGACTAAGGAGAAGGCTTTCTTCCTGGTGTTCAGCCGCACCAAAAAACGGGACCTCTTCTACAACGAGATAAAAGCCAGGTCGGGCCACGACAACAAGACCGTGTATGAGTACCTGTTCACCCAGCGGAGGATGCGTAGGGCTCCCGTCTTGCGCGGGAAAAAGCCGCCCAAGAACCCCAAGCCGCGCTGCAATAGGAGGCAGCTCCACGTTAACTTCAAGGAGATGGGGTGGGACGACTGGATCATAGCGCCCCTGGAGTACGAGGCCCACCACTGCGACGGGGCCTGCGACTTCCCCATCCGCTCGCACCTGGAGCCCACCAACCATGCCATCATCCAGACCCTGATGAACTCCATGGACCCGGACTCCACCCCGCCCACCTGCTGCGTCCCCACCAGGCTCAGTCCCATCAGCATCCTCTACATTGACTCCGCCAACAACGTGGTTTACAAGCAGTACGAGGACATGGTCGTAGAGTCCTGTGGGTGCAGGTAGCGATTCCATACCCGAGCCCAGTATCCGGTGGCCACACCCCCCACCGTAAATCTCACAAAGACTCCAGAGTTTTAGAGACTTCAACTCAGATTAGCAGAATCAGACTGCAGAGATTCTTTTGGGGGGAGTGGACCTTAACCTGACGGGTGGCCAATTCATGTCAAAAAGCAATCCCTTCAGTCAAACGAGAACAGACCAGCTGGTTCATATCAGTCAATTATTTCTATCTAATCTGTTAGGCAGAATTTTACTGGTAGCGCTAGCAAGTTGATCCTTTGAAATCATTGAGTAGATTTGATTTCTAGTGTGTAAATCCCATTCACAGAAAGCAGTGATTGGTCCAGAATATGGGCCATGTTCCAGAGATGCAAGCTGATTGGCTGCTGAATGGCACCATGT
Source organism: Albula glossodonta (assembly GCA_019788955.1). NCBI lineage: Eukaryota > Metazoa > Chordata > Actinopteri > Albuliformes > Albulidae > Albula > Albula glossodonta. Next base: position 25,632,220 of record JAFBMS010000004.1, on the reverse strand, counting down.
GCATCACTACAATTCCCCAGCCTCACATTTCCCCATTTTATGGCAAATTGGACTTTTTGGCGGTAGTTTTCAAAGGGATGAATGAATCAGCCTTAATGAAACAATCCATACATTTTGAATCTGAGGCCAACTACTATTTTAATCTCCAAACTCTCTTACTGGTTAATTGAACATAAAAAATAACCATGTTATATCCCTATGTTGAAACCAGTAGATATCGAAACATTGTAGAAGATGATAATAATAATGCAATATATAAATTAGAGGATGTAAACTTCCCATTCGTTGTCTATATGTTTATACTGGTTTTGAATTAAATAGATTGATATTTTGTTATGGAGTGAAGACTTTTATTTACTGCACAAAAGTCCACCTTTATGCATTTATATTGACTGGAAATCAAGCAAATCAGCAAGATGTTCTGGATATATGTATCTCTGGGTAATACTGTAGGTTGTCTCAACCTCCAAGGATATGTTCATAACTCTTCAATCTGTGACCATACAGAAATATCATTATTTAATGAAAATCAAATGTACTACCGTTGCTAATTTTGGTTTTGAAATCAATGTGCACAGCAATAGATGATAAATGAGGGCTTTATATTTCGTACAAAACAGAGTTTGGTCTTTTTCCTCTGTAAGGAAGGATTCTAAAAAAGCAAGCCTTGCAAAACTATTATCATATTAGGACCACGATGACTATCAATTCATGAGATAGAAATATACTTAAACCTGACTCAAGAAAACAAAATAAACGATCGGAATAACTTGACATTCCTGTATACTTTACCATTTGAACTGATTTATGGAATGGATTTGGGTACGTACATTCCCAAAAGGAAAACTTCTAATCGGATTACACCCGATAGGCTGTATAGAGTTGTTTTTTTTTTCAAACGTAGAAAATGTCTGCAGTTTAAGCAGAAACATGAATTGTTTACAGGATTAGGTTTCATTGTCACTGTTAGTGGCCCTGGATTGTGGCAAAGTGTCAGGCTGAATCAAATAGTACAGGATCAAATGGAATTAAAGCCAAGTCTTGTGTTTCCAGAAATAAGCAGAAACATATGCAAGGTTTTGATTCAAAGGGCCTACATGTACGGCAGTGCGGAACACATGTGTGTACACCAGTAACCTAATTTACCGGGGATCCTAACCCGGACCACTATACTCCATGTTATTTTCACCATGGTATTTAAGGAGTCCATCAGTGAAACGTATACGTATGTGTTGGTCTCCAGAACACAGATGCAATATTGCCATTCCGGTCGCCATTGCAGACGGAGTTCTCATTGTCCAGAGCAAGTGTGTTTGCGGTCACGATTTTGGCACTCCCATCGTTTTTGTTATCAGATCTGGCCTGGCTTCCTGACCGATGTTTAACATTGTGTAAATGCTGTCTTGAATTTCGTGGACAGATGTTGGAGGAATTTTATCAAGTGGCTGGCCAATATTTGAAAAAAAAAGAAGAGAGCGAGAGAGAGGCAAGTTATATCTGGCTGTAAGTATTGACACTCTACATATTCCACTGAATTTCAAAGCCATTGTTCCAGTTTTGAAAATGGTACCCAGGACTCACGTAAAAGCACACAAAACCCTTTAACAATGCATATGTGCGTAGATACACATGCATATTTATTTCAGAGTTCATAACCCTCCTCTGCCCCCCCCCCCCCCCCCCAACCATCGCGCTTCCCCCATTTTGTCTCCACGCTTAGAATCGCACCCCCTGAGTTGCACAACCCTCTCCCAGAGGAGTTTCATAACTTGGTTAGCGAGGGGAAGACAGTGTTGAAGCTGCGCCATGCAGAGCAGGCATGGAATCACACACACATGCACGCTCTCACACACACATACACGCTCACACAGACACACGCATACACACACACACACAAGCGCACACATACACACTCGCTTGTATGGGCACAGAAAATTGCCGTGCCAAGAAGCCGACCGACCTGAAAATTGATTTCATAGTGCTGATGTTCTGTACTATGTGTTATTTCTAATAAGCAAATGGTTTCCAATTCTTTGTCTTTGTTTATTTTTTACTTTCCCATTTTGACATACCCAAAATTAACTGTTGCACAAAGCACAAGCTGTGGAATGCAAGCCCTTGGTCTGGCTGGAGAGAAATTGATACTTCTAGCACGATCATTTGCTAACATTTTCGATTCCCATTGGCACATCCTAAGCTCCCGAGGCATTCAAAATATTGTAATGAGCATTGGACGTCAAAATTTTTTCATTAGCTGCTATTGCCTTTAAAAATGAGCGAGAGGCTAATGTCCATAGTATTGCCATTCCCTGCGTTCCCAGTAAGATTAAACGGAGTGTTATTTGGCTGACATTTCCCTGTATCAAGGCATTCTTTGTGAGACAGATAATTTTTCTGTTTCCTTCTATTTACATTCTTTATATGACAACAGAATAATCTAGCGTTTCGTCATGGCGAGACACATTAATGGAGATGTTGCAGCTTTTGTAATAAATCCCTACTTCACATCTGCGTAGAGTGATGGGGGTGTGGGGTGGTGGGGGGGCTGGGGGAACACCGCCAAGTACCTGTCTCTCCGACTCGGCTTCGGTTTCCTGTCTTGGTTCGCAATGTGGCGAACACCTGCGGAAATATATGGATGTTTCCAATTGTCACAGAAAATGGACTCTCCCATAATATTTGCAGGCCACCCTGCAGGAAATATTTATTTTCCCGTTTATGTCTTTTTATTTTGTTTATTGCAGTATGCCAACCTTTTCTGGCTGAACTGAAATGTTGGGAAAAGGCAGCTCTTTTTAGATAAGTTGAAAGTGACTGATGGTCAACCCCCCCCCCCCACCCCACACTGTTCAACTGAGTTAAAAAATCAGCTCGCTCAGTTAACAGTGTGAGAAACATGTCACTGACATGCTGAACGTGTCACAAAACCAAAAGTTACGTATGCTGGTTTTCCTGATGATGAATTTCAAATGTATTGGTTTTAATTTTATAAAATACCTGTATTAAAACATTTATCAGTAAACTGTTTCGTGTCTGCTACGAATTTGCAGCTTGTCCTTCTCGACAGAAATCACTGTTATTACAAACTAATGTGAGATTTTGGAAAAATGAGTCAATTGCACCATTTTCTATCAAATGCAGCGGGTTGGAGTAATTAAACCTTTGCAGAATGCAGTAATCTACTGGCTTTATGAGATATCCTGTGTTTCTCGGTATTCATTGTGCATGTCACAGTCATAATTCTTCCCACAGCCTATGTCTATGGTAAGATTCACAAAACATTTTATATTTAATGTACTATGTTAATCTCACTCTTCAGCTCAGCGTGAAGCAGTATAGCAGGATCATGGCGGACTCAAAATCTAAAGAGTCTTGTCACCTTTACGAAGGCTGAAGCAGGCAGTCCTGCTACTTCAGTATGTTTCTGGTTGTGGTAACATCTGGGCTTTTCATTATACTTTGAGCCACTATTAAATGTCTGAGCCTGAATATTCATGAATATGAGTGGTGAAAATCTTCCTCCAACTCCAGCACATGGTCACTTGCATTCATTAAGCTTATGCATTCACTAGAATGAGATTATGTAGTTGGCGGTTTGAGAGGACCACAAACCAAACATGTCTTTGGCACTCCAGGACCAGGGTTTCATACAGGGTTTCCCACCCATGCTGTAAGGGCTTCTGATGAAGGACATCAAGCATCGGCCTACCAAACACGGTATGTATCATAAGATGCAGTTTTGCGAATTACGATAATAGTAACATGCACCTCCATCGTACCCAGTTGTTTAAACCTGTACACACCCAGCTTCTGATCATCACACACAGTTACATCGGTGTTACTTCCACCTTTACAAAAAACAAATAAGACTTGGAGACAATGAATGTTCAAGATACACCAGGAATGTGTGCACAGAAGAAGACATTCACTCCAATATATTAATTGAAAATGATTTTCCTCTGGGTGGCATTATTTGCTCCCAGAAGGATAAGACGCATATTCACTTTTCTTCAAGGAAACGGCTGTTTTGGCACTTGAATTTGACATCTTTATAATGTATTGTTATGTCTGCTGACAACAGCACACCCCAAACAATACATCTTGTCTGTGTAAACACACTTAAATATTTTAGAGATAACACATCTGTACATATCAGCCTCAAGAACCAAATAAAAAATACTAAAGACTCCAAATAACTGGATTTAATTTAATGATTTGGCAAAGAACATGATGTTATAGGGATATAGAGTTGTTATAAAGAATATGTGTTAGAACAATGTGTATAGTTGTTTTTTTATTTACATAGTTCCTACTGACCTTACCATAGGGTTGCTATCTACCCCAATCTATCTCCTTCACCAGGCCCTTTTCCTCATTATCAGCAAACTGAATCTGCAGGGCAAAAGGATCCCCATTGACTTGAGGAATTGCCTTTCCTGTGGAGACTCTCATCCATTTTCAAAAACCCTGTTCTCGCTTGGCAGAGCAGGGATCAGTAACTTTTTTAAAACGGGCCAAAGACTGCGCCCTGTGGGACCTACTGGCTCTGTATCAACTGTCAAATGAACTCTACTGGAGCTTGTATTGGGATTTAAATAGAATACAGGTATGTTTTGTTAAATTTTATTGCATTTGGCTGGAGTATGAAACTTAAGCTGAGTGGGTAAATAGAGAGTTACGCCATTTTAAACAATGCTTGCCCGTTAGTAGTTGAGTAACTGCCTAAACTCCATGTATACAATTATGTCATTTCCTGCATAAAATATTCATGTGCTCTGAACCCTACTGCCCAGTGATGATCATTACCTCAATCATTATAGTGAGTATTACAAAATTATATCATTATTGCTTGTGTTACAAAATTATATCATTACTGCCAATGTTACAAAAATTATATAATTACACCTAGCATTACAAAAATTGCTGTATAAAAATGATACTATTACCAAATCTTGCAAAAATATATCATTAAATCTAGTGCAGCGATTTTAGACTCAAAGCTAACATTACAAAATTTATATCACCCTGCTAGTGTGAAAAATATTATAGATATAATCAAAATAATCTTATAAAATGAGCATTAAGCCTGCAATGGACATTTTTTCAGTTCTTTTGAAATACTATATTCAACACGATCTATAGCTACAAAGTGTCTTACCTTTATTTTACTGAAAGATTGAGTTACAGGCTTTCCACTGCAGAAGTCATATTAAAAAATTCAGTCATGCAAATATTTCTACCGATAATTGCACTCACAAGTCTCATATTTTCTTGAACCATGCTATTTTCTAGATGCACCATATTTCAAAGATAAAATAATTAAACAAATAAAAAGAGGATTATTCAAACAAAGGCAGGCTGTTATACGGTCCAAGATTATTTTAATGAAACAGATACGTGTGTAGAAAATTTTAGCTTGATCAGTTCACAGCCATTATTTAGGTTCTCTGAGGATTTTGGTGTCAAAAAATAATATTTACAGGAAGGTACATGGTACCGATGGTAAGTATCCTTCCACAAACCATTTCTTTATATATCTCAGCCCCCTGCATCTGTTCAAATACCTGTAATCATTTTCTGCAGAGAGTGCACACTATTCCCAGAGAGAAATTTCCAGCTCTTAAACAAACAGGTCCTTAGCTTCTGCTCGTCCTGTTATGTTTGGCTGTCACACCCGATACCACATCCCGCCTGTTCACCACACACTCACACTCACACACACACACACACACACACACACACTTGCAACACACATATACACAGACTGTCACTCAGACAAACAAACACAGACATTCTCACTTGCATTCTTGCCCCTGCGCACACACATGAACTCATTCACCCTTACTTCCACACACGTAAGCGTGCTAAGACACTTACACACAAACACACAAACAAGCCAACAAACACACTCATGCTCTCGCATTCATGTGGGAATTTACTCACACACACACGCACACACACACACACACATGCACATGCACACACACACAAACACACACACACACACACATACAGAGCTCCTGAAGGACTTTCAGCTGAACTCTTAATTACATAAAGTTACCCTTACAGGGACCATGAAGGTATGGCTTGGCAAATTCCCCCTAGGAGTAGAGGAGGGTTTCATTTCTGGAAAAAGCAAATGAGCAAAACCACTCTGAGCAGTGAGTGAAATCGGCTGACCATAATAATGTGTTTGAAAAACATATTCTGAAAAATCCTAGTACATCTCCAGATTGAATATACTTCAATTTCAAAAGAAAAAAATGCAATTGTTGGTAGGATACATTTAAAATGCATAAATTAAGTGTATGTAGAATTGTCAAAACGCATTTTGTAGTTCAGAAGAATAATTACAATTATTTTATGTTCAGCTGTGGTAATAATAATAGAAAACAAAGATTATGTGGAGAAAATTAGACAGAGAAATATTAATTCACCATGGAGGAATATTTTATTGACATAACTGTTACTGTACATTTAACTAATTTCTAAATACCATGATGACAGCTTAATCAACCAGACTTTTTATGTAGTAAATATTCTTCAAATTGCTCATGCAAAGGTTCAATCACTTGAAGATACTGTAAGTGATAGATAGTGCTGTGATACTGTAAAATACTTGAAGATATTTCACATTTTACTTTGGCGCTATTCTGCATTATCAACTATTTGTCTAAAATGTAGTTTAATGGATTCCGTGATCCGATAAAATATTTTACCGAGGTGTCTGGTTTACAGTGATGAATGAATATTGTTTATCAATGTCGGCATGTTTGCGGAGGGTGCCAGGAGCACTTTTAAAGCTTTAAATCTCCCCAGCACAGCTCCATTTGGGTTCACTTGGGGTTCTCCCACATAGTGAAGACAGCTAAGCCAGCCATTTCCATTTTTAATACCGTTAATCTCCGTCAGCTGATATTCTGAAAGGAATGCAGATTCATCAAAGGTGTCAGCGCTTTCCGGCAACCGCTACGTATGGAAGTTACCCTGACGGACGCTGTAGCCCCACAGATGGTTATTTAGCGGATGCTTTTATCCAAAGCAACTTACAGTTGATCAGCCTAGCCAGGGGCCAATCCCTGCCTGAGAACAATGTGAGGTGAAAGACCTTGCTTAAAGGTCCGCAATGATCTTATTGTGGCTACACAGGGGCTTGAACTTCCAATCTTCTAGGTCCCAATGGGCTATAGGCTGCAGCGAGTGAAGCCCTGCAGTGCTTTTCTTGGAATTTTTTGGGAGATTTTTTTTCCCATTGAGCTGCATTCATCTGCCTTTGAATAATGTCAGCTGCTTCTTTATATAAATTCATTAAAAACTGTTTAGAAACAGCTATCACAGTGGCAAGCACAGTGAGAGTTATTTATGCGGTTTTGATTGTTATCGGGACCACAGCGTGTGGAATTTAACAACATTATTTCTCAGATTCGGCATAATTTCCGTGACCACTTACTTATAAATGGCAATAATAATTGACTCAGACATGTGAATCAATCTTTACCAGAACGGTCCACATTTAGGGACAGCAAAATAAAATGGAGTAAACCAATAAGAGCTTTTTAATCCTGTTAAATAGATACAGACCATCTTTGCTTTCCTTCTTCTTTTGTGGTTTGGCGCGGTGCTTGTGGCAATGATAGGAGCACTGTTCATCATTTGGAGCAGTGCTCCGAAGTTCTGAGTAGCATTCGGGGCAGCAACTGGTTTGGTGCTGCATGAAGAGCAGTTTCCAGAGCAATGTAGAGAATACTTTGTGGAACAGCATTAAGAACAGTTTCTAGAGCAGCACGAAGGGCAGCACCAAGAGCAGCATAGAGAATACTTTGTGGAACAGCATTAAGAACAGCTTCTAGAGCAGCACAAAGAGCAGCATAGAGAATGCTTTCTGGAACAGCATTAAGAACAGTTTCTAGAGCAGCATGAAGAGCAGCATAGAGAATGCTTTCTGGAACAGCATTAAGAACAGTTTCTAGAGCAGCACAAAGAGCAGCATAGAGAATGCTTTCTGGAACAGCATTAAGAACAGTTTCTAGAGCAGCACGAAGGGCAGCACCTAGAGCAGCATAGAGAATACTTTCAGAAACAGCATTAAGAACAGTTTCTAGAGCAGCACGAAGGGCATCACCTAGAGCAGCATAGAGAATACTTTCAGGAACAGCATTAAGAACAGTTTCTAGAGCAGCACGAAGGGCAGCACCTAGAGCAGCATAGAGAATACTTTCTGGAACAGCATTAAGAACAGTTTCTAGAGCAGCACGAAGGGCAGCACCTAGAGCAGCATAGAGAATACTTTCTGGAACAGCATTAAGAACAGTTTCTAGAGCAGCACGATGAGCAGCATAGAGAATACTTTCAGGAACAGCATTAAGAACAGTTTCTAGAGCAGCACGAAGGGCAGCACCTAGAGCAGCATAGAGAACACTTTCTGGAACAGCATTAAGAACAGTTTCTAGAGCAGCACGAAGGGCAGCACCTAGAGCAGCATAGAGAATACTTTCAGGAACAGCATTAAGAACAGTTTCTAGAGCAGCACGAAGAGCAGCACCTAGAGCAGCATAGAGAATACTTTCTGGAACAGCATTAAGAACAGTTTCTAGAGCAGCACGAAGAGCAGCACCTAGAGCAGCATAGAGAATACTTTCTGGAACAGCATTAAGAACAGTTTCTAGAGCAGTATGAAGAACAGCACCTAGAGCAACTCTTGCAGCAGTGGTGGAACAACATTTGATGCAACTTTATTGTATAACTTCATCTTCAGTATGTGGTGAGGTGGGCAGTAGGAGAGTGTTTAGACTGGAAATACACCACTGCCACTTTCTCATTTAAACCAGCCCAACATATAAGAGTACACACTAAATGTACTCAGTCAATGACAAGCAGACCTATCCACCAATCAGAATGAGAAAACTATCTCTACTACTTTTCTACTACTCAAGCCAGCCTATTGATTACCTGTGAATAGCATTTGCAATCCAAGAGTCTTATGATTTGACTGTCATGCCTCTCAAACTATTTTTTCAGTCATGGTCTCCAAAACCACACATTTTCCATTGAACAAAAAACAGGTGTCTTGCTACGAAAACTGTAGTAAATGAATGGACTTCTAGTTTGCTACTTACTTAACTGAAACTTCAAAAACACAAAGAGGAATTTAAGGTATAAGGGCATGCTAAAGCCCGGGGGTAAGTGCTTACAAAGTGAGCATTTTTATCTTTTAATCTGTACCCGCGTCAAACCTGTTGTCCCTTGGGTTTGTGGTCCATGAGCTAGACTTTGCTCCCAAATGTGGCCAGGTTCATTTCTGGGACTTGCTAAAGGTTTTTTTTTTTTCCGGTATCTGGCATTTAAAGTAAACTTCGCACATTGAAAAAGCCTCAGGCTACACGATCCCGCTGACATTTTCACCCGCTGCTCGTCATTAAGAAAACACTGCTTCTCTCTCTGCAAGGTGCCGGGCAAACAACGCTCTGCGAAATAAGAAAATATGAGCTTGCTCTGAAGCCATTTCCTTTCAAACAGCTTCGCTCGCAAGTGCTACTTCAGAGCTTGAGACTTTTGTTTTTAAAAAAAGAGACAGAAATGACACTTATCAGCATGGGAGGGAAATATAGGTGAGTTAAAAACGCATTAGTTATGCTAACATGTGCCGGTCTTCAAAAAAGAGAAATGAAAAGTGTATTTGTGAGGATGATTTTTTTCGTTGATTTTTTTGATGATGCTCGTTTGTGTTTTCAGTGTTTCTTATATGTTATGCTAAGTTATGGCCACTTCTTAAAAGATATGGGATGCAGAATAAGTTCAAACCATGGTTATTGTAAAGGTAAAACAACAGTGGTTGCAAGTCAAGGCCTCAACAAAAATGTATCATGAGCTCCACAAAGATGATATTTATGGAAGGGCTACTGTTAAAAAAATGCTTGTAACCAGAGCCAATATTCAACAGTGCATAACATGCTGTAAGGAAACCTGGTGTCACAAAGCACAAAACCTGGACTTCTGAGCAGTGGAAGGAAGTAATGTGGGCCTGTTGAGTTGTCTTTTAGTTTTATTTCTCACATCTGGGTGAGTTTATGTTTGGAGAAAACCAAGACAGCCACCAGCCCACACTTCCTTTTCCTTGCTGTTAAACATGGAGGTGGATCTTTTATTCTGGTAGAGTCATGGCCAAAGAATACAACACCATTTTGGGCAACCGGGTGCACCGTACAATAAAAATAACGTTTCCTGAAGATGTTTTCGTATTCCAAGACAATGATGCCCCGAACCGTCCCGCTAACTGTTTTCAGGAGAGTTTTCATGTCCACTGGAATGAAGTCAAACATGGTCTTCCCTATCACTAGATCTAAACATCATTGACAGTCATGTACAGTAAAACGCAGAGAAGAACACTACATCCAGAGGGTTTCCTTTGTGAAAAAAGATTCAATATCCTACCAGAACCAATTTATTCCTTGTATAACAGCATTCCAAGAGGGATTGAAGCTGTTCTGAAGGAAACAGCCCGGCCCAGCTCCTTAATAAATATTCATACTTACATCATTTTGCCTAACCCCTGTTCGTGTGTGTTTGTGAGCATGTGTTTTTGTGTGCAGGTGTGGGTTGTGTGTGGGTTTAAGCCAGCCAAAAACACTTTATTTCAATGTGTAGAACAGGCCACCTCTAACTCCACATGTTGCAGAGTCTCTGTCTATGTTTTGTTCCCCAGAAACACTCTCAAAAACAGGGAACCTGTACTCATAGTTACTTTGAGTGCACAAATGCATGTTTTTTATCACAAAAATACTGTAAAGTCCAGAACAACTTTGTGTTCAATTGTATTGCATTTGAGTACCGAGGCATGATGAGAGCATTTTGTGGTAGTCTTGCAGCAAAATTTTATGTTAAAACATGTAGCAAAACTATATTCTTTTATTCTAATACATTGCTCTAAAAAAAGCTCAAAAACTTACAATACACATTTTTTTTCCTTGAAACTATCAGTGGGAAAATGATCAATAAAAAAATGTAGCAAATCATGATTTCCTGCTTCATTAGGGTGTTAAAATAAGGTAACACCCATGCGGAGTCCCTATGTCATCCATCACCATGGGGAAAAACTGACAAACCAAGAGACACCAAGCCTGTTTGACCTTCACAAATCAGATAACAGGTACAAAACATAGACAAAAAAGTGAAATACCCTGTTTACCTGTATAATTAGGTTGATAATCAATATGTTTCACATTTCTGGAACCATCTTTATTTTGCCTGCAAGAGGATGCAAGTGCTATCTTCAGGTTATCATTTCACTATGTCAACATTTAGATTCCAGATCCATGCCAGGAGGCCGTTGGAAGGATCACCAGAAGAAAGCCCTTACCAAATGCAACAAACAAAGTGAAGTACCCAGAGTTAGCCAAATGCCATTATCACTTTGTTTGAAACCAGATCGTCTAGTCAGATGAGACCAAACTGGACCTTTCTGGCTATGAAAATCAAAGTGCTAATTTAAATAACGGTCATGCAAAAATAAAATGGTAGATGAAGATATATGACTCTGCAGACAACAAACAGACAAAACAAAATAAGCATGTTTATCCATCTCTTTCTCTGTGTTTCTTTTGTCTTTTCTCCTCTCTAAACCTGAACATAGGTTTAACATATGCACGTACTTACTTCAGCATCAACAAGGACTTAAATGTTTAGCAATTCATGTCTTCGGGCAGTTATGTTTTCAGATTTTGAATGGTTTCTCTTGGAAATAATAACGCTGTCTACTCCTAAGCTTGCAATAGATGTCTTAATTTCTTCATCATTTATTTTTTTTTCCAAGACTTAAACACGCTCTGCCAAGGTGAGCATCTTGCTAGTGTTTTTATCACCGTTTTGCTGCCGTGAAGCAGAATGGAAACAAATTACATGCTGTAAACATGAGGGCTTTGTTTATATTTGTTTACAGCCCTCAGCATTAATGTTAATAGCACCCCAATGAAGCGCACCGTTGCTAACAACAATCGCTACAAAGAAGCCAGCAGGGAAAAAAAAATCTTTGCAGTTTTTAAGAATATTTAAGAATGGATTTGTACCATATGACACAGCTATTTAATCCCGGATTGTGCAGATAAGTAAAGAGTGTTTCAGAGGTGCACGTAGCCGTAAGAAACAAATTTAAAACGGACCAGTACACGTGCAGAACATTTAAGTGTATTGTGAACGGATGGACAGTAATACACATAGACAGTGTTGGCTGTTTGTATGTGCATAAGTGTGCATATCCTTGGAACCAATATAACTTGCAGAAACTCAGGACTACACCGAATGTCACCACCTGGGTTTTAAGCACCATACTCTGTTTGGCTGGTAGATCTTCCCCAGGTCTACTATGGAACACACTGACTGCAAACTGGGTCTCATCGTCATCTTGACCACAGCAATAGGGTTGTATGACTTAGCAACTGTGCGCATTCATAACAAACAACAACAACGAGTACGGCCAGTTCCACAAATGTGATACAGATCCCGAACCAGCTGACGCTTCCGGTGTTTGTGTTTTTCTCATTTCTCTACTGTAGGACTCAAATTTATAACCTTACACCAGAATTCAATAATAAATAGTTAGCTTTCAATTTCAAACACTTTAAACCAAAGGCATTGTAAAAATTTGACTCAGAAAGGACACGTATGTGGAACGTAAAATACTTTTTTTGAAATTTGAATCTACATGCAGAATCCTATATTCATCAGACCACCGAATAATTTTGCTTACATCGACATAAATTTTGACTGTGCCTCTACTGACAGCCGAAGGATATGTATAAATTATACACCAAGTATATGGTGTATACCAGAACTTCTGGGGATGTACAGTATAATCACCAGTCTACCCAACCGTTGATATATATTGGCATTGGAGTTAAAGTATATTCACCTCCTCAGTTGCCATGACAGCAGTGGTCATGATGGAGTTAAAACCTTGGTGTAAGTGTGTGGTTAGTGGTGAGAAAGCTGACCTTCAGGGGTGCTGGGTTAAGCAGAGGGGTGCTGGGTTAACTGCATCATTGGTGGCACTCGTTGATGGTGCTCTGCCTATCCTATGCTGGGTTCCCCCCTCCCGTTCGGGCCCTGAGCTGCGCACACACTCCCACACGAGGGTTTCCTGGACAGTGTCCAAGCGCTATACAGGCCCCTGCTCTGTGAATAGAAGACAGATGGGGCCAGAGAGAGAGAGAGAGAGAGAGAAGGGAGAGAAGGGAGGAGAGGGAAAGAGAAAAGGCCCAGAGTCAGTCTAATATCAGTGGGTTCGGCCTTTAACTTTATGTCTGAAATTCAAGAAAGTGCTGCTCTTTAGATGTTTCACTCTGATTCATGGCATGGGAGGTGGCTTTCACTGAAATACATTGTAATCATGAGAACTAAAAGAAAAATGTAAAACTTCTCATTTTCAAAATATCAAGAGCAAGGTTCTATAGTTTGGCTATATTGACGATTGTATTTTTACCACAGAAAGTGAAGGGAATTTTAATCCGAATTTGAGAAATAGAAAAAAAAGAACAAGGCTATACACTTCGGCTATATCAACAAATATACGTCTTGTGCAAGAAAGCAACTGGATTTTGGATTTGCGAGGGAGAGAGAGAGAGAGAGCAGGAGAAAAAGAGGGGAAGAGAGGGAGAGGTAGCACACTTCAGAACTCTGGGGCGAATAAGTGAGGCTTTTGTTTGGTTTTTGGAGTGGCGGGGACCTTTGCAGTCGGAGGTGTTTAGTGGAAATGGCAGCTGTGGACCGGAGGGTGAAAGAAGGACTTCTTTCAGGGAGCAGAGAGTGACCGGGGCCCCGGCGTAGTGCTGACTGCCACCTTGGGAACACTGCAAAAATAAAAAAAAACGCCAGCTCCTTCTTTACTAACAAGTACAACTTGCTTAATAACTGCTCCTAATGGAAGTGCAGATGACTGACTGAAGCCCTTTATTGTCCCATTGGAGCTGAGGCTAAGTTATGTTTTTCATCCCACGTCTCCTTGCTTTGCCAATACGGAAGAGAGTGTGAAATAATGGTATGATGCTATTGGTCAGTTGACGTGAGTTAGCCATGCTGCTGGGAAGAGGATGGAACCCCTTGACAGCAAAAGTTGTTTTGGTTAGTTTCTTTTCTACTTCTACATTGTTTGCAAACTAAACAAACATTTAAAGCTGTACAAATAAAAAGGAGAAAAAAAAACACAATGAGGGCTATATTTTAAAGGTCTCAAGAATTTGGGATATGGCATAGACCACAAGTTCAGAAGTTGGGATGTGTCTAAATCAATTTTTGCTCTATGTGCAGGTACATTGGAAGCAAACTGTGGCAGGGTGAGTCCTAGGTAGAACAGAATAACCTGGAAAATGTACCTTTAGCACACTGGAACCAGATATTTGGTACAAAACTTTATAATATGTGTAAAAGAAATGCAAAACAAATGTAGCGGTAAAGGATTAGCTTAGCACTGAATCAGAACAGCTATACTCCAGCAATGCTCCACACCACTGCTAGTCATAAAAACAGCCCTACCAAATGGATGCACATTCATCTGCAGTCTTCAGAACAACAGTGCTCTAGTAAAAAATCACCACCATCAATCTGAAACAAGCTAAACAATTTGTGCTTGGACTACTGCTGTCCAACGCCAGGCAGAGGATAGGGCCCTAACTCTCAACGGAGCTTTCCTGTGCTTACGGTAATAACTCTGACAGGAAAACATCACACGTGTGAATTACCATGTTGTGTCAATCAGCCGATATTATAACAAGAAGTTTTATATATGCTAGATATAAAAACCTTACTTAGCAACTCCTCTTCCTGTTTGGAGAAGGAAAAGTAGTAATATCTATTCTGCATGGCAATATCACGGTCAAATCTCACAGTCAGGTCCATATAAAACAAAGAAATGTAGAGTGTACCTTCCAACAAAATCTGAATTCTGTCATGCTGTGTAACACTTACCACCATTTTACAAGCTACAGCAAGGTATACTCCAACACATTCCACTCAAAAATAATACCGAAATAATAAACTATGGGTCTATCTTTCCTGTTTTTAGAGGCTTCTGGATGCTTATGCAGTAGAACAGGAGTAAAAGTAAAAAGACACACAACAGTAGTAAGGTAGCAGAACCTATTCTAGAGTCTTCAGTTACCTCCCCATAGAAATTTAAGAATGAATCATTTCTGAATACTTAGTTCTTTTAACATGACAGAAAAAAAAACATTGCATTATTGAGCGTGTCTGCAAAAATGAAATTACTTGAATATTCATGTACTGTTGTAATGAGATCCATGTGGTCCTAGGTGCAGATGGTGTAGTCTTGGATTACAAGAATTATTTTTCATCTCGTGACTTTGCGGTCTGCTCTTTATATAACGGGGCCACATTTGGCCCATGTTTGAACACACATGGATTAACCTTGGATAACACAGTAATAGTGGCTTGGCACAGAAAGATTTGGCTTTGTTTGTTGTTAGCATTGAAATGATCAAATTTGCATTAGTACTGAATGAGCGTTAGAGGGGAAGTGTGCATGTCGCTTTATTGTCGATCATGATTTTTACACGGTGGTTTCTGTTACATGCTGTAGATTTAATTAAACTGGAATGCATAATTGATCTCTCCCGAAAACCTCACATGTGTACTTGGCTCTATTTCTGGGAACAGGAACACCAGAAATCTGTTAGTTATGAGATTGGCATGTTTATTCACACTATTCATTAAAAAAAATATTAAATATATTTCCAGATATGAAATGCACACCTTTAGGCCTGAATATACTACATAAAAGACACAATGAAGAAATAATGTATTAAACTTTAACCCTCATTTTCAAGTTCAGTTGAAGCTGTTGTTTCTTTGGAACTGAAGTGGAATCCTACTCAACAGATGGACCGCTGCACAAGATTTCAGCAGTTTTAAAACAATTTAAGATTCTGAGTTTGAAGTCTGAAGGAAGTGAACCATCAGTGCTTTATCTCAGAGCAGGTCTCCCAGATCTGTTATACTCTCAGAGAGTAAAGCCATTCCATACTATTATTCGCTGAAGACAGGGATTAACGGCACTGTGTTTACATACATTTGTAAAGGTCACGTAATCTTCTGATTGGTTAATCCTTACTAGGTTTCCATGTGCTAAATTCCAGAGGAATTCCGAACCACACAATTTGTATCAGGCACAGAATGCAGAGGATGTTATTTTAAGGAGATCTGTAAAACAAAAATTAGAACGGCACATAAACAGCATTTATCAGCTCGAGTGGTGGAATTTGACAACAGTTGTGTTGGGTCAAAACTTCATTTTGGCCCGACATTCAAAAACAAAAATGCAAATGTTTACCCGAGCAGGAGTGCTCGCTGGCTTCGCTGTATGTTCAGCTTGATCGATTAATGATTGCGCGAGGAGTCTCAATGGTTTTTATCCGGGCAATTGACAACACATAAAGCAGTAACCCTTAAGAGAAGCTTATACATAATTAATGTAAAATAAAATATTTTCATATTGCATCTAGCATTACGATCATAGAGTATCTCTCGTTTTCCAGTTGCTTATCATAGCTTTGCACATTTATGAAGAAGTGACAAATGACTTTTTTGAATATTTTTTATATTTGAATAACTTGTCAAGGGAAATAAAATGAAGGTACTATGTATGTCTTGCGAGAAATATGTGTATATACAATGTATAGTAAAGCAAACGGTGGACAAATGGAGATCTTTAGAATGAGCCATGACTATAGCTCAATGGTAAAACCAAGCCTAAGAGAAAAAAAATGTCTTAACCACCAAGCCAAAATCATCTACCCTTATTTTTAGAAAAACATGAGGCTACATTTGGTCTGAATGAAACGCAAACAGTATGAATCCAGAACGGGGCCGTTAAATAGGAAGCAGGGGAGGGGGGCCGATGAGAATAATGTTGTTTGATTTAGTCACAGTGAGAAGGGGGCAATGGGAAAACTTTGTGGATGGGCAGCGTGGCACACAGTTATGTTTTTGGAAGGTCCTCTGAACTCCTTCGCTCCCCGACGTCTCATCTGGACTCAACACCCAAGGAGTTAATAAAAACATCAAAGGCTTTGTCGCATACCTGATCACTGTCCTCTCCTCCCTCTCTCCTTATTTCCTCCTCTTCTGTTCTGAGGCAGCATTTGTTCTCCAAAAACAGTTCCAGCTGGCCTTTCCGTGGCTATTGCCTAATCAGGTTTGGGGGTAATTAAGAGCTTAGATCAAATCTTATAAACAAACATTGTGTACAAATCACTCACTTTACAAAGTCCTTTCCTGAGTTCTGGGGCTTTCAGATGCTTTGAAAGACCCGGCTAGGACAGATTCCCTTTAAACCTGGACTGTAACTCAAACTGCCCTGTATTTTGTTTCTTTAGCCGATCCGGTTCATATGAACATCTCTCCCGGTTTGTTTATTTATTCGCTTAGGTGGGACGATTACGAAGGCCTCTCTGATCCCTCAAAGCTCCGCTCTCTTAGAAGCCCCCTGATACCCAATGAGCAATAGCCTTGTTATGGGGTAAGAAGCAAACACTTGTGTCATTGAGTTTGCCCAACTATTACAGCTAATTTTATTGCTCAGGTTGCAAGCGGCCAGGCACAGCTGCCTCATTATTTTGTCACTGCCTAAAATACAGGCATATATATTACTGGGTCTTTTTTAAAGGCCGGTTTATAGAATGGAAGTACAGCAAGAGTTTTGGAGAAATGAAAACGTCTCGGACACCAAGAGCAGAAAAAAAAATCCCTAAATCCCTTCAACAAAATGTTTTTCAGGGTATGTCAGTTTAATTCAGAACAGGTCTGACAAAAAAGGAGCCTTTTAGTTTTCATCTAATTCCCTTGTCAAACACAATTTATAACAAGATAGACAACAAATAGTAAAAGAACTGACTTCATTGTAAGGGATCCTGTAATTAATTCAAGAAGGTACTTTCCTTGGAGGTAAACAACATAGACATGAAATCACTGGGATACGCTTGAGGTCTGTCAGGTTTGACTAAACATTTTAAAAGAAGAATGTAGGAAATGTTTAATAAATTAACATTTCCTTTACATTTCTCAAACATACTTCCATCAATATGGCTTTTCCCCTCCGTGTTCTAATAATAATAATAATAATAATAATAATAATAATAATAATAATAATAGTGTTGTGGTGTTCAGCCAGATCTGAAGAAATATTCAGCATAAATGTATTGGGAATCTGACAACACTATCAAAAAAGAAGAGAAGAGAAAACAAATCAGACAAATAACCAAGAGCTACTGCCAACTTTGAAGTTTAATCAGCTTAAGAAAATTCTTTAGTTTTGTTTGGCTGTTCTTTAATCACTCCAAAGCACAAAACAAGGCTACAGTGGCAACCACTACACTGACTTCTTAAGAAAAGTCTTTGGTAGTTTTACACAGGTCACTTGGCTACATATCCCATCCAGAGTAACTCATTGGTTGTGCTGGCATCCTTCAGTAAAATTTAAATTCTAATGAAATGTAAACAGTATCCAAGTACCCAAGTACACCAAAAGCAATAAAAAGACTTTCTGCTTATGTTTTGGTTCGTTTTCTCAAAAGGAACACAAGGTTTGCCACCAAATACCTATACTTATTTTAAAAAGCTAAAACAGAGACTTTACTACTACCACAGTCCTACTGGTACCATGACAAGCTCTTTCAAATCCACTTCCTCTCTCACATCCAAACGGGCCCGGTTCCTGTGTTTCACAGAGGTTAATAAATTACACGCTTCCTTCTGGTCAAAAATGAACCTATGAAAGCCAACATAAAGGGCAGACTGTAACTTTAAAAATGCAGAAAAACTTTTCTGCGCCGTGTGATGATGTCATTGTCCCTCTACTCGTTTTAAGGTATCAGCTCAATTTTTATTGGCCAACCGAGGCCGAAAATGCGTACCCGGCCCTATAAATCCTACACAGCTACGTGCGTATAATAATTTGTATGACTTTTTTTCCTTCTTTCTCAGTTTTTTTCTTTGTAACACTTTATTTCTCCTACCTACTGTTGGAAACACAAGGGAAATAGCATAGATATTTTGACCTTGTCTTAAAAAATATTTGATGACAGAAGTTATATCATAGCTTGCTTAAAAATGTTAATTCAGCAAATTGTTTCATGTAGGCCTACTCTTCACAGATGTTGCCTAAAGGTGGTCTAACTTTTTGCATTATAAAAACGGGCACATCTTTATCTGGTATATGTGCCCAACATAGCTTCAGAACAATATAAAATGTTATGTAACGATGAATACAATACTTGTGGACTTGTGTTTCTCAAAGATAAGGACAATTTTTTTTCCAAATCAATTCAAATAATGTTGGCTATCCATGTAAAATTGGTCTAAAAGTCCAATCTAAAAGTCTGCAGCTGAAGGCACTGTTAGCCTACTGAAGCTATTTTTTATTATTCAGCTTATTCCAATGGGTTATGACTTATGGACCTGAATTGCATAAAAAAATCCAAACTACATTATTGTGTTTGTTTTATGGGTAAAGGGCTTCAAAACATTATCGTGTACTGTTTGTTATGTTTTAAATCAGTTTGAGGTTTTTCTCAGAGTTCAATCCAACGGTCATGTTGCTAATTTTGAAGCGGCGCTAAATCGAGTTCTCGCTTCATGACTGAACGTGTTTTTACTGCCCACAAGTACTGGGCTGATCTCACGTCTTTTAGAGCTGCTGCCCATTGGCTTAACCGCTCAATATCCTCCTCGGCTTCCCTGAGATTCTTCTGTGAAAGCTGAGGATAAACAACGCTAAGAAAACACGACAGGAGCGCTACACCGCCCCGCGTCATTAAAAACGGCCTTCCCGCTTCGGACAGTCGGCCCCGTCCCACTTTCTCACCGCATTCTTCTGCTCTGTGCGCGAGAGCATCAGGAAGCAGGTCTTTCTGCATCTCTCTCGCCATCTCTTTCGTTCTCTCCTTCGCTCTCCAGGCATGTTGTTGCAGTTTTTAATTTACGAGTCGAGTGGCCCTAGAACCTCCTGCACTGACATCACTCAGCGGGCCTACTTTATTGCACCTTTTGGTTGTTTACATGACTTCGACTTTTTTATTATCCAAACTACTATTAGATGAGAACGAGGCCTCTCTTGGGCTTGTTTTTTTCCATCAGTGCTACATAAAGTTCTCAAAATTTCAATGTTTTGCTGAGAGAATGAACCAGCCTTCAAATGAGAGTAAATTATACAGGAGGGGAGAGAGGGAGAGAGAGAGAGAGAGAGAGAGAGAAAAGGTAAGATCCGTCCTCAGTGGATTGATTAAAGGGGGAGAGAGTGTTGCGGAGTTTAGGGTTAGGGTTGGGGTTAGAAGCCCTCAGT
Organism: Albula glossodonta; assembly: GCA_019788955.1. NCBI lineage: Eukaryota > Metazoa > Chordata > Actinopteri > Albuliformes > Albulidae > Albula > Albula glossodonta. Next base: position 25,611,876 of record JAFBMS010000004.1, on the reverse strand, counting down.
GGATTGTAGAAATTAGAGGCAGAGAGAAAGAGAAGTAAATGTGTACATGAGGACAGGGTTATTGGGGGGCGCACGCTAGAATTTGGGTGGGTGGGGGGGGGGTTGCTATCGCTGCCATTGTTAAGAGCCTGATGGGACAGGCTATGAAAAAGCCAGGCTGAGGCCGTAAAACCGCCGTAAAACAAGGAGGCGGTGAACAGAGCTGCCCCCTACAAAGACTCCAGCGGTCCAACATGGCACGGTTACACCACGGCCATAAGGACGTAAACAAACGGGGAAGGACGGCGCTTTGTGCTCAAGCATGCAGCAAAACGCCACTGTTTTAAAAAGGTAATTTGAGTTGCAGGATAAATAAACAGACTTTTAAAACTGGAACAGTTTATTTCAAAACATTGAAATATGTGGTAATGACAGTGACAGTCAGCTGAGGAGACTTGCATAAGGAAGAGATGTCCCCAGGTGTAGTACCAGGAAAGAACCAGGGTCAACAGCACCCCCTGGTGTTCTGGTAGAAAATAGCAAATCTGCAGTTCAGTTCAAGGCACAATATAGGAGCATACTAAATCTCATTTGATCAGACTTGCAACAAGGATGCAAACTAGAGAATAGGTAAATAGCTTGACTTTGAAAGATCTATATCATAGTAGCCAAATCCATATTTTTGACATGATTTGGTGGAATTCTATACCTTATGGATTTTGTTGGCTGCACCGTCTCAAGAATGAGGTCCAGTGCTGAATCTAAATAAATAAATAATTATGATTTTTGCAATTAAGAGCAAGCGGAGTGTTTTTCGGGGGCCCCGAGCAGGAAATCTGAACAGCGGGTCTCTCTGCTGCTCCGCATTCAAGGGAGTGAATACGCATTAGCAGAAACTTTAAAGATATGAGGTCAGCTCTGCTGGTGTGTGTGTGCTGGTCCGCGAGGCCCGAGCCAATCCAAACAGGATGCTTCAGCCGTTCAGCCACCCCAGAAAGACACAAACGCTGGCCGCTGGCTTGGGTTGCCAAATGAAGTTTTCAACACTTACTACGCTCTTAATTCCCCATAAAATGTTTTTTTTTCTTGTTTTTAATTGCAAACATATTGCCTCAAGATGTTGAAGTCATGGCATACATTATTATAATTATAGCCTCTATGATTTATGTAAGAACGGAGTGGCAAAAATTCATAATAAAATGAGAGGTCGACCCCATGGATGACCTTGAACAATTCTGCAGGGCCGTTGATAAACTGTGCCTGGAATTATGGGACATTTATCTGTACAATATTGGCATCATAGAGCTAACAAACCACGATCAATATTATATTTCAGCCTAATGAATGTGCTGAACGAGACTCTAGCATGCAGTGTTGGGGAGTAGTGAACTACATGTAATTAAACTAGTAGTTTAACTACATGTTGCAGTAACTTTCTGGTAGTTCAACTACTTTCATATTTGCACAGTGATTCAAGTAGTTAAATTACTTTTTAACTACTTGAATCAATTCTGGATTCTAGTTTCTGGAAGGCAGGTGTCTGACTGATGGACATTGTCTGCAAAGAACAAGGCAAGAGATCTGAGTTTGTTGAGATGGACTGAACTCTTGGATCCCAGTCTTTGTCACACGGTTCAGTTGCAGTCAGTCGAACATGTATGCATTACACTGCAGTCTGAAGTATATGTATGTGTTACACTACAGTCGAAAGTACAGGTAATTCTGACACTACAGTCGAAAGCACAGGTAATTCTGACACTACAGTCGAAAGCACAGGTAATTCTGACACTACAGTCGAAAGTACAGGTAATTCTGACACTACAGTCGAAAGCACAGGTAATTCTGACACTACAGTCTGAAGCACAGGTAATTCTGACACTACAGTCGAAAGCACAGGTAATTCTGACACTACAGTCGAAAGTACAGGTAATTCTGACACTACAGTCGAAAGCACAGGTAATTCTGACACTACAGTCTGAAGCACAGGTAATTCTGACACTACAGTCTGAAGCACAGGTATTTCTTCCATCACAGTCTATTTAAGTACAGTTATTTCTAATTAAACTGCAGCCTACAGTACAGGTTTTTCTGACACCACAGTCTAAAGTACAGGTATCTGTTGCATTAAAGTCTTAAGTACAGGTATGTATTGCCGTGCACTCGAAGATACAGGTATATGTTGTAACATAGTCTAATGTGTAGATATGTTTCACCGCAGTCTAAAGTCTAAATTACATGAATGAGCTACCCAGCAGTTTAAAGTCAATGTAGATGCACCCCTGTAAACTACAGAACCCATATTTGTTACATTGTGTGTGCTGCTCCCCTTTACAGAGACCCCAGCAGAGCACCATCAGGGAGCAGGTTGGAAAGGAGACATTAGCTGGCTTGGGTCTCCTGCTGAAATACACCAAACAGAGCAACACCTCAGCCCAATTCTGCACCCAAGCAATGCAAAGCTTTAAGGTCACAGCTTTATGCTTTTTGCTGCTTACTCCCCCAGTGGCACCATTCGTGGGGGGTTGGGGGGGGGGGGTCTTGATCTTTGGAAACAGTAACCCCCCACCCACCCCCCTCCCCCCACCTCCAGCCCGTAAAGATGGAGTACCTCTCGGGAGGCCCTAATTTTCACACCTTGGCGCAGTCAGCATTTTGATTGCACCTCTCTTCCGTCACATAGACAAATACACAGAAACATCATATTACCCCCTCTGCTCCCGCTCCTAATGAGGCAAACCAAACGAGGGGCCGAAATAACAGAAGAAGAAAAAACCCCAAAGACGTCAGGACCCAGAAACGACCGATTCCGGAAGGGGTCCGGCCTCAAACGTTCTAACATTTCATGCAATTACCCAAAGATGTCTGTAACACCGCCTCTGCATCTAAAAAAACGATAATACTTAAAATCACCTCACATAAATCGCCAAATAGATGCCAGAGGAACGTCTTAAAAATGTCTTAAAACTTTCACATCCTCTCTCCTCAGAGGTTGAGGTTTGCTCCATGTATATAAAAGTACAAACGCTTATGTAAGCTCTTACTAACATCTTTTTTTACTCCGGGCTTGTGCTTCCTACCGAAGCTTCTCAAAGTAAATGTTCACATAAGATCGGGTGTCTGTCCATCGGTAAAGGTCGAAGCAACACGTTTTACAGCGATTCTATTATGCGTCTTCCAGGTTTCAAGGCCCTTGAAAAGCCATCCATCTTCTTTCTTAAAGCCCTTTCACTATTATACGAAAAGAAAACACATCCCTCAGCTAGTGCCTTGTTCGAGACCATCTGCATCAGCACTTTGCGAGAATCCCACAGATTACGGGGGAAAAAAATAATAGCATATTCCGAATCCCCTGTCAAAGTGTTTGTTCTGTGGTGTTTCAAGTGTTTAAATTTGTGGGACTGCGATGCAAGTTGCTCTTGGCAGGTGTTTGCTTATCAGAGAATAGTGGTGTTATTTAAAAGAAAAGAAAAACATATTTCCTGCTCCCTGTTTGAAAGACTGTTTCTTTTTGGAAATAAAGCAGGGTCTATAGCCAGAATTGCAAGAAACCTGACATTTGCTGAAAGAATTATATTTTGTTCTTTCATTTATGGAAATGCAATTCATCCTGCACAGGGAATTCTGGTCCTCTTGCACAGGAAATTTTCTTCCTCCTATACAAGAAATGCTGTACGTCCAATACAGGCCTCAGAGTTTATTTTGTTTAAAGCGGGTCTAGACTCACAGGTAGTCAAGACCTCTGTAAGGTCTTGTGGTCTGTCTGGAAGATTTCATTTTAGATTGGAGTTATGTGTTCCTGGAAGTTCATTTTGTTAAATGCATTCCAATGAACAGATCATTTCTACAGAACGGACCAACAGAAATGTTCTTTTACCCTTTACTCTTGATAATTAAAAGAAAGAACTCAATTGCCAGAAACACACCAGCTGGCTATCAGCTAGTGTACAATTCTGATAAATATTTAAACATTTTTAAAGATTTCAAATGTTTATTCATCATACACTCCCAAACCTGGGTGGAATACTTACTATTTTGAGTATTTCCTCATCTCAACTAGATGTCCCCTCCTTCTTTTCATGAGCTAAGCAATGGCTCAAATGAAATCATTGATAGCTGCAAAAACATACCCCCTTAAACATAATGCATTTCCAAATTTTGGATACCCTCCTCTTGCGCTGGTTTGTCGAACATTACAGAACGTTTTAGGCTGGAGTCTCTCAGAATAAATTCAGAAACTCAAACAAAACCACTGAAAAACTCAAAAATGGAAGGAATGACGGAAGAAATAGTGAGGAGATTTGTTTGCTGTTGGAGTTGTTTTGGGGGAAAGGGTCTTTTAAGACTTCTCTGGTGAGATAAAATTGTAAATTCTCATTAAACCGGCTTTGATCCTTCTTATTTTTCCAAATAAATTCTGTCAAAGTCACAGAAAAATGTTCCAGGCACAGCAGATACTAATTTTCTGGCAACATCCACTGATGTTATCGCTTAGCCATGAAAAGAACTTAATGGAGTCCAATGTCAAATACATTTAAAGAATGCTTCAAATGAAAGAATTGGCAGCATTGAAGCAATGTGAATGAAAGCAAATGCAGATTTGTTTATCATTACTAACATCAATGATAACATTAGTATGAATGTCACTGAACAATTGAAATTCTTTTTAAACTGGAAAAACAAAACATTCTAAGTCCATTCCTGCATTGTTCCCCGTGACCTCAAGATAACCGTCAAGAAGCCCGGGAACCTGGATGCTGGAATTTTAGATGTTTCGGCTCTGTCCTCGATAGAGGTGTTTCAGTGCTGATGTTTCAGTTCTGTTCCTGTTATGGGTGTTTCAGTGCTGATGTTTCGGTTCTGTTCCTGTTATGGGTGTTTCAGTGCTGATGTTTCAGTTCTGTTCCTGTTATGGGTGTTTCAGTGCTGATGTTTCGGTTTCTGTTCCTATTATGGGTGTTTCAGTGCTGATGTTTCGGTTTCTGTTCCTATTATGGGTGTTTCAGTGCTGATGTTTCGGTTCTGTTCCTGTTATGGGTGTTTCAGTGCTGATGTTTCGGTTCTGTTCCTATTATGGGTGTTTCGGCTCTCTTCCCATTTTATCCCATTCACGATATATCTGGTTATTTCGACATGCTGATGTAGGGGCTCTGCAGAGCTGTGTACAGGAATTCTTCAACTCTGACCATAAATCCCCCAAATAATGAGCCTGTCTCCCTCTCTCTCCACTTCACACACTTCACTCAAAATGTTTATATCCGTAAGGCCAAGGAAAAGTAGCGTTGCTGCTAATTAGGATCAGGTTTATTGTTTCATAGGCCGGTGTTTTCAGTGGATGAAATACAGTGAGCGGCGCTAGACCCCCAATCCCCTTTGCTGCTTTTGGAAACCGCTGTCACCGGAAGCTGCAGGCCGATATATTTGCCCTGCCAAACGTCCAACTACTGGAAACATAATTTAAATAAATACTTCAGGGAGACCAAACAACCCACTCACTGCTCTTATTACACTTTACACACATTTACATATTTGTACACTGGGATCTATTCGTCTCAGTAAAGCTATTATTATAATTATAATTATAATTATTATTATTATTATTCATAGTAGTACCAATGTTAAAAGTAGTAGTATATAGAACAGCACTTAAAAAGAGCTTGTCACAGTCTCAAGGTGGTTTGTTAGGCCTGTAGCCAACATGATATGAAAAGGGTTTATTTACATTGTGAAATGGAGATTGAGATTAATTTTTTAATGTATGTTAACATATATGTGGCTGATCTTGGCTTATCAGAATTTTTTTAATGTTTAATGTCCAATGAAATTCCACCAGGGTAACAGACAGGATAAACCAGCCTTCACTCCTCTCTCCCTCACTTTCTCTCACCCCTCTTGCCCAGGATGGCTGCCTTGCTGTGACACTCTTAATTTATGGCTGCTTTCTTTCCCAGGCTTTCTCACAGGAACAGGAGAAAGCCTGGAATCGGGACGTTTCCTCCCCTGTCTTCATTAATCAATCTTTATTAATATGCACCAGGAAGAGTGGCCATTTGGTCTTTTTCAATAGGCCTAGATGTGTGGGGCACTCATTTATGACATCACAGTCAAGCAATGAAAGATTATATTGTATCTGTGGCACCTCGTGTTCTCTCTTAATTCAGGAATGTGTCGCCAGGTTTGAGTGAATTGGCATTTTTGTTAACCAGTTTGTGACCATTTCTGTTAGTTCTGAGACAGTAAATTACTCGGTCTCCAGAAACAACGTGTTGCAAATGCTTCAGTGTGACTTCTTTGCACAGGACTGTTGATTGATTTGTGCTCAGTAGCTGAGGTCACTCAGTGGGGCATATCATGTGACTCTTAGGAAATACCAGCGGTTGGACTGAGTCTGTACTGCTTTCAGGCTGACTCTGTTCACATCAGCTTTCCTGTTTGTGTTCACATTGTCCTCAGTCTTTATCAGTGGCAAAGCACAAAGGAGCCATTCATTAATCTAGACACAGACCGTATGTATTTCATTTGTTTACGGCTCCAGGGAATCTCGTGGACGTTGTCACCCTCTTTGAATCAATGTCAGACATCCCAGGTGTGGATACAGAGGCTTACGTTAATGTAACCCCATGCCCCAAATTTAAAATACCCACCATCAGAAAAGAATTGAACATTTTCAATAAAAGATTTCTCAAGACATTTTTCCAAAGTAACCTTTGAAAGACTATTCATTGGGCAAGGAGTGTTCATAGAATCCCAAAAATTTCCATTCCCAAAAAAAGAAAAGAAAAAGTTGGTTGCATGGGCACAATGGCACTTATTACAATGCTAAATGCTGAAAGTCTTTTGATCAGCCATCCAACACATTTTTTTCAGTTCTTTGACGCTGGCGGAATAGCCATCCGTGTCCACACTTTCCATGAAGTTATTCCTCTCTTTCCCCCGAGGATTCTGGGATAGGTATGATCTCACACTGAAAGCATCTACTTAAATGAAGAGTACAACCAGAAATGTCACCATCATCATTATTCAAACAGCTAATGCAATGTCCAAAATAAAATAAATAAATAAAAATAACAAAGCCAACCTGCCTGTAAAGTCAATGTGATCATTGAAGAGGGTCCTTATGTGACTTTAGGTTAATGTTGCCCTTATGGATAAACAGTCCCACATGCCTACTTCCAACTTAAAATTCAACTTACACAATGTAGGCTTACATAGGGTGAAACATGATCACGTCCCAAAGAACTAGTAAAAATGCATACAACAAAGAACAAAATGATATTCTCGCACATTATTTTTCACAGGCCGGAGCGCAATGCTCGGCCTTTCGGGATGATGAATGCACCCGCAGTGCATCGGGAAGAGCTTACGCGCAGACGATGATTCCCGCTAGAGCTACCTGCTTTCAACTGGTGATAATGCTTCATGCTGATGTCAGAGGCAACATGTTTCTCAGCGCTCTCTTCCACTTTGTGGGGGGCGGATCAGAGACCGCTGTCCCACCCCACCCTTTGGCTCCGTTCAGCGTGGTGATAGCCAAGGGCCGTGGGATGGTAAATGAAGACAAATGTATCCCTAGATGGGGAATGAGTAAGTCTGAGGTCTTGACAAGATGTGTTTTGTGTCGTTTGGGAGATCTATAGACATGAGGAGCTGTACATCTGCTTGGCAAGTGCCTGAACAGCTTGGTCTGTAGTCTGCAGAGAGATGTGATGAACACAGGTGTAAAGAAACCTTAAAGATCCTTTGGAAAAATATGCGGTATGTAGCATTTTCTCCACCACATCTACCAGATAATATCTGTCCTGAGAGAAGGTAGTAAAGATTAAGTATCGAGCCGCGTTTCTTCCCCTTAAGAGCCTGCTCGTTTTTTCCCCTCCCGCCATGTGGTAATGCTAAAATCGTCTCATGACCCTTATAAACAACGGGCTGACAGATATAGACAAATATTTCACGACAGAGACAGAAAAAAGGTGACATGCATCTCCCCCGAATTCAAACGTGAAAATGAGGCAGTTGTGGAATCAACAGAATGGAGAAAATTTCTCACCTACCATAAAAAGTACCTCCAAGAGCAATGTACAGACAACTAAAACATTACCTCACTCGCTCCCCTCTGCGAAAACATCCACACTTCAAAGCCGCCAGTGTTTTTGGTCCGTTTACATGTGTATACTGCAGGCTTCATGTATTATTTTTCTCAATCTCTCATGCAGAAGCGCATTACATATTTTGTGATTTTTGGACGGGGTCGAACAGGAAACTGCCTGATGCTTGGATGCCTTTGAACAATTTGTAGGCGCGGCGATGCGTGGCTTTGCTTACTTTATTGCTTGGGAGCTGTGAAATCAGGTACTTATCCAACATTAATCTCATACTAGGCCCTGGCCATTTGTCATTTACCGAGATTTTGCTTTTTAATTTGCAAAAAAACAGCATACGGTACGGCTATTTTGCAGAGGGTATACAAATGACTGTTTTCTGTTTGGTTGGAGTTTGGATCAAACGAGCCACAGCCAAGTTGTAATGAAGGATTGAATATATTGTATCTTTGCATGCAACTATTTCTCAGGTTTGGCAGAAACCTAAAGTTGGAGTATCGAAAGCAGCTTCAGACCACCTCTAGCATTATGTTGGGGTAGAAAGGAGAGTTGATGACTTATCGAATCATGGTTTTTTTCTTTGTTTACTAAAATTCTTAGAGACATTATCCAAGTCAATGGTTTCAGTGAATGCGTTTCACAGCTAATTGGACAAAGAGAAACCACTACAAGCTTCTCATTAACGTCATAGACTGCAGGTTTACAAAGCCACATTCCGACTGAAGCACCATCGCACAGATTTTGTGGCTTTGAAAACTAGCTTTGTGATTTCAATGGTAGCCAGTGCATTGATTTCAGAGATCTAGAACCAATCAAATACATTGTAAGGACATATGCAGTTGAATCAAAACAGTTGAAACCTTTTAAAATAGAACAGCACAAAAACTGTTGGAGACTTAAGTCCACTTCGATTTAATTGAACTTGCCATTTAATGGAATAAGTGCATTTGATTACGTCAAGTACAAAGTGTTTTCAAAGGCTTTTCTGTAGCCACAGAGTAATCAAGCATTCATTTTGCAAAACTATTGATATTTTTCAGTCTTGCATTTCTTGTTATATCTAATACAAGTGTATAGTCATAGCTATTTTACAGCCTTCATAAAATAATGAGTTCAGATATGCTCCAAAGCGCCGCAGAGGAGGCGGTATGGTGTGCAAATGACATGTGATACAGCGGACTGTGTTTGTTTTGAAAGGCAGCGAACATGCAGACAGATGGTAACAAAACAAAATGAAGTAAGTGCCGCAATGATTTCTGCGCAATGAAACATAATGATTATGCAGGGAATATGATGATTTAGGAGTTTAAACGTTGGAGAAAAGAAACAAACTTAAATCAAAATGCAGCGCATGGGGGTGTGGGTTGGGGTGGGGGTATGGAAACATGACATCATGCATTTAACACTCGCCTATCTGTAAAAGAGTTAACTACTTTGCTTGTTCAGGTGCCTTATTTCTTGTGAGTGACAATGTGTCAGCATGTTTCCCAGACCACTTAGAGATCAAGGGAGGAACTGAGCCCTACTGGAAAACACTAAGCTGGGAATGACAAGCACAACAGAGAGTTATATTTGAAACATTTAATCATTACGTATAGTTAGGCTATGTTCACTCTTGCAGTTAAAAGTGACTCAAATCGGTTTTATTACATAAATCAGATTAATCTCTAATCTTTTCCTCCAGTCCAAACAGGCAAGAACCATGTGGAATTGTAACATTTTCGAATGCAATTTAAACAGCATTCAGTGGTAGTTTGAATTCCATTACAAATCTGATACCCAGCTATACAAATTATGTCTGAATGGTCAAAAAAAGTGACTCAAATCGGTTTTATTGCATGAATCAGATTCAACACTAATCTTTTCCTCCAGTCTGAGCAGGCAAGTACCATGTAGAATTGGAACATTTTCAAATGCGATTTAAACAACATTCAGCATGACTTTGAATTCCATTACAAATCTGATACCCAGCTATACAAATTATGTCTGAATGGTCAAATGAGATTGTTGTGCTTTTGAGTGTTTTTTTTTTTTTTTGGTCTTTCCAGAGCTGTCTTGGGTCATTCCATACCAAAAGAAGAAGAAAAAAAACTGATGCAGCAACGTCAGTCAATGACCACAAGCCAGTAGCTAGTCTGAACATATAAATGCCATTTGGTAACTTGAAATGTGTGGTTTTGACACAGAAGTGTGCAGTCAATCATTTGGAAAATAAAACAGATTTGAACAACGGGACCCTCAATGCGAATAAAGCCGTATGTACAACACCAATGCAGATGATTTCTGATGTCTCAGAAGTGACTATTAATAAAATACAATAAACCATTACACTACACTACACTGCACAAAATTGCAGTATTCTTATTGAGAGTGAGATGTTTCTATGAAACCTTATACCACTACAGTACGTATCTTTCAGGAATGTAAGACTTTGTAATTAACTTGGTTTTCAGGTTAGAAACAGTAGCTCTGCAAGCACCTACACTGAATCCCGTGTCATATAGCTCTTCTTTTTTCCTTTAAAATTATATTCTTAGTGCATTCTTATACAAAAAGGGCCAACCTACACACTCCCAGTCTGTCAAACTGTTTGCAAATAAAATACTTTCTTTGTAGAAAAGGTAAAGTCTGTTACTGATTCTGTGATATGTTTCAAAGTATCATTAGTAACAGCTTGACAAGCTGGTAGTGTGTAGGTGGCACTTTTTAAGCAACAAGACCTTTTGCACTTTTTCAGCAAAAAGTCTGTATTCACTTAAATATTTTTTTTAAATACTTACCAAATGACAAATGTCCTTTGGCCAAAACACCAAAAGATAGAGTTAGATTCTGTGATTCTGCACTATTACTAAAAAACTCCCTTACAGGGGGCTTGACTTGGATGTGTCTTCTGAGTAGGTGTAGGTGTTCAGGTAGGGTGATGTTGTTGTGGAGGATGATGGGAATATTTTACATTTGTGCTGCATACTGGATTGTAGCCCAGATGCTATAGCTCACTGATATAAGTGAACACAGACTTTCTACAGAAGCGGTGGACAAGGCTGGTCCAAGCTGCATGGTAGTCTGGATAATATACAGTATTTGCCTTAAAATCAGCAACCAGCAAACCATGAAGACTAGATGAGGCAGACTAATGGTCAAATAAATTGCTTTAATTGATCAACTGTTTCCTGTTGGTACAGGAGTGCTATCTCCTGTACCAACAGGAAACAGTAATAAAATAATAATTGTCAAAGGTGTTTTGCTGACAAACTGAGTCAGAAAAGGTGGTCTTTGTTTTTTTTTTTTTTTTTTTTTTTTTTTTTTTCCATTGAATTGGGAAAGGCTGACTGTTTATTCATGTAAATAATAATAATAATTCACAATAATTCTTTCTGAATATTCTTTTGATGGAAAAATGTTGTTGCTCTATCCAACCCAGCAGACAGACATATTATACAAATGAAAATTAAAGAAACATTATTGGAATCCATGCTAAAACTGCAGTACTTTCTTATTACATAGATGGAAATTAAGGCTCAATGCCACTTAATGTGTTATTACATTATTTGTGAGAATTTTAAATGTATAAATATACATCATTATTGTTGTTTATGCAGCGTAATTATTGTAGGAATTATTATATCATGCCACTTTTAATCGCTTTACCTGAATTGACAACGTGTAAGCCAAAGCGGAACGTTACTAAAGAAGCCTTCGCTTGTAGAACGGGCACATATAGCGCTAGGACAGATTCCTTTGACATTGTACTGGAGGAGGGACAATTCCAAAGTGTTACAAAACGAGAAGAATTAATTGAGAAAACAATTTGTTCCCCGCGTCTTGGCTGCAGTAATATATTATTGTAGCTAACGTTAGGGGAATCATGTATCGAAGAGCTTTGCAGTCCGGCGTAAGAAGTATTAGAAATGTTTCAGCATCCAGAGTCACTTTGGGAAAGGTAATAAGCCAGCCAGCTAGCGAGCTGGCTAGTTATTTGCTGACAAGAATATACTAGATAACTTGAGCTGGCTATGCTATCTATCAGTTTATTAACGACCCGATTGACAGTGACTGAGTTCACAGGGATTGTTACTGTACTAGCTAATAATTAGGAATGTATGTATGTAATTTATTTACATTTTGTTTTAGCTAGCGGCATAGATTTGGATCGCTAGCTACCAGTCTAATATAAGAAAGTACAGTATGTCTGTGAGCAATATCGGTTTTTCAACAAAAAGGGCGTAATTTATAATGTCAAATGTTGTCAGTTTGCTGGGGGCTAAGAAATTGTATTACGTTTTTATACATTAGATGACAAGACCTTAATTAGCCTAATTTTATATGAAAACTAGATAACGTAAACAGACTAGTTGATAGATGGCCAAGACATTTTCAGCTCCTAACACCGTGTCACAGTACAATTTGTTGTTATTACATTTAAAAATATGTTATACTGCGTGTATTGTTAGCTGGGTTTTAACAGTTTTACAGTCGTATGTCTACATAAATAGAAGTAGTATGTCGTAAGATGTCAGGTTGATGGCAAACAAGTATAACGAGACTGTAAAGACTAGTTTATGTACGGATCTCTCCCACACGCCCCAAGTAATTATATACTTACTTGAGTGTGTTTCTTAGTATTTGTGGACAATCTTTGAAAACGACACAATTACTCGACAGGACGTGATTAAAAAATAAAAACGTCAGGTGCAGATGTTATATTTTGATGATTTTTTTGTGTCGTTTAATGATTTTTTTTTTCTTATACAGGCAGTGGAGCAAGAAGCATGTGTGTCACGAGCTTTAGCGGTTTGCCCCTCCGTCCCTCCTCAGACACAGTGCCGGACACTGCACAGCACTAGAGAGGTACAAGCACTACCACTGCCACAATACTGCACCGCACCAAAAGAGGATATAAAATACGGGCAAGATATTTGACCACACCGAAGAGGCACAAACACCACCGCTGAATAAGTGCAACACGTCAGAAAGATACAACCACGGCCACTGACAGGACGCTAAAGCATACCAGATAGTTAAAAACACCACCACTGTATGGGAAAATATTTACCCACAGTAAAGGGTTACAAACAACATAATTGCCAAAATACCTCACCATATATGTCCATACCAAAGGGCTACAAGCACCATAATAGCCAAAACACTGCACCACACCAAAAAAGGTACAAAACACCATTACTGCTGAAATATTACGCACCAAAGAGATACAAATATTATCACTGCAGCGCATTTCACTTTAAGATACATAAACACCATCACTGCCAAAAAGATACACCATACCATTGGGGTAGAAACACCATCAATGCCAGAAACTGCACCTTACAAGAAGAAGTAGAAAACACCTGTACTGCTAAAAAACTACAAGGCTATGGACACCACCACTGCCATAACTCGGTACAAACAACATAATTTCCAAAATGCTGTGCTATAACGCAACACACCAAAGAAGGTACAAAATGCCATCACTGCCAGTATACTACACACCTAGGAGATACAACTAATATCACTGCATTGCATCACACATCACTGAAGTGGCATAAATATCATCACTTCCAAAAAATGCACCTTACCTAAAGTGGTACAAACACTAACTTTGCCTAAAAGATGCACCATACCAAAAAAAAACCACAGACGCCAGTTCACACCATAGAGGAACTACAGCCATCACCGCTCAGGCTCTGCACCACTGCAGAGGCACAGACACCGTTTTCGAAGCATCCGAGGAGTACAGGCACCGTCACTGCAATAACATAAAGGCATACTAAAGTCTCGAAATGTACGGAAGGATAATTGCTAGAATGCAGCCCAAATAAAGCAGTCAGCGGATCGTGACTTTCCACATGAAAGCGGAAGTGTCATGGAGCTGCATTGCACAGTAAAAAAAAATACAGTTGATGTAGAAAGATGTATTTATTGTAGAGACTCGTTTATAGTTTCATTCTGGTCCTCCGAATTTGTTTCGTTTGACCACATTTTGAACCTGTTGATTGTGTAATGATAGTCAGTAAGGACTAAATTAGGCCAGTTCTACTTAGCGGTTCTAAGTCCCTGATTAATAAGTCTAATCCAAGAAACAAACTGCTTTGGCCACATACTTCATTGATCCTGTCTGATCTGGCCTCTCACAGTCTACCATATTTCACAAGAGACATATTGTGAGTTTCTGGCGAAGGACGGAATTCTTTCCTCATCAGAACGCTAAAGCAATATCTAATTAACCTTTCATCAATAGTACTTAGGGCTTAAGCCCGATGTGTGAGTAGAAATCAGGTGCTCCAGTCTTACCATGCGACGGCCATTTTGATTTTTTTTGTGGTCACACCAAGTTTTTTTTGTAGTCTGCCATGTTATGGCCATTTTTACTCCTACAGTCACCATGTTCGTGTGGCTATTATCATTTATGCAAGCTGCCGTTGTACTAAGGGAGGAATTGGTTCAATAATTACATGAAGCTAATGTATGCTTGTATTAAATTAACCCATGTCTTGTTGCCTGTGTCTAAAAATAAATGATGTTATTGAAAATAGTTGGCACCTGTTGGCAGCCCAGACTATATGCTGCCAGTGTGTCCCTGTGCTGTGACTACAATGTACATTCAAAAGAGGGTTTACCAACGCGTGTGTCCCTTCCTTGTTTGAGCGTGCTTTTTGTATGAGCGTTGTATACGTGCGTACTTGGGTGTACCTCCTGTGAGTGTGCATTTGTGTTGGTGTGCTCATGCATGCATACTCTGTGCTTTACTGCTGGGTCTCCGTTCTGTCAGAGTAAGGAAAACTGCATCTCTCCGCAGCTCTACACAGTAAAAGAAACTCCACAGGCCGCAGAGGAGGAGGTAGGGCCTTTCACCAAGCTCATAGAGGCCATGGGATTCACCGGACCGCTCAAATACAGCAGATGGGTAAATCAATGGATTTTAAAACACGACTGTGCTGCATCCTCACCCTGATTGTAAATTTTATAGCGCTTCTTCAGCTCCGGCTAGCAGATGAATGGGGTCGTCTGATGCTAAATTAGCTGAATTTGTCATTCATTTCAGTCTCCCTATGTGACAGTGATAAATTGATCATGGTCCTCATGTGACAGTGGTATCCTTTGGACATTGTATACGTGGTTATAGAGTCTAGACGATACATAAGCAGACCTGACTGGATGTCAAATCTAATTCAGATCATGGCATTTGAAAGCCAGCAATACATAATGTGAGATGTGCAATATTCCGTTGGCTTATGCTGATTGGCACCCCTCGTTCTTAGGTTTTAAGGTCAGGGAAGGGGCGAGAGGGAGCGAAACGGTGCAGTTGCACAAGGCTCTGAAATGACCGCACGTACCACACACAATCAGCAGCTACAGGCGCTCCCTGCTCCTGGCTACCCACAGGAAGACTCACCCCGGGCCTGCATTCCTCTCTCCTTACGCCACTGTCCACGCCAGCCAAAACCCTTGCTTTTATAATGTGTGAATTTGAATTATGGGCGCCTAATGGTCAAATGTAACAAAGGTGACATTAAAAAAAAAACAACTTTTCGCTCTGAACGGTTTAGCTTGGATTGCCTAACCTCTAATCATCTGCATGTAACACAGAGCAAAGTGCTGAGGACTCCCTGTTCAGCCGCTAGCCAAAACGCGGGGATCTGTTTGTTAACACGGACGTTCCTTGGTTAATGCTCAACAAAACGCCTCTCTCTTTGTTTTTTCGCAGAAAATTAAGATTGCGGCCTTGCGAATGTACACATGCTGCGTCGAGAGAATCAACTATGATGAGTTCTTTGAAAGTAAGTGTCAAAGCACCCAGCATACCCCAGCGAGCCTTAATCTATGAATGTGAGCATTTGGGAAGAGTGGCCAAAGGTTTGGTCCAGTCATTAATAATAACTAGCCAGGGGATAGTTATTATTATTAGTGGTTGTAAAATCTTACCACTCAAGGCCTGATCCCTGGATACCCAAAGTCATGAGGATCACCTGTGACCTCACAGTTGGCAGCTCTAAACCCAGCCATTCCCAGAGGTAAAACTCGAGATACACAAGCTTTTAATGGCTTC
The DNA here is from genome assembly GCA_019788955.1 of Albula glossodonta. Lineage (NCBI taxonomy): Eukaryota > Metazoa > Chordata > Actinopteri > Albuliformes > Albulidae > Albula > Albula glossodonta. The sequence continues at coordinate 25,595,760 of JAFBMS010000004.1, read as the reverse complement.
CATTTCTACTCAATGAATTTACACGCCCAGATGTACCAGTGGGCTGTGTTCGGATCACAGAGGAATTTTTAAGGATGTGATTCTCATTGGTGTGGCACAGAGATGATCCTTTCGCTCCTTAGGTTGATATTAAGGAAGGCCTGGAGGGGCAGTTTTTTTTATAGTTTTAATAAGAGCCAAGTCCCAAAGTTACCAACACAAACAGAAAAGTCTGCATGTGCCCACCGGGACCGCTTTTCATTGGCATAATGAAAGATTTATATGACACTTTACAGCTTGGTTATGTTGTTTTGTTAGCAGGGGGAAAAAAGCAGGTGTAAACTCTGGCGGTTTAGAAACGGGAGGCTAAGTGTGAACTGTGTGGGTCACTGGTTTTTTTTTTTTGGTCAGAGGGGGAGTGTGTGCACTGTGTGATTAAGTCGTTTAGGTGAAGACTGCATTGTGGGACGGTGCGGTTTAGCGGGTTTACTGAGTGTATAGTGTGTATCAGCCTTAGTTTAGAGTGATTAGGGTGTGCTGGTAGTTTCGGTGTACTCTCTGGTCATCAGTGCTTTTGAAGTAAGTTCTCACGATGGTACCTGTCCGTCCACAGAATGCTCCCTCCCAGATACACTGAACTCCTGGTTTCTTGTGACCCAGCTCCATGTCTGGTAAGTGCATGGCGTCAATGTCCATAAACACTGCAACACTGAATGCTTCCTTCCCAAGAGGTCTGTTGATTTGTTTGCTTCACATGAAAGACGGCTTACTGGTTTGATAACTGGCATCCATACCTCTCTGCATTACCTGTTTCGTCCATGGGAATCACCTAAGCTCACCTTAGGTTGAAATTAAATGGCTTTATATCCACCAGAATGATTTGCTATACATTTTAGTGGGTTTTTCTCCCCATAGTGCAACGTACAGTCAGTTGGCTACTGTAGTAGCAGTGTTTTTTTTTGCCTGGGGCTATTTCACAGTGTTTTTTTTTCTTGAGGCAGTCTATACTGTGTAGCTAAGTGGTTTAGCTGTAGGCTTGTGTGTGTGTGTGTGTGTGTGTGTGTGTGTGTGTCAGTGCCGTTCAGTGGGCTGACTGTGTGTAGGGTGTATCGGTGGTGGTTTAAGGCACTTTGCATGTACTGTGTGGGTCACTGGTAGTTTTGACGTACTTTAACCTTACTGTTCCAAGGGCAATGTGCAGTTCATCACAGCTACCCATAGGAAGGAATGTGTGGGTTAAATGTACATGTAGGGTATAGCGCTTCGTAGGAAGGTATGAACGCTTGGCTGCTATCCACACCTCTGTGCTATACCTCTCTGGTCCCTAGAACGACCTCAGCTGACACAGGTTAAAATTAAATGGCCTCACATTTGCCGGTGTGATTTGCGATACATTTTTAGTGTTTTTTTTTTCACCCTCACTGCAGTGTTATGGAGTTGCATACTGTAGTGGAGGTGTTATGTTGCTGAGAGGCTATTTCAGAGCATAAATGTTCCCCTCATGGCCCCACCTCTGAGCAAAGACTTCTCTACAGGCCCTGGGGACATGAGCATTGTCAGGACTGCTGTAAATTTCACTAGACAGTACAGCTGACAAATTAAAATGGAGAGAGCCTTTGAAGTATTTCCTGTTGACAGGCCTCAGGCTGAGTGAAGAAATAGACAGGGAGATCAAATCAGATCAGATACACAGCTGGGGTGCTGCGCTAGAGCCCTCTTTCCTCTTTTCCTCTCAGAAGCAATGGCCTTTGGGTAATGTAGTTTGATTAAAGAGGCTGTGTGATGCCTCCACCACTGTTGTGTCAAATTGTTGAGACAAGGATCAAATGTTAGCTGGTATAGGCCAAACAAAAAGGTGGTGTTTTGTTAGGGTGAGGGGTATATAGGCTTCTGGATCTCACAGAGGCTCGAAATGTTTGTTAGATACAACGTTAGGCATTAAGGTGTGGCATCAGCTGTAGCGTGCCTCACGGACATTTTCGTGTATTTTGGGAGCTCCTAGGACAGTGCATCACTGTGGATCAGTTTGTATTAATTCTGATAATTATTGTGGAAGCAGGTGTCTCTCTATTCCTACAAAATACCTGCATCAGTCAGTTTTAATGGTGATTATCAAGTTTAAAGTTTAGTTTTTGTTATGTAGGTTTTGCATGCTTGTTGTGTCTGAAGTTGGACAGTGCTTTCAAAATTGGTATCTGGTATCTGTTTGGATGTGTGCAAAATGACCACACATAAAAGTACCTATTAGGATGTGAAATTACATGAATATAGAGTTGTGTTGTGTTGTGTTGTGTTGTGTTGTGTGTGTGAGATAAATTAATGTAAAGTATCTGTGCTGAATGTGCTGTGGTCTGTGCTGCAGGATGTGTCTTGTGAGGATGAGGCAGGAGGGACGCGAAGGGAAGTACATGTGCCGCTACATCGTCCACTCCATGTGGGAGGACGTGGAACAGAGGAGCATAATCATGGGGGTGAGTAGTGCCTCCACTTCCCCTCCACCACCCACCCCCCTCCCATAAGAACAGGTATCCCCTACACCACCCACCCCTCTCCCATAAGAACAGGTATCCCCTACACCACCCACCCCTCTCCCATAAGAACAGGTATCCCCTACACCACCCACCCCCCTCCCATAAGAACAGGTATCCCCTCCACCACCCTCCCCTCTCCCATAAGAACAGGTATCCCCTACACCACCCACCCCCCTCCCATAAGAACAGGTATCCCCTACACCACCCACCCCTCTCCTATAAGAACAGGTATCCCTACACCACCCACCCCCCTCCCATAAGAACAGGTATCCCCTACACCACCCACCCCTCTCCCATAAGAACAGGTATCCCCTACACCACCCACCCCTCTCCCATAAGAACAGGTATCCCCTACACCACCCACCCCTCTCCCATAAGAACAGGTATCCCCTACACCACCCACCCCCTCCCATAAGAACAGGTATCCCCTACACCACTCACCCCTCTCCCATAAGAACAGGTATCCCCTACACCACCCACCCCCCTCCCATAAGAACAGGTTTCCCCTACACCACCCACCCCTCTCCCATAAGAACAGGTATCCCCTACACCACCACCCCCCTCCCATAAGAACAGGTATCCCCTACACCACCCACCCCTCTCCTATAAGAACAGGTATCCCCTACACCACCCACCTCCCTCCCATAAGAACAGGTATCCCCTACACCACCCACCCTCTCCCATAAGAACAGGTATCCCCTACACCACCCACCTCCCTCCCATAAGAACAGGTATCCCCTACACCACCCACCTCCCTCCCATAAGAACAGGTATCCCCTACACCACCCACCCCTCTCCTATAAGAACAGGTATCCCCTACACCACCCACCTCCCTCCCATAAGAACAGGTATCCCCTACACCACCCACCCCTCTCCTATAAGAACAGGTATCCCCTACACCACCCACCTCCCTCCCATAAGAACAGGTATCCCCTACACCACCCACCCCTCTCCCATAAGAACAGGTATCCCCTACACCACCCACCTCCCTCCCATAAGAACAGGTATCCCCTACACCACCCACCCCTCTCCTATAAGAACAGGTATCCCCTACACCACCCACCCCTCTCCCATAAGAACAGGTATCCCCTACACCACCCACCCCTCTCCTATAAGAACAGGTATCCCCTACACCACCCACCCCTCTCCTATAAGAACAGGTATCCCCCTACACCCACACCCACCCCTCTCCCATAAGAACAGGTATCCCCTACACCACCCACCCCTCTCCCATAAGAACAGGTATCCCCTACACCACTCACCCCTCTCCCATAAGAACAGGTATCCCCTACACCACCCACCCCTCTCCCATAAGAACAGGTATCCCCTACACCACCCACCCCTCTCCCAAAAAAACAGGTATCCCCTACACCACCCACCCTCTCCCAAAAAACAGGTATCCCCTACACCACCCCCCCTCCCATAAGAACAGGTATCCCCTACACCACCCACCCCTCTCCCATAAGAACAGGTATCCCCTACACCACCCACCCCTCTCCCATAAGAACAGGTATCCCCTACACCACCCACCCCTCTCCTATAAGAACAGGTATCCCCTACACCACCCACACCCTCCCCTCTCCTATAAGAACAGGTATCCCCTACACCACCCACACCCTCCCCTCTCCCATAAGAACAGGTATCCCCTACACCACCCCCCCTCTCCTATAAGAACAGGTATCCCCTACACCACCCACACCCTCCCCTCTCCTATAAGAACAGGTATCCCCTACACCACCCACACCCACCCCTCTCCTATAAGAACAGGTATCCCCTACACCACCCACCCCTCTCCTATAAGAACAGGTATCCCCTACACCACCCACACCCACCCCTCTCCCATAAGAACAGGTATCCCCTACACCACCCACACCCTCCCCTCTCCCATAAGAACAGTTATCAGGAGTGGACAACATCACATGTGACATCAGTTAGTTGCACTTTATTCTACGCTGGTTGGAACTAATACAGTGGCTGCCTCTAATGCATAGCTCTTTGTGAATAAGTGCAGTGTTATTGCAGTGGAAGATCCTGGTGGTCAAACAACCCTTTAGGGTGCCAGGAGAAAAAATAAGGAACCCCTAAGGGTGCTTGATCGAACCCTTCTAAGAGCGCAGTTCCCTGCATTCATTCTCAGTATTACTCAGATTTGAGTTGCTGGTGTAACACATTGCAGAAGTTCACTGGGTCCTGTCTCTTGTGTTCTTACATCAGTGCTTTGACAGCCAGGAGTTACTTCCCTGACATGGTTTTGCCATCGCTCTTAAGGTGCCTTGCGTGTCCATTGGTTAGTCAGTGTTTTGTTTTGGCAATGAATAGTAGCCCGCTTTTTAATCCAAAACCAGGGGTCAAAACCTTTGTCAACAGTGATGTAAAATCCTGTTTAAAGTGCGTTAAATGCAAAACAAAATATATTTCGCAAGTTACATTGAGCAACATCCTTTGCTTAAGTTTCAGATCGCCTGTTTTTAAAGAAACTGCATGAAAAATTCGCCCTCTAAGATACAGCAGACTAAGAGGAATATGTATTTCTGAAATACTGAATCAGTTTCATTTATGGAGAATATATGAATTCACATCATGTGTTTATATGATGCCTTGTTGTGTTAATATGATTCATTGAGGCTTAAGCTTCTCCACACAGGTTTATTGAATTTAGGAAAGAAGGAATCATTTAAAGTAAGAAATTGCTCCAAGTGCAGACATAGGTATTAGGAAACTGAGCACATAGATATTACAAATTTGGGCTACAAGAATCAGTTCAGTGTTTGGCTGTCAGTTTTAAAATGTAGTGTATATGGTATTTCAAAAGGGTATTCAATAAAGTGGGTTTTGATAAAATGATCAAAGATCCCAGCTCTGAGCCCTGCTCTCTGTGAGAGATACCCAGCTCTGAGCCCTGCTGTCTGTGAGCGATTCACAACTCTGAGCCCTGCTCTCTGTGAGAGATACCTAGCTCTGAGCCCTGCTGTCTGTGACAGATACCCAGCTCTGTGCCCTGGTCTCTGTGAGAGATACCCAGCTCTGAGCCCTGCTCTCTGTGAGAGATACACAGCTCTGCGCCCTGGTCTCTGTGAGAGATACCCAGCTCTGAGCCCTGCTCTCTGTGAGAGATACCCAGCTCTGAGCCCTGCTCTCTGTGAGAGATACCCAGCTCTGAGCCCTGCTCTCTCTGAGAGATACCCAGCTCTGAGCCCTGCTCTCTGTGAGAGATACCCAGCTCTGAGCCCTGCTCTCTCTGAGAGATACCCAGCTCTGAGCCCTGCTCTCTGTGAAAGATACCCAGCTCTGAGCCCTGCTCTCAGTGAGAGATACACAGCCTCTGAGCCCTGCTCTCTCTGAGAAATGCCCAGCTCTGAGCCCTGGTCTCTGTGAGAGATATCCAGCTCTGAGCCCTGCTCTCTGTGAGAGATACCCAGCTCTGAGCCCTGCTCTCTGTGAGAGATACACAGCTCTGAGCCCTGGTCTCTGTGAGAGATACCCAGCTCTGGGCCCTGCTGTCTGTGAGAGAAACCCAGCTCTGAGCCCTGGTCTCTGTGAGAGATACCCAGCTCTGAGACCTGCTCTCTGTGAGAGATACCCAGCTCTGAGCCCTGCACTCTGTGGGAGATACACAGCTCTGAGCCCTGGTCTCTGTGAGAGATACCCAGCTCTGAGACCTGCTCTCTGTCAGTGATACCCAGCTCTGAGCTCTGCTCTTTGTGAGAGATACACAGCCTCTGTATAAGGACCTCAGTGAGTGACATCACAGTGTGATACAACAGAGGAAACAGCTTCTTAGAAATGTTTTCACATTCTAAACTGATTAATGGTTATAAACCCCATTTTGTATAAAGATACTGAAAGCCTGGAATTAGGAAATTCTTGGTTATAAATTTCTCGGTTGTAAATTGGTCTCCAAAGTGTGTGAGAAAGAGAGAATGAAATCACCGCCATTCTCATGCCACCATCCAGTGGCTTTTCCATGGTGTAACCCTTCTCTCCAGGGGACCCTAAATCAGAATGAAATTTCAGGCCTGATTTTTATGAAGGCTGTCACTGGGAGTGTATTTACGTTTATGTTAATATATAAATATTTGTGTCATTATCAGTGTTATTTAGTGGAGCTGAGGTGAGGAGTCGTGCCAGGGAACTGCTGGCTGATCCGCGGGTGGAAGGCTCTTTCTGCAGTTTTTATTGGGTCTCTTTTAAATCATCAAGTCACCCCAGGCCTGGGGGAAAAGGGTTAAGCGCCTTTTCAGTTTACCAATAATGAGCTGATGCAATGCGAAAGCTGGGGTAAACGGTGTGCTTTTGGTACAGCCTTTTTGCGCTGGGCAGCCATACGCAAACAAATAAAACCACTTTAAAATGATTCCCCTTCACGACGGGCATAGTGCGACCTCGCATGCCCCTTCCCTTCCAGAATCGGTTTCTATGGAGCCGGTTACCATGGTGATGTGGCGCGGTTTAGGCGTAATATGGCGTGACCGCGTGGCGTGACAGCGCGACGTGACGTCGGCGTGGCACAAGTGTAGCGTGTCATCGTGGCCTGTTCCATTGGTGTGGCAGCGCGCCGTATGGCAGCATTGTGGTATGGCAGCGGAGCATTGCGCGGATGCGGTAAGGCGCGCCTCATTTTCCAGCCCTCTGCCGACAGTACCTAAGGGCATCAGGGCAGGAGAGGTTACTGTAATAAAGAGGGCCTTGTTAACTCAGGAGGACACGCAGGGAGAGGCCGACCGGCCCCTCCCTGTTTATATAAGACCGCAGCTGCAGCTACGGCGCGGTCGCACACACTCGCGGTCACACACTCACGCTCCCATTCACGGTCATTCTCACACTTTGGGCCTTCCTCAAACACACACACACACACACATGCATGCACACACATCCCCGTTCACACTCCCAACTCACACCCATCAACACCACTGTTATTCATGTAACCTTACCACCGCTGGAAAAACAACAGGATTCTGAATTTTCCACAACATGGATAGTCGTGACCTCCTGTAATTTCTCAGTAACCTTCAGTAATGGGAGCCCGACAACCGGAGACTGCATAAATAAGACAACTAAGGGAGAGGATGACTATCTGTCCGTCAGCTGATCTGCTTTATGTATGGCAACGGAAATAACAATCTCAAGTTTTGTATGGCACAAACATTTGTGAAAATCCTAATCCAAGAGAAGAGCAGATATGTACATATGTAGACTTCAGTAGAAGGCAAACTGTATTAACAACACGTTTGGTCAAAACTTAGTTATGAGCAGATTTGGGTTTTGTAGTATCTGTTTTATTTTGTGAGTCAGTCTCAAGGCTCAACTATCTGATTCAGAGAAAATAGAGTGTGATATTTGTAGCGATTACGAAATTTGTGTGAACATCAAGGCAAACTGCACTCTGGCTTCATTTCAGCGTGATTTGACTACGATTATTTTGGTTTGCTGTAGTACTCTGTCATGCTCCCAGCTGAGGCCATCCGGCTAACACACACCCTCATATGCACACACAGACACAGATGCATGCAAGCACGCACACACACGCAGACACAGCTTCCAGGTACACACTACACTGCAACAATGATGCTATCCTAATGGATGTTTGATGGTTGAGCTTGCATTAAACACAGACACCCAGATAACGGGTGGAGAGAGAGAAAGCTGACGCAATGGAAAAAATGTAGCTGTTCAGAGGGCATTTTTTTGGCAAAACACCTGTTAGGCTGGTAATTGTCATGACTTTTAAAGGATAAGGGAATAAGGTTGGCTACTTTATCATTTTGGTATGCATTATTCTGCTGATGATGATGGTGATGATGCAAATTCAAATACTAATACAGAATATTATTAGAGGGTTATTTCAATCATATATTTCATTGTATAATCAGTATGATTGAAATGTGGCTGTAAACTCTTGCCATTAAAAAGGATAGCAACAGGAAGGTTGTGCAAGCACTTGGAGATGGTAGTTACTGAGCTTTTCCTTCGCATAACCCCTTCAGGTCTCTTCACGACAAGAGTGTGGTGTCAGCATTTTAGGGGTCGTAGGTCAGGTTAATGTTTGGGTTGACACGTACAGATAATATAAGATAATACTTGCAGTGTATTTTTCACTGATCTAGGTATAACACATGAAATAAACATTAAAGCTACAGTTTTTCTAAAAGCTATTGTTTTATGATTGGCTAGTTACCACACTGCCTTTATGTAGGACAATTATTTTAAATACTTATAGAGAGAGACATTTATAATTTGAAAAATAATTGCTTCCCTCATCTTTTTCCTCATTGTGTCATATTGCAACATTTAATCCCCTGTTTCTTGTATACTATTATTCGAAGGTGCATAGGAGCTGTACATATCCACTAAGTAACTTTTTACTGATTATGGCTTTAGCTTGTCACTGTCTGGTAGTGATAATGTATAGAGACTGTATTGAGTTGAAAGGGCATGTAAACCTGCTCCCATGTTAAACAAAACCAGACTTTGGCCTTTTCACTGTATGTTCTTCAGGCTGTTCTGTTCATGAACATACTTTTTTTTAACTCCGTCTAGTGCACAGAAAAGTTATTTTTTAACCATGAAATGGCCTTAAGTATATTCGATACATTCAATAGAAAAAGAAAAATCACATGCACCCGGTCCTATTTTTGTTGGAATAAAGTGAACTGCGGGAGAGGTGGGCGGAGCTCCGAGGCCTGCCGGAGTTTCGTGTTTTTCACGCTAATCGTGTGGAAAGAAAGAAAACACTTGTCACTGGCCGGCCATTGGAAGTGGCTGCCAGGGTTTCCCATGTGTGGAGCGTAGCGTAGCGTGGGGCGGCCATGCTAGGTTAGCCTTACTGTGGGGGTGGGGCGCAATGTTAGCGCAGTAACGTAAAGTGAGATATGACACTAATTTCAAGCGAAAGGGCAACATTCTGGCTGCGTGTGATTGCCGGAGCGTATTAAATATCGGGCTGGATGGAGCTGCGTCGGGCCCTGCCTTAGGGGCTAAACACTGCCACATGTGTGAAATTATCCACAGGTGCCTCTCCCGCATCCACTGAAGTCATGCGCTAAAGGCTCTAACTGATTCTGAATAAACAAGACAATTATCAAAATTAATCAGGAAGACCTGGGGGGCTCGGTCCCGCGCCCCTCACTCCTGTTCGGGCATTTCGGACCGAGCGTTTCGGCGTAATCGTATTTGCTGGGCGTGTTCCCACCCTCCGCGTGGTTATAAAAAGCCAAAGCTGATGCACACACCATACCCATGGGGAGTTCATGAGGGACCATGGTGTGAATGGGAGAAACGCGGTTGCTGGTATGGAAGATTGTTGTTCTTCCGTCCTTATGAGTCATTGCCATAAGGAACCTGATGATTATCTCCGTAATGCACGTAGAGTAAGGTCGTAATGACTTACTGTGTTAGAGTAGGCGCCGTCTTTGACTTACTACCTGACCTTAGGTGTCCTACAAACCTGCTTGCGTGGGCGGAGCCTTCTCTGTATCATTGGTATTTGGGTGGTGCTAGATTCCTAAAAACTAAACACTCCGAAGCACAATGGACAACTAGGCTGTTACATACACTGTACCGTAATTATCATACGAGAATATTGCTTCTGTAAAAGAAGCAAAAGAAGTGTACAGGGTTCCTACAGAGATAAAGGGAAAGTTTATCTCACCGTATTGAAGGAGCAGGATAAGATTACGATCATCTTTCATCACTTAAGGGCAGCTAAATTAACCAACAATGTGTCGTCTGACTACCTCACAAATTATATATTTCTCCCAATGATCGGATGACAGTCATATCTTTCAAATACCCAATATCTGCAAGGGATACTTAGTTTATCTGAGCATTTGTAAACTGCTAATAGTTACTGTTACGGCGCTACTTGTACTGTGTAACAAAAAAACAAAAATGATGCCAAATTAAAAGCGCAAGAGCTGGAGTAATCTGTGTGAAACCAATCAGCTATAGATGATTGTCGTCTCCAGCACTAATATTGTGGTTTCAGCTCAGTTTTCCCATGATGCTCAGCTCCTCAAAAGTATGCTCATGTCCTTCACCTTTTAGCCTGTCAGCCTGTGCTGGCTATGGGGGATTGTTAAGGGTTGAAACCATGTAAGATCAGTAGAGTACTTCCTTTTGTGTTTTATTTTTTTATTTATTTTATTTTTTGGAATCGCGAGGAGACTAATATTTCTTTGTTTCTATGGTATTATCCTGTAATGCACAGGTGTGACGTCGTGCCCTCGTTTCTGGCTCCCTCTCCTCTCACGAGTGGATTGACGGCCCTAATCATATTAATATGGCTTTGAGAAATATGCAGCACACCCTAGAAATGTGGAACTTTGTATGATTGGGTGTTTTAATGGCTCTTAATTACAGGAGACACATTGTTTCAAGGACTTCTAGCGGTGCTGTAATGGAATCATTTCGATAGAAACTGTAAACAAATGATTTCAATTTGTTTAGACTCATTTTTTAATTAGCAGGGTTGTAGTAAAACATAACGGAATTCGTGGGTTTGACCATGGAATTCCGTTTTGTAACTCAGTTTCCTACACATCTGAAGGCAAACCGTTCCCCACCGCCCCCCCCCCCCCCGGCCCAAGCCAGGCTCCCGCTCGTGTGGTTGATGGAGTGAATAAGGTTTAGCCCTGCTTTACATCAGCGTTAGCGGTCGGTGCCCAGTGCGGGGTGGTGAAGGTGTCCATCAGAGCAGGAGTGATGTCGCAAAGACAGCTGTGTCCAGTGCAGCGAACAGGAAATTATGCAAAAAAAAAAAAAAACTGCCTGGAGAAAACAATTTATTTTACAGCGGGGGGAAAAAAATCCTTTCCTTGACGTGGAAAATGTGGTCAAAACGTAAGAGAACCAGGAGTCCTGGTGTGTTTATCCAAAATAGTGTGGTAACCACCCCGCCCCCCCCATCCTCACCCCAGCTGGGCCTCACGGCCTGTTTCCTCTGACGCAGATCGATGCCATCCACCGCAAGGAGAGCATGAGGGTCATGACGGAGACTTTCTACGCCGCGCTTTTCGGATACGATGAGGTAAGCGCTCGCGCGGCCTGGCGTGGGAGCGTCCATCGCTCTGCCGGACGGCATCGTGCAACGCCCTGCACCCCTCTGTCGTTCCCCCATGTTTGAGGTGTTTCATTGGAAAAAACTGGAGGGGGACGAGAGTTGACTTGGCAGAGCCTCAGAGCTCATTGAGGCTGTGTTTTCAGACTGGTGTTTATGGCGTATGTTATAAAAAAAGAATAAGCTGTGGTGTTGTATTTGCCATATAGGCTGTTATGGTAGCATTTGCTTTAGAGATTTTTTGTTATTTCACTTTTTTCCCAATGTTGAACTTGTTTGTGGTATATATTCTATTGACTGTCATTAATGGTTTGCAATAGATAGTATAGTGGTGTAGTGTGATATTGTGTGATGTGTAGTAGTGTTTTTATGGTGTTGTAGTGTATGCGTGGAATAGACTGTTGCTATGAAGTTGTAGTGTATAGTAGTTGTTTTGTTGTGATGTTTTGTTTGCGGTACAGACAGGTGTTGCTGTGTTTTGTCTGCAGGGAATTCTGTCTGATGACTGCGTGCTGGCGGCGGCCCTGTGGAGGATCCTGTTCAACAAGCAGTGCGATGACCCCAGGCAGCTGGAGCTGATGGTGGAGTACGTCCGCAAACAGGTGAGGGGCGTGTGTGAAGCGCACACATGGGCGTCAGTTTGTTTTTAAAGCAGGGCTACACACGTACATACACGTGCTGGGGACAGCGAGTTCAACTAACAGGCTTTCTGAAAGTGGTGGGGACAAAATGGGCCACAGCAAAAAGTGGTGAGGACATGTCCCCAACGTCCATACATGCATATATACAGTCGGATTCCCTCCCTTTCTCATTCACACACACCCGCAAACACAAATGCACACGGACATTTCCCAAGCCCTCCTAGTCTCCCCTCTGCCAGCTGAGCTTCAGCTGTGATTATAATCACATTTCTATGCATGCTAACGTTACACTATTGGCACAAATACCCTCAAAGATGTCAAAGGAGTTTGATGTCACATCTCCCCAATCCACCCACCCACACGAGCTGGCCATGGCACTGAATATGCATCTCCACTCTGCACAGCAGAGAGCCACACTCTGTCCTCGCTCATTTACGATGCGCTTATATAGGCCAGGAGATGAGAGGTTTTATGGTGGGGCTAAACCATTCATCACGCTAATGAAGCACTCATCGTTTGGAGCGCGTATATGGAAACGTACGGGTATTCGCAAGTACTGCAGCCATACATTTCCGTCGATTAGCAACGCAGGTGCCCCCTACCAGCCATGTTTCACTTAATATGATATAATTATGGTTAATTATACACGTTCACCAGCCTGTACCTACTGCTTTCATTATTCTCCCATGATTCCCTGTATGCTGGATATTACTACTGTCAGGAGTCTTCGACAGGGATCATTGTGGACGGACATTCTATTATAATGAGAGAGATGAGTGTCAGTTTATAGGTGACAGAGCCATTTACATTCATATTTACAGTGAGTTCCTACAGTGGCAGTGGTAGTGGCTGCAGTATTAATGAAAGTGTCTGTGTCAGTGTGAAGAATGTGACTGCAGGCAGTTGGAACCCTGGCTCTATGGCTGAAACTCTTTGCAGTCCAATGCATCACCCATTAGCGCCTGGCCTCACTTTGATATCGTCACAAATGATGGAATCAGCAGCGCTGATGATGATCGTTATAATCAGATGCAGGGGTCAGACAAAAATCATGGAAACACCAGACAACGTGAACAGTTGTAGGAGTTCTGTCATCCTTTGCCTTCACAACTGTTTCAGTCATTCTAGGAATGCTGTGGGCAGCCTGTAGCCTAGTGGCTAAGATATATGACTGGGATTTCTGAGGTTGGTGGTTCAAGCCCCCATCCAGCCACAGCAAGAATACCATCCAGTGCTGTTGGGCCCCTGAGTAAGGCCCTTAACCCCACATTCTCCCAGGGGAGACAGGCCCTTGGCTCACTTAATCATCTGTAAGTTGCTTTGGATAAAAGCATCAGCTAAATGACAGTTGTACACAAGTACCTTGCGAATGGTTTCTAATGGCATATTAGTCATTTCCCTCTGCAAGATGGAAAGCCCTCACTCCTTTCAGGGAAAAATACGCACTATTTTTATGCTCCAGAGCTTTCCTTAAGGGTTCAAGCATGATTAGATGTAGTGCTTGGACAGGTCGTGGAAGGTGTTTGACGTCATCATGGTGCTCGCAAAACCATTCTTGAATCTATTTAACTGTGGATGTAGCATTGGTGTCTTGGAAAATGGGAACATCTGAGGAAGACAGTGTTTGTACCATTGGGCTCACGTTTGCCTAAAATGACGTTGTTTGCCTTGGCTATTATTCTGCCATTCACAGTATTAACTGGGCCCAGTGACGTGAACAAAATGGCTGCCCATACCATGACAGAGCCGCCACCACGTTTTAACAGCTGGGAACAAGCAGCATTGGTTGAAGGCTGCCTTTGGCTTTCTCCAAACGTTAACTTATTGAGCAGTAGGAAAAAGAGCAAGAGTAACACATCCACATGAATGAACATGAAATGCATGTATAAACTCCTTTTAATTGTAATTTAGCGTAAAATATGAGTCTCTTCTATTTGCCTTTACCGTTATTTTGTCTACGCCTTGTAAATTTTCAGTTGCCTAAGCTAAAAATGATAATCTTTTTATAAGCTTAACTTAGTTTTTGATATGTAAAGAACATTATAGGAATGAAGTTTTTTTTCCTCCAAAGACTCACAAACTTCCAGTGTTCCCACAACCTGCAGATGAGCAACAACGATCTAATTCAGGATCATAGCCCCGGTGTGGAACTTACTAACCTATCTGCTTGTAAAAGGCAATTATTTATGGAATTTTTTCCATGGCTATAAACAGCTTATTATTATTATTTTGTGTAGCTTAGTGTATGACTATTTTTCAACACACGTGTTTTGAATTCTCAAATATTTGCAAGACAGCTTCCCCGTTACAGTGGTAATGGTGCATGGGTGCTTCAACATATTTTTTTTCCTGAATTTTCCTTGGTTTCTGCGCAGTTTTCCTAGGTTTCTGCGCAGTTTTCCAGGGCTGTTGTCAGCGAGGCTCCCACACTGTGCGAGTCCTGCGTCAGACGTGTTTTCGTGGCGGTTTAGTGCCTGGCACGCTCGGTCCCCTGAGGGGTCGTGGGTAACAGGAGAGCGGGCCGCACCCTCCCCTCCGTTCCTTCTCCTTATTTCCATGGCTCCCAGAAGAGCCCCCCTCTTGTATATTTTCCTGCTGCGTGTGATTGGAAACACCAGCACTTGTAGAAACACCTGCAGGCTCCGTAATTCTGTGCCATATGGTCCCCCACTCCCCCCAGCCCCCCTCACCCGAATAAATTCCGGCACCCACACCCACTACCGGGGAGAGTGCGCTGCTCTGCCGCAGCCGTCGGTCTCAGCATACAGCCCAGTCGCGGTCATGAGGTCATAAGTTGTGTTGTGGACACAGGTTTGACCATAGGGGCTGACCCTGCTCATGGCTGCAGTCAGTTAGTGATTCAGGCTAGACGGCACCGACCATGTGGTCCCTGCCCCCGACCAAGGGGGGGCGCTCCAAAGCTCAGCCGCACTTCACCGTAACAAGCCGGCCACAGGAATTTATGAGACGTGGGGTTTGGGGTAGTGGTGGGGGAGGGGGGCGCGGCACCTTTGAAGGGGGAAAAACAAATAAACAAAAGATTGCGTTTCTGCCTTCGTAAGAGGTTTTCAGAGGGCAAACTGGGGGCCATGAAGACGGAAGACAGAGGTAGAAAAAGGGGGGTGGGGGGGGCCAGTAAAGAAAACAAGCGTTCAATCACAGCCGAAGCCGTTTTCATCACAGGTGCAGCACATAAACCACGGCCGTGCCTGATGACAGACTACAGAGGAGGAAATGGCAGGGCCCAAGCCCTTGGATGAAATCACGTACAGTGGTCGCTGCACTGGCACCAGCCCGCACCATTACTCACGCTAATTACTTTCATCAAATTCTCCTTCCATGAGCTCAGCTCGGGCTCAACTTCTTTAATTAAGACTTCGGGCCTCGCTCTCCGCCTGTTAAAATCGTGTGCGTTGCGCGCGGCTTAATTCCGACGGGAGGGCGGCGTGACCGTTACACGGCCTCCGTGCGGTGGGCTCCACTGCCACCTGGTGGACGCCACCTAGAACTGCATCCTATTTCACTTCTCAAGTTTTGTCGTGTATAAATGCGTCAACAAGTACTTTCAGCATGTCACATGCCAAACCGGGGTGATTTTTTCCACTTGGTATTTATATTCCATTTCTGTTCCATCACTAGAGCTGAAGCAAACGACAAACGTCTGCTTAACCACTGTGTCATTTCAGGCAGGGTGTGTTACCCAGAATGCATCTGTGTTTGGCAGCACTGGAATCAAAGTCAGAGGTCCTTGTAGTTCCTGATAACCTCTGATAACACTATCAGTGTGTACACTTCTGTTGGAAATAAGGCTGGTTTTATCAGCACATCAGTGTTTCCAGTTAAATACGACCCCTTATTCTGGTAAATACGGAAATGGGAACTTCTGAAATATATAATTGCCTTGTATATTACTGTAATTTAGCATTAATTCCTGGACTTTGTTCATTTTAAGGCAAACAATCAGTTGTAATCATGCCAAAGTCCAATGTCTCTGTTTTAACTTACTGTAAAATTGATAACATCTAATATTGCTTTAAAATAGATGTTTATGATGATAGATTTTTGGGTACAGTGCCTGTTTTGCAGAGAATTTGTATATTGGTTGGTGAAACATCAACCAGTGTTCTACCATAAAAAAATAATTTAGAAGAACTCAGGTTTTCCGTAATAGTTGCATACCCTAGCCTCTCTGGACAGATAATAACAGCAGTAACAATGGTATACTAGTCATTGTTGTTTTTATGATTGTTGCAATATTTATGTATATTTATATGCTATATTTTACAGTTTAGTAATAAGGACATGAGTGTTTGCTGGACTGCCCAAATAAAAGTAGAATATGCTTCATCATATTGTACATGTATTACAGTTACCTTCATGGTACATTTAAAATATACTGCAGTATGTTACATTTCCATAAGGGTGTGGATGGAAATTTAATGGGAGATCTGACTCACAGATTGTACATGTAAATTGGTTCAAACAGTCCAGTACAAGCTTGCTGGTAATCTGAAAATAATGTATACCAAACATGTCTGTTACACAATGTAAAATAGTTTTTTGCTGCTTCAGAAAGTGTTTAGTTTTGTATAGCTAACTGCACACTGTTAGGAACTACATAAGCCTCTGTAAACCAGGTGACGTGGTTAACCAATCAAAAGAAACGCTCGAAACTGATGATGTAATTTCATCATTATCATTGCACTCTTATAGTACGTTCACCACCAACATAGCTGTTGAGCAGATGTAGTTCAATGTGTCACGGATCGTCTTCAGACACCGTTCACTGTATCATCGACCTTCTTTTGCAGATGCAGTTAATTGATGCTCTTGATGGAGAGGACCTGCTGCTCACTGGAGAGGTCAAGTGGCGCCCCCTGGTGGAGGAGAATGCTCAGAGCATCCTGAAGGTCCCGACCCCCACTTATAACGATGCTGGGCTCTGAGGACCCCAAACCTCCCCAACACCCCCCACCACCCACCCCCCCCCCCCCCCCCCCCCCAATTTTGACCATGTACACTTTGCTGTTTGGACGCTCTGTCGACTGGATAGACATCAGGACCTGTCCCACTTCATTTACTCCCCTCTACCCCCCCCCCCACCCCCTCGAACCCCTGCCCTGCCCCTCCTTACCCCCACCTCTCTACTTACCCTCACGACTGGCAGGGAAGACTGTTGGCACCATTTCCCATACGTCTTGAGAGTAACAACACAACGGTCTGGGATTTTTGCACTCTCCTTTTTAAGTACATTGAAAGGATTTCTATATTTATATGTTTTTTTCTTTACAGATGCCGTGATATTTATAAAAAAAAAAAACCTACAGACAGCCTCTTTCGTACACACCCTCTTTTTCCTCTTTGTTCAGTGCAAATGTTCCATGTTTTTGCGCTCTCTGAGAATTATGGGAAATGTCTGGCCTCAAGGACCATCATTCTGTATCAGATGGGGCTTTCCTTTTAAATGAAATAAAAATGTTCTCTGGGTGTAAACCAGTCATGTTTCCAAAAAAAGGAATCTGTTTCCCTTATTTCCAAGGAGAGCCTCCAGCTTTGCCATGGCGTTTCAACAAACATGCTGAATTTGTTTTCTTATTTTGTCCATGCAAATTACACAATGGCTGAGTCACATGACTAGAGATGAGACGAGAGGGCAGGGGGGGTTGGATGCAGGGTTACCCCTGTACTTTTGGCAGTGAATGTTTGTCTGTTTGTTTCCGTGGGAACCGTTGGTATGGGGTTGCACTCTTGGAGCCAGATGGTTGAGAGAAGCCATATTGAATTTCCTGAAGCGTAAAAAGATGTGAGGCATAAAGGACAGTCTGCGTTCGCACCTGCATCTTAATACCACCAGAGGGTGCCAGTGAGCACATGCCTGTTTCCCAAGCAAAGAAACTGTTGTTCATTCCTGCAACATTGCAATGTGGGAAACAACCTCAAAAACATATTTTGATAGCAACATTGTTACATGTGACAGAAACAAATAGGGTTGTTATTTAAGAGCTGATGAGTTTGCATAAACTTTTTCAAAGCTTTTACAGCTTGTGTCCTGCTGGAACTTCCTGCCTGGAGCAATTACTGCCAGTGGGAAAAATCTTGCAGTGGACGTCGGGTCAAACAGCTGAAAGATTATATCTGTTTTTTATTACTGAAGGTCAATTTACAGGTTGATCATTCCACCAGGTCCCGTTATCATACTCAGGTTTATTGTCTAAAGTTCAATATAATGTGCTATTAAAGTAGTCATGTGGCCAGGTTTCCGGCAGAGAAGAAATAGAAGCAGTATTTCAGCTGTTGTGTGGATTTCATCAGAAGCTAGGGTTTGTCGCTGACTGTTTGCAGACCGCTCTGTGATGGCTTTATCACATGGTCATATTACAGCTGCATGCTGCGATCATGTGATCAGGTTACAGAGCGAGCTCAGAGGCGGACGCTGGCTCGAGCTGCCTCGTATTCGGAACGAGACAAAAACAGGAGTCTGCTGCACTTCACTGATCAGAAATAATATGGCTACAGAGCAGCTACGTTGTCACCAAATTTTTTAAAAAAGGTTTGCAAGGATTGAACGTCGAGCAGAGTCATAAATTCCATCTTTTTCCCCAAACCTGTACAGGACCTTTTGGTTCTCCTAGTTTTACTGCATCTAAGTGAAATTCCCCCTAAAGACAACTTGGCCCGGGAATACAGAAATTCTCGGGCAGAAAATGTTTCGCTGAAAGAGATTGTTTTACTGCAGCGACAAGAACCAGAATTCAGCCCCAAGGCGAAGATGAGGGCAGGAACACTGCAGGTGATCTGTAACCCAGAAGCTGAGTGTTAAATGGACTGCACGCACCTCGCATAGCTGAGAAGCAGGTTTCGACATGATGTGGCCTAAACTAAAGCAAGCCACAGGCTCCTGCACTGTACCCAATCACACTCGCTTATCAACGCATCATCGCATTTTAACATCGCATGTGTACACATTCCAGCATCACGCCCTCAGAGTGAACACTTTGAAATGAGTTGAGTGCAAAGTTAGCTTTTGCATTGATTTGTCATTCACAGCCAAGTCCTCTTGGTGATTAGTAGGGCAATTTCAATTCAAATGTATATAAAAGACATAATTACTTAAAAGTGATGAGTTATAATGAAATCTTGGCTGTACTGACTCTAATATATCACACCCATTGTCAGAAACTTCAGGTTTGGCTTGAGTAATAGGTGTTCATTTTCTAGAGGTAGACCTACAAGTATGGCAAGCTGTATTGAGCTGGAAAAGGTGGCAAGACGAAATTTGGCTTGCTGGAGAGTTATATTTGTCAAGTCAGAGAGTTATTTATGCGAGTAGGAGACCGTCCCAAGAAAACTGGTCCAAGAGCTTAAGGTTAAGCTCGTGTTTTGTTTTCTTCACAAAAGTGACATAAAGGTACATATAAGATTTATAACTCGATAGGCCGCCACGGTGTTGTCATAGTCTTGTTACTGTTCCGTGTGATTGCATGGGCACCTCTCCTTGCCCGACAGCAAATAGAAATTTGCACAGTGTTTTGCCAGCTCAGGGTAAGCCAGGCAGGTGATACTGTTAAGATGGCACAGATGTTAGATTTGGCAGTAGTGACGTAACCTCATCTCTCATGCTTTCCTTCCGTACTAAATTAAAGATGACTCACTTAACGAGATAATATGGGCCGGGACTAACATTACGCAGATTTGAATCAATGTTTCAATTTTAGGGAAATTATTTGAGGGCACGAGTTACAGGAACGAAAACCGGAAAGGCCTGTTTACGATGAGCAATCGGGGGAAAATGTGTGTACCCTGGGCCCTTGGTGACGAAGTCCAGAATGTCGCATTTTGTGATTAGAGTCGTAACCAAGGTTCAAGGCCTAGGCAAAGAAGAATGGTCTAAAACAGTTAAGAAGCAAAATGCAAATCGTTTGACAGAGGGAGGGGTGAATACTGTCAAAAATGCCTGTACTTGTTTTATTTTACAGACTTTTGTTTAAAACGGAGAGGTGACTTGGCATCGTTCCAAGTCCCCAAGCTTCCTATTTTTCCTTTTTTTAAATGAAAAATAGGTGTGATACAGTCTGATTTGTGTATGTTTTGCATCAAAATGAACATCGGGTACTTGCACCGATTTGTGCGTAGGGCCTGCCAATTTTGCAAGGTCTGCCTTTATAAGGTGAGCACAAATCTTTGCTGGCAACGAGACTGACTTTGCTAATGCCTAAAATCAGCTATCACTATCGTTATCATTCTGTCTAAAATCAGCTAATTAAACAAAAATTACGTCTAACAAAGAGAAATCAGATTTTCAATCCCAGTATCCTCCTCTTCAGGGATTAAGCAACCAAAGATGCTTAAATTGAAATCCAATCACATTATTCTACATTCTAACAATAACACTCTAGCAATAAAGCTGGTCACTACACAGAAACATCTCAAAATGAAACTTTCCTGTGAACGTTTGGTGTAGTTTCATAACCTTTGGACTGTATGTGAGCATTATTTTACAGCTACACACAATATAATTGGGATCAACTCTGTACATGAAGAAAGTATTAGCCATTCACCTTCACACTTCAATGAAGGTGAATGAAGATATAGACACACGCATACTGAAGTGAATATCATATAATACCCTTCAATGGCAATACATTAATTATGTTTCAGCCGTACATTACATTAGGGTGAAATCATTTAGCATATGCTGTTATCCAGAGCAATAAAAACTTAGGGAACAACTTAATTCAACATATTTATATGATCAATAGTGCCAGGGTCATTTCTATAATAGCCGGTATAGGTGCAACATCACTTAAGTACCAATGCAAGTTTAACTCCGCTAACCTCAGCTAAAATATAGGTCATAAATAAAAACTATGCATTCATAAAAACATAACACCATCAGTACCATAGAATGCTGTAAGTCTTGTTTAGTAATTTCTACAGTTTTACACAACAGTTCCTCTCTGTTTCCTCTCCACCACAGCTTTTTAAATATATCATTCAACTCTTTAAAAATATCATTTAATATCATCAACTCTTGTGTAAAGAAATACGTATTCATGCAGGTAGTGACAAAAAGCTGGAAGCACTGGTTTAGATAAGGGACTTAAGTATGGTGAAAACAGGTGCTCCAAGATAATTAACTTAGCTACTAATGTCCCAAAATGCTTCGGATCGAACATGATAGTGCTGGGCAAGTTGACATGTGGGATGGGGTTGGGCCTTCAAATACTTCTTTGATCGATCGATCGATCACTTTATTAATCCCAGAGGGAAATTTTAAATTAAAGAGCCTATTATTATCGAAGTCGCAATACCTATTGCAGCATTTAGTCATGAGTCATCCTACGACAGTTAGACCTCCAACATTCTTGTCCTCATTCTGTTTTAGAGGTCATAACAATGTAGAAGTAATGATGCTTATGATTAAATCTTTATTAATTTGTTTTAAATACATTTTGAAAAGCAAGACCCTGTCCTGCATATCAGAATGTTAAACTGCACATCGGTCTCCCATAGTATTGCATTGCTTTGCACACATTTATTGGGCCTTGAACAAATGAAAATGAACGAATCAAAGCAATTGTGTTTAGGTGCCATCTTTTAGAGATGAAACCTTCTTTCATTTAAGATACTTGATGTCAGTAAATCGTCTATCCCAGTTTCAACCTGGAACCTGCAAATAGCAAAAGGAATTAATTTAGTTATCTTTCATCATTATTCATACATTTTGCAGTCTTTTTACTGAAAAGGTTGTCATGGCTTTGGGTGAACCTGCATCATATCGAACTGAAGATAAAGGGTAGGTCCTTTGCATGATATGTTTTTCATAGCCATTCCACCTATCCATATGTCAATCAAGACCCCCAAACATGGGACTTTACCCAGCTTTCTGACGGGTGTCCATTTTATTTACATGCTCGTCAAGGTAGAAAGAATCTCAGCTATAAACAGAGCCACATATTAAAATTTAGAATATGAATTTAGAATATGACGTGACTTCAGGCTTTGCATACCGAGGAGACGCTTGGATATGTAAATTATTTATTTATGTTATCCGAACCATGTTTTCAGTGCTGAAAATGTCATGGTTTTATGTCTATCAGAGATGGACTAATCAGTGTTGAAAAGTGGCTATAAATGTCATTGCATAAAATGAGCCAAGATTGAGGGTACCCACCATGGGATCACAGAGACGTAACACAAAAGATACTAATGCTAGGAAATGGAAATTATATTTTAATTAGTTATACATTTTTTAAGGATATTGTTTCATGTGGAGACATTAGACATTGACAGAATGAATGAATGATATAGAGGTATACACACACACACACACACACACACACACATATATATACATGCACACAAAGGCCAAACTCTCAGTGCAGGATGGCATATCCAAACATGCTCAGATTCAGCTCCTTCCCTCTTACACCTTAATCCACAGCAGACTTATATAATGCCACAACACACAGAGGGATAGAACACACACCTACAAATGCTAACGGTACGTAATGGAAAAACCTGTTTCGTTTAATTTACCACAGAACACATCATGGGTAGACCAGGCATGAATTGCTGTGCCAGTACACAGGGAAGCATGACAGTTAAATTCCATCCTGTCAGAACTCAGGTGGCATCCCTTTTTTTAGAGTGGGAGGGGGAAGGGGAATTGTTTTTGGTCATTTGTGTTGTCAGTGATCAGTTGCTCAGTGATGGATGTGTTTTTTTTAATTATTTTTTTTGGAAAGGTTGTGCTTCCTGCTTGCCAGCGCTGGTTTTTTGAGAGGGTCACATGGTTATATGCGCCACCTAGTTTTTGGGCTCTGCCCTATCTCCAGGGCTTCCTTCCTCTCTTCATCCCTTCATTAGCATTGACAGCAGTATGGATAGATTTTCACAATCAATCCAGCGCTTATTACCTCTGCCCCACACTAGCCATCCAATCAGAGCATCCACACATTTTAAATTTTCTTTTTTTGTTCTGCAACTCACACTCTGATTGGATGAGGGATGATTGGATCTCCTGACTTCCCAATCCCTTCACTAAGATTGGTTTCTAGAAATCAGGTTTTCTTCATTTTAAATGACTCTATTCACAGTGCATTAATTTCAAGCTGTATTTACTAAATCAAATATAAGCTGTTTATTATAACATCAACTTTGCCCCCTTTACAGATAACTTGGGAATTGATAATTCAGGAAATACACTCAAGGAAAAGGTTTTCATATCATGATAGGTAAATAATTAGCTATTTATGTTCTGGGAAAGTATCTGTGTAAATGTCGTATCTAATTCACTCTCAGTGGCTTGCTCGTAACAGAGACTGTTTATACTGTGGTCTGTGTAGTTTTAGTATAATAAAGTGTTAGAATAAGCACATTGAGACGGGCTCTAGAAGGCCACGTTGTGTTGTAAAAGCCTGGAGCGTTTACATAATAAGAACCTTAATGGCTACTGTCAGCTTGATTTTTATCACAAGTACTTTGTTGTGGACTACAATGCCGTTGTCGAATACCCCTATTGAACATCTTGTCTGAAAAGTGGAATACTATTATTGTTCTTAACTTCTTTATCTCTTCTTGGTTATAGAAAAAAAAAGTCTGGACAAACCTGATTGGCCAGTTTGAAAAAGATGATCTTGGAAGTGATACTCCAAGCACATGGTTCCGTACAGTTAACACTAAGGTTAGGTCAAAAGGCTGTTAGTTCACCAAACAGCTGACTCCAAGGAGTATGGTTTGCAGTTACGTCCATAGAGCTTTTGGATGTTAAAGGGGAACTATGGAACCCATCTGCCAAGATCCAACATTTATAATTATGAGCCCATCTGGTACATCTGTCAGCCAATCAAAGATGCGAGACAAACAGGGGGAGCCAATGACATGCATTTTGGGTGTGGGGCATACCGTTCCACTCTGGTAAGTACGTATGCTGAAGCAGAATACACAGAAGTGCTGTATTAATGTATTGACTTCATTACAGCAGAGGTCTGATTTAGGCTCCACACTTTGTGAAAATTCCAAAAATGTAAGCAAATGATAACCTAGAGGACTTCAACCTTGCTAAGGAAAACAATGTAACAAAAAGAGATATTCAAAATGGAAGAATAAACTTACAAATAACCAAAAACACTCACTCTCTTGCCCTATGTTTAATAATGTGAATTTGCTACACCAGGGTAGATAGATCCTGTCAGTCCTGAATCATAAAAAAGTGTAAACTTACATTGGTGACAAAGCAATGAATCACTGAGTTGTTAATATTGTGTGATACCAAATTCAAATTTCAGATACATGAAATTTCGGAAATAGTTTCGCTTGATACAGTAGTCAGCAATGACTGGAATAAGCCCTTAAATTCACATTTCATCTCTTAAACACATATAACAATAATCACCCTCAATCTGGTGGTTTTTGATAATCAGATACTTACGTTTTCTGCCAACTATTGCATTTCTCTACCTACTGACAATGCTTTCGTTGTCACAGCAATTTTTTTACTTACTGTGAATGTTAGGGTACAAAGAGTACTAGTGGAAATTGCATGTCTATATGAGTTTGGGGGTCTGTCCATGCTATGTGCAGATGGGCATTGTCTTTCACACAATAAACACAACTACTTGTCATATTCCAGAACTCTTAAGGTCCCGCAAAAACAATAGGTGCCTGTCTTACAAGGACTGTCATATTTTAGCGGACTGCAATTTGTGACATATTGAAATCGTCGGTTTAAAATAACAGAGGCAGGTGGTGAAGATTGTAGTTTCCGGCTGATAAATGTTCCCGTAAATGCACGTCCTTCTGCCATTTGGATCGTTAGACTGGTTTCCCTCTCTCCGTCTGTGAGACGCATGTTATTTTACAGGCAGAATCTCATGTAAATTAGCCCTGTGGCGGCACTGTCCAGTCCTCTTCATTTGTTATTCAAATTGAACTTTTTAAAGGAGACAGTTCAGCCATTTTAGAGTGTTAGAGTTTATGTATATAATAATTTAAATTATATATAATACTTATTACTATTTAATTAAAATTATTGCATAACAGCTAAAAGGCTGCATATTGTTGACAACGTTACAGTATTGCAATTTTCAGGGCATACCTCAAACCAACAAGAGATGTTGTGATCAGACGTGTACTTTAATTGGGTGCGTTTATTTACGAATACAACTCTGGGTGACAATTCCATTTAAGTCATAGATATGTTTATCCAGAACCAGGACGCTATTTCCACATCAGTCACATGGTCACTGATAAGTTTTACTTGGTAAACAATGACTCTTTCAAGCTCAAATCTTGATACCTTCATAAACAGGATTTCCCAGGTAATCTCATGTTGGCATTATTCAGAAATTGCTCCGCAGTTTCTGTTATTTGATAGATCACCGTGGGGGTGCGTGCTAGCCCATTTGTGAATTTTAGAAATGTTCATTTGTCATGTTGCGGTAATACATTTGCTCAAAGAGCCCAAAGCCCGGGGCAACAACAACACGGAAATAACATAACCATAGATTGAGTCACATGTTTGTGAACTACAGTCACCGGAGGAGGCGTGGAAAGAAGCTGAAAATTAGTCTCCAAATACTGACACTATTCGAAGCATTTTACCCACAAAAATGCAATGCTGGCGTTTTAGTGGATGTGTCATAGACACAGGAGATATACATATTTAGCCTCGTGAACCATAAAATAGCAGCAATGCAAATCCCACTGTACCTAATAACTTGATCCGATTCGGGAGGGGAGGGGTGGAATTGTGCTGTCCTTAGAATTTAGTTTGACGAATTGCCTGAATGTGAAGCCCTCCGATTGCTCAGCAAGACGAGAGACCGTAGGCAATGTTCTTTACGTACGGGCTGTGGGTGGAGTTAACTCACAGCCCGACAGATACCTGGATACAGGTGAGGGGGAGGCGTTGCATTGTCAGTGATCTGACGATAGGAAAAGCTCCCAGGACCACAGTCAGTACAATGACAAGGAACGACATCGAGTAGGCTAGTTTTATGCACATCCTGTAATTACAACCTTACCTGGTGTTTATTAAGTTGATGACTCACTTGTCGTTGTATTGAATAGTATTTTCTGTGAAATAATAAGAGTAGGTTGTCAGAAGAATCAACCATCTGGTAAGTGTACACTTTACCAGAACTATGATCAGCTCAGAGTCGTTGCGGCCGACCCTAACCCCCGGCCGTAAGCCGCTTGGTAAACTTGCCACCCGGCTGGAGGAGGCGAAGAATCCATGGCGACAGGTATCAACTCTGGAGTTAAGTCACAATGAGGTCGCCAGGCTTGCCACCGATGCCCTTTTGGAAATGGGAGAAAAGGAATACCGACGGGTGTTAACGGAGGAGAGAGAGCTGAGTTTCCTTTCGCCGCTTGAAATCCAGTATATTACCGACAATGCGACCAAAAACAGTGTCTCCGATAGCAACTCCTCAAATGGCTCTGAAAGAGAGTTTGCAGAAGCGGACACGGTATCGGAACTTACGTCCGGGACTTATTTCCCGATGATGTCGGACGAAGAGCCACCTGTTCTAGAACTTGGTTGGCCTGAGCTACCTCTCCGGTACGGCCCCTCGGAAACGCAGATCTATTTCCAGAGGGACAAGTCTCACAATTTGAAAGACCTCATTCGTTCACTCATCAATAAAGCAAAAAAGGTGAGGCATGAGCCATGCATTTACACCTGTAAACTATTATTATACGCTTAAGCAAATGATTATGTAAAATCTTCATAGGCAAACAGACAAAATCGTCGCTAATGTTGTTGACATGACAATAAAGAATGAACAGGCCTGTTTGAATTCTCGGATGTCCTGTGCAATACACTAGGGGATAGTCCAACAGGAAATCTAATTCAAGCATGCAAAAGACATTCTACAGTATTCTGCTATAGGCCTTCAAAATTTCACGCATAAACGTGTATGGATTGTTATAATTGGCTCACATCTTATTCTGAGTATTTTACAACAGACTATTTATATACATTTGCATAGATAAAATATATTTTGAATTAGGCCTACAATTATTTTTTTATTCTATACTGTACTTACCATGCCGTTGTTGTTTTTGTCAGTCGATACTAACATGTTTTAGAAATCCACAAATACAGGTTCAGGACGTTAGTTGAATGAACCGGGGGTTTATTATTTTAAACAGCAAAAGGAAAGGTAGCTCAAATGTGCCATTGCTTGACAGTGAAAATGTTTACGTTTGTGATTTTATTCCTTTTTTTTTTTGACGGTAGAAGTTAATGAGGTGGAAAAAGTGTTTTTATTTACAAGGTGTTACGTGTTTAATCGCGAAGTGGTTGGTGGTAATGAATTGGGCAGACATGCGGGCCCCGACATGCTTAGTGATTTTGAACACAGCCTAAAAGAGGAGTGAATATGTCAATAAAAACTGAGTGTTCATTCTGCGCTTGAGTTGGCCGTTGTTTGATCGCGTGTGTGGATGTTTTTTTCCACCCACAGGTCATCGCCATAGTGATGGACCTTTTCACGGATGTGGATTTGCTCTGTGATCTCATGGAGGCCTCAAACAAGCGCAAAGTTCCCGTGTATATCCTTCTGGAC
This sequence comes from Albula glossodonta, assembly GCA_019788955.1. Taxonomy (NCBI): domain Eukaryota; kingdom Metazoa; phylum Chordata; class Actinopteri; order Albuliformes; family Albulidae; genus Albula; species Albula glossodonta. The sequence continues at coordinate 25,567,979 of JAFBMS010000004.1, read as the reverse complement.
AGTAAGAACCTGACCTACTTCATCGACATGTGTAAAGCGTTGGACATCCACAGTTCCCACCTGAGTGTAAGAACCAGTGATACGTCCTTTGCCATGGCCTAATGTGGTTTAGGATTTTACTGTATACATGACAAATGTCATAGCTCAGTGTGCTTTAGGATTAAACTGTTTGTACATACTGTGCCATAGCCTTGTGTGTTTTTGGATTTTACTGTAGCCAGGGCTTTCACATTTAGGCATTCTGAAGGTTTTTGACCTTTAACGTAGCATAAATGTACAGTACATTTCAGGGCTACTCAGTGTCTGCAGGTATGTGTTCCAACCACACAGTACACCACCTGATTTCGCTAATGAGCTCACATCCTGAACCAAGGATGTAAAACAATCAGTGAAATGAGCAGGTGTAGTTTAAACCTGCAGACATTGCGGCTCTTTGGACCTGGAGTTGAGTAACCCTGGTACATGTGATGGTAGTGAAACTATCTGTATACTTTTTGTGGTTTCTTGAATAGGTCATTCACAGGGTTTATTCTACACTCTAGGACTTTTAGCACTCTCATTCTCAACTTAATGCACTTTGAGTTGTAAGTCACTCTGGATAAAGGCATCTGGAAAGTGCCTGTAATGTAATGTAATCGCTCTGGAGACTAAACTGAATGATGAGTCATTTTTTTATATGATAGGGAAAGAGTCCTCATCATTTTTTAAAAAATTTGGATTCCAGTGCTTGCCAGGTTAAAAAAAAAATCAAATTCAGTCTTAACTTAGAAAATGAATTTTAAGTGGAGAAAGACTGTAGCCCTTAATCAGTAATGGGTATTTTAATGATCTTATTTTTAGTCATTTATAGTCATGCTGGAGGGAAAATAGTCAGGTTAATTGTTAAGTATTAAGTATTAAAGTAGATAATGTATAAACACACATATTCTGTTCTGTTCTACATTTTATTACATATTTTTGAGCTGAAATGTTTCACTGAAAGATTTTGAACTGTCTATAAATTGGTGCCTCATTGGTGTTTGGTTCAGTGTATGTATGAAACGTATTGTATTTGATCATTTCAGACATGTTTGGTTACTGAAGATAAATTCAGAATTTGTCCTCTGCATAAGCTTGCAAAAATGTGTTTTAGAGATGCTTATGGATTCTGAAAATGAATCTGTCTCATTAAGCATTGAAAGCATCAAGAACTGAGAAACAGAGTCAAAATGACATAATAAACGTAGGCCGTTCTGGAACCGAATGAGCTCATTATCATGTGTTTTTATGACAGGAAATTCAGTGGAAACCGCAAAGGTGATTTTCATGTCCGTGCTTTCACATTAAGACAGAATCTCCTTACCTTACAGAATATGAGGATTCGTAGTGTTTGTGGAGAGACATACTGCACCAAATTGGGGAAGAAGTTCACTGGTCAAGTGCAGGAGAAATTCATGATTATCGACTGTGAAGAGGTGATTGCGGGGTCGTATAGGTGAGGAACTTAATTGAGCTAATTTCATGTGTTTTTTTTTTCATTCACAGTACAAGCTGACGTCAAACCCAACTCTGCCTTTCCCAGTCTTATTTCTGCCAGTTTTGTTTTGCCTGTCATATGATGGGCACATTTTCATGTATTTCCATATGTTTATTGAAATGCTTTTTTACATTCTTTGCATTTATAAATGTTGTTTATACTGTATATATCTCTACATTTACATAATGGTGAATTATGCATTGCTGTCATTGGCTGAATGCCAGTCATGGGACCAGTTATGAGAAGTTTTTATACAAACTACATGTTTTATTCATCATTCATTTGAAGACTTTTGTAAAGAACAAAGATGTCCAAAACATAACTCATTGTAGCAACCAAAGAAGTTGCCAACACAGCAATAGCCACAGTGCTACTCAGAGCTTTGTTTCATTACTGGCGTATTCACATTTCCAACACCTGCAGTCTACATTCTGAGGTGTGCAAACATTTTTCCATATCGTTCGTAAAGTTTACTTTTCCTCACATTTGAATACTTTTACAGTTTACAGATTTGATTGGCACTGGAAAAAAAAACACATGAATTGAAGTACAAATGAAGGTGATTGTTTGAATATGGGCCAAATAAGACAAGTCGATTGAATCTAGGCCATAAGTTGCGAGTTAGGTCCACCATTGTTCACACCCCATTTTAATTGATCACACCCCATTTAAAGTATCTTTAAGGCCTCTCAGTTGCCATGTGTTGTGATCATATTAATCTCCACTGGATATGTGGTCTATTTCTAAGTGAAGATGAACAATGGTACAGAATAGCTATAATGGCACAGGGTCTGCTGTCATAAGCTTACAGGCTCTGTAGGACACTGTTGTGCAGTAACGATGCAAAACTACTGCCGTAATTCTGTTAGCAGCTCCTGGGAAAAAAGTCTGTCGAGCAGTTAGATAATAAATGTGAATAACGCATATTAACAGAAGATACTGAAGCCATACTGCAGTTATCAGTAAGTGCCAAAGCGCTTGCTCTTATATAAATTCATCTATGCCTCTCTTCTTTCTTCTGCCCTCATGCACTATTTTTCTCACAGTCATACAAAATAGTCGCCGTGATCCTCTGCATTTGCTCAAGAGTACATTTTCAGCCAAAAACGGAAATAAAGTCTAAGCTTCTCTGCAGTCTTTGACCAAATGGAAATGAAGTGTTAGCTTCTTTTGTTCATTGCTCGAATTGCAAAAGTGCTTCCACTTGCTACTTAAAATGCAGTGCTTCTCACACTACTTAGAAAGCTTAGCAGCACTGAACTCTGGTCATATATTGAAAGCTGTTTGTTCAGTTCGCAATGTTTTATTTTAGGGTAGGGAACAGGGCTAGCAGGTGGCTATGGTTTAACTTGTAGGTGAGTGTGCAAACACTGTTCACTGTGGGTGAGGCTTGTCTGTAACTTTTCCGTCTGTACTGAAGAGGCAAATTTGCTTATTTTCCTGAGTTCACTGGTTATATCTCTGTGACTCTCTGCAGGTGGACTTAAGGACATTGCCAGACGCAGGTCAATACAATTTTTAGGAGAAAAACAGCAATGAGAAAAGGTCATAGTTTTAAAATGCTGAAGTTTCACCATGTATATAAAACATATAAATGATGAATTAGTGTCAGATAAATGACAAATCTATAATAGTCAAACCGCTAAATCAAAAGTATTATTTATGTTTCCATAAAATCGAAGGTATCATGACTAAATACAGCCATGAGAGTAACTAATTATGAGATAAAGTTAGGATAAAGAAGGAGAAAAATTTTGTTGGTGTACTTCTGAAGGTTTTGAAAATAGAAAGTAAAAGAAGTTATTGAGTTTGAGGTTTCCTTATCACAAAACAACAAGACCTTGGTCACTTTTTAAGACAGTTACAGTATGTTATCCAAATAAAAGAGTCTTTCACTGTAGCTATATGCAATCAATCAGTGTTGCGGTTCATTGATTGCCTATAGCAAAATGGTGGCAGACGAAGACATGACGTTAGAAATGCACGCATATTCACGGTTCTTTTATTCACAGTGCAGGTAGCTAGACGTGCACGCACAATGAAATGATACAAATTTCTGAGAGTAAACCGGTTCTGCATTCAAATAATATTCAAAGCTTGCCTGCTCAATTTTTTAGGTTGTTATAGAATGTATTTTCTTTTGGGGTAGTCAAAGGTTGAATTTTCTTAGTCATTGAATGCTGACTAATTTCAGTTGTCGTAATCAATAACCAACTGATATCCTAAACTTGCCTTATAGTTTTACTCTTAAGACTATAACAAAATTTACTTGCTAGTTGTTTGTGTGTCTTGAACGATGAAGAATGCCGCCTTACGAGTATTTGAGTTTGTCCTCCCTTCCTGTGCTGTGTGATTGTACCTGCTGTGTGTTTGTGTGGTTCTGACTTTGTTGCCTGTTTGTGTAATTGTGACAATCTTGCGTTTGTGATTGTGACTGTTATATGCATGTGTTTTATTGTGTTTGTGATGTGTGTTTGTGTTGTTCTGACCGCGTTGCCTGTTTGTGTAATTGTAAATTGTGTGATCATGTGTGTGTGATTTTGACTGTTTTATATGTTTGTTTCGTTGCGACTGTGTTGTGTTTCTGTGGTTCTGACTGTTTTTTGTGTTTGTGTGATTGTTACTGTGTTGTGTGTCTCTTTGGGTCTGATTGTGTTGTGTACCTGTGTATTTCTGACTGTGTTGTGTGTCTCTTTGGGTATGATTGTTTTGTGTATCTGTGTATTTCTGGCTGTGCTGTATGTTTGTGTGAGTGTGCTGTGTTGTATGTTTGTGTAGTTTTATCTGTTCTGTGGATTTGTGCATTTATGACAGTGTTTTGTGTCTCTATGGTTCTAACAGTGTTGTATTTTTGTGTGGGTCTGACTGTGTTGTGTTTTTGTTTGACTCTGTGTTTGCCTGTGCTGCGCTGTGTCTCACTGTGCCCTCCCTCCCTGTGCCCCACAGTTTCTCCTGGCTGTCAGCACAGGTCCACACCAACATGCTGCTGCACTTCTCCGGCAGGATCGCGGAGAGCTTCGACCGCGAGTTCCGCTGCCTCTACGCCGACTCCCAGATCATCGACTACTTCCACAACCCCGACGAGGAGGGCCTTCCCTACTATCCTATCTACCCGTACATGTTCGGCCAGAAGGGCAAAGACCTGACGCAGGAGCGCGTGTGCACTCGAGAGAAGCTGTGCTCAGAGAACTCCAGCAGCCAGTCCAGCAGCAGTCTGTCCAGCGTTAAGAAGGCTCCTGGCAAGCCTGCCACCGTGTACCAGGTCAGCCATGACAAGAGAGACACCAACAGCCCTTACAATAGCCCAGAGAGGAGAGGAGGCCAAACCCCGCCCGGTCACAACCAGGAGAGAAGAGGGAGCCAGACCCAGCTGTCTCACAATCACGGCGGCCATATTGTCAGAGGTTCCCCCAACGCCAACGGCCACAGCTCGTCGATGGAGCGGCTCACTCCAGTCGCTGGCCAATCCGGAATAGAGTGGGCCAAGGCGCCAGAGACACCAGACTACCTCCGAAGCAATCTGGGAGGGACCACCTCAAAGATGCAGGCCCTCGGTCTCTACGACCACAAGCAGACCGCCTTCCACGGCACGCCCAAGGCCACCTCCCCCCCGATGGACTCCAAAATCACCGGCAAGAACAGAAACCCCTCCAACCCGCTCCTCAACAAGATCTCCGACATGTTCCAGCCTTCGTCCAAGGAGAGGGACATCTTCAATTTCCGGAGGTCCCCGCCGGAGAGCGCGGCTTTTGGCGGTCCCGATCTCAGCCAGGCCGAGCCTGAAAGCAAGCAGCCGCTGCCCCTGCCTCCGCCCCTGTCCCCCGACCGCATGCCCATGAACCGGCACGACGCAAAGAGGATGACCCTGGGTCACAGCAAGCTGGACCTGGTGAACCACTACAACAAGCTGAAGTCCAAGAACATCTACAGCAGGTTTGAGTTAAAGAATAACAACTGAGAATCTAGAAGGAAGGCTAATGCCTCGTTCCAGCTTTCGGGGGGCCGATGCCTTGGTGTCAAGCCAGATACACAAGCACTGGAGAGGACAGTCCTGATCAGGTGGATGATCACGAGAAGGTCCTCCATGTCGTGACATTGTCCTGACATCCGCAGGGTACAGTACACTTGAGCAAACTCCTGAGCAAGGCTACTGTATTTTGTTGTGAGTGAATATCAACATAAAAAACACCGTTAAATGTTAATATGTTAATATCTTACGAAGGCATGTTCATGTCTAATACAATTAGCTATTTTATTTTAGTCATCCTGTGAAGATACATACTTAGTAGTATTTGCTGTTGGTTGATGGTTGTAAATATGGTTGTAATATTAGTTGAATAGTAGGTGCATACATACTTAAGCTGAAAATGGTAACTGCCAAGTTTTCAGTCTTTCAAAGGGGATGTTTAACTTCACATATTTCCTCAATATGAACTTACCTGGTAGTCAATATCCTGGAACTCTACACCAAGGGGAGTGATTTACATGTGTGTTTACAAGCAGAAATTCTGGGGAAAGGAATTCATATGTTTTTTTTTTTTATTGGTAACTTGATCGCATTCAGTTTGAACCTGCTGTATGCTTTTTGTATATAGCTGCTCCTATTTTCTGTGGAATTCCAGTTTCCTTGAAAGTGCAACCACGGAAAAAAGACCAGAAAGCCTAGTGGATGTGTTTTTCTTATTCATGCATGGAAGTGTAGCAATATTTCCAAATATGTTGTACGTTTGTAATGTAAGGACAAGCGCTGCAGTGCAGTTCTACATATAATCTATGCAATGTACGTTTTGTTGACTTCTCTATTGTTTTGTTTTTCCCTTCAAGCATGGACTATCATCACTTCCGTAAATGTTATTACTTTGGAATTTATATTTCATAATGTGAATTTTTGATAAAATAACTTTGTTTTTTTTTTTCTAAAAAGAAAAGAGCAGTTTGTATATTTTTGTAAATAGGATCTGATGTCTTTTTTATGCATCAACAAGCTTCAGATATTTCCCTGAAACTATTTTAATTATTGCAGTGGGCAGAATGAAAGTATTTGGTTACAGTGTTATAAATGTGAATGCAATAAAGGAAATGAGTGATGGAGGATTTCTATCAACACCTTATTGAGTAAGAGATGCAACACCGCGCCGAAAATATACGCAAACACATGTTTGAAATATGTGTACGCATATTTTATATTCTTCCTATGGGTGTGTGACACTTCTCATGAAAGCAACATTAGTGCACACAGACTAATCATTCACAGAGAATGAGTCTCATCTCTGCGAATAACATTAACAAAGTTCACACACTTACTATGTGGATACATATTGCTTCCACAGATCAGAGAGCTGAACTGAAAATTTTCTTTATTCTTCAAGACGCCTTTTTGGAAAATCCTTGTAGAGGCAAACTAATACAATTAAGTGGTTTGTAATCAAGATAGATTTGGATTAGAGCTGGGGAGTGAAGCTAATACTGTCTCTCAAAGGATTAGTGCATGTGTGTTTTCAGTGTGAATTTGCACACAGTTTTGTGGATCGTGAAATACTCACAATTTGAATTCAGTGCTTTTTCGGACTTACACAAAAAGAAATGCTATAAAGCTGGAAAGCTGGCTAACTCTTTGCAGTGTTATTGCATGTTTGTGGCCTAACACTATTAAAGTGACTAAATTCACCTTTCAGTATAAATAAACTGATCAATTCTTATTTAAATTGCTGTAGTAAAAAAATGCTGAATCAAAAGCATTACTTCAAAATACAAGGACTTGAGATTGAGATTGGTGTTATACAAAACATTCACCTAACTTGTACGTTAAGTGTGAATTTCACTTGCAGTAAATGTTAAGTGTGAATTGGCTGCCTTGAAGCCACATAGTTTTGTAATCGCATTGCATACAGAACCATCTCTCGGCTTTATCAGTTGAAACAGGACTTATCGTAAAATCTGCTGCCATTCTTTTATCAGCATCATGAGGCTTAGCATGTATGAATTTTTTGGATCAGCATACCTGTTTGCCACCTTGACAGCCCTCTGTCTGCACACCTACACTGTGCCACTGGCCCAGCTGGCGTTGAGCGTGCCGCTGGCAGTGCCCAGAACATCCACCATTCCACTGTTCCAAGGGTGGGCGGAGCCTGGCACCTCCATCATTTAGCTGCTCCAGGGTGGGCGGAGCCTGGCACCTGCACCATTTAGCTGCTCCAGGGTGGGCGGAGCCTGGCACCTCCACCATTCCTCTGTTGGGCAGTGGGTGCAGCCTGGGCACCTCCACCATCCTGCTGCTCTGGGTTGGACAGTGACCCATGCCCTTAGCCAAGGCATAGCATCTGGTGCGATAGGCCGAACTAGTTCTTCCCAACAAAAGTACCCTTTGGAGACAATAAAGTTTGTAATAATGACTGTTCTCCATAAGGGGCTCTCAGAAGCCCCAGTTCCACTTCTCAGAGAGCAAGAGAATGTCACCTAATTTCAGTCTTATATCAAGTAACATGTCCCGGCATGTAGAAACAGGTGTACATCTGCTCAGTGCACAGCCTAGGGATGCTAACTATGCCCTACTTAGTTGTGGTATTGTTAGACACACAGTTCAGTTTGGTGCCAAAATATTTCTTGTAACAAGAATTTATCAGCTCTTACGTATTTGATTAACACTGAGGCGGCCCATTTCTAGGTATGCTTAAGGGATAGACCGAGTAACACAATAGCAGGTGCTAGAGTTTCAGACTGTCAACCTCATGAATCCTCAATGTGGTCTGGATGTAGGCTAACACAGAGGAGGGCCTCACAGTGACTCCATATCTTATTTTCATGAAGGTGTAACACTGTGTAAATGAAACTTAATGGTATGTGGAGACCAAACTAAGCCATCTTAACTAGGATTACTGTGTTTTGGTCATGGCCACAGAGGTTGGCAATGATATCTTTATTTTAAACTTCAGAGCAACAAGCCATAATGCGAGTCTCAAGCTGAATCTCCACTATTTATGCTGATAATAATGCATGGTAGCTGGCGAAAATATCTTTTTAACGTGTTTTTGGTCGTCTTAATTGTAGGATGTGTATAGGGATGCTCGCTGGAGGTGTGGTGCCTGGAGTTTCTCCTGTTGCAACACCGTTGTCGTGACATACTCCGACTCGACCGGCGAGTTTCATTCGAATGTCTAGTGGTTTCACAGTCTGCTCCCTCAGAGAAAAGGACAGACCGCACTGGGTAACTGCCGTAACCGACGTATGAGCTCCCTCAAAACAGATACTCAACTTTTTATAGCACAGCGTCCTTTTCTTTCACAATCCTTTTGTTTTTGCCCCACGGCCAACTACTTGACAGGCTGTTAATTATGTGAATTGTCAAATAGTTTGTCACTAACGATCTGTCATCGCTAGCAAGCAGTCTTCAAAATGACTTTTACTGCCTCCCTTAATAATTCCATTGTAAGCTGTGAATTGTTTGAATTTGTCTTTTTATTTAAGGAATGAAGGTTGGTTGTAGTAAGTAGGTTAATAAGTAGAGCAATATGACCGCTAGTTACGCATTAGGATTTAGCTTGAGCACCACAGTTCATCTACAGATTTGGAGAACAGTCGCTTCAGATATGTCTAAGTGTTTCTTTTATAGAATTGCAGGGGCGTAACTCATTTGCAGATGTTTGGCCGCGCTGGATAGTTCACTTAAGACACATTCATTTAGAGAATAGAATTCCTGACACTGTAACAAGAAGTAGTAAAATGGTATGGTAGATAGCAGATCCAATTCATGTAGGTATTGTCAGTCGTTGATCCATGAAGGAGCAAGTTAGCAACATAGCAATCATGAAAAGGCTGACTCATGTACTGAAACGTTGAGACTGGTTCAGGTTAATGTCAGTGCAGAATGCTTTACGACCCAGGAGCAGATCCTGCTGACGAATAGCATTTTACCAGGCTGTGGGGAACTGTCTTTTTTCTCTTCATGACAGTAATTTTTGCCCCCAACCCAACCACTCCCCCCCCCCCCCCCCCCCCCCACACACACACACACACACAGACACACACACACACACACACAGACACACCACCAAAGATGTCAGATCGTTTAAGTTTGAGTACATAGAGCTTGTCTGTATGCCGCCAAACCAGTTTGCTCGGTCATGTGTTATCCCCTGCTCAACAAGCGCTCCCGGGCCCCTGTGCTTTGCACGTACACTGATCTGAAAACACACTGGTACTTCTGCGACAAGACCCGTATTTTCAAATACGGATCGAGATGAATTTTCTTCAGCAAAAAAGAGGTATCCTGCAGTTAAGTTTTTGCAGTTTTCGGTTCGGTTTTCTCTGATGTGTGTTTGTCAAATATAAAAACACAGGAAACGGTTCCTCAAAATGTCCGAACATTCAAGAATACAGGCTTAAAATTAAGCCCACAAACGACTGGTTCACACACCCTGATTATCCACCAGGCGCATTCTCCGTTTTTTACCTGTCATGTCTTGTTTTATAACTCACAATGCATTCCACGCACAATAATTCTTTTTCACTACTTTACTACATATAAGCCAGAATGTGCATGGGGTTCGGGACTGAACCACAAAATGCATCGGCAAAGACATTGTATAAGCAAAGAGACAGTCTTTACATTGGTAGAACACACATAAGTCAAAACAGTCAATGAGCCAAGAGTCTGCTGTGCTGGTTTCAGTCCACATTGGCTATGCGTTGTCTGTGTTATGTCTGTCTGCTGTTTGTTTTCCAGTGGTCTTGCAACAAAATATACCGTGCGCACTTTGTTACACCATGTTAGTACTGGAACTTGGCCCATGCATTTTGGTCCATAGACTAGTTTGAGTGTAAAATCTGCTTCTATTCTAAGGTGTTAATTGCAACATAACTTCTGCTTCCTTGACTACTGAGTCTACTTTGATTAATTAAAAACATCACACCACACACTGATCTGTGGTACACGGATAGATTACAATAAATCCCCATAATTCACATGCATACATTCCACCACTATGACAGAGCAGACACAGTACAAAATGGTATTCTTGTTAACACTGGCATCTAGTGGTGTAAAATGTTAGTGCAATAGTATAGCACAATGGCTCGCATGGCAACTAGGGAAACTACAGACATTTTGATGAGTGGTCTGTGCCGATTGACTTTGAATCTATCTTAGAAAAGGGTTGACAGTAAAAACTGACTGTTCAAAACCATTTAAAATGCAGTGTAACACTTTAAGATCCTGGACAAATAGACTTGAATTGCATGCCAGGTTTATACCCTCTCTGCTATATAAGCCAGGCAAAACCTGTGCAGGTCATAATGACAGACCCAACCGCTTTCAGGTTATGTCCAATAATTACAAACCAACCATATTAACTCAGTGAAAGCAGACCTAAGAAGAAGACTATGAGTCAACTTCACAATGCAAACATGAACCATGAGACACAGGATACTGTTTCGTTGAATTGCAAGATGAAATGTGTGTTAAATGCATCACGCTCTAAAGAATCGCCTTGAGAATCAGGCCGTCGTCTCTAAGCTACCGAGTCCCTGGTGTGGCGACTGTTGCTACAGTGTGTGCTGTTCCCGTAGGACGGATCGAGACTGTCTCGGGATTTGCCTGTCTGTGTTTTGAAACTACTCATAAGCATTAGCGTGTGTGTGAAATATGTCAGGACTAGCCCTTATCTGTCAACATTGTTCAACAGTGAGACATGCTAAAGCTAATATCACTTAACAGGAGGGACTTCGGCTTGCAGGCCAAAAGTGGAAATAAACTGAGCTATGTACCTGTTTACAGGAAAACTGTGGTATCCAGGAAAAGCATTTTGCTGACTGGAACTGTAATTGTTTCACTGACAACCGGTAACTTGTGTACACCTCTGACATCATTGCCAGGAATTAATGTTGTGGTTACCTAGCGTATTTGTGAGAAAATATGTTGCCCTATTGTTCAGCTAGGCTACAAGCTGCAATGGCTAACCTACTGAGACAGGATTGCAGTAATGCCTGTGCATTCTGTAAGCCCCCTGGTGGAGAGACCATATAACTACAGGGTTAGTGCTCCACTACCACCTTCCTTGCACTGAGAAATGATAGGAGTATTTTATGTGAAGGATTGTTCGTTTGGAGAAAGGATGGTTTATTCGGGATTGAGTCTGTATGCCTCCAGTGTTAGGCTGGACATCCAACCACCACCATTACTAGACCAGTATGTTTACACAGCTACAGCTGTGTACTATAGCACAGTAGCTGTACCAACATCTATCCTCCTGCTGTAGAATAGCTGAAGCTAAGCAGGCATGGGCTTGGTTAGTATTTAAATGGGGGACATTACTTGGTACTTGCATGGTGTTGATAACCTAGTAGGGGGCAGTCTTCCATTTTGCCCAAACATAAATCCCACTATCCCACTGCAATGATAGAGACACTGTTTTGTTAGACACACTGTCCTTCTCGTAAGATGTGGGTCTGATTCATTGAAGATCCCATGGCAGTTACTGCAAAGAGAACGGGGCTCCTTTGTCTCCTGGCCAAATCCCCAAATGTCGTTTTTTCAGCCTAGCCCTCTAATCATCCCCCGAGTGTAACTGTCTCAATGACTCCCTCACTCTCCAGTAGTTTGATGCAAAATGGTTGCCATGCATCCCCCAGGTGGCTGCCACTCATTGGTGGTGGTTGAGGTGAGTTTCCCTCCTTCACTGTAAAGATCTTTCTGCATCAAGATAAATAACTACATCCATTATAATTACAGCTTTTGAGCCCGTTACTGTTTTTTCAGCTTCTTTGAGAGGCCCTTCCAGGCCACGCTGTTTTGTTCTTCTGAAGTGTTGTCATGGTATTTCACTGCTGCCCCCATGCCAGACGGAACAGCAGTGGCCACCCGTTGGCTGTGACTAATAGAGTAGAGAGTGGCGCTCGGGCAGGTCGGTGGTGTCCCTGCATATCGTTTTCGTTGTGAGAGACGACAGCGGGCTGTGGAGCTGTTTCAGACATTCTGTCTGTACGCTGCGAAATGCTCCCTTTGAATGTGTCTGTTCACTGAATACGTGTATTATCTTTTAAGTACACTCTTGTATTTGCATGAAATAATGAACTGAAGCTAGAAGCCCCAAACAAATATTTCAGAGATCATGTTTTACATGCTCTCACAGGTATTCATTCAGCATGGAAACCCTCATTTATGAACATATGCTCACTCACACACACACAAAACACACACACACACTCACACACACACATTTATATGCATATGATCACCAACATAGACACACACACACAAACACACATACATTTGTATGCATTTGCTCACACACACACTCACATTTACTCACATATGCTCTCTCAAACACACACACACACACATACACACACACTCACATTTACTCACATATGCTCTCACACACACACACACATTTACTCACATACACACACACACACACATTTACTCACATATGCTCTCTCACACACACACACACATTTACTCACATATGCTCTCACACACACACACACATTTACTCACATATGCTCACACACATACACATCTACTTACATTCACTCATTGGCACAGACACATACACACACATACACACATAAACACACACATACATTGTGTAAAATAACACAGCGCATGCTTGTATATTCGCATCTCTACTCGTCCATGGGATCCACCAGCCGGGAAAGATGCGCACAGCCAGAGAGATCAGAGCGGCGTGTCATTACCGGACACTGGAGCGCGGTTGCTATGCTAACTCACCGCCACCCATCTCCTCAGGTCAGCACAGAATCCGGTTGGAGAGGGCCTCTCGTCCTTTCTTTTTTTTTATGCACTGTGACATTTTTCTTTGTCCTCCTCCGGGGTGCTGACCTTTTGTCATTTGAAAGACAACAGGAATGGGAAATTGGCTTTTCCGTTTTGATTAAGGGATGTGAAATTACTGCAGATCGGGCTGTTGTTTTCAGAGGAACGGCGATGACTCACCCCACTTTGATAAGCTTGATGCTTAGCGAGGCAGATAGCAGAACCCGACCAACCACTCCTCACTGACCCCCCCCCCCCCCCCCCCCCCCCCCCCCCCCCCCCCCCCCCCCCCCCCCCCCCCCCCCCCCCCCCCCCCCCCCCCCCCCCCCCCCCCCCCCCCCCCCCCCCCCCCCCCCCCCCCCCCCCCCCCCCACCCCCCCCCCACCCCACCCCGAGATTCAGCACTGACCTGGAGACAGCAAAGCAACAAAACAATGAAAATAAATGGCCCTTGTTCCCTTCTTTTTCAACCAACCAAAACGCTGATAAAACCAACAACCCCCAGGTAATCCACACCTCACCATGCATATTCATTCATTTAAGGGAAACCATAAACTCACAACAGTGATCTTACCCTGGTTGGTGCCTTAACAGCAAAACCGAAAAGCAGTTATTTGATTGGATGCACAGAACAGGTGGGTGTAGCCTCCCTGGTTCTTAAAAGACCTTCAGATCACTCTGAAAGGTGTTTGGATGCATCCGGGAAAAGACGCTGGAAGCTGGACAAACTTTGCAATTTAACCCCTCTCAAAAGGTCCATGCTAACGATTTCCCCTCTGCGCAACCTCTGTAGATCTGTGAAGTGAAGCAGCATTTGAAATCTCACAGTCATATTATATCTCCAGTCAGAGCTAGCCTAAGGGTAAGAGCTCAAAAATAAAGATAATGAAAAGAGCATTTAGTATTGAGTGAAATTTGGTGCACAGCATATACAGTCTTGGAAGATAGGAATTACGTGAAAGCAAAAACTCATTAAAAACCAGAAGTATGAGATTAAGACAATGATGGTATGGTCATGGGTGTTATTTTTTGTTTATTTCTGCCTATTGATTTCTCTGAGTAAATGCCTCACACAGCTAGAGCCACGACGTTGCCTGGTTCTCCATGGTTGAGTCACCTTTAAAGGCCAATGGTGACGTTCGCGGTCCATTCATGACATTCAGGTTTGTTTGGAACTTAGTTTTCTGAAATAGTTAACTAGTTATTGGTTGTTTTATATACTCCAAGTTATGTTTTGGGTTTTTAACGGACCTCCTATAATTTGTGTGCCAAAAAAATAATATTTAATCCCGATCAGGATTTTGGGCAGTCTCTGTGATGATGAACAAAAGAAGCTGAACAAAATAAAAACATAAATAATGAGGAAAATGTTATGCTTAAATATATGGGGAAACTATGCTGTTTTGCTCTGCTGCAACTCAGCTTAAAGGTTTTTTTTTTAACATTTTTCTCAGAAACATAAATTATTCAAACATAGCTTATGGTCATGTTGTTATTTATTTTGTATGGCCTTTTTTTGTTCATCTTCATCATGGGTGCCAATTATAACAGGAGTTTACTGTGAGTTATTTATGAGTTCCATGGATAGAAAGAAACAGATGGACTTTCCAGACCTCCATTCCTCCAGGCTCTTTCACCTTCCTCTGCTCTGTCCCCTGCTTCTCGGTTGGTCAGAAGGGTGCCCCGTCCAGTTGAGCCCACATGGCCTTGTTGAGGACCCCATCACCCACCATTCTGAGCTCCGAACGGGGGATGGACGCCTGCCTCCACCTCGCTTTCGCCCATGTGGGCGCCGAGACACAGTAATGAGCGATATGTTGTGTAAGGAAAAAAATTATCGCGGGGGGGGGGGGGTGGGGGAACGAAACAGCTAACAGCCAGCCTGTTCGAGATACCGCCTGGGAAAAAAGTGGGACATGACCTAGAAGTGAGCAGAGAGAATTTGGATGGAAAATCAGGTTGCGGGGAAAGATGTAGATGGAAGCGAGAGAGAGAGAGACAGAAGGAGGTGGCAGGCCGCTTCTCTCCTCAGATGCTGTTTACTAACACAGATTGGACGTCTGCTGTGTGGGCATGAGGAGTGGCGCCGTATCTGAGCCCCGGCCAAACGATACTGTATGTGCGGAACGGTGCGTTTCCAGGGAATGGCTGCCAGGATGCGCAGCGGGAAGTCTGTTCTGTGTGTCTGAAAGGTGTGTGGAAGACAGGGCCCGGCTCTGGGGGATGGGATCGAGCGTGACCGCACATGGACGGCGCTGTCGGAGGCTAAGGACAAGGAGCCACACGTATCCTGTATCCATGTTAGCATGTTATCCAATTCTGCTGGCCCTGCAGACTCTTACGTATTCAGACATTCGGCTAAACCGTTAAAAATGAGAGAGCATCATCATCTTCCTGGTAAAATTTACGGATGAAGACCAGTAATGTCCTAACAATAACCCATAGCCCTTGTACTTTCCGTTTCTCTTTTTTATGATGCAAAAGCTTTTGGGTTTTCAAGCATTTCCTATGACTGGAGAAAACTATTTGATGAATTTCTGTTGAAGTAGCCAGGTCTGAAACTGTGGGGGGTATCCGTCTTGTCACATAGCGCTGCTTTAAAACACTTTTAATTAAAACTCTACTTTGTCTTCCCTGCCAAGCAGAGTCATTTGTGAACAGTAATATAGCAGGGACAGGAGAGGAACTGAACAGCCTCGTTGTGAATGGCAGGTGTGTTAAATCGCATAAATTCCTCCTAGCCTCTACCCTGACAGCAAACACATTCTGCTGAGATTTTGGGTCTTAAGTACAGCATGCACATTCATGGCTGAAAGAAGAACCTGAATGTTACACCTTCCTTTGATAAAAACATCCATTCACCAGGTTGCTGTGTAAAACAGGCCGGGTTCTGGTCGCTCGGCGCTTTCAGATAAAAAGCTTTTCGAGTGCCTGTTCTCCAGGATACCTAACAAGCAAACTTGTCCCTCTGTCAATTAATTGGTTCCCACCGAATGGAAATGGTGGCTGTATGTATGTGAGTGTGCTTTATGGCCGAGTAGGAATGAGGAGAGAGCGGGCAGCTATTGAAGGTGGGTTTCTGTGATCTGGAAGAAAAGAGGAGAAGCCATTGAGCGGCTCTGGGCTCCTGGGAAAGGAGGGCATTGTGGAGTGAGAGGTGGAGGTGAAGGAGGATCGGTGGGGAGCAGGAAGGGATGCAGAACGGGATGAAGGGGAGAGAAGAGAGAGAGAGAGGAGCGGGGGAGAGGAGGCCGCTGAAGCGAGGCAGCTAGGTTCCAGATGGAAGGGGGTTGATGTTTCGCGCTCTCTCCTCCCCTCCTCCTCTCTCTCTCTCTCCCTCTCTCTGTCTATTTGGAAGCGTGGGCGACACCCTGCCGTCCCGCAGCGTGAAGTGCGGCCCGGCCTCTCTGGGAAGTACAAGAGGTGCCGACTGTGACCCAGATACACTGTCCTGCTGCTGGCTGAACGCCCCACGCTGACCAGGCCCCATCCTTCTCCCCCTGCCCCTCTCCCCTCATTCGCCCTCTCCCGCCCTGTGCCAGCCCTCCCTCTGTCCTTCTCCTGTCATACTGTGGACAGGATCAGACCAGAGGTACCAACACCACAGTATTCATGCCGATATTCATTTATACATGTATTAATGTGGTCTCATCTCATAGATTTCATAGATTCACTCTGTTTCCCAAATATTTATAAGCAAATTATAACTAATTTATTACATATATGTACAGCAGGTTTGCCATCCAGGGCACAACCTCATACCTACATAGCAATGCGAGTTTGTCACTTTTTTCCCATTGACTATAAGGGACATATACTTGTTACTGAACTTCTGTGCCCTCTGATCTCATATATGCACACAGTATTGAAATAAAGTTACTCATACCTGCACAATGAAAGCCAAAGCGCAACAAACATCTTGATAGGTTGTATTGCGTAGCATGTGATTCCTTCACGCATATGATATAGTGAATCATATTTATCAGATTTTCAGGTTCACATACCATTTAGGTACACAGATCGATAGCTGGACGGATGGATCTGGACAGAGCAACAGAAAAGTAGATACTGCATAGATGGAGGAAATAAGTGAGCATTATCAGTCAGATATTAAGAATATGGTGAGGATGTTTGCTATTGAACGTGTGGCTGTATGAGCATATGTGTATTAGTGTGAGCATGTGTGTAGATGCGCATTATTGTGATTGTGTAAGTGTGTATATGTTAGCTATGACTGTGCAAGGGCACAATTTATGTGGCAGTGTGTGAGTGTGTGGTGCGCATATGAGTAGTGTGTGTGAGTGTGCACTGTGTGTGTGTGTGTGTGTTCGTTCACTCCCTGTCTCAGTGCATGCCCTGTCAGTTTTCCATTTTCAGAGCTTTCCACAGGTAATCTGAGATCACGAGAAGATGATACCATTCAAAAGACAGACCAGGTCGCACAGTTCATTTTACTTACCTGAGTGCATGTTTCCTAAGAGACAGGGGAATGCTGGGATAGATCTCTCAGCATTAACGGAAATCAGATTTTTAAATGTCTACATTCAGCTTCAATTTCAGATACATATCGGCATGTAGAAACCAGCCGTGATTTGGAAGAGCCTCCAAACTGCATGAATGTTACATAATCATAGCAATATTATACTGTATATCCACATGGAAGACATCTATCTGCAGACAGTTTCTTACCTACAGGAAAATTACGTATCAGCTGGCCTTGCTTGTCAAGCCAATAGATAGGTAGCATAAAACCACAGTTCATTGCGACATAACAGTGGTAAACATCAGGGATGAGCCAGTGGTAATATACCAATGTTCCCTTACTATTTCCGATGAATCACAAGCTTTGTGTAGGCAGAACTCCAAATGAAAGTGACTATTCAGAGCTGGGAAATTCTCTGGTGCCTCTGCAGTAATACATGTGCACATGGCTCAAACCATGGAAAGCCGGCAGAATCACTTATCTAGCTAGACGCTAAACACGCTAACAATTTAATCAAATGAGCCTTAACCGCTGAGTAGTTGCGTGAAGTTGCGTGACACAACATGTGGGCAAAAAAAAAAAACATTGGAGCCTGCAACTGTTACCTTGGTTTTTAATTTCTCCTTTGATACAGAAACAAAATTGTCAGTATTTGCTGTGTTTGTCATGTTTTTATTTTTTCGGTTTTGTTCGACTGTGGTCGTGTGTTTTCATTTCATTTTCTTCGTTTCCCCCGTTCATGTGCTTGTGTTTTAGTTTTTTTCCCCTTTGTATCTGCCCCGCCTTCCTCCTTATTACCTGACTGCCGATTTGTTTCACCTGCCCTGTTGTTCACCTGTGTCTCGTTAGCTCGTCCGTTCTTTGTGCATTTATATCCTTCCTTGGCTTATGTTTGAAGCGAGTTCGTCGCAGTTTGTTCTGCTTTCTGTGTACGCTGCAAGCCTTTCTGGTCCTGCCTGGTTATCCTACCTTTTTCCCTTCTTGAATTGTGTTTTGTACTTTTGCTGGGTCTCCCTGGTTTTGATCTCTGGCTGATTATCAGTTTTGAATATGGATTTGTTCACTTTGAACTGGGCTGCGGTAAACTTCGGTTTACTTTCACTTTTGTCTGCACTTTGTCTGTCCTTACTGAAACCTGCCAAAAAAGTCCATTTTTACACTGCAAGAAAAAAAATTAACTACTGATTTATAGACTGAAATGATTTTCAGTGAGCATTACTGTCTGCTGTAGCATAAGCAAAATTATTGTAAGAAATACAAATTTGGTAAATATCATTAAATGGTGATATTTAAAGGTTGTAATTTTTTGTATGTGGCAGGTTTTTTTTTTAACACAACCGATGCACTGTGTCAGTTTTAGAGGATGAGTGAGCTTGAATTCTTCGCACCTTTGCTAACAAAGAGAAACATGTGAATCTCAAGTCTAGATAAAACAGCAAAGCCAATTATCATCACCGAACCAATGGAAAAGGAGCCTGCGTAACACCTGCGTAATGAGTAACATCACTCATTAATAATAAAAAAATCCATTCAATGGAAATTTCTGGTAATTTTTGTTTGATTATGATTGATCGGTCCTCATGGCCCCACTTGATATGAATGCCTGAGCTTTTCACATCACAAAATATGAGCGTCTCTGACAAATTTCTCCCCACGATGAATTACTGCAGTGCCTCGCGGGCCACATTTCGCTCTGTTACTTTGCCTTCATTTGTTTTGCCAAAGATCAAGTGTGTACGTTAATTATTTATGCCCGGGCTGCTGGTGGGGTAGGGTGCCGACCTTTTCTAAAAGGCTCGCCTCACACATCAGGGGGAGAAAAAGGTTCGTACTGTCAAAACCCAGATTTTTCTTTGACTTTCATCATCGGATATTGAAATGGGTGTCAAAATGAGGACTTGCTCTTCACAGTGAAGAGTGCGACATGGCTCCTGGTTCCTGCGTGCATTCATGTTTAATGACGGCTGCTGCTCGGGGTTCATTTCAATCCATTAATTCCTCGTTTTTAGAGGAGCGGGCCACATGGATGGCGGCGTAATGGATTCCCTGTAGTTTCCCGCTGGGGCCACAGTAACGACTGTCTGTGAGGCTTTAAGACTTACACCCAAAGCGCTGGATGCACCATCAATACACAAGGAGTGCAATACTATATGTTCGTAGGAGGCTGCCTTGGCACATACAAAATGCAAACAGTCACTAACACATACGTACAGTATATGCTCAGACGTTTGGAGTGGACAGCACAGCTTTAATCTTTCTTGGAATGCTGTATAGTGTCTGTTTTTTTCAAGCATATATATAATGTTTGGATGGAAAAAATATGAAGTTTTCATTTTTAGGTAAAGTTGACTGCAAGCCTCAAAATGATTGACATAATGGGTAGGGGCTTGGGCAGCCTGCCCCCAGCTGGGCTCTGATATATGATTTTGGGCTGTTGAGAAATAAAAATGCAGTTGAAGAATAGAATCTACAAGAACCTCCAGGATTATAGTATCTGAAATTTGCTCTGTGGGAGTTATAAATCCAGTCAATAACTGAAAAAAGAAATGATTTTCAGAATAAAGGTCAAAAGTCAGGCTGAGCCTACGTTACACTAAAGCACATTGTCTCTGAAGTCGCTGAAGTCCTGTTAAGACCTTGTCACTTTTTTAAAATGGCTGCCGGCCATGGAGGTTCTGTAGGCGATCATTTGTAAAGCAATAGAGTTTGCAAATATGGCTGACAACCAGGATCTCTGGATAAGGCCCATTATACTGTTAGAACTGGCCGACCGCCCAGGTTGTCACTGGTGAAAGCAGCCCCCGGTAAAGCCCAATTCCACTCTCGGAAAGGATCGAGCGGGTCAATGAATTTTCCCCCAAACTAATTAAAGAGGAAGGTGTTCAGCTGAACCCTGACATTTCGCTAATGTAGACTCTCGCTTTGACGGCGTCCCCATTTCACAAATCTGGATTTCCTGTTACTTTGACCCCCCACGGTGGCCTCTATGACAATCACTTGGGTGAATTAGAAAAAGCGTCGTTCGGGATCTGTTGACTGTCAGTGTAGACCTCATCCCCGAGTCCCTGCTTCACCAGCATCTCTAACGAGCATGCACAGTACATCACTTTAACAAACTCTTAACTATGCTTTTCCCAACAGGGAACATGCTTTTGTTTTCTACATGCTGGGCTTACTGGTGAGTTTTCACCCCCATTACTATCGCAACAACTATTAAATGCGCACACACTAAAATACACATGCACACTAGCAGGAGCCAGAAACGTAGAAATTCCAAAATGAAGTAATTAGGTCACCAGGTGCTGTTAGAACAGCTTGTATGCACTGTGGCATGGAACTTACCAGTGACTGGTATTCTGCAGGAGGCATGCAGCACCATTCTGATGCCTTGCTAATGGAGGTGAGAGACACCATCTCGGTCTAAGCTGCTATTCCAGAATCTTCCATAGATGGGTTTAGACGATTGGGAAGGCCATGATATATGTATAACATTGTCTTGTTGCTCATTAAACCATTGGGTGACCACACATGATCTGTGGTTAGAGGCATTGTCATCCTGGATGATAGCTATCCCAGCAAGCAATAAATGATTGCCATTGGCTTTTCCTCCTGAAGGGGACGGGTTAGCCCATACCATGCCTGGAAAATGTACCCAACACCATTCTGATACAACAGTTCATTGCCAGGTGCAACTGAATCGTTTGTGCAGTGCAACCTAACTATGGTATCCAGCTCTGTCGCAGAGTTCTTGACAGCCCATTCATGATTAAACTGCTTGACCACACCCCGTCTTGACATTTCCAGTCAATTGATTCAAAGTCGATCGACTGTTTAGCCTTGCAGCTTGAGCTAATGAAAGGATATCAAGATCAAAGAGCATGCTTGACTGACCGCAGCTGCATTTGTTGATGATATCCTTTCCACAGAGGTCCATGCCTGCGTCACTTCAGACATCGTCCCTCATTGAGCGTCAGCAAGCCCAGACTGTCTTCTTCGTTGAATCTCCTACCTAACACACCTCAGCATTGACCCTTCTTTCAAACTCACGTGATTTCGTTCTCTAGCCTTGCTACCTGTCAATTTGGGCAATCAGGCAAGCCGGCTATTTACACACACGACCATACATGGAAGCTCCTGCTTTGAATATACTTTGTGTATATTCAATCTTGTGTCCCTTAATCTTGCCCACTGTACAAACCATTGCCCATAAGCCTTATAAACTGTATTTATGGTCTATATTACATTATTACATTATCATCATTTAGCTGACGCTTTTATCCAAAGCAAGATTGGGCTAGCTAAGGGCCAATCCCCCCTGGGAGCAATGTTGGGTTAAGGGCCTTGCTCAGAGGCCCAACAGCAATGGTGTTCTTGGACTGGGGCTTGAACCACCAACCTCAGGGGTCCCAGGCATGTACCTTAGCCACTAGACTACAGGCTACACCTCTATGCCACCAGCTTCAGTTACCCATTGCCAGAATTTATCCAAAAATGAATCTAGGAACCTTCCTCAAGCAACCTTTAAAATAGAATCGTATTCTCTGAGGCATATGTCAAGTTCCTGTTTTTCTCTTTGTATCAGCGCACAGCAGTTATTTTCTGTCAACGACCAAAAATAAAATAACACCATTGCTACAATGATTTATAAATGACACAGCGCAGAATGTTTTGCCCTTTTTGACAGAAGAAAAAAAAACTATTAAAATGAGCTTACTTTGATGTTTGAATGCGCTGACATAAAATGGTAAGATGTTGGATTTTCAGACCCAAAGACTCAGGTGTGCCTTTTCAACTCCTAGCTCTGAGCTCATTGATAATCTATTCATGTGAAAATCAACCCCTCCGTTTCCCTATTCTATTTTTCCCAGGTTTCCATATCAATGAACATTTCCATATATCGTACACAGTATAAGGGAGAGTGTTACCCTTAGATCTCTCTGTCACAATTAATTACCATTAAATCTAGATGTGGTGACTTAATTACTCTGTATTCTTTGTAATGTCTACCTGGTGTTGTTTTTCACCCGCTAAAGGGCATATCTTGACATTAGATTACATCAGATTAGCATGTAGAAAGGTCATAGCTGAAACTCTATCATTAATTTAATTGTGTTTGATTCTGGGTCCGCGTATCCCATCTTATGCAGCGTTGTTACTGTGACAGTCGTAACCGTATCCAACTAACTACCACAGAGGTTAGCTACTAAACAGGTTCTCCTTCTTTCTCAGCTCTGCAGTTTGAACTTTTAACTTTGCGGCCCATGTCTTTGAGAGCTACAATATAAGCTCGCTAATGTATCACCAGAGCTAAAGTATGATTGCCTTTCTGGATAGAGACATACTTTAAAAGCAATTGTTGCTTCTCAAGATTATCACTCTTAGTGTAAAGAGATACTGCCCTGAAGACAGACAGTTGCGAATTTGGCTCCCTGCGCTGTCAAAACAAAACTTTGGAAGTGGATGGGCTATCATTGCCATGTAATGGTAAAACACACGAGGATCCATGCATATACTAATGCATTAATGTTGGCTTTCTTAATATAAGTGTTTATTAATATTAAGTTGCATTATTATTATTCAGATGTGGGATGGACTGGGGTCACAACTAGCAGGTTTGTATTTTTATAATGGTTTCTGTCTAAAGGCACCTGTCCCCACAAACCAAATGGTCCACATACACTATTGAATAAAGAGATGAAATTCCTTTAACTGATATGGTATGCATGGAGGCAAACATGATCTCTCTCTCTCTCTCTGTATGTGTGTGTGTGTGTGTGAGTTTCACTGTGTTTTGTGGCTTGCTGTGCCGCCATGGTCACACACAATATCGTGTTGCAGTGCACCATTAAGGAAATAAGGAAATACAATTGCCCAATACAGACAGCATGTCGACTCAGTTACTCCGAACGCAATGCAATCCAATTCTATAATTAAGTATTTAGCTGTTGAGTCTAATGCTTGCCTGTGGCAGCGCCTTTTGCCTTGTGAGTGTGCAGCTTGCGCGCTCCCAGCCTGTCTGTCTGTTGGCGCGATGAGCTGCGAAGGCACTCAGTGAGAAGATACGCTCAGCAGCTCGGCTCTGCCGCCCTCTCAACGTGCAGCTTTAAGAAACTGCGTCTGCGCAATGGGGTCCCGAGTTTAGTGGTTGGGCTGCGGTGAAAATTAACCAGAAAAAAATAAGAGAATAAAGGAGAATCATTCTACCAAGGAATAAAGATTGCACGCAGGACCCGAGACTGGAAATCCGAAGCAGACTGAGGGGGGAATTTGGGGAGAGATATGGCGGGAGTGGGAGTTAAGAGGAGGAAAGCGGGGCTCCCTGGTTTCTGCTGGAAAACCTGCTATTTTCATATTTTATTCTGGGTTGTCTCCGTCTGTGGTGAAGAGAAGACCTTCATCGTTGAGGTAGGTCAGAAGCACCGAAAGCGAGGGATGCTATAGATTTGAATAACATGACAGCATCTCTCTCAGCTTAATGTCTTTCCGAAATACACCAGACGTAAACAGTGAAACCGCATAATTGTGAAGAAATGACGGTTTTGCAAATCAGCTGATTGCAAAATGGATTATTTTATGCATATTAAGCGGGATGCATATACGGATTATAACCATGAAAGCGCGGATGTTGTCAAATGAAGATGGGAAAAAATTAAATAAATAATGAGGCAGTTTAAATAAACAACTTGCAATTTATCTGAGAACCAAGCAGTTTTACCTGAAGAAATGGAGTTTATCGTCACACATTATTTTCATCGCTGTCGCTTAAGAATACTGCATTAATGTCACGCGTAATATATTATGCAAATTCATTTCTAGTTTTACAGTAAAAGGAAGGCTGTACCCTGCGCTGGAATGCAGGACCATAGGGAAGCGGTCCCATCCGTTGTCAGATGAATTTATAGGTTGATGAGTAGATGAGTTTTCCTGAATGGACCAGTGAATATAATTCTCCCTCTTTACTGGGGATCACAAACACCGAACAACGATTCTACTTTCACCTTTATTTTCCACCGAAACGATACACATTCGCTATAATCCATTTTATGGTGTGTCGCACTCATTTTTAATTGTTTTCACCAGGTAATTGGCTTTAATGACAGTTACCTAAAGAAAAATGAGGACTTTGGAAGCAAATGCATAGTAGGGGTAACGGGTTTGTGTTTAATTTGATGAATTGGGCCCACGTTCTCACGAATGCATGTATATATATCTATACACACACACACACACACACACACACACACACACTTACTATTACTCAAAATATGACAGTATGCTTCCCACTGGTTAGCTTTCCACGACAATCATCCCTTTTATTGTGTTTACCTGTATACATGTACTCGCTTGGTTTTATTCCAGAAAAACACGCTACGTTTACTGTGCAGGGGAAACATCCAAGCGGCACCGAGACACCAGCCCTTGCTTTCAAGTGCACGGAACAAAGAATCCAGAATTTTTCATGATTCCAAATATAGCATCTTCCATAATTTATCAAAATAGCGGAGAGAGGCATAAGAGCAGAGGGGCACTGGTAACATGTCGGATGAAATTCTACTGTATATTCCTTTGAAGGATTTTCTAATAGATTGTAAAGAACAGCAATCGCCATCTCTTTCGGATATAACGGAAAACATATTCCCGTATTAGTGTAGATATTGGAATGCAGTGTACTACTTGTATTATGCCCGTAAAAGCACATAGCTTACTGTACTATATACCTTTAGCTATGAAGATATTTAAGAGGAGGACAGCAAACACTTTAATGGACTGTCTTCATCATTTTTCTTCTGTCTTAAATGTCAATCTATTGTTACATGCAGGTGAAAACATACAGTTGATTACTGCTTATGGATTTTGTTTGACATTTCTCTTAAAATAAACAAACTTGATATGACACAAGTGATTACTTGCTAACAGAGACTTTATATATTTGTTTCATACTGTACATCATTTTCATTTTTCACTGTAGACTTCTTAGTTTAAAAATCCAGTCAATAAATATATTTTCATAAATCTAAGCTATGGGATTATGAAACATAATTTATTTTGATACAGTTTGTTGTTGGCATTACGTGATTATAGTCAGAGCTTCAGTATCCTTTCACAAAGGGAACAAAAAGAAAAACTATAGCTTTGGCCCATGACATCACTGAAATAAGCCACCAGCCATGTGTTAGTCCATAGCTTTCATTCCAAGAAATTCTTAAGTATTCTCTTTGGCAGTCATTATTAGTGAAGGCAGTCTGGTGGGCTTATGTCCCCTGACAGAATTCCTATTTCGATAATGTTCTAGTTTTAAACATTAACTGTATGAACTGGGTTAGGACTTCAGAAAAGTCGTTGGAATACATGAATGTCTTCAATCTTTTCATTAGAAATGCTGGAACTTTAGCTTTTTAAGTCATTGTAATATCAATGTTGGAAATCAAAAATAAAAAGAACAGGGAGGTCCACCATAGTAACATGTACCATTGTCTGTACATTGGTACATGTCACTTTCCATCATAGATGTTTGTTTATACTTATGTCAGTAACGACTAACATCATGATTTGTACAGCACCAATAGACATCTGTAGAAGCACTTACTTAGCTGAGTTAAGCGTGTAAGGTGTGTCTATCAAACCGGATAGCCTGCATGTTTTTCCTTGGCCCGGCACGGAATCGCCACAATTATACAATGACCTGATCATGAGGCTGATGATGGCGACGGCGATGATGATGATGAATATGGTGATAGCCGTGTTAAGGATAATAGCTGTTTTTGCATTTAGGGCCCTTCTGCCGGTTGCTGATTCCTGTGGGAGGGGTCATCAGCGTATCCGTTTAGGCGGTGTGAGGACAATAGAAGGGGAGCGGGCGGCACCGTGCACAAAGCCACAATCCTGCCAGAGACAGCCAATCGCTAAATATGTACACACACAACAACGGGAAGAACAAACAGGCTTGTGTTTTTGTGATATCCAGTATAATTAACAATAACCAGCAATATACACTATCCTACTTAAAGGCTCAAAATGTTTTCTTCATAAACTTGTACATTAACCTCACCGTAGAATAGTTTGTCAAATTGGTGAAGGTACTGTTAACACAAAACATATGAAGCATTCAACACAATAATATGTGATTGTATGTTATATGGTCTTCAGGGTTGAATTGAGTGAATGAAGTACTTGATTCAAATGAAACTATGCGAGGAGACACTGTACCATATAATACTGAATGCATTTGTAATATGCATACTGTCCATTAATTTGGGTTTAATCATATTTCTGCAGTATTTCCCCCAACTATTTACTGAATGGGATTCTCAGAAGAATTAAAAATAAAAGCAACAGAAAAACCACAATGGAATTGATGTTAGACTGCCTCCATTTCCTATTAATGAGCAGCAAAAGTACAAATCACTTTGCCAATAGGAATAGGGGGAACAGATAATACATAAAAAAACACAGAAACAATCATTGCGTGCGTCTGCGCTTGTTATGAAGCCTATTACGCTAGATAATAATCCAGTCAGAGAGAAGCTGGTGATTTTATAAGAGCAGGCAGCGCTGACTTAATCTAATGGCTAATTTTAGCAAGAGGAGCATCTAAGCTAAAGTAGTTTGTGAGACTGGGTTGGGAAGGACTGATAAGCAGTTTCGTGGTATAAATGCACATGAATGTACTTGTGGTCTTTGTCTTAGGCTGCGTACAGTAGGATCTCGGGGAGATTAGCATTCACAGGAGTTAAGCAAACACAAAGGCTTCTGATTGTTTCTTCAAGGGCCTCCTGATTGGCTAGGTAGCTGAGCGCCACGGAAGGTCTCCTTTCAGCGGATTTCTCACACACCTGACTAACTCGCATTGTTGTCTGTGTTACCTGCCATACTGTACAAGATATATCAACATTTCCAATTCTCTGAACGTAAGCTCTATTTTGGATTCAACCACTTATTTATTTCAACACACCAAACTATTGTGTTTTCTTTGAATCACATAACAACAAATGCATACATTGTAAAGATAATATATCACATGTGTACATACAGTACATAAGTACTTTAAGGAAAAGGGACTGTCGCTACTTAATTTACATCCTGTGGAATGGCTCCATTTATGAAAGTAGCTCTGAGCTCCTCTGGGCAAAAATAGTCAAGGTATAGTGAATCACAATATTTTTGATAAGGGCTATATCTGAAGTATTTTTGTACCTCCATCAATGTAGACTGTAATCCAGATTTAATTCTCATTCATATATAATCCCTGGATCGTAAAAGCCCATTCATGTGTCCAATTGTCTCCATGATATATTTGGCAGATGCTCTTATCCATGGCAAGTCACACAATAAACATTTCTGCACACTATATATTTGGATATATACTGAAGCAATTCAGGCTAAGCACCTTGTTTGAAAGTGCATTAGAATTGTCCTTCCCAGGAAATGAACTCACCGTCTCTAAATTGGCTCCTTAACCATCATGCTACACTACCACCCTTGCAGTATGCAAAACATGGCACACATGGTTTTTTGGGAATTAGATTTGATCCACTGTGATATGTTGACAGATGTTGGAAACTTAAGGCAATGTGTCTGGAGCAAGAACACTCTTGGTATTTTATAAAATGTTAGCATTCCACAAATATGAAAAACCAGGACATCTTTGTGTGGTGGACCTCCTTGTCCAGTGTACAGAATGCAAAGGTGGTGTGCTTTTGAATTATTCAGTTCGCCACATTATGCTGTGACTGCATGTAGTTCTTATTTTCCGCCATTTCCTTGCTTTGGTGTCTGTGTGTCTACTCTATGTCCAGCACTGTATCCAGATCAGGTTTCAGGGAACCCTGAGAACAAAAAATGTATGGAAAACAAGAAACAAAATTTTATTTCTGACAAAAAAATTTGAAGCAAAAATAAATAACCGTCAGATGAGATGGTTTGGAATAACACAAATAATATGGTAGCCTTTTGGTAGGCTATTGGATCGCTTGCAGCTTTAATCAATCTGTTTTAGTAAATCCTTTGAAGTTTTGATTGACATTCTTTGCTGTATAGATTTTTTTTGCCCAAGAGGTGGTGTAACAGGAAACATCAGACAAACAGAGAGCCCGAGCTTTCATGGTCATAAGCAGACAGGTTGGTCTGGAGAGAAGTATGTTCCAATGTGCTTCATGGTTTTGAGGGAAGGTGAGCTGGATATTTTAAAAAGAGACTGCGTCAAGTTTTTAGATGTTACAACCAGTGATTCCAGGATACAAATTCAGAGCACGTATTTTTGTCCAATGAGTCTGAGTTTCACAAAAATGTAGTCCGGGGAGGAATTATTATTGTTTTTGAAAACAGAGAAATAAAAAAGTACTTGATTGTTGTTTTGTGGTAATGGTGATCTTGCTGTTTTAACTGCCGTGCTACAGTGTGAAGCACTCCACACTCTCCTGGAAAAAATCTTGTCCGACTGTGGAAACGGTGCTTTTGCAGTATTAGTTATATCAGAGAAATTACATAATACACTACAGAATATGAGACTGCTCGTCCATAAAGTAATGCCAGAATTTTGGAACGGTATCAGCTCTCTCTATCTCCAGTCTGCAGAAACAAAGATGAGTACTCATTAGTATGAGGTTCAGAAGACTGGATAAAGAACATTTAACGGACTCGGTGCATTCTACCTCACGATTTTGTTGGCCTCAAATATGATTGGCTTCCAGAATAATACAAATGGACTGCAGCTGTCAGTCTGGTTTTTCCCAAGCATAAAACAAATTTGGGCTGACTTATGATTCTAATACTGTCACAGAGTAATAGCCGCACAGCTAATGTATTTTGGTTACCAGAACATTCTTGAAAAAGTTAGTGTAAAACTTCTTGAAAACATGAACGTGTTCTGTTTAAGGGGAACAAAAAAACCATTTGCCTGGAATGTTTTTCTGTGACATTGCCCCACCAAAAAAGTGCACCAAAATGCATAAATGTACTGATAACATTATCTGACATCCAATAGGAATCTACCTGCAAACTTTGCCAGTGTTCTGAAAGCATTTTATGGGTATTTGCTTTGTAAACTTTGGACAGTAGAGGCTAGCTACCGATATTACTTTCTCTGCAAGCTCTCTTATTGTCTTTGAATATGGGACTTCCACCGCCATGGAACTCTCAGGCTAAAAACAATTTTCTGCAAATTTTCATCAGTCTGAATTTGTGCTGCCCTGAACGCTTGTGAGTCATCATAGCTAAATAACACTTTCACTTGAAGGAATAACTTCAGTTTTGAACACAACTATACTCTTCAAAGAACTACGCTCTTCAAATCACAGTACTCAGAGCTGATGTCATGATAATGATTTTCATTATACATGTTAACTGCAAAAAATGAGAATATATGGGCTTTAAGTTATGTCAACTCGTTCGGTCAAATTGAATGTCACCTTAATATAAGTCAGGATATGAATTTTCAGTCTTAATCTTGATAAAAAAGAAGAATAAATCAACTGACATTGCAAAATATTTTTACAGTGTAGCAATGTTTGTTATACAGTGTTATATTAAATCATACATATCAACTAGATGCCCTTAAGCTAGTATTTATTTAGTGGGTGTTATAATTATAAGTACAGTAGGTGCAAATCAATATACCTGCAAATCTGACTGCATTCACCATGTCCCCCAAGCCCAAAAACCCCCACCCCACACCCCAAAGCCCCCACTTCCTGTGATAGGGGCAAGGGCCTTTTCCATCACTGGGAGACGTTATCCCAGCATTCATAGCAGAGACAGAAACAATAACACAACAGAGGCAGGCTCGCTGACAGATGCTGGCCGAAATTATTGGGCAGAACACAAGTTGCCGTGGGACCCGGGCAATATAATTGGGAGGAACGCGAGCCGCCGTAGGACTGCAGGGACCGATACAACAGGGCTGTCAGCTGAGATCAGTAAATAGGACCTTAGCATCAGGAAGAGTCATTTTTCCCGATTTTGGCACCAAGTGTTGACATTCAACCATGGCTTGGTGTACGCACATGACTCTAAGGGTTAAGCCCCGGGATCAGACAAATGGATATCATAAATGGGAATGAGTCACTGCTAATGTACGCCTGTTTTCTGTGAGTGGTCAATAGAATTATGGGATAGGCATCTGTATCTGATCTAATATGGCATTAGCTTCTCCTGTGTTTTGGGGGGTGGGGTGGGGGAGGCTGGAGGGAGATGCTGGCTGAAAGATCTCAGTGTAACAGGGTCTAATAGCAGTCTTTAAGAAGATTGGTGAGATAAGACAAAGCACAAGGAAAGCTGGGAAGGCAGTGATATCGGTGATACTGCAGGGAGTTATGTAATATTTAAACACTTGGCCTATATACTGTAGCTTACTGTAAGACATTTATTTCTAGCCCTTTTTTTTTTTGGAACCTGATATTTTCGAGCAGCTGGACGAGCACTTAGAAACTGGGTTTTAGAATACAGATATTACATCTATTTTTCAAAAATGTCTGGACAAACGTTTGCTATTGATGCAAATAATTCTTGGTGATTGAGAAAATAAAACGGTTACTTTCATAACGATGCTTTTGACAGCAGGAGCCGCAGTTCAAAAAGAGGTGCCATTTCCAGGAGTTCACCGAATAAGATGTTTTAAAAATGTGAATTTACTTTTTCCTAACCCATATCAAATCTTTTGTTAAGGTACTTGATATCCTATTTTAGACAGACAATGATTAAGTCAACTGTCTAGTTGAAATAATTGCCTTGAAAAACAGATAATCTCCATCCAACATAAAACGGCGCTGTAGCCAAGCTTACTTTGCTTCTTGGTTTTTTGTTCTTAATTGCCCAGATATGGGAATAGGAGGGGAAGTGTGACATGTCGTAAGTACACTGCTTTTCTTTGTTCAAACCCACACATCTAAGTCTTCCCTCCAGTATTTTTTCCCTTTTGGTTTAATAATCACCATAGAAACAAGGAGCGATGTCCACTGTTCTTTTATTCACTGGAAACAGTAAATCCGCCCACGCATCCCCTACACTTTCATAGTATACGACAGTGATGACACTATATCAAGATACAAACGGCTGGGAGTAACAGGCAGAGCTGGCTGAAATGGTTTTACAGTAGCCTGAAGGTAAACCTGCCATAGTACGCCTAACTTCCGAAAATATTACTCACATTCTAAAGACGTACACAGCTTCAACAGATGCAAAAACATGCACGTTGATGTGATGTACTTGTAGCAAAGCGCATACTGGAAAAAGATAAGAATCAACCGAGTGTCCATCTTTCACACTGAATGGAATTCAAATTTTGAAGAAGGACTTCATTTCATTTATATTACCTACCACGGTCATGTTATTGTGGTCTCAGTAGGTATTGAAAGACATCTTAGATGTCAATAAAAGATTATAAGGCCCACTATCAAATTTTGTCAAGCCAAAATTGAAATGGCTTCTCGAACAATTATATTACATTCCCTGAGGTTTTCATAGACGTACATGCGGTTATTAAAAGATTACATTGCCCCTGAATGTACGGTATCGCTTATGAAAAACATTAGGCCTTTGAGATTTAATGAGCTGCATAATGAATCTCCACGCGGCCTTACTTTCTTTACAGTGGTGCGCCGTTTGCAGTGAACTAATTTAAGGATAGCTGACATAGTTGCCGTGACCAAAAGTATCGTTCGTCCTGAATACGTCCCTGGCAGAGACTAAGCCAAGAGGCAGCAGTAGAGAAGCAACAACACAGCTGTTCAAAAACGACTGCAAAAAACAACGCAGCATGTAGTATTAATAACTGCCACCGTGATTCTGTTCGTATGATTAGTCTACTTAATCTAATACCACCAAGCATCACTGTGATGGGGATGTGGGAGTTTTTTGTTTTCCTTCTCTTCCTTTTGTTTAATTCATGGCTTTTTTGTTTGATATGTTATTCTCCTTTGCTTGCTTGGGATTGAATAGGGACAAAAAAAATCAACAATGATATTTACAACAATGAGAGATGTGTATTATTCTTTATACTACTGTTGTGACGATGATGATGGTTATTATTATTAACAGTAACAATAATAATAATAATAATAATAATAAGTAGTCGTAGTTGTTAAATGTGTACCAGCGTTATTGCATTCTGACGTCCCTCCCTGTTGTGTATCACTACTAACGGTAAAGCAGTAGTGGGCCTTCTTTGTTTGTCTGGATTTCTCTCCTCCTCCTCCTCCAGTTTCCCCTCCCCCCTCATCCAATCTCTCTCACTCTCTCTTCCCTCTCTCTCCATACACTGTCTGCTCTTTTTCTCTCTTCTCCTGTCTGACTGTCCTCCCCCCTTCCCTATCCTCTCCTCCCCCCAAAAGGCTGTGTGAGGTACAGTATCACTGGCATGGGGGAGACCATGTGCTTGTATCGCACACACACACACACACACACACACACTCACACACACACCCTGGTCTCTTATCGATCGTTTCGCCATCAGTCCATGCTAAAGCTCCTCTCGCCGTGGAACAGTAGATGCCAGACTTGTGGTCATAATGCACTGCCAATGGACCCTTTTGTGCTGTGATTTGGAAGTCTTTTCTTCAAAGATGGCTTCCTGATTACCTGCGTGTTCAAGGTTAGAGGTGCTACACGGCCCAGTGATGCGTGGGCACACCTTTGTCTTGTCACTTGTGAAAAGAAGGAAATAAAATCAAGATGTCAACAAAGAAGAGAGATAAAACATTCCCCATCGAATTCCAGGGGTCCTTCTGCCTTCCCTTGTGATTCATCGGCAGTTATACATTCAGTCCAGCACAGTGCATTTGTCTGACCTGGTGTAACAGCATACGAAATGCACTGCTGCACTGCAGATGTAATTATTCCATATATGTTTGTTTTATTTTTAGTATTCAATTCAGTGTCGGAGAAATACTAGAAACTGATATATTTATCCCATAGTAGACGGAACAAAGAGGCAATTTAGGATTTACGTTCTGTTTTAGGAATGCATTTTGAGTATCTTTTTTTTTGTGTGTTAAAAGAAAAAAAAGCTGAAGTGCGATTTGATTGGAATACCCACAGTTCCTCAAGTGTCGGGACTGAACGGAGTGATGAAAAGATCTCGCAGACAGGAAGCGCGTTTCAGGGGGGCGAGCAAAGAGGGAGGTGCCACCCACTGGGAATTTAATTAGTGACACGTGAGGGGTGCCCATGGGAGGTCTGGAATCGTTTCTCTCAAGGCAAAGTGCACAAAAAGCGATGCAAAGGGTAGTATAGGTCCCCACTGGGTACATTTTTACTCATATTTATATCAAAACAACATCTGATACACTTGTACTTTATGGTCCAGATAAATTACCTGTAGCAATAGAATCATTATAAACTGTGGACAACATTTCCTCTGAGTTGGTATTTGACTCCTGTGGATCGTATTTTCATATGTAACTTCCTTGCTTGACTGATTTTATAACCAGGGGACACTTCTTGCTTTGGGCCTCCTGCAAGGTGCACAGATAGCACTGAGAAGCTAAGCTTGGGCAACTTAGCGAAAATGGTTGCCAGATATCACAACGGTTGCCAGATCCATAATTTTATTCAGCCATATCCCTCCTGCTCCTCTTAACTGCGATTTTTATAATTCCCCGATGCGTTTTAAGATGCATCAATTTTGGCACAGTGTGGTAATGTACTGCAGAAAAGGATGTCGCTGCCCATTGGCCACACTTCCTATGTGGCTGTTACAAATGAAGCACAATCAGGGCTTGCCACCAAGAATTACGAACAAAAGAATGAAATTTTGTTCAACGTATAAATTACATTGCCAGTATTAACGTGGAGTAAATTTGAAGACTTGGTTTGTAACTTTGGGCCCAGTTCCACAGCTTGTTATCAAGTGAAGCAAAATACAATCACAGACTACTCAAATAGAGAGTAAACTCTTTGTTGGCTCTGCCCTATCTCAGTTAGTGTAGTGGAATATGTCCCCCCCCGACCCCCAATACACTAGTTGAGATCCATGCTGATGCTCACACAGTATACACCACAACTAGGTTGATTCAGAGACAGCTTAACTATGCATTGACACATGTATCTGAAATTATCATTGTTTCGTTGCCATTGTCGATCATGGTAGTTATCTGTAATGAAAATATGAAAAGTCCTAATATTCAGGTTGGTTGGATTTTTTTTGTTCAAGTTAACTTGTCCTCTTAAGGCAGGTCATTTTTGTTGAATATACTTTATTAGAATGTTTTTAGAATGTCTTAGAACATGTGCACTGAAGGAAGAGGAATTTGACAATAATCCAAGACTGAACTCACAATTTATAATTAACCATACACTACAATATACAATAAGACTGCTTAGATCCAGAAATCAGAGATCTGTAAACACAGGTTAACCAAACAGATATAAACCTAGAAGTAGAATTGTAATTATGCATTATAATTTCAAACATTGATGCGCTATTGTGAGCACTATAACGCTTTTAATTCATAAAAATGCAAGATACTGTCATAATTGGACAAAGGGAAATGTCTTGGTATTATAGCTAAGAAATACTATTTTGGGAAAACAATTGGTTTTGTGAATGTTTTTAATGAGGCAAATGATTGGCTAGCCAGTAGAGTGAAAAATAACAAGACACAACTGAAGAGCACTCAGTAAATGAAGCCATCTGGGTCGCAATAAGAACAACAAATATCTGGCTTTTTGTTGTATTTACTCTCACAACTGCATACAGGGAAGCTTTAAACTAAAATTAACAATTTGTTCCTTTGATAATAATGGAAGTTCAAATTAAACCTCTTATACCCTGATTACCACATGTAAGAGGGATATTGAGAGAATAATCAATCAAAACTACAGTAAATACCAATGGTTGTAGGCCTCAATAAAGCAGAATAAAGCGCATATTTTTAACGTGATACTTAATGTAGCATAATCCATCTGCTTGTCAACTGCTTCTTCTCAAAGAATTTTCACTTGTATTTGTCTGCCTTTCTAGCAATTTCCTTGGTTATTGGCAATTGGTTTTGTTTTTGGAATGTAAAGATAAACAGTAGCCAAATATTGGTGCACATGCAAGAGTTTATGCTAGTTTGCTAGTTGAGAGAACCCCTGTGGCTGGTTTGACTTTTGGTGGCTTCAAAACAAGATTAGCATATTTAGAAAGGTGACAATTATGTAAGTAGCCTAACAATTTCAATCAACGAAGGATACAATTCTTCCAATTGTATTTTGACTTCCCTTTCAGAAATTCAGAACTTCCATACTGTCACAGCTCTGTTGTAGTATTATTGTTACAATAATGTGTAATTACATTTCTTATTATCATTATTGCTACTGATATCTATTCAGGTCTTCAGGCATCAAACCTATATTGCTAGAAAGGCTCTCATTTGCATGGACAGATGTTTTATGCCAAGAATTGTATGAAAGCAGTTATGTGGGTATTATAGAGAAGCATTGATTTGGCCCCACCCTCCTCTGTATTGATTTCAGTGTTATGAATGTTGGCAGTAACAAACCAATCATAAGGACGCATTCAGCTCCAGCAGGCAGAGTGACAGTATATTAGACGCGGACTCTTGACCTCTGCTTATGCTGTACTAATCATGCTGTAAACATGAATAACTTCTGACATCTATAGACACTTCACAGATAAATTTAAATTATGAGCTGAGATCAGTTATGAAATGCTAATAAATGAGTTTTGTGTGATTTATCAAGGAACAGTTGATGAAAAATGGATTTAGTATGTGTGTGCACGCATGTGTGTGTGTGTGTGTGTGTGTGTATGCATGTGCGTATCTATGTGTGTGATTGCGTGCATGCAAGTATATAAGTATGTGTGTGTGTTTTTTGTTTCTAATACCACCAATGAAAGACCTTATTTTTGGGTGAGAGACTAAATGAAAGGAGATCACATCTCATGAGTGGCAGTCACTTAGACCAATCCCATCCTGGTAGCTCCGCAGAGATCTGGTGGGGACCAAACGTGAGGAAAAGAGTAAACATCAACTCCGCAGCTCCTCCACTCTGCTTCCTCTTCCAGAACGAAGAGGCGAGGACATTTTCACAGCTCTGCTCGTCAGAGCTCGGCTCTCGCGATTCTGCTGGTGTCCCGTGCGTTAATGATGCTGCTGTAATTGTGGTAGAAAAGCGCTGGTGAATTATTTAATCTGAGTGATTTTCCCCTGAGCAGTGAGCAGCTGCCTCGGCCAGCAAAGATTGCGCAAGGCAAAATATTCATGCTCAAAAAAAAAGACAGACTTTCAGATCATGTGTGGTTAGTGCTGCAGTGTTAGCATAAGCATCATGTTTCTGTTGTTAATGAACACATTTGGTTTGTTTGTTTGTTTTTGCGTGTGTGTGTGTGTATTTGTGTATGAGTATGTGGGTGTGTATACGTTTGCATGTGTGTGTTCGATTGTGTGTGTACATGTACGTATGTGTGTGGGCATGTGTTTTTATGTATATGTGCATATATGTTTGCATATATATGTATGTATGTGCATTTATGTGTGTATTACAGCTTAAATATATTACTTAAATGTATACTGTATACTTCCGTGCCAGCCTCAGCCACAGCAAAACAGTACCTTTTTATGTAACAGCCCTGTCTCTGACCTCAGTTGGCTTCAGTTTACATATCCTACTGTGAGGAGGTGGAAAGAATCTGTAGATGTGTGACTTGTAATGTTTTAACTGTATGACTTTAAGGTATAAATATTTCAAACTGTCTCTCATTGTGTAATATGTTGTTGGTGCGGGGTTACAGTGTACAGTAGGTGTGTGAAGAGATGCCATTGTCTGTATCTTGTCTGTATACATGAAAATGTTTCAAACTGAAGTTACATAAATGAGCGAAAATGCCATTCTCCAGCCTAAAGTACTTTGATTTAACAACGGCATATCATTTCTCATAAATTATTCTCATGAATTATACAAACAGATCATATCGTTTTAAAGCTGTAGTTTACAGACAGCAATAACCTTATTGTTGTAAATGATGAGCCATTATATTCAAGTACATTTATAATAGTCTCTGTAGGTGCACCAGACACTGGTGGAGCTGGTGGAGCAGGTATCTCTGTCAAATCTCCAGTAATCACATGTCCAGCAGTAAGAAAAAACAATGTCAGGATGGCCCAAGCAAGTGTGCTCATAAGGGAACAAGCTAATGACTACAGACGTCAGTTGAACATCAGAGATACAAACACTTTGGGACCTGGTGACATAATTGTCACCTTATTTTTATACAGCGATATCATATTTGTAGCCATCATCAATCAAACCAACAACTAGACAAACCAGCTAAGAACAGGCATATACTTTAAGTACACATGTGTAGTGATAGCTGATAATGGCAAGCTTATAGCTTTTATTGAGCTATATCATACAAAGCTCCTACAAAAATGGTAGTGGTAGGAGTGGTTTATTTGGAAATTTTATTGTCAATGGAAGTTATGATTAATTTCTCTCTAATGCTCACCTTTTTACTTTGGTAATGATAAAGACTTTAAGAAGCACAGTTTTAAATAATACATTTTATTTGTATTTTACCTTTCATGCAATGTTTTCAGCTCAATGTCAAATGCACAGTATAAAGATAATTAACAATAAAAAAGTCATGCAAAATAACATTTTTCTTATAGCTAGCTAGAGAAAAAGCATTGGTCAAAAGTCAGGCAGATAAACCATCCATATATGACAGTCTGTATATATATACATACTCAAAAAAGGGATATTTGGTATTTGGGTATATGTAGGGTATGGGGTATTTGGTTTTTGAAACACTCCTAATGTACAGTATGCATATTAATGTTTTTTTTCTCTCCATAAACAATAGTTCTTTGTCATCGTAATACTCTCATCATGCATACTGAATAATAGCATGGGTGAGTATGTAAATATTTAGTTCTCTGAAACACTGAGTCCTCCAGTTGCTGTCTCCTAACACATATGCTGTGTCTAAATGGCAGCGGTAACTGTGTGGGTCTGTTGTATTGGTGCTTTGGTAGGAGCTGTGGGCGGACCCTGGTCTTCAGTCAGAAAACAAGTAGGCTTTGAGAGTGCTATGAGTTGTTTTAAGATAATAAGGGTGAAAATTGACTGTCTGATGTAAGCGTGGGGACAGTGAGGTTTCCTGATCTCAATAATAGGCATAGCTACGATGAGTTGTCAGTCATAGACTTGTTTGAACCAATACAATTACTTTTCTGTCCGTGGTGAAACACAATGATTGGTTAATATCAGTGAGCACATGATAGGTCAACCCATTTTGGACATCATGAGACCATCTTTCCAATCACTGGCTGAGAGAATCTGTGTTCAAAATTGCTCCCTACTCGTTGTATATGACTCTATGCAAGCAGCCAGCCTCACATATCCCCGATAATTAACTCCTGCGATTGCGATGTCATTTCCCTCCTCTTCCAGACTTGGCTGAAGAATTATGGCTACCTTCTTCCCCACGACATACGCACGTCGGACCTGCGGTCGGAGAAAGCCATGCAGTCCGCCGTCGCTGCCATGCAGCGGTTCTACGGGATTCCGGTGACGGGGGTGCTGGACCAGACCACCATCGAGTGAGTGACGCTGCCCCCGGTCAGCTGGACAATGCTATGTGGTTTAGCCTCTAATACAGCAGATGTGCAGTGCGTTGAGAGTCCTGATTTCAAGTTAGTGCCTTAACTTGGTCTTATAGCGCTATAGTTAATCTGGCATTCTCTGTAGGGTAGTACCGTTTTTGCGTGATGTTGTTTGGTGAGGCACATTGCTGTTTTTAATAAGGGACGCTGGCATTGAGAATCAGCTCTGAGATACCAGAACTGAGTTGCCCACTCAAACCAGATAAACAGAGTACTGTGTTCGTATCTATACGCTAAATTGACACATTAGCTTCTGTTTCCTTTAGTCACCCTTTATCTTCATTTTCTTATGACACAATGTATGTAACCAGCCACTGTAGGTAGTTCTACTGTCTACTACCAAGCTCCTTTCAGCTTTTATCCTAATAAAAGCAAATTTCGGCTTTTATTAGGATACTAGAATGAGATGGTAATTTTCCACAATGAACGTATAATTATACAGCATGTGCCATTAGCTTTGATACAAGTTCATTTCCATGTTTCCTTTCCATTTATTCAGTGTTTCGGCATTCAAACTGACATTCAAATTTACACCTGCTTTACAAGTTCAGCAGGGATATGATCAGGAAAAGAAAGCAAACAGGGACAATTTAGAAAGTTCAGGAACAATTTTCCACTTTTGACAGTAGCATTAGTTTCAGCTGAATTGTGGAAGTGATTGAATGGAAAACGCTGGCTTTGTGTGGGACTCGCCTCCTCCGTGCTTTGTCAGTCATTTGCAAAAACAAGGAGGACAGGCGATTCTCTGAAGCAGATTCTCTTTGTGTTTTGTTTTCTTCGTTGTGGATGAGTGACATTTCCTTTCTGACTAGTTTACTAGTGCTTTCATAGTGGACAGTTTAGTATGGTACAGTCTGTTCTCAATGGAACATTGAAAAAGGAGCTTTTTCAAACATAGATGGCACAGAATGTGTCGGAAGTTACGCCCTCAGCTCTGTGTACAAACACATTTTGGTTGGTTCACACCTCTGTATTCACCACACTCACTTACACTCTCAGCTCTTTGCATGACACACTCACTTACACTCTCAGCTCTGTGTCCGACACACTCACTTACACTCTCAGCTCTGTGTCCGACACACTCACTTACACTCTCAGCTCTTTGCATGACACACTCACTTACACTCTCAGCTCTGTGTCCGACACACTCACTTACACTCTCAGCTCTGTGTCCGACACACTCACTTACACTCTCAGCTCTGTGTACGACACATTCACTTACACTCTCAGCTCTGTGTATGACACCCTCACTTACACTCACTGCTCTGTGTACGACACACTCACCTACACTCTCAGCTCTTTGCATGACACACTCACATACACTCTCAGCTCTGTGTATGACACCCTCACTTACACTCACTGCTCTGTGTACGACACACTCACCTACACTCTCAGCTCTTTGCATAACACACTCACCTACACTCTCAGCTCTTTGCATGACACACTCACTTACACTCTCAGCTCTGTGTACGACACACTCTTACACTCTCAGCTCTGTGTACGACACACTCACCTACACTCTCAGCTCTGTGTATGACACCCTCACTTACACTCACTGCTCTGTGTACGACACACTCACTTACACTCTCAGCTCTGTGTATGACACCCTCACTTACACTCACTGCTCTGTGTACGACACACTCTTACACTCACTGCTCTGTGTACGACACACTCACTTACACTCTCAGCTCTGTGTATGACACCCTCACTTACACTCACTGCTCTGTGTACGACACACTCACGTACATTCTCAGCTCTGTGTATGACACACTCACTTACACTGTCAGCTCTGTGTACGACACACTCACATACACTCTCAGCTCTGTGTATGACACACTCACTTACACTCTCAGCTCTGTGTATGACACCCTCACTTACACTCACTGCTCTGTGTACGACACACTCACATACACTCTCAGTTCAGAGTATGACACCCTTTTCAGTGTGTTTGATATGGTTGGTAATGAGCCGTGCTACTTTTCTGACGCTCTCAGTTACACCCTCAGCTCCATGTATGACATGCTTAGTTATGCCGTCTGGTTCGGTGTCCCCCAGGTGGATGCGGAAACCACGCTGCGGGGTCCCCGATCACCCCCGGATCAGCCGGCGGAGGCGAAACAAACGCTACGCCCTGACAGGCCAGAAGTGGAGACAGAAACACATCACATACAGGTACATTGGTCTCTCCTTTACTCCATTTCGCATACTGGCCAGCAAAAACCTCTCACTCCAGACTGCTTTATTTTACAAAGGTGAAGTATGAGTTGTTAGAGTAAAGTTTTTGCAGTTACTGAGGATCAGCAGAGATGTGCCCACATGCATTCACAACAGATAAGAACATGACAGTGGCCTCCCTTACAAACCTGCCAAATAAAAGCTAAATACTAAGCAAAAAGCTCTCATATTTCAGATATTATAAAAACAACATGCTATTATAGGAGAGGCATAATTATTTCTTTTGGTTTGTGTATTTATTATGACTGTATACATAAAATGTCAAATCATTTGGATACATTGGGGTCCAAAAGTTTGAGACCACATTGAACATTTTCTTTCAGACTTTTTTCATGTAAACCTGGAAATAATCAGAAAGTTTTAGGATTTTGGAACATTTAAAACAAAGAAAGGTTATGACAATTACAAATGGGGAAGAAATGTTGAAGATTCTGCACAATGTCTAGGTCAAATGTAAGCAAATGTGCACTTAAAGACCATGTGGTAACATGTATCACCAGGTTTTGCACAAGCTTGTGGAGTCCATGCCAGCTCCAGTGCACCCTGTCAATAAAGCTAAAGGTGGACATACCGAAAACTAAAGACATTCTGGAAATTCATGTACATTTTTCAAAGATTCAAACTTATACCTAAATTGGTAACGTAATTTGTAATTTTAAAAATTGTATTATATTGTAAAAGAATGCAAAATAGAAGCTCTTTCACTAGTGGTCTCAGACATTTGGAAGCCACTGCACATTTAAATACAGTGGCATTTAGCGATGGCTATGGCAAGGTTTATTGTGTTGTGGCAACACCACAGTAATGTGCCTGTAGGTGTTGTAGCTGCTAGCCTGGTGCGATGCAGTGATGTGCTTTTATGTGGGTGGAGTCATTACTGCTTGGCTGGCGTCCTGTGGGCCGCTGTGCTCTCTGGCTGCTTATGGATGTGAGTCAGCAGCTTTGCACTGGGGTGGAATACATACTGTAGCCGTAGCCTGGGCCAATGGAGCGCCTCACTCATGCTGTAGTTATCCTTCTCCCCAGCCAGTGGAGTTCCTGTTATAGTTTTCTGTTCTGAGCTCCTTATTCCTACTGTAGTTTTCTCCTGAGTGGGCGGAGCTTCATGTTCCAGCTGTAGCTTATTCCTGAGTGGGCGGAGCTTCATGTTCCAGCTGTAGCTTTCTCCTGTAGGGTAGAGCTGCTCATTCCAGCTGTAGCTTTCTCCTGTGGGGTAGAGCTGCTCATTCCAGCGGTAGTTTTCTCCTGAGTGGGTGGACCTTCTAATTCTGGCTGTAGCTTTCTCCTGTGGGGGCGGAGCTTCTCATTCCAGCTGTAGCTTTCTCCAGAGTGGGTAGAGATTCACATTCCAGCTGTAGTTTTCTCCTGTGGGGGCGGAGCTTCTCATTCCAGCTGTAGCTTTCTCCTGAGTGGGCGGAGCTTCTAGTTCCAGTTGTAGCTTTCTCCTGAGGAGGTGGACCTTTGCATTTCTTTTGTGTCTTTCCCATGAGTGGCTGGAGCTTCTTCCTGATGTAGATTTTTCTTAAGTGGCTGCAGCTTCTCATTCCTTCTGCAGCTTTCTCCTAACCGGGTGGAGCTCATCTTTCCTCTGAGTGGTTAAAATGGGTTCAGCTCCGGCTGTAGTCTTGCTCCTGGGCAAAACTCCCTCCCATCTCCCTGGCTCCTCTTGTGACCTTTTCTTAGTGTCATTTTTAGATTTTTTTTTTTTTTGCATATTAAATTCGCAGCCAGAAAATTACCATTACTACATGGTGTTTATGCAATTCTGTGACTCTCACTGCAATGCCTTCACCACAGAGCAAAACAAAGAAACCTTCCCAGTTCCCTTTTCAGTCAGGTAGCTAAGGTAGTAGCGTAGTGTGCTTATTCTGTGTTTTTCCATTGAAGTGGGATTCTGTACCTTTAAGTGTGTTTTTCTGCAGCCCGATTTTTTTTTCTCTAGCTCTATTTTTAGAGTCTGTCTGGGCTACTGAATGTGATTTTGTCTTTGAGGACTGTCAGTGAGCATCAGAGCCTGGCTCACTGAGGCAGGCAGGCTGTGCATCAGTCACCCCGAGTGAGCCGCTTCCTGTCTGCCTTCTCTCAGCTGCGATACACAGCCAAGCCAAGCCAGGTGCAGGCTTCAGATGTGCGGGAAAAAAAAACATACATTTACATTCTATAGATTTAAAACCCAACCAGATAAGCATGCTTGTGTGTTATTGCTACTCGAAAATGTGAATTTCAGCTTAAGTTTCAGATGGTTTCTCAATATATGGTTTCAGACATATCTCCTACAAAGTAATCACACGCCAAATATTCTTTTGTAATCTATACTTAGTACATTGTTGTCATTACCTAAACATATTTGTTATAATTATTTTCTTGGCAGTCTTAACCCAGATGCTGTCATCTCTGGAGCATCTGAAAGGGATATAGCTGTTACTGTGGTTTT
Source organism: Albula glossodonta (assembly GCA_019788955.1). Lineage (NCBI taxonomy): Eukaryota > Metazoa > Chordata > Actinopteri > Albuliformes > Albulidae > Albula > Albula glossodonta. The sequence goes on along the minus strand of JAFBMS010000004.1, from coordinate 25,523,933 downwards.
TGGTGATTGAGAGGTTTTTGTCCAGTGTTTGTATTTGCTTACCCTTCACTAAGTCATAGGTAAAAGGTCTGTTTGGCTAGAATCACCATCTCCAATTGTTGCCTATGCCTGAACACGATTTGACAGTGGTAACTAACCATTGGCTTATTAGAAAATCATATCCCCAGATGTTACATTACAATGCATTACATTCATTTAGCGGAGGCTCTTATCCAGAGTGACTTGCAATGCAGGAGAGCATTATAAGTGCATCCTACTGATTATATGAGCAATAGTATCAGACCTTGGCTAACCATGTTTCTAGATCAGCAAGTACATAAGCAGCAGCGCAAAGCAATAGGAGAAGTTGACAATGCGGATCTGAGTTCTGATACGACCCATAAACACCACCAGTACATTCAATGAAACAAAGCAAAAAAACTAAAATCAGATGTTGATTGGGCAGCAGTGTATCATTCTGGTCAGGCTTCATGAAACATGAGGTTTCATATGGTGGTAATAAAACCCTTTCTCCTGAAATATGACAGATCTCCACTGCCCTTCCCTCTGCCTCCCCAGCATACACAACTTCACCCCCAAAGTGGGGGAGAAAGACACACAGAGGGCCATCCGCCAGGCTTTCGACGTGTGGCAGACAGTCACGCCGCTGACCTTCGAGGAGATACCGTACTCGGAGATAAAGAGCGAAAGGAAGGAGGCCGACATCATGATCTTCTTCGCCTCTGGTTTCCATGGAGACAGCTCCCCTTTCGACGGCGAGGGGGGGTTCCTAGCCCACGCCTACTTCCCCGGCCCTGGGATTGGGGGAGATACACACTTTGACTCGGACGAACCTTGGACGTTGGGCAATGCCAATCACGATGGTAAGAAATCAGACCAAAGGAAAGGCGCCGACTGTGCTCGAGATTTTCATGCCAGTTCCATGTTGTTTAAAGCTGTTGTTTTGTTGATTGCTTGACCTACCTAGTATAATATTAATTTCATTAATGACAGCAAAATAATAGGTAATACTGAGGTAAATACCGGTTGAAATCAAAGACCATAAGACTGAAAATCTATTGTCATGCATTTTCCCCCTCTATTAAGACTGAATAAACACTGGTGCCTCTGCCAATAGCGAAATCATAACAAATGATTGTTTTTGTGTAATTTTCGTATTTGTGGTCTTCTTTTGGATTAGTTATTGACCAAAAAAGTGACAGGTCTTGGCTATTTTTCTTTGAGAATTGTGGAAGAGTATACCAAATTGAGTATACCACATGGCATCAATTTAAAAAATTTTGAAACCATATGAAAATACCCTAGAGGGATTTTTGACTAAATTAAATGATGACTTCAGTTGCTGTTTATTTACTGCTTTTATGCTGGGCATTTTTTATTTTCTTCGTAGCAAGCAGATTCAACGTTAAGACACTCTGTGTAGTGGGGGGGTTATTAAGGATCCATCTTCTGCAAATTGAAAACTGTTTTTTATTTTGTAATATTTTTGAATGTATTCCCTGTTTTTATTATTTCATTTCATATGTTGTGTTTCATTGTTACTTTTTCGATGTTAGCAGACCATACAATAGTTTATAGAACATTCATTTGAGCAAAATGAATATCTAACAGATGGTGCCAACAGACCAAGGGAGACAAGTAGGATAAATGGGCTTGTGGCTGGGTGTTGAAAGACCAACAACCAAAAAAAGCAGTTTTTTTTCACTCTTAACTGAATTACAATTTGTGACTACTGTTATACGACTTGGGAAAAAATCATCCTGTGCATTTACACCGTAGCTCTGAGTGTTTGTTAAACTGACTGAAAATATCATTTGCATACAAAATTAATGTGGTCTTTGCATCATGGCTGATCGGTGCTTGTCATGAGCAGGCCCTAAACTAGGCCCACAAAATATATGAGTTTATATATTTAGTATATAGGTTTTCTGCAAGATGCAGTAGAATGGGACATGGTTTTCTTATGCAGTATGCGACATATGGATAATGACATCACACACAGAGCTCTGCATATGGGACACCCTGCAAATAGAAACTGCTTAGTGTGTGTAGTGTAAGCCGAGTGGTTTGCTGACACAACAAACACACGCTAGTGGTCCACAGTGCACCGCTGTCTCATGACAGTTCCCATGGTCCCATGCTAAACTCTATTTCCAACTTAATGTGCTTCTCTTTCCTTTAAACATTTTAACACTGTCTTAACACTGAATAATGGAACTTGCAGCCTGTGATAACTTCCTCAGTGCTGTTCCACAGGAAATGATGTCATTCTTTGCACTGTTCCACAGGAGATGACCTGTTCCCATGTGTTCCAAAGGAAATTACCTTTCTCCCTTTATGCTACCGGAAACAAGCTGTTCCTCTGTACCCCACACAAGGGAAGCTGCACCTCTGTGTCCACTGGACATAAACTTTTCTGATATGTTACACAGGAATGACCTTTTCCTCTGTATCCCACAGGAAATGACCTGTTCCTGGTGGCGGTTCATGAGTTAGGCCATGCTTTGGGCCTAGAACACTCAAACGACCCCAGTGCCATCATGGCCCCTTTCTACCAGTACATGGAGACACACAACTTCAAGCTGCCCCTCGACGACCTTCAGGGCATTCAAAAAATATATGGTATGTTGCCCTCCTCTCAGTTCATGTGTAGAGTTTTCCATGTGCAGTGTTCATAATGGAAATAATGTATTTCCATTCTTCAAGAGTTTGCCTGAATTGGCCTCGGGTGACTCACAAAGTAAAAATGCCTGTTTGTGGTACAGATATGGGTCCTGCTGCTGACTGTTCGAGTCCCTCTGGCTGGAGGTCTGCATTGGCAAGGCAATGGTTGGCTCAGACTTGCCATTGTAGTAAAGTGGTTAAGCTGGCTAAGATCCTCAGTTTCATTGCTCCCTTCCTGGCAGGTTGGGCACCTGCAAAATTTGTAAACTGATCATATGTTGACTTTGTGCTCGTCCTATGACATAGACGGAATTTGATCCATCTCACATTTGTAGTTTGAAAAGATGCCGAGGATACTCTCCATGTGAATTGGAGAAGTGGGTTGCGTATTACAGTCGTAATCCAGAATTTGTGGGAAACAGTCTCTCAGTCAAGCTGACAGAGCAGTGGTTTTCAATTCATGTGAGAGAAAGGAGAAAAAGGAAAATTGCAAAAAAAGCTACCTTCCTCCAAATTAGTGTCATTATGTCTCAAACTCCTCTAAATGTGGGTGGTTCAGTTTCTCCAGTGAGTAATAGAGGTTCTGTCTCAGACTCCATCCAATGAGAGCAGTCCTGTCTCAAAGTCCACCCAAATGAGAGTGTTTCTGTTCCAGGCATCCCCACCGCCATGTTGGAGCCGACCCGGCCCCTGCCCACACTCCCAGCCCGTCGGACTCACTCCACCTCTGAACGCAAACATGACCGACAGTCTCGCCCACCACGCCCACCCTCTGGGGACAAGCCCTCGTCTCCTGGGACCGGAAAACCCAACATCTGCGACGGAAACTTCAATACTGTGGCCTTCTTTAGGCGAGAGATGTTTGTTTTCAAGGTGGGATTTGTCTCTTGAGTCTTACATATCGAAGCTATCTGATATCTGTGTCCTTATTTCATTAGCAGTAACTAACTGAACCAAGATTCAAACTGTGTGGGAGACCTCAAACAGCAGAAATTATAAAACACCCACAATTCATTCTTTCACAAACTGTTGGTCTTAGCAATACAACGAGCTTTATCACAGATGTTTTTGAGATCATCTTATTTGATTGTGGAGAATGCGCTGTTTATATATTGTAGGGATTGTGGGTAGGGATCTACTGTGCAGTCTGTAAATGTCTAGTTTAGAGTCTGCAGGGAGTTGGTTAGTCGGGATGTGTCCTAGTTTCTTTGCATAGGCCAGATAATGAGTTCTGATTGATGTACTTTTTACTGTCCTCTTTTAGGACCGCTGGTTTTGGCGACTGCGCAACAACAAGGTTCAGGAGGGTTACCCGATGCAAATCGAGCAGTTTTGGAAAGGCCTTCCCCCTCGGATTGATGCAGCTTACGAAAGATCAGATGGAAAGTTTGTCTTCTTTAAAGGTATTTGCACTTTTGTTCCATTTTTTATCCCCGCTTCAGAACAAATAGGACTGAAAAAAAAAGATTGGTCCTCAGAATAGCAATGTGGAACTGTGTGTGTGTGTGTGTGTGTGTGTGTGTGTAAGATAAGAGAAAGAGGTTGCACATTTTCCATTTCCACACATTGGAGATAACGGGACATTCAGCCAAGAAATGGGTGTATCACTGTCTGCTGTGTTAGTGCACCAGCCATTCTGGGCACATTATAGTCCCTCCACCCTGACTTACAGCTCGTGGCAAGACTACCTAGAGATTATTATGGAGTGTTCATTAGTCCATAGAAACCACAGCCATAGCAAAGCAGCAGTGGAGGGTGTTAATTGATCATTAAAATAGCCTGTCCTTGAAATAGACTTGGGGGACTTTACTGAGGAGCCGCTCTGTTGAGGAACCTGCAGTCAGAGATGGAACATTACCCACCTCACCTGAAACACCGTGAGCGTAGCATGCACAGGCCTTAAGCCTCATCCTTCGCTCTAGTGCTTTAAGAATTATCTCTGAACCCAGGGCTTATTTCCTGGTTTAGGAGGTTTGGCATCAGCGGTGGAGATACTGAAAGTCAGCACGTACCCATGTTCAGGGAGCTATGACAGCTTGCCTGTGACCATTTCTGGGTTCTAATAGTCTGTGCATACTACCTGAGCTTAAATAGTCCGTGCACAGCCATGTGGACTTGGACAGAAAAGCGGCAGGCGTTGCCTGTTGGTTAATTCTTTAAAAATATGGTCTATCCACCTTTTAATATTACCACTTATGATTGGCTTGTTATGTTACTTAATCAACCATTCTCACGGTTGCAGTTTATGAAAAAGTAGCATTTGTTTGTGCAGAGGTATACTTTTACCGCACAGCAGAGATGGAAGACTGGGGTTTCATTGTACCAAAGCTGGGAGGGGATTTTGATTGGTTCAAAAATGTCATTGATTGACAGCTGACCATAACTACACCCTACAAGGGTTCATGAAACCTCATGGTATAGGTACTTAATTACTTACATACATACATAATTACTATGTACTTACATAGGTACTTAACAACAATGAAATATTATTTTCAGAGGTTATTTTAGAATAATGAAAACTGAGTGCTGTATGTTTTATGCATTGCCAGGTGACAAGTACTGGGTATTTAAGGAGGTTACAGCTGAGCCTGGATACCCACACAGCCTAGTGGACTTGGGGAACTGCCTGCCCCGTGACGGAATTGACACAGCCTTGCGCTGGGAGCCAGTGGGAAAAACATACTTCTTCAAAGGGGACCAGTACTGGCGCTACAACGAGGAGAAGAGGGCGGCCGATCCAGGATACCCCAAACCCATCACTGTTTGGAAGGGCATTCCGGAAGGCCCGCAAGGAGCCTTCGTCAACAAGGAAGGCAGTGAGTATTTAATTTCCAATTTTTTACATTTAATGATCAAATTTAAATAAGCTACTGTAAATGTATGCTGCTGGATATTTCGAAGCCATTCAGTTTAAATACATTACACATTGACAATGACCCACCAGGGATTTGAGCTTGCAATCTCTCTGTTACAAGCCTGATAGCAATACAAAGGCCTGGCAAAAGTAATGAAATTCAGAGAGATAAGTTCACCCACCTTTGGGATTCAAGCAGTATTTCATAACCAGTGATATAAATTTGGTGAAGGCAGGTCAATGGAGAAGGTAGAAACTCGTAAACTAGTAAGTCTAACACAAGTTATGAGACATGCTTAATTATGCTTAAGTTATCAGACATGGGCTTAAAATGTCAATCCGGGGGCATTCGTCCATTGACATTAAACTTCCACCAACTGACCTGTGAGAATCTGACCAGCATCTAAACTGCCAAATCCCTTGTAGGGGATTGCAGTGCTACAGTAAATGCTGTTTCCAGATGATAAAGAGAGAGTGTCTTGAGATCTCTACATTACATTACATTACAAAGCTGGGCTTCTCTGGAATTACTTGCACAACTATGGATACCTGAATAGCAATACTACTGTCATTGCAGAGTCATGAGCAAACATGTGTGTGTGTGTGTGTGTGTGTGTGTGTGTGTGTGTGTGTGTGTGTGTGTGCCAAGTAAACATGACAAGCTTCAACTCCTTCATATTTCATGCTGTTATAAATTTCCTTCACTTTAATCCAATGCAGTCGTGATTACTATATGTGAATGTGTGTCAGATGACTGTAGTCAAATATGAGAGGAAGAGCAGTATTTATAGATGAATTTACTATAATTATTCTACAGGGAATGAAAAGAAATATGCCAACATTCAATGCTTTACATGAATTTCTTTTCAAGAGTGTCATTTCAGAGTATGTATGAGTGTTAAAATATTGAATTATGAGTGTTATGCCCAATTGGCTTTTTGTGCTGTGATAATTAATGGCAGTTGGGTTTAGTTGGCTGTTTGTATTGTGATTAGTGGTAGCAGTCTGATTTAGAGAACTGTTTGAACTGTGATTAGTGGTCAGAGTTGAATCTTAACGGTTGGTTGTGCTGTGAAAACTGATGGCACTCAGTTTTCGATGTGATTGGTGAAGGTGGACAGTCGTTTGGAGCAGCCTGGCTTTAGGTGGTCTCAGCGCGCTGTTACTAAGCAGAAGGAATCAGGTTTAGGCAGCCCTTTGATTACTGGAGGAAGTTTAGGTCGCTGTCGGGGGACGGTCAAGTTTAGGTGATTGGAGCAATTGGGTTTAAGTGGGTATTTGTTAGGGGATCAGAGGTGGAATTTTGTTTTTTGGCAGCTGTTTACAGCAGTCAGGTTGCAGTAGCTGTTTGTGCTGTGGTTAGCAGTGGCAAGTTGGATTTACGTGGGTGTTTTGGGAAAGTAGGATTTCTTCAGGGGTTAATCCAACCAGGGCAGGCTAGGGCCTATTTTTTTGCAGCTACTGCAAAAAAAAATAAAAAATAAAAAAAAATCAAAGAAGCACCAAGGGCCTCTCCCGTGAGAGTTGTAGCGGAGAGCACGATCATCACTTCTGCGAGTCGTGTCACAACCTTGTGCACTACACATCGCAGAGGAGCTGAGAACATGAGAACATGAGAGGGGGGGATTGGGAAGGGGTCATACGGCCCATTTCGCTGGCTTGTTTTGCCTGTAGCTCATCATTTTCGACCATCAGGCGGTTTTCTGCCGGGGGCCCCAGCGGCTCGGCTTCGGCGGCCATGCCAGTCACTCCATCAGTCATAGCCTCTGAGGGTCCTGCAAGCTGCAGTGCATGCTCAGTTGGCATAGCCAGCCCTCAGTGCTAATCAGGGGTTGGAACGGCTGCCCTACATTCACAAAAATGCACTTTACATTACTCACATCCATATGAACGTTTTTAATTACTTTTCATTTCTTGCAAACAAACATTTGTAGACTCAACTGTTTGAAAATACCTGGAAAACATACAGGGTATTTTGTGAGGCACTGAGATAATGAACTGGTCTCAATCAAACTGGATTCAAAGTTTATCCTTAAATTTGACACTAGATGAGGTACAAGTATTAAATCTCTTTTTCACAAAAAATGTAAATTTTGTGATCACCAAAATGATTGCTGTACTTGTTAAATTATATTTGTGCACGGTAAAAATGATTCCTGCATTTATTTGTCAGACCAAATTAAATGTAGTGTCGTAGTGCTGTTTTGTATCAAAAAAATACATTACACATTCTAATTCTAGACCCTTTTCCCTCTAGTGTACACCTATTTCTACAAAGGCAAAGATTATTGGAAGTTTGATAACCAGAAACTCAGCGTGGAGCCCGGATACCCCAAGTCCATCCTGAAAGACTGGATGGGCTGCGACCAGTCCGAGATGGAGAAAAACAAGGACCGTCAGCTGCCCCATGATGACGTGGACATCATGGTGACCATCAACGACGTGCCGAGCACTGTCAACGCCATCGCCGTTGTGATCCCCTGCATCCTGTCTCTCTGCATCCTGGTCCTGGTCTACACCATCTTTCAGTTCAAGAACAAAGGTGTGCAGCAGAATGTCACCTATTATAAACACCCTGTGCAGGAATGGGTATGACATCCTGGGGCCAATCTGCTGTCTGCAGAAATTGTTTGAGAGGGCTACAAAAGAAAAACAGTTGGAGCATCGTGTGACCAGTGCCTGCCTTGCACAACCATGGCGTGACAGGGAGGCATTATTTGGACCCCGCCCCCTCCACTAGAACTTAACGATCATCCAGAAATGTGTATGTTATTTAGCATGAGCCGAAGCACAAACCGGCTGGGAGCCCCCGGACTTGGAGAAAGCGGGGCGCACCCTAACCCCCCCACCCCCCCACTCCCCCCCCAGCCACTCTTATCAGGCTGTGTCACCCCATTTGTCCCACCTCCACCTCCCCCTCCCCCTGAGACTCCCACCCAGCCTGCCCCAATATGAGGGCCCAGGGAGCCCCCCCCCCCCCCAACTGAGTGCTCACAGCCAGATACCAGCAACCCCTCAGCTCCTTCTTCAACATCGACTTGTACATGAATTTCAAATAATATCAAGGAAAACAATGGGACAGGGGAGGGGGGGGTGGTTGGGGGGGGGGATTACGAGAAAGAAAACTAACAACAGATGTAGGTAGACCGGCCATAGAAAAGAACACTAAGGATTTCTGTCCTTCCTGTGGATCATTTAAACATTTCATTGATGGAGTGTCCTTGAATTATCGAAAGGAAATACACATTTTTTGTGCGTAAAATTGAAAACTTTTTTTACTCCCTGACTCTATGTATGCTGGGTTCAGTCACCGAGGCTGGTTATAGGCAGAGTGTCCGTCTGCAGGCTGTTGACCAGAGCCGGCCACCCTGGAACTGACTGTCTGCCTTGTCAACTCAATGAAGTAGGGGGGAGGGGAGGGGGTTGACCTGGGATAATATGTATTGCATTTAAAAAGGTTGGTAGTATTAATAATAGTATGACTTGCTAGAGTCCTTTGGCTGTTCAGAATTTTGTTCTCCATGACTCTGTGTGTGAAAGACACACAGCAGGTACTTTGGCGGCTTATGAAAGCCTGGAATGACGTAACAATGGTAACGACGGGGAGCCAAATGACCTGCTGTTTTGAAGCAGCCTTAATCTCTCCCTTCCCTTTTTTTTCTCTCTCTCTCTTTCTCTGTTCTTCTCTGTGTCTATCTATCTATTTATCAAAACGCATACATAGATAGATGGATATTTTCTTAAATGTTATCATTGTTGTCTTTGTATTACTGAACCATATCATGTGAGGACTCTAAAAGTAGTTATCAGAGTAAATGTGCGTTCAGTAACTGATCTCCCCATGGGAAAGTCATAGAGGCAGGAATGTGTTAGCTGAGTGCACCACAGGACTGAAGCTGATTCAATAATCCTGCACCTGGGGAAATCAGCTGGGTGGCTCCCAATGGTTCACTGATTCAGCTTCAGCTACGTCAAGATTCAACCCCTACAAAAAAAATTTAAATTGTTTTACATACTGTTTTATGTTATCACACCAATCTGTGCATTGTTTCCGGTTTTTACATTGCTTCTGCTACATCATTATTTTTAACAAATGTATTTCATTGAATAAGTCATAGCTGAGATTAAACGTATTACTTGATGATATTATTTCCGTCAGGTCAGACTTTAACATTGACCCCAATGGGGTTTGTTGAGCATATCGGTCCCTCTCATTGGCAGCTCAGGTCAGCCGTAGGGCCGTTCTGCTCAGCTCACAGACAACATGTACTGGATCTGTTGTTTGCCTTGGCATGATGGAGTTCCTGTTTGGCCACTCACTGCGACACATTATAATTGACATTAATATACGCCAATAATCAAAATAAAAAAAAGAGGCTGTAACATGTAATTCTGTGATGTGATTTTAACAATATTTCTATGACAGTTGCCAATGTGCACAGGGAATGGTTGAACATTGACTATGTTTTTTTAATTATTATTTAATCAACTGGATGACTATTCAACAACATTTCAATATTTTCATTTCTTCTGTGATATACCACTTGTCACCTCTTGTTTGCTTTGTTTGGACACATATTAGAAGCTTATAATGGATGAAAAAGTGCTGGTCATTTAACAAGCTTTTGATTTTTCTGTGATACTACAAGCTGTCCATTGCAGTGCTTGTCTCATGAAGGTGCATTTCACTGACTCTCATCTCTTGCAATCGGTGTTAGAATGCAGTTTTTTAAAATTAAACGGCCAAGTAGCAGTGAGACAGGTGAATGGTTGAAATGTATTTGTACAAAGCTTGCAACATATCTGAGATAACCGCGATACTGAGGTTAGATCATTAAACTGTTAGAGATAGTCGGACACTATTTCTTCTGGGAAAGATTTTATTTATTGGTTATTCAACTTTAGAATTCCGCTTTAGCGAGTAAGTAAATTAGTTTCGATAGTCATTAGATTCACCTGCCAGATCTTAAGGAAGCATGTTATATGAAGTCAAATTCTCGTCTGCCTTATTGCACTATATTGCCTACATATGTCAGAGATGGTCAAGGCTGCAGAGGATTGATCAAACCTTACAATCTGTGCTGGAAAAAGAGTCTTTAAATTTCACCAGGAGAGCTTTGGGGCTTTTGGGAAATTAAGCGAAGGAGTGGAAATTAAGCGAATTACGGGAATGACGACAGCCCGCAGTTTTAATATTCAAAATCGGATTACAGTGTGTACAGTCCTGACATCTTTTCATCTCTTAAGCTTGGATCATTGTTTGTGATGCATTAAGCCAGATCTAAGCGACAAGAAACTGTTTGTGGTTTTTTTTTTTTTTTTTTGCTACACTGGTAAAAGTTGGGTGAGGGCATTCCAAGCAGGTTGACATGTCAACCATCTGTACAAGTGTAGGGCACTAGCCCCTGACTCAGCATAGGCAATACTTGATTTCTTCAGATTCAGACTTTCCTTGAGAATGTACCAGCACAGTAGGGTTCACAACCTTCACTGGTTTGTCCAGTATAAACCTTCCTCTGTTGCTGTCCTAAATATTTACTTATATGATATCTTCAGAAGCAGGTAGGTTTATAACATCCTTCAAGAAAAACCAGTGCATTTTTTTTTCGGTCAGGACCCTTTTAAACTGAATCCATCTGTATCCTGGTTAAGTGTTGTGCTTCTTGAAAATAACTGGTTGTGGTTGTAGAATTGAGCTGTTAATTTGTGAAAAGGGCCCAGTCACTTCCGACTGTTGGCAAAAATGGTAACTCTGTGAATGGGCTAGAACGGCCTGTTCCCATCAATGTTGTTCATTTCCTTATGTACCCAAGCCAAAACCCCTAAGTCATTGATACTGTCAGCAGAGTAAGATTTTGACTTCCTTTGATGATCTCATATTGATGAGTTTCATGACACTTGTACACATCCACAGTTTTGTTATGGAAACATTTAAGGGGGTTTCTTTGATCAGGCAATTTGTGACTATGGGCAACAAAGATGGTTCAGATTACTTGTGATCTCATCCAAACTCATTTAAGCTGCAGAGATATGCCATTGCTTCCAGTTTTTCCAATGATTAAATCAGTCTATTGATTGTTTCGCTCTAATGATCTGCTGATTGTTCTTAGTAGCCGTGTGCTATTTTCACGAAATCTGTGGAAGTCCTAAGATGATGTCATCACAGAGCACTGTATTGTGATGCGGCTGTGTGGCAGGATTTAACTGTGACACTGGTCGGAGCTCTATTTGGCTCCGCTATTTCCTTTAGGACGCATGGTCTTCAAAAGGAGCATAGATCCTCCCCACCACCTCTTCATCTACTGTCACAGTAATGCGTCATTTCAGGAGGTTGCATATGTCTCCAGATTCCTGTAGTTTTACTTCCTGGGTCATGTAGCTGTTTATTTTACCACGTGAGGTCAATGGCAGGGATTATCTGCTTCAGTATTGCATTGGTTACCAGCAACACAGTCTACTTTAGATTTGAAACGTTATTTCCTCTTTGGTTTGGCTTTCTTTTCACAGAGCCTGTTTGACTATCATTTCGGTTTACTGCACTTATTTTCTAATGTGCCATTTTAATTTTGTGATGTATCAACTCACAACAGTGAGCTCATTTAGAAAACTTTTAAACCTTTTTTTGAGGAATTGCTCGTCTTCCAGAAACGATTTTCCATCCTGAAGTACCCTCTTAAATAGACTGTACTGGCTGTGTTGGTGTCTGCCTTAAAAGCTTTTGCTGGTACTACATTAAGACTTGGTGCCTTGTCTGGAAATTTGCAGTGGCCTGCTCGGTTTCTGTCTTGTTAAGTTGATCAACATAAACAATGCAGTTTTAGCTTGTTAATGATCAGAGAGGTGTTAAACAAGTCTCTTGTCAGGAGGCCCATTACGTATGCTGTTTTTTTTTGTACATAGTATTTTATTATTTCAGTATTTCAGGTGATTTTTTTTGTTTTGAGCAGCCCAGCTGCAGGCCAAGACATAGCACTGTATCAGAGTAGACCTTGGCGTGAAGTCTGAATAAACAGTACTGGCTCTTTGGGGGATTATATAATGGCTTGGTACTCCATTGCGGGGTGCAGTGAACATTGAAAAGCTCTGGTCTGTTTGAAGCATTTCTGTACTCCATTCATCGCCATCTTGTACTTTCTGCATTGAATCTATCCACCATGCAGTTAATTTCTTGAAAATTCCACTGATGTTCTATAGTTTTCATTTTTTCTAAAGTCCAAAGTCTGAGTTTTATTGAAATATGTTGCTCATCCTCTCACTTCTAAAAGATCATGATTTATTGTACTAGAGCTCAGCTTTGGTCTTCTCCACTATGTACTGGTAAGCACTGGTCGACAAAGCTAGAACACATGTCGGCTTTTACATCAGGCTCATAGTCCTTTGGAGCCGCTGCAACCTTTTGTAGCAGGTGGAATTTACTGTATGTACCCAGATCTTTACTTCATATCAGTTCAACTACGTTCAGTGTTAATTTTTAGCGAGATTCAACATGAACGTCTTCATTGCCTATTGAGCTGATGTTAATGGCATTCTGTGTTCCTTTTAATATATGCTGTCTGCTTTTAGTCTCATTGGACTTGCAAGAAAATGAGGACAAACTAAAATCATGCAATACGACTGCAGTATCTGAGAACTTAGGAAACAACTTTCTGAATCAGAGGTTTTTTTTATGTTGTAAAAGCAAATGCCTGAACTTGCTCTACATAAGATGAAATGTGAAAAGATTATGAGGTGTGCACCATGTAGGGAAATACCTGTACAAAGGAAAGTTTTAAGTTAAAGTCCTCTTACTCTGTTGTTGCCCTGCAAACTCTGTTGGTTTTTTCTATGCTTCAGACCGAAGCCCAGAGACAGAGGAATCAATGCGCTGAGACACAGTACAGCAATGGAGGATTTTTCTTTCTTTGCGTTAGTCAAACCCAGGCAGAGCCTCTTTTTAAATATGTGTAGATACAGTATCTGTTTGTTAGATCCTGGTTTGAGGTGGGAGAAAATGAAATTCCATTTTGCTTTCAGCTGAGAAAAGGAATGGTTATGCTGATAGTGGGAAAAAAACCTTCGATGTGTACAGGAAGGTTATTCTATTCCTAGGTTTTATGGTAATGCTATTTAATACACTCCAAGGGAAGTGTCAAATAGAAAATGCCGAATGATATTGCCTAAATCTCTGTAATTAAATATTAAATAGGTGAATCCACACTACTGTGTGAAATTTTGTGGCTCACCTAGACTCCCAGAAAATGGCGTATTAGTCACGGTAATCTGAGACTGGTTTTTATTTCTGGGATTATTAATTATGGCAAATAATTCCATGGACTTTAGTAAATTAAATGATTAGATCTCCAAATATTTGACATACTGAGGCAGAGGTTTTAGTTTCACCTACATGTGTAGTACATGAATTTGTACCTTTTGTCTCAGTTGCCAGTCAAACCAGTTTATACTAACAGTGAAAAAAGTACCTAATCTTTCTGTATAAAGAACTACAGAGCTTCCCTCAGAAATGCCTGTTTGTGAATATGTTTGTGGTTTTAGACAACAGAAAATCGCCTTTAAATTACCTGTTGTTGCCTTTTTGTTTCTATTGTACCTTTTCTTTTTAAAACTGGACAAACAGGAGAGAACATATCAAAGACAGTCCAGACTTTGAAAGTAATATAATGTATCTACCATTTTGAATACTGAAGATCAAGTAAGATTTTAACTGATATAGCTTTAAGAGAGATCCATCTTTTTTATGCCAGAGGATTTTTGAGAAAACCCTTTTAAAAGGAGCTATGCTAAAAACCTGATGTTAAGCTTTCTTAATGATTTTGCTATTGGATTCATTGTTGTTCCTTTTACAAGTCCATGTACTTAAATGCATTTTACATATCAGTTAAGAGTTCTCTTGTTTATGTATATATGCTTTTCTTTTCACCGCTTGGTGATTTATGCCACTAAATGCAGTACATTTGTAAAATGCTAGATCCAATACCTGTCATTATTTCAGTTTCATCATGATCATAAAATTGTATAAAACTAGGCAAAATTAACACAAGAGCAAATAAAGACAGTGAATATCTCCCAAGATGTAAAATATCACAAAGAAAAAATAAATGAATAGAGAATGAAGAAATATACAAATACAGATCTTAGAAATGTCCTTAGTCCCAAATATTAAAATGTATTGAAAATAAAATGGAGGGTTTTAGTGCACAGTGAGAATAAAGGATTCTGTTTCTTATTTTTAGCCATTAGGAAAACAGGCTTTTTCACATTAAGGTTACCATTACATTCCCCATAATAAATATCATGTAAATAAAAATATAAAGCAACACAATCAATGATTTTTTTTTCTCTTTTTCTTTCCTCAACTTGTTCATTTCTGCACTGCTATTTTTAATCTCCTTTGTTAAAAAAATATTTAAAACTCAAAAATGGTCCATGGTTTTATGTTTTAAAATGTTATTCAAGCTTTATAAAAAAGTAACTTTTTAATTATTAACCATACTTATTGGAACAAGGTATTGATTTTTACTTTCTTCTTTTGTTTAACAGTTCCACACTGTGTATCTAACAATATCACCATGTTGTATTTAAAAAAAGAAATGTCAATAAAAAGAAGAAAGAAAGTTGTATTCTGGTTCAGTGATACATGGCTGTTGTTTTTGACTTTACTTAATCAATATATAGCAGCAACATTCATGAAGCCACATGGCAACATTAACATCAGGGTACCATGCATTATACAGCCAGACTTAAAATATTCCATTTATCTATACCAAAGGGAAAGTATATGCAAAAATCAAATAGATTTTCAACAGTATACAGTATGTGCAAATATTTCATCATTACTTCAGATGAAAACATACTGGTTTAGCATAGTATTGAGGCTTGAAATCTGCATGAAGAAATAGCCTTGGCACAGGAAATTTTGCTTGCCACAATATCAAAAAATCTGTTGTTGTGGTAGTCTCACAGCAAGCATCTCTGCACACAACAGTTCACAATCAAGATCAATATTGGGGCACCATAACAAGCCATAGAATGGCAAGCTTTCTCACTGAACAATAAGGTATAATGTGAAAATGTGATTCTGTGTAGAGACTGACAGTGGCTGTGCTTTCCTTAACACCAGCATCCAGTGAACATTATCACAAACAAAGCAGCCCGGTAATCAGCATTTTGCACTTACAGTTAATTGTTAATTCATGCTTTCATCTTAAAGCTTAGCTTAATCAGCTTTGGTAACTACAGGAGCTGCATAGTTAAGAAGCTCAACCTTTGATGCCTGAATCCTAAACGACAATGGAGGGTGAAACCTTGAACGGGGAATGTCATTTTGGATGTAGCCGCAAAGGATGAGTCACGGGATGCCGTTGTTAAGGGCAACATCAGCAACAAGCTTCTTGGGATATTCTTGACTTTTGTTTAGCCCTGTGCTATTGAGTTCTAAGTGCTGGATGGAAACTGCGGTGCATGCAGATAAAAGGGTTGAAATCAATTTGAATATTTCAGTGGGTGAGGCTAGCAAAATTAACCATCAAGGGACTATTACCCACAATCAGCAGATGTATGGGTGTGTTTCAAGCTCAGTGGTCCTTTTTCAAAGATTTATGAGTATACCTAAAGCAAAGAGGAGATTTGAAATACAATTATGCTAAGCATGTATCAAGATATATTTACATTTAGGAAAGCAACTTATATATCTTTAAAATCTACACATTGTCAATTTATACAGCTGGATTATATACTGAAGCAACTGAGGTGGAGTACTTTGCTTAAAGGTACAACAACTGTGTCTCACCTTGGAACTGAGCCAGCAACCCAGTTTCAGGTCCAGCTCCCAAACTTTTATACTGCACCATAACCACAATATTAATTGTGATATATTGGCATATTTTTTTCATCGTACTTCAGGCAAATAGGGTTGTTACACCCAGGCACTAGTACCAGTTTGTGCATGAAATCATGAAACACATGTTGTCCACCTTCTTGTTGCCCATCTTACACTGTGGCAAATCCCCTGTGTCCTCCGGGGGGCACTCTGCTGATGCAGGGTGCTCTTTGCAAGGTGGAGGTGATGGCCCCTCCTGTTTCTCAGCTCCTTCAGGATTCTCTGAACTCTGTGCTCCTCCCATCTCTAAAGAGAACAAAAACAACATGTGCATCAATGCATTAAAAAATAGAACATACTGATGTACAACAAGAGTTCAAGCAGAAAGGGGGACACCTGCCTTAAAATTCTATTGACAAATATGCATGAAAACCAACAGAAAAAATTGCAAAGCTTGAACCACAATACAATAAACACATACAACGGTTGTCTGCTGACCAGTAATTTGTGATATTATAATGAATGATACACTGACGAAAATCAAAGTGCTGCACAAAATAAATGAAGAATTAAGGATTTCTGTTATTTTCAATAAGATACCAATAATCCTGTAGAAGCTGCTTTAAATATGACTTCATTCTCAACCCCTGCTCTCCAGTGTCAACACACCACATAATGAAACAGACACTGAAAAATGTCCTTACTAGATGTAATCACTCCAAACTGCTGTTGAACTATTGGGATACAGTAATCCCTAAAGACACCTCCTGCACTACTAGGGATTAGATATACAGTATAGTGAACTGTAAACTTAAATATATCACACTCACTGATGAATGCACTCATGTTTATGAGACCAGGACTATTTGCAATTCAATTAAAAATCCAAGAACATCTATGTGTTCCTATTCGACATGTGTGTAGTATACACACATTCATACACACGCATTAGATGTGTGACTGCATGCATGTAACATGTGTTGCCAGTTTTATACATATGCTCACTGTATACATATGCATAACATTTCCTGATATATGCATTACAAAAAAACTCGTGTATTGGTTTAAAATTAGTACTACCCCCCACTAAAATATTCGAAAGCTGTGGAACGCATTACACTGCCGTCTGTTGGTGGAAAGAGGAAAGG
This sequence comes from Albula glossodonta, assembly GCA_019788955.1. Taxonomy (NCBI): domain Eukaryota; kingdom Metazoa; phylum Chordata; class Actinopteri; order Albuliformes; family Albulidae; genus Albula; species Albula glossodonta. The sequence continues at coordinate 25,506,448 of JAFBMS010000004.1, read as the reverse complement.
GCAGTCTGGTCAGGAAAACGCAGACCTATTTTAACCATAAGTAACAACTATGTTGCACTTAAAGTAATGTAAGGAAATATTACCTGGGTGTATACAACCAAAGAATATTATACAGTCACATGGATATTTCAAACTAGACTACGCAAAACACATTGCTTGCAACCTGACCAGGCAGCTGGGTAAGTAAATAAGCAAGGGATACTAAAAATACCAAACTTGCTACTCTAAATATACGTTTTTGGGTCATACCTGTTCATTGCCCATATTTCATTTAAGAAGCTACATGGCTGTATAATTACAATGAGAATATAGATAACTATCGATCTTTAACGTATGGAATGAGTTTACCCCCACTCAATCGTCAGCCCACGAAATCCGTCTTTCACTTCTCAAGTTAGCTCGTGGTGTATCTAGGCAGAAACCCCTGTCTGTACCTCCGCCGTTAACTGCCGAGCGTCTGCTGCAATGACGTACATACCTACAGCTAATGAACTTGTCAACAAACAGTACGTCACACCGAGCAGCGACTTGGTTGGTTCACAAAACCACTATGCTGGGGTCCGTGATCCCAGTTGCTATGCAGGTTGCTGCCTGGACAAAAATGTCAATAGAACCATGCATGCGCATAGTAGTTACACGTTATTTCCCTCGATGTCTGTTCACAGCAGCACTGCGTCGTTCACAGCTTGCTTTCTATTAATGAGGCACCAATTCCAATTAACACGTACACGGCTCACTGATTTAAAGGAATGTGGCGTTTCTTGCCGGTTGTGAATGGTGTCTATATACAGCACATTATATATATGTATATTAGGTTAGCTGCTCTATTTATATGTTCGACCATGTTTGTCCACAGTAGTTTTATAGTTGATGTTATCGATACCGTTAGTTAGATAACTAGCTTACCTACTTATACAAATCTTGTTTTGCCAAGCCAATGCACTGAAAAATAAATAGTTTAATTATATCGTGGACATAAACCTTCCCAACAGCTTTGGAATAAAAAATGTGTTCTGAAGTTTGTTAACTCTGAATAGCCAAATGACGTAGTTTTGTTAAAAATCTGGCACTGGGAGGGGAAGACATTTTCCTCCTTTCGCCGTAAGACTTTTCAACGTCATGACGTTGACGCTAATGAGGAAGTGGACACGTGGGGAAAAGACTTCACGCATTTTCGTTTCTAGTAGGAAGGCCAAACCATCGGCTAAGGTAAAAGTTAATGCCATTACAAATTTACCGGTAAATTAAGTATACTTAACACTGAACTATAACCAAGAACGAGTAAATCATGAGTAGTTTTACACCCCTTTGGCGAACACCTATTCAAATGTTCTTTATTGTTGTGTATTTATTCCGATAACTTCTCGCTAGCTAGCTGTATGTTGCCTCTCCCCACGTTGATATTCAATTTGCTTTCTTAGCTGACATTGTATATTACATCTTCGATTATATTTTAACTTGAGTATGAATTTCGCTTCCCGTATTATAATTACAGATTATTGTGAGTGTACGTAACGTAGCTTTAGCTACAGATAGCTTTCAGTTTTTAGACCCTAGATTACCTAGCTTGTTAGCCATCCAACATACCCATGTGTTTTGGCAGAACCCATTGACCATCCCACATGTTGTTTAGCAAGTAGGCAAGATCTTTCTGAGTCGTTCAATGTGCTAGTTGTACACTCTAAGTTTGTATTTTATTTTGAATTAATGATGATATGTGTTTTCCACAGTCTTGCGGCTAACCCCGGATTAACTTCTGAAGCAAGCAGCCATGGCCGTAAGGGCATCCTTCGAAAAGAACAACGAAATCGGCTGTTTCGCAAAACTTACGAATACATACTGCCTTGTAGCAATTGGTGGTGCCGAAAATTTTTACAGGTCAGTAGCTTGGGAGATAGCATTGTGTGGGAAGTGGTTTTGAGAGTTTATTTTATATCTTTACAAATGGTTGAAGCTTGGCCATACATTAAACGTACATAACTGAAATGTAGCTTGATATGAATAACCAGGTCTTGTATTATTTTATGTAGTATCAGTTATAACTGCTGGTTCTGATCAGCACAAATTGGTTTGGCTTAAAGTTAAAGCTAATTCATCATTCAGTATTCTTCCATGCACTTATTAGAATTCTTGCCATATACGTCATCTGACTCTGAAACAACATATAGCTCAACACAGCTTGACTTCATTAAACAGAGTGATTGACTGGTTGGACATGGTCTTTCTTTCTTGTCGTAGTGTCTTTGAAGGAGAGTTGTCAGAAACCATCCCCGTAGTACATGCCTCCATAGCAGGATGCCGTATAATCGGAAGGATGTGTGTGGGTGAGTATCAAGAAACATAAAAGGACCATGTCCCCCTTCTGAAGCCCAGATAATCTGACAGCACAATTAAATAGCATCTTAAAATGGCCAAGAAATGGGGATGTAGGAAGTGTTACATATGTGGATTAGTTTGAAATGTGTGCTAATGTCATGAACCGAGCCCCGTTCATGGAAACGCCAGAAATAGCATCTATTGAGGTGTCTTTGCTGACATAATTAGTGTGCACTTGTATGTACATCTTAGGCACTGGCAGTATGGAGCTAATGTCTTTTTGATATAATGCCAAATTATATATGGGTGCATATATGGTAATGGATATACATATTTATCATTTCCTGTTTGGCAGAATGATCTAATAGTGTGCTATACAAAATTTATGAACTTATTCATTCTTCATGATCAAAGGAAATGGCCTCTCAGAGGATGGAGAATCCATGGCTGTTATTTCTGTCATTAAAATGGCAGCGATGCAATCTTGGAATAGAACCTGCAATCTCAGAGTCATAGATCAGCTTTTAACTCTAGTCATTAGTGCTGGGGCTTTCCAAATGTTGGAAATCACTGGAAACCTCCATTTTGGAGAGAGAGAAGGAGATAAAGTGCCAAATCACTTTAGGATCATGTCACTAAAATGGGTGGACAGTGTAGAGCTATACATTAAATTCCATGTGATTTATGACTGTTTTGACTAAGATTTTATCCGTTCTGGGAAAAAGACAAATTTTATCATCTGGGAGCAGGACCACCCTAAGCCACCTTTTGACCTACAAAGTTGTCTTCCTCGGTGCGGACATAGTCGGACTATTTCTCCTCCACTCAGCTTGTGTTCTGCCTCCCATCTGGCTATGTAATAAGGCAGCCATTTCCATCTATCTGCTGCAGTGTTAAACCAGGTTTCAGGTTTTCCCATCTGCAGTTATCCATTAGGGGAAAAGAAACATTTTATCAGTTATTCTTTTACATGTTCATCTTGGACCTTGGACCCCATGAAATAACCTTCAGGGGGCATGAACATTATAGATACTCTTCATTACTAATTGCATTGTGCCTGACGGTGCCATTTGTTTGTGAAACGTCAGTAGTCTTTCCAAATGCCTTCACAAGTGCTTCTTGCACTTGAGTATATTTCAGTAGTTCAGTGTGAAATGTGCGCAAGGATGAGCGTAGACCCAAGGTTTATCTCCCGAAGACTTTGCCCAAATGAGTCATGCAGATAATCTTTACCAGTCCATTGCGGAATGCCGTTAAATTCATAAGACTGTTAGACATATCCTGGGGGTGCAAGTGAAACACGTCACGGTTGAATAGATTTACAGATGCAATTAACTGAACCCTTGTAATCGTTAACCAGTTGCTCTCCAGAACTTATGTTTTTAATTTGAAATTCATGCCAGTTTGTGGTGCTTAGAAAGGCTTCATGGCTGGCATTTATCGAGTCTTGAGCAATGATTAAATTTATAGTATTTTTATGTCAGACTTTTACAATTGTTAGTTTAAACTGATTTTGTAAAAAAAAAACAAAAAAAAAAAAAAAACAATACATTTTACCTGGGGAAAATGTGAATTTGCACTTTCATGATGGTGGAGTATGTTTTCATGAATCATTAAGGGGAGGAGCTTATCAGTAACTTATTTATTTGAACCAATGACCACATATGCAGTATAAAGAAACATTTTTGATTGGTTCAAACATGTCAACGATTGACATTTTAGTGTAGGACCACCCTAACATGGTTCATGAAAACTTAACCATCACCTCACAACCATCAGTAGTGCAAATTTAACTTCTCTGATGTGAATGAAATCAGACCATTTCTCCTCCAGTAAAACTGTAGTGTTCTCCCTCAACCTGATTATGTAATATGGTGGCTACTCCCACCTTCCATCCTTTCCTTCCGTCTGATGGAACGTTAAACCAAGTTCATGACTGACAGTAGTTATTAAAATGCCATCAACTTTTCTAAAGAATAGGTGTAATAACCCCGGTGTCTTGGTAAAATTCAGTGAAAACTAGCTCTCCGTTTCTGGCCACTGAAACAACCCCTATATATCTGATTGGCCACACAATCCATAGCAGTCCCCGCCCTCATTGACTCCCCAGGTCATCACTGCAGAAGAGAGCCGAGTTCACAGTTGACTTGCCTGGTTAAGTAAAGGATTTAAACCTTGCATTCCCCAGGTAACCGGCACGGGCTCTTGGTGCCCAATAACACCACAGACCAGGAGCTGCAGCACATTCGGAACTGCCTTCCCGATACCGTGCGGATCCAGCGGGTGGAGGAGAGGCTGTCGGCCCTGGGCAACGTCATCGCCTGCAACGACTATGTGGCCTTGGTGCACCCTGATCTGGACAGGGTGAGAGAGAGAGTGTGGCACTTTAGTTGAGGTTGTAATTCAGCCTTCCAGAGAAGGCTTTGCACAATTGAAACTCCATTATGGACTTTAGATCACTGTAGAATAGTGGTCGTCCATGAGGAGTTTTGGACTGTGACTTTCAGTGAACCAACAGGAGAAGGACTTTTACCCCACTCTAGGACTCTTAGCACTTTCATCCCCGAGTTTCTCACTTTGCGCTGTAAGGCGCTGTGGATAAGAGCGACTGCCTATAGAGCAAAATGCCTATAATGTGATGAAATGAAAAGTAACTACCGACTATAAAGATTATTTAATGCGAAATACTTAAGGGATTATTTGATGAAAGTTGGCAGTTTTGCGTGTGAACAGCATGTAATGTCATGGGTGGTCAAAAAAGGCAGTCACAACAAACAGCCTTTGTGCATATTTCATAAATATTTTATTGTCATCCAGTCAATTTTGTAGTGATACAATTTACACTGTACAGTTTGCAGCCCATTGAAATACAGTTGTTCATGCAATTATAATTGCATTGGGTGTATGTTTCATTGACTTCATGACATTTGAGTCATCACAAATGATTGCTAATTCCCTGTGAGCCATCCTTGATTTAATATGTTCACAACACTGTAGTTAAACATTAGCATAGCCATTACTGACCTTTATATTTTTCAGTTTAATTATGATACAGTGAAGATAGGTTGATAATGCCATTGTGGCCTCTGTTAAAACAACGGTGAATCATAACTGGCATTTTTTAGAAGGTTCCAGCACTGATTATGCTTCCTCACTTTGGTAGGAGACGGAGGAGATCCTCGCAGACAGCCTTAAGGTTGAAGTCTTCCGACAGACGGTAGCCGAGCAGGTGCTGGTGGGGAGCTACTGCGCCTTCAGTAATCAGGGGGGGCTGGTGCACCCCAAAACCTCGATAGAAGACCAAGACGAACTGTCCTCACTCCTCCAGGTCCCCCTAGTGGTGAGTTATGACACCTCGTAGCTGAAACTTCATTCATTATGAGGGGTTTATTCTTACTTCACTGCACTAAGGTAAAGCACTTTGTGTTGTAGTCATGGCACATATATGCGCCCAAAGATTGCAGGTTAAAGCCCAGCTCCTGCCGATTCTGTTCTGTGTCTCCCTCTCTAACTTCCTACTGTCTGATTAAACGGTTTAAAATAAGGCATTTTTATGCCACTTACCATACCATAGTTAATGTCTCTGGGGTAAGCCTGCTGATCTGTGCTTATGCGCCTCCACTGACCTGGAATGCGTACGGCAACACAAACAGATCTAAAGATTTACATTTGGCTACCGAGCAGCAATGTTGAGTTACTCTGATGCTCGCTGCTGGTATTTTGCTCATAGTAAGTGTCCAGTCTTAGTCATATCACATCCCGGCTTGAAGTCTGATGAAGCAAAGGGACTTTGTGACAGACTTTGCTAAGAGGGCCAGTAATCCAAGCTGTCCACATGAAAAAAGACAGCCCAGCGTTACAGATTTCCTCTGCGTGTCACACTCTACCCAAATGTCTTGCATAAGGGTGAGCATTCGTACTCCTGACCGTCAATTCCCTGACATCTTCATCACGCTCCCATGTTCTTTTTAATGGTGCTGAAGCCCGAAACGGAGTGTGATCTCAGTGAGGAGCCGCTTAATCATCTGAGCTTTCTGGCGTGTAACGTCAGATTCTCTTCATCTCTACAATCCGAGAGGGGCGAATAGGTTGCTTTCACCGTCAGACAAAAAGAGACCCACCCACCTTTTTCGGCAGATGGTAAAAGTTCTGTGAAATTTAGGGTATTTGGAAACAGTGTTCAAGAGAAGTTGTCCCCTGGTAACAATTTTTGGTTTTCAAAAATGAAGGAAAATGCAAAGGAGAGGACTCAAGTCAGAGTGGTGGCTGGAGGTAGGAAGTTAAACAAAAGACAATTTGCTAGCCTTTGCCTACTGAGGTTGTCCTCAGCTTCTGGTGTCAATTCCTGTTTCCCCATGGTGCAAATCCTCCTGGGTTTATTGACCTCAGGCTGTTTGATCACAATAGTTCTGACATCACATGCATCATTCATTCAGTACTTACATCCTCATATTTCCCATGCATTTTCTGGAGTTTGCATGCACTCTCTGTGTTTGTGTGGGATTTCTCCAGCTTCGCCAGCTTTGTGTGTGTGAGTGTGTGTTTTTTGTCTTGCTGACCCTGTGATCGATTGGTGACCTGTCCAAGGCATTTCTCTGCCTTTTGCCCATTGTATGCAGGTATATACTCCAACTCCCCTGCAACCCTAGATTGGATGTGAAAGTCAGAATAGAGAATGGGTGGGCTTTTTTCCAGTATCGTGGATTGGGTTTGTGTTTTATTTATATTAATGACTTTCTTGTCATAAAGGAAAAAAAAAGTATGTTAATTATGAAGTCATGTCAGCAGAAGAATGTATATTAAGGTATACTGTATATTCAGGAAAAACGTTTTTGACTAAACAGTTTTTTTGCCTTCCCAGGCAGGAACGGTAAACAGAGGGAGCGAGGTCATCGCCGCGGGGATGGTGGTTAACGACTGGTGCGCGTTCTGTGGCCTGGACACCACCAGCACAGAGCTATCGGTAATCGAGAGTGTGTTCAGACTGAGCGAGGCCCCGCCCAGCGCCATCGCCACCACCATGAGAGACTCCCTTATCGACAGGTCAGTACCTCTGTCTCTAAATCTCTCAGCTCTATTTCTGCTTTTAATGAGTGTGTTCAAATTAATCACAAGAGAAGGCTGTCACAAGCACTGTATAACTGTCATACCGAAAATCTTGACGATAAAATTTCCATCATAAACTGTACTGCGGTGATGCATTGTGAAACATTTCTTTAATGAACCAATTACGTCTTAATTAAAAGTCACTTTTTTCATGTCTCTCTCTCTCCCTTCTTGACAATAGTACTAGCCTATACTTTGAACTTAGCTGATTGGCTGGTATCAGTCAACTTATTTTGCCAAGTCGTTTTATATGTGAACATGTTTAACCGCGGGTTACATCAGCCTGTCTTGATTTCAAATCAGTTTATTTGTGTGTGACCTTTTCTATAACATGAGGCACACACTAACGCACTTCAGGGTGTGGGGATAGAGTGACAGAGTTGTCAACGTGATTGAACTGTTCTGAAACTTACAGTAAGGCTACTTACTGATAGCCATCTAGCTGTCAGTGATCCCTAATTTTGTAGTCATGACAGCATTTGCAGAGCTAATTGTAGAGCTGGTTTTCTCCAAGATGGGTGAAACTGTTTTACAAGTCCAACTTTTTGACCTGACCCTGATGACTTTTCTTTTTTTTTTTTGTATGTCTTCCAGCCTCACCTAAGAAATCTATCATTCCCACCAGATATGCACTGTTGGATTTATGAGCAAGAAATGTGTCTTTTTCACACATGTACCATACCTGGAGACACCTATTTAATGGGTGTTTAACTTTTGTTGGTTTTTCCAGCAACAACCATGTGAGACGATTAAATCACCAATTTAGTATGAGCTGAAAAACGTTTAACTGGCAATGTAAACTAGGAACACGTCTGCTAAAGTATCTGTAAAAATCTTTAAAATAATACTGTTGGATGCCAGTCACTTTTAATTACTGAACTTCTCAGATGTGCAGAAGGTGATGTAACTCTGAAGGAAGAGGTTTCATGTAAGGAAAGTGAAGTTTATTTTATTAACGTCTCTTTGCCTACGGAATAAATAAAACCTTGCATTGTGAGGATGTCAATTTTGATCTCATTTTTGATTTTATTCAAGGTTCCATATTCTGGTTATGATATGACACAAGAGTTAAATAGCGGTCATGAAATTATATATTGTATATATCCTGTCATTAGGGATTACCACAATATTCAGGCCAAACTTGGTTGGTCGGGACCGAGGAAATGTTTTAACATATACTCATTTTAATTAAATATGCATCTACCTTCCGTCATCAACTACACCTGAGTCACTACTTTAAGGTAATGCAAGATCAGTGGGCGCTGCATTGTGTTTAGACAACTGGTAAGTCTATAACGCCCTCTGCTGTCAACATAAGGTAGTGTGCTGCTTATGCTTTCCACGTATGTATTATAAAATGCCTTTCTTCAAAATGTGTCTTTCATCAGTTTCTTTTTAAATATCAGATTGGCTGTGTTAACAAGTGCCTACGTCCAGAAAGTGTGATGTCAATGTTGCATGATGAATTATGACATGTTGCACTGACACACCCAGTCCCTTGTTTAAACACACATACGTTTATTTGTTTTTGGTTTGGAAAAATGGGAAAAACAAATCGAAAAAAAGACATTTTTTTAAATACTTAAAATCGTGAACAAATCCATAGCATAAATCAACAACCTGTAAAGCATGCAATGAACGTACTGCGTTACAAACCCTTTCATTCAAAAGTTCAAACACCAAAAGGCATACACACACAGTATAGTTTTTAAGACACCGAATATAATACACAATTACAGAATTTTATATATATATTTATATATAATGAGAACAGTACTTAGTTCCTAAATGTTTATTTCAAGTGCAAAAAAAAGCTAGATTATTCCTTACTGAGAGCAGTTAATATTTTACATGATAAATGAGACAATGCCACAGTTAAAGATTTGGCCTCTTACCCTAGTTTTAGTGTTCTCCCCTTTCGGAGTGGCTGACTGAGCATACTACCAGAGAGCACAGTTAGCATGTGAGGACGACTTTAGCACCCGAATGCCTTCATTTGTCTGATTCTCGGACTACAGAAATTCCTGTGGATTCTTGTCCTTACAATGGAGACAACCCCCCCCCCCCAATGGTTAAGCCATTATTTCAAAGCCATAATGGTTTGTAAGGTTAAGAATCCATTTAAGTGGTCCTGTGCGGTTTTAACTCTCAAATCCTTTATCTGCGTGTTTGAAGTTAACATGGTGTGCGAATTTTTACAATACACTTGCGCTCTGTTGGCTTGTGAGCTAGTGGATTGGAGCTGATCAAGGTTAGAGGGGAGGGAAGCATGGGAGTGATGGAAAGTTGTCCTTCACCAGAGCGCTAAATGCCACTCTTCAGTGCAGCATAATGCGCTGTGCTTCACAGGAGGCAGAAAGGAGCCACTTATAAAGAACCCAAGAAGTCTGGGGGACAGTCAAGGACGAGACTGATGCTAGTAGTTAAATAAGTCAGATAATTTTTTTTCTTTTCTTCTTGCAGTTCTGCTGCAGGGTAAAAGTAATGATTCCTCTTGTTATCATCAAAACTCAGACAGCCTTTGATGTGTGTTTCGATTTTGGGCAATCTCAGTCAAAAGGGCTCTGTGGCTGTAGTCTGAACGGCTAACTTGACCACACTGTTTCAGTGTGACACTGAGAGACACTGCTGGGTTCTAAAGCACAGGAGGCTAAAAAAAACAGATGTGAGACCGTCTGTAAATCTACTAATAACTTTTTTCTATTTACAATAAAATTAAGAGTGTTGCTTTTCTCTCCCTACAAGGTCCTGATTAAAGTCGGAACAACCAGGGCAGCAATAGAGCAGGACCCTGGAGTCACAACCACTGAACCAATGGTGTTTCACAATAATAGCTATATAAATATATTATCATGTATGTATGTACTGTGTGTATATGAGCATGTGAGGTTTGTGTGTGTGTGTGTGTGTGTATAAAATAACTAAAATTAAGCAAGCTTATCCAAATTAAAAAAAAGGGGTAACACACCCATAGTGTTTCTGTGCACGAGTTAGAGGTTAGGTGGAGTTAGTGTTGTGAAGAGACAAGGAAACCATCTCTCGTTTACCCCTCCCTGGGGAGAACCAAACACCCCAAAGTGAGGGGGGGAGACCCAGCTGGTTCCACTTGCATGTCTCTCTCAGCCCCATGTGTTTCCCCTCCAAACCCCTCCACCCCCCGCCACGTTCCACTCCTTAGCATCCAAAAGTCTCCTGGGAGGCGTAGACCATGTAGAGGAAGCCGTCCTCATCACGCTCCTGCTCGTAGATCTCCGAGATGGGCGTGGACACGCTGACCATGCTGTGCTGGTTGACCAATAGAAAGAAAGCTTGTGTCGGATTCAGCTGCAGCCGGCGCCTGGGAGAGGGAATATTGGGGTGGAGGATTTGGTTAATCGGTTAATCCCCAAATTGGAGGACCTGAACTCTGTTGTCAGCCACAAAGTTACCCATACACAAGAGGATACTCGTATATAGCAAAATGCATCTTTTACAGTAAAGGGTGACCTATGGAACTGTTTGAACTGAATGACCATATCACTGTAGTGTACAATCCTGTCCTCACTTGGAAGATTCCTTCTCCAGCAACATGAATATGACATGGCACACCAACCTACGGTATTTTTTATAGCTTACACGGAATTTCAGCTCCTTTAAAGCAAACAAGTAAACAAGCCATAAATAAGGACAGAGTGGCTAACGTGTGACAGAAGCCGTAAGGTCTGAAGGATTTAGAAACCATATCAAATACGCCTGAGCATTCTGGTCTTTGGAAATTTGATCTATGCGTTGGGAACCTGAGAGGGGGGTTTGGGGGCAAGCAGGTTTACGGTCATCTACAGACATGCTTGAAAACCTAAACAAGGGCACGGGCAAGACTTCGCACAATTGACGCAACTCGTTAAAGGAGTGCCAAATCAGCGCATCAACCAAATACCCAAGATTCATCAGCAATGCTTACAGTCTGGTTATACTGGGTTCAGGAGGTTCTGGAAATTTCCAGAGCTGCAACCCCCCTGGAAAACTTAAGCCCATTCAACATTAGTCTCTAAGTGGTTACAAAATGGGAACTGCCAGTCCTCTTGGTGTTCTCAAAGATGCTCTTGAAGTTTACAAAAACATCCTTGAGGAACAGCTTCATCTTTTCATATATAGCAAAAGTGATGCAATTTTACACAAAATGTTAAAATTAATTGTGTACTGTTATCATGAGTGGATGGTTGCAACCCATCAATTTAAATGTCATATTGTTTTGTACATGTTTAGCATCCCTTGAAGGGAAGTCAAATTTCACTTTGAATTGTTTCCAGAAATGGACTGTTGCTCTGAACACTGGATGCACATTCTACCATTCATTAGGTAGCCAAGTGCCCAACTCTTTGAAGTTGTACTTTCTCCTTGGGTTGCAGGATTAGTTCTAAAGTTCACACAGATCTGAACTGAAAGATTTTTAAAGGTAGCAATGCAGCTTGATCCTGTTTCAATGGCCGTAGTGTAACAGTAACATTGATCAATCCTAATTCCATACGTTCCAGCATCATATAAACAAAACCGCAGAGCCCAAGGCAGTGTACCATGAAGCAGGTTCACTGGTTATCTGATTAGCATTATTAAGCCTGGCCTTGAAACTTTTTTTCTAGTGGAGATCTTCAGTGAAATTCTTTTAGTTTAGGACTAGACTTCAATCAATATCGACTTGACTTTTTGATTTAAGTGTGAGTGTGATTTAAGTGAGTGTGCTGACACAAAATGGCTGCCATGTATCACCCTGGTGGCCAATGCACACTTGCGGTGGATTGAGTGGATGTGATCGTGCAGACTTTGCTGTTGTGCAAATCTGAATATTTATAAGGTCAAGCACAGGTCTTCATGTATGAATGATTTAGTGCCAACATGAACATGTAAAAATTTTAATACTCCCTATGCTTGGTTGATCTCAGATTCAAGGCTGTTCCATCAGGATATGGTAGGCTGTATTTTACCATATATCGTCAAAGCCAGGACACTTAGTAGCTATAAATACTGTAGAGCCAAGATCTATTTATACCATCAAAGAGACATGGGGCAAGGTTTCCAACATTAAGTCAGTCTATATGTGTGGATCATGACAACCATAGGTCAAAACAAGACTCTCCTGAACAGGGTGAAAATATACAGTGATAATTTGCTTTTCATTGTAGTCATTTATGAGAAATGCATTATTTTATATACTTTTTTGTTTCTTTGTGAAGACATTGCCATACAAACACCTCTCTGAGGTTTCATAACTAACTGCAGGTCCAATACACAGCAAATTTTAATCATTGTGCATCACACCTTAAGAGAATCTATCAGGTACGAACATTCTGTATGAAAGAACACAAAATTCCAATGATGTGTAAGATTTGCTACCTGGAATTAGCTTTAAGAGGCAGGATTTTTGGTGGATATTTCAAATTTGTGTCTGTAACAAGCTGACATCATGCTTTAAGTCATGCTTTAAGACAATTTGATCAAAGCTGCCATTTTGACACATTTTTGGCCTACACATACTTTTACAAATGACATCATTGTTTTATCTGAGAGTAGTACAGACACAATCTTGATGTTTTAAGCAGGTATTCCTTATTGAGATGAATACAATTTAAATTAAGGCAATTTTGATTATTATAACTTCTATTCAATTTAACACAATTACAAGTCATACAAGAATAAACTTGTTGTATAATTAATTCTAGCATAATTTTAAAACAAATAGGCCAACAGTAATTTTCACATTTATGAAAAATGTTAATATATTCAAAAATGATCCCTATTTAGTTGTATTCGTTTTTATGTTTGGGGGGCCGGCGCGAATATCCCAATTTGGCACTGTCTGAGGTGAGACTTGCCGATGTAGCAGAAGCTGAGGCAGTAGAAAAAAAACAAGATTTCTCTCGGTACTGAGGAACTCTGTCTAACAAAACAAAAATGACTTCAGTGACTCAAAAGATAATACAATTTTGCTGTAGGGGAGTTGCTGTTATATGGAGTGGTGCTGAGAGAGCGATCAGATTTCATTTAAGGTTTCCTGTAGAGCAGTGCACTCTCTGTCATTAGACGGTTTGTGTTTCTCAAAATCTGGTCCTGAGATATTGCAAGAATCCAATTCTTGGCTGAGAAAACAAAATATATGCTTGCATTTACCTTACTGGTATTGTGGTAAGCTTTAGGAACAGAGCCAGGCCACCACTTCCCATTTGACTCTGCAGTAATGAAGCCACTGCTGTCCTCATTAGCTGGCCTTTCAGACTCATTAGGAACAAGTGATGAATGTTACGGTTTCAAGTGCTTTCAGTAACCTTTAGCCTCTGACTTGGGTTTTGACAATGGAATGAATATGTTGCTTTTGAGTGCCTGATTAATGTTTAATTCATTGAACTGAAATTCCAAGCACATTTTCAGGTACACAATACCTCAGATGAAAACAACACCCAGACTGCCTGTACCATGTTCAGATCAAACAATACGACATCTAAGCATAAAAAAGCCAAAAACGGCATCAAAATGGCCACTTTGATACAAAATGTCTAAATAATGACACAGATAAGGAACATACAATCAAAAATCCCTTAAGATTTTGCTATGTGGGACAACATAGAGAATTCAGAAACATTTTTGGTTCTTTTTCACAGAATGTCCCAGTAAGAATTTGGGGACTCATACAAAAAAAAAAAAAGAAGAAGAAAATAATACAACACCACCAGAGGGTGAATCTTCTCCAGTCCACTTGAAATAGCCTTATCATTGTTTGTCCCATCACTATGCTCAACACTGCCAGCTGTATCTCCAGTACCAAAACATATATATATATTTTTTTTTTTAGCTTTTCCTGAAAACTACAGAATTGGATTTACTGTCACAACACTAATGGACTTAAGCAAATGCATATTGTTGGAAAACAGTGGTGGAAGTCATTGCATATGCATGTTCTGCAGTAAGAATTAAATTTTGTATAATCATTCTTCAAGAATCCAACATTGAGCATAAAAACATTAGAACACAACAGCATGAACATCTGCCATTGATTCACTAGTTACAAAATTCTGTCATCCCCCAGCACTTTAACACCCTCAGCTCGATATAATTCACTTTGTGTTGCAAGACGTTCTGGATAAGAGCGTCTGCCAAATGCCCATAATGTGTAGTGTTTTACTATCCAAAAGATTTGAATAATGGCAACACCATTTAATTTGTCACATGCCAAGCAGAAATGTAAATAAATTTTAAGTTACCGATTATGTATGGCTTTCCAAATACGAATCACAGGAGAGAAACTGGGTTATATCTATCAGGGGAAGCTCTATTCTGCCTGTTAATAGAGTAATACAGGAGCCAGAGGAGGAGCTGATGGAGCTAGCCCATTGGTCATCACCTGGTCTCTGGGTTACGGGGCATGGTCTGGCCTTACCTGATTATCTTCACCAGCTCACTCATGTTGACGTGGTCAGGGACCAGGAACTTGGTCTTGTCCAGCACAGGAAGCTGTTTCTCTCCCTTGTACCTTTCAATGATAACCTGCAAGTAAAAAAGCAAATGGTTTTTACATCAATCTGAATGTAACACTACTTGAATAGGGTTTTTGCTGTGACATAACGTACTGTACAACTTTCAATAATCGTCAAGGCATTTATTTGTCTCCACAACCAAAATTAAAAGGGGCTTATAAGAGACTGACAGGTATTCCATTTGAAACAGCTGCTCATTTAACGAAGTGAAGTGACAGAAGCCATGGCTTCATGTCTTATATTCTTAACACAAACCTGTTACTTATGCATCCACACCTCAAGCAATGTCACTAATGCAGTCAGAATAGAACATGTCACTTTAAGAGTGTTACACTGTGGAAATGTTGGTCTTTTTTCCTGGGATTCATAAGAGACTGGTGCTTATTTAGGGCCAGCCTTACCTGGACATTTTACTGTATATGACATCCTAATATTACTTTGAACTAGGTAAAGCTTAGTCTTCTTTCTAGTCTCTTGCCTACCTTCCCAAAGATAGTTACTGAAGACAAAGAGAGCCGAGCAGAAATAAGCCTGTTTGTTTTTGCTGCTGGAATGCGCCTTCCAACATGGAGAGCCTGTTTCTGCTGTTTTTGTTTCATTCTTGCAAGAAACCAAGCACACATTTGCAAAAATGTCCGGTCAAAGTTCACGTTTGCCTTTGGGAAGGAGGAGTCTACTCCCGCAGTGACGAAAAGCCAAACAATTTTTCATTTTTGCATTTCACTGGTTTCCAACACGGTTTTTAAAGGAATTCACTTCCATGGTGCCAAATCACTATATAAATAATTTATCAGATTGATGTGACATGAATATGGGACATTTACTCTTCATGACATTCCTCACTATTTCTTAAATAATGTGGCTTGAGAGGTTAAATCATTGAAAGTGTCTAATTAAGAACAATTAACAGCTTGTTACAATTGAAAGGAAAACAATAATACACAGGGCTCCCAAAGGACTGGGTTTAAGAACCACTGCCATAGATGACTATGAATATGTTAACGTTAAAAGACATGCTTTAATAGGAGCTGGCAAAGAGGGATGGAGTGAGGGATTGCTGACCTCATTTAAATCACGAAACACACAAAATG
This sequence comes from Albula glossodonta, assembly GCA_019788955.1. Lineage (NCBI taxonomy): Eukaryota > Metazoa > Chordata > Actinopteri > Albuliformes > Albulidae > Albula > Albula glossodonta. The sequence continues at coordinate 25,490,430 of JAFBMS010000004.1, read as the reverse complement.
CTTTTTGAGAAGGTGCAAGCTGAAACACTTCACCAGTAACTGACTGTGGCAAGTGAGAACCAGGCACATCTTCAGAAGGATGAATATTTCAGTACATTCTATTGTAAACAACATTTTAACATTTAAATCTTACTTACTTTTACCATGTATACCTTATAATCCTTGTACCCTGTACATCCTCGTAAACATGCCCATAGAGTGAGGCATGCTGGGAGCTGGGCCTCACAGCCTGTTCTACACATGGTGTAATTCAAACCGTGGCCTGACAGATAAATCCACTTCAAGTGTGACTGGACTTTAGGAACTGGCAATGTGGATGACCTTTAAACTAGTAGTTGCCTCTGTGGGTCTTTCAGCTCTCCACATCACATAAATACTGTGAATACATCTGCCTTTCATACAGCAGAAATGAATTCAGTCCATTACCATTTACATGGAAATTTATAAGACACATTTCTTATGTGCTTCTGTATCACAGACCAGTCCCATGTGGCATAGCCTTGTTGCTTTTTTTAGGGTGCAAGCCCACTTGTGGGCTGAAGCCCTTATTGTTTTTGCTATTTCTATTATTACTATTCAGCCTTCCGCCGTTTTCATCTAAAATGGCCATAACTCTCCCAAATATTGGTAACTTTTTTTTGGCTTTTTGCTTTTTGGTAGGCATGTACAGGACCCAAGCCCACACCCTCACAACAATTTTGACGCAAAAACTCCAGAGGGTGCTGCTATAGAAACCGGTTGAATTTTTTAACCTTGAGAGGCCATAACTTCTGAACCGTTTGTCTTAGAGACACGAAATTAACCCTGGCAGATCCGTCTCCTGGAGACGAACAACTTTGCAATGTGTATGAAAAGATGCATCATAATAGATTTTGTGCTATTCTGAATTTTGTGAAAAACACAAAAAAATCTTAAAATATACTGTACATCCAATCCACATGAAACTGGTATATAGCAAGTAGATAGCAATGGTGGATAGCAAGTATGTACCGGTCCCTAACAAGTTTGCAAAGGAAAAGTTCCCATGTTTAAAAATGACGACGCTACATGCAAATTCATCAGCGCCATAATGAAATATGAAAATTTGGCTTTTTCGGCCATTTTGTAACCAAATCAATGTGAAACTTGGTGTGCCTCAAGACAATGCTCCAGTGTCGACATATACCACATTTCAAGAGGATTGGATAAATAAAATGGCTGCCACAAACACTTGGATGTACAGCATTTTTAAATCCAAAAAAATAATACTTAAAAATCTTCTTCTCATGAATCACAAGTCCGATGGACATTAAATTATGTACGTAGCATGCTAGTACTAGTCCCTACAAAGTTGGTGAAGTTCCTACGTCAAATAGCCACCCTGCTACATGCAAATTAATCTGTGCGTGCTGTACCATGTTCAGCGTTCCGCCATTTTCTGGGAAAAAAATGGCCATAAGTCATTCAGAGTTTTGTTGTTCATAATGATATTTGGCAGGCAGGTAAAGTACACAATGCTACACCTTCACTAAAATGTTTACACAAAAATACCTGAAGGAGCGCTATAACAAACCATTGAGTTTCCAAAATGTCAGAGGCCATAACTTTCAGTTACACAGGTCAGAACTATGTAACTTAGTGACATGAAACCAGCACTGCCTGATTCAGCTCATCATGAGGAACAAAGAAAATGAAATGAAGCAAAGATGTGATTTATTATATGTCCCATCATTTCGAATTATATGAAAACCACTAAAAAATCTTCTTCTCATGAACCGCAAGTCTGATTGACAAGAAAACTGGTATGTAGTATTCTTGCACAATTCCCTACAAAGTTTGCGAAGGAGAAGTTTGAAAAATTATCCTGCTACATGCAAAGACATCAGGACCATGAATACCGACTTATGCAAATGAGGCTTTGTCAGTCATTGTGTGGCTGATCAGTCTCAAAGTTTGTGTCCTTTGAGACAGTGCCATAACATAGATGTGTACCGAACATGAGCTGGATCAGATAAAAAGCATGGCTGCCATACACTCCTAAATAAAATAGGGTTTAAAGTGCAGTAACTGTTTCTGTTCTTCTGATGAAAATCAGCATAGGCTTGTGCATCAAATACATTTTTCACACGCTGTATTCCTTATCCTGTCATAGATTTACACATTTGTGATTACATTCTTAAAATTATAAGTATAATGTAATTCAATAACCATGAATCTGTATAGCTACCAATTCACTGGCAGAGCATTAAATACACAGTATAAAGGACATGTACTCTATCTAGTGGACAGAATTATGTACTATCACATTTAGCTATATATCTGCACAGTGTAAATAAATAGCATTAAATACACGTAAGTTCTGCAAGTCAATTATGTTTTTGAGACATTCATGCTGGATAAGCTGAGACAACCAGTTTAAGTATTTCTGACCTTCAGCAGGTAGAGTATAATTTTCAACATGTAAAGTTAACATCAACAGTCCTTTTTCGAAATGGTAAGTGCCAAACAAGTTTCCTCCAAATTACGCATGCGCACATCTTTTCAGCGAAGACAACGACGAGGAGAGAGCTAGCCGTGAGTACCGTTTTTGTGTTTGATAAAATATGTATTTTCGATTATAGAATGACAGTATGCAGCGGGAAGTCGTGTTGTTTTGGATTTAGAATGCGTGTAAATGGTGAAATGTAACGGAATAGCAGGGTATACGGTCCATAAATATGACTAGTCGATTTGTGTCAACTAGGTCACAATCTCAGTCAACACTTTGTTAATTGCACCATGTTAAGAAGCTAGGTAGTGAACCTGAAATCATTTGTTTAAAGCAGCGTCATGCGGTTGTACATATTGCATCAGACAAGTCTGACATTGTTAATTACCGTTTTGTTTCACAAGGTTATGTACATTTGATATAACCGTGGTATTGAGTCGCGCAAATGGTGTTGGAATGCTTAAAAACTGAACGAACGTATGCCAAACACTAGGACATAGAGCGGAATTATTGCAGGAAGAAATTTTAGGTCTTTGGTGTTGTAGGTCTCCTACCGATGTGTTAAGCTAAAGCGAAGGTGTGCCTCGTAAGTATTGCAGTGCATACATACATACATACATAAATGTATGATGCCTAAAACGCAACTATTGGTCTAGTTTTCAATGGGAGCGATGCACTGCCGTTTTATAGGAAACTTGCAGAGCAGTTTGCAAATACAGTATATGCAGTGTTATTTGTGCTAAACGATAATTGCTGTTGATTTTTCGAATGATTCAGGCTGTAGCTATAAGCTAACTAAATGACAGCATGTCGTAATGGCATCGTTTTAACAGTTAACAGTATAGACTATTTAAATGTTGATATCAGTTTAGTGCAGCTCCGAGCGCATTATCCTGCTTATGACATGGCAACTTTCCAAAGGAAACGGTTAAATACCTTTAAGTTAATGTTTTCACGCGAAGTAATCGTAAAATAATGTACCATCACATTAAGTTATGGTACATGACATGACGATCAAAAAGTAATTCATTTGTATAGTGTGAATTAATCGCCTGAAGTGCATGTTACTTCTTTCTGCACATTACCTGTTGTCGAAAGTTTCATGTTGGATAAGCTTCGACTACCACTTAAAACTGGTTTGACCAACAACAGGTAAGGTATAATTTTCAGCACACCGAGTTAACATCATCACTTCTTTTTCATATTGGCAATTACCATACAATTTATGTCCAAAAGGTGGTAGTAAATACATAAATTAAAGTTATGCAGGTATATGTGACGTAACCTTCCACTGGAATTATGCATGCACATGTCTTTTAAGAAAAGTCGAAGATGGACAGAGAGGCAGCTATGGGTAGCGTTTTTGTGTTTGATGAAATATAATTTTGATTATAGAATGACAGTATGCAGCGGGATTCGTGTTATTTTGGAATTAGAATGCGTGTAAATCGTAAAAATTTAACGGACTAGCAGGATATACCTTTAAGAATGACTAGTAGTTTTTTTTTTTTTGTATGAACAGCGTCATAACTTCAGTAGCCATTTTATTCATTGCAGCATGTTTGTAGTAGTGGTAGTGAACGTGCAATCATATGTGTAAAGCAGCCTCAGGCGGTTGTACATATTTTATTAGACAAATGTGACATTGTTAATTACTGTTTTGTTTCACAGTGTTATGTACATTTGATATAATCGTGCTGTTAAATCGAGTAAACGGTGTTGAACTGAACAAACAAATACAAAACGCAGGCAGATAGAACGGAAATATTGCAGAAAAGAATTTTTGTTGAGACATCATGTCGAGGCAGTTTTAACCTTGCACCTTAATTACACACTACAGCCTTGCAAGGAAAAATAAAATGGATAGTAAAAGAAACATATAGATACATTATTACTCTGTTCTATATTCATATCCATGATGACGGGCTAGCGCCCTTAATTGCCGCTTGCGGCTACATGTTTTTTTGTTTACTTGAAGACTCAAGTGTCCAGTTATATTTGTTGTTACTGGCCTTCTCTGAAAACAAGTGTAATCACAGGCTGCAGACTCTCGACATGGACAGACAGAGAGATGGGCTGAGGGCAATAAATGGGTGTCTCCCAGTAACCTGCTGGCCCTTTGTCCTGTTCCTAAAACGAAAAAGCTGCTTCAGGCTCAAAGCCTTGACTTTCATGATGTACAATGTGTCTGACAGCAGAACATTTCGAACATGGAGGCCCTGTCTGTAGCACTGCTGTGGCGTGACCCTATGCCCCCCTCCGCCTCATCAACCATCCCCCCCCCCACACCCCCCCCCCAACCAGCATGTGACCGAGTGTAATTACAGGCCTGTCCACTTGCCAGTGAACCAAACCGGGTGCAGACTTCTAAGAGCTCGAAACCCTCCGAAGGAAGGAAACAAAGCTCACATTTCTACATCGCCACAGCTGTAATCCTTGTACAGCCACTTTTAAACATTCTGGGTTTTGTGTAGAAGCTGTTTATCTTTGATTAAGCTCATTAGCTTGATTAGGCCTTTCAAATAGAACTTCTTAAGTACTCTGTAGAATGGCACAGTGTTTTTCTGTTACAGCTCCCAGCTGATTACAGTTTAAATAAGTATTCGTGGTGGTGGTGGCTTGCATAATTACAGTAAATTGTTATGCTTTTATTTGCTATCACAGTGATCTGAGAGAGAGGCCCTGCAGAAGAGCTAAGGGTATGAGCTTTATGTCTAGGTCTGATATCAGCAAAAATCTATTTACTCCATGCTGAAACCAGCCTTGAAGCCACTGGAAGGAGCTCAAGGGTGAACCAGCTCAATGTTAACCCAATCTCTTACAGACAGACAGAGAGAGAGAGAGAGAGAAAGAGAGAGCACAGCACTCAATGGTATCATCTTCACTGCTAGGGTGTGGCACTGTTCTGTAATAAAGCGTGATTGCTTTGACAGCATGCTTATTAATCGTTTATGATAAATTGCATTGATATACTGTGAAAGTGGCCTCTTACCGGGATCTTGTTTGGATGCTGGTCTCGAATCTGCTGTACCTCTTTGCAACGATCAGCTGAAAAAGACAAAGTTGCAGAGCTCATTACTTTCTTTCATTGTCACTTTTAGTCATTAACTTGGAAACAAAACGGTTGGACTTTACCTTGAAGGAAAATATGAATCATGAGAATGATCTTGTTTGTTTGTTCCAAAATTACAGTTTTCCAATGACTGTTTATGACAATATAGTCATTTGGACAATGTCTCTGTTTATGTCCTTGGTGTCATAAAACAGTCACATTTTTCAGAAACTATACTTAAAATTTGGGCATATCTTTTGAAATATGGAGGAAGTGAGAGCAGGAAAATGAACAGGATTTCCAAAGTGAAAATAAACGCTGCCAAACAGCTGCCCTACATAGTTTTTGGAATGCTGTAACACAACAACAGGGCCTGTAGCCGCCCCCTTTCCCCTCCCTTACTCCCCACCTCTTTCTCAACCCAAGCCAATCCCAGCCAAGTTTGTGTCCTTTAGTTACCTAAGAGATCAGCTGACTGACAGCATGATGCAGACTCCCACCAAAACAAACACCGGCAACATGGCCGAAGCCAGAGGAACACAAGAACACAGGAGAGGGGAAAAAGAAGGGAGAGAGAAACAGAGGAAGATACAGAGGAAAGATATTACAACTATTTGACTGAAAAAACAAGACCTGCTTTCCAGCTAAAATAAAAGCCCTTCACCAATTTATAAACAGTAAACTGCAATAAATCTACACATGGAGCTAAACCTCCTTTACATTTGAGAGAAAATATTGATTTCACACAACAGACAAGTCAAAATAATATATTCCACACAACTGAACGTTGTGACTTACACATTCATAAATAATTTAAATGGTTTTGACAGTGTAGTGTAATGTGTTGGCTGATGTCAGAAATTGTGTCTACGCAGTCTAATGTTTACCACTTTGAAACATTGCAGTTGCGTGGAGCAGACTAAATAGCAAGACACCTATTAAATGTCACATAATGTTGTCATGCTGAACCAGTACAACTGAATGTACATGGCTGGTTTAGCATTCACTGAGAGACTCATGCTGTGGCAAAATGACCTGGTGTAAATAGAGAGGGTATCCAAACAACGCTGACAGAAGCTCTTGACAGGACAGGTTGTTCCTATCCTGGTTGCTTACAATAAAGCACATTTGTGACAGTTGACAAATAGACTACATTTGCCAGAGTTAAATGCTGTATCTTAAAAAAACAATTCAGGAAGGATTTTCTGGTTGAAGTTCTCATGAAGTAAATTCAGAACAAAATATCAGAGATTTCTGACCATTAAAAAAGTTAAATACAGTTACTGAACTGACTGAACAAACCACACATTTGTTTAACAAATTTTATGATAAGCACAACTATTAGAAATAATGAATACCAATAATAAAAGGCTTAAAAGAGATACATAATGCATATGTAATTAAAATATAACAAATATGGTGTAATCAGCTTAAATAGAGGTTGTAAGCTAATTGTCTGTGGAGAATTTGTTCTCAGGTGACAGTGAAAAGAACCTGAATATATTTATGGAAATATGAAGGATATTTACAGAGGTTTGTGGGATACTGGAAAAATATTTCTTATGCATGCCTTGTGTTTCTTTACACCACCTAAATCTAAATTTGTGTGTTCAGGTGAGGACCTTCCCTTACTTAGAAAGAGATCCTCTTACTATGCAATCTTAAACTAAAAAAAAAATACTCTAAACTTAAAAGAGGCAACAATCACCAGTGTTATTTGTGCTATAAAGTGAAGGGTAAGGTTGACAGAAATTAATGAAAATACGTAAAACTTCTTATAAAAGACATGACTTCTATTGCTGCTGAGTAGTGCACCTCCACTCTTAAAAGCCAGAAGAGAAAGAGAGCGAGAGATCAAGAGACACCTGAGAGAGAAGAGCTGCAACTGAATATTATTTTCAAAATCATTTGAACATCCAAATTAAAAAAAAAGTCAAATCTTTCAAAGGAAATGAGTAAAAATCTTTTCACACACATGGATCTCACATACACTATTGGCTGGTTTTCTGTGCATGGATTTAGCCTAATCATAGGAAAAATTTCACATGAAATATCCACTTAAAAAAAGTTCTCAGTCTCGAACTTGACTTAATCCATGTCTGGGAAACCGGCCCTATATGTCATGTCTTTTTTTGTCATGATTTTCTAGCTTTTGCTAGACCATCAGAGTGGGATATCACCAATATGACAACTACTGAAAATTTAAATGATCGTTATTTCCATTTTAAACCGAGTAGTCATTGGAGCCTGAGAGAACAGAAACTCATGTCTGTACGGAACGTTATAGACTAAAAGCAACGACCAGGCAATTTAACCCAGCAACAGGCAAGAATGTAGGCGATTCCTTCAGTGAGAAAGGTCATTGACCTAATCCGCACTGTTGAACAGCACAAAGAGATCGATGAGTCATATCATATGTCAACACGGTTACGTGCCCTTCACTTTAGTCAACGTGACAACGCTCTCTTTCTTTCTCTCAAAACATATTGCATAACAATGCATTAAGTACATGTGTACTGCTGGAAATCCCTGTTTCACTGAGAATCTCACCCTTGCATTACAATGTTTTGCTGGTCAGAAATACATCTTCCTTATGCTGTTAAACACTATTATGTTGCTATTTCCTAAACAGCTCTCTCAGTTAATAGTTATCATTTTTGTCCTTGCATATTCATGACAAAGCCTGAACGTTAGGTCTCAGTACTGATGCAGATGAGGTTTTGTTATGTATTATGGAGGAAGAGACGTACACTTTGACTTGGAACGAACAGCAGGCATATAAAGTGACTTTTTCTTAGTTTTGGATTTTAAGAGCACACATATTTGTGAGCCAGTACAAGAGTATCTTTTGTTCCACTTTCTTATTGGTTTACACTCACAGGCCAGGAGACATTTTTTTCTTCACAAAAGCATTAGCTGAACCAGAGGCTAAATTGTTAACGTCTGTTCCCTGAAAACAAAATCCCAACACCTGCATAGAATCTAGCCAATAGCCTTTGCCCACTGGGTATAATAAATGAACAATGTGTGCATATAGAGAACATTTTGTTCCTATATGGAGAATGCCCACAAGTCTGTGGCTTTCTGATAATCCCCAATCTTTATGGAGACTGCCTAAGCAGGTTCTTACTGTTTATTTCAATAACCTTACCCTGTGTGACTCTGCAATATTTTACTGTGTGATCTGATCAACACCAGTCACTTAAGGATACTGATAATTGTAGTCAAAAAAGGAAATCCTAACATTCATAACCACACCACAATTTTATTATTCATTACGAATATAGGTCAACATTTAGTTTGCTACATTTACCAGTCTAGAATTTATACAATGTTGTATAGCTCCTCCCTGCTCTCACCCATTGGTACAGTATATGCTATCCAATTACAAGATAACTTAACCTACACCTGTAAGGCATATACGGTTTCCATATGCTGAAATTGTTTTCCTCCAAAACATGACATCATAATGGTACACAATTTGTCTCGTAGCTTAACTATTTCATGTTGATAATAATTATGTCGAACAGTGTACAGTTGTTCTAAAAACCTCGCTAAATTACATCTGAGAATTTCAGGATCACTGTCAAAAACACTCGCAAACAGTTGTTGGCTACCACAAAAGGCCTCTCTGTCGTTATTTGTGTGAACTGGCCGTCTGTAAACAGAGTCGGTTGTTTAAACTAACAGAGCCATTTTGGAATCAAAGGAAAACCATTCAAAACAGACTGCATCGGATTGTCTTCGAAACATTTTCTATCAGTCTGCTGCCTATGTATTTAGCGTTAAGTCTTCTGGATTTAAAAACAGCCAGAATTAGCTCGCTAGCTAGCTTCTAGAGAAATGGAGGACAGCTGTTCGCTAATACTTACCAAATGTCCTCCTTTGTTTGAAAGGTCTGTCGGAAGGCATCACTGTCGACTTTGTTTCACGCCGTCGATAACTTTGCAACTTTGTGTATCAATTTATTTTCTTGGGAAATCAAGCCTGTCACAAATGTAACGATGCTGTTTTCCCCACTCCAGCTGGCTGGTCTCGCTGTACCAAAACAGCTTTCAGGACAATAAACCAAGACAGTGACGTCACGGCGAGGATTTAAAGGGACCGTGTACTTTTCAGTTGCAGGTCGAGAACTGAGCTTAGGCTTGCATTGTAATGTGTCATAAAACATAGTATGGCATATTTTGTAATCTCAAAAGTGAAAATGAATGTCTTGAAGTCAAAAAGATGTGTATTGTGACGTGACGTATAAATTTTACTTTTCTACCTCATAGAACCTATGTCACGCGGAATAAAATGCACAAACGAATTTTTGTGTAATACCTGCCTCGTTGGCGCAGTTGGCAGCGCGTCAGTCTCATAATCTGAAGGTCGTGAGTTCGAGCCTCACACGGGGCAGCAATGTTTTCATTTTTCTCATGGTGTTATTTACCTCCCTTACGTCCCTTCCACTGAATGGTATTGCCGATCAACCGTTAGATTCAAAAACATGGTTGACTTCACTCTCATCCATTTCCATCATATTTAAGCAAGAGTTATAACCCGAGAACAATTTATATTGCACAATATATACTTTGAAATACTGTACTGTGCAAAGAAAAACCAAAACCACCACAATAAAAACACCTGCCCCAGTACGTTATAACAAAGATCGGTATGTCTACAAGACACAATCACAAACAAAAGCCCAAAACCTGTGTTGTATTTTAATTTCTTTTATTTTTGCTCTGCCTGTAAGTTCCATTAACAATATGGTTTGGCACCAAATTAAGTAATCATTTAATTTCAGTTCATTTAATGATTTTTATTTGTGTGAAGAACGGTCTTATCTGGCCTTCCAAAACAAATTGCATTGCACGAACTAAACTTGCCACTAGAGGGAACCAACCTCACATCACTTTCCAATGTTACAGTTACTCCCTACAACCATGGTGGTGATTAAAAGAACAATCTGAGGGAAAAGTAAAGACAGTATCAGATATTTTCAGTTATCACAAATGTTGGTCTTTGCTTTTGTTAGCACCTGTGTAATTGTGCAAGATCCAGCCTATGGACTTCGACTGCTATTTAAAATGGTCTTGTCCATCTCTGAGAGTCTATATAGATACTCGTATATTAGTCATTCTGTCTGTGAAGCGCGATGCAGCTTGAATCCCCGCAATATCATAAAGGTTCGCAGGGATTCAGTCCAGTGTCTGCTTGACTGCTGAACAAATATTTGCAGATCTTTGTTCCATGTGGCTTCAAGCTATACATAGTCTAGCCTACATTCCAAGTATACTGACAGCTTATCCCACTACCATTTCTCAGTTGCACAATTCCTTGATTTTACGAATGGATTGAATGAATTACGCGAATTTTACAAAGATACACTTACCATCTATCTTCGTGAACATTTTTCCAATCACACCTTCTATAAACTGTTATGCTACATTTTTTTTTAATGCAGACATACCTAAATTCTTTCGTGAAAGTCTGAGCATGCCTTCTTCATTCTTTAATACATAGATCGTACAAAGTTTATGCACAAAAAAAAAACACCTTGGACTTGACAACTAAGCCTACGGTTTGTTTTGTAAAGACGTCTACTTCGCTCCAGATTTTTCTCTGACCGCAAAACTTGCAGTGACAAAGCTAATTTATCACAACTTTTGAAAAAAAATCGCACCACGGTCGAGTAGCTTGGTAGCACTAGTTTCAATTCTTGGTAGAGATGCGGACCCTGATTGGCTACAAATTTCAATTCTTGGTAATTCTAGGTAGTGGGTGGGGATTTGATTGATCGTCACCTACCAAGAATTAAAGAGACTCATCATTGATAGGGTCTGGTTGAAACATGTAGCCAATCAAGGTCTGCATCCCTACCAAGACCTGCTACCAAGATTTAACCAATCACAACGAACCCGGAAAACTAGCGACAGAGAGCGAATCAAAGAAAATTTCGGACAATTCGTACATTGTTGAGGAACTTTGCATCCTCACCTTTGAAAGTTTCTAAGGAGAATTCAAACGTCGATGAGGAATGTACACTGCTGGCTCTACTTGAAGTATGGTTTTTCATTTCAATCTTAATGCAGGTTAATTCCAGTCATTCCAAGCAGAAAAATCATTAATTTTAGGAGATGAGATTTTTGCCCATTTTTTCAGAAAAGGACCTTACGTTTTTTTCAGCTTTGGCATAAAACATGTCCCGCACGTTTTCTGCCCTTACAGTCATTTCTGCTGATTGCTTTTGTCATATTCACTTAATGCAGTTTATTTCCACTCATTCCAAGCAGAAAAATCATGAATTTTAGGAGATGAGATTTTTACCCTTTTTTTCAGCCGCGGACCTTATGTTTGTTTCAGCTTTGGCCTGAAACATGTCCTTTGCGTTTTCTGCCCTTAAAGTCAATTCTGCTAGTTTCTTTTGTCATATTCACTTTATGCTGATTATTTGCAGTCATTCCAAACAGAAAAATCATGAGTTTTAGGAGATGAGATTTTTGCCCTTTTTTTCAACCGCGGACCTTGCGTTTTTTTCTGCTTTTGCCTGAAACATCTCCCCTGCGTTTCCTCCCCTACAAGTGAATTCTGCTGATTTCTTTTGTCATATTCAATTAATGCAGGTTATTTGCAGTCATTCCAAGCAGAAAAATCATGAGTTTTCAGAGATTAGATTTTTGCCTTTTTTTCAACCGCGGACCTTACTTTTTTTCCAGCTTTGGCTTCAAACATATCCCTCGCATTTTCTGCCCTTAAAGTCAATTCTGCTGAATTCTTTTCTCATATTCACTCACTTGCAGTCATTCCAAGCAGAAAAATCATGAATTTTAGGAGATGAGATTTTTGCCATTTCTTTCAACCGCGGACCTTGCGTTTTTTTCAGCTTTGGCTTGAAACATGTCCCTCGCGTTTTCTGCCCTTAAAATGAAATCTACTAATTTTCTTTTCTCATATTTACTTAATGCAGGTTATTTGCAGTCATTCCAAACAGAAAAATAATGAATTTTAGGAGATGAGATTTTTGCCATTTTTTTCAACCGTGGACCTTACGTTTTTTTCAGCTTTGGCCTGAAACATGTCCCCAATGTTTTCTGCCCTTAAAATCAATTCTGCTCATTTCTTTTGTCATATTCACTTAATGCAGGTTATTTGCAGTCATTCCAAGCTGAAAAATCATGAATGTTAGAAGATGAGATTTTTGCCCTTTTTTTCAACCGCGGACCTTACGTTTTTTTCACCTCTGGCCCGAAACATGTCCTTTGCGTTTTCTGCCCTTAAAGTCAATTCTGCTAATTTCTTTTGTCATATTCACTTAATGCACGTTATTTGCAGTCATTCCAAGCAGAAAAATCATGAATTTTAGGAGATGAGATTTTTGCCATTTTTTTCAACCACGGACCTTACGTTTTTTTTCAGTTTTGGCTTGAAATATGTTCCTCGCGTTTTCGGCCCTTGAAGTCAATTCTGCTAATTTCTTTTGTCATATTCACTTAATGCAGGTTATTTGCAGTCATTCCAAGCAGAAAAATCATGAATTTTAGGAGATGAGTTTTTTGCCATTTTTTTCAACCGCGGACCTTACGTTTTTTTTCAGCTTTGGCCTGAAACATGTCCACCGCGTTTTCTGCCCTAAAAATCAATTCTGCTAATTTCTTTTGTCATATTCACTTAATGCAGGTTATTTGCAGTCATTCCAAGCAGAAATATCAGGAATTTTAGGAGATGAGATTTTTGCCATTTTTTTCAACCGCGGACCTTACGTTTTTTTCACCTCTGGCCCGAAACATGTCCCTCGCGTTTTCGGCCATTAAAGTCAATTCTGCTCATGTCTTTTGTCATATTCACTTAATGCAGTTTATTTGCAGTCATTCCAAGCAGAAATATCATGAATTTTAGGAGATGAGATTTTTGCCATTTTTTTCAACCGCGGACCTTACTTTTTTTCCAGCTTTGGCTTCAAACATATCCCTCGCATTTTCTGCCCTTAAAGTCAATTCTGCTGAATTCTTTTCTCATATTCACTTCATGCAGGTTATTTGCAGTCTTTCCAAACAGAAAAATCATGAATTTTAGGAGATGAGATTTTTGCCATTTTTTTCAACCGTGGACCTTACGTTTTTTTCAGCTTTGGCCTGAAACATGTCCCCCATGTTTTCTGCCCTTAAAATCAATTCTGCTCATTTCTTTTGTCATATTCACTTAATGCAGGTTATTTGCAGTCATTCCAAGCTGAAAAATCATGAATGTTAGAAGATGAGATTTTTGCCCTTTTTTTCAACCGCGGACCTTACGTTTTTTTCACCTCTGGCCCGAAACATGTCCTTTGCGTTTTCGGCCCTTAAAGTCAATTCTGCTAATTTCTTTTGTCATATTCGCTTAATGCAGGTTATTTGCAGTCATTCCAAGCAGAAAAATCATGAATTTTAGGAGATGAGGTTTTTGTCATTTTTTTCGACTGTGGACCTTACGTTTTTGTTAGCTTTGGCTTGAAACATGTCCCTGGCGTTTTTGGCCCTTAAAGTCAATTCTGCTAATTTCTTTTGTCATATTCACTTAATGCAGGTTATTTGCAGTCATTCCAAGCAGAAATATCATGAATTTTAGGAGATGAGATTTTTCCCGTTTTCTTTAACCGCGGACCTTACGTTTTTTTCAGCTTTGGTCTGAAATATGTCCCTCGCGTTTTCTGCCCTTAAAATCAATTCTGCTAATTTCTTTTGTCATATTCACTTAATGCAGGTTATTTGCAGTCATTCCAAGCAGAAAAATCATGAATTTCAGGAGAGGAGATTTTTACCATTTTTTTCAACCGCGGACCTTACGTTTTTTTCAGCTTTGGCTTCAAATATGTCCTTTGCGTTTTCTGCCCTTAAAGTCAATTCTGCTTATCTCTTTTGTCATATTCACTTAATGCACGTTATTTGCAGTCATTCCAAGCAGAAAAATCATGAATTTTAGGAGATGAGATTTTTGCCATTTTTTTCAACCACGGACCTTACGTTTTTTTCAGTTTTGGCTTGAAATATGTTCCTCGCGTTTTCGGCCCTTGAAGTCAATTCTGCTAATTTCTTTTGTCATATTCACTTAATGCAGGTTATTTGCAGTCATTCCAAGCAGAAAAATCATGAATTTTAGGAGATGAGTTTTTTGCCATTTTTTTCAACCGCGGACCTTACGTTTTTTTTCAGCTTTGGCCTGAAACATGTCCACCGCGTTTTCTGCCCTAAAAATCAATTCTGCTAATTTCTTTTGTCATATTCACTTAATGCAGGTTATTTGCAGTCATTCCAAGCAGAAATATCAGGAATTTTAGAAGATGAGATTTTTGCCATTTTTTTCGACCGTGGACCTTACGTTTTTTTCACCTCTGGCCCGAAACATGTCCTTTGCGTTTTCGGCCCTTAAAGTCAATTCTGCTAATTTCTTTTGTCATATTCGCTTAATGCAGGTTATTTGCAGTCATTCCAAGCAGAAATATCAGGAATTTTAGGAGATGAGATTTTTGCCATTTTTTTCGACCGCGGACCTCACGTTTTTTTCACCTCTGGCCCGAAACATGTCCCTCGCGTTTTCGGCCATTAAAGTCAATTCTGCTCATGTCTTTTGTCATATTCACTTAATGCAGTTTATTTGCAGTCATTCCAAGCAGAAATATCATGAATTTTAGGAGATGAGATTTTTGCCATTTTTTTCAACCGCGAGCCTTACGTTTTTTTCAGCTTTGGCCTGAAACATGTCCCTCGCGTTTTCGGCCATTAACGTCAATTCTGCTAATTTCTTTTCTCATATTCACTTAATGCAGTTTATTTGCAGTCATTCCAAGCAGAAATATCATGAATTTTAGGAGATGAGATTTTTGCCATTTTTTTCAACCACGGACCTTACGTTTTTTTCAGTTTTGGCTTGAAATATGTTCCTCGCGTTTTCGGCCCTTGAAGTCAATTCTGCTAATTTCTTTTGTCATATTCACTTAATGCAGGTTATTTGCAGTCATTCCAAGCAGAAAAATCATGAATTTCAGGAGATGAGATTTTAGCCATTTTTTTCAACCTTACGTTTTTTCAGCTTTGGCCCGAAACATGTCCCTCGCGTTTTCGGCCCTTAAAGTCAATTCTTCTAATTTCTTTTGTCATATTCGCTTAATGCAGATTATTTGCAGTCATTCCAAGCAGAAAAATCATGAATTTTAGGAGATGCGATTTTTGCCATTTTTTCAACCGCGGACCTTATGTTTGTTTCAGCTTTGACATGAAACATGTCCCTTGCGTTTTCGGCCCTTAAAGTCAATTCTGCTAATTTCTTTTGTCATATTCACTTAATGCAGGTTATTTGCGGTCATTCCAAGCAGAAATATCATGAATTTTAGGAGATGAGATTTTTGCCATTTTTTTCAACCGCGGACCTTATGTTTTTTTCAGCTTTGGCCTGAAACATGTCCCCCGCGTTTTCTGCCCTAAAAATCAATTCTGCTAATTTCTTTTGTCATATTCACTTAATGCAGGTTATTTGCAGTCATTCCAAGCAGAAATAGCATGAATTTTAGGAGATGAGATTTTTGCCAATTTTTTTCGACCGTGGACCTGACGTTTTTTTCAGCTTTGGCCTGAAATATGTCCCTCGCGTTTTCGGCCCTTAAAGTCAATTCTGCAAATTTGTTTTGTCATATTCACTTAATGCAGGTTATTTGCAGTCTTTCCAAGCATAAAAATGATGAATTTTAGGAGATGAGATTTTTGCAATTTTTTTCAACCGCGGACCTTACGTTTTTTTCAGCTTTGGCCTGAAACATGTCCCCAGCGTTTTCTGCCATTAAAATCAATTCTGCTAATTTCTTTTGTCATATTCACTTAATGCAGGTTATTTGCAGTCATTCCAAGCAGAAATATCATGAATTTTAGGAGATGAGATTTTTGCCATTTTTTTCAACAGCGGACCTTACGTTTTTTTCTGCTTTGGCCTGAAACGTGTCCCCCGCGTTTTCTGCCCTTAAAATCTGTTCTGCTAATTTCTTTTGTCATATTCACTTAATGCAGTTTATTTGCAGTAATTCCAAGCAGAAATACCATGAATTTTAGGAGATGAGATTTTTGCCATTTTTTGTGACTGTGGACCTGAGGTTTTTTTTTCCGCTTTGGCCTGAAATATGTCCCTCGCGTTTTCGGCCCTTAAAGTCAATTCTGCTAATTTGTTTTGTCATATTCACTTAATGCAGGTTACTTGCAGTCTTTCCAAGCAGAAAAATGATGAATTTTAGGAGATGAGATTTTTGCCATTTTTTTCAACTGCGGACCTTACGTTTTTTTTCTGCTTTGGCCTGAAACGTGTCCCCCGCGTTTTCTGCCCTTAAAATCTATTCTGCTAATTTCTTTTGTCATATTCACTTAATGCAGGTTATTTGCAGTAATTCCAAGCAGAAATACCATGAATTTTAGGAGATGAGATTTTTGCCAATTTTTCGACCGTGGACCTTACGTTTTTTTCAGCGTTGGCCTGAAACATGTCCCCCGCGTTTTCTGCCCTTAAAATCAATTCTGCTAATTTCTTTTGTCATATTCACTTAATGCAGGTTATTTGCAGTCATTCCAAGCAGAAAAATCATGAATTTTAGGAGATGAGATTTTTGCCATTTTTCTCAACCGCGGAGCTTACGTTTTTTTCAGCTTTGGCCTGAAACATGTCCCTCGCATTCTCGGCCATTAAAGTCAATTCTGCTAATTTCTTTTGTCATATTCACTTCTTGCAGGTTATTTGCAGTCATTCATGATTTTTCTGCTTGGAATGACTGCAAATGAACTGCATTAAGTGAATATGACAAAAGAAGTTAGCAGGATTGACTTTAAGGGCCGAAAACGCAAAGGACATGTTTCGGGCCAAAGCTGAAACAACGTAAGGTCCACGGTCGAAAAAAATGGCAAAAATTTCATTTCCTGAAATTCATGATATTTCTGCTTGGCATGACTGCAAATAACCTGCATTAAGTGAATATGACAAAAGAAATTAGCAGAATTGATTTTTAGGGCAGAAAACGCGGGGGACATGTTTCAGGCCAACGCTGAAAAAAACGTAAGGTCCGCGGTTGAAAAAAATGTCAAAAATCTCATCTCCTAAAATTCATGATATTTCTGCTTGGAATGACTGCAAATAAACTGCATTAAGTTAATATGACAAAAGAAATTAGCAGAATTGACTTTAAGGGCCGAAAACGCGAGGGACATATTTCAGGCCAAACCTGAAAGAAACGTTTGGTCCGCGGTTGAAAAAAATGGCAAAAATCTCATCTCCTAAAATTCATGATTTTTCTGCTTGGAATGACTGCAAATAACCTGCATTAAGTGAATACGACAAAAGAAATTAGCAGAATTGACTTTAAGGGCCAAAAACGCAAAGGACATGTTTCGGGCCAAAGCTGAAAAAACGTAAGGTCCGTGGTTGAAAAAAATGGCAAAAATCTCATCTCCTAAAATTCATGATATTTCTGCTTGGAATGACTGAAAATAAACTGCATTAAGTGAATATGACAAAATAAATCAGCAGAATTGACTTTAAACGCAAGGGACAAATTTCAGGGCAAAGCTGAAAAAAACGTAAGGTCCGCGGTTGAAAAAATGGCAAAAATCTCATCTCCTAAAATTCATGATATTTCTGCTTGGAATGACTGCAAATAACCTGCATTAAGTGAATATGACAAAAGAAATTAGCAGAATTGATTTATAGGGCAGAAAACACGGGGGACATATCTCAGGCCAAAGCTGAAAAAAACGTAAGGTCTGCGGTTGAAAAAAATGGCAAAAATCTCATCTCCTAAAATTCATGATATTTCTGCTTGGAATGACTGCAAATAACCTGCATTAAGTGAATATGACAAAAGAAATTAGCAGAATTGACTCTAAGGGCCAAAAACACGAGGGACATGTTTCAGGCCAAAGATGAAAAAAACGTAAGGTCCGCGGTTGAAAAAAATGGCAAGAATCTCATCTCCTAAAATTCATGATATTTCTGCTTGGAATGACTGCAAATAACCTACATTAAGTGAATATGACAAAAGAAATTAGCAGATTTGATTTTAAGGGCAGAAAACGCTGGGGACATGTTTCAGGCCAAAGCTGAAAAAAATGTCAGGTCCACGGTCGAAAAATTGGCAAAAATCTCATCTCCTAAAATTCATGGTATTTCTGCTTGGAATGACTGCAAATAACCTGCATTAAGTGAATATGACAAAAGAAATTAGCAGAATTGATTTTTAGGGCAGAAAACGCGGGGGACATGTTTCTGGCCAACGTTGAAAAAAACGTAAGGTCCGCGGTTGAAAAAAATGGCAAAAATCTCATCTCCTAAAATTCATGATATTTCTGCTTGGAATGACTGCAAATAAACTGCATTAAGTTAATATGACAAACGAAATTAGCAGAATTGACTTTAAGGGCCGAAAACGCGAGGGACATATTTCAGGTAAATGCTGAAAAACAAGTAAGGTCCACGGTTGAAAAAAATTGCAAAAATCTCATCTCCTGAAATTCATGATATTTCTGCTTGGAATGACTGCAAATAACCTGCATTAAGTGAATATGACAAAAAAATGACCAGAATTGACTTTAAGGGCCAAAAACGCGAGGGACATGTTTCAGGCCAAAGCTGAAAAAAACGTATGGTCCGCAGTTGAAAAAAATGGCAAAAATCTCATCTCCTAAAATTCATGATTTTTCTGCTTGGAATGACTGCAAATAACCTGCATTAAGTGAATACGACAAAAGAAATTAGCAGAATTGACTTTAAGGGCCGAAAACGCAAAGGACATGTTTCGGGCCAAAGCTGAAAAAACGTAAGGTCCGCGGTTGAAAAAAATGGCAAAAATCTCATCTCCTAAAATTCATGATATTTCTGCTTGGAATGACTGAAAATAACCAGCATTAAGTGAATATGACAAAATAAATGAGCAGAATTGACTTTAAACGCTGGGGACATGTTTCAGGCCAAAGCTGAAAAAAATGTTAGGTCCACGGTCGAAAAATTGGCAAAAATCTCATCTCCTAAAATTCATGGTATTTCTGCTTGGAATTACTGCAAATAACCTGCATTAAGTGAATATGACAAAAGAAATTAGCAGAATTGATTTTAAGGGCAGAAAACGCGGGGGACATGTTTCTGGCCAACGTTGAAAAAAACGTAAGGTCCGCGGTTGAAAAAAATGTCAAAAATCTCATCTCCTAAAATTCATGATATTTCTGCTTGGAATGACTGCAAATAAACTGCATTAAGTTAATATGACAAAAGAAATTAGCAGAATTGACTTTAAGGGCCGAAAACGCGAGGGACATATTTCAGGCAAAAGCTGAAAAACAAGTAAGGTCCGCGGTTGAAAAAAATTGCAAAAATCTCATCTCCTGAAATTCATGATATTTCTGCTTGGAATGACTGCAAATAACCTGCATTAAGTGAATATGACAAAAAAATGACCAGAATTGACTTTGAGGGCCAAAAACGCGAGGGACATGTTTCAGGCCAAAGCTGAAAAAAACGTAAGGTCCGCGGTTGAAAAAAATGGCAAAAATCTCATCTCCCAAAATTCATGATATTTCTGCTTGGAATGAGTGAAAATAACCAGCATTAAGTGAATATGACAAAATAAATGAGCAGAATTGACTTTAATGGCCGAAAACGCGAGGGACATATTTCAGGCCAAAGCTGAAAAAAACGTAAGGTCCGCGGTTGAAAAAAATGGCAAAAATCTCATCTCCTAAAATTCATGATTTTTCTGCTTGGAATTACTGCAAATAACCTGTATTAAGTGAATATGACAAAAGAAATTAGCAGAATTGATTTATAGGGCAGAAAACACGGGGGACATATCTCAGGCCAAAGCTGAAAAAAACGTAAGGTCTGCGGTTGAAAAAAATGGCAAAAATCTCATCTCCTAAAATTCATGATATTTCTGCTTGGAATGACTGCAAATACACTGCATTAAGGGAATATTACAAAACAAATTAGCAGAATTGACTTTAAGGGCCGAAAACGCGAGGGACATATTTCAGGCCAAAGCTGTAAAAAACGTAACGTCCGCGGTTTAAAAAAAATGGCAAAAATCTCATCTCCTAAAAGTCATGACATTTCTGCTTGGAATGACTGCAAATAACCTGCATTAAGTGAATATGACAAAAGAAATTAGCAGAATTGATTTTACGGGCAGAAAACGCTGGGGACATGTTTCAGGCCAAAGCTGAAAAAAAACGTAAGGTCCACGGTCGAAAAAAATGGCAAAAATCTCATCTCCTAAAATTCATGGTATTTCTGCTTGGAATTACTGCAAATGAACTGCATTAAGTGAATATGACAAAAAAAATTAGCAGAATTGATTTTAAGGGCAGAAAACCCTGGGGACAGGTCTCAGGCCAAAGCTGAAAAAAACGTAAGGTCCGCGGTTGAAAAAAATGGCAAAAATCTCATCTCCTAAAATTCATGATTATTCTGCTTGGAATGACTGCAAATAACCTGCATTAAGTGAATATGACAAAAGAAGCAAACAGAATTGATTTTAAGGGCAGAAAACGTGGGGGACATGTTTCGGACCAAAGCTGAAAAAACGTAAGGTCCGCGGTTGAAAAAAATGGCAAAAATCTCATCTCCTAAAATTCATGATTTTTCTGCTTGGAATTACTGCAAATAACCTGCATTAAGTGAATATTACAAAAGAAATTAGCAGAATTGATTTTAAGGGCAGAAAACGCGGGGGACATGTTTCAGGCCAAAGCTGAAAAAAACGTAAGGTCCGCGGTTGAAAAAAATGGCAAGAATCTCATCTCCTAAAATTCATCATTTTTCTGCTTGGAATGACTGCAAATAACCTGCATTAAGTATACATAAGAAAACAAATTAGCAGAATTCAATTTAAGGGCCGAAAACGCGAGGGACATGTTTCAGGCCAAAGCTGAAAAAAACGTAAGGTCCGCGGTTGAAAAAAATGGCAAAAATCTCATCTCCTAAAATTCATGATTTTTCTGCTTGGAATTACTGCAAATACCCTGCATGAAGTGAATATGACAAAAGAAATTAGCAGAATTGACTTTAAGGGCCGAAAACGCGAGGGACATATTTCAGGCCAAAGCTGAAAAAAACCTAAGGTCCGCGGTTTAAAAAAAATGGCAAAAATCTCATCTCCTAAAAGTCATGACATTTCTGCTTGGAATGACTGCAAATAACCTGCATTAAGTGAATATGACAAAAGAAATTAGCAGAATTGATTTTACGGGCAGAAAACGCTGGGGACATGTTTCAGGCCAAAGCTGAAAAAAAACGTAAGGTCCGCGGTTGAAAAAAATGGCAAAAATCTCACCTCCTAAAATTCATGATTTTTCTGCTTGGAATGACTGCAAATAACCTGCATTAAGTGAATATGACAAAAGAAATTAGCAGAATTGATTTTAAGGTCAGAAAACGCGGGGGACATGTTTCAGGCCAAAGCTGTAAAAAACGCAAGGTCCGCGGTTGAAAAAAATGGCAAAAATCTCATCTCCTAAAATTCATGATTTTTCTGCTTGGAATGACTGCAAATAACCTGCATTAAGCGAATATGACAAAAGAAATTAGCAGAATTGACTTTAAGGTCAGAAAACGCGGGGGACATGTTTCAGGCCAAAGCTGAAAAAACGTAAGGTCCGCGGATGAAAAAAATTGCAAAAATCTCATCTCCTACAATTCATGATTTTTCTGCTTGGAATGACTGCAAATAACTTGCATTAAATGAATATGACAAAAGAAATTAGCAGAATTGGTTTTAAAATCAGAAAACGCGGGGGACATGTTTCAGGCCAAAGCTGAAAAAAACGTATGGCCCGCGGTTGAAAAAAATGGCAAAAATCTCATCTCCTAAAATTCATGATATTTCTGCTTGGAATGACTGCAAATAAACTGCATTAAGTGAATATGACAAAAGAAAATTAGTAGATTTGATTTTAAGGGCAGAAAGCGCGAGGGACATGTTTCGGGACAAAGCAGAAGAAACGTAAGGTCCACGGTCGAAAAAAATGGCAAAAATCTCATCTCCTAAAATTCATGATTTTTCTGCTTGGAATTACTGCAAATAACCTGCATGAAGTGAATATGACAAAAGAAATTAGCAGAAATGATTTTAAGGTCAGAAAACGCGGGGGACATGTTTCAGGCCAAAGCTGTAAAAAACGTAAGGTCCGCGGTTGAAAAAAATGGCAAAAATCTCATCTCCTAAAATTCATGATTTTTCTGCTTGGAATGACTGCAAATAACCTGCATTAAGTGAATATGACAAAAGAAATTAGCAGAATTGATTTTTAGGGCACAAAACGCGGGGGACATATTTCAGGCCAAAGCTGAAAAAAACGTAAGCTCCGCGGTTGAAAAAAATGGCAAAAATCTCATCTCCTAAAATTCATGATATTTCTGCTTGGAATGACTGCAAAAAAACTGCATTAAGTGAATATGACAAAAGAAATTAGCAGAATTGACTCTAATGGCCAAAAACACGAGGGACATGTTTCAGGCCAAAGCTGAAAAAAACGTAACGTCCGCGGTTGAAAAAAATGGCAAAAATCTCATCTCCTGAAATTCATGATATTTCTGCTTGGAATGACTGCAAATAACCTGCATTAAGTGAATATGACAAAAGAAATTAGCAGAATTGATTTTTAGGACAGAAAACGCTGGGGACATGTTTCAGGCCAAAGCTGAAAAAAATGTATGCTCCGCGGTTGAAAAAAATGGCAAAAATCTCATCTCCTAAAATTAATGATATTCCTGCTTGGAATGACTGCAAATAACCTGCATTAAGTGAATATGACAAAAGAAATTAGCACAAATGATTTTTAGGGCAGAAAACGCTGGGGACATGTTTCAGGCCAAAGCTGAAAAAAATGTAAGCTCCGCGGTTGAAAAAAATGGCAAAAATCTCATCTCCTAAAATTCATGATATTTCTGCTTGGAATGACTGCAAATAACCTGCATTAAGTGAATATGACAAAAGAAACCAGCAGAATTGACTCTAAGG
Source organism: Albula glossodonta (assembly GCA_019788955.1). Classification (NCBI taxonomy): domain Eukaryota; kingdom Metazoa; phylum Chordata; class Actinopteri; order Albuliformes; family Albulidae; genus Albula; species Albula glossodonta. The sequence continues at coordinate 25,466,913 of JAFBMS010000004.1, read as the reverse complement.
GCCAAAAACACGAGGGACATGTTTCAGGCCAAAGCTGAAAAAAATGTAAGCTCCGCGGTAGAAAAAAGTGGCAAAAAACTCATCTCCTAAAATTCATGATTATTCTGCTTGGAATGAGTGCAAATAACCTGCATTAAGTGAATATGACAAAAGAAATAAGCAGAATTGATTTTAAGGTCAGAAAACGCGGGGGACATGTTTCAGGCCAAAGCTGTAAAAAACGTAAGGTCAGCGGTTGAAAAAAAATGGCAAAAATCTCATCTCCTAAAATTCATGATTTTTCTGCTTGGAATTACTGCAAATAACCTGCATGAAGTGAATATGACAAAAGAGATTAGCAGAATTGATTTTAAGGTCAGAAAACGCTGGGGACATGTTTCAGGCCAAAGCTGAAAAAAACGTAAGGTCCGCGGTTGAAAAAAATGGCAAAAATCTCATCTCCTAAAATTCATGATATTTCTGCTTGGAATGACTGCAAATAAACTGCATTAAGTGAATATGACAAAAGAAAATTAGTAGATTTCATTTTAAGGGCAGAAAACGCGAGGGACATGTTTCGGGCCAAAGCAGAAGAAACGTAAGGTCCACAGTCGAAAAAAATGGCAAAAATCTCATCTCTTGAAATTCATGATATTTCTGCTTGGAATGACTGCAAATAACCTGCATTAAGTGAATATGACAAAAGAAATTAGCAGAATTCACTTTAATGGCCGAAAACGCCAGGGATATGTTTCAGGCCAAAGCTGAAAAAAACGTAAGGTCCGCGGTTGAAAAAAATGGTAAAAATCTCATCTCCTAAAATTCATGATTTTTCTGCTTAGAATGACTGCAAATAACCTGCATTAAGTGAATATTACAAAAGAAATTAGCAGAATTGATTTTAAGGGCAGAAAACGCGGGGGACATGTTTCAGGCCAAAGCTGAAAAAAACGTAAGGTCCACGGGTGAAAAAAATGGCAAAAATCTCATCTCCTAAAATTCATGATATTTCTGCTTGGAATGACTGCAAATAACCTGCATTAAGTGAATATGACAAAAGAAACCAGCAGAATTCACTCTAAGGGCCAAAAACACGAGGGACATGTTTCAGGCCAAAGCTGAAAAAAACGTAAGGTCCGCGGTTGAAAAAAATGGCAAAAATCTCATCTCCTAAAATTCATGATTTTTCTGCTTGGAATGACTGCAAATAAACTGCATTAAGTAAATATGAGAAAAGAAAATTAGTAGATTTCATTTTAAGGGCAGAAAACGCGAGGGACATGTTTCAGGCCAAAGCTGAAAAAAACGCAAGGTCCGCGGTTGAAAGAAATGGCAAAAATCTCATCTCCTAAAATTCATGATTTTTCTGCTTGGAATGACTGCAAATAACCTGCATTAAGCAAATATGACAAAAGAAATTAGCAGAATTGATTTTAAGGGCAGAAAACGCGGTCGACATGTTTCAGGCCAAAGCTGAAAAAAACGTAAGGTCCGCGGTTGAAAAAAATGGCAAAAATCTCATCTCCTAAAATTCATGATTTTTCTGCTTGGAATGTCTGCAAATAACCTGCATTAAGTGAATATAACAAAAAAAATTAGCAGAATTTACTCTAAGGGCCAAAAACACGAGGGACATGTTTCAGGCCAAAGATGAAAAAAACGTAAGGTCCGCGGTTGAAAAAAATGGCAAAAATCTCATCTCCTAAAATTCATGATGTTTCTGCTTGGAATGACTGCAAATAACCTGCATTAAGTGAATATGACAAAAGAAATAAGCAGAATTGATTTTAAGGGCAGAAAACCCTGGGGACAGGTCTCAGGCCAAAGATGAAAAAAACGTCAGGTCCACAGTCGAAAAAAATGGCAAAAATCTCATCTCCTAAAATTCATGATTTTTCTGCTTGGAATTACTGCAAATAACCTGCATGAAGTGAATATGACAAAAGAGATTAGCAGAATTGATTTTAAGGTCAGAAAACGCTGGGGACATGTTTCAGGCCAAAGCTGAAAAAAACGTAAGGTCCGCGGTTGAAAAAAATGGCAAAAATCTCATCTCCTAAAATTCATGATATTTCTGCTTGGAATGACTGCAAATAAACTGCATTAAGTGAATATGACAAAAGAAATTAGCAGAATTCACTTTAATGGCCGAAAACGCCAGGGATATGTTTCAGGCCAAAGCTGAAAAAAACGTAAGGTCCGCGGTTGAAAAAAATGGTAAAAATCTCATCTCCTAAAATTCATGATTTTTCTGCTTAGAATGACTGCAAATAACCTGCATTAAGTGAATATGACCAAAGAAATTAGCAGAATTGACTCTAAGGGCCAAAAACACGGGGGACATGTTTCAGGCCAAAGCTGAAAAAAACGTAAGGTCCACGGGTGAAAAAAATGGCAAAAATCTCATCTCCTAAAATTCATGATATTTCTGCTTGGAATGACTGCAAATAACCTGCATTAAGTGAATATGACAAAAGAAACCAGCAGAATTCACTCTAAGGGCCAAAAACACGAGGGACATGTTTCAGGCCAAAGCTGAAAAAAACGTAAGGTCCGCGGTTGAAAAAAATGGCAAAAATCTCATCTCCTAAAATTCATGATTTTTCTGCTTGGAATGACTGCAAATAAACTGCATTAAGTAAATATGAGAAAAGAAAATTAGTAGATTTCATTTTAAGGGCAGAAAACGCGAGGGACATGTTTCAGGCCAAAGCTGAAAAAAACGTAAGGTCCGCGGTTGAAAGAAATGGCAAAAATCTCATCTCCTAAAATTCATGATTTTTCTGCTTGGAATGACTGCAAATAACCTGCATTAAGCAAATATGACAAAAGAAATTAGCAGAATTGATTTTAAGGGCAGAAAACGCGGTCGACATGTTTCAGGCCAAAGCTGAAAAAAACGTAAGGTCCGCGGTTGAAAAAAATGGCAAAAATCTCATCTCCTAAAATTCATGATATTTCTGCTTGGAATGTCTGCAAATAACCTGCATTAAGTGAATATAACAAAAAAAATTAGCAGAATTTACTCTAAGGGCCAAAAACACGAGGGACATGTTTCAGGCCAAAGATGAAAAAAACGTAAGGTCCGCGGTTGAAAAAAATGGCAAAAATCTCATCTCCTAAAATTCATGATGTTTCTGCTTGGAATGACTGCAAATAACCTGCATTAAGTGAATATGACAAAAGTAATTAGCAGAATTGACTCTAATGGCCAAAAACACGAGGGACATGTTTCAGGCCAAAGCTGAAAAAAACGTAACGTCCGCGGTTGAAAAAAATGGCAAAAATCTCATCTCCTGAAATTCATGATATTTCTGCTTGGAATGACTGCAAATAACCTGCATTAAGTAAATATGACAAAAGAAATAAGCAGAATTGATTTTAAGGGCATAAAACCCTGGGGACAGGTCTCAGGCCAAAGCTGAAAAAAACGTCAGGTCCACAGTCGAAAAAAATGGCAAAAATCTCATCTCCTAAAATTCATGGTATTTCTGCTTGGAATTACTGCAAATAAACTGCATTAAGTGAATATGACAAAAGAAATTAGCAGAATTGACTTTAATGGCCGAGAATGCGATGGACATGTTTCAGGCCAAAGCTGAAAAAAACGTAAGCTCCGCGGTTGAGAAAAATGGCAAAAATCTCATCTCCTAAAATTCATGATTTTTCTGCTTGGAATTACTGGAAATAACCTGCATGAAGTGAATATGACAAAAGAAATTAGCAGAAATGATTTTAAGGTGAGAAAACGCGGGGGACATGTTTCAGGCCAAAGCTGTAAAAAATGTAAGGTCCGCGGTTGAAAAAAATGGCAAAAATCTCATCTCCTAAAATTCATGATTTTTCTGCTTGGAATGACTGCAAATAACCTGCATTAAGCGAATATGACAAAAGAAATTAGCAGAATTGACTTTAAGGGCCGAAAACGCGAGGGACATGTATCGGGCCAAAGCTGAAAAAACGTAAGGTTCGCGGTTGAAAAAAATGGCAAAAATCTCATCTCCTAAAATTCATGATATTTCTGCTTGGAATGACTGCAAATAACCTGCATTAAGTGAATATGACAAAAGAAATTAGCAGAATTGATTTTTAGGGCAGAAAACGCGGGGGACATATTTCAGGCCAAAGCTGAAAAAAACGTAAGGTCCGCGGTCGAAAAAAATGGCAAAAATCTCATCTCCTAAAATTCATGATATTTCTGCTTGGAATGACTGCAAATAACCTGCATTAAGTGAATATGACAAAAGAAATTAGCAGAATTGACTTTAAGGGCAGAAAACGCTGGGGACATGTTTCAGGCCAAAGCTGAAAAAAACGTAAGGTCCGCAGTTGAAAAAAATGGCAAAAATCTCATCTCCTAAAATTCATGATATTTCTGCTTGGAATGTCTGCAAATAACCTGCATTAAGTGAATATGACAAAAGAAATTAGCAGAATTGATTTTAAGGGCAGAAAACCCTGGGGACAGGTCTCAGGCCAAAGATGAGAAAAACGTCAGGTCCACGGTCGAAAAAAATGGCAAAAATCTCATCTCCTAAAAGTCATGGTATTTCTGCTTGGAATTACTGCAAATAACCTGCATTAAGTGAATATGACAAAAGAAATTAGCAGAATTGATTTTAAGGGCAGAAAACACGGGGGACATGTTTCAGGCCAAAGCTGAAAAAAACGTAACGTCCGCGGTTGAAGAATATGGCAAAAATCTCATCTCCTAAAATTCATGATATTTCTGCTTGGAATGACTGCAAATAACCTGCATTAAGTGAATATGACAAAAGAAATTAGCAGAATTGATTTTAAGGGCAGATACGTGGGGGACATGTTTCAGGCCAAAGCTGAGAAAAACGTCAGGTCCACGGTCGAAAAAAATGGCAAAAATCTCATCTCCTAAAATTCATGGTATTTCTGCTTGGAATTACTGCAAATAACCTGCATTAAGTGAATATGACAAAAGAAAATTAGTAGATTTCATTTTAAGGGCAGAAAACGCGAGGGACATGTTTCAGGCCAAAGCTGAAAAAAACGCAAGGTCCGCGGTTGAAAGAAATGGCAAAAATCTCATCTCCTAGAATTCATGGTTTTTCTGCTTGGAATGACTGCAAATAAACTGCATTAAGTGAATATGACAAAAGAAATTAGCAGAATTGACTTTCCGGGCCGAAAATGCAAAGGACATGTTTCAGGCCAAAGCTGAAAAAAACGTAAGGTCCGCGGTTGGAAAAAAATGGCAAAAATCTCAACTCCCAAAACTCTTGATTTTTCTGATTAGAATGATTGGGAATCACCTGCATTAACTGAATATGACGAAAAAAATTAACCTGACATGACTAAAGACCAGAACACACCGTGGGGCCTGTGTCACCTGAAAGCTGAAAAAAATGTAAGCTCGGAGGTTGAAAAAAATCACAAAAATCTCACCTCGCAAAACAATTGCTTTTTCTGCTCAGAATGACTGGGAATCATCTGCATTAAGTGACTATGATAAAAAACAAAAACCAAAAAAAAATGTATAAAATAGCTCAGTATTGCACAGTACCAATTAAAAAATGACTCTTCATAAACTGCACAAGAAGTATGCTGATTCACTAAATACAGTTAAACATTTCTCAAGTCTAAAAAGTGACCCAAAAAACAACATGGTGTGAAATTCTGAGAGTTGCCTTGGAAATATTACAAATACCACATATTTTGTTGACATAAACACTTATCTCACCAGAAGCTATGGTTGAACTGACAGTATAAACACATTCGCAAAAAAAGCTTTCCAACCACAATTGCCCTCCTACTTCTTATCCCTTCCCTCAGAAGCATAATCTACACCACAGTGCAAGAGGGATACAGACCATCACTCCTCAAACTGAAGTATCAATCATAATACTCTGTACGTATGAAAGAAATGTATACTCTTTTCAACAGAAATAATGTAGAAATACATAGTTGTGCAGTTGTTCTCACTGATATAAAGTAATTAATGTAGTTTGCATCATACATTTTGTCAGCTCTATCTAATTTTTCAGGAAACTGAATTCCATGCCATTCCAGGAGTCCATCAGCTGCTGGTTGAAAGGTATCTCTAAAGCCCTCAGGACCGTTGATCTGCTGGACCAAGACTCGATCCCAGTGCAGGTAAATAAACAATTTGCTTCACAACCTGCATTAAAACTGTATGTATAGCAGAATTAAAATGATAGTTTAAAATGTCAACAATAAATTTCTCTTCCATGTTGAAATAAAAAACTTTTTCTTTCGTCTGAATGCAATTGTTGTGGAAGCACAGTTCTATACAGTTTAAAACTTTATTCATGTTTCAGATACACAATTAATATATGTATCTATTTGAGATGAGAATATTTTCTCCTATGATATTTTTAATTTTCAGACTTTTAAAAAGGATGGGGCTGAAGAGTTCCTCCCCACAGTAGGTAATGATGGTAAATGTTGTCCAAATCTGCTAACTGGTGAGCTGACTGGATTGTTCAGTGAAGCAGTACTGCTGTTTGTGTTCACACTGTTTAGCATGCTGGGAAACACCCTCCTGCATGCAATTATGTTGATGCATGAAAACCTGAAATCTCTCAAAACCATCTTCATCTTGAACCTTGTTGTGTCTCAATACATATTCACTATCGGGCTGTTTTGGTTTGCATTCAGTGTCATGTTTAAGATTCTCACTGAACATTTCAAGACTCCAGCTATCATCTCACTCCACATTGGGTTCTACAGCAGCACCTTCTTCCTGATCATCATGAGCCTCCATTGTTATCTGCCCGTGGTCCATCCACTCTCAGACCACGTTTCGGGCGGGTCGCCATGGCATTGCCATCTCTGTCATCGTCTGGAGTGTTAGCCTTTCAGCAGCCTTGCCACCAATGACTGACTGTTACTTTGGGGTAAGGATGAACATCATTTTTTTCTTTTTTCTCTGCATGGCTATTTTCTGCTTTTTTAGAAAATCTCAAACAGAGGCCAAGACCACAGGTGAGAGACAGAACAGAAGAGTCATTTTCATCATTGCGGTAGTTTACGGTCTGCTGGGGTCCCCTTTAAGTATTACACTGATACTTTGTCATTTCTTTTCAATATTCTATGTTTTGAAAATGTGTCTCCTGATTGCCTGTGCTCACTGCTTCCTGATGCCCATTCTCTACATCATACTAGAGGGTAAATTCAAGTCTTTCATACTGGTAATGTGTAGAAAGCACAGGGACCAGCTCGCTTATGTTGACATTGAGATGTCCTCCATCTGATGAGGGAAGGGTCCTTGTTCTAAGACTAGTCGCATTGGAACTGCATGTATCATCAATCTGTGAAATTTACAATTGTAGGGAGTAAATGTAGTGTGTGGGTGCCTGCTACGTTATTTTCAGTTTTTAAACCTTATTTCATTTCATTATGCAAATGGGAAGTGTTTTAATAATTCCAAAGAAAACATTGTGTTCCTCTGCTTAACTCATATTGGGCTGAGCTGTAAGTAAGCTTAAAAAACATTGTGTCTTTGTAGACTTGCAGGTTCAAATCTGGTCACTGGAGTGATTCCACAGGAGTATTTATTGCAGCTTAAGTTGCAAAAAGATACCTCCTCACCTCCAGCAGCTTTTTCTATAGTAAAATAAACAATTTAATGAAATAATAAAGCAATTGACCTTATTATAGTGGAAATAGTGAAAAAACACCAAAAAGACAAAAAATCTCAAATTTTCTTTACCATATTGTGATGAGCTTAAACCGGTTTTCCGCAATTATGAAGACTACCAAATAAGAGAGCAAGACGTTTTATGAAATCTGATAACATTCAAAAACAAGAAATGTAGACCTGTAAAAAATTCAATATTTTCAACTCTGTCTCACCAAAGTGCACAAATGCAATAAAATACATCTGTTACAAAAAGTCTATTTTTACCTTTGCTTTAAAGCCTGTGCTTTAAAGAGGCACTTGAATTTAGTAAGACCTGAAGCCCTATAGTCTCCTTACCTCTGGTGTGTCTTCATGAATGAAGTAGAATCATTTTCTGTTTGCCTCGTCTTCCAAATGAACCAAACTGACTCGTTTAGCCACCATGCTAATTTTTTATTTACCCCCATTCATTTCACAAAAATACCTGTGTGTGTGTGTGTGTGTGTGTGTGTGTGACAAATGACAAATATTGAGACAACTGACTGTATTTTTTGACAGATTTCCACATGTTTTATACAGGTACATTCTCATTATTTACACTGATGAACAACACCTTGAAATATGAGTACAAATCTTAGCTCTCCATAACTTGCTTCCAAGAATCTACCAACAACTAAAAAAAGCAGCCCATATCTCCACCAGGTAGCATAGGACTTAGTCAGTCAGGAAGCCTTTTTGTTGCTGTGGGGCTGGTAGATGACAACCAAATACATAGCCATCTGCTGCCAATGATCTACTAAGGACTTGGCCAATCAGGATCCTTGCAGGGGTTAGGCACCCTCATATGTAGAATACACAGACAATGCTGCAGTATTTCTGAGTGATCACCCTTTTAATTTGTTTCAGAATTTCCTGAAAGCAGAGATGTCTTCCATCTATCCACAAGAGAACATGTGGCCATCAAAAAGTATAATGTGAATGACAAGACTATTCAAACACCACTGTCATCACATCTGAACCTGATCAAAAAAGTATGGGAGATTCTGGAACATCTGAGACAGTGTTTTCCACCTCCATCAACAAGGAGGTCATTTAAACCATCTGTCACCATCTGTCAGACTGTCCTCCTTCATCATCATTTAAACCACCCATTTAGTTCACAGATCCATTTTCACTTTATTTCCAGGTGATCCATGAAGGTTTGAGTTGTGAGAAGAAGGAACAAATAAGGATAATTGACTGCATTGATAAAGTTGATTCACTTTCTTGTGGAAGAATGGGACTACGTCCTTTCTCCACAATTCGATTGGTAGATTCTTTGCCACAGCACAGCAAGCTGATCTGGCTGCAAGCTGAGGCTCTGTTAGTGTGCCAGCCTTTTCGTGGACTATTGATACGTTTTATTGCATGGCACCCAATTGAAAGAGTTGGTAAAATATGCTTGACTTACGCAAGTCTGGCATCAAGTAAGTCAGTACGTTTGAGGCTGGGCTGTATCATTTGACTAGAACCAGGAGTCCACAGAAATGGAAATAGTTGGCCTTGTTCCTCAAGGTTTATTGAGTTGGGTTACCCATATTATTTGAGCCTTATACTGTTTAAACTTCAATCCAATGTGACTTTGCCAGAAACAGTCATCAGTGCATTATAATCTCTGGCTTTGATCTACCTCCCAGCCACCACCAAAGAGAGGTCAGGATTATGACATTTTACTTGCAGCGGCACATGATGAAGTTTATTCAGAAAATGGACCGATTGTCTGTTTGGTATCATAAACATGCCTTGAGCAACGTGATCTCTAAAGCAGATTCATGCTCTGGATGGTGGACACTGGAAGCATTCTTGTTTGCCTCACAGACTTGTGAGAGCCTGCATCAGGTTTGTAGGAAACATTTTTAAAAAGAACCAGCCTGTAAAAGCTGAAGAATTTTGTGGCAGTTCTGAAATGGTGAACCCTGACACTGGATGTTTGAGTTACCATTGCAAACCATGCAAGAGATGTGTAGTAACAGGGTGCAGGGGGTGACATTGGTCACGACAGTGTTTGTAGATCATGGATAATGAATAGCAGCTCTGTATTTGTTCAGCAGTAGTAATATGTACACGTCCGTGAGGTATTTACTCAGATGATTTTGTTGAGACTCGCATTCAGACTGCTGGAGTAAATCCTTCAGGGTCAACATGAATCCAGTCATTCCATCCATGGCCTGTAAAGCTATATGCCAGCTATATGTCACAGACACAAAGGTACCATGTCTCCTTTATGTTACACAAGATGCAACATTTAACTGGATCTAAAGTAATTTATTGATTTAACATAGCAAGTTTGTGCATTAACTGTACCAACATCATACATATAAATCAAAACTATAAGGTTATTATATAAAGCATATGGTTCAATTTTACACAAATGCTTCATCTTATACATGTACATCAGTACTTAATGATGCTATTATTTTTGAATGGGAAAATACTGCTGTGGCTTAATTGATGAACAATCTCTTCTTCTATCAGGTGTCAAAGAATGCATGATGTCTTGATATGTATGATTATAACACCTCCCCCCCCCCCCACCTTTTTTGGAGGCACATAGGGCCTGAAAATCAGTGCTTCCTAATGCAATTGAAAATATCTGTGAACATTATACATGTGGTTAAAATTACATAGTGTACAGTTTAATTATGTACATGGTTTGATATTGCATTTATGGTGCAATATTAATATGACCAATTTAGAGAAACAACCATTTTTAACCATCATGCACCACACTACTGCACAGATTCATTGAATATTGTTTTGAAGTTATTTTATTTCTTAAATATTCATGTTTCATTACAGACCAAGGCAAAACAGAAGTGTCTGCAGTGAGACACACTGCCTAAAGACATTTAAGCATAAACTAGGTGCATACGGAAATGTACTAAATGAATATTTAAAAAATAGGACAACAGCACATGTAGTTGAAATTTTTTAAAAGGATGTTGTGTCTAAGGGTGTCTAAACTCAAAAAGAATTCTATATGAACAAGTTGCTTTTATAATAACAGTTATTCCACATAACATGTAATGAGACCACCATCACGCACTCTCCATAAGATCCTTGGTGTTCATCAAATTAGAGACGGCACTGGAATGATCAATGTTGAGTATGTATGACAGCTTCATGCCTTTGTTTTTGGACCACCCCTTTCTTTTCCACCATAAAAAGAACTTCCAAGTCTTTCCAGGTGACTCTTACAGTGCTTTCAGAGCACATAGTACATTGTGTTAAACCACAATTTGGCCATAAAATAATATACTCAAAGCAAAAAATAAATACAAAAAATTAATCTTCTTAGTCTGTTGGGTTCTGAATGACAATGAGGAAATAGTCCTTATCTGTGAATAAATGAAAAAGAAAACAATATTTATTCACTTTACATTTTAAGTGAATTTCAACTCATTTGCTTTACTGAAAGCAGGTTTCTGTCCATTCCCAGACTGAATGCATATGTCTACTGGCATATATCAAATAAGCCTACTTGGAAGTGCTTTTCTCCATATCCTGCCACTGAAACTTTGGGTTTCCCCTAAATCTCTTGTGCAAATGTGTTTTTTTAAGCTTTTTTCTTTCCAGCTAGGATCACGGATCACATTCACAAATGTACGTAATTTTAATTTGAAGCATAAAACTCCTAAAACTTCTGGCCAGGATTCACTAGATGAGCTCATGTTTTCCATGACCCACCTCTAAAATATAGACTAATATTCCACTAATATGGAATTAAATGTCTTTAAAATGTCAAAACAATTCCACATACTCTGTCACTAACATTGGGTTCACAACTCATAGACTATTTAATCCAGCTTGTGTGGAATTCAATGTAAATTGTACAATATGCATTAAGTTATTTTTTTGTTACTTCTTATGTTGCGATAGACTTCAAGCCTTGTCCTTACTAACGGTTTGGGAAGCTCTGAACAAGATAATGAACTCGATACACATCTATATAAAATCTATACATCTCTCTCTGCTGAGTCTCCCTTACCTGGAGCAATCATGATCTCATTCTTTTTGGAGCGGATCCTGAGAAAGGTGAGGTCATTCTGGGGATCAATGTCCCTCACAGTGCTCCGTGCCTTCATCACTAGCTGGTGAATAAGTCCAGCGTATTGCACTGTGCTGGAGTTGTCCAGGGTCGTCTTAATGGGAATTCCTGACAAGACCACAGTACATGAGAGTTAAGTTAGTCAAGTTACTAAACAGTTTTTCTCTAGTGCAATTTAACAAACCATATTTGTTTGAGGGTGACGTGCATTTTAGGTTTTGGACTTTCCACTGTGCACATTTCAAAATAAACATGCTACGATGTCACAGCAGAGCAGCTCGACTGGATGATCTGTTGGCAGAAATATATTGCTGTCACTTGGCCACCTCGGTGAAGGTGTTACTTTGCGTTCAACGTTAATTTACCTTCTGCGTTGACAATGATAATCCCCTGCACGCCTTTCTGGGTCTGAATTCTCTTTAGTGTTTCCTCCACCTCAGCCTAAAACAACAAACATTTATATTTTTACATGACAACTGTCAGTATTACGAGTTGCTTCTATAAATGTTTTAGCCTCTAAGGTCTCTTACCAATACAAGCAGCAATACGTGCTAGCCAGCTAAACACAAGTGTGAAGTTGCTAGTTAGCTAGCTAGTTTTCTTAGATCTTAGCAAGGTTAACGTGGTGGAAAATATCTGATGAGAATGCGTAATATTAGCAAACGGGTCAGATTCCCTGTTTAACATCGTAGCCGTATGGTGCTAAGTGGTCCATTTAGAAATAATAACACTGTTGCAAGGTAGATAATGTTAGCTAAATAGCACAGCTCGTTCCTTCATCGTTAGCGTTAAGATAGCTAGCTAGCAACAAAAACCAACGCCCCGCAAACAGAGGAACAATCAGCCAGCAAATAAGTCGTTCACCGAGGTCTTTCATAAGTCACTGTTACTATGTAGCACATGGTTCAATGAAAAAAATAGTTCAACTGAACTGTGCACTTTTCGATGAAAGCGTATGTCAAATATACTTGCCATTTTTCAATCAAAGTGTGAATTTATAGCAACCTCGGCAGCTCGAAGCGTAGCAGCGTCACAACAAAGGTACAACCGGTCATGCGCACATTGATGACTACGTCATTGGCAAGCTCATTGGGCGGCGCTTTGTTGTATGTGGCTAGCTTTTGTCTGCTCCTACATTTAATTTGTTAAATGAGTCATAATTTCGCAACGCAGCCGTTATGCATAAAACAAAGTAACGTCTCTTAGTTTTGGTGCATTTCAAATATCCAACGTTAAACACATTTTTTTACGAAAATGATAACAGTCCCCTGAACACTTGTCTTCAGATTCCTGTCATATGTAGCATCTCTACCAATACCAACCTAACACTGCATAAATAGCGCCACCTATTGTATTGGAGTAGATGGTTTTTCCAGGTTTGCAACTCTCAGAGGAAGAAAACGACTGAAGGAGGGCGCTCTCAGTCAGCAATGGTTACACAAAAGTTACACTGCATATCCTTTTAAATCCCTAAATTCCGCGAAGAGTGTTTCTCAAAAGAGGTAGTTTGCTACATAGTCTCATTATTAGCTGGCCAAAATGCCCAAACTTTGTTTTGTTATTAACTTCAAGAAAAGGGAAGTTGAGCCTGCACAGACTTGAGTCAGAGTAAGATTCAGTCTTCATGAGAAGGCAGAGTGCTTCATGGGCGCAGTGTGCCGGTGACGAAAGAAACACTTCAACTTTGGCATAATCCGGTTCAAATCCATACACTGGTATGGTGCCTTGATAGAGTGTGCCAATAGGCTATTAGCTGTTGTGTTTAAAGCCCAGAAAAAACTCCAAATAATATAATATTAATTATTAATATTGGCCAGCGAGTATATCTTTTATTTTCAGTTTGATGCCTGCATCAAATCACTTTGCAGCTGCAGCAAACCTGTCATTTTACAGGTAGCAGATGGTCTTATCCAGAGCAACTCACACAATTTCCATTTCTACACACTATCCATCTATACTGCAATTTTGTGTCAAAGGCATTATTCGTAACTTGTATTAATGCTAATACAAAAAAAGAAAATCAAGGGTATGAATTAAGAATTCCTGTTGAATTCATTTTGATAAATAACAGAAGGTACCTTGAGAAAGTTTTTTTCCCCATGTCCAAACACAACTTAAAGGTTCAACAGTATCAAAACGCACAAAATATCAGCAGTATCAAAATCAGCAAAATGGGATATCCTGTTGACACATAACTTATTTGTTTGCAGTTGATTCACATGATGCTGATGCTATCTGATGGATAAGCAAAATAACAGAACAAAGATTACCCTCACTCAGGTCTCAAGAACAGACTTTGGAGTGTGTGAGAAGTGAAACTCAAGAAGATTCATTTCCTGCCATCACTCTGCAGGGATCCCATAGAGAAGGACAGGGGAACCCTGGTGACTGTTTAGAGTTGCACATCTGAGGGTACTTGCATTCTTTACGACCTCCTGGGCAATGGATCTCCCTGTCAGATTACAACTACTGTTATATAGCTGGGGTACGTCACTCTACCCCTCCTCTGAATGGCCCCAAACCATGCTGGGACAAGGTTACCCCACCCTTCTCTGTAGGAGGCAAAACCTTATTGGAACCCATTACTCACTTGGTCTTTGCTGGGCCCAAACATGCTAAGAAATACTGCTCAGTCCTTCTCTAAATGAGCCAAAACTCTGCTGGGTCATTCTTCTCCACCCCTCTCCATATAAATCCAAATCCGGCTGGGATACTTTATCCCCTTCCCCTCCATGCAGAGGCCCAAACTGGGGGCCTGCCCTCTGGGAGGACCCAAGACTGTCACCCTGCAGAACCACTTCTCCAGAGCACATAGGCGTATTCAACATAAGCGTGACTGGCCCCTGGAGTGCATGATATGAACGTTGCAATTGTGGTTTGGGGCAGTGTAGCACATTCCATTACCTCATCTTACTATATCATGCGCTTCAAGTCACTGCTTTAAAAAAATACCTGTAGAACTAGATTTTGTTTATGCTGTGGCCTACCCCCTGAGGCTTATGGTAATGTCAGACTAATTGTCCATACAACACGTTCATGCATAGGACATGAACTAGATTCTCAGAGCTCTCTTAATCCATCTGAATTGTAAACTATAGGCTTACAGACACTGAGCAGAAAAAAACAACAGTTTCAATTCTTTTATACATTTGTTTATACTATGGAGACTCACTAAACATTTGGCAAAACAATTTAGTTGACAGACAAGCATAGTGTGGAGGATAGCCAGTACAGAGCTTTTCCTCAAATGATAAATTCTTCATCTGAAGGAGCAGTACCAGAATTTGTGTTATAATTTTAAAACAACAGGGAAAAGGGTGGCCAACATCAACTCTGTTCTTCTTTTTCTAAATTGTCTGATTGGTAGATTCTGCAATATCCATAGATTGGGTACCAAAATATTTGGTGCTACTTCAGCAATTTTCAGAGGTTTGTTGATTTTTAACAGACAGCACTAAGAATGTCTCTGTAATATGTTCGAGATTTGCATTGACAAGTCTCTGCTATTATGTTGGCAACTATCTAAATCAAGACAATTCATTTGATTTTAATTTTGGATTGTTGAATTGGATCTGCATACAAAGATGTAACAAGACCACTGCAGTCCCAGGTAGGGTGGAGAGGAGAATAGGTCATTGGAAGGGGTGTAACTACCCCCCGTAGTTACATCACCTCCAAGGTGTACTGCATCATCTTGGGGAATATCCCTGTGTGCACCAACGGCTAATATCTATATGCCCACCTTGCTGACTCCAATACTATTTATGAGGCTGTCTTGTCTAATATAGCTGTCACTGCTCTCACACTGAGCTTAGGCTATTTTGGGACGTTCAGGCCTCTATTTGTCAAGTATCTGCTCCCAAGTTATGCAGACTAGACATTCATCATAAAGGATCGTCAATAAGCCCATGCTACATTTTACAGTTATGCTGACGCCACGCATTTGATCTATTCACTCTCAGTAAGACTGGGCAGATTGACTACAGCAGATGCTCACATCCTGCATCTCAACTGTGGCAATCAGCTGGGCACGATATAGCCCTTGTCTTTCCAGGACAGTACATACAGCATACCTTCTGCTGGCGTCATCTGTGGAGGCAAGTTATATTGTCATGTGTTATTTATACACCAGTTTATTTCCTAATCCTAAGCATATTTACCTTGGGTTACAGCACCGGCTGTTGCTGGAACTTGGAGTGATTCCCTTCAGCACAGTTTGGCCATGTGAAACCTTTGCATCATTCTGCATACTGATAGTTTTACAGCTGAGTACTGTTCATATGGAAAATGTATTTGAACAAAGCATTAATCTTGATATCATGGAAAGTATGCATAATGGTTATGGTGCATCCTCAGTTCCCAAGATGTATTCCTGAAGTGGAAATATTTTGAACTGGTAACAGGTTTACAGTCTCCAAGGCACTGTATCCATATTACATTGTAAAAATGGAGTCCTAACCCCATCAATATACATTTAATTTTCACCGTGGTGGGGATCAATATGTAATAGCTTACAAAATGGTTATCCTGGCCTGATTTCCAAATACCCACTTTGTGAATTAGACATAGGCTTTCCTATAACTTAAAACAAACCTAAAACCTTTAACGTTAATCCCTATTAATCTTGGGTAAGTTGAAAAGTCTCTTTATACTCTTTGGATTTCAACACATATTTAAACATCATGCGTCACTGCATAGAGTGATTCACAACACACGTAATGAGCTGCACTCACTTTTTTCGTGTCACTTTTGAAATCTGATATCGTGTGAATATGTTCAGTCCTGTATCAGAATGTCTTCTCACCTCTGGTATTATCAAATGAGCAAGTCTAAACTTCTCTAGCATTTCCACAGAGGGGTTTTCACTACCCATTTTTGTCATCGGTACTGTAACTAGGAAAGCAGTGGATGTATTCTTTCTTGAGAGCCACATTGTTTTTAATTGATGGCAATGGCCCATATGCATTGTGAACTGTGCCATTTGGCTTAATGCTTCATGCAGACAGGAAGCCAGTGAAGGCCCACCCTTATAAAAAGTCTGCAGTTTTGCAGAATGACTTTCCAAAATGGATTAGAGGGAGAGAGAGAGAGAGAGAGAGAGAGAGAGAGGGAGAGAGAGAATGGCTGTTATTTTGCAGCTTGCCTTTCCAAAACAGTTTATAGACTACAGTTTATAGTTTATAACTAGAGTGTGGCTATAGTTTCACAGCTGGACTTTCTCAAACAGTTTGTATTGTAAGAAAATGGTTGTAGTTTT
The DNA here is from genome assembly GCA_019788955.1 of Albula glossodonta. Taxonomy (NCBI): domain Eukaryota; kingdom Metazoa; phylum Chordata; class Actinopteri; order Albuliformes; family Albulidae; genus Albula; species Albula glossodonta. The sequence continues at coordinate 25,449,975 of JAFBMS010000004.1, read as the reverse complement.
CTAAGCTGACTCTACATAGACATTCAGAATAGTTGTAGTTTTTAAGTTACACAGTTGGTTTTAAGCCACTCCTCCTCATCCCTGGCACCAAAGTTGCCCTGGCACTTACCAATTAAAACTCAGCTGTTGATTTGGAGAAAACAGACACTTTTTTGTGTGAACCATTACTGTCTTGAAAGACTCTGGCGGCCAGTTCAGGCAGCACTTCAGGAAACCAGATGACTCTTCAAAATGAATCTACCAGGTTGGGTTTGTGAGTTGGTCACAGTCTGATATAGCGGCATCACGCACTTCTGTGTTTAGGATGTTGGTCAGTTCTCTGAAGTAAACACCCTCTAAATGATAAGCCAGTCAAAGAGAAGATCACACATTGTGAAGCAGTTGAGGTTTTTAATTAAGGGGACATTGTAGCAGAGGAAGAATTGCTCTGCAGTACCTTTAGTACTCATCCATATGTCCCAATAAAAGACAGGCCTGTGGCCAGAATAAAACATTAAAAAACATTATTGCATACATGGAGAGTATATTTTGGAAAATAGGCAAATATCAGTAAATTATTTGACACACATATAGTACTGTTAATAAAACAGTTAGGGAACATTTTACAACTTCTATATGTGTGTGTGTGCTACCATGTGTATTTTGGAAAGAAATGATAAAATATATATGTAAAGATGGGGATGACATTTATGATGTTTTGATCATGCATCAGGATAGTAGGATTTTGGATAGTAGGAGAATAGTAGGATCAGGATAGTAGGATTTTGGATAGTAGGAGAATAGTAGGATCAGGATAGTAGGATTTTGGATAGTAGGAGAATAGTAGGATCAGGATAGAAGGATTTTGGATAGTAGGAGAATAGTAGGATCAGGATAGTAGGATTTTGGATAGTAGGAGAATAGTAGGATCAGGATAGTAGGATTTTGGATAGTAGGAGAATAGTAGGATCAGGATAGTAGGATTTTGGATAGCAGGGGAATAGTAGGATCAGGGTAGTAGGATAGGACTTTTTCAATGTTATGTCATAAACACTAGAGACTGACAAAAGTGCCCTAAAGCTCTGTCCCCTTTGTGTCTATATTTGGTATGCGTTCAGACTACCTCAACTTGACGCTGAAATTGAAATACCATAAGCCCCCTTTAGAATCATCCTGGTTTCACAGATGTAATATCCATGTCTAGATCCATAAGAAATTAAATTTACATGGATATTTTTCTCTCAAAAAAAATCAACAGCACTTGGCAGCCCCTAGTCCTCTATCTCATTAACTAACAACAGTCCTGTACCGCTAACCATTCCTTGTAGTCATTCTTTCATTAGTCCTTCTTCCATTGTGTTTTTTTTTTTCGTCTAATATGTTGTCCAATATGTAGGCCCAACAACAGGTTTTGTGGGGAAGACATAAGTTACCTTGGGGGCTTGGTGGGGGTGGAATGCTTTGTTTTGTTTGCAGTGGTTGTTTTCTTTCTTCTGTTTGAATATTAAATGGACTGGTTTCCCTCACACAGCCACTTTGTAATTGATCCTGTCAGACTATTTTGCTGCCAAGATTGCTGCAAAATATTTATGTCTGACTTATATTATTCAATTTGGGAAACTTAAAAATAGAGAGATGCTTAAATTACCACAAACATGAATGTTTAAAAAGAAATGAGAGAAGTTACAATTTGTTGAAAGTCTGTGTGTGTGTGTGTGTGTGTGTGTGTGTGTGTATTATGTGATGTAAGCATTCTGCTTTCTTTTTAGCTGAGTAGAAGTGAATGTAAAAATTCAGAGCTGCTAGAAGGTACATCGTTTAAAAAGTACTGCATAGTATAAATAATAATGGACAAGACTTTACATACCTGTCCAAACTGCACAAGAAGTTTAGGTATATACAGTGATCTCAGCTCTTGATTCACAAATCCCCTTGTCAAAAGTTGTACTGACTTTTTTAATCATAAAATCAAGGAAATGTGTCATGAAAAATGTATTAACCCTTACTCACATCTTATGGGGAAAGTATAAAATGTTTATGCTAAAGATTAAAAACGTAAAAGTAGTTAAAAAGGTACAAGACTTTTCATGTATTTTTAAGTACGCATCCTAAGCAAGCTTCTCTGCTACCAGCTATTGTGCTACCACACGACGTATTCAACAACAGTAATAATTTATACATTAATTAATAAATTATAAAATATGAAATGTTATATGATATTGTATAATCTATGACCCAGGACTCAGCAACATGAGGTCATAATACATGTCCATTTTGTATTGTTAAGTCCAGGGTAGTTTTTTGTTTTCATTTTCTCCTCTGTGTATTGGTCATTATAATTTAATATAATTAGTGTGAAAGCTACAGACTGCATCATTCATCCTTAGTGAATCTATTTTACTGTGGTTCACAATGGTACAGAACTGCATTGATATCTTGAGCTTGTAAATCAATTAAGCCAGAATTAAATAACAATCATTGCTACCCCCACCCCCACCAAAAAACTGTGCACTCCTTGCTGAAGTCTCAGAAGCACCTGGCAGTTGTTGTTTTTCCATTGCATAACCTCAGACTTTAACGGCGGTCAAAGCCAGAGATTTACCTCAGAATAATATGCATATGTAGTTATCTGTTGAGTGGTTGGTGTTGTTGTTGTTGTTGTTCTCATAAGTGACTGTGTGTTCCTTTCCCTCTTCAACTTTCTTTTCCTTTCCTCAGGTCTGAACATTAACGCTGACAAAAGCGCTATCGCTTGCATTGCAGCCTTGAAGCTCAGGCTACGCAACATCTGTGTAATTAGGCTAGGGCTAAGTCAACATTAACTCAATTTACTCTTTCCTCATTGCACCACCTCCGTGTTCTCTCTGTCTAAAAACCTGGGAAATACGCTGGATGTAAATGGGAGGCTGTTAAATGGTGAGTCATTAAGATAAACACCCCATCATTTTGGATAAATACCCTTTAAGATACTGCCAGACTGTATCCCTGTTTTCAGACCAGATTCAGGACAACAGGAGTGCACGACAGAAGGAATAAACAAAGAATTAGAGCTAGGAAAAATGGATTTGTCAATCTTTATTTTTGTTTGGATGTTTTGTTATCTTCTACTGGCTACACAAAGCTACACGATTGATTTTTCAAATATAATTAGGGTTAGATGTAATTTAAAAAAATTTTCTGCTAAATTAATGAAAAATAAACAAGAGCTCAATGTGCATGGTGGCTAGGCCTCTTGAACTAAAAAAATAGCCCATCAATCCAAACTAGGTCAAAATAGATAATGATAAAATTATTGTTAACCTCATTAATTTTATTCATTCATGTGTTCTGGGAAATACTCAGATGTGAGGAATGATCTTAAACAGTCCCTGCCATATTGTAACCGTAAATCAAGCACGTTCCGAGGCAACAAGAAACACTGCCATAATATAATGTGATAAGGATGACATCATCACTGACAGTGTTGAGTCTCTATTTTCCTGCCTTAGCGCATAAAAATGACCAAAAGTGGGTTGAGCTGCACACATTCCAGAATGTAATTGAGTGAATGTTTGAGAGGAGAGGTCTCTTTCAGACGGGATAGTGGAAACAATACATTTTCCGCCTGGATTCAAAGATTCGACTTGGGTTCTAGTCATTCAGATTTATTCATTTATTCATTTTGTCAGTATCTACATAAGAGACTCATTACTACTACTTCTGAAGTAGTCTTGCAGCCACATATGATGTAAAGCAGTAAACTTAGTAGTTAGAGCTGTAAACTTAGTCACATGGTGTTATAGTCAGATATATTGAGTCAAACATAAATTTGAGGCTCGGCTGTGCCGGTAACTGGTTATTACCGCAAGTCTATTGTTAGACTGAGGGAAAAAAAATGTTATTTAGTTTTTATTTGTCAATTAAAATACAGGAGATAATGAGTATTCTATGATTTGCAGCAAACCTTTACTGGAATCAGAAAACTATAAGATATATTTATACACACCCAAACACACTCGTATGTATGTATCATGGTCGTTACTGTTTTCCCAGATTAAACTATTCCTTTTTACGTTGTGGAGATCCATTACAGCTGTTGTCTAACAGTGCTAAGGAAGTCACATTCATTGGATTTGTTTGGGCCGTATGAGTCCACTACAGAGGCTTTTGCCACTGCAGTTTTGGGAAGAATATTTTTAACTTCTTTCTGTGTTTATTCAACCACAAATAGGGTGGCCTAAAATGAAGGGTTACTCAAGATATCATGCCATCTGCCACAAAATTTCCAGGTGTCATGAGCCAGCCAGAGAATCGGTTCCATTTGCGCACTTTGATAATAAATAGCCTACCTTAAACTATTCAGAGCAGGATTCAAAGTTTACTTAGGCTTAGAGATGTGGCCTATGACCACACAGAGTGAAACAGCCAACAAGTCAAAATTTATCATGTTTGCTCATGTAATTCACATTCGAGAATAAAAGACAAATACACAGCATGTCAAGTTTTGTCTGGGAATCTTTTTATGTAAATATGTTTTACCATTTTAGAATAATGGCACTTTTTGTTCTCAGTTCCTCAACTTCAGTTCCTTTATTTGAGGCGAATAAATATTGGCACAAATCAGTCCATTGTTGATTTGCTAAAGTCTATTTTTCCTTTGCATGTTACTTATTGAGCATGACTGTACCAAGCCTGTTACTGACTAATATCAGTAAATCCTTTGGTGATGTCAGTGAATATCAGATATGCCTAAAAGATTGGCTAAATTAATGAATGTTATTGAGCCTTGGAGAGGCCAAATGACATATTTTGTTGATTTTGTGTTTGAAAAGTAGTAAACACAGCCTATGTAGCAAATGGAACATAAAATACAATATTTTCTGCAAATGCTAATGTACAGTTTCTCTTTATTTCATAACAAAAAATAAACAAATAAATAAAATCATTATTGCAGCATGTGCAAATGTTTGGGAATCCTAAGTGTTGGAAGGTCTCAGCCCTTGATTAGCAAGTTAGGCCTGACCCATGTCAACAATTGTCATTATGAACTGTCAGCTGATGCTAATTTCAAAGCTCAAAAAATTCTCTGACTCTTCAAAGCTTGTGCTAACACTCAGCAACCATGGGCTCCTTAAAGCAACTATCTAAGGATCTGGAAATGAAACTAACTAAAGAAGATGACAAAGCGTTTTCAGCACGCAGTTTCCACAGTGCGAAATGTAATTAAGAAATGGCAGTTTAGGGAAACTGTAGTGGTCAAGATGAAATCTGGAAGACCAAGAAAACTCTCAGAGAGAACTGCACATATGCTGGTCAGAAAGGCAAATCGAAACCTCCATATGACTGCAAAGAACCTGCTGGAAGGTGAAGCTGACTCAGGAGTGGTGGTGCACCTTGCCACTGTGCAGCTTTGCTTGCACAAACATGCTCTTCATGGAAAAGGCATAAGAAGGAAACCTTATCTGCGACTACATCACAAAACTGAACATCTGAAGTATGCAACAGAACATCTAGACAAGCCAGATGTGTTTTGGAAAGAAGTTCTGTGGACTGATGAAGTTAAAGTAGAACTCTTTGGCCACAATCAGCCAAGGCATGTTTGGATAAAAAAGGAGCAGCATTTTTTGAAAAGAACACCTTGCCAACTGTTAAGCATGGGGAAGGATCTATCATGCTTTGGGGTTGTGCTGCAGCTAGCAGCACTAGAAACATTGTGTAGGTGGGTTATTATTATTATAATATAATTTTATGTGTTATTGTTAAAATGTCCGATGAATTGTTCACATTCAAAGGAAATTTCAACAACAGTAAAGGTCAAAGGTTTTTATTATCATGTGTTTAGAGTACAATCAAGTTCTTATTCACATGTTTCCTACAGGCTTTGACATACAAATGACAGTAATAACAATATATATGGCAAAAAGGAATAAATACTCACTATACAATTACAATACAATAAAGGCAGTGACAATAGTAGCATTAACAAACAATAGACAATAGACATTAAATATGATCGACTGAAAAGGACTAACAAGTGATCCTATACCAAATTTGGCAAGCTGTTGATAAAGAGACAAACCCTGATGGACATAATCAGGTCTTTGCCTCTCATAGCTATCTGTTCCTTGACAGCTGGCCCTGATATAAAGAGACGTTGTAGTCTAAATTAAGGCAGCAGACAGTACTGTGGTCCCAGACAATGTGGGACTAAGAAACAGCTTCCGTTATCAAGAGAGCAAGCATTGTGCCATGTTATCAGAGCTTAAAATAAATACCACTCTAGTTTTCTTACTGGGGCCCCCCTTGGTCTCCAAAGCGACATCTCCAACTCTGGTGTCAGGTTACGTACATTCGAATACAATACAGACATACTGTGTAATGAAAGAATGAAAAGAGCAAGATGGCTAGATGTCAGGGTCTTCAAGAATTCAGGCGTTATAGCCCGAAAGATTCAATCAGCCAATGTTTGAGACATCACCAAAATCTTTCAAAATTTCCATTAAAACAACGTCTTTCAAATTTCTCATCACTCATAACTATGGCGAACACACATTTTAGTTGAATCCGCTGAACCACTCATTTAACTGTAATTTACTAACGTTTTGATTTCGGGTGAGAGCATTAGCTAAATGTGTGCATCTCAGGTAACAACAGCGGAACATGTTCAAACACAGCTGGTGGTGGTTTTACTGTTCAGAGGAGAGTACATTATTCTGATTACACCGGTTCTGCAACCTGACACCAGACATCGACTAATGCTTTTTTTCTTTTTTTGCCATAGATAATTGATTCAAACGTACAGTCGTCATAGGTTATAATAAGAGGGCTTAATAATAACCTGCTATACCAATAATTTCCTGTACTATCCTGAGCTACAGCACATTACTTCAACATAATTACGTCAAAATCTTGAAGCCAGAGTTAATATTTGTATATTGGAAACACCTGCTGGGAAACAAAACAAAGGACAATGATCCAATCCAAAAGTGATTCATTGTCATGGCATATTTTCTATTTCTGCAGGTTAATATTAGAGTGATGGAAATGTTGCTGACCTCGGCAAGTGAGTGATCTTTTTATTCAAAGCATGCTAACCACATTTTTTAAAAAGTTTATTTCCAACCTCAGCCTTATGCTAGCCAGATACAAGCTGACACGCACACACATACAGATGACCTCTAGGAAATGTTCCCAGTTTTGGAGCTCGGTGTTCTGTATGAAAGGCCCTGGAGGGGGTTGGAATCTCTCTTCTGTGTATGAAACTGGTCTTTGTGCAACAGCCAAAAGCCTATGGACACTATGAAAATTGATTAAACGTTTATTGCTCCTTTTAGCAATGCTGAGGCCTGCCAAGAAAACCCGGCCTCTCTGTGGTTGCATGCAAGAGGTGTCATGTGACCAACAAAAGTGCAGAAGCAGGGTGAATGGGCAAACGTGGCTACGACAGCAAGCTTAGAGAACACTGCTTCACTCCAAGGGCGTAGCCTACTATTAGTCCTTATTTGAGTTATATAAACTCTATTAGAGCTAATGTAACATGCAGAATTCTTTTTTTTTTCTTCCCCCACCAGAACCAATCTTATCAATCCCATCATAACAACCTTCTCCCACAGACTCTGGGGGAGGAAACCATGCACTCGTGATTTCTCTGATTCACATCATGACTAGGCCTTAATTCCCTTTTTGATAAGTAACCAATTATGTGTTGCCAATGCATCAAATGAACATGAAGTCAACATAAACACGGATCATGCACTTGCAGGGGGCCAGCTGCCCAGGGAAAGGCCCCTGGAAAAATCAGACTTACAGTTATAGATGGCTTAACCCTTGTCATTTACTGATCTAATTGTTGCTAAGATGGACCTCTCATACCATAGCTGGTAATGGTCATGGCACAGCACAACGTGGGAGTCAAACACCCAGTTGCTGATCACATAGCTGATCCAGGAACATGTGCCTCTACTCTGTGAGCCTCACAGAGGCAACATAATTAATGTAACACAGGATTATGCAGGATAAAGAAAGCAGGATGCAAGAGATGCAAGCGAACCTCAAAGAGTTATACAAGTATTTTCCATCTTGTGTCATCTGAGAACTGCTGTTTGATTTCAGAGGATCTTCATCCTGTGGAATTAGTCTGTCCATAACCAAACTGGACATACTGACCTCCACAGCCGGACACTGAAGGAGCTGCCATGTTATTAGCATTCCTGTATCTATGTTTTCCTCTCCGTGCTATGTTTTTAAGCTATTTTCGAGGTAAGGATACTATAGTGATGAATGACTTCTAAGTGAAAATGTGACAAGTGATTTCCCCTTTTATATTTTAATTAAGAGGACATGTTTAACTGTATGTGTTTAACTTCTGGGATACCTGCAGAATTTGATGCTAAGATGCTAACAATAATGCAGCTGGCAGAATTGCTTGATAAGAGTTGTGTAGTACACTAAAGTTGTGTTACATTGATTTTTCTTGTAATTACACTCACTCAGTTCCAGCCAATCAGGTATCAGAGTGCAAAATGGCTATCTAATGATCCCCGGTCACCAACAATTATATAATTATACAATATAATTGTTTTGAGCTAGAAATGGCAAAATGCAGGTCAAGTTTCATACACTGATAATTAAACCAAAACCAAGCCTCAAACCATAATGTGTACTGGCATATGGCTGCAGTCACCACTGAAGGGCTGTATCAGTACCTAGGGCTTGGACACTGTCAGAGATAATAAACGATCCTATTTATTGACCTTTCCAAGGACTTTGATAAGGATTATCAAACCCTGTTAATTAAAAGATTATGTGTTTTTTATCTTCGGCACAGCAACATAAAATTTGTTTTCCTTTCTCGAGGGGAAAGTTCATTTTCAGCTTGGTACTAAAATCAATCAAACAACAGAAGAGTAAGAAAATTTAAAAAAGCATTTCGTACATCAAAAATGATCATAAGGGATGCAGTGATTGGTTGAAGCAGTTTGTTTACTCCAATCACAAATCATGTGAATCACTGAAATTGCATGTGCAAAGCTTTTTGCATGTGCTGAAGGCTTTGATAAATATGGCACTAAAACCTCTGAAATATTTTAGCTAGGAGTGCATCATACACACAGTCGCTCCAAAATACCACAGATTTCCACAGAGCAGCGTAATAAAAGTCCCCTAAAATCAGGAGACCCGGACAAGGAGGTTTAGAACTTTGTATTTGTGGCATTGTGCCAAGTGGAAACCCAATTTCATTGTGAAAACGTAACACTTAAATTTAATTCTGAATTTTTTTTATTATCAAAACATAATTTCAAAAGTAACTGATTAGCCACAGTCTGTGATACCATGCTCTTCCCTTAATCTTCCCAAATACAAGAAAAATCCCAAACAGTAAGATATGTAAGCATCACTGAGGTTCCATCAAATGGTGATGTCATCCCCAAGGGTCACAAAATGTGAGCCAGTTCTCCTATGAGCTTTTGAAGGTCACAGTCTTGATCCTTGCTCTGATCGCTCTAGTTTATGTCAAAAAACCTCAGACTGACGGTAATGCGTCTCCGTCAGCCATGGTCTCTGTGACCATGAAGATGCAGAGGAGATCCCGGAGCTTACTGCGTATGTTAATCTGCAACGGACGATGATCTTATCCTCAGGAAGAATTTGATTAGTCCCTTCGCAAAGCCAGTGACCTAATTGTGTCCGTTATCTGGACCTTGGGCTGTGTGTTTGCGATGGTAATCAAATTATCCTTTCTCAGACCACCATTACCATAGTAACACAATTTTAATGAAAAACTAATTTTAGCATCAGGATATACATTATGTACTCTCAGATATGAAACTGTAGAAGCATCTGTGTAAGTTTCCATCAGACATTCTGCTGGGGATAAAGCTGTGGCACTACTTATGTGCACTCTTATGCATCTTATACAATGCAGCCATTTCCTGAGGAAAGATACCGCTGTGGAGTTTCTGTACATGCATTTTTTTCACCTTTTCCCCACCCTGAATTGATCTGAATTGTTAAGCCATTCTCCTGCTGTCTCAGGAGGGAGGAGGAGTGAACGCATCACTCCTAGGATTCACGTGAGGACTGGCCCTTGCTTCTTGGTACACCATAGAAGCACACCCAATTACATACCCCCAGTGTTTTCGGAGGAGGACAAAGTCAGCATATAATCAGTTTGTACACTTGCATGTACCTGATTCAGAGAGCACTGAGTCTAACTTTCCTAACTGGCTTCACCCCCATCATTCTCAGGCCAAATGTTGCCTTGCTAAAGCGGAGTTATGGCCATACTGGGACCAGCAGCCAGTCACAGGGATCACACCTGCTTACTGGACATGCGTATTACTGTGGAAGCCACCTTGTTACCAAGAGAACACAACAGGCTGTCTTCTGCTGCTGCATTCAGAGTTTAGAGAGATGCTGATGAGTGGGGCCTCTTGCCTGGGCCTGGGGTTTCTCTTTACTCCGTGTTGATCATGAAGCCCAAAGGGGAACCGTGAGGTATAATCAGATTTGCTAATGCAGTGTTTTTCCCCAAAACTCCAAGGGTGACACTGTTACAAGAGCGCCACCAAGAGAAAGCACAAAATCGCCAGTGTTGACCACTGGACATAGAGATGCTCAAGAGGAGGAGAGGGCAACCCAACTAAGCATTTGTTTTAGCTCCCAAAGTCTATGATGCTGATAAACCAGTTAGAGGAGCAGCGGTTACCCAACCTCAGCTAGCGACTCACAGGCTTATCAGATAGGCAAGCCAGCACATGAACAGACAAAGCCCCTGAAGCGACACCCCAGACAGCAGGAAAAAGTGGCGTGGGTTACACAACAAAACTCCATCAGCCAAGATAAATGATAGCAGAAAACAGTGAAGGAGAAAAATGGCTACCACAATCAATTGGCATTAGAAAAAGAGTTAATGATTAGAACTAGGTTGCCTCACGCAATACACAAATATCTGGATCAAGACTGAGGTGAGACAATCCAAGATCAACTTGAACTTTCTCTTTTAAAGGTGAAGGAAGTTCCATGTTAACAGTACTGACAGAGGGATAAAACGTGGTGCAAATCACAATAGGGACTGATAGTGAAGTCTGATGTCTGAGAATGCTTGTCTGATGTCTAGTCTGATCTCTGAGAATGCTTGTCTAATGTTTGAGTAGATCATCTGGACTCATCACTCATACCAAAAGCAAAGAGCTTTTGGTATTGTTTACCGGCATGTCACCTTGCCAAGTCAAATTAAAAACCAGGATCCAAACCCCGCTCTTTACCAATATACTTTTATACTATAGTGCCCTTATTTTAATGTTCTGCTTATGGACACATTTTCAAAGAAACTTTTGTAATACATTTGAAATAAAAAAAATGCCGTCATAAATAAAACACTTTCTTAATCGCTCCACAGATACTGAGGTAGACTTAAGTTCAGTTGTTTCTGTTCCCCTCATCTGAAAATTTTGAGACAAATGAAAGTGAAATTAAGGAAGTCAGTATCTAAGTCAGTTATTTATTTCAGTATCTTTTTAATTTCCAAATGAAATGTATTTAACACAACACAACGATTAGCAAAGTCAGTTCCTTAACCTCCTGTGTAAGGAGAGGAAAAATAGAAAAAAAATGTGTTTTGCGCTCCACCTCTCTCACAGAACAAAAAAAAAAAACACCCTTACACACACTCTGACATGCCTCCTCACGTCATAATCTAAACCATCCTCCATAGATCACTCTCTGCAGTGCGCCTGCCCCACAGAGCAGGGCATGGCCATGTAGACGGCTGAGTGAGCCATCAGGGAATAATTTGTGTTTCTCCGCTGAAGGAAACAGGTACGGGAAAACTCTATTCCTCTCTCTTTATCATCTCAGGGATACCTACTTTGATTTCTCTGCACTCTTGTGTGGCAGCGCTGACCTAATCAGAGTCTTAATCTGAAACTCGTTTCTCTCTCTCTTCCCCTCTCGCAAAAAAAACTGCAAGTTTCAGATGCAGAGTCAAACTGCAGAATAAATGCTGAACTTTGGCAAATGGTGGGAAATATGTTCAGCAAGGTGTTTTCTGCATGGGAAAACAATTTTGAGACGCAGAGCAGATTTGTGTTCTTTTTCTTTCTTTGAATGAGTAACCCAAGCTTTTACAATAGACACTGGCATTATTAATTTAAGTTTTAAGCAGGCTTTATGCCTAAGATCCCTTCAGTTTCAGTGCACGCCTTAGGTATACCCTTGTATCAGTTGTCCGGGTGTAGAGTATTCAGTGGACTTCACATTTAATATTGCTTGCTTGCCTTGTTCAATCCATCTATGACAATATTGACAAGTAATATATGACAAGTAATGTTAGTAATGGTAAGTATATAATGCATACACATCATTAATAACATTACAATTTTAAAAACTCTGTCCACCAGTACAATTTGTTAAATACGAGTATACATTTGCATAAACTGGGGTCATCGCTAGTTTATTTACCATTTCTCCCTCCTGATATCTTGCCTTCACATCAATTATCACCTAAAAAATAGGATATTTCTCCTCTCCTTCCCTGTAAGTCATTTTAGCATATACTAATACACGTACATTAATGTTTACAGTTTACTAGTACCTAAACGGCTATAATTTTGGCCTTCAGTAAAGGACAGGGATTTCTGGGGCAAGCTGGTATAAAAAAGGAGATTTTGGTCCATCTTTTTCCCATTGTTTGAATAAGAAGGTTTTCTTGTATCCCATGAGACTGAAGCTGAGGTGTGAGAAATGTGATTCAATAAAATAAGCAGCCCTGCTGGATCCTGGGAATGTTTGGAGGCATTGTTTCATTGTATGTCTATTGTGATTTGGTTTCTCCCCCACTTCAAAACAATATAAAAACAACCAGACTGAAAGACAGCACTTCCTGGTTTCATGTCAGTGTGGAGCTGTGATCAAGCTGAGACAGGGAAGAGTTATGCATTCAAAATGAAGTTGAAAAGTTGAGGAGGGAAGTAAAAATGTAAACTTTGTATGCTATGCTTCCTGTTTAATAATTCTCCATACATATACAGATACCCGGATATTTCTGGGTATGCAAAATATATGACACAAATTTGAACTGCAAATTTAGCAGGCAAATTTTCACCTGTCTCAATGAGGTACATATTCATGTATTCATATTCCAAATTAAAGTGACATGCTCTTAAACAGACTTTGTGTCTTTCGTCCAGCAAATCAGTATGGACCTACTTCATTTTGGGTGAATGTTTTCAGACCTTACTATACTGGGAATGATAAGGACGTATCCTTTTGGTTTTAAATGGATGGCTATCTAGTGCAGCATAAAACCAGACACAGGAAGGAAGCCAATGCAGAGAGATCAGGATCATTAGATTCTGATTATCTTTACTTTGTGATTTATTGCGTAGAATTCCCAGGCCACGGGACCACAGGGAGCTGTCAAGAATGCAATGCTCTTTCGCTGACATAGTGCAGAATCCAACAATTATTGCTCCTTAGAGAGTTCATCATTCAGTATTTCTCAATCTAAACCACACTGGAATGGATATGAAAACATTTCCAAATTCACAGAATATGTTTGATTATTTGACGTTATGTTTAAATAAATATGTTTATTTTGGCAAAAGTGATATGATTTTCACTGAAAACAATCCCATCATGGATGTGTTTGTTTTGAGTTTTTCATACAGTATTTCATTGTCTTGTTTGGAATCGCAGTTAAGGAAATTAAATATTAGTTTGAAATTGTCAAAGATTAATTAAAGATTCTGCACCTGAAGGATAATTTTGTTGCCAAGTTTTCTGAGGTAAACTGGTTGGGTCATGTCTGAAATATCATAAACAAAACTCAAAGAAATAACACCTTTCTCGTTTCTCCAGTTCGATGCATGGGAAAATCAAGACGATGCATGCTTCAGTGCACAGTGTTCTCATACATAGAAGAATGTCAGGGGTATGTTTCCTGTTCAGTACAAAACAATGATTTCTGAGAACACAATGTTTCTTTCATGCAAATACAACTGAATTTTCTGGTATTATTGAGTTTATTACTCTATAAAATCCAAAAATAAACAAATAAAAAATATGAAGCACAATGGAAGAATTTTGTGGACAGAAGAAAAAAGAAATGCCAATATAAATTCACAAATACTAGCCAAGTTTTTTTGATTCATAACTCTTCTCCTTATTTTATTTTTACAAGATTAGGAAAAGTACTTCCAACAGCTATTGCAAAAGGCTCCATTTTTTATTATAGGATATAGCAGTCAGTCTAGGATGCCAACTTGTTTTTGTTGTTGACGTACGCTGTCCAAACTGGAAACTGAAAACCAGCGTCATCTCACTCTTTTTCTAGATGTCCCCATGGTAACAAGACTGTCTCATATTTGGGGTTCCACCTTCCAACTAACTGGTGTGCTTGCTTATTGGTTCTCCATTGAAAATGCTCACCTCGAAAAAGGTAAAATCTTTTTATTTTACACTTATCTTAAATTTTATCTTACATTTTCACTTTTAGTGTCCTTTATTATGCAGCCAACTGAGCAAATGAGTAGAGGGGTACCTTCACAACTGCTTTCTGCATTCGAGTCACCATGTGTCACTTTTTATTAACTGTTGACATCACCAGTAGGAGATGCAGACACTGTCTTCCACACATCCAAACTTCTTCTACACCACTTGCTCATTCTTTGGTCATTCTGTGGATTCCCAGTATCCACTTGTCTCCAGACCCAATCTGGCCCTGTTCTCCCACTTCTCGGCTTTTGGACATTCTCCATAACAACAGGTCCACAACTAGAACTGCAGCAAGGAAATGGAGGAAAACCCTCCACCTGGATGACCTATCATACCGCACTTGTCTGCTCCTCTATTGTCTCATCAATTAAGATCTGTCATATTAATCTACGATTCAGGACCGTACACGACACCCAGCTAAACTGTTCTCCACGTTCTCCTCAATTCTTGACAGTCCATCTCCTCCAGCCTCCTCTGTTCTCTCTGCAGATGACTTTGCTGTCCATTTCAGCAGGAAGACTGCAGACATCCACACTCAATGCCTGCCCGTCTCCTCACCATTCTTCAATCAGATTCTTCCTCGCCTATCCGATGCTCTTCCTTTCTCGTTCCTTCCCATGGCTCCTCCTACCATTTGTAGATGACACCCAACTTTTTCTGTCTTTTTCCCCCTTCTGACACTCAAGCAGAAAGGTGAACCAACACCTAATGCTCATCTTAGTGAAGACTGAGTTGCTCTGTGTTCTGGATACCTGCTCTCTGGTTTCATTTAGTTTACTACTCATTAAAACACAGAATAAACAAACAAATGAAAATATAAGTAAGAATGGATGAAATTTGTGGATGGAAGAAAAAAAATAACTGATAATTTCATGCACTGTACCTTTCACAGATCATGACATTGCAGGGTGTAACAGTTTTTGGAAAAGTACTGACAACAGCTATTGAAAAAAGCCAGCTTTGCCTTAGCTGCAGTTGCAATGAAACGGAATGCATATAGACTTAGGTTACTGATCCGCTTACCCTAAATAAATGACATGTTCCTGCATCCTGGATTTTGTATAATTGTGCTGGTGGGTTGACTCTGTATGTTTGTCCTCTGTCCATCACTGCTCCAAGAAGTTTCCCCTGTACATTGGGTCTTGTAAATGTCCCAAAGCATTTGCTTTGAGCTTGTTACTGGTTTTTCTCATTCAGACAATTTGCAGTTATCACACATGACAATCAGCCTGTAACGCCATATGCCTCATCTTTACTTCAAATGCTGAACATAGTTCTTGTTTCAAGTTTCATATTAAGTAATCCTGCATTTAAGCAGCCCTCAGTTATCTTTGGTATTTGGTCAGGTAGGTATCATTTTCTGTTTTTTGGGCTTGTATTCAGAAGCTCTAATCGTATCACACTGTCCTTGCAGTGACGTTACTCAGACACGTGGTCATAGAGTGTAAGCACATTATTTTTGGCAGAATGGCTGTGACCATAATTGCGCCATACCAACCAAAGTGCATCTGGCAGCCGTGCCAGAGCACGACCCCCTCGGACCTGAGAGACAGTGGTGATAACGGCTGTATAGTGGTTAGCTTGATATCCTACACGCCTAAAGGACGGTGAACACACCATACAAGCCTTCACAATCAATATTTTTTTCACTAATTGTTGCTGATTGGGAGTGTTTGGTTGAGGGGGGGGGGGCATTTTCTTTGCTGTTCCTACAGATTATGCATCAAGTACATCCTCATTAAAAGGGTGTGCAGGGACCTTTGCCCCATGTTAAACCTCGAGACCTGTAATGTGTGCCTTCTGGATAGGGGCATAGCACACAGACCTTCAGGGATATCAATTCAACCCTCAATTTTGTTGCCAGTGTAAACAGTTCCTGTTGTATTGAGGCTTTTGTGGCTGGTTTCTCTCTGTAGTGTGGTGCTGTGTTGACATAGAGACACAGAAAAATCCACAAAGTAAAACAAAACAAAAAACTACATAAACTGGGGGTAGAAAAAATAATGGAAACACTAAACAAAAAGAACCTACATTTTTAAAAAATAACTCTAAACTAAAAAATAATGGCTGTTATAAAAGATATTTTAAAATCAACACTTAAATATGCGGGGTTCTAAAGCAATATGAGCGATCCAACAGATTTTGAATGAGGTCAAATAGTTGGTGCCCAAATTGTGGGTGTGTCTATCATAGAAATTGTATAATTTCTCAAAGGGAAAAGTGTTGAAATTCATAATGGTGAACACCAAATAAGTAAGAACTGCATCAGGAAAAGGGGAAAAGTGCTTGAAAGATGATACTCACTGGCAGGGACACCTAGACATGTAACAGGATAGCTGCTTAAATCCACCAAGCAACCACCTCAAAAATTACAATGAAATTAATTATACACCTCCAAGAGCCAGTATCAACAGAAACTGTTTGCTGTGAGCGTTACCAAGAGCTGATGCTTGTAGTAGGGCGACCGCTTGGAAGCTGCTTGTAACCTATACTGTGCAACAATGCATAACCTGGTGAAATGACCACAAAACCTGGAATTCTGAGCAGTGCAAGAGAGTAATATGGTCTGATAAATTATCTTTTACTGATTTTTGGAGAGAAAGATGTTTGGAGAAAGCCAAAGTAAATCTTCGACCTATATTGCCTGTTATAAATGCTTAACCATTGTGGCGGATCTGTTATGGTATGGGCAGCCATCTTGTAGGAGTCACTGGGTCTGATTCTGACTGTCCTTGATAGTAAAACCACCAAAGCAATACAAGGCAATTATGGGTGACCAGATGCACCCTATGGTGCAAACTTAAGGGATCTGCCAAGATTCTCCAATAGTCAAAGATGGAAAAGCACCCCACACATTGCCAAATAGATTCAAGAGTAGCTCAATG
This sequence comes from Albula glossodonta, assembly GCA_019788955.1. Classification (NCBI taxonomy): domain Eukaryota; kingdom Metazoa; phylum Chordata; class Actinopteri; order Albuliformes; family Albulidae; genus Albula; species Albula glossodonta. Next base: position 25,432,636 of record JAFBMS010000004.1, on the reverse strand, counting down.
AACACCAGGAGTCAAACTGTGGCCTCCGCAATCACCAGATCTGAACATCAGCAGTACCTTTTTAAATGTAGAGGGTGGATTACATTTCTATTTCTCTATGAACTGGAGGCTTCCATTCATGAATTTGACTCAATATCCCATAAAACAACAACAACAAAAAAAACTTAGCATTTACACAAGGTATTCTATAATACCTTAAAAATACTGAAATAGACTGAAGCTATTCTGACAGCAAATGGCCCCTTATTAGTTAATTAATCCTAGTTGGTTATTCTTATAATGATTCTTTACATTATTCATTATGTTGTCATTATATTTCGATGAAATAATTCATAATGTAAACGCTCTATAGATACTGTATATATGGCATTATACTACTAGGACAGAAGTCCGGGCGTGTTTGCCCCTGTAAAGTATGCAAAACATATATGAGTTGGATGTTTTGGTTGTTTGAAAGGGACGATGGAACTTGGACAGTCGTTTTGAATATTGCAATTTGATCATAAAATCGTTTAAACGAATCATAAGACTGTCATGCTGCATAGAACACTGCATACAGCCATAAAGTAGTCATACGTGATATTGTAATGCAGTAGATCAATATCCTCCAGTGTTGCTGAATTGCACTGCCTGCCGCGCCCGCTTTTTCACTCCTACTCTGTATCAACTTTAGACCCGCCTCCACGCTCTGCGACGAGAGACGGTCATTCTGTTCGCTTCGCTGGGACAAGATCGAAATGATCATCGGAGATTAAACATAGCCTACTAACCATGCATAGTTTCGTCGTAGCATCGGCCTCTCCACATAGTATAGGTAAAGGCTACGTTAATAGTTTTAATTGTTTCGCTTTCATGAGAAAAATGCAAGTTTAACGTCTTTGTACACAACGAACAAAGGACTTAATTTGCAACCGCACCAGTCATGTTATGTTTATATTTACATGACAGCGGCAGCACCATGACTTGCACTTAGTTTGCAAGGTTTTGCGACCAGACCTTTTACGTCTCTAAAAGTAGCCTATTGCCTTTGTTTCAACCGTTCGCAAAGACAGAAATAAGTCACACACGAACACAAGCAGAAGGCAAACATCCCCCTCAAATATTTAAAGTGTTCAGTGACTGGAAATTACATACCATTCGCCCCAGCAGAAGTAGGCTACGGAACGTGATATGTTCTCTCGAACAGAAATTGTATGCTTAATTTCCCGTCCGACTGATAGATAGGGGATGGTGCGCCAACGATTGAGACAGTGAAAAGACACTTAAAAACGCAGCCCACCCCTCCCCGGCAGCATTTCTCCCCCTGCCATGCAGTGTCAAGAACGCACCTCATGCTACAGAAACTTCGTCCCATGGCTGAGATGTAAGTATCATATAAAAGCTATTCCAATCATAATATTTGCAGTTAGCATTTCTAAAAATGTTTATACTGGGATGAAATAATAATAATAAAAAAAACTCGTTCGTGTAGAACATGTTTAAACGTTTGGCTATCTCAGGAAACATGTGAACACCGGGACTGCTATCGCTCCGAACAGATCAGCGTGTTTAACGTATTTTGTTTTTACTTGTTTTCACGTTAAGTAGCCCAAAATAGTCAGTGTCAGAAGTAAGCCAACAGCTAGAAGAACTACCAATGTTAAAGAAATGAAGACGATCTGCGTATTGTGTCCGGAAACTTTGAGGAAGCTAAAGTTGAGCCGAGCTGTGCATTTCATTAGGCAACTACAACATGAAAAATGTAGTCTAAACATTTCTTGTCTGAACAGTGTGTCATAAATGATTTTGTCAGAACGCAGTTTTCATGTCGTTGCCTAGTTTATTTGTGGAATGGTCCCACAGTAACACACAAACAAGCCGCACGAGTTCTATTTTAATACAAAGGGATTAATGACGATTTTTAAAACGTTGTTGTAAGCTTTCATCTCAGGTTACGTGATACTTCACCAGAGCGGTTCCCCGACAGGAACAAGATTAGCGGTGTTGGTCACATCTCATCAACTGTTACTGTAAGTTTAGGCTTCGCCTTGCGAAAAATGCGATTTTCTCTCAAGTCATGGGGTGATCACTCCTCACTGTTTCAAGAAGCTACCAGAGGACTCAGTTATCCAGTTATGTTCAGTTATTTTGACATATTAGTCAGGTCCACGGCTGCAGCTTTAATTAAGAAAGTGGTGGTTTAGGAAAAGTGCACGAACATGCAATAACATGGATATGAATTACTCACATTTATGCGTTTATCTGTATGTATTTATTAATGCACAAAATCTTGTAACGTGAAAACGTGTAATCTTTTTGCGCATGCACTAGAGTAAGCTAAGTCAACTACAATCATACATCTTTCCTGATACTGATACTAAGATACTGACTGTAAGATACTGTTCTGTTGTAAATTAAATACATTGTAGAGGTCAAGCCAATATCAAGGAACCAAATGGCTAAAGGGCAGGAGGTTGTGGTAGGAATATCTCTGCAATTGATGGATATCAGCTTGTTTTAAGTTGTTTATTTTTCAATACTGTCACTATTCAATATCAACTGCGTTTAGGAACAGGTTTCAGATTCTCACAAAGTGGCTTGACCACTGTCCGTCCAGTTTTTACCCATTTAAAAAATGGCCTATTTGCAGAAGGAGGCAGGAGAATAACTTCATAACTTCAACCATAACATCATAGTTTGAAAACTCAATTTGACTTTCAGTGACTACAGAAAAGTGTCAATATTATGAATAATCTAATGAGTAGATTTCTGTCAAGTATGTGACTTTCCTGTGTGCAGAAGTGAAACACCCACATGTAACTAACTGTTTCAGCGTAGATTGACATTTTCTGGCTTGCTGCTTTGTAGTTAGTTAGCATGAACTGAGAGCAACTGTGGGTGGAATTTGAAGTGAAGATCCAGGAAAGGCCAAGTTGTGAAATGTTGATAAAGGCTAAAACATTAACCTGTTTCATAACGTATTTACCCATTATGAAACAAGTTAATTCTGTAGCGTCCTGGTATGTAGATTTTCATAACTAGAGCTTTAGCTAACTGATAAATAGTTTTTAATGTTCCACAGAAGAGTTAGTTGGAGAACAAGGTGACAAGGCCCATGGTTTATGTAATATTCATTTTGACCAGATGCTAATGCCTACCTGCACAACGCTACTCTACAATTTAAGACTTTGGAATAGAATAGAATTTAAAATTTGAACTTTCAAATATATGATTACTAACTTCCAACTTGGCACTCCCTACAGCCAGTCTCTTGGGAACAGATTCCTGGATATATATTCAGCCTATTCCTATTCTAAAAAGTAAAAATCTCCTGTGTAAAACTTAATTGAAATTTTCTTTTAGTCCAAAACGAGGCTTAATCCATATCTAAGAATCTGGTCCTTGACCTATTAAGGTAGTTAAAGTAATTATTTAATATTTTTCTCTCTTGGAACTTCTCAACACAATGCCGGCCTGGCTATTGGACATTTGCTTTGTCATAGAACCCTTCATTACCTACAAAAATGGTTTAGTTTCAGTGACCAGGGCTGCGTCCAAAATTTCTCATTCATTTGCCATTCCATATACAGTTGATACTTTGTAGTGCAATATATAGGGAATGAGCGCAAGAGCAAGATAGTTTTTGTCTCAGACACCACATTCTCAGTACCCTTCAGGGCAATGGTCTTGTAGCTGTTGCACAAGTATGACCAGAATGACCAGTCACATTGTTTACTCGTGGTGACCAAACAGTGTATAATGACACTAATCTATAATAGGAAGTTATGACCTCAGTAATTTCAAACTGAAGTCATTCTCATTATTTTGAAAACATGTTTGCTGTTTTGTTTTACATGTTTCTGTTTTGTATATTGTTTGTACACCTAATTTATCCTTCTGAGTCACTGGGGATTGAAACTTTATCTCTTTCTATTGGTAGATGTTCCCTATGACAACAATACTTTCATATTTGTACATATTTTGCATCCCACCCTGCAGCTGACTGGAACCCTTGCTTATTGGTTCTCCATGGAAAATGCTCAACAAATGTTTTTGACATAATGAATACTCAACCATTTAAATATTCACTATTATAATTCACATGTTGAGAGGTGTAGGCTATCTGCAAAAACTTCATAGATTGTAATATACTGAGTTCAAAATGTTTGCCCCCATGTTGCGGTATAGTTTTGCTTTACCCTGTGTTACGCAATACAGGAAATGGGCTCGAACAAGGAGTTTTTGAAGACATAGACATTGATCTGACTCATTCCATACACTGTCTTGCTATGCAGTGCACTTTAAATGGCAACCTAGTTGAAACCCTTAATTAAAGCTAGCTAATACAATTAGCCAAACGTTCAGTGTGATAATATCATTAAGTGAAGAATAATGTTATTCAATAAATAATAGCAAAATGTAGCTATGTCTGTTTGTATCAATTTTAATGCAGAATTGGGATAAATACTGAAATTATCTCATTAAGCCCTTGGTGAAAATAATTATGGGGTGGGGGACAAGTGAAGGGGATCTGACTCTGACATTATACTGCTTGCTTTCTGAGTTGAACTTTTAAAAAGAATGTACTAGATATTAAAGAGAATTCTGGTGTATATACTGGACTTCTGGTGTATATTGCTCATGGCTGCCAAATTTCCACTATTTTTTGTGAAGTAAATGTTGAAAAATTAGATGGCCTACAGTATGGTTTTTTGTAATGCGTGCTTGATTGAGCTTGCACGGGGTGCCTGTACAAGTTACAGGCTTGCCACATCTTTGCTGTTGGAAATTCCCATGCATGTATTCTGATCTTCTTCTTCTCATTATATTATTGTTAGTACCTTAATGATAATCACATTACATCTATTTTCTGTAAAAAAAAAATGCATAATAAATTTCATGCATCAGTTTAAATGTTTACTTTTCTTGCTGGGTCCAACCATACTGTAGGATCATCCCTAAAGTTTGATCCAGCTAACTCAAACGGCCATGTTTGCATTATGACATTGTTCACAGAACCACTCAGGAAAGTGACGCCCCTCATTTGCTCAATAAGTGTATAAACAGTATCATTTTGTTAGCTCAGTAATAAATACATGCATCAATGCACCTACGACACTGTTGTTTGAGATGTTGCAGGAACTGACTTCTGGCCAAAACACTCACATATTGTCTGTGTATCAATGACATTACAGCAGACGTTCATAGGGGCATTCTAAACTTGCCTGGAATATCGTGGATAGAGTTCACTATCTTGAAACTGTAGAGAATCTTTGCTGTAACCAAGGAGAATAGGTTTTGGGTTTTGAGAGAGGGTTTTAAAAAGGAGAGTAGGTATGAACAGCTGGTTCACATTTAGCCGTCAGGCATCTGGGAGGGGTGGGGGGGCTGGTAGAGAGTTGAATATCACAGTGAAGCCTGTGGTGGTGATGGATGGTGGGGGGGGGGTTGGTTGGTAGCTGAGGGCCGGGGCAGGAACGTCATGTTTTCCTTTAATTTTTGAAGTGAGACGTGGTCTGCAACATGTGGCCACTGCTTTACGTACAAGAAATGCCAACACTCTACGAGTTCCTGTGTTTCAGTGCCCCCCAAGATGCCTCAGCAATGCATTTTGGGAAAAACACAGGAGTACAAGTGTCGCTGCCAGGACAGTCTGCACTGACACACTGGTGCAGGCCTTTCAACTTAATTTCTGTAAAACTGCCATCAGTGTTTGTTAACATCCTCTGATTAAAGATCATATTTATAAGCAGAACATTTCCTGCCACAAAGCTTGATTGTTTGTTAAAGGGAAACACGTCTCATCATACGCATTTCATTTTATCTGTGAATGTTTTAGTGAAAATGGCCAAGCGAAATTGGTAGGAAATGAGAACCCACAATTCATCTGTCCCTCACCAGGAAACCGAGTGAAAAATTGTTCCTGTGTATACAGTAATGAGTTAGCCAATTAAAAGGCAGCAGAGGGGGGGCGTGCATACTTTTCGGGTTTCTGTTTTCTGTAACGTGAGCCTGAGAGGTGCCGCTCACCCACCACAGTCTCTGTCATATTGACCCACTTTCCCAGACACCGCTGCCCTCTGACAGTACAAAAGCCATGCTGGCAGGTCCGTCCTGTTCTGTTGACATTGTGAATCTATACTGCTCTTAACCAGACCCAGCCCTGAGATTTAGGATATTCTGCATCGATTTTGTGTGGGAGGGGAGGTTGCTCAGCGGTAGAGCCCTGAGCCTGCCACTCCTGGGTGGGCCGCATGTTTTAGGTCGCGGCCCAGTGTTTAGGTCCCAGTCTGGTGTTTGGCGGAGCGGCTGGCGGAGGAGTGGGTGGGTGAGAACTCTTGCTCTGAATCAGCTGAACGTCAGCTGATCCCTAGGGAACTCTCCCCGGTCGACCTTACGCCCCCCTCCCCCCTTACCACCTCCCCCTCCCCCCAAAAAAAACCACACTCCCAGTCTACCCCTCGTCTCTTCTCCTCCCAACCTCCCATACCCGATCTCTTTCCCTCCACACCACCCCCCCACCCCCCCCCACCCCCCCCACCCAGCTGCCAGCTGCAAGCCCTGGGCTCTGGTTTCTGCTGCAGTCTGTTACTCGTCTCAGGGAAGAGAGGAGGGCTGACAGGCTGCAGCTACTTTGTCTCTCTCTCTCTCTCTCTCTGTTTCTCTCACACTATCTCTTTCCCTCCCCCTCTCTACCTCCATGCTCGATCTCTCATCCTAAAGTGAACATGCAGTCCCTAAGCCAAGCTCTCTGTCCAGACACCACAGCTAAGAGAAGGAGCAGCTGGGCGGCAGCCCATAATGTGTAGCCAGTAATTCTCCACCTGCTTTCCGTGTGCAGTCCGAGGGCTGGCTATTGATTTAATCCTGGAGCCGGAGCAGGGGTACTTGGGTACGTTGACGCACATCAATCTCAGGCTGTTTTAAATGTGGTGGCAGGGCAGCATGCATGCATTTCCTGGCTGCTGCGTGCGCATGCTACTTTTCCCCTCACCTAATCTGCACGGACGCTGATGCCGACGACTACGCCAACGCTCCTCAGTGCGCATGACACAAACTCGAACCTAACCGGCAATTCTGTTCTGGCAGCTGTGCGAGTCAACAGTTGTTACCAGATTTCCTGCTCCGCCTGGCGTCAGTGCTCCTCTGCTGTGGTTTACCGCTGCCACTCAGCAAAAAAAAAAACAGACCACTGTCTTTACCAGTAGCTACATCATTTCTACTTCCTGGCCCTAGCCCAGATGTGCGAACACATGGACAGGCAAGTTCTTTGAAAGAGAAATTCGGCTTGCAAGTGACCGAAATGGTGCAATTACATTGTTTGCAAGCTGTGACAGCAATAATTGTGATCATACAGTGGTTTTGGCATGCGCTGTACATCAGTCAGAAAGCATCTGTGTGTTGGCCGATGGAACTATAATAGTCAGAGATGCAAATGATGGTATGCATTTCGACCTCGCTAAGCTCAGGATAACAAGCTACAGTATTTTTACTGTGTCCCAGTCGTTGAAGGCTTGAGCTGGTTAGACAGGTTTAGTCCAGAGTTACAGGAACTAATGATAAGAGAGGAATTTGTGTCCCCAGACCTGCTCACGACAGGAGGCGGCACAGGAATAAAAACGCATGAACTATGACGAGTGGAATTTGGGTTCCCAGACCTGGTCATGGGAGTGGAGGTTTCACTCTCATACTTGTATCTGTTATCTGAGAAAAGATAGAGACTGTCTATATAAAGCAAAGCACTTTTACAGCTCTGGAAAACCAGTTACTGCTCTTAGCAAGATAATGTTGGCTGGAAAAAGTAAGGCCCTGGAGAGGCAAGGCTCACTTTCCACTGGTGCTTATGTATGGATATATGTGTATGTGTTGAGTACATACTGATTTCTGTCTTTATCTTTATCTGTGTTCTGTGTTGCAGTAAATACCCTTTTCATTCTCTGCACTGATGCATCTGTGTGGTTTTTGTCTTTGCCTATGTCAGGAGTGAAGGAGCCGTTCAGAGAGGGGTCATGAAGGCTTGGGCAGGAGACAAAAGATCAAATGCCTGAGGAATCCAAATCCACCTGGACGCGGAGAGCAAGAGACGTGGATTTCTGCTTCTTCCTTTCCGTGGCGATCACAGCAAACGTACAGGCGTAGCCACCCAATAATGGAAGCATGCGGGCGGAGTCTGTGACCGAACCCCTTTTACCCTCCTCTGCACTAATGGCAGTGTTTTCTCAGAGGGCCGCTGTGCCTGAATAGGACAGAGCCATATAGGACCGCCTTGCACTCAAGGTCCTTTACGTTTTAACCAAGCTCAGGAAGTTTCTATCTTTTGCTGTATATTTGTTTTTATTTTAAAGGACTGGAAACTTTTATCCCATGATCCCCTCTGGCAGGGAGACAAGGAACTTGTTTTTTCACAAAGTGCTGAAGATTCCCGTAGCGTTTTTCTCTGAACCCGTCCCCGTCACACCTAGGCATGCAGTGTAAGAGGAAGGTGTGCCTGTGCGCTCTGCTGTGCGGGGCTGTGTTTGTCATGCTCGCCACGCACACCATCCAAAAGAACAGCCTCCTGCCCATCACCCTGCTGGTCCCGCGACCCGCCACAGCGACCACCACCAAGGCCCAGCCAGAGGCGCCGCCTCCAGCCACGCCCACCTTGCCCAGGCCCTCTGGCGAGTCCTGCAGCTGTCCATCGTGCGTGGCGGACAAGGGGCGGTCAGAATGGTTCGACCAGCGCTACGACTCCGAGCAGCAGCCTTTCCTAACTGCCCAGAACACCAGCTTACCCCCGCTCACCCTCAAGTGGTGGCTGGTGAGTACCTTACCACTGCGTCCATTCTGCCTCGATACTAATACACTGGGGTGCGCTAACCTTGCTGTGCCATTATTTATAACATAGTATGATGTAGCCATAGTCATATCAGTAACACAGCAAGAACATGAAAATAGAAACATCTGAATGGAGAACGAGCTTTATTTAGCAAACAACATAATTACATATTATCTGAGCTATCTGATCCTCCCTTGTAATTTCCAGAGGAGAACTGTGACTGAGGGAAGGGTTTTTCTAGAGGTACACTGAAGAACACGCCCTTTTGAGCCAAAATCCCAACTTTGGGTTAGAAGTTCACATTTGCGTTTCAGCTAACATGGCATACAGGAGCAAAACTTTCCCTATAACTTGCAGGACTCGTACCTTTTTCCTAAATAATATGGGTTATAGTTAGAAACTCTTCAACCACAATGCAGTAATAGGAACCAGATATAAGGGTGACTTCACCCCCACTGCCATGAGCTAGTGTTCGTGCTTGCTACTGTATACTTCCATTTTCGTCTGTAATCGACGGCATACATTGTGAAAAGCTTCTCATGTTTTATACTTCTGGTAGAATGGAGCTTTGGGTATCATTTTGAGAGAGAAGTTTTTGGGTTTCTGATGATGCTACTCTTTAGGGACAGAGGGGGCTGAGTAATAATTGTACCCTCGAATGTGTTAAACATTGAATTAAAGGGGTATTCCTATGGAAATTGCTGTTTTCTCTACTTATTGAATACTGTGTGTATGTGTGAGTGAGAAATGTTGACAAAGCAGGTAGCTATCTCGCTGGTTAAAAATAAGATCAGGTCAGCTGGCTAAAAGGGATGAGCGGCCTCACTGTTTTGGTTAGCACTGTGACCGCATGTTAACAGCCTCCTCCAGTTTCCTTTTGCTTAATCTGTGAAAAGTTGCTTTGCAGATATTCTGTTCTTTTAAGCTCAAGCAATGGCGTACTTCAGTCCATTGTATTTAAATTGAGTTTTGAGGTGGTGACAGAGAGACAAGGCAGGAAGTGAAGAGCAGACGGCAGCACTTCCTGTCATGGAGCACTAGTACATGTGCAGAGGAGTTTGTTAGTGAAAAACATGACAATGTAAGTCTGCATACCACAGTCAATCTCAAGAGTTATTGGAACCTTTGCTAAAAGATTTATAAAATAATATTTTGGTTATTTAAGCGCATTAAAAGTTGTTATAGGAATATAGCATTGTATAGATAGTCAGACTTCTAATGCTTCCCTTGTTGAGGCTTTTCAAGCCTCAAATGCTCGAGTTTTTCTGCAACCCATTGTCACTCCTAGTTGTCAATGAGATGGGTATTTTTTTTATCCAGATATGATGTGAGCTACATGATTTTGTACATTTTTAGAGCATAGAATACAGCAAAACAGCATTGTTTTGTAAATCTTGCATAGCTCATCTTTTGCAAGGTTGCCAATAATTCTGTTCATACGTTGACTGACTATAAGGATTCTTCGATAACGAAATTAAGTTTTTTTACACTAACAGTTTGTATTGGACTTTTTACTGAACTGAATTGAAAATGGAAAGTTTCCTTAATGACCAGAGGAAACCTGGCCGCTCTGTGTTACAGAAGCTCTGCAAATGTAATCAGAGTCCCAGATCTCTGAGGAAAAACATCTGGAAAAACTGCCACTGCTTTATAGGAAAAATAGAAAGGTTTCGGGATACTCTCGTGCCAAAGACTGTTAAAATACACCGGTTAAACCTGCAGTGTATGCTATGAACTGTGACGGTCAGAACAGTTACTTTACAAAGAGACACAAAAATCACAAATTTCCCTTGGCAACAGGGTGTGGATGGGGAAAGTTTAGCTACAATAAGCTTCTCTCCACCAGCATTTCAGCAAGTTTTAATTTAGCTGAATTAGAGGCTTTTAGGTTTTTGAAAGGCAGTGACACAGTAACTGCACAGTACTGGGATACACTTGGCATTGTAATTGGCACCTGGCTTCCCATTGCATGCAGGGGCACACATTTCATGCAGCAGACTCTTTGCTGGGGAGACCACAGAAAGGTAAAAACCAAAGCCATCCAACCAGTCAGGTCATACAAAGGGCACTTTTGGTCACATGATCTCTTAAGCGAGGTGCCAGATTTGCTCTAGAGCTAACGAAATGAGGTCTGTTTTAGCTGTGGATTTCTTTTTGCAGTGAGCCACACTGTGTGTGTGTGTGTGTGTGTGTGTGTGTGTGTGTGTGTGGTGAGGTCATGTGTCTCTCGCCAGATGTCAGGGTTAGGGCACTAAAATGGCTGGATTCTCCCCTGTCACATTCAGGCTCTCCAGCGGTCGGCGCCGGACCTCAAGGTGGAGGAGGTGATCGAGAAAATGTTCCAGGTCATCGCCAGCCCCTCGCCGGACTGGAGGCCCCAGAAGAACCGGTGCAATAAGTGCGCCGTGGTGGGAAACTCAGGGAACCTTCTGGGGTCCAACTATGGTCCGCTGATCAACTCCCACACCTACGTGATAAGGTAACCATGACAACCGTCCAAGCCACCCCCAGTAGCATCCGATAGGAAGGAAGTGTGATGAAATCGGTGCCCAGTGCAGTTGCTGTTCAGAAAGTTTTGCAGCAGATTGAGATGTGGTTTAGTTTGGCTCGCCTTCCGGAAACTGACACATTTAAGAACTGGTGGCAGGGCATCATCAGCTTCTGACGTTACATGCCCTAGCAACCACAGATTTGATATCGTACCATTTCCGTTCATACATGTTTGCAGCATCTTCTCATATTAAACTCACCCTTATTAGAAGTTCAGCCTTATTAAAGTACTCGGGGGTCAATGTCATCAATGAGTAAACAAGCTGTGTGTGTGTGTGTGTGTTCTATTGAAGGATGAACAAAGCCACTACTGGGGGTTTTGAGAAGGACGTGGGGAACAAGACCACGCACCACATCATGTACCCGGAGAGTGCGGTGGACGTGCAGCCCGGGGTGCACCTGGTCTTGCTGCCCTTCAAGCTGCGCGACCTGCAGTGGGTGGCTAGTGCCCTGTCCACCGGGGAGATTAAGATGTACGCCTGTCCGCCAGCCTCACACTGCTGCTTTTCATAACCAAATATCACTGCCGCACACACGCACTTTCTCACATGGCCTCACACGTTCATATATATACACACACACACACACACACACACACACTCTTTCAGATGTTCTCACACAGCTTCACACATTCACACACTCTCACAGTGACCCTGATCATTGACAATATAATTGCTTTTCCCACCAGGACTTACATGAGAGTCAAGGAGAGGGTGAAGGCCGATAAGGACAAGGTAATATTCATAAATAATAACATTTACATTTAGATAAGGGCCAGTTGTGGTGATGCAAAGGAAATTTAAAGAGCTAAATAAATAAAAATGCTTCCCTAGCCATAAACAGGCACTCTGCTGTTTTACTGTCTCCTGGTATGCAGGTTATCGTAGTGAACCCCTCCTTCTTCAAATATACCTGTGATAAATGGACTGAACACCATGGGAGGTACCCATCCACTGGAATGCTGGCCCTGATCTTCGCTCTGCATATCTGCGATGAGGTGAGTGGGTCTTCCTCCAGGCCAAACATACAAAGCTGTGGGCTGAGTGAATATCCCTTGATGTGAACAAACAAAGTTTCGGGTTAGCGCAGGCAAGTAGAACAAGTTAAGCTGTTCTAACCTTGAAGTAGAGGTGGAGTATAAAATGGTGGTGTTTTGAGGAGCATAGGGTAGAAGCTGAGTGGAAGCAGGGTAGTGGATCTGAGCAGTTTGACACCTCATCGATGTGTTGAAAAACGGATGAAAGATAAGTTAGTGCCAGAAAAATGTTTCTGTAGGGGGTGGGGCCAATTTGTGCCCAGAAAACTTGGCTTTTTTTCCTTATAGTTTTGACATATTGAACAACATCAAGTGCTTACATTACAATTCAGCATGTGAACTCTGACGTTCTGTTTAGTAAAAAGACTTAACGCACATACATCAAAAGTTTTACCAAATAAATGTCATGATACACTTGCAACGCTGAAAGGTTGCTTTAAAGTCATAAATAGCATGTTCGGTAAATTATGTTCGGTACTATATTAAAAACAAGGAAAATACTTTAATATCTTCAACTTGACTAATACACTTCAATTTATCACCGTAATTGAACTTTGACCTCTCAAATAAATTCATGTAAAATGTTTTCTGGTGGACCGTGATTTGTGGAAAATATGATAAAATATGTAGCCACATTCGTATTTTGTACATTTTTGCCCCCCTGCTCCCCTTCACATATGCCTTGTAGGTGGCATCATCAACACATTTTGTGGCCAGTTTTCCTTAAAAAAAAAAAATAAATAAATAAAAAAAGGATTCAAAATGTTGCATTAAATAACCTTTTACCATAAGACATTTGAGACATGAAGGGAAACTTGGAGGGTATTCCCCAGACCGCTCATTAGGAAGTGGCTAACGGAAAAATGTATCATCGTGTCACGACTATGTTTCAGCTGCCCTCAAGATATTAGTACTTATAACCATTAAAAATAGGTTGCAGATGGCACTTGTTAAGTCCAGGATAGAATGAATTTGGGCCCTTTATAACAGAGGACTGTGAAGCAGATGTTCAGATTTGAAGTCGTGATGCAGGTAGCACCTATAAGTGTTGGTTGTTTCCCAATCAGGTGTCTGTGTTCGGCTACGGGGCAGACAGCCAAGGCAACTGGCACCACTACTGGGAGCACAACAGATACGCTGGCGCCTTCCGGAAAACCGGAGTACACAATGCTGATTTCGAGACGCAGGTCATCCTGAAGCTGGACTCGGAAGGAAAAATTAAGCTGCACAAGGGATGAAAGCAGAAGTGGAGCCAGACCGCATGCAAGCATAAAGCCATAACGCCTTGGGGCGTGACTTATAAAAGGCCAAAGACAAAACACGGACCCTGTGACCCGCTCTACTGTTATGCGCACTGTGAGTCTCACAGAACCAAAAAAAAAAAAAAAACACCTTAAACAACAGCCCTGTGACCAAATCAAAAATTTGTTTTCGTTAAACTGCATTTCAAAGCATGAACCGCGTGGATGCCATTCGGGTTGCATGACGATCCGGCGACAAACGAACGATGTACACTGCAAATCGTGCATGATGTCCAAGGATCAGAGATGCAGAGCAGGAAGAGAAACGGGCTTCCAGTTGAGCCACTTTATTTATTTTCATTCCTGTGCTTTGTCGTGCAGTGCCGACGCGCCTTATCCACAGTGATCCTTCAGGAATTTCCAAAGCCTCTGAGAGGAGGCCAAAGCCGGTGGGGCCGAGAGCAGATCTGCTTTGTGCTGAGGGTTTGGAGGCTCGTACACATGCATTTCCTGCTGCGGTGGGGGTTTGGGGGGGGTTGTTAAGAGGCTCACATACACACGCATTTTCTGTGAAGCAGCACTTACTTCAGAAGGGGGTCATAGGAAATAAAGCACTTTTTTTTTTATTATTTTTATTAAAATTGAGAATAAATTTGGGTGGAGTGATTTACATGGAACTTTGAGGAACTTGGGTTTTTTTTTTTTTTTGCTAAAAAATGTTTGTTTCAGCTGTGGATGTGGATGACAAATGCGCATGACAAATCACTAAAATTGCCAAAATGACTGAGGCTGGCAGCCTCCAGCCATGATCTCTAGTGCCTCAAGTTGACCACTCCTCTTGACAGACCGAATGTTATAACGAATGCATGGATTGGATGGTTGGTACTGAGGAGCCAATCGGTGAGCATGATCTTAGAGTGAAGATGGTAGGTGGTGAAGGACCTGAGTGTACCCAAATGCTCTTTAAAAAGTGTCCTCCTTCCCTCAAATGTCCCAGTACTGGAGAGAGAGAGAGGAGGTGAGGGGGTAGTGGAGGAAAGGAGGATTTTTTGGAGAATTGGGACATACCACCTAAGTTGCATCTCTTTCTAGGTTTCAACAAAGGTATTATTGGACACTGTGAGGTATGTCCTAAACCAGTCCTAGTGCTAAAACAGCCTTTACTGTACACTGTGCCTACAAATTTTGTTCTGCTCCTTCTGGCAAGACAGGTTTTATGGTCCCATATAGTGTGTCTTTGTTGAAACCGAGTTTTGCTAGGGTTGGCTGCACATGCAGCATAGCAAAACAGAAAACAGCAGTTCTCATTTGAATGTCCAGGGGAATCTACCTTGTCGCACTAAAAAGCTGTGTACAAAAAAACATCTGCGAGAGGTGATTCTGGATGGCTCTGTCAGAGGAAGCGTGATTTTGGGCATGCCCCACGTCTTGTGGCTACTCATGACTTGAATAAGGAATCTGTCCTTTTAAATGTGGGAAATGGGGATTTTTTTACGCAATGTGCATAGAGATGTTTTGAAAGTATGCGTGGTGTGTTTGGTTGCGTGCGCGTGTGTATGCGTGAATTTGAATAGCAATGGTTTCCATTAGCCTCGTAGCCTTAAAGAGGAGTCCTACTGTGCCCAGATGTGAATACCTCCCCACCCTTGTATCCCGTCTTCTCAAAATTCAACAAAACATATGCAGCCATTCATTGTTTGGAAGGGGTGGACAAATTTGTTTGACAGTTAGATTTCCATATTGAAGAAATACGTTTGTATAATGTAATTGGCCTATATAAATTGAAAAATCTACCCTAAATCAAACATTTTTCACTCATGGCTTAACTGATTACAGTGGAGCCATTTAGAAGCAATATTTTGGCAGAACACTGAGGTGGTGCTTTTATAAATTACTGGCATTACATTTTATTGTATTTATTTTTATGCCTCTTTAATTTGGCATGCCGCGAAATTCTGCACCATTTTAAGTCACACAAATTCATCACAAATGGAAACATTGCTATTGAGAGCATTCAATGTGCTGGGTTTACAATGGTTAAATACTGATTTGCTGTTTACTTGTATGGGCTACTTTCTAAGGGTGTGGGTTAAGAGTTGGGCAGTTTACCACAAAGCGGGTTCACTGGTTATCGGATAACTTTTAAGGCGAATTGGCTTTTATGCTAATGAAAGCAGTCCAAAATTAATTTAATGAATTTGAAATACACAACAGTTAATGACGGTCTGTAAACAAAAGAGTCTCAAACATTTTTACTTTGACGTGTTTTACGAAATGTTATCCAACTAACCCGGCGAGCCAGCTTCACGGTAAACTCCCTGGTAATTCCAGGTCAGTATACCTCAGTAAGAACAGAAAAACATGCTTCACCACTGTTGTGAATTTTAGTCCCTTTTATGTTTTCATAGATCTGTAAACCAAGATGCACTGTTCTGTTTAACGGATTTAGGGGTGGGACACAGAAACAAGGGACTGTTGATGTCAGTTTCACTTGGGTAATGAGGCGGATAGAGTACAGCATACAGACATTTGAGTGCCCTACCTGAGGGACTGGTCATGAACTTAATCAGTGAAAATGTCTTCCTTTCCAAGAGGTGCACATTAAGCTATCACTATTTACTCTGTAGAATAAAGAATGTCTTTTGGTATTTTAATATAACATTAAAACAATCTTATTTCTGTGTTACCAAATGACTTTGGCCGCTTGGACTTTTTTTCTGTTTCAGTCAAAATTGATAAAATGCGAAACGTCAGCATCATGATGTGTCAATATCACCGGCTGAGGGAAGGAGCTGATACTGAAATATAATTGTACAGATTAAATGGCCTCATTGTGTTCTTGTCACTTTAATAAGAGTAACAATATAATATAAACAAACATACACAGACAGGAAGTTCATATTTTACCCCATATAAAACAAATTTTAAAATATAAATCATTAAGAAAATAAAAAATGAAATATAAAAAGTAAAATTGCATGATAGACACAATACAGTACTTCAATTAAATAAGAGAAACTATAAATAAAAATTATAAAGAAAAATACTTCAGGCTAGTCAAAAACATTGCTGAAATACATCATTCTTAATATCGAAATAAAAAGAAATTTCAATCTCCCCATTCATCACTTTAAAAAAATACCAATGATATAACAATTATCTTTTAATATAGGCCTACTATTTAGTTATTACAGCCATATATCACAGACAGAAAACCGGCCAGAACTAATCTGTCACTTTGTGCAACTCTGTAGAAAAATAATTACTTGTAATAGTGGCTAAGTAAGGAATAGTGTGAAATTATCCTTTGTTGTTTAATTGATGCAGTACAAGACCACACGTGTTGAATAGAGTTCAAGTATTTACCTTTGACCAGCATGTGTGTTTGAACCCAGATCCCAGGGAAGTACACAAATAACACTGAAGCACAGGCGTATATTATACAGTATTTTAGTATCCCAATTACAGATGTATAAGCATGTCACAGTGTGCGTATGAAGATAGCCTATCCGCCTACCATGTGAATACAAGTGCTTTATCATCATTCATGCCCATGTGCGGAAATCTTGTGTCTTGGATTTCTGCTATTTGCATCCCAGAGGATCATCCTCCATTTTAAAATGTACGCTTCATATTCTCCATAAATGTATTGTGCTTGGACAGGAACGCGAGCAGCTCATGCGTGTGTGTGTGTGTGTGTGTGCTTGTATGTTGTAACAGCGATGCAAATGCTTGTGCTCTCAAAGAAAACCACGACACAGTCCTCCGCCCTCGTCTGTGTGGGAGTGTGTTGAGAAACGGTTTCCGGGAAAAAGCTCTTAAGGGCATTGTTTCGGCAGTTTGGCATCAGATGCGCGAACGCGTCTTATTGAATGATGGTAGGGAAGGCTGAGTCTTACTTCTGCGTTCCATCACATAGAGCCATGACAGCTGTTGGTAACATGACACCAGACCCCTTCCTGTTCACACCAAACCAGCCGACTAACATGCCAACCGACTCCAGTAATATACACACTACAATGAGTGTACTCAGACTGCTATTGTTTCATGACACCATCATGATCACCATATCCATACTTTCACGAGCTTTGATAGCATTCCCCTAAACTCATACATGACCTATATGTGTTTGTATTGTCTGCATGGTTGCGATAAACACACATACACACAACCTCTTCCCTGCACCCTGTATTTTGGATCGATAGTCATTTAACACACCTAACCCTCTCAGAGGGAATGAGTATATACTTGTTCCGCTTTCTTAAGCTTTGTGCTGTTTACATAAGGACTGTCAACAGCATTGCATTTCCTCCAGGAACGGCTACAACCCAAATCAATATTCCCATCAGATACTGGCCTTTCCATCCACCAGGAGTGCCATTACATAATCCTCAATATATTTTGTTTCCATTAAAATTTGTTTTCATTCATAGATACTAAAAGACAAAATATGACAAAAATGTCTTTCCCAATAAATATTTAGGTAATACATTAAAAAATAAAAATAAAAATTCTGGTGAATCGAAGACCTTCCAATGTAAGTTTTGTTTGTTTGACTGCAGAATGTGAATACGACAGAAATCCCCAACGTTCCTGTAAGGCTGGTTTTACCACCTCTTCACTCATCTGAAATTCCTGATCAGTGAGGAGGACGTGCAAAAACCAAACAAAAAGAAAAAACAACGAAAAGTGAAACAGCACCTGAAGTCGCAGGTTCAACAAGCAGCGTTGAACTGCGAGATGAGAGAAATCTGAGTCCCTTGGCTTTCACACAAAGGGCATCGCGTGCCTTTTATCTCTTTTGTTAGGATATCATGAATTATTCACAGCACACGAACAAAAATGGAACAGGTTAAGGTTAAGTAACCCCTCACAGGCAAAGTTAAACACTAACTTAATGGTGCGGGAGAAGAAATGCCCTTCCACAAGCTTTTCCTTTTATTAGGGGGTTCACTCAGACAGGATGTGGACGAAAGAGGCAGGGAAGAGGCCCTTCTTGTGCGGCTGTCCTTCCACGTACCCATGCTGAAAAAACAAGAGAAACAACGCGCGCGGCTCAGATAAGCGCTCCTTTTCCTGGCAGAAGAAAATGGGGGAGGGGGATAAGGAGATATACTCCTGGCAGTTACAAATCTCCGAATCATGGGAGTGTTTTTTTTTCTTTCCAGAATGAAAACAGATGTGTGAAATGATGCATTTTAAAAGGCAGACGTAGAGAAACTTGTGGCGCAAACATCACGGCTGTGTAAAATGTGAAACAAGCACGTGCTACTAACCTTAACAGAATTTATACATGTGGTTGGTGGAACTTTGTAAGGAACGGTGAGAACTAAAAGGATATTTTGCAAGAGCATGAGTGAATTCACCAAACCTCCTCCACTCCCCCCCTCTCTCTCTCACACACACACAGACACACACACACGCACACAACTAGGAATGAAATCACCGATGCCAGCAAAAGGAAGCCTACTGCTCTCAAAGGACATTTTAAATATTTTTCTTGGACAGGAACAAGCGGAGGATATTGTACAGCGTAAACCTAATCTGGAAGGCATTATCTAGGCCGGATTGAGCAGTGGGGATTATTCATTGGTTCAGAAACGGTGACTGGACAGCATACTTCTCTGTACAAACCTCATCTGTAGCTCTCCAATGCCTCTGCAGTGGACGCGTTAGCATGCAGCACAAACCCCGGCCATAGACTGACCAGCGCCATGCTTGTTTTTCCAGAATAATTTTACATGTATTGGAAGGGATGTTTAATAACATCGATGGACATGGCTTATTTAGGACAGGCACAGCAGGGGAAAAGAGAAAACGAGAACAGAATTATACAGACGAGGATGGGCTTGACGACTGTCCACGCCCAAACCCCATCCCCCGCCTCTATATGTTAAAGCACATTCCTCACAAATGGTGAAAATGAATTTCAGGTCAGACAAGTATAACCATGAGGGGAAGAAATGAAAAAAAAAAATGCGTTTCTGCAGCGATTATGGTCTGTGTTGATGCAAAGCAGCACTTCTAAACTGTCTGATTTTGAGAGACTCCACGGGCGTGCGATAAAAAGTCACTTTACAAGTGCAATACATACATGATGTGGGAGTGGGCTTGCATTTTCTTGAGTGCCTGGTTTCTCGGAAGGGCTCGTTAAAATTGATGAAGCGCCGGGATACCTACCCACCAATCAGCATCGTCCTCCCCCAGCACCACGAGAACCTCCCCCTCGTTAAAGGTGAGCTCGTCATGGTGATCGGCCACGCAGTCATAAACGGCTCTGACCCGCCGCACCTTGGGCCTTGTCTGTCACACACACACACACACACACACACACAGGGAAATAAGTAAACTCATAAGCCAAACGCATTACCGTAAACTGATGACTACACTCTTAAGGTAGCCATGATAGTCATCAGTGGTCTGCACAGCGCATATGCAAGAAATGTGGTTGCCATTGAAAACAGAGTGCTGGAGTGATGCAGACTAACTGCCCTGCACATCCAGTTCAGCTGCCTAACGTTATTTTTTCAAAGGCGTAGCTTGATGAAAAATGTAAAGTCGTACACCCCTCGCCGTGTGCCACTACAATATGACAGTGTTGCATTCTGTGGCTCAGGTGACCTTCCAGGGGGCTGTCAGCAGGGTATGCCAAAACAAAACAATGCAATTTAAATGTACTATCTGTCATGGGGACGTTCGTTGGCCTTTGTGTACACACAAACATGTTTATAGACCTATCAAGACACAAAGATCCAAAGGCTGGTTATTTGATAAATGGCTAGAGGATCCATACCTTTGCCTGCTTGTCTTATTGTACAGCTGAAGTCAGCTGTTGTCAGAACCCTCACATACTTCCACAAACACAAATTAACCCAAAGCACAGCACTCTATGTTAAACTAAAAACAGCGCTATGTGTGACAACATGCGCTAAAGTAGTTTAAGCCAGGGAGCATTCATTTCACGCAGTAACTGATTTCACCATGCTCCAAATCATGCAGCCCCTATACATTGTTTTTATGACAGATGTGGTATGACAGAGGTCTTATTCCAAAGTGGTGTACCATTTTAGCTGTTTAACAAACACTGGGCTGGTTAAGAATGTGCCATAAAAATTTTATTTTTTGCCCTTTTAGGTCATACAAGTCTAAATGCTAGTTCATACTGTCTGGTGTAATAGCTATTCATGGTACAAAGGTCAACACAGTCCTGATTAACTTCACAAGAACGTGGTCCTAGGTGTGAAGCAACGGCAGATAGAAAGTGAAACTCATGCTTTAAAAATTCAATTCAGCAAATTGGTAGCTAGCCACAGATAACTCAATCTTCACTAGAGGACACAGATGAACATCTGTGCATGTGACCAGCAGCAGGAAAAAACCCCACCACTATAGTAATGGTGTCCGCTAGCATTTATATTGCAAACAGAAATGTGTCTCCATTCACTTCAAATGGTAAAATCAACATTAAATGGATTTTCCTGTTATTTTACAGACATGAGTTTCCTGTACATGCGTTTATGCAGAACAGTGTTGTGTAATCCAAGACAAATTCTCGGAGGGCCTCTGGGATCTTACCAATCCTTTCCTAGGAAGGGGGTGTGGGGTGCCCCCCTGGTGACTGGCGGAGCCCCCATTGGACTCTAAGCTGAGGGAGCGGGAGCAGGTGGGGGAGCTGAGGGGGGGGTGGCGGCCGCTGGGCTGTGGAATCTGGTAGATGAACTGGGAGGAGTTACCCTCTCCGTCTCCTCGATAGCCTGCACCACACAAGGAGGAAACACTTGCTTTTGTCTGACTTTATTTAAGAACATTTTTTTGGGCAGGAACTGTGCTGGCTCTCATTCGAGCCAATGTCTTTAGTAGTAGTGCTCTGCCTACTCTTGTGTGTTTAAGTCAAATCATTTTGTAATTAAACATATTTCAACACAACACAGGTTAAGCTCATTACTGTTTGCTTTGCCTCTGACCAACCTGCTTTAATGTGAAGTCAGTCCGTTAAAATGTGCTCACTTTCAAACAGAGTGCATAGAAAAAATAATTTTCCACGTTGCATGGCAGATAATGAAAGCCACTGGGTATCTAAGAACTGACTGGACATATTAAAAGTCCTTAAATGAATATGGGATATTCAAAATGTAACTAAATGTGACCGTAAGAGAACAATCAACCATCAATCCATGAGCAAGTGTGTCTAATTAAAAAAAAATCAATGGCTTGTTCAGAAATTGCATTCCTGGTTGAGATTAAAACCATCATACATGAGATTGTGAACCACTGCTATACCATATAGTATATCAGCACCATAATATGCAATACCATACACTGTACTGCACCACCAATCTACATAGATTGCAGTGGTTTAAGCAGAGTATGTACCTCTTTCTGGCAGTTCAGACAGGGAGTTCAGACCACTCACAGTGTACTTTGGTGACCCTGAGCTGAAACAAACGCAGGAAGTTATGTGACGTGTCCATTAGTCTAGCTGGCAGAAAAAAACAGGTTATTTCTAGCACGCATGCTGATTATATATCATGTTTTTACAGTTGTTTTTTTTTTTATTTTAACGGCAAAAAGATAATGTGATCTTGACAGCTTAACTTCTCATAGACAGTCATGAAAAAAGTATCTTTACAGCTTAAAAAGTAAACAGACATATTGCAATCTAACACCTCCCCACTAGGGGGCAGTCAGTACATTCCTATTTCCCTTCAGACTGCAGGACTGTGGAAAGTGCACACTCACACAGATTTTTGATAGGACGATTCCAGCCCGCTGTAGCCTCTCATGTTGCCAGGCACCGCGTAATCTAAACGCACAGGTGACACGGAGATATCTGTACAATTCAATTAAATTCAGTTCAATTCTATTTTATTTGTATAGCACCATTTACAACATAAATTGTCACAAAGCAGCTTTACATAGATCCCAAGTCCAAGTTAAAAGTGGCAAATTAAATCTTCCTGACAGGAAAAAACCTTCAGCAGATCATGACTCAGAGGGGGCCCATCTGTTTCTGTCAGGAACCCGAAACTTAATGAAGTTAAGTAATTTTAGCCTATATTGAAAAACCCAAATGTAGTATTATTTATAATAATCAGTATTGGCTGGTGGGGGGGGGGGGGGGGGGGGGGGTCTGGAATGAGGTGGAAGGAGGGAATAACAGGCAGGATATCTGAACCAGATGCTGGGTTGTGTTTGTGTTGCTTGAGCTACAGCTCCAAGCAGGTGGTCAAAGCAAGGAGACCCCTTTTCTATTTCCTTCCCCCAGTGAAAAGTGTGCTTACCCAAGCCGGTGTGGCGCGGGGCATGGGGGCTGGGTGGCACCTGGGGCGCGGGTTCGGAGTAGGTGCGTTTGTGTCGTATGGAGAGCGGCGGAGGGGGGGTCCGTTTCTTGCCGGTCATGCTGTCCCCCCAACCCTCTGAGGGGTTGACCGGGGGAGGAGGGGGTGGGACATTTGGCACTGAAACGGATAGAGGCGAAAACGTGAAATAAAACTGGGCATGATGGGAGGATACATTCTGGGTACGTATGGAATGGAGCATTCTGGGTACCATATGGAGAGGAGCATTCAGAGTACGTATGGAGTGGAGCACTGAGGGTACGTATGGAGTGGAGCATTGTGGGTACCATGTGACGAGGAGCATTCTTAGCACGTATGGGGGGAAGCATTCTGGGTAATCGCAGTACATGCGGCTCACCTCTGACCCTAGGGGGAAGTGGGGGCGCAGGGGACGAGGGGGGCGGGGGCGGGGGGCTGTCCAAGCTGCGTGTCTGTTGGCTAGGGCTGGCGTACACTTCTCGCCTGTGGTCCCGCCCCAGAGCCAGCCTCCGCCCAACACTGAACAGTGCCCCTCCCCCACCCCCTCGCTCAAGCCCAGCGGTGCTGGTGGGAGCCTGATACAGACTGAACGGCCGGGAGGAGCGCTCCTTCTTCACAGGACCCATCTGAACAAACACAACACACGGCATTTACAGTGTGTAACTCTACACTACAAACCCAGCCATTACACCACACCACACTACAAACACAAATCAAATGTCCAGCGCTACATTTCCAGTATATTACAGTAGAAATTAAACCTTTACTACGGCAGTTCTAACTCCCTGCTTGCTCCCACAGACTTACATTCAGAACTGGCCTACCTGTTTTTAACCTAATTTGCCTGAGTGATTTTGAATTTTACTGTGCAAATTAACTCTAGTTAATTTGCACAGTAAACTACTAACTACAGTCTGTGGGAACAAAGGGCACTTGTATTCACTCGCTGGTGAGTTGGTTTTAAACTTCGTGATTGTTGCTCTAACAGTGTTAAGTGGCATAGTTAACTTGTAATTTATTTTCTTTGTACCTACTACTTAATTCTTTGCCTGTCCTTTTGGTGATGGATGACAAAAGGATTTTGCATGCATGTTGCGTCATTTTAATAGCCCCATGAAACACGGAAATCAGGGAAGGCAACAATACCATTCCTTAAGATTAAGATAAACTTAAATAAGTACAATTATACAGCATATTAAACTTTCTTTGATTTTATTAATAGGAATCTTTGGGGTACCAATCATTTTGACACATAAAAAAAACAGTATTAAATATAAAAGACTTTTAATTAATTGTATTTGAATTAAAGAATATAGTTTCCCAGCAATGAGCATTAATTACAAGCTCGTTCTCCATGTTGCTTTCTTTATGTCTGGTTTGTTCATCTTCATCGATGATGCCAGTAATTCTGAAGTCGACTGCATGTCCTACGCTGTCACCATGGCAACTATGCCAAATCTCGAACCTTGTCGTCCAGGTCATCGTCGCTCTCGTACAGGTCATCCTGTCGCAGCCGCCACTCATACTCCACGTGAATGTGCATGTTGAACTGGTTACTCTGGGCCTGGTGTATCTAAGAAACAAGCAGAAGAAAAAAATTATACCAGAAAAAAATGACACTGGAAAAACCCCTTAATCACCAAAGCCAGACCTGGAAGAAACTTTATAGTGGTGTAAATATATCCTTAATCACATAAAGTTGTGTTCATATTTTCACCGATCAAAGTGCCACTTGAAACAACACACTGTTTTTATTTACCATGGAAAATTCTCATCATTTTCTGTAAACACACATTATGGCAGGAGTGGTTTCATTATCAATGGAATGTATAACTTGTTTTGATTTAATGTCCATCCTTTTGAATTTCTGGTAATGAAACATGACTAGGAGTCGGATATTTGGGCTTTATTCTGATAGGTTGCTCATTAGCTTCATGTCCTTTTCTTTGTAATTGAGACAAGATATTTTACACCCTAGCTGCTTAATCAATCATTTACCTCATAAAACGGGAACATTAAAACATGCCAGTCATGCAGGGAAGCCTCAAATGTCACAATTATTAAGTGACGTAACTCTGTATGCAAGAATGGGCAGAAATTGCGCAAAGCAGATGCATGACACTGATAGACCGCTACAGGAGATGTTTACCTGAAGTTACGGCCGGTCATGGAGTTACTGCCAGTCACTAAACGTTAAGATAATGTTTATTTACATATTATTTATATTTAGTTAAATATTAAAATGTAAATTATATTTATTAGATTGATTATACATAAATATATAATACATATTTCAAATACAATACCTAATATAAATATATCAGGTGTGATTCAATGCATGTAAGAATATTCTATTTCATTTCTCAGGTAAGTTCCATCAAATATTCTGAATCCTTTTTCAGGAGATGAGATCCCTGCTGTCTTCCTCCGATGCTGATAGAGTCACTCAGAGAGAGACAATTACAATACGCAACGGGAACGGATCAGGGCCGTTTATTAACGGAATGTCATCTGACACCTGGTGGCGATGTAAAATATGTAATAACTACGAGCCGCGGAGGAAAGTTGAGGAGACGAAGCTTACCAGCTCCTCACAGTGTGTGTGCTTTAATCTCCGAGCGACGTCCAGGCTGGTCTCCCCCACCTCGTTCTCTGGAAAACACACACATCGCCCATGATCAGCACGCTTCCCACTTTAGAGCCGGAGTACAGCGTCAGTAAATCCTTCACGGCGTAATTTACTACGGCGGCTTTACGGATACTAACAGGACCCCACTGTGGAAGATGCAGTATGTGATTCTGAGTGAAATTCACTGAATGGGTCTCTTGGGGAATGAAATATGCAAGAAACGCAACAAGGTACGGTCATAGATCAGTAGGCAATGTGACTTTGTGGTGCTGGGAATTCACACTGCCATGGTCTGTGTGTGTGTGAGTGTGTGTGCATGTGTGTGTGTGTCTCACAGGGATAATTTATGTGTCCTCTGACACGATTGTTTTCTCAGAAGACACAGGGTGAACAGAGGAATGCATGCCATTCTTCTGCTGAGTCACTCAAACTGTCCCAGAACATTGGGGTCCCTGTAAGCTCCCTGGCCACTCTGTCGCTCCCCTCACACCCTGAGCACGCTCAGAGTAGGAAGCCTCGCCGCAGACCTAATAATGGACTCTCGCTCTGCGCCACAGATTAGAACAAACAGCGGGGCGAGCACGTCAGCCGCCAGTCATCAGCGGACACCACAGGGGTGTAGAGTCGGGCAGGCCCAAATTAATCTGCTGCTCCTCAGGCGTAATCCTGTGCATGCGGTCTCAGCATATCGCAGAGACAAGAAAGACTACAACACCCAGAATGCATGGACAACTTAGGGATTAATCATCCACAATACCAGGTCTACGAAAAGACCAAAATATCCAACTACTGTGTTCTCTTTACTTATGGATCTGTTACAAAAAGTTCATTTACACCTTTACTTTCCAGTTCAAACTGAAGGTTTATTTTTTAAGGTTTTGTTCACAGTAGACAGTAACGTAACGTGACTGTGGTTAAGAGACCAGAACAACAGATGACCAAGGCCGGGATCCAATCTAACGTACCTCTCTTTTAGATCATATGTAGTCCAATCAAATCAAACTTGACATTACAGCATGGTCTCTTGAGGAAGTATTCTCAATTTTGTTGGAAACAAGCAAAAATACCCTTTGAGGGTGCTCTAAACAAAATACCATAAACCAGAGAAGCATATACTCTTAAAAAGTCTAAAGTCTGTTTTAATTGAACTGCATATGTCCCTAAAGAGACTTACTTTGTTTGATATAGTTTTAGCCCTTCTCTGAGTCTAACAATGACTTTGAGCCATTGAACAAGGTACCTTACCAGTTTCAGTAGTGATCCAGCAGTATAAATGGACACTATGCAGAAATAAGGCAGTAGTATAATCAGACACACTGGCCATTAACCCTCCCATTATGTTTGGAGTTGGGTCAAATTAGGTATGTTTGTGGGTCCATTTTGATCAGGCTTGGCTAAATCTCCTCAAAGCAGTTATAAATCAAATTTTACCCTTCCAAACTGTAAAACATACTTTCAACCTTTTTTTTTTTTACTCTGTTCTGGCCTCCAGCACTCATTGTCAGCCACCACAATGACCCACCAGGTAAATTTTGATCCGAAAGGCATCTTTGTGCCTTGCTGGTGTGCAGATTTTGTAAAAACTAAAAATGTGTTCATGTCCATTACACTAAGTTTCAGGCTTAACTTTTATGTTAATGGAAGAAAAATGACATTGGCCAGCGATGCAAAATTGTGAAATGGAACAATTTTGACCATAAAAGGGTCGGTGACACTGTGAGAAGGACGCTGATATTTTGTTCAGCGTAAGGCCGTACGCACAGGTCCATCATGGGAAGGCTAACCCTGGGCTTGAGGGGTGTGTTTATATCGGTCACTCACTGATGTGTGTGTTGGCCTTGGCTCGCAGCAGCAGTTTAAGGCACTCTGTTTTGTTGTGGAGGCAGCAGTAGTGCAAAGCGGTGTTCCCCCGAACGGTCTGTGCATCCAGGTGGTTGCTATGGTGAAACACACGACAGAAACAAAACAGTTATTTTTGTCAGGATTGATGTTTGTTGATGGACGACAAAATGATTTCACCTCATTTTAATACCCTAGTAAAACAGGAAGTCACAGAAGGCCACAGTGCAGTTCCTTAAGAAAGAGACGAACTTTGTTACGAATGTCACAGGAGTGAAGCTGTGAAAGAGACCCGAGAGGGTTTATAAACAGCGCGTTTGAGGGCAGTTCTGCTCCTCTCTCTCCACGAAGTCCTCCGCCTCTCCGCCCACTTACCATGACAAACATCACGTTCGGCTGAAATCCCCGGTCAGCAGTTAACACCGAACAGTCCCGGGCCACTCGGTTTGTTTCTCATAAACATGTCTCCCCTTGAGCTGAGCCAGCTGTCTAAACTGCAGACCGTACAGGCCTTACACTTCCTGTCTAACATTTCAATTTCCTGTCTCATGCACTCCCACGTTTGTTGATGTTAGAAGGCGGTTTGTTTGTTTTCGAACACCACCAGTCTGCTGTTGCTTAGCAAAGGAACTATGATATATGACTGCGTTCTATTACATTATAGTTATTTAGCTGACTCTTTTATCCAAAGAGACTGACAGTTGATTAGAATAACCAGGGGCCAATCCCGCAGG
This sequence comes from Albula glossodonta, assembly GCA_019788955.1. Taxonomy (NCBI): domain Eukaryota; kingdom Metazoa; phylum Chordata; class Actinopteri; order Albuliformes; family Albulidae; genus Albula; species Albula glossodonta. The sequence continues at coordinate 25,404,493 of JAFBMS010000004.1, read as the reverse complement.
GAGCAATGTGGGGTTAAGGGCCCTGCTCAAGGGCCCAACAGCTGCACTGATTTCGCTGTGCCTTCAATGGGACATGACTCACCAACCTTCCTGCTCCCAGTCAAGCAAAACAGCCACTAGGCTGTGCTGCATGAATAGTGTAACGTCACAACAAAATATCCGCACTGGATTTCTGCCTTAACATTGATAGCTGTGCTCAGCACTGATCCTTACATTCTCTTGCAAAGTTGTATATATTAGGGTTTGGGGTCAACTCCGTTTAAAATCAATCAATTCATGATGTGATCGGAAAAATCAATCCATAAATTGAAAACTGGCCATAATGTTGTACAAGTCAGTCTGCAGAATTCATTTGATTCTGTAATTACTGAAATGGAGGTGAGCAGAACTAATGAATTTTTTTTTACAATGTATGTCACATTGCCCTTTTCCTGAAACCATGGCCAGCTTCGTCCCCTTCGTCCCTCACCTGTTGGAAACCAGGAAGTCCACCATGTGCAGGGAGGTCCTATCAGCCAATAGGACGGCCAGGTGCAGTGCAGTCTCCCCTTGTTCCTGCAGAAACGGTTCATCAAAGCAAATAATGGCACTCTCAGAAAACAAGAACCATTTCACACAACATTTTTATACAGACAACTAGAACAGTTTTTCTTTGATGTGTCTTTATATCACACAAGTAGAATGAAACAGAGTCCTGCAGAGTGGAGAAGCCAGACTGTGGGCTAGACAGGTGCACCTGCACAGGTAAGTGTTGGCACAGCACAGCTGTGTGCCTGTACAGGTAGGTGCAGGAAGGGTGTGGCTAAGCACCTGCACAGGTAGGTGCTGGGACAGCACGGCTGTGTGCCTGTACAGGTAGGTGCAGGAAGGGTGTGGCTATGCACCTGCACAGGTAGGTGCTGGGACAGCACAGCTGTGTGCCTGTACAGGTAGGTGCAGGAATGGTGTGGCTAAGCACCTGCACAGGTAGGTGCTGGGACAGCACGGCTGTGAGCCTGTACAGGTAGGTGCAGGAAGGGTGTGGCTATGCACCTGCACAGGTAGGTGCTGGGACAGCACGGCTGTGTGCCTGTACAGGTAGGTGCAGGAAGGGTGTGGCTATGCACCTGCACAGGTAGGTGCTGGGACAGCAGGGCTGTGTACCTGCACAGGGTTGAGCAGCGGCAGGCTGAGGTCCAGCTTCTCCACGTAGAGCTGCAGCAGGCCGAAGATGTCCCTGCCTTGGACGGCCTGCTGTAGACAGCGCCGCAGACTGCCCGGGGAACCGCCGCTGCGCTGCACGAACTGGCCCTCCACATACTTACACAGGATGAAGTCCTTCCGCACTAACCTGCAGGGGGCGACACAGCCCATCTACCATTCAAACCATCACCCAACTAATACTCACTATCAACCCACACCACAAAATAACACACAACTTCAAAATTAATTTAAAACATCAAAACCTCACTGTCAATATAAAATATACAAAACACATCAATATATCAGCCTCTCTGTAGTTACACAATATATATAACCTCAATATGAATACAGAGCATTACAACCTCACTGTGAATGTTAAACACTTTACAGCAGGTAATTAAAGTGCATGTATCTGGTGCGAAGTGTCTAAGATCCCTAGCTATGCAGATTGGAGCCCTCCATTAAAACATCCACATACAAAATGTCCAAACTGAGAGTCCAGTCCAGCCTTCCGCAGTGTGATCGCGGGGGCGAGGGGAGGGGGGGTGGGGGAACGGCTTAATTTCTGCATGGTTAAGAGTATCAGTGGCCACTTTTCCATCCTAACAGTCCTCGGGGGAATGCAGGCACATACTCATTAGACTGAGGCTCCACTGGAAAAACAGAAACGCTCAATTCAATATAGGAAAAGGGTAATAAGAAAATTGAGTCTATTCCCTGAGCAAAGGAGCAGGCGGATTGTTAAACACAGGAGGGTAATGGAATCCAGAGGTGGGGATGTGAGCTGAAATCAGAGGGAGGTCCCCCACAGCCAAGACGCAGCACTGACACGCAGCCTTCACAGCTGACTGCTACACCAACCTGTCATAACTACAGCACTAAATCAATCACCTGTACCCTATGCTATCATTATCATAGCTAATATTAAAGTGTGCATCTCTATGTACAAACACAGGGGCAGCAGTGTAGCGTAATGGTTAGGGAGCTGGGCTTCAAACTCAGAGGTGGTGGGTTTGATTCCCAGGTAGGGGAATGCTGCCATGCCATTGGACAAGGTACTTACTCTGAATTGTTCAGTAAAATATACAGCTGTTCTAGATAAAAGCATCTACTAAATACATAAATGTACATGTTTGAGATGTTGTATGATGTACACAATAAGCAGATAGTAAGGGATGATAGTAAATATCTGATGTTGGAGGGATGAGACAGGCTTCCGTTGTCCATTATGAATGTCAGGACTGACAAGGTGGGTCCCGTGTCCACTGCCCCCTTCTCTGACATTCTCTTCCTCAGTGACCTTCAAACCTGGATCGGCTCTCAGAGGGACCGTTCTGTGACCGCAGCAGCTTTTCATTTTACAATAGACATTCGGAGAGCAGAGATAAAATAAATCAATATAGCCGTTTCAGCAGGGCTGTATGGGAATGGCGGGTGGTGATGAAGAGTCAAAATGGAGGCAGGGCATTTAGGGCGATGGCTGGTGTAAAATCAGCTACGCAAGCTGGCGGCGAGCTTCGATATTGCATTGAAGCGCAATATCGGCATTGTATGTTTGTTCCGTTTACATGAGTGCACTGTATACACACACATACACTGCAGCTATATACTATTGGACTCATTAATTTTCTCATTCCAGTACTGCTTTCTAAACTTTTCTTTACTGTTGTTTCAAAGGTGTATCACCAATGATCACAGCAGTCATAGCATAGAGATGAGGTTTTTTTTGTAGTATCAGCATGAGAGGAGGGTGGATGGTAAGTATTACAGTTTGTGGGTCCCACTTCCCACTCATCTTCTAGGGAGTGAGTGTGTGTCCATCTGTGAGTGCTTGTGTATGCGTATGTGACCGCACACGCATGTGTGTACACGTGTATGCATGTGTGGGGTGATATAGGTGCGTGTGTGTGTGGGGTGTATGTGGGTGCGTATGTGTGCATGCATGTGTGGTGTGTTTGTATGTGCATGTGCAGTGTGTTGTGGTGCATGTGTATGTGTATGTATGTTACCGCGGTTATCTAGAGTCCACCAGGAGATGCGCGCGTTATCTAGAGGCTTCGGAGATTGCATTAGGCAAATGGCCCACCAGCTGCCAGCTTACTCCACCTCTCTTACAAGGAGTTAGCCGTGAAACCTCCTGAAGGAAAGAGTGAGTGGCACTGCGGAGCCGGGAGAGCGGGATTATAGAAAATAACCTGGACGCACGCCAGAGCCTCTTTATACTTTAAACCGCTTGATGACTTTATTTGCATATCGCTTGCAAAACGTTTTAGTCAAACTCCCTTTGGTGAAAAGAAAATTGAAACTCAACCCTGGCCTGTTGATACAGAGTGTGTATCCTGGGGTCTAGAAAAGGATTTCACACACAACGTTACATCATTTATTATGGACCAATGATCTGTAATGCGCCAGCTTGCTGTATTTCTCAAAAGGCAAGTACACAGTGTAGACTGCCATATTGGTCGAGTTTACGTGTAAGCCTCTTCCAAACAGTTTTAATCAAACTGTACACACAACCACAACAAACTGAAATCTGTTACAGCAATAATATGGGTTATTGTCAATCTTTGCTCTCTATTTCCAGGGTACATGTCAGGAGATGGCAAATTTAAATATTACTTATCGAAATCCTGCATAAAAGGAATGACGGACCTGAGTGTTTAAACAGTGACTGCTCCATCGCTGTGCTGAACAAATATGAATTCGGTCAAAATTTCACTGAGACTGGCCGTCACAGCAGTATTCAGGTAAAACCATGAATACTAACGAGGTTCATTTTCAGAGTCCCAGAGTGAGCCCTGAGCTGGTCATGGAGTCAATTTGAGCACATTCTAACCTGCTTTCGTGAGATTTCAAACTATTAACATTTCTCTATAAAAATTTAAAACAAAATAAAATTTAAAATGATTGCACCAAAATGCGAGGAAGGCAAGAGTATTTTATCTCTGTAAAGATTTTGCATAAAGCAGTGACAGCAGTCCCGGAGAAACATGACTGAGAAAGAGAGGGGACAGATTTTATTAATACTGGTATTAACGGGGGATCATGAAGCGTTCATAAATTCGCAGCACATAAAGGAAATTAGGTCATTGACCACCTCTGGTTTATTAGCCCCAAGTGCTACAATATGAACAACCGATAAATGCGTTCCTTTTTTGCCTTAAGAGGCACATTTCCACCAGGGAGCAGCAAGAATGCTTAGAAATATTATTAAATTGCTGTACTTGAATATTTGTTGTATTGGAGTAAAAACAGAGGCTGCATGGTTAAAAAAGAATATTCTGGAGAATAACCAAGAATGTTCTGGAGCCTTTTGGGCATTCTGGGTACTTACATATCGCTCTCTGCGGAGGGCTTCAGGGAAGGGCTGAGGAGGTTGGCTTCCACAATTTCATTGAAGCCGGTGTTTCCCACATTCTTGGCCAGCTGGAGATGGGAGACGGCACACCCATTAACACAGAACGTTGAGCAGGGCCATTCAGGCAGGGCCTGCTTTACATTACACTGCGCATCTCTGATCACTTAGCACCACCGGCTGCACCGTCGCAGGCACTGTTACGACGGAACATTCTAAGCCGTTTCAACAAATCCAGAGACCGGAACGAGGTGAAGGCAAGTTACTCTGCCGGACACCACTTGCCATATCAGTGAATATGAATTTCGATGGGCCTTCAGCCTTGGATACGACTAAAACAGCAGAAGACCAAGAGATTTCGGATTCAGATGGCGAAAACAGTGAACAGCTTCTTGAAATCCTGTTTGCAGAAAGCGCCGAGCAATCTGGTTTGACTTGCATGGCAGAGTTTTATACTGCTATTTGGAAACATCTCTCCAGAGCAAACTTTGTATTGGCTAATGTATGCTTACAGTACAGAGTTTTCAATGCCATGTGTCAGGTTCTAATCTTCTCCCATGTCATGAGACAGACAAACCCATGAAGCAAGCCTGGGGTGACCTGGCATAATACCCTTCTCACAGCGTAGAGGCGGCAGGGCGTGGGTGTGTTTGGCAGGACCCTGCGGCTCTCCAGTGGCACCCCTGTGGGTTTGAGCAGACTCACCAGCAGTTCAGAGGTGCCCAGTTTGTCCAGAGAGAGGGACTGGATGCGGGAGTGGTGGACCCCCATCTCCCGGTGGATCCCGGAGCACTCGATGCACGTCAGGATGCCCAGGTTAGTGGAGATCCAGGTAGGATCTGGGAACACCACAAAAAACCCATAAGGGAAAACACAGGCCGTCATACTGAATACTGATGCAGAACCTACTGACACTAAACCTATCCCTGCTAACACTGATCCTGGCTGTGCTAACACTGATCTCAATTCTGTTAATGACGACCTTGGCCCTGCTAACACTGATCTCAGACCTGCTAACTCTGTTTCAGGGCCTGCCACTGAAACGGATCCTGGGCCTGACCCTGTATTCACTTGATTCTGAACCTACTAGTGCGAGAACCAACACTGCTAACAGTGATTTCTTCTTTTAAACATGGCAACCAAAGACAAAGTATTTGCCCTTGGCACGGACGTGTCCAGCTGAGTGTTCAGCCCAGCGCACACCTATTTAGCCATCAGCAGCACCTGTAAGTAATTGATGTTATTGGAATCTCATTATGAGGGCTAATGCAAATGTCAGCCAGCTGCAATACCTCCATTAATCTCCTTCATCCAGGAGAAGAACTGCAAAGACTATGCAGACATATAAAATATGTAGAAGAAAACTCAAATTCAGCTTGAATTTTTTGTGCCATTTAAAATAACCCCAGGCTGATAGAAACCTCCTTTTCCATATAATGACCCAGTAAAAAAACTAACAATACAAACTGCTCAGAGTCCTCCACAGAGTGGTCTTTATTACCCAGAATCCCCTGCATCCACATTCTGAGCCATATTAAAGATCGGAATGAACAAGCCAGTTTGCGCCTGACTTGTTTTGCAGTCTGTTTCCCAAACTATCCTACTTCCAGACCCAAGGCCACTGGGGACTCCGAGTGAGAGATGGGACACAAAAGCCAGGCTGTATATGAAAGCGAAGAATGAGGTCAGCAGTGTGGGCCGTGAAACAGACAGCTAGCTGCCGGCCCCGTAAACACAGGAGGTAAATATAGGCCATATGTGTAAAAATATACAATGTTGTAGAAAAGTGTGTGCCCAAGCCAGATTTTCTGCAACTTCTGCACATTCTATTGGTCGTATCTCTGTGTGGGTTGTGGTAGTACATAGAGGGAGTCTGAAGGAGAATGAATATATACAACAGTTTGGTGCTTCTTTCATTTTAACACAGCGCTAGGTAACCAAAAATTGAATCTTCAGTTGTGGAAAAGTCATTTTGACCAAAAGAAATAACTTATCTGAAAATTTTCAGAAATAAATTGTTGATACCTGTCAGTCAAGTGGGTGCTTGAAAACAATTTATAAGCCTTTTGAACATTATGGCTCTGACCGTAGTGTGGTGTAGCTGCAAAGGATTGTGGCTGTAGTGAATATTCAGAGGAGTACAGGGGTCCTCTGTCCAAGAACAGGTGATGGAACCAATAGAGATCTTGTAAAGATCCTGATGACATCATACAGGTATCCGTGGGCCTCTCTTGCATGGGTTAAGATCAGTGTTTACTGGACAAAATGGGAATCATGCACTAGCAAGGTGGAACTAGACAGACAACAAAACAATGACCCAAACCTCATAAGCAAGTAATGTAAAGCAACTAATTTGAAGTTGTTCAATGCCCTAGTCAGTGTCCAGACCTAAACCTCATTGAGATGTTGTGGTAGGACCTTAGATGAGCAGGTCATACCTCGAAAACCCACAAATGTCACTGATTTGAGTCAGTTCTACATGTGGCAGTAGGCTGCACTCAGTGACTGACCAATGACAGCGAGCGGTGACTCACCTGGCGCTCCGCAGTCGCAGCACACCTGGTTGCCGGGCATACGGCGGATGTCGTCGGTGATGGCCTTGGTCAGGTCCCCCACACTGCTCTCCCCGCTCGGCCTGCCCTCATCCAGAGCCACGTTCAGTGCCTCCTGCTTACTGTTAGTCAGCACCGAGATCCACCTGCAACACACACACACACACACACACACACACACACACACACACACACACACATACACACACACACACACACACACACGTTAATTCTCTATTTGAAATGACAATTAAATTACACAATATTCTTTTAATGTGAAGGATGTCTTCAGGAACCTGTCAAGGTTGATACATATCACGGTTTTCACACAGACTGTTCAATTAATTCCATATACACCAGTCCCTTTACATAAGTGTCTTGTATAAACCATTCAATGATTCAAAGATAAAAGTAGCTCTTTCTTCGAATTCAAAGGCTGCCCATAGCTGAAACAGAGCATTACTAAGTTGTTTCAACCAATTTTTGCAAGACCAGAAATTTTCAGTCCTCATGAAAGACATACGCCCACACACACCCGCACACACCCGCACACACACACATACTCCTTCCTCTTCCTTAGTCCTGACTATATCTGGTTTATGCTGGAAATGTTTTCCTGACATTCTGTAAAAACACTGTTTGTGGTTTATGAAAATGCTGCCCTATGGTATATGCACTCCATCAAAGCGCTGTATTGTAAATACAATTTTGTGGAGAAAAATCAGATTTTATTCCTTCTTTACATTTCCACTTCTTTGTCTCTACAGTTGCCACTTTTTCAGCTGTCACATTTATCTATAAAAGACAGACAAGCTTCAATCACATTGGTCAGCATGATGACAAGTCCTGGTGTATGAGTGAGTGTGAGTATGTGCGTGTGTGTCTATGAATGTGTGTGTGTCTGTGAGTGCATATGTGTGTGGATGTCTGTGTGCAAATGAATGTGCATGTGCATGCGGGTGTCTACCTGTATGTGTGTATGTGTGTGACTGAGCTGTAGAATGCTTCACAGCCTGGAAAAAGGCCTCCCTTCCTGAGGGAGGCGCCGGAGCCCAGGTTTAAATGTTTGAATGTTTTACTAACCCTGCGGCCTCCTATCTGATGTGCTCCTCTCATCCCCTGCTGACCGTCACATGAGAGCAGCTCACAGGGCAAAGCCCTAGGCCACAGTGCTACCGAGCTCTGTGAAGGTACTGCGTTTTAACAACGGTGGGGCAGACACAGATATAGCGCACAGCTCTACCGCGGTAACCATGCACAGACCACCCATGTGACAGCCAGCACGTGGAAAACTGGCCTGAGGTACAAAAACTACAACAGCACCATAACCGAGAGTTCCTTAATTATTTATAAGGAGGAATGATGTGAGAAAATATAGAACACATACAAGATACAGAATTAAGAATTTAAAGTTAAAGTTAGTTAAAAATTTAAAGACTTAAGAATACAGAATTGGCATAAGATTTCATCATTCAATGAAGATGTTCTTTTCCTCAGTTACCAAACCAGCTTAATTATCCAGCAGCTGCAAGATTCATGTTACGTTATTTATCACAAATTATCCTGCAGGTCCCATTAAGCCTTGGGGGCAAAATGATCTGTTTGTCCAACACAGACGGACATGAATAAATGTATAAATGTACTCACGCAACACATTCAGGCTCATCGTCAGCAAGAAAGTGGTAAGTGCGGTTATCTGAACGAGACAAAGAATAAAGTGAGAAGGGCACTGAGCACAACTGACAAATTCACACCCATCCCCCTAGGGGGCGATCCCGAGTAAGAGTTTACCATTATTGCCGGTCTCAAATGGGACTGGTTGTTTTTTAGTGTTACCACAGAGGTTAAATAGGCTGGCATCTGGCTCATAACTCAGGCCTCAGCGAAAGTCTCATGACAAACAGAAACAAAGCCATCCCCCTTCTGAGGATGTGATGTGGGCGGGAAAATTAGGCTGTGGACCAAGGCCAGTGTCATTATTCGGAGCACAGCTGTAAGAAAGCAGACAGCGGTCTGTATTGTTGACCTCAGTACGGCGCTTTAATAATGAGACCGAATGGAGAGCTCAGAGCGGCAGCGCTAATGAGAACATGACTGATTTGATTAGAAATAAACAGCTTAAAAAGCTTCGGTATTAAAACCGATGGAGCTTTAAAAAATATTTACAGTTAAGCCTCCCAGAATGACTCAGTTATCTCATGGGGATTAAAGAGGTGGCGATTGTCATATTTTTTTCGACAACAGAGATGGTTTTTGTCTGAAACATTTGACATTTAGAACAACTGCAATCCCGGCGCACATTTTGTGGCTGCGTGTTTAGCTGTGCTCACATCAGCTGCTTGAAGCGACTCAAATCAAGAGTTTTCACAAATACAGTCAGATTGCAGTTTGATCGTTTCCTCTGGTCTGAACAGGCAAAAAAAACCCACATGGAATACAATAATTTCAAATGCCATTCAAACCCCACCACAGGCCAATACAAATCGATACCAAGCTAGGCAACCTCTGTCTGAATGGTCAAATCAAATATTTCGTGCCTCTGAGTATTTGTGCCATCTGAGTATTATTCCCTTTATGATGCTATTCCTTTTTGAGTTGACTTGCGTCATCACTCAATTCCAAAAAAAATAACCTCTGTAGCAATTTCGGCATGTGATTTTAAGCCAGTAGCATGCATGAACACACAAATCCCATTTGGTCACAGCGTTTTAGGGTGTGAGGCGGGTCTATGAAGCCCCAATGAAGGCTGGTGACATACGAGAGATGAGGTCGAAGCACTTCTTGTCCTCCAAGCTGGGCTTGACTTGGCATGTGAGGAGGTTGAGCTTGGCTGGGGGTTTGTTGGGCTGAGAGACAAAGACAAAGCTAAATCAAATCACATGGTTCTTTTTTACCTAAAATATTTCTTATAAGAACCCAAATCAGCATTTTTCTACATGAAACATACTGTAGTATATGATACTGTGAGGTATAATTAGTTCATATTTAGTTTAGCTATTCAAAGAACCCAGTTACTTCCCTCATGTTTATATAAGGCGGCACTGACGGACAATTCTCACATTCTTACTGGAATCTGAAGAGTAGGACCTATGGACTGACATGGCAAACCTCCTCACATACATGAACAATCACAAACCACCCATGTATAGAGGTTCTACTACATTGTTGTGAGGACCAGCAGTAAGCACTACTGTTTATTTTAGCATTTTACTCAGGCTGCAGAGATACACCGGCTTGATATTTTGCGTACGTTTGTGTCAGAGTGAGAATTTGTGGGTGAGTGTATGAGTGACAGAGAGATGGACAGAGAGAAAGGGTGTATGTGTGTGTTTGTGTGACATCCTGTCAGCTGGTCATGAGCTCCATGTCCGCACTCACAGTTCCATGTGCGATAGTTAAGTAGCAGTTCTGGACGGTGCATTTCCTCTTCTGCCACATCTTCCTCAGCCTACACAGAACAGCAACACACAGGAGCTTCTGTTAAAATCACAACCAGCACCTCACAGCTTTACCAAAGCCAGGGGTAACACAACCCCGAAAAACCCTTTACTGACACCAGGGATATGACCAGCATTCTAAGGCCTTTACTAACAAAAGGGATATGACCATCATTACAAGCCATTCAGTAACAGCAAGTCATGACCATCATTACAGACCACTCACATCACGGATATGACCATCATTACAATCCACTAAGACACTGGTTCTTAACCTGGGTTTGATCCAACCCCAGGGGTTCGGTGAGTCAGTCTCAGGGGTTCGGCAGAGGTCAAGACACACACCCGACTCATATGATTCGTGATGTCACGCCCCATTTTTGTTTTTGTGCGAAAATCATGTTTTGATGGTTTTGTTCTTTGAACACAGTGATGTTGATGCACGGTTCATTTTGTGCACCAGTAAAATCTATAGCTACGTTTTGAATTTGAAAAAATCATTTTATTTTTCCAATTAAGAAGGGTTCGGTGAATGCGCATATGAAACTGGTGGGGTTCAGTACCTCCAACAAGGTTAAGAACCACTGCACTAACACCATGGATATGACCATCATTACAAACCCTTTACTAACACCAGTTATACGAGACCTCTGCAAACATTTAAAAAACCCAGGATAAGAGCACCTCTGTAATCCAGGTTTGCCGTTTCACAGAGCAGAGCACACCGGTCTGACTTCTTAAGTACTGAGGTAGTGCTTCCAAACTCGTGTTAGGAATTTGTGGACATTTATTTGCTGATGAAATTCAATCGTTCTCTCAGTAAAATCTCCCATGGCTTCAGTACCAAAATCTGGAGCAGGCTGACACCCCAAGGCAGCCAGACAGCGACACAAACATAATAACCATAAAGAAAGATAAGATAGCGAGGAAAATGAAGGACACCATTACCCATCACTCCTCTTGTAGAGGAAGCCAGATTTCTCTGTGCCATACTGTTTGTTTCCTTGGAGCTGGTGCATGCTGTAGACTGTTTGTCTGCTTAGTGAGTCCTGCAGGAGACAGAGGTGGGCAGGAATGACCAGCCGGCACAGAATTGTAATGACAAAAACCAATATTCTCCACAGCAATGAGGCACGGCCATGCTGAGAACAGAAACACACAGAAAATAATACACCATCGCTCTCTGGAGCAGCAATGCGCCATAATATTCTGCACAGCAATCACAGATGGATGTTCTGTTGCATCAGCACAAACTGAGACCTGCCTCCTCAAACTTCTGCACCAACCATGCATAACCAAACTTATGGAAAGCAGAAGCACGACCTCGCAGATATGCAGAAAACCAGTTTATCAGTTTGTGCTGATATTAACAACAGCAGGAATGGGAATATAACACATGATTCACAGACACACTTTAGAATACAATTATTTACTGTAGCATAGTAATGATTCAGACATAATGCAATATACAAATCATTCACAGATACATTATAATATCATGGCCCATAGAAATTCCTGCATTCTTCGATTATGAGTAATTTTCATCTTCCAATACTACATTCGCTATATACTCCTCTCAAGAGTCTTGTTAAATAATCATACTATTTCAACACAATAATCATCTCAATTTACCATGTAATTACCACAAATTATTCTTCGAAGCATGTGGACTGATTTCCAAGCAAACGTGTGCCGATGTTTAATCACGTTCTGTTCTTCTCAATAGTTGGGAAAGACAATGCACCAAATTAAAAATGAGACGAAAATATGAAAATAGTGCATGCTTTCTTGGGGATGAAATTTGTTTTAATGGAGTTATACATGTTTTTTTTATTATTCAGCAGAATTATTTGACTTTATCAAAATGCTTGTCAGAATTACATTAGAACACCTACACTGACAGTAAGACACCTTCGGATTTCCTATTTGGTTTTTGGGTCAATTTTTTTCTGATAGTTTGGAAAAATGACGACCAAAGACAAAATGGCTGAGCAATCATGTCTGAAATACCAAGAACAATGCCTTTTTGATATTACACAATTAATTAAACAGACAAGAGGTAGATCAAGAAACACAGTTTGTATATAAGGCTTGAAATACTAGTTTCTTGTCTTTGAAGTTACAGGAATTACTTAGCCAGGAATTACTTTAGTCCTTGAATATAACACACTATTGACAGACACACTGTAGCACAAATGACTCACATGCACACTGTAACAAACATTATTCATTAATATACCATAACACAGAAATGATTCAGACTCACTCAAACACTCAAATGATTCACAGATTCACTCCAACACTCTAATGAATCCTAACTGAATGAGGGACTCTGTGTGCTTGATTTGTGTTTTCCAGCCCCCAGAGGGAGCAGCCATGCTGCTTCTCTCCATTTACAGACAGAAACATTTACAAAACAAGTCACAAAAGGGGCATGCATGTATGAGACAAGGAATATCAAAACATATCTGCTTGCTGAATGTGTGGTTTTACACTTCATTATCGACAGGCTACTGAGCATGCGTTCACTACGGGACAGTATGCTATGAGTAACATAGAAACAAAGTCCAACTCACTCTTCTAGACTGCACCATTCGCAGCAATGATGCACAGAAAGCAAATCATAACAGTCCTTTTAAAATAAACGATGCGACTCAAGAACACAAATTATATAGTCCTGAGGGGAGACATCTTAAAGCAATTAAGACAAATCTCAAAGAAGGTTAAATAAACAGCATGGGGACTGATTTACAAACTGAATGCAAGCGCTCAAACCGTGAAAAGGTTCTCTCATGCATTTGGAGCACGTTCAGAAGGATTTACAATCATTCTCTGTCCAGCCCTTTCATTACAGATTACGCTCATGTGACCTCCCACAAGTAGGAATCGTCTCTCATTTCACAAACGTGAACTATGCCTGCGGAAACTGTGTACAGGGCTCACCGGCACCTGCTCGCACACCTGCGTGAGGCCGCCATGTTGGATCTGTGTCAGAGTCGTTATCCTCCACTAAAGCTCTTAATCAGCTTGCACAAACGTTACTCACGCAGCATCTGGCCGGGTAACGCTTGCCCTCAGCATCATATATGCACATATATTACAGTACATAGCTTGTAGCTCATTCATAAGCATTCTGATATCGCTAACCTCCATATCAATGCATACAGTCTAAAGTGTGCAAACTTTCTGCATTCATTCAGACACTGGTTCCTTCTTACACAGGTTTCCCTAAAGGGATTGGTAAAGTTCTGATTGGACAGCATTACAGAGGATGCTCGGAGGGCGAGAATCTAACTCCATTACCTGAGGATCGCGGGTTTCTTACCTCTTTGAGCTCGGGCTGGAGAGAAGGTTTGAGCTGATCCCTCAGGGCACAGAGCTGTCTCTTCTCTTCGTCTTGTCTGTGTTTGATCTGCGTAGATGGAGCATGCTTCATAAGACGCTCCTGAGTGACTTTCTCCCACATCCCACCCACTCACTCAATCTACCAGGTCCTCCCTACTGTCCTCCTTAATGTTTTCATGTTTTACAGGACTCACTGTCCGGCAGCCATGATACAACCTGGTCTGAATCTCACATTGTGAATCATTTATATATGTTTCTGTGAATTGCCTACAAGAAATAAGCACATCTAGCATATACACATTTCTTCAGCAATTGCATCTAATAGCAAGGTTATTTATGTATTCATCAAGTCACTATTCATTTCCTCAGAAAAGAGTCTTATCAGATTTATGTTGTGCCAGAGTTTAAGTAGTAAAGAGAAACAATTAGAGGAACAGAAATATGGAAACAAAGTAAAATTTCAGAGGAACAGAAAAATGCATCGAGTGGGTCCAGAACAAAAAACATAACTTATGTTACCAATTTTTTTTTTTTGCTTTCTGCTGGTCTTTTAGCAGTTAATGGAAATGTTGTAATTACAAGGAATTTTCTAAGTAACAGAAAGAGGAAACAGACAGGCTTCCTCTAACGCATGGCATTATGGGAAATCCTCCATAATTTTGAGGAAACATGGGGTTTAAAAATGGGTTATGGACCGTAGCTGGACTTGATGCTAACTTGATCTGTGATCTAAATTGCCAGTCAGAGGAAGTATGAGAGACACTAATATCCTGCTCCAAACAGTATTCAAGTGAGAACTTGAGGAAGCCATTTTGGGAGACACTTTGATAGAGATGATGTGTGTGTGAATGTCTGCACTGAGTCCCTCAGATTTAGTTCAGATAGAGATGAAGTGAGATACACACTGCACTCACAGTACTGAGCTCTCCCGTGAGCGCGTCAATGTACTGCTTCAGCTTCTCGGTGGCGGCCAGACACTCCTGAAAGAAACTGACAAACGGGGACGAATTTAATTACCCAGCTGCAGCGGAGCGGTGCCATTTTACTGATTCCCATCACACACACAGCCCCACTAATAGCCCCCCAGGGCAGACTCAGAGGGTGGGGTGGGACGGGATGGGCCGTGCAGCACGGAGAATCAGTCAGGAAGCATCCTGTTAGACGCCTCTCTCTGTCGTGCTGCCCCCCCCCCCCCCCGAAAAAGACCACAGACTGGGTGGTTTTTAAGGGGTTGTCTGTGTTTGCTAAATCGTCACACTGTTTCAGGCACAAAACGTGTAGCCGGAAGTGGTTTTCTATCTATTTAAGTACCACTTCTTAACATGGTTTAATACTCTTTCGATGCAGAAACATTTTGGCAAGGGACCAGCAGAAACACACACGCAAGCACACACACACACACACACACACACACACACCTGTGCTTATGACTCTGAGTAAGAGGTGCCCTAGCCCTGAACTCTAACAGACGCCGGTGAAAACCGGCCCCTCTCACTAATCCGATGCTGAAAAAGCAGCACAATACCGCCATGCTGAATTAGCACTTTCACCACCCCGAGAATGAACACAAACAACCAGTTTACAACACATATCTGTATCTGTTCATGCATGCTCCAACAATGACCTCACCGTGAAGTGTGTTACTACAGGACTGGTCCCTAGTCTTAGTCCTCCCTCTGGCCAATAAACTACAAAAAGAACAGCAGGTTCTGTTGTTTTTTGATGTTACTTTGCCATTGTTTTAGATTTGACGAGATATCTAGGTGTATATTTGTAGCAGTATATTTCTGGACCATTGACTGTTAGGGCATTTCACCTCCACATGACTCCATTAGCACAGATATGCTGCATTTTTGTTGAATACTGTATAATGGGTTCTAGTGGAGTATGGTTAACAGAAGTTAGCGCTTCTGGCTGTCAAAAGGTAGTCAACTCATCACTTCCCCTCTCTGTTTATAGCAATACAACTTTTTTTTTTTCTTATTGAATGTTGGCAAAGCCAGGGCTACATTATTGATAAAAAATACATTGATACACTGACGCAACTGGAAGAATGATACCACCTGGGGCTGAAATCACACACTACTTCCTTTACAGTGTGCACACACACACACACACACACACAGACACACACACACACACACACACACACGTTTCTCGCCAGTTTTAATAACGATCATGCTGTACTATCTACATTAACAGATATTTATGTATTACAGGACATTTGTGAATGCAAAAACACAAATGTGATAACGATTCCACAAGATTTCCAATATATTCTACTTTCACCAAATAAAAGGTAGTCTCAAGCCATGATATCACATCCCGACAAAATATTTGTATATCGAGTACACATAATTCATTTCCCCCTGGACACCGGTATATGAGAATGGATATGGGAAAAATCCATTAATCTTCAATTGTACTGCATAAAAAGGATAACCCTGAATATGCACACTGTGGGATGATGTCTCACAATATCCAATGTGGCCAATTTCATTTTCAGCATTTATGCAATAAATATGGGAGAGATAGTGATATGCTGGATAAAATGGACTCAAAAAACACTTCATATCAAGGAATCTGGATATTCCCCAACAGTGTTTGACAGAGGGGGCTCTCTTTCACTGGACAGAATAGGTTCCAGACTGGGTTCACTGTTTGGCAACGGTCTCACTGTGTCCTCAGAGAGGTGTTTTCCATAGC
Organism: Albula glossodonta; assembly: GCA_019788955.1. Lineage (NCBI taxonomy): Eukaryota > Metazoa > Chordata > Actinopteri > Albuliformes > Albulidae > Albula > Albula glossodonta. Next base: position 25,387,916 of record JAFBMS010000004.1, on the reverse strand, counting down.
ACAGGAGGGAAAAAACGGATAAGGCCTTACTTGCACTGGGAGTAGTAGTGCTTGATGAGATTCTGCAGAAGGTCGACTCCTTTCTTGGTCTTGATTTCGTTCACTTTGATGAGGTACTGCGCGGGGAGGGGAGAGGAGAATTAGGGGTTCGGTGTGGGCGTTTCTTTGGCAGTTGAAATGGCCTCAGGGAGCCCCCAGAATGCCCTACCCAATCCATCCAGATAGCCATCACTCTTTACCTCTTATCACACAGGGGCAACAGTGTCAGAATGTCATGTAGTTACAATAAATAACTTCACCCAAGCAGTTTGGATATCAAAATGGCAATGGGCTGGATGGCTTACATAAAATATACACAACATATGCATACAAATACATAAAAACACACACAAATATTTGTCTGTAATGAGTTGACTTTTCCAAACATTGATGACTTATTTAAACACAATCAGATGAATTCTGGAAAAAGATTAAGTATAGATATCTCAGCATTACCTACCTCATAAGTTTGACCAAATATATTTCCAAAATATGATATAATATTATTACTGAACTAAGCACGTGTGCATGCTTGTGGGGTGTGTGTGTGTGTGTGTGTGTGTGTGTGTGTGTATGTATGTATGAGTGTGTGTATGTCTGCATGTACATGTGTGTGTCGGCATGTGTGTGTGTACGTCTGCGTGAGCGTGTCTGCATGTGCATGTACGTGTGTGTGTGTATGTGTGTGTGTATATTGAGCTCTCACCTCACACATTTGCAGCTGGAACATCCTACGCTCCTTCTCCAGCTCCTCGGCGATCTCCCCGCCACTCACCTCAGTCCTCACCATGCCGTACTGCTTCGCCAGCTCCCTCTTCTCCTTCTCAATCTTAGTGCTGCGCAATTACACAGACATGCCACACATCCTACCAGCTCTCCAGCAGCACATCAAACAAACAGCAGCACACAGACGTGTACAGAGGTACTGGATGCAACACAAATGCAGTGAGCTCCGGACATATTACTGCAGAGTCCACACCTGAGTGGGAAAACTACAAACAGCACCACCTATGAAATGGGTAATCAATGTTATCTTATAAATTAAATGTGGAGCCGCTTATAGCTTACAGTCTCAAGACTTTCTTGCCCATGGCTGTCCCTTAAGGTGGACTTTATGTATTCTATTACCTCTGCCAGGAACATCATATAGAACAAGCTTATGAATTTGGACATGGTCACTGTCACTGCATATATAGCTGTCTTGAAGGGCTTGGAAATGGAATGTAAAGGACATTGCTGGGTGTTTTAGCTGGGAATTGCTTGCATTTTGCGCTTGATTGCATTTTGCAAATTCTTGTTGTCCTTGCTCTTTTTGTATGCTTCAATGTTGTCGTGTCTAAAACTATACACGCTGCCCTTTTTGGTCAGCTTGCTCTTGTTAATATCAATGGGACTAACCTAGTTTAATAAAGTTTGAATAAAATAACAATAAAAAAAATGGTCACATACAGTTATAGAAGGAATTGAGGAACTGAGGCATAACGTGTGTCTACGATCAGGACTCCGCTTGAGTGAACATCTCTCTGTGCAATCAGTTCAAATGTACAGTGTAAACTGTGCCTGCAGTGTAAATAAACATGAAGAATGAAGAACCTTCTGTCAGTATCACTTCTACAGGACGCCATTGTTGTGCGTTACTCAACAGTTCCTTTTCACTAACAGCTAGGAGATGACTCTCTGGGTCACAAGCTATTTTTTCCAGGCTAGTTGGGGAGAGGGGGGGGGCGGGGGGGTAGGGGCACTGACAGCAGAGGGAAGTTAGCAGCTTGTCTGCATCACAGCGAAACGGCAATAATGAAACTGGTCTTTCCTCCTGTGATAGGAAGTCACGGTCAGCTACGTGGGGCTCTGGATATCAACTGTGGGAGCTGAATAAGTATGCAGACTTGTACACCAATTGTTCTGGATGCTGCCCACAGGCAGATACATCGCCCATTGTCTTTTCCCAGTCAAGGGTAACTGCAGTACCGGTCCTGGCCATGAGGGGTCAGTCACACATACCAGCCCCAAATGCCATATGGAAAAGCCGTTAGACTGCATAAAGGCCAAGGGCTACGACTCCCACATTCGACAACTTCCTTTAAACCAACAGACACTAGATGATAAATTCATCCTGGAGGGGCAGCCAAAGGATGTTTTCTTTTTTTTCCCTTTCAATTCATCTGCAGACTTGAGCAACAGACTTTTTCTCTCCTCTCTGCCCAATTAAAACTTCCCTGATTGCACTGTCCTTTGTTCATTAACATTTTCTGTTTTAGTTCCAGACTGTAAGAAAAACATGTTTTGTCCTTCATGCAGAATTGCTATTAAGACGAAAATACAGGAGTTTCGTGACAATGTTTTACAAAATCTTGCAGTGTCAAGTCAGAGTAACACAGCAATAACACTGACTGTGGCAGTGTTCAGTAATTGCTGCGGATTATCTATCTGCACCAGGAAGCTGATGTTTAGTGTTTTTGAGAGATAGTGCGCTAGTGTTCAGTGATGTTCAGTGGTGCTCACTTACAACTTGTTTTCATAGTCCCTCCACGCTCTGTCAAATGGCTTTTTCAAGTCCTATAAAAAAGGATGAACACATTGTTTCTATGGATGTATATCAAACATATACAGGGAATGAAATTTTCCTTGTATGACTGAACTCATACTGATACTAATTCTATGCTCTAAACAGATGGCGTTACAGAAAAGAAAACCAGTCAGTTAACTAAGAAAGCAATAATTTTATAATATCTGTTCATAGAGAAACTGTCCAATTTGCACATTGTCAGCTCTCTTGCACAGTAGTGAAAGAAGGATAAATTATCACCTGCTGTTATTTAGCAAACAAGGACAAATTTACAACATCTGCAATTTTGAAGGACTTACATTTAAAATAAAATCATGAATGGAAAGTAGGCCGTTTTTAAACAGCCACTAACAAGGCGTTGCAGTTTGGTCTCATTTTATTTACAAATTATCTTTTTTTATGCGCCTCTTTGATCTGGGAACCCACCCCCTTGACTTCTTTCAGGTCCCCTTTCACCAGTGAGTCCAGGAAGAAGTTGATGTTGTGCAACATGCTCTTCAACTGCAAAACAACAGATGCACAAACACCGTTATAGAGCGTCCATTTCACCAACACCATAAATACACTGTTCATTTCAGGAATACCCATTTGACCGTTCTTTTTTTGACCAATCCTCCTCCCTGACTTTTTGCATCTTCTCTCAGTTTAAAATGTCCGCTGTCCAATTTCTGAGAGTGCAGACAACCGTGTGCTCTCCCCCACAGCAACTCTAACCAGCCACTATTTCTTTTCACTCTGTAGTCTATCAGCTGAGCTTTGCACTCATTGTGCCGGTGAACTGTAATCCACAGTTGTTGAAGGCAAAATACCAGAGCCCTCAGATTGGTCAGACAAGGATAGGCAACACAATGGCCAATCACAAGGCACCGTATAGAGGCTTGCTGGCCACCGATGACACTGGTGAAGTAAGGATTCAGCCAGGCAGTAGAGCACATTGCAGACTGAATAACAGTGGCTTAGCGTGGTGCTCCACTCAACAGCCCTGTACTGAACCATTCCAAACAAAAGTGAACTTCATTGAAAAATGAACTTAAAAGGAAATGCATTATCATACCAATTCTGTCACTTTGAATCCTCAGATGTTATGATTTATTCATATAACTGATTATTTGATAAGCGTACACATCTGTACAGACCCGCTGGCCCCTGCCCACTCATAACCAGCTCCAGAGACAAGGAGGATACTGGAATGTGACACGATAAGACTATAACATGCAATCTACAGGAAATACAAACTAACATCTATAGGAAATATCCAATCATGTCTAGAGGAAATATCCACTGTATCCACTCATAGCAAGAGGAAATATCCAGAAATATCTTTAACACTCAATATAGAGAAAACATCTTCTAATGTCTTTATCATCTCTTTGTGAGACAAAGGCAAAGGCAAACCATTGACACAGAGCGAAACACGAACACAGAAAAGAGACACAGACTGAGTCAGAGGCAGACACACAGATGTAGAGACAGACAGTCACGCACCAAACCTCTCCCTCCCTCCCTCCCTCCCTCTCTCTCACCAGGTTCTTCATGGGCGTCAGAAGCTCTTTGGAGAATTCTGCAAACTTATTGAAGGCAGAGGCCACTTCCTGCTCGCCGTTGCTGCGGAAGTTCACGGCGAGTTTCTCCATGGAGCTGATGTACAGCTCCAAATGGGAGATGTGATCTGTGGGGGGAGGGAGGGAGCAGCTGAGCTTCAGGCATGGAGATGGGAAAAAGCTGTAAACACCACCAGCATCCATTCACACTGCACAATTAGTGTTACAATTCCTGGATTACAGAAAAAACTATTCATTTCAATAGATCACTGTACACAAACAAAATATTACAATTATTATTATCATCATTATCATCATCATTATTATTATTTATATTACTGTTGTTGTTGTGATTGTTATTATCATCATTATTATTCAGAAGAAGAAGCAGAAGAATGTATACTAAGAATTGAAACGTAGGGTCACATTGAAAGTGCAAAATATTTACTTGGGATATATCTTTATACCTTTATAACCTTATGTGGACTGCCAGTAACTCAGTACAGGTCTCGCTTGCAAAAGAGATTCCAAATCTCAATGAGACTTCCCGGTTAAAATAAAGGCAAATAATGAAATACATTTAGAATACGTTTAACTTGCCTTGCACTGCGTTTCTTTTCACAGTAAAATTTAAACAAACTGTATGAGCCCTAGTCAGCGCACAGGGTTAACTAGAGAAAGAGCAGCTACAGCCGATCGTCCTGCTTCCACCGCCGGTGGCTCCCCAGCCTCCCTCCCTCCCTCTGTCCGTAATGGTGCGGAGGGTAATGGGCGTTATTAATGGTGTTCTGGGCGGCGCGGCTCCTTCCAATGCGCTGTCAGGGAAACATTAAACATAACGGCGCTGGGAGCAGCCTCCCTAAAGGCAGCGTGTTTTTTTTATTTTTACCTTGACCTGCGGCGTGCTTGGCTTTGGCTCCTTTCTTCATTTTCTGCAGCACCATTCTGTCGCAGTCCAGGGCCTTAAGAGCAGAACACACACACACACACACACACACAGACACACACACAGACACACACCACTGAGTTCATTTCTCACGTCCACTTTTTAGAAATACATACAAAAAGGGACATTCATTTTCTTAGGTGTTAAGACTTTCATGGTCCACATGCATAGGTGTATCAATAAATAGTATCAATAATGTAATCAACATTTGGAAATTCATCTTCGATTTAAAGAAAGAAAGTGGCATCCACACATGCATGCACACGCGCGCACACACACACACACACAAAGGAATACTTAAGTACAATCCTTTTTTCTTCAATTTAAGCCATGCATTCAGGTTATTTCACTAACACATGAGCACACACAGTTGTGCGCTGTCCTCAAAACACCTTTGGACCCTGCCACAGGGACACTGGTGCAATGACTGAGATGAGTGTGCTATAGCGACGAATATGACAAGCAAGGACATGAGCTCATACCTTTAAGACTGGATTTCATTTTACAGACCTTATTAAACTTCCAGAACCTTGTCTCAGCATACACTCGGCCGATACGACTCAGATCTTAATCACAAAACTCCTATTTCACACTCAGGGAGAGGACAGAAAGAGAGAGAAATCCTTTCCGATTTAATAACACATGCAGGACTTTTATTTTTGAAAGATTGGACCCACATCCTACATATGCATGGAGGTGTTCACTTAGATGGATCGCTGCAGATATAACATGGAGTCCACAGACTCACAGGGCACATCTCAGCTGGACAATTTGGGAAAATACAGACATTTGGCAGCTTCAGTCTGGCTCCAGATCCCCATCATAATGACAAGGACAAACAACATAAGGGCCCATTCAAGATGCATGCCAATCTACCGCAGCAGAAAGTGAAACGGACTCATTCACCTTCAATCCAGCGGACTACAGTATGTCTGAAGACAGCTCCATGGTAAGTGGACAGCCAATGTGTCATGAGGAGCCATTTTCAGCCAGCCTTGGCTGGTATCATACAGATCTTATAATTACAGTGGACCAATCAGAACTCAGCAAATATCAACCCCCCTCCCTCCCTTCCTCTCTCCCCACCCACTGTAAAAAGATGGGCCCACTTATCTTCAGAGTGTATAGTTATGGCTCATCCTCCGTCAACTACCAGCTAAAATATCACTTGCACACAATGGAGAAAAATTCTGAGAGCCTCATAACCTGGATCAGAATTACAGAGGTACCTTGACAGTACAGCAGTAATAGAGACTTTCTTACAATATAAAATAGAGCTAAAGGCTGCGAACAGTCACAAGGGTTTCTGTCTGCCGTGCAACATTTTTTTATTCAGAGAATGTTCCATGTGGGATTTGTGCTGGGTGTGGGAGGGAGTTTTCCCTTTACGTGAATCAGCAAAATGCTAAACACGCTAATGTGAGGGGAAAAAAAGGCTCATAGTTTTTCCAAGGTTTTCCAGAATAAAACAAATTCAGATTGGGATCTTCTTACACTGTGAAGGAAAAGGCTCCACTGACCATGACAGACGCTAAAATAGCTTTGTGCTCTGTGTGATGTGAAGGACCTATGGCATGTCTGAATTCTGGAGCGACTGAACTTTTACCCCCCAAAGGGAGCTGTAGAGGCTCAGACGGGGTCATGAAATAAACAAGAAAGCCACTAAAATTACAGGAAGTTCGCATTTTAGTTCCTGGCAACGTGCCAGTACAGAACACAACCCTGTGATATAAGGGATCCTTATATGGGTAATGAAATTCATAGGGCTTTAATGTCACTTCCCTGCAAAAGCCCCCACACACACACACACACACACACACACACACACACGCGCACTCAGAGAGGAAGGGCAACAATTGTCAGATGACAGAACTGAAATATCCTCTTTCCCAAGAAGTTGTCAGCGATTGCAAATGTGGCCGTTTATATAGTCAACAATGGTGCGTGGTTATCGTTTCTTGGTGACTGTTATGTGTAAATATCCGGCTTGTTGCACAACCCATTTGATCTTAGGTGCTAACATGCACATAAAAATGAACACATTTCTGTTTACATGTCAACTGACAGTATAAAACTCTGTGCAACACTGTGCTCCAACTTTAAACTGTCACATACTGCCATACATGCCCCAAGCATGTTAAAGCCCAGCTTCAGAGTACAAGTACTACTATGTATTTACTCCATCCATGCACTTAACCAACTGATTGTAATTAACACAACTCTTCCACCAAGTAGGGAAACTACAGAAATGACTGAAATCAGCTGTTGTAGTGTGTGTGGAGAGCAAATACAAAGTAGTACTTCTAGTTTCTGAAGCCCCAGGTGTTCATCACCTCTGCCCATAGCACCATGGTGTACACCAAAACTACAGTCCTCGCAGTGACACAGTGCTCCAAAACTACAGTCCTCGCAGTGACACAGTGCTCCAAAACTACAGTCCTCGCAGTGACACAGTGCTCCAAAACTACAGTGCTCACAGTGACACAGTGCTCCAAAACTACAGTCCTCACAGTGACACTGCACCAAAACTACAGTCCTCACAGTGACACACTGCACCAAAACTACAGTCCTCGCAGTGACACAGTGCTCCAAAACTACAGTCCTCGCAGTGACACAGTGCTCCAAAACTACAGTCCTCACAGCGACACTGCACCAAAACTACAGTCCTCCCATTGACTGACCCACTGCACCAAAACTACAGTCCTCACAGTGACAAAGTGCACCAAAACTACAGTCCTCCCATTGACTGAGACACTGCACCAAAACTACAGTCCTCACAGTGACAAAGTGCACCAAAACTACAGTCCTCACAGTGACACAGTGCACCAAAACTACATCTCTCATGTTGTCACATGGTGCCCAGCAGCCATCAAAGTTTACAAAGAGTAAGCCACACTATTGCGTGACATAGGGAAGTCACATAAACTTAGCTGGAGTTCATGAAAATTTCAAGGGCCGTTTAAATCTAAAAGTTGTGAGCTGTTATTTCACCACCACGCTGACACCATGACCTGTTAATAAATGTCACTAAACATCCAAGCTAAATTCAGAGGAAAAAATAAACACATTCATGGCCCCTGGTTATATCTAGCATTTCCATTTTTAATCAAATTACCATATAAATGCTTGCTTTTATTCAGCAATATAATGACAAAAAATTGGCTGTCATCTCAATTGTGTTAAAACTGTGCTCACTCACACCAACATGTGCATGCACACACACATAAACACACACAGACGCACATGCAAACACACACTCACAGACACGCATGCACCTGAGTGTCAACACCGCATACGCACAACAACAATTCTATGATAAAACAAATGTAATGAACAGGGAAGACAGACAATCATGCAACACGGCTTCATGAATGTTCAAAAATGAAAACGTCAGAGTGAAAGTGCTACAGTAAGCGCATGGGTTCACTGCAGATGCACTGTTAATGCTTCCCCTCACACTAAAAAGCACAGTAATGTGCAGGATGCATGCAGTAGCTGGGGTATTGTTATGTCATTGTTACTGCTTATGGCCCACAGAAGGTCATTCATATGAGAGAACACCATGAGGCGCTGCCTTCTCTAATGACTGTAAAGGTCTGGAGAGGACCAGCTCGACATGCCGAGAACGAGGCCGTCAGAGAAGGGCAGAGGTTTCCCGGGGTCCCTTCTGGAGGGTATCCTATCAGAACCTAACTCCACCCAGACTGCTTATTAACTAAACAGCCGTATTACTTAATGAAGCATGGCTCACTATTTCAAACGGACTCATGGGAGACACTGCTGGAAAACAAAGAGCGTGGAGTGGGGCCTCGTACAGCAACAGAATAATTTCACAGAACAAGTGGTCGCACAACAAGTGTTGCCGTAATGGTGTAATTTCCACAGGGGTCACGGAAGCTATCTAACCTATGAAATAAAGATATGGTGGAATTTGGAAAATTACCGAACATGACACACAATTAAACAGGAGAGCACCTGATTCACCTGCTCGGAAATCGGAAAACAAGTACAACATTCTATTTCACTGCAAAAATATTATTCTGATCTGCTGTGACATTGATTCTGCATTTGATTCAGGCTGTGGAGCACAGCCAATAAGATCTGTGTGGTGCCATAAGGAGCATACAATGAGTTGAGAGTAAAAAATACAAAAATAATTTCAGAGAAAGAAAACATGGAGGTGTTTGTTGGGAAATTACATGTGTCTTTTTTATGCTGTAAGTTCCTGTTTACACAACACCTACTAAATACAAAGGCAGATCAACTAACATAATGCCATTTTGGGGTGCTAAGGGAGCATGGGGAGCAGGACATGAAAATACTTTCCCAGCTTCACTAAAAATCCTGTTGTGTTGATGGGGGGTCTTGTGGGACCAGGAAACATATTTAATGTGTCAACAACCCACTATCTGGTCTCAGGCATTTTCCCACAATTCAGAGCTGAAGTGTTAAGTTTAAATGTCTGTGTGACTAGGTATCTTTTTGTCTCTTTACACAGAGAGGAGACCCACAAGTTTCTCCATTGTAATAAATATGTTTATTCACCAAAACGAAGAAATTGGTCTGGATAAGTTGCATCAACTCACAAAGGTTTAAGGACCATATTTCCAAAGGGTTCTTTTCTATTTCTACAAATGATAATGGGCACATTCCTAAATTCTTGAAGGGAACGCCTCATAGAAGTAACAGACATTAATGTTTAGTAGACCAACTGCCAATTTTTTTTAAACCTGCACAGAACTGAGACCTGCATAGGATCATATCACTATACGTGTTTGAGTTTTATGTTGGGGGGAGATGACGGCTGCAGAGCCAAAGTTGAGCCTTTAACAGCTCAGAGCTGCATTTTTTTCCACCTGAAGGACAGCTTGATGATGGATAGCAAACACACCCAGCTCAGCTGTCATCCATTTCAACACAAGAAAAACCAAAAATATGGGGCGATATCTGTTTCAGACGTACAATTCACATTTCAAGAATTACTTCTGTGTGAAAAATGTCACTGTAAGAGTTTATAGGTCATAATAATTACATTAAGTGCATTCTTGCCTGTAACATATTTCTAACTGCCTGCATCCGGTCTGCAATGTAGCTGAAAAATTCCTGCGCTAAAATAATGGCTCAATTTACATTCCTGTTGGTACTACAGAAATAAAACAGATTTGCACAGAAAAAATGTTACTTTAGCTTTTGTCTACACACAGTAATTCCTTATGCATATTCAACCAAAACATACATTCAAATGAGATTATTGCATTTGAAAGTCATCATCACTAATAAGGATGACTCATTCTCGATCACTGGTGAAGAACAATCAGAATTATTTTGCGGTCTCCCTCGTAAGTTAAGGAGCTGATCGCCATTGTTACAAGTCTAAAATATGTTCTTTTTTTTCCAAATTCATCAAACTGGGAAAGCAATTTTTGCACTACCTGCAGCGGAGATGTGGCTTGATTAGGATATCAAGGATCTGCCGGAGTCGGACTTCTCCGAGGGTAGCTTAGATTTGTAAATCAGGGTTCCAGCTGACAGCCGCTGATAAGCCCCAGTGTGTTTTATCGGCGGTGGAGAGAAGCTTACACTACACAGAGCAGGATCGCTCGTTCTGCTGGGTTAGGGATGTGAAATAGGCCGGGAGCTGGGAGAAACTAAAAGCCATGTTTTTTTTCACCGGCTATTCCTGGACACCCTGATACCCGTTTTCCTCCTTAGGTTTTTATCTTTTGGCAGAGTGAAACTTTAAATCTCATTCCCTTTACAAATTTACTCCGTTCTGCAGTCCTGTTCTTACTGCAAACGTAATCTAAGCCCCAACATGAGGTTTCCAACAAAGTCATGCTAAGGTGAGCTGCTCCTGTGAGGTATAGTCCACAGGCTGTGAGCTGTTCCTGTCAGCTATAGTCCACAGGCTGAGCTGTTCCTGTGAGCTATAGTTCACAGGCTGTGAGCTGTTCCAGCGAGCACATTGCATTCATATACAATCCTACACACATGCTCTGCAAAGCTCTAACCAAATAGAATGCTATTTGCCACAAAACAGCCAAGATAGATATTTACATTTTTAAACGCCAGTGATTAATTAATCTGTGAGAAAAGAACTCCCTAGGCTCTTTGTTAGGGACATATTTACATTTTCTGCAGAAAGCATCCCTCAGATGCTCTCGATGAAGCAAATCAATGCAGTTCCTTTGTTCCCATGTGATCCGGAGTGGTCAGACTGCGCACACGTAAACACCGCTTGATCTCACACTGCGATGCATCCCCCCCCCTTCTTAAAGTACATATTCATTTGATATGAATTTCACAGTATGATGCCAAGTGTGCATATAGGACCAGCACTGACAATGCAGCACTGAGTGCTGCTGCATACAGACTCCGTTTGTAGGGTTCGCTTTAGGCCAAGGCAGCTTATTGCCTCCTGGAGCTGCAGGTAGAGGGTCTGAGTATAGGGGCAGCAGGAACTCCTCACATTAGTGTTTATGACTTAAAAGTCTACCCAGAATCCTCCACTGCCATTAGAGCAGCAGGCTGGTAAAGACAAAGAAACACTGGTGCCTTCTCTTCCTCTCCAAACTCACTCAATGATAAAGCTCATTGATATAGAGATAGAGATTCTTAAACATATTTTAAACATATGACCACGTTGCATAAGGTTTTTCTCTGATATCTGCCCGCCTACAACCAAGTGGGTTTTTCGCTCACTGTGGATAAAGCTGGTAGCTCTGGCATACTTTGTACTTGTACGTATCCAAAATAGTTTTCATGACCCTCCAACCCACAGAGTTCCGTTTTTTTTTTTTTTTTTTTGAGTCACCACTCCTAAGAACACCCCAAGGACACCACCCTCACGAATCATGTATTCACACCAAAAAAAATAAGCCGAAACTGAGCCTGGCGCAAAACAACAGCAACGGTGGGTATTGGAGCTGTTCCCATTTACACCTTAGAGATGCAATGTTAACAGCAATTCTGTTTTACCACTGCTTCAGGGGTGACGAGATCATATCATTCTTCTTTCAGTCGGATGTGGTGCTTAACTAGACCAGTAGACTCCACTGTATTTATCTGAAAAACACACTCCATCCAAAAAAACAATATGGCTGGGATTGAAACAAACACACATAGCCTGTTTAAGGGCTTTTGCAATTCAATCAAAACAGACTTTAGTCTCCAGATTAAATGGGTTTGACTGGGTCCCAGCCGTTCAGTAGAAAATGTCAAATGTTGAAAAATGTTCATGTTGTAGCAGGGAAATTTTGGAGATTGAGATTTATTTTGAAACACGAACTATTAACATATCAATACACTGAAGCCTCCAATCAATTACATCTATGTATTACTTACACTTAGAAGAGTATTTACTTGAACATACTGTACCTAGCAAATGTACAAATTAGACTCTCCATATCTCACTTTTTGAAACATTCAACATAACACAAGCTTTGAAATTGGCTTTTGTTTCCTCAGAGTACATGAAACTAATTTGGCACATTAGTTTAATCTATTATTAGGAACAAGATAAACAGGAGAATGTTGACATCCAAGTCTTTCTTCTTGGTAATTCTGGAATTATCATAATCTGGACACGCAGGTGCAGTATGATAAAATGTATCATAACTGAACATTTGATAATCTCAGTACTCTCCTGTCTCTTTTTGAAATAAAGTATGCTCTTAGGGACTCAATCAAAGGATAAGGACAAGGACAAAGGATATGAGGATAAGACTCAATCAAAAACACTTAGTGTATTTAAGTGAATATGCAACTCAATCAAGACAGGCTTTACATTATATAATTTTACACGATATCATTTTCTATGAGTGCTACATTTTATTGGATACAAACACACAGGTCCTCTAGGAACGGTTCTCTACATTCTAAAACATATTCTAAAGCATATTCTCTGGAAGCAGCCATAGAATGTTCTGATTGAATTGCATGTACCCGTAAAGTGCATTTGATTGAATCCCACAATGTAAAAGGGGACCGTGGATTAACTGCAAAAGATTGCCATTAAAGAACACTACCTGTCTGACAACTTCAGAGTTTAACAGAATTTTTAAAACATATTTCCCTTATTTTGTGATACCACATCAAAACTGCAGTCCTGACTGCAAAATCCTCCATAATTATATGTGGGCAGACAGTGCCCAAAATCTCCTCCAGAACACAGGAAGTCAGCACCCCATTTCTATTGCACTCTGCAGCCTGACAGCTGGGATGACACAGCTACTGTTCTGGAGAATTCTGCAGATTACATGAATTCAGTCCACTAGAGGAGTCATAGTTGAGCAACAGGTTGTGGGATCTCATGCCAGCTGACACCCTCCCTACCAGGACGATTAGCCAATCATGCACCACTCCCCATGGCTCTGAGCCAATCACCATTGGCTTTGCCTAAATCCACACACAACCTAGAGCTGATTTCATCAGACTTCTCAAGAACAGATGTTGACAAATTTCACTCTGAGAGGAGACCTGTCCATTACCCCCTCCCATCACCACCTAACGGATTATAAATTCTTTCGCACCAACGATTGATCACCCACCCCCAAAAATCGATCTTTGCGCATCAGTATTTCACTATGTCAATCATGCAAGTGTACACCTTTCCCCATTTTAATTTGGCTATAGCAAGAGCAGGGAAAAACAGATGGCCTTCCTCTTAAGGTGAAAGGTGATCAATCAATGAAAGAGGAAAATCAAACTTGTAAATTTGTTGAGGTTTAGTCACATTCAATGGGGTCCAATCCTATTTGCATTGCAACTGACACACTCGATCCTTGAAAGCTCCAAGAAAGATGCTTCAAGATTTTGTTAGGCCTTTCCATAAGGCCCCATGTGACAGCATAGATACATATCATTCTTGATGTATGAGCATTTGTAGTCCATGTCGACTTGCTTAGAGGAAAAGTAGTGCTGAGTGCAAAGCACCTGTTGGTGGTCTGATCGGCTGCAGATGGGAACGACCTAGACTGGCTCAAACCACTGTGCATTAGCAGTGTCTCTGACAGCCTACCGCTAGATTAGGTGCATCTCCTGTCAGTGCTTTGGTCAGCCCAATTTCCACCCGGGAGTGTTGATCCGACACTGATATGACTGTGCTCTCTGGATTCGGCCGACAGACTATGGCACGGAGCCCAGATGTCCAGTGCAGTAGAGAAAGGGGAGTCTGTGCCGATCTCAATGGCCTTCAGCTGAAAGTCCAGCACTAAAGAAGGTCTTATTCCTAAACCGTGCGATCTCTCCCATCACACCTAGCTATCAGTGGCGTTTTTTTCCCCAACATGCTTCGTTTAAGTCTCAAAGGCAGGAACTGAAAAACCCAAAATCAAGGACGGCTGTACCCAAACCCGCTGATGCAGTGCCTTCCAGAGCGGCCTCTCCCTGCCGTGGGGTCCATCATCGGCTCGGGGAGAGCGAGGTGGAGTCCGGGAACAGCAGAGCGGAGCAGGCAGCGGGCCCGCTCAGCTGAAAGCCCGGCGCACACGGGCCCCAAATCGCTGCCTTTGTTCCCTGTAGTTTGACTGTCATACAGGGACTTCCCTTGCAATCTGTGTTTCTATGGAAACTTCTTTCTTTTTCTCCAGCGGACATCTCTATTTGTTTCGTTCTGACACAAAACATTTGGTAACTTCCGAGGAGAGGGGGAACAAAGAAATAAGTGTGGGGCCATTCTCGATATGTTTACAACATCAGGATGGCAGAAATTAACACTGTACATATAAAACACGTCAACGTTACAGTTCTTTTTTAAAAATGGGATATATTCAAATCATAATACTCATTTTATATAGTAATGTAAAATTATTTATTACATTTTCAGATTCAATAATATTTAGGGCTGATTAGAGGTGATTTTTCATCAGGTGCAAGGAAAAACAAATCTTATAACACAGTTGCCTCCCAAAGCCCTCAAAGATAAGAATAGCTTTTTGGAAATTCCCCTAAAATGCTAACAGACACGTTAATAGTCTGCATCCTCCTCCTTTGGGCTATTTGCAGTTGTCACAGTGATGATGGATTGCAGGAGTTCTGGGGGAGGTTACCAGAACAGCGATCCGAGGCAGAGCATCTCGATCAGGGTGATAGAAGCCCCGTGATCCGGCATCATACGCCACGTTGACAAATGGCCACGCCGCGCCGTCCGGCTCAAACGCTGCGTGCTGATGAGGGTAATGAGGGTTACAGAGCGGCGTGGGGGAGCGGGAGGGGGAGGGGGAGGAGATGAAAGGCCCGTTTGTTCCTTCGCTGGGTCTTCGCCTGTACAGAGAACGCGCCCCCCTTTCTTCTTATCGTCCTTTAGAGAGAAACACCCAAGGCTGGCTCAATCCCATAATGCCCTTCAATTTGCCAACACTCATACTGTACTGAGTATTAACTGTACTGCACCACTATGCATCATCATGAGCAGAGATATCCAAGTCACTTTAAATAGGAAAAAGAGAACCAGGAGCTAGTTTTTCTACTTACTGATTTCAAACTTGGCTTTTTTAGACCATCCACCTAAAGGCTAAAGATCCACACTTGTATTTCCCAGTCACATTCATATTCCGATCGGGTGACTCTATGCTACTTTAAAGAAATATGTTAAATATATATTGACTGACAGACAGAAACACGTCTCTCCCAGGCACTAAATAAGGACAGTCTCTTCTAAAAGACAGGCAATAAATAACAACTGGCTGATAAATAGGACAGGAACACAGTTCTGCCTGTCTGTCAGATACTAAATTAAGACTAAATCTCCCATTGGTCAGGAACAAAAAATATTTTCTCTGTAATTGGAGAAAATCTAAAAAAGATGGTCTCACATCATGTTGGACAGGCATTGAATATGCATACATCCATCATCTATGGGAGGGACTGTGGAAGGCTGGAGCCTATCCCAGCATGCACCGGGCAACAAGACAGGAAGGCACCTTGGGCAGGCTGCCACAAACATGGACTCATGTATACACATTCACACCTAGTCAAAGCCATCTTACATGCACCTCTTTGGACTGAGAGAGGAAACTTGGAAACCCAGATAATATTGAGGGAGAGCTTACAAGCTCCACAGTGCTAACCACTGAGACGCCATGCCACCCTGCCTCTAAATCACTGCCGCAGTATTACTAGCGCCAGACACAGCAGTGGATGAGGTCCTCCAGTAGCAGGTCCTTTAAAATACTCACATAGCCCCAAAGGAAATTACCATTGCGGCCATCCATTATAGAAATTATTTCACAGTTTAATCAATAGCAGTTTACATAGGCATACAGCATTGTATTTCCTTGTACTTCATGGTAAAAAAACAAACATGGGGCATTTCCTGCTTCTCCAGGCTCGTTCTGTACTTAGACAGGAACTTCGATCTTTCAGCAAAGCAAATGACACCAATAATAAGAGAGAGAGAGGGAGAAGGAGAGGGAGAGGAGGGGGGAAGGGAGCGGACTGGAGCGATCTCTCTTTCTGCTCCACTGCAGCCACAAAGAGAAATGAGATTATGTGAAATCCCTTCAGCTTTTTGACTGGTGGAACCATTCAGCGCTGGCCACTGTGATTGTGCCTACCACATCAACACTGAACAGAGAGAGGCCTAGGACATATCAACACTGAACACAGTGAAACCTGTACAATATCAACACTGAACAGAGAGAGGCCTAGGACATATCAACACTGAACACAGTGAAACCTGTACCATATCAACACTGACCACAGTGAGACCTGTGTACCATATCAACACTGAACACAGTGAGACCTGTGTACCATATCAACACTGAGCACTGAGGCCTGGGACATAACACTGAGCAGAGAGGCCTGGGATATATCAACACTGAACAGAGAGCCCTGGGACATATCAACACTGAGCACTAAGGCCTGGGATATATCAACACCGAGCACAGTGAGACCTGTACCGTATCAACACTGAGCACTATGGCCTGGGACATATCAACACTGAGCAGAGAGGCCTGGGATATATCAACACTGAGCAGAGAGGCCTGGGACATATCAACACTGAGCAGAGAGGCCTGGGACATATCAACACTGAGCAGAGAGGCCTGGGATATATCAACACTGAACAGAGAGGCCTGGGATATATCAACACTGAGCAGAGAGGCCTGGGATATATCAGCGCCGAGCACAGTGAGACCTGTACCATATCAACACTGAGCACTAATGCCTGGGACATATCAACACTGAGCAGAGAGGCCTGGGATATATCAACACTGAGCAGAGAGGCCTGGGACATATCAACACTGAGAAGAGAGGCCTGGGACATATCAACACTGAGCACTGAGGCCTGGGACATAACACTGAGCAGAGAGGCCTGGGATATATCAACACTGAACAGAGAGCCCTGGGACATATCAACACTGAGCACTAAGGCCTGGGATATATCAACACCGAGCACAGTGAGACCTGTACCATATCAACACTGAACACTGAAGCCTGGGATATATCAACACTGGGTACTGAGACCTGTACCACATCAACACTGAGCACAGTGAGACCTGTACCATATCAACACTGAACACTGAAGCCTGGGACATATCAACACTGGGTACAGAGACCTGTGCCATATCAACACTGCGTGGACAGGCCTTGGACATATCAACACTGAACGCAGAGAGCTGTACCACATCAACACTGAGAAGAGAGGCCTGGGACATATCAACACTGAGCACAGAGAGCTACAACAAAACAACACAGACATGAGACACAATGCGAACTCCAAGGTTTTCATTATTTACAATATACTGATACAATAATCCGGAAATGAGGAATCCAGAAACTCCAATAATTCCAATTTCCAATTATGCCTCATTAAAATTAAACACTGATGCAAAAGGTCATTAAACCGAAATGCTATCAGACATTATGCTGATAAAAATGTTAAATCCAATCATAATTGCACAAAAGGGACATGTCTTATCACTACATTACCAAAGAATACCATTTGGGAAAATGAAGACACCGAATAGCAAGACAGTTCACTGAAAAACTGGTTGTTATAAATCCATTTTATGAGGCAAATGACTGGCTAGGCAGCTAGGGTGTGGAATCGACCCAACTAAAATGTAAAAAAGAGAAACTGACTTGCTAATTGTAAGTACAAACTGAAAATCTCTACCTTTTTATCTTATTTTTACCTTTGTCTCCAGTGCAAATAGGTGAGAATTAACCTGAGCTAGATCAAATTTTCAGTTAATAATAAAAGTCTGAAATAAATCTCTCTTGCCATGAATTGGTAATGTAAAGGAATAGAAGAGTTTTTCATTGCATCATGGATAAAAACAATAGTAACTATTGCTAGAAGGTACAATAGAAAGGCAGCTTCCCATTGGTAGTTTCCTTAAATTTTTGTCGTTTATGTGCAGTGTTGTACTTTATATTCTCATGCTTTTGTAGTTTACATCTGTCTGCCAATATGTAGCTACAGATGTATTTAAGGCATAAGTAAATTGATGGGAATCCATGTTGCTGGTTTGATTGTTGGAAGCAACAACATAAGAGTATCCATTTTTGTGGTATGTGTATTTATATGAGAAGTAAACACAGTTTATAGATTGTAAACCCCCCAATAAACAAACCAAGAAACAAATAAACGCAGACGCCCTACCCCAAAGCCGCTCCTATCTGATTACATTCCATCATCACTTTGCAACCCCCCCCCCCCCCTTAAAAACCAACAGCAGGCAACCCCCACCCCAAAACACACCCTAATCTCAGTACGTCATCAAAAGATTACATCATAGAGGAAACAGGAAAACTAAAAACGAAAGAAGAAGCTGACCGCTCAGTTACATATGCATGTTAATCATACAGTGGGATATAGACAAAGTTATGTTAATTTACCAAAAAAAAAAAGTTATTTCTGCAACAGACATTTTCCAGCACCAGCCACTTTTTGAACATGATGATCATGTGGAGGTAACCAGCGCTGGGCAATAGGTTGTCAAAACTTCAGTGCAGCATTAAGCAGTGATATATGGATAGTGGTCATTGTAGCGCTGATGTTATAGTCTATGTCGTATCCACCAAATGCCCATTTAAGCAAACCTATAAGAAACACGTAATGACGCCACCCATTTGAGTCGTCATTAGGGAGGAGAATGGTTTGCTGAAAAGTTATACCCCACCCAGCTATCTTTAACAGAATGGGTATTATTTAACTCCAAAATAAGAAAACCCCTAGGCAGTCCCATATGACATGCTTGTATTTGCCTGGAGCTCCATTAGGACACAGCATACAGTCCAGGCTTGGAGCCTGACTGATACAATACCTGAGAAAAGCCTATTTAAAGGGACAGCTCAGTAATACGAGTAACAGTGTCAGTCACAGGATTGAAATTCTTTCAATTGTATTTTGATGGCACTTTCAGTAATCCACAACTTTCAGTTACTCAAACTAACCGCAGTTCTGAAGGGTTCATATTCCTGTGGTTCAGCCCTATGGGCCTGATTTTCTACAACACTGTTTTACTAATGCAAAAAGACTAAGAGAGTATGTGATTGGTTGAGGTTTGCTCCAATCATAAATCAAGTCAATTAAATTGTAAAAATCTGAATGTGTGCTTAAGGCTTTGATAAATCCAGACCCTATGTATGTTAGAATTATTATTAGCTATGAGGCTCAATAGCAGAGCTGATGGTTCAATATCATAACACCAGGCCAGTTCATAGGTGATTAGCCCCTGCATGCTACTACATATCAAAACACATGCAGCCTCTGGACGATGACAGGCCTGTAGATCTGTTGTAAAAGCGTCGCTGAATTCGTACACAGCTGAGCAGCCCTGCTATCCGACCTCCCCAACTGAGGGAACGCCATTTCACACATGGAGCCCCTCTGGTGATGCTCACATCACAACGACGCGCACCGTGTGTTCTGACCTCCATAGGGCTTTTGCAGCTGAACAACAGCAGAGCGAAATTTTCATTTTCATTGGCTTTTTGTGTGTGTGTGTGTGTGTGTACGTGTGTGTGTGCGTGCACATGGCTTTTCTGTGGGACCACGTTCCTGCCTGAAAGGCAAATTCCACTGAGCATGCAGATCTTGTGTTTGAGAGGGAGCCATTCGCACTCAGCTGAAAGCGCTCTTTCGTTGCTTTTGTTGCTTATCGCTGCCTCTGAGCCCTACTGCTGAACGCTGTTATTGTAGAAATTCAACTCGTGCACGACAACCGCCCACCACCCCCCCCCAATCCCCACAACCCCTTCATTACAGTCCTTCCGCACCGCCACAGTGTACCTTAAAAATGGACATCCCATTGCAGGGACCTGGCAAAAGTACAGCCTCACAATGTGGACCTTGGTGATTTTTGTCAGTCCATTTCAAAGCCAGTGATTTCAGTGCTCCTGTGTGATGATTTCAGTGTGTGGTGATTTCACGGGTAATTTCATTTTGTCTTGGCACAGCACTGTAACACTGCATAGACATGTATATTTGTAAATTTAAGATGTGTTTGTATCTGTTTTATTGCCTGCAATTATGTGGTGCAGGGTTGGGGAAAAAGCAGGCCTCAGGCACACTGTTACCAGTGAGGTCTGACGGCAGCGCTGGCCTAATTTCTAAATTTATGTCTTTGATTCAGCCATCAGATCTGCTGTTACTATATATAAAAAATGATTGCCAGAAAATAGCCAATACATTTAAATACAGTTATAAAATTAGATACACACATTTATGTTATTTATTCAAGTACTAAAAATTACTTCGCTTTCCCCTAAATCATCTAGCTAGCCAGCTAGCTTAAAGTGTCAGTTTACAATCTAGTTAACTACAATGGAAAAACACACAAGATATCTCTACTCACAACACAATTCTACACCATCAGGGTCAGTTGAATAGCTGAACTGCACTCTTTTTGAGAATGCAGCTAAACAATCACACCGTCACTAGGCAGACAGCACAGAGGGAACGTGACTCTGTGATATTTGATGCATCACGTTTAAATGAGTCACCTAATTACGGATTTAGCTGCCAAGTTAACTATTTAAAATTTGGCTTCCACACTGCTGTTGCCATGGTAATTTTTCGCTACGTCACGCTACACAATGCATGAGTGTCGCAGCCAGAACACGGGTAGACAACTTGCCAAGGTGGGCTGCCTCAGTAAGCTCATCATTGTGAGCTAGCATACATGTAGCTACATGTATCCATCTGCCTCAGTATAACAGTACATTTAGCATTATACTCATTTTCTTATAGTATAGCGCACACACTGCAACAAATCAAACAAAAAGGATGTAATAATACTGTCAGCAAAAATTTCATTTAATTTTACAAGATAATAGTTCAATTAAGATTAAATGAAAATATGCGAACAATCATTATTGAAAGTGATTAATATTAATGAAGAAAACAGCTTACTTATTATCTTGGATGCTTTCTGTATGTTGATAAATCTGAGCTGGCATATAAAAATGTATGACTAATAATGGTAAAATGGCCAAAAATATTTTAAGTGAAAATTCTTCAAAATGGGAGAAAGGCTCAATGAAGCTTTGCACTCATATTAATGTCCAGTTACATACTGCTGCTTCTGTCAGATAGATGTAGGGATCCCTGAATCCGCTATTACACACATCAAATGTGCAGCAAGAATACAACTGTGATGTGACTGATGACGACTTTCAGAAAAATGCTTTCAGAATCATGAGTGTAGTTACTGTTATAGATGGCGGGGCATTCCCACATTATGAACATGCATTTTTGTCATCCCCACTTCAATTAAGACTGCATATTATTTTCACAAATGGGAAAACTCCATCAAGGCTGCACCCCCCCCCCCCCCCCCCACCCACCCATTTTTCAAAAGCTTCCTTCTACCCATCTCAGAACACATTCATTACAGGATATTTACCTAGTTTGCAAGTGATGAAAGATACCTAATGGATATTAAAATGAATGCATAAAAGTACCTCAGATTGCTAGCATGAAGAAATGCATCATAATTTTCCCATGGGGTCCATATATTTCAGAGGCATTTCATTTTATGGAGATTATGAAATGAGAAATGATGTGATATGTGCATGTTCTCCACTTTACTAGATTTTATATGGAACTTATTATCAAGCCAGAGAGAATGATGAATCAACGAGAATAAAGAACGTTTCTGCAGTGTCAGTTAATACTGACCATATGAAACTGACTCAATGTGTTACAAAAGAACTGTATAAAAATGAAACACCCCAAAAACACTGATCTTATTAGATGTGAAGCAAACATTTAGCAACAACATGGAGGAAGACATTACTGTTTTAGCTGAACTAACAAGACTTCATTAGCTTTCAATATTAAGTAGGAGACTCAAACAGGTCTCTTCTTCTTGGAACAAAATCCCTTACCTGATACACACTTCAAACCATAAGTTTCTATTTATTGGCTAGATTTCTAAACATACTTTAAATAATGAAACATACTTGAGGTATGTACTTCAACACACTTCAAACATACTTGAGGTATTGCATAGCCTACATTTTCCGTTTAACAACAACCTGTGTCACTGAACTGTACCAGTAACCCAAAAATATTTGCACTGTTAATGTCTTGAAATGAGCCTGTCCTGCAGAGAGCAAGAGCAAACATGTACATAAAACTAGCCCATCCTGGTTCCTGAGGGTATGGCCTTAAGCTATGACAAGAACAACAGGAGTGGGAGGTTTTCCTCTGATCCGAACAAACTTTCCCATGGAGGACGCATCCAAAAGAGAACAGGAAAGAGTGGCTTCTCTTTAAGCCACAGCTGAGCTGGGTTATAGAGCGTTTTATCTGAGGATGTGTCTTGGTCCAGAAAACATATTTTTACACTTATAATTTTCTATCACAACTGGCAAGGGTACACATGATTCACCATTCCTGCATGGGAAAAGATAAGAGGGTGTCCACTGTTGGTGTTTTTCCAATGCTAAAATAGCGCAGCTACAGTTATAATGCTCCCAACTGCAATTCATTGGCTGCACAGTGAGAAATAACCATTCAAAATACAGTATATGGATATATAAATATTCATATCATCTACTGTCTTTTCTGTGTAGCAAACACTGCATTAGGACATATGATTTTCATCACTGGATATCTTGTTTTTTAAGATTTGTCTCTTTCCCGACTTTAGTGGAGACTTAGAGCTGTGCTTAATGCGCTTCCCATCGCAGCTAACAATGTCACGCAAATAAGAACCAGTGACAGTTTCAGCGCTGAGATTGAGATATCAAGAATACAGTGGAAAGGAGCCGCAGAGACTTAAAAGGCGTGTTTTTTTGTGCGATTCAGTCGTACCCCAGCAGTCTGTCAATGGTGAAAATAAGATACAAAAGGGATTAAGGGCCGATTTAAGCAGCTAAGAAGGAGCTTACACGCCCAAAAACAATACACATACAAGGTGAAAGCTCTGATCTGCCTGGCAACAAAAGAAATTAATATGGATACAGCCTCATAAAGGGTGTGTAATGTATAGTTCTCAGTCTTTATCAGGTGTCTATTAGCGAAGCTCAAGCAATAGAGCCCTATGCTTAGTCTCTATCACCATGTGGACATCCAGGTGCTAACATTGTCATATTGATGTCTATGGTTATGTTCATATCGTGGGTCTTCATGTTCAAATCTGCTTTGCTAGAACGCGTCCCGGTCCAAACCACAAATTTTAAGTTAAGGAATCGGATGTGTGTGGTCGGACAAGCTACTGGCTTGCGATCATTCACTGCAATTGCTACTCCGGTTGCTATTATTTTTGCAAAGTGGTCACGTAGGAGTGGTGACGCAAGTCAACTGTATCATGTGGGGAATTACTTAAAAAAAAAAAAAAAAAAAGCATTTGAAATCATTAAAGACCTCTCAGAAAAAAAGTCGGATGAGATTTGCATTGAAGTTCAAACTACCCCTAAATGTGAATTCAATCACATTTAAAAAGATCAGATCCTGGTTCACATTTTTGCCTGACTAGATCAGACCGGAATCTGACTTGTGTGATAAAAGTGAATTCAGTCACTTCAAAGTGTCGATGTGAGCATAGTGTGAGAGTGTAAGTGCACAGTGACGCTCTGCAGGCTTCTGTGGCAGGAGAATGACAGTCAGCGTACACACTCTACAGGCCAGCTGGGTACGGGGATGGGGCCTGGGCCAGTTTCAGCTCCAGCTCAACACAGCTCTCTCAGCCGTGAGACAAAGCCTCGGTTCGAAGCTCTGTACAGAGAGGGGAAACCTTCACGGAAATACACGTGTGGATCAGACACAGATAACGAGCACCCAGAGGACGGTACGCCAACTGCAAACTCCCCTGAGTCTGCAAGCAAAAGGCTCTAACAAGGCTCAGCAACAAGAACGTAAACACACTGCCTAGGCCTACCGAAAGACTCCAGACAAGCACAGCGCTAAACAACACGAAAACTAAACAAGGGATCGCCTGGTCAGGATAGAAAGCGAATAAACAACAAAGAGAAAATAGACAGCTCAGACTGAATTCGGAAACACCACAGGGGATATACTGGAGGGCAACGGGTATCAAGAGCATCACATGAGAAAGCTGAATCGACAGTAAGTGAATTTCCCCAAAATGCCTTTAAGGTACTGCCAGTACAACTAAACTCCGATAAACGTTTCCCAAAAAAGGGAATTCCATCAGTTGAGAGTGGAATTCAACCTAAAATGCTTCTCAGTCTGATATTTTGCTGTATAAATTCTTTGCCCTTTAAACTCTATACACTAAATCACTAGGGAAGAACGCAGTGCTTCGCCGTTTCATAGCACTGTTCTGAAACAACGCAGGGAAGTGAATGAAACTCCCTACACAGCAGTTTCAGCCACAATGGTTACAAGAAGTCCACCAACACACTGAGTGAAAGTGACCAATAGCCAGGTTCCACTCATTGTACAAGCTTGAGGTGAATAAAGCCTGGAAGTTAACTCTACACCTTCCAGATAAGTGCGTAAAGTTTAAATGCAGTGTGCAACCAACCACAAAAACAGTACAGAAATTGAAGGCCTGAATTTCAGTCTCGCTTTACACCTTGATATGTCAAGTAATAGCTTTTAGATTGCACATTTCAGAGTAGAAAAGGGGAGACATTTTCAGAGTTTACTAATTAGGGGTGTAACAGTTCACCCAAAACCATGGTTCGGCATGCACCTTTGTTTAGGGGTTAAAGTTCAATTTACTATGGTACAGAGGGAAAAGCTAAATGCCAACAACGCATATGACTTATTTGGGTAAATGTAAAAAAATGTTTGTTTCACCTGAGAAGCTGGAATGTTCTCAAGTAGGCAATGTGACATGGGGGGGCAGGGTTTGGTGGGTGCAGTAGGTATGGTGCCCCCTTCAGGCTGTTGAAGGGAAATCAAATGCAAATGTAATTGCAAATTAGGGGGAAAGAAAAATTAGATTTGGGGTATGAAAATTAGTTTTAATTAACTAGCTCCACAATTAATTTCAGTAAGAGCTACGACTGCAGAGGTACTCTCATATAAACTGAACAAAAATGGCTTCAGTGCACCTTTCAAAAGAAAATTCAACAACAAACAAATCAACACAAAAATAAGTAAATCTTGACAGCTCTCTCGACTTCTAGATTTACTGTAAGGACCCAACATCAGTTCAAAGACTCAAAAAGGTCAAACAAATTCAAGATATCTGGAGACAAAACACCAAAGCAGCTGAGATATAAACCACAGCACGCTAGCATATCAAGACCTACCCTTGTTTAAGGACAGTAAACCAATTACCATTTGAATTTGTTTCACAAATATCATAGGTGACTTACAAAAGTATATGAGGCCTGTTCTACATGTGCTCTTGTAATCACTTACAAATATACACGCACAAGCGCACATACACAGACGCACACATGGCATCAGTAAAAAACATAAAGAGCCGAATCCATTAAAACGGTCAAGGCATCAGACAGGACCCTGGTTAGAGTGCAGATTGAGATGTCCTGTTGTGAACAATACGGTGAGGGATGGAATCACCAAAAAGGGATTTAGCTGCCCAGGGCTCCCCACTGCTCTGCAGCAACAAGGCATGTTTAATATTCAGATCTACCGCCGCTATTACTGATTCCTCCTAATTGAAGCATTATTATTCATTGTTATCCCTTTTTAAATGCGTGAGTATTTACAGTGGTTGGAGGTCAGGAGCAGCTGCTGAAACAAAGGAAGCTGGGGAAGCCCCTGCTGAAGCGAGTGCAGTTATAGCTGTCCATGCAAACGCCCGTATTTTAGACATAACTTCGATTACCACTAATTCCTACACACAGAATGTGACACGTTTCCTGTCACAGTGGAGTCTTCCCTTTATTTAAATTCATAGAGACTGAATTTATAGATTGTCTGTCTGGTGGAAGTTTGAGGAAATTCAAGAATATATTTTTATGTACACAAAAATATATACACACACTAATATCTTCAGTCTCATCGTGTTTGAGAATCAAGTTTTAGATTCAAATCCCACGCTCACACATCCAGGTCCTGAAACCTCACACGTTAAAGAAAGTGTTAGCGACAATGGCTGTGCCATCTTTTCCATAGCTTTAATTCAAGTTTGTAAGAATTTAAATAAAAATGTAGGTATTGGTTACACTAATTTCTCACCCTACATCTACAACTCATAAACCTCCCCACACACCAATTCTGTTCACACCCTAAACCTCCCCCCCACCCAGTGTATCTCACATGTTTGTTCTGGCTAAAACTTGAGCTCAGCGCAATATCACAGAACAACAATCTCACAATCTGTCTCCAATACTGAAACTAGGTCCATGCAGAAACCATTTCTTCAGTTCCACTGCAGGCAAATATCTTGATAAGCAGGACCAAATATTAAGTGTTTTTGAAATTGCTGGACATGGTGTGGCCTGAGGTCACCTTCCTAAACATAAATTTTCACACTCATTCTTAAGTTCCCCTTATTGTGTTCTGATGCAGGCCAATGTGTGACGGCCAAACAGCTTTTCTATACCGCTTTTCTATAAATCAACCACACTCACAAAGGGCCAAATGCTATTCGCTCATCTTGTGCGCCCTGCATATCCAAAATCAACATCAAATTAAAAACGGTTATCATGTGCGTGCAGAACCGGAGCTATAAATAGTGCCAAATGAACAGCGTTAGCTTGATTGAGTCAAGCTCAGGCTAACTTTATTATGTAACAAATAGCTTAGAGGCAGCAGGGCGTTGGGCCTTCACACCGGCCTAAACATCAGCGACCGCTGCGCTAGGCTAATTAACGGCTGACGACCTTTTTTCTTTTTCAGCGCGCCAACGTATCCCCGTGATCATCAGTTTAACAGATTGTCCTTTACGTAATTCGAAACGGTCTCTAGTTAACACACGAGGCATAAAACGCTCATCCAAACACAAGTATCAGCAGCTCTTCCGCACTAGCGGTTCTTCTCTTGCCAGGCTTTTCACGTTTAACCCCTCCAGTCAGGAGGCCTGTAGACGGCATTAGCCTTTCGTTTTTTTTTTTTAGCTGCGCGTGGGAAGACCGCCGTTTCACAGGCCGAGGCCGGAGGGACACGTCGGCACGGACACGTGGCCCCCGCCGTCATCGCCGTCTCACTTCAAACAGTCTCTTATCTATCAACGCCAAAAGACAAATAAGCCAGAAAAGAAACCCAATTTGGCAGCAGTATTTCCTTCTAAAGAATTAGCCTTGATTTGCTGTAAATTGTTAAGTCCAAGCTTTCCTTGTGTGTCTGAGCAGGCAGGGACTCCTCGGCTGAAAAAAAAAAAAAAGACCACGACTGAATGATTATGTTCTTGGCAGCTCAGCAGAATAAACGGAGATGAACGCTGGGCAGCAGGCCAAAATCTCCATTCCGCTGCAAAAAACATTTCATCAAAAATCAAGCCCTGTAACAAACCATCCAGGAGAAACAAAAAAAAAATCATAATAATGAAATAAATTGCTACTGACGCGGTCATAACACCGGATTAAAAGCATCCACGTGCTGTACTGTACATCCTGAATTCAACCCCAAAAATATTTTCCATCATACAGGCATGTACATAAGCTTCAGGTTTTTTCCCTTTCAGCATCGTGATAAACAGACACAACAAAGCAGCACGGCTCAGAGGATGGAAATTAATAGGTTTTAATCTTGTTTACCCACTATACACAGTTCTGACTTCCCTTATCACCCGTTCACACATCTTGTCATATAATACGCTTGGAAATAAACTGTGCCTTTCTACTCTCTCCTGATCAGCTCAATCTTTCATTTTTTCCCAGCCACTCAGTTAAGGCAGCACAGTTGTTTATAAAAAACCAAAATGGTACAGCTCAGACAATAGATAACAACAGCGTGTCATCCTCTTTATTTACTATGTCCAACTATGACTTGTCGCCAAGACTGTCATTGTGAATATGCGTATGTCAGTTACTTCTTTAAAAGAGAGATGTTAATCTCCATGGGCTTTTTTTTCAGTTAAATAAAGGATAAATAAAAAATAGCACACTGGTGGTGGTTAGTGACACACTAAAGTTCACAGTGCTGTCAAGTTTGTACAATACTAAGGATGAGGTACTACACGATAGATATATATACGAATATACAAATAGGACATCTGTATATCAATGACAGGTTTGTTCTCAGAAATCAACATAGTAACTGTTTATTTGGCTTTGAGAACACAACCTTATGATTTAATTTGATATTTTATTGTTTTCATTGACCTCTCTCAATGTAACTTACATGGTATGTTGCAGGCTGAAACCACAATGGTACAATTTCCCGTGCAAACGTCGGTAATTAACCACACAGGTTTAACTGACACTTTGATGAACCATATAAATAACATGGGGTCATTCCCCTAACAAGAGGGAATGGAGTAAATATTTACACTCACGAAATCAAGAGTGTAAACGTTATGCCAATGTGAGGACCATGCTTTGGCAATCTAGACACAACACACAGGGTTGCTGCCCTGTCAGCTTCCTCTTGATAAGACCCACACAAATGTAGTCTACGCGCTGGCTATACGCTCAGCTCCTTTGTTCTATGCACCTGCTATACGCTGAGCTGCTTTGTTGTTACCGTATGGTACATGAATGTCTGCAGTATTTTATTCAAAACCACCGACTGTGTGTTGGTTGCACTCCAGTGCTTTGTGTTGAGTAATCAAGAAATGTTCAATACGGAGGTTTGTCTGCAGAAAATATCTGCACTTACCTCAGCTGTGATTGTTTGAAAAAAAAAAAAAGGCGGCATCCAAAAACCACTCATCATTATGTCTAAACTCAACCTGATGGTTGTAGGCCTCACTGGTCCAGGGATATGCGAATGATAATTAGGCAATCTGACCCACGCTCTGTGAGCGCATGCTCAGCTAGCACAGCGCCCAGGCCATATAAACACTGAAGTGCTGTGGGTGCATGTGGGGTCTCTCCTGGTTGTGAGTATTTGGCATGTCCCAGTTTAGCCCTCGCTGGTGCATGAATCATACCTACCAGAGGATGACTCAAGCTGCCATCCCATGATCCCGTGCGGCTAAAAAGTGGACTGAGAGAGAGAGAGAGAGAGAGAGAGAGAGAGAGAGCGGAGCTGGGCACTGAGAATGTCCAAGGCAATGGACATGTGAATCTGAGGCTGTATATCTCAATCACCTCATCCACCAAGACCACTCCCACTCATACCCCTACCCCAGGGTGGGTGGACACACGCTTCATGCGAAACAAGAGAAAATCTGGTTGGGTTTCACAAGCCGTTTTCTCATATGAACTCTGGACAATTTCCAGAGTTGCCCTTTCACACTTGCAGCACACAAC
This sequence comes from Albula glossodonta, assembly GCA_019788955.1. Taxonomy (NCBI): domain Eukaryota; kingdom Metazoa; phylum Chordata; class Actinopteri; order Albuliformes; family Albulidae; genus Albula; species Albula glossodonta. The sequence continues at coordinate 25,358,071 of JAFBMS010000004.1, read as the reverse complement.
AGGCGACTGTCCGTGTCAGATGCGTTCTCACCTACTGAAAATACTCTTGTTTGGTTTAAGCGAGGGGTGGCGCCTGGGTAGAGCATGTGGGAGGCAAGACATGATGCAAAAAGTGTGCTGCGGAAATCAGTGTTTCGTTTACAGCACGTCAAAGAGGGCAGAGGAGGCTACCGACTCCTCCATAACGATGACTGTTTTTGTGTTGATGAAGTCTGTTTAATGTCCAGTCCAACCGATTCAGACATTTGTGTTCTCACATACAGCTCCTCCAGGTAATGTCTAGATAAATTCAGGGTTGCAGTACATGTGTGAAAAAGGCTACAGTTTGACTGATCTGTATCAACGGTTTGGGAAGAGCTGACAGGATTAGAAGGCATCCTGTGCACAGGTTGGCGCTTCGCTGTCATTCCTGCTCGGATCGTTACACGCTCAGCATTGTGTCGGTCACATGGTCACGTGATCAGAATGCTCCCCAAAGCCTCGCTGGTCGACCACTGTTATTTTTTTTCGCCGTTTCTGATACGCGATTCCCAAGCCTGTCGGCCCAATGTAGCATCATCTCAATTATATGGCACAGTTAACATGCGATTATGCAGCAAAGATTATCTGCTTTGAGGATTAACCATGTCATCGGGGGTTCATGTTCAGCATGACAAGGTGCAAGGGCTAACAAAGCAACGTCTCCCTACCAATAGTACCCATTATCAAAAAAATGTTTGAAAACATATCAGTAATGTAGCTGGCTAGTCAGCTGTAAATTATTTGAACACTGGCAAGCAGAGTTTTGCTCTGAAAACCTTTTTCTGCGGAGCAATATGCTTATAACTGGAATCCCACAGACCAGCTTGCCTTCACTCATTTTAATCCTCAGTGTTTCTGTTCTATACCTCCCCCCCCTCCCCAAATGAATGATATTCATTACCCTTCCCAAATGAGGGATACAGGTTCAGATATGCTTTGTTATTGCTGCAGTGTTCAATAACTGATACCTCTCACTGTATTCCCAGCCTCTAGTTTTAATCATATCTGGTTCATTAAGCAGTGGACTCTTGTCCTAATTGTCTTGATGAGGCAAAAAGACAATAGGCTACAGGGATTACAGGCCACTGCATGTATTACATGCTTGTGTGTGTGTGTGTGTGTGTGTGTGCATGTATGTGTGCGTGTGTGTGTGTGTGCATGTGTGAGTGTTGTTGTGTTTGTATGTTTTTCTCATACTGAAATGCAAATATCAGCATGACTAAGTGTCCTTCAACATTTAGAAAAAAAGGCTAACACACTGTGGTGAATGAACTGAATGTGTTTCCCCATACATTGTTGTGTCTTTTGTCGGTGTTCAGTGCACAGCGTGTCCATCTCATCTAATCCTTCAGCAGTATGTCAGTCACTCTCCCTGTGCAAAAGAGAGGTAGGTGCTATTACCCCAGCCAAACAGAAAGACCCCCCCGGGCACCTCACCAGACTCCCGGGGTCACATCCTGTCAAGAGGGGGACACCACACAGCCATCCATGTAATGCCTTACACTGTCCCAATTTGTTCTGTTTTCAGCTGGATGGGGTCATCGCCATGGTTACCACTCCCTTTTCATCACATTCTGCAGTATCAGAGGCTGTGCCATTGTTTCTGCAATGACCTTTGGCTCGTCACATACTCCGCCACAAAGGCAAAACCACACGCTCCAGAGTAAAGTGATATCTCAACAGCATCATGAAGCGAAAAACCAAAAGTGACAGATTCATTCGGTTTTACCATTTCTTCTTTTGTTTTTTTTTTTTTTTAAATACATTTTTACCATATTCAACACTGTGATAGTTCCTTATCGGCCACATGTAGGGTTTGCTACATAGATATATATATATATATATATATATATATATACACATACATATATATAGTGATGACCAATTTTCTACATCTGTCAACCACTTTTTAACCATTGATGTTGTTTAAAATGCATGTAGAAGCATCACAGAGTCAAGCAAGCAGAATGGAAGCCAGCAGCTGTTTGTTCCAAAACGTTACAATAGCGTTGCATGATAGCGGTCACGAGGCCTTGGTGTTGCAGTCAGTCAACACAACATACAGCATTCAAATTAATACCATAGCATACCCACAAACGGAAAACCCACACGTCTCACCTAACATAAAAAACAAATATAATTGTGTAATGGTTCATTTCTATGATTTTTTTGCGAAGGAGTATATAACACTTGTATAAATATTATACATTTCGAGTGTTCTGCTGTTAATTTATGTCTTTTTCCGCGAAGAAACTTTAGTTTTTGACACCAGTCGGCTTGGGCGGCAATGACAAAAGAAATAACTTGTGGATATGTGGTTGAGTTAACACTGGTGTATATATTAGATTTACAGTGGGTTCTTGTTTATTGCTCGCTGCCATCAGTAGCTATTAACTAAAGTAGGATTACCGAAAGCTACCTCGCTCCAGTCTCGAACAGCGCGTCTTTAAACATCAGTAAAAACTCTTTCAGTTGTCGATAAACCTCGGTGTTCATTCTTATAATTCTACCACCGCAATCGAAAACCCCGACACTAGCTCAACAAAATGATACTCCGTTCAACGGTCCCTCTACGTATCGGTGGGAATGGTTTCAATCACACTAAATTGGACAATTTACTTTCTAACGACAATAAAATGCTACTTTAATTCATGGTTAACATTAAACATCTACTATAAATACAATTTATTGCGAAATAACGCCTCCGCCGCTGGAAATCGTTCAGCGCGCTCCGCTGGATAAACTAGCCTCGCAAGATGGTCAACACAAGCACAATGAAAAAGACGGTTAACTCCTAATTAAAAAGCTTGTCTGGACATGCATAAACATACACTGCATGGTGTGGCAAGACAAGAAACGGTGAGGTTGTGAAGGCGGCACATAATCGATTTACTGTAAGGATACGCATGAAAAACCAAACCATATCTGTGAACCATACAAGATACCCAAGAACAAGAAGCGGACACAAAGAGACCCTATTTTGCATCACCGGCTTTCACCATTCCCTTAATAGATTATTTTCGTATCGTAACGTGCATCTACCTGAATTGCAGAGAAGCACCTTGACAAACCAGACCTTGACCGGCGCTATTATTGCAAGGTGCTTCTCCTGCTCCGAAACGTAATGACTTGCTATTGTCACACAGACAAAGAGTTCACTCGCTCCTCTTAGACCCCTGGAAATGACACTGTACTGTAATAGCGACAACATACCTCTTCGATGCTATTCACTGCATTTCTACAACTTGACATTTTCGTTGTGAAAGAGGACGTTGTTGGAGAGCTATAATCCTCCAAGGTTTCGGCGATGAACTCGTCGACCGAAATGAACTCCGGCATTTTGTAAATTAATAACAATTACACAATTAACTATTCCAGTTTAAAAGTTGTAGGGCAATAGGAAACGAAGTAAACTGACTGAGGAACAAAATGTATCTGCCTTGAAAATAACTGCCAAAACGTGCGCTCACTCCAATCACCGACCCATCTCTCTTTGAATTAAATGGGAAGCGGAAAACGAGGAACTGTCTCAACAAGAGCGAGTATCTGACACGCGCAGAGAGGTTGCGCGCATTGACGGGTGCACGCTTTGACAGTTTATCCGTGATAGCTTCGCGGTGAGGATAGTGAGTCAATTACAGTTGTTAAATTAACACAAACACATGATTATAAACACTCCGTGGAGTGCATACTTTATTGGTATTGAAAAAATAAGGTTTTCTCCAAACAGTATATATGATATATAAATTGCATTTTCAAAGTCTAGTCAATAAATAGGTTGTGATACAAGTTCATTCAAATAAATAAAACAATTATCTGTCCAGACAAAATTAAATTATTAGCAGGTAAAAAAAATTTAGATGTTGGTATTTTAAAATACCGTTTGTTATTGTGCATATTTGTTTTAAGCTGTGGATATAATTTAAGTTAAGGGTTGTCTCCCAAAAATGTGTCCTAAAATTGTACATTCATGTGTTTTTCTGTTTTCCAGACTGATCATGTCTTAAACCAAGACAAACCATTAATTTAATGAGTCTTGCCAGCACATAAGTTGAGAAAAATGAAATTCCTGTGAAATACACGGCTGGTATGAAAGAGACCCAATATTAAAATGCTGTGATTGTGAATACAGCACAGGATAATACAAATGTTTTCTTTTCAAATGTATGAAAATAGGCAATTACTGTTTGGGCCACTAGGGGCATTTAACAGTGTTTCCCTGGGGAAAAACAGCACTGAGGTACTGGAGGATTTTATTGGTAGTACAATCATTTTTGGAAATGTAATCATAAAAAATACAGATTCTCATAACAATTAAATATTTATACTTTTGAAAGATGGGGGAAATCTCATACAACTTTTAAATCTTTTATGAATGAAAGCTGTCTTTTCAGAAAAAGTTATTGTTAATTTTAATTACTTTGTTAATTCCAATGACAGCTATATTCTCTGTCAATCCAGAAAACTGTGCACGTATTCTTGTTAACGTTCAACATTTCAGCTTTCATACAAACACAGACCAAATGAAATGTTGACATGTCTCGCAGAGGTGATTTTATAATCAAACAAATCCCCTGTGTTTGGGTTGCTATAATCACCTCCGTGCCTGAAATGGTTTTAGACCCAACAGGAAAGTCAAGTGTTCACACAGCACAGAACCCAAGGTGAGACAGTTCAGCCAATCGCTATATTGACAGACTTCCTCTTCCTCTGTGAACATTCTAATTGGCTCAAAACAGCTGACCACTAATGAGGTAATTAGCTAAATACTCCACTCATCATGAAGCTCTGCTTTGTCCACCCCTGCTCTACACTATAAACTTATTCCTCAGTATCTGTGGTCATTAACTGTATAAAACACCAGTGATTGTCAAGCCTGGTCATTCTGTGGAAAAGAAATACAATTCAAGGGGGCAGTTTAGACTGCCAGGTATCACTTCCTGCACTCTGGGCCTCACACAGAGACACAGGAATAAAACGCAATGTAGCTGCTGTGAACAGAAATCTATGCTGTTGTGTTGTCAGGCAGTACTGGTTGAAATGAGGTTTCATTAACCTAATTAGGGTTTAGCTACACTCAGCTGTCAATCGTTGACTTGTTTTAACCAATAAAAAAAGTTTTTGTCTCCACAGTCAACGTGGCCATTGGTCTAAATTATCCTGTCAGCGATACTAAATGGCAGCTCTTCCCAGTGTTGGTTCAATGAAATCTCCTTCCTCCATCACCACGGTCAGAGCGTCTGCCTTTTTACAAGAGTGTAGAGACCGCAGCTGCAGTCCGTCAGTGAAGTTGCAGTGGAAGCTAGTGGACTATATTCCATGCACATCAGGTGCTGATAGACTCCAGGCTCTCAGCCAATCAGGGGAATCACCAGTACACAGTGAGACAATCACAATCCCACTGATTAAACCCCTTCCTCTGTGGATGAAGCTACAGCCAATTAGAGGCCTGTTTGGCCAAAGTCATTGTTAGCACAGTCAGTGTTGTCACTGTCTATGGGGTTTGCATGCAGTAGAATGGTTTGTGATAAATAGGTTGTGTTTAAAAAGCAAGCTGTATAAGTTGCTCTGAATAAGACCCTCTGCTAAATGCCTATGTAAAATGTTAGCCTAGTTGCTTTAACACCCTGCAATAACAGTCATTTTGTGTGCAAAGTCTATTCAGGTGTCTTTATCCATGTTGTTAGACATGTGTAAATGCTCCCACGACACACTGAAAGCTGAATTATACCTGCTGTCCCAAAACACCCACAGGGATACTCTGAGACGCTTCAGGGTCTGCACATAAACACATATAAATGTAGCAGTGCTTCCATTGCCCATACAGCTTACATAAGTGGAGGAATCTCACGCATGAGAACCAATGCATGCAGATGCTGGGGGCACATTTGAAAGCTCATTAGTCCATCACAAAGGAAGGCGCTAGCTGATATGAGTACAGATGCAGGAGGTGGGGGCACATTTTAATACCAGGAGTAGAAGTAATGTGGATTATAGTCAATAACTGGATACAATCTGGACACAAGTTGCGTTAAATAACAGGTATAAAAGTAACATTTGTGTCAAAGTAAGGTGAGCCAGCTGGTAGCCTTAAGACAGGAGGAGGGTTGTTAAGTGAGTCTCTGGTAGCCGGGCTCAGAAGTAAATGGCTTTGTGTGACTATCCCAGCGAAAAGGTACCTGATTGAATTTTTTGTTTCCTCAGTTCCTTCAAAAGACTTATTTAAGGGAAGGGGGGGTGACCTTTAAGAAATAAAATGTAAATTAAGGTGGGGGGGGGGGGATCTCACATATCTCAAAGCCAATCATAAAACAATGACCTTTATAGAAAACTGAGATTGTGAAATTGATGCCTGACCTGTCAGTGCCCCGTAGCAAAATTTAGAAATAACTGGTTTTGCGCGTTATCAAGAGTGGCAGTTATCAAAATGAATGAGAGGTGCTCAGACTTGAATAGAGTCAGATTGAGCACTTGAAAGGCGGTGAGGACTTTGAGGTGTTTAGATTTTATACACATCTGATATTACAGTATACACGGCAGTTCATGGTGTACATCCTTAAAAACAAAATTAACTCGGTGCAGAGTGCCCGGTTAAACTGATGTACGTGCCACCCAAGCAGGGAGAGCGGTTCTGAGTAGCCATGAAACTCCACTGCCAAAAACAGTACGGGGAGATGAAATGAAATGGCATCATTAATAAGGGTTGGAAGTCGCCTATCACAGCTGTCAGGTCTCGTTAAAGTTGCACTCAATCACCCACAGGGCTCCCAGCCTGCGTACGGACTTCATTCCAGGTCCTCTCATGTGACTTTGCAGCTGGGAGTTCCCATGGTGAACGCTCGACGGAGCGATGCCCCGCTCTCACACACGTCTCTGAACCTTGCTGTGGTTTTATTAGTGAAAATGCATGCACCGCAAGAGTGAAAACCGTCACTCTGTCATAGGTCATTTTTGCCAGTTAGGAGGGCTAACAAGTAGCACTTACGTACATGCGGGCACGTTTTCTTTTATGTTCGGTTACGTGCTCTTCTGATTCAAGAGATAGAGCGATATAAACTCACCTTGGGAAGAGGTACTGGGAAAAAAAGAGTGGGAGTTTTGATGGGAATGGGAGAAAATGATGAAGTCATGGAAGACAGACGTTGGAGGCATATTTCCAGGTGATAACTCTGACAGATGTCATGTCTCATTGTCTGTGGCTGTGAATTCAGTCTGGCTATTCTCCTTGCCAACGGTCTTTGGCATGGACATAAACCAGTCACATTTCCCAACAAAGTGCACCATTGTCATTCCTTCTTTTTCTTTTTTTTTTCCTGTAAAGGTAAAACTAAAGGAGCAGCTCCAAAAATGGAGGTGAAAGAAGGAGCAGCAGCAGGTGCAGCAGGCCAGTGGAGGTGGACTGAAGATGGGGCTGGCATGGCCCAAAGCAAACCCTCCAGCAGCTGAAGTGAGTCTCCTGTTCGATGCATGGATTGTCAAAGTTGCTGTAATGCTGTTTTTGCTTCTTTTGTATATACTGCCTGCACCCACAACACTGTTAATCTTAGTCCCTTTAGTATATTCCTGAACCTGTATTTCCCAGTCAACCAGAGGAGGGTGATAGAGAGCAACAAGACCACTGAGTTTAGCCACATTACCCAGTACTTTTCTCTTACATGGCTGAGTCAATTTTCGCTTCACCAATGTGGACCACCACTTACATACTATAATAGCACAGCTGGGCTTCAGTTTCCCAGTCCTGAAACAGCCGCACCACAGCCATGGAATTTTACAAGGCCACAATGTCACTTTTTAATGAAAAACCGTTAATACCAGTTTACCCCTGAGGACTCAGCTTACACATAATCGATAAACCATTCTACAATTACATTTATATTTATATCTGAATTTTTTAAATTCAAAAAGATTTACAGGAAGCTCATAAGAAAACACAGTAGCATCAAATGTGTGTTAATGTACTTAAGTAAATTAACTTCATGTGCTGTAGTACGTCGCTAAATTTTTTGAGGATGGGGATAATGGGAGAGGGGAAAGACACAGGTGCGATCTGCAATGGTGGGTTTTCAACCTACAGCAAAACGTGGGGAGGCTGTTCTGACAGAGGCGTTGAGGTCATTCTGCCACTGAGGACCCGGAATGGAGACCAGGCGGCGCGACTGTGCCACACAACCACCTGGTATCCATAGCGATGGGCAACAGGGTGTCCAGAGCTGGTGCAGCAGAAAAGTGTCGCCACTTTGTAAGGTGAGATCATAGCCAGGTTGTGATGAGAACCTGTCCAAATAGCAGCCTGGAAACGCCAGCACTCGTGCTTTAAAACAGATGCGGGCGGTGACGGGCAGCCAGTGTAGCGCGTGCGGTGAGTGACGGCATCACATGAGAGGTGGCCTGGGGTGGCTGGCAGTCAGGCGGGCTGCAGCGTTCTGCACCAGCTGGAGGGGCTTGACGGTGATGGCGGAACCCGGGAGTCCAGCCAGGACAGAGCTGACACAGTCCAAGTGTGAGAGGAGAATCTCATAGACTAAGAGCTGGGTAGCCTTCTCGAGAGAGAGAATTCGAGAGAGCGAATTCAATGGACACTGAGCCCTCTAAGTCAATGCACTCAGGAAGACATATACAAACCTTTATGAAATATTATCGTTTTAATAGATTGTGATAAATCCTTCAGTGTGTCAGCCTCACGACTGACTAATTCACACCTTAGGAATTTTATAGTGTGTAGAAGCAAGTATAAATACTATAATAGTCTGTGTAGCATTTCTTGCCATAATGTTTGAGTGTGGGCTGCAGCATATTTTTTAGCATGGAATTTGGTTTTTGGTATTTTCCCCATTGTCTCATCCAAACTCAACCCGAACCGTTAAGTCTCAGGCAGTAAACCTCTCCTGCTCACTCTCAAGCAGGCAACCATGACATGTAACTCTTCCGATTTACATGAGGCTGAGTTCTAGCATCTTTCCACACTGTAGACACGCCACCAATCACGTACTGTCTATGTCTTTGAAGGATGATGAAGTCAGCATATACTCTGTTCACACATCCGCAGGTGTTCAGCCAAAAAGAAGAGGCCGCTAGAGAGCAATGAGAGCAACAAACTTACAACAAACCAGTTTAACCTTATCTTCCCCTGCAAGGCCGGCCTACTCATTGTCTCACTGACCATTGTTGCTGACCTCCAGCCATGGCCAGTAATGGTGTGGCTGGGACTCAAACCCCCAGTCACAGTGCCTGCATCCTGAACAAGCAATGCATGAACCACCTGGAGGCACCATGGAATTTTGTTTTATAAATGATTAAATTAACTTTGTGTCACAAGGACGCATTCATTTCTTTTGTTTTTCTTCAGACTCCCTCCAGAGCTTGAGTGACGGTAAGGAGATAAACGCATCATCAGCCGCACAAATCCACACGATGTAAAACTATTTACTGTTCGCACTGCAATTACCCCTATAACCATGGAAACAAGGACTGAGCCAGCAATTGCCAGTCGTTAAAACGTACAATTGGATAAGAATTTCAACACTCAATTGGATGTTTTTCTAACTGATTCCTTGAACTTAACCTTTGAGACAATAGCGTTAGTAATAACGGCTTCCTGTTTTCCAATTTTGCATGCTGTGAGAGGATTTCAGAGCCACTGACAAATACTCGTGTTTTTGGTTCAGTGGAGGTAACACTAGGTAAATTATGACATTGAATAAAGTCAGCTAAAGCCTTCACAAATGCATACAGATCTGAGGCAAGACATTGTGATTCATCACCATCTGCGGATTAATGTTCTGGTCGGGACCTTTTCTGGTCCCGGCAAGCTGTTAACACCATCGTTTTCACGGAAAGACTGAGAGAGATCTATTCTACAACTCGTTTTCAAAGTGAATTACTGGCCTGTTAGAGTGGAATGGATCAGCAGATTTTAGGGTAACATACTTCCATTTAACAACACAACTACACAACGTTTCGTGCATTTCATCATAAAATAATCTTTATCCATTATTCTGTTGTCATAGTACAGCAGAGAGTGATTCATCATTGCACATAATTTAAAAAATCAAAAATTTTAAATAGAGCTCATCATGTACAATGCTTTGCTTGATTCACTTTTAATGACTCTGTCAATATGCCACTGGAAAAACTGTATAGAACAGCCAAGTAAATAAATGTGAATTGTGAGCATCAGTATAAGCCTATAGGAAAAAATATATAAAATTTCAGACATGGTGAAAATACTTTCAGCGGATCAAAAACTCCTACAAATATGTAACACTAGAATCTCAGTTAATTAAATTTATGTAAATACAAATCGATTCACACACAGGAATGGTTTTCTGACAATGACAGTGCAAGTGTATAAGTATTTCATCTGCTATTATGATACTAGTAATAGCAACCCTTTTAAATACAGCATTACCTGACAACATCACTTTAAAAATTGGAGTTTGTTAGAATAAAAGTTTGGGGAAGGTGTTTACAGACAGCCCCTCACTCAATTCCCTGTACCTGTCAAACCAGTTTTCCACACAGGTGTAATATCATGTACCTTCTCTCCCATTATTCTCACCTCTTCCGATATGCTCCCTTCTCCCCATCTCCACCTATTATGTCGCTGCCCTATGTTCTGTCTGTCACATTTCTCTTCCAGTGGTCCAACAGGGGGTTCGCCTCACTCCGATGGTCAGGAATGACTCCTCCCCCCCTTGAACCTCAAGCCCAAGATCAAATATCTGTACTGATATACTACTCACCCCTAAACAATAAACTCCTTCCAAATGTTGTCTGAAAAGTAATTCAGCTGAAAGCTAATTACGGGTCTCTCAAAAAAATTTATCATAAAAGCAGACATTTACGATTCTGAGGTCTTTTGCTATTGCAATAAAACACGTAAACCTGGATGGCTATGTACAACCATTAAATTCTGAATACATTTAGCAAAATCATCTCTTTGTTCATAATGTCAACACAATCTAATTAAGGATTATAAAAGTGAAATTAAAAAAACATAAAAGCATTCAGGCTCATCCATTGACGATGAGCTGGCTGATCTGACCGGGAAGGGTGTACAGTATGAGGACGAGGAACAGGGTCAGAATGGCCAGAATCACAAAAGCGATGATGTACTTCTTGTACTTCTTCCAGATGAAGAAGACGAAGGTCTTCATGGGGTTCACAAACCAGTTGAAAGAGGTCTTGGGACGACTGGTGAGAGAATGAAGGCAAATAACAGCTAAAATAATGCTAGCATTACACCAGCAGAGGATCCTGGGTAAGTCCCATGACTCTTTGGATCTATCACTAATTCTGTTCATCTAAACTGAAAATGATACATTTGATGGCAAGATACAAGCATTAAAATGGATATTGTATATAAATGCTAATTTTATTTATCAAGTCCTGTTGCTATACTATTGATTTGTGCTTGACAGTTCAGCCAATATTACAAGTTGTGATATTCAGAAGTGTAGCTGGCTAATTTCTGTTAGCTGCCCTCAGAAACATGCATTGAGTTGTTTGAAAAAAATATATATAGAAATGCTGCGTAGCAGAAAAGCGGCAAGCACTGCTAGTAGAAACTGACTTCCCATTGGATATGCAGAAAGTATTCAAGACAGGTTATTGATTGATATCTTTTACACTACAAAGAAAAAGCAAATACTATGTTGAAACAAATACCTTTGCATCAATGACTGTTGACCAGGGAAAATGCTTTTGTTGTCATAAAGAAAAGCCTGTGGTTTGAGATGGACCTTTCTGGCATAGAAATAAACCTTCTCTAAACCGACACAATCGGATCTGATACTGTGCAGTATCACAACAACCACAACAAGAAAAATATGCAACACTAAGCACTGCACTTTTTCATGTTTGAATCGAATCTGGCCTATACAGCTCTGAGGGCTTTATTAGTGTCAGTCAACAGTTAGAGATTATTTTCTTCTTTATACAGACGAAACAAAGGGAGCTGGGACATGGGAATTAGAATTATACAGTAGGTAAAGCCAATTTTACACTGTCATATTTCAAACAGCTCAGAGGGGTTTATTAGTGTCTGGGAACAGTCTGGACTGCGAGATCGGTTTCATCTTGGGACAGATGAGACACGGAAACTCACAACTTGGGAATTACTTAGATCTTTACACCCAGTTAAAGACATTTTTCAGTCTCCAACAAATATTCACGCTCGTGATACAGGGTACAGGGGTGTAGCAGAAGTATAGCAAAACAGCAGATTTGTGTAGCGGAGGAATAGAAAAGGTAAAGAAGCATAGCACGTGTAAGGAGATGCAGCAGGTGTGGTAAAGGTGTAGAAGTGTCCTGGATACATAGATGACATGTAGAATGGGTGAAGGGGTGTACCAGAGATGTAGGAGAGATGAAGACATGTACCAATAACAAACAGAGGTGTAGCAGAAGTGTAGAAGAGATAAAGAGATGTACCAAACACTTTAAGATGTAGTGGAATACAGAGGTGTAGCAGATTTCCAGTGGAGCCCAGAGGCAAGTGTTGTGGAGGTATAGAGATTTGGCAGTAATGCAGCAGAATTTATAGATGTGTATCACTGATAAAACAGAGGTATACAGGCGTAGCATGGTGTAGCAGAAGTTTATCGATGTATAATAGAGGCGAAGAGATGTACCAAAGATGTAGTAGGGATACAGAAGTGTAGCAGATTTGTAGTAGAGTGCTAGTCAACTAGTGCTAGCACATCTAAGTTTGTAGATGTGTAGCAGCATTTCCACTGATAAGACAGAGGTAAGCAGGTATAGCAGAGGTGCAGAGTGGTATATCAGAGATGTAGCAGGGCTGGGTTTCTCACTTGGGTTTGTCCAGCGGCTCGGGCTCCTTGCGCCCCAGACCCACCGGGGTCTTCTCAGCGTCCTCGGCCGTTAGCAGCTGAAACTCAGCCTCCACCTTTCCCTTTTTGGAGAAACAACAAACCCTTCAGTGCTCTGTTACTGCACAATATAATCAGGCTTGCTGCCTCTCCCCTCTTAAACACAGATCCCCCTACACCACAGATCTCACTAATTATCTGTAATTATTACCATCAGGAGATAAGTGTTCCCACTGGCGTCCACGAACTGCAGGTCCTCCGGCTTCATTTGGCTACGCTTGCTCTTCTTCTTCTTCTTCTTCTTCTTGTTTTTCTTGGCCTCCTCTGCCTCGCGCTCCTCCCGCTCGATGTCCTCCTGGCTCTTGAGCTTGATGAGGGGCCACCAGCCCTTCATCCTCTTGCTGCGGAAGATGGAGAAGCGGGGCGTGGCCCTGTCCTTCGCCATCCTCACCGTGCAGTGCTCCGACGACTTGGCGGCCCGGACCATGTCGTTCAGGCGCAGCTCCACAGACCCTGGGAGGGAGGGGTGACAGGTTGGGATAATTGTGACCAGTTGGCCTGGGGCACAACACACCCAAAACTGCAGTGCACCCAACCTGAATCGCAACAAGCTGTACACTCTACTGGTGGGTTTCACTGAAGCAAATATGGGAGTAGCTACTACATAGTATCAGTGACTCAATGATTTGGACCAATGACTGCTTTGGCTTTGGAGAGAAAAACATTCTTGATTAGAACAACCAACTCAACATTGGATATTTGGGTGCAGCTTCACCTTAAAGGAGTTCAATATAGATAATTTCAACCATTACTACCCAAGACACTCCAAACCACAAAACACCCAACCCAAATTATAGGCTGAACTCCCATTGTTCGGACCCTCACCCAAGAAGTCGTTGGCGGCAATGCGGTCGTAGTCCCAGACCTGGAGCACCAGGACGGCTGGCTGGCGGAACTCGGACTCCTCTAAGGAGAACAGGGACTCTTTCTTCTTGTAGGTGATCTCCTTCTCCGTGGGCAGGTAGTCAAAGTGGAAGACAAAGCGCCAGTTGAAGTTTCCCTCCCCTGTCAAAGAGTTAAAGTGGACGTCCGTCTCCTGTTTCTCTCCATCCAGACCTTTTATCCATCTGGAGAATACACACACACACACACACACGCACGGACACATGCACACACAAATACACACAGACATACAAAGCACATTATGTAATCAGATAAACTACATATGCATCTGTGTGCACATACACACCCACAAATAAAACATATATACAAATAAATAAAAACATATAAAAGCAAACATAAACACACACACACACACACACAGACACACACACACACACACACACATATATTCCCCTCACACGTGCACATGCAAAGGGTGTATGCACACCCACACACACACACACACACACACACACACACACACAGAGGCATAGAGGATGGGACTAATTTTTCACTTAAATTCTTAATAAAATTCACAGTCATTTATAAGCACACATGAAAAATGATTCCCTTAAATCAAACCATTTCTAACATCAAAGGATCTGCAGCATTGCTGATAGATGTACTTTTTAACCAAAACGTTTTGTTTTAAACAGACACATTTTTGACTGAAAATAAATTTATAAGAAAATACACTTGTGGCTGAACTGAAAAAGGTGGCACATATGTTTGGTTTAAGATAAGAAAACCCAAAAACCGAACAGCGGCACAGACAGCATCCGTTGGGGTCTGTGCTGTTGTGTTTGCTGACAGCCTCAGCGATGACTCACCCCTTTATGTAAATGTCACTGGACGGCTCTCCGGTGAACGGATTGACATCATCAAGCACCACGTCGTCAGTGTTCCATATGATCACACGCAGCTCGTAGCTTCAGTTCAAAAGCGGAGAAATTAACTTCAGTTTCCACTTTCACACATTTAAGTCCTACATTTTTCACAAAGCTTGCTGAAATATCTCAACGTCCACACATGGTCAGGTGAAAGTCAAGCGATTTTGACCATGTGTCCCTATGGATTGAATTATTTGTAATCTTTAGAATAATGGTTCCTCAAACTCGGCCCTATTTATTCTGACTCAACCAGAAGCTGCAACCGCATGAATAGTAAAATAAGCTGTTAATTGTTCTTAATTATGCACTTTTAATGACTTGAGAGATGATTTGCCTTCTTAGGTCACACCATATCAGAAACAGCTATGCTTGTCATGAAGAATAAATCTCCCATATTCAAGTCTCAGTACCCCGTCAAATAAAGAAATGTGATTCTTTTATTGTGCTCTAAGGCAAATGATTCCTTTAGGAGGAGTAAATCGGTTTTTAATTGATTAAATTATGGACTGGCGAGTGAGACCAGTGGGTTTTAACTGCCAAAAGCGTGGAAACAAATTCATTTGTAGCATAATGAAGACTTGAGACTTGCATTGTGTTGAATTAGTTAACAAAAAAAATTAATGGTACGAATAAGATGAGTTCAACAACCTTAACTTATTAATGGATTGGCTGTCATAAAAACCAGCATACACAGTGGTGTCCCAGGCCCGAGTCTGAGAACCAGAGCATGAGAACATCTCTCAGGGCGCACAGTATATGTATGTTACTTGCCAAATATTCCACCTTCATATTTAACCTTTTACAAGGTGTGTGATATTGTTAAATTGAGTGGCATGAGTCACAATACATGTAACATACAATATATTCAATATAGTATTGAACGTATGACATAAAAGGACGTGACATGGCCTTTGGGTTGTTAACGCAGTATGACATTGGTTTGGAAGGTGGTTCTGCATCCTGCAGCAGGATGTCCCAGAATACACCAGTACTGGATAAGGACAGAGGTCTGCAATGGCAAGGCAACAAATGGCTGAGCCTCACCAGGGAAGACAGGAGTTATGCCAATCAGGTTTGTTAGTTTCACAACTCTCTAATGGTCATTCCTGGTCAGCCAGGCACCTATAGATGCATGAACCAATTATATTCTGACTTTGTCATTCTCCTGCGACACAGGCAGCGTGTAATTGGTGGTGCATCTGTAGTGTGGAAAGAAGTGAGAGCTCGCTGTCACATGAATTGGAGGAGTCACGTGCGATGGCTGCCTCTTCCTGAGTAGGTAGGAGAGGGGTGCTGCAGGACATGTTAAGTGGGGGAGACGTTCAGGCATAAAATGACATACGAAAAGCAAAGAGACAGGCAAAGACATCTCACATTCAGGTTTGTATTACCGAATGGGAAGCCGAGGCTTGATGTTGACGGGGGGTGGAGCGGGCACGTCCACGGGGAACATGTCGATCCACATATGAGCATAGCCCTGGAAGGGGAGATCGGAGGGTTTGGGTGAGGTGCATTATGGGAGCGGAGAATCTCACGCGCAGTCACACTCACACATACACAAACACGCTGACTGACTGTGGGTTTCGGAGCGGGGGGTCACCTGTGGCAGTCCGGGTTTCTCGGAGTTCATTAGAGAGCGGATCTCCACGTGCTCGGGGACCAGCGGACACGCCCCCACACAGAACTCCCTCATCTCCCCCCAGCGCTGGAGCACACTCAGGGCCTTGTGCTCCTCCAGCTCCACCAGGTCCTCCTCCGTCTTCTTATTCTTCTTCACCAGCTCTGTGGATACACACTGCACACTGTACCACTGTATATACCAATGCATATAACTTATATACCACTACACACTGTCCCATTGTATATTACCATGGTATACTACAAATATTACTACACACTGTACCACTATATTTACTCCAGTTTACTACAAATACTACTGCACACTGTCACATGGTATATACCACTGTATACAACATAATACCAACCAACATAATACCAACATAATGCCAATGTATTCCACATAAACTGCTACACACTGTCCTATGGTCTATACTTTAGTATACTACAGATACTACTGCACAGTATATCACAACAAGCCTATATACTCCTGTGCAACATATTAACTACTGCACACCGTACCATGGTTTAGAATTTTGTATCCTACAAATACTATTGCACACTGTCTCATGGTATATACCTCAGTATACTACAAATACTACTGCACATGGTACCATGCTATATACCACTTTATTACTACCAATACTATTGCACATGGGTCGACAGTTGCTCCCTATCGATCATGTGAACAGCTACACACTAGGACATGATATATACCTCTGCGTGCAACATGTGCTCTCATTTACTGTACCACGTCACATCACATGTGCAAGTGTATACCTGGTAAACATATTCCTCCTTGTATCTCATGTGTCATAAACTACAGCATTTTGCAGAAATGCATTCAGGGATGGACTTTGCTCTGAGGCGATTTCTTGGTCACCAATGCTATATTAAAGTTCAGTTAGATTTATTAATGGATTAATTGCCCTGACATGTGTTATTTTATAGCAAAGGAAAAAATGTACTTGAGTTCTATTGCTCAGTGCATCTGGGCAGGGAGCTTTAGCACATAGCATTGAGAGAAGCAAGCGCTGTGGCTCCCGAGTATATTAAGCTCAATAAAAATGAATAAATTAAGCCATTAAACTTAAGCAGAGTGTTCCAGGACAGATATTTACACATTCAAAGCATGCCCATGCCTACTCAGTAAACACACAGGCTTACATATTGATTAGGGTCCGGAGACAAAAACAGGCATTAAAATGAATTGAGGCAGAACAGGGACGGGAAACGAACCCTCTGGAAAGGCCTCACTGGGAATCTTGAATATTTTGTTGAGAACCTTGATTTCTGACTGGCGGTATTCCGGGGAGGGTATGCCGTTCTTGCGGCAGAGGTCGGCCAGGACGGCGGACGGTTTTTTGGCGTCTCTCCACTTATTGTACCCGTCTCTGAAATCATAGAACAGAAAACGCCCCCCCCCCCAAACCTTTCCCTGTGGTGAATGTTAAAAACACATTACCTCTGACAAGGCTAATGGAGGAAAAAACCATTATAAAACCGCTTCTGTTAGGGATCACTTTGAATTAATGATGAGATTTAATCATAGATCCTCTATAGTAACCAGATGGCCAGCTCCTGTATTCTCTCCATCCCGTCTGTTTCCTTGCTCTTGGACAGTGGTATTCATTCTTGCCCTTGGAGAGCCGCAGGGTACATTAGTCTGTGTTGTTGCTCTGCACTTAATTGATAATTTAACTATATTCATTACACTGTTACCTCAATGTGCCTGGTTGCTGAGGTCTCAGCTGGTTGCTGATTTTAAGCTAAAAACCAAAACCCACACACCCTGTGGCTCATCCAGGGCAATAGTAAACACTACCATTCTAGAAGCTTCCAGTTGTACTAGAAGCTGGTTTACACTGCTGTATTACAGCTATGTATGTTAATGAGGAGGTGTGGCCAAGGACAGAATCTTCAATGTCATCATTATTGCCATAGTTAATAGTCAGCTCCCTTATGAATATTCGCAATATCTATTTAAATGTCACAAAATGTATCATGACTACATAGCAGAACACATTGGTACAGAGTCTCTGATGTAGCAAGAGAAGATGTCACTAATGTGCCCTCAGTAAAGATGTCAGCAGTCAATAAAATGCCCTCAACAAGGATGTCAGGTGTCACTGATATGCCCTCAGTAAAATTGGCAGCTGTTATTCCCATGCCCTCAGTAAACATGTCAGCTGTCAATCACATGCCCTCAGTAAAGATGTCAGGTGTCACTCAGTAAGGATGTCAGTTGTCATTGATCTTGCGTCAGTCGGGACTACAGCAGTCACTTCAATGCCCTCAGTAAGGAAGACAGCTTTGGCTCTCATGCCCTCAGTGAAGATGTCAGGTGTCACTCACTTGTCATAATACAGGGCGATGCCACACCCTGCACGGTGCCGACTGTAGAAACGGTTCTCAAGATCGATGCGCGTTTCTCCGATCAGGTCATCTGATCCCACCATATCGTGATCGAACACCGAAAGCGTGAGCTCCGTCTCCAATGGGAAGTTCACGGTCAGCTCAAAGACTCTAAAAGTAACGTGATGCAAAGATACAGATTACTCACTACCAACAACAGCCTCACTGAACAATACAGATTATGAAGTAAACAATTTCACAACCTCACAGACTCCAGTAATATCCTCTCAGTTCTGATACAAAACATCATAACAGTCGTGATGAAAGAGAGGTAACGGAAAAAGATTATGGCCGTTTATGTTTGTTTATCAGTAATGAAATCCGTCTGAGTTTCAGACACAAATAACCAAGCCCTAATCTTGACAACGGACCATTTTTCTAGATTTTTGTAGACTTAAGTAGCGAGTGTGAAGCAGACTCACTCTCCGAACACGGGGTTGAGCTGTTTGGGAATATAGCGCTCCTTACTGTCCATCTGCTGCTCCCCCACCTTCACCACAACATAGGGGTCAGCTTTACCATTCGGGTCGGTGGGCGCCAGATTGGTGGCCTGGGAAATCATGGACAGATTTTATCATATGGCTTCCCTTGCCAATTTTAGGACATTCAGGAAAGAGCCACATAAAATATTCTATGCTAATATCTTCGTGCTAAGATCAAGCAAATGTATACTGTGGCCTGCTTACCTTTACCACATACACCCTGACCAGGACTTTGATTGCAAGGTTTTTAGGGATTCCATTGGTTATCTGGCACTCTGCGTCCTCGTCCTCTTTTGAGATCGGGTAAATTAAAAAGGAACCCTGCCACACATACGTGTATGCGTGCACACACACAAACACACACACGCAAACACGCACACGCAGGTTAACATGGGAAGTTAACACAGCACAGCATGCACACACTTATGTAAATATACAAACATATGCACACAATGACAAAGTTATTATGGCAGGTTAAAACAATGCGCATACATCCATAAATACACAAATACATGTACAATATATAGATAAATATAAGCAGATAAATATGGGAAGTCAATGCAGTATTGTATGCATATACATATGTACACACACAAACACACGCATGCATGCCCACCCACACACACACAAAGGTTAATATGAGAGGTTAATGCAGTATAATATGGTATCTGAATGTTTTAACCAGTGAATCTTCCTGCATTAGGAGTACATGCATTGAATTATGTTACCAAATATGTATAAATTAGCCCTTTAAAGGCCATCAGTATCTAAAGACTTTCAGCCATCATGGTCTCTTTGTGTATGATTCAGTGTAGGATAATTCACTGTTCCAGGGGAAGAAAAAAAAAGTCAGTGTGGTAGACAGGGATATAGGGTCTTAATGGTATATGCTGTATGTAAAATGTAACTTTTGAGGGTAATTAGAGACATTTGTAAAAAGATAATTATTCTACCTTTGCATTAGAAGCTGAATGCAAAAAAAATTCAAGCTTTCATGTGTAAGAGTGTCTTCTAAATTCCTTATATAGAAAAACGTCACACTGAAGTCGCTAAAGTGGATTTTCTGATTAATCTTCAAAATTGTTTGCTTATTGAAATATGTTTTTTTTTTTTTTTTTTTTACCTTGTATTTGCCCATGTACCGCTCATCGTCATCATCGTCCTCATCTTCATAGTTTGACTTTCCCTTCTGGATGGGAAAGGTGTGGAGCCAGTCCATGAAATCGTTAAACTCGTTCTCCAGTTCCGAGTTGTAGAGCTGAGGACAGGGACAGGTGTTTCTGTGGGTCGGCATGCCCTAAGCAGACGTGCGGTGGGAGCGACAAATCGATTACACACAAAATGGACGCCTACCTGCAGAGTGGCAATCTTTTTCCTTTTCGGTTTGGGGGGCTCAATTTCAATGATTACGGCATCATCTTCCTCTGCCTCCAGCGCCATGTTGAAATTTCCTCCTTCTGAAAACCAAACACATGCAGAGGAGGGAAAAAAACTGATGGTTTTCACTCTCAGTTTAGCTTCCGATGCACAGATACAGGGGGTAGACAGAATAATGGAAACAGCAAATGAAAACGGATATGTTGAAGTTACTACATCACAGCAGTTGGAATCTAGACATGTGTTTCATATCAATTTCTAATAAATAACAACAATGTTTCTGCTATAAAAACCATTTTAAAAATCTACTCTTGAACATGAAAGTTTCATGAAGCAGCATATGAGATCCAACAGATTTTGAAAGAGGTCACATAACTAGAGCCAGAACTGCAGGTGTGGAAGTCACAGACATGGCAAAAATATTTAATGTGCCAAGGGGAACTGTGTGAAAAATCAGGATGACGTGCCAAACGAGGGAAAATACAGGAGAGGAACGGTGGTCACAAACTGAAGCTCTCTGACAGAAACAGACAGATAATTAAAATGATAAGTGCTATTTTATTTATTTTTATATTTGTTTTAAAGATTTTTAGTTCTTATTTATCTAGTTCTCATATATATGTATATATATAAGACTTTTTAATGCATGTACATGCATTAAAAAGTACATATCTGTTTCAATATTTGAAGAAATACCTCAAATTTGTGCTTAAACAGTCCACATTAAAGTTCACAGTCATAACAATTTGTGGAAAAAAAATCAATTCTGTCCTGCTAGTAAAACCCCTCATGCCAAACCTGTGACCCTCATAGTGACGGTAGGCAGACATTAACGGTCATGCTTTTTCTATTTGACCGATTCCTAAGTTACAAGAGGTTCTGTTATTGTGGAAATGAAGACTGTGCACCAGGCAATGTGGCAGATCACACATTACAACCACAACCCCAAAACTATGCTTCTTCACCTCCTTCCTGTTGTTCATCGTTATCCTCCTCTTCCTCATTCTGAAAATAAGTTAATGGTTGTTATTCAAGAGCCACTCTCAACCCAAACGGCAACACAAACATCACTGCATTTATATATTTGATTCTCCCAGCCACAAAAGTATGTCTGTATTGTTTGTAGTTTTACACATATATATTTTGGCATTTTTATTTGAAGGTTGCACCTGCACTGAAATCATTTATGAATATTAACCTGTGAAAGTAACTCCATTTTGCATATTCCAAAGACATTGATATATATTTAATGTGTGGGGCAGGCTGATGTTTGCATTTGTAATATCATATTATTTTTTTCAACTGGACAATGGAATGTTACTGTTTATTAAGATATAATTGATTGAATTTATGATACATTCTGACAGCAATTAATTGTACTCAGTATCCTTACTTGTTTCTCCATCTCTGCCAGTGAGGCGTAATATTTCGACCACCAATCAAGCTCTTCCTTCTCTGGCGCCTCCTCCTCTAGCTCCTCCCCTTTCTGCTTCACCTTCTTTAAAGGGGCCTGTGGTTTCAAAGGACAGCAGCATTGTCACAATCGCATTACAACAGTAAACATGACAATACAGCCATTTCACACCATACAGAATAGTCTTCACCATTACAAGGCATACATGAAACAGCCATCATATATACCAAACAAATAGTGTCCATTGAAAGCCATACAAGAAGAACAGCGTAGCTGTTTACCTGTTTACAGGCGCAAAATCAATAAATAAGAGATGAATAGTGAACCTCACATTAAATGCAGATTAAAAGCTTGATTTAAGACTCTGCGGGGGAGAAGAAGATGAGTGTTCCAATAGCACACAGCTGCAGAAGCCCAGAGTCACAGCAAACATGATGGAGCCGCCGGTCCGCTAACGCTCAATTACCTCCACTGCAATTAAGACAGCCCTGCTAGCGCGCTGGCTGTCGAGCCGTGGGAAAATGGCCGATCATTACCAACGATCGCTGCGACAGCTCTGACACTGATAGCAGCCGCAGAAGAAGCTCAGAGGCCCGCGGAGGTCTGGAGCCCGAGTGCTAGAGGTTGCTAATTAGATGCTATTTAGAGATCTCTCACAGGAACTAACACAAACGGACCCGCGTATATGTACGTTTCACTCACCACTGCTGGCACAGTTTCAACTCTATAATATACGGTGGGGCTTGGACTTCGGCCTTCTCTCATAAATGCTAAAACTGCAACCGGCTTTGGCCCATATGCACTGTAACTAAGACTTGGACTGTTTCTCTCCTTTATGCACTAAGACTAGGACTGACACTCTTTCATTTGCACATAGACTGGCTATCTCTCAACAAGGAGGAGAACAATGAAGAGGCCAATGACTCATCGAAGAGAGAGGTGAAGAAGAAAAACGGAAAGTGTTTTGAAGCCAGTGTATTGAAGTGAGCAAAATCATATGCGCTAAGAAAGTGGCGGTTAGTTTAGGGAGAAACTCTGGGCAGTAAAATATGAAACGGATCTGTTAACGTGCTGAGAAGGACAACAGAACCCCCTCACCCTCAGCACTGAGCAGTAGTATCCACCAAAGTTATCCTAATTATACGACCAAGAATCATTGTAAACTAAAACTAAATTATAATAATTCAAGATACACTCGTTGTTAAAATGTACCAGGACAGGAATATGTGCTCCCTCATTTAGCTACAGAAAAATATTCCTTAGTACACAGCAATTTACAATGACTAATTATTCTATCAAATAACTGCCATTGGCAAATGTATGACTCCGACAGCAACGATCGGGTCAGGACAGCAGTTAACCTGTATATAGATGGACCAGCTATGGTCATTGATCCACTGCGATCATTGATCCAAATTATTGAGTCACTAATACTATGTGGTAGCTCTGTCTATTTTTGGTTCAGTGAAATTTAACTCCCCCAATCGCGAGTGCTCATAGAGCCATGTAAAAAAAGACATCACAGGGCCTTACATCACAGCCAAACAATCAAGATCAAAACAGAATGTGTAAGCTCTCAGGCAGAATTCTTAAAGGAGCTTTGGAGAGGCTGTGTGGGAGTCGTGTACGGCAGAATGAAAGGCACTGCCAGGGGAGGCAAAACAGTTGCTGCAGGATATGGATATGTTGCAGGACCGAGTTAGCGACACGCACAGGGCAATAGCAAGACAGAGACAGAACAATGCAGGACCTGAGGGAGCGGCTATGCTAACTCTCCAGCTATGGGCCTCCATCCCAGAGTGGACTCTGCATAGAAAAAGCAGGACTTCCCAGGCAGGCCGGGAGCCGCCATCTACCTCTGACCCACTCATATGGATCAGCCCCCTCTCTCTCTCACCCACACCAGGACAAACACCGACACAGCATGCTTATCCTGCACCAAATCCTGAGATCCGGAAAAACATGTCAATCGTTGTGTCAAATTGGGAAATGTATTGATGGGAAGCGGGTTTTCGCCAGACAGAGTGAGCGAGATCTGATGTCAAAATGCTAAAACGCCATAGGACAGAAGCAATCCAGAAAGTGAAAGCAGTCATCACCAGGGAGTATACCTATTCAAATGACCCTTACAAATGGAGCTCTGGGACAAGATGCATTCACCCTGTAATGACAGCCATGCACCTCTGGACCTGCCCACAGAACACCAGCAAGGATGTTTCAACTACTGCCAGAACGTTGCCTGCCACAATACACACCCCGGGGCAACCGATGGACCTACCCCAACACCCAACAACCAACACCCGCGGCCATTTTCACCAAAGATCCAGGCCACTCAGACCAGGCCCACCCCACAGAAGCAGGTCCAGCGGCAGGCAGGAGGATTAAGCTACCCCCAGGCCCCTCTCCAAGCTAGCAGGCCCCAGCCCTCCAGCGAACTGGCAAAAACACTGCATCTACTCAGCCTTATCTGTCTCCAGAACCTCCAGTGACTGGTTTGTGTTGTACATTACTCTGTGCTGTATGAAATAAATAGCCACCACCATTGATGCTGTCCAGGGTTCATATTAAGTGTTGATTTGCTATCTACATGTGAGATTAATATTATTGTATTATTAAATTATTAAATTAAACTGCTTCCCAGGAGTCTCATTTAAAAAAAAAAAAAAACCACAAGACCTGAACCCCCTGCAGTAAATTTTAATAAGACAAAAATAACAATTTTCTCCAGGAAATCAGACATAATCTGGAGTTGAAGCCTGGCTTAAGAGAAGGCTTTAACCTATCTGAGACTGAACTGAAAGAGAACACACTTGGGGCATTCTATGTCATTGGGGGAAAAATTGAAAATAACTCTTCTAATTAGGATTTAGAACAAGATATTCATATATATTGCAATGTAAGTGTATGAACAATATGAACCATATAACAGGCAAGAGAGAAGTCTGATAACTGAGTAATTATTTTCTCTATGGGACAAACACCAACTGAAAACTTGCATGG
Source organism: Albula glossodonta (assembly GCA_019788955.1). Taxonomy (NCBI): domain Eukaryota; kingdom Metazoa; phylum Chordata; class Actinopteri; order Albuliformes; family Albulidae; genus Albula; species Albula glossodonta. Next base: position 25,333,083 of record JAFBMS010000004.1, on the reverse strand, counting down.
ATAGTTTTGTGAAAATATCCTTATTGTAGAGAAGGAAAAACAAAAACTATGCAGGCAGACATGTGCACAAATTCCATTACTCGTTAATATCCAAAAATGGGCCATTCATTTCGGAAAAACTTTGGTACAACAGACTCCCTTACTCATACGATCATGAGGTCTCGAAGTACCAAGAGCTGAGACAAGAAAAAGTCTCCACAGTCAGCTGGTCCTGAGTCAACCAAAACTGCAACGCAACAACGGCAAAAGTAGATCACTCTTTGGCAAACGTCGACCATAAACTCAAAGCAAAGTAACATTCTGTCTGACCCTTAAAATGAGACTGCACTGTGACTGTATCTGACCACTATGGGAAATTACAAACTAATTAACGAAAAAAAAGACATTGAAGAAGTACAGACTATACAAGCACAATCTGGCTATTGAGACTGACCAACTCAGAGAAACCAGTTACAGCAAATACAGAACAATTACATAACATTTAGTAATTAGAGAACATCTCTTAACTAGATTAAATACATAAAATCCAAACTTCCAAACCCTTCCTGAAACACAATCAATACAAATTTCTCCTTGGCAAGCCAAAATACTGTGTGTATTTTATCTCACAATACATGTCTGTCTACCTGCCATCATTAGAGAGTAACCCATAAAGCATATTAATTATTGTATAATATTAAGCTCTGGAAATATGCATTTTGACATATGTCTTGTCAGTTAAGCTTGACTGGCTCTCATTTATGCTTTGCTCTCTTGGATATACGGTGAGACCGGACAAATCTCACATAAACATTCCACTTCTCTATCAGCTTTTCAGTGTTAAGATCCGTCTTACGAAGAAATGAGAGTGAACAGGAAGCAGCGCCAACGCAGATGAGGCTGTAATGTCCACAGCTGTTGCTGCAAATGGCTCATTAATGGCCTGAATAGCATTAGCGGCGGCGGAGCCAGGGAATGCTAATGAAACGGGCCACGAGGCAGCGAGGGTACGACAGCCACGCGTTCCAGCCGAGAACCCATTAAAAAAAAAGGGTCTCTGGTTCTCGCATACGATTCCCTTCAGGGAGAGGGCTGGAGGTGTGTGTGTGTATGGGAAAACAACAATGAATAATTCATCATGCAAGTGTTTGCTCTCTTGGGTAGAACTGCTGCATGCAAAAACACACACACACACACATACACACACACACGCACACACACAAGTACACATACAAGAAAACAAACACGAGCACATATTTACAATGACAATGGGAAAAGTATACAGTTTCTGAAGGAGAGGCGGAAAAGAATATAATGGAGGTCACAGTGCCAAAAGCTTGGCTGAGGAAAACAGAATAAAAAAATAAACTGTGTTTTTTTGTGGAAAGATTCAAATAGAGTGGTGTGAGTCTTGTTTTGAGAAGGACAACAAGAACATGAGAATACGTAATGATGAGAGCTGGCCAATCAACTCATCTAAGCTCCTCATTTGCCTACAGCCTAGAGAGCATCCAGCACGTTTTGAAGCCTTGACTAGAAAACCTGAAGGGTCCCTCTTTTCATCAATAATTTTTAACCCAATTTTTTATTTTCTCCCAGTTAGTAATGCCTAAATGTTTAGGTGCTCGACTGGGACCCCAGAAGGTTGATGGTTCAAGCCCCAGTGTAGCCAGGGTAGGATCAGTTCAGCTCTTGGGGCCCTTGAGCAAGGCCCCTGATCCCACATTGCTCCTGAGAGGGACTGGCCCCTGATTAGTCTAATTGACTGTGAGTCGTTTTGGATCAAAGTGTCAGCACAATAACTGTAAGGTAATGCACTTGTAATCCAGTCTTGTTGGTGTAACAATGGTTTCTCAGTGTGACCAGATTATTGCAGGAAACAGACTGTGTTACTCAAAGTGATCAAGTTGATACAATTGTGTAGACTGCGGTCGTGGTACTCACTGTGACCTGGCAAACGCAGTGTGTACACTGTGGTTGTGGTACTCATTGTGACCAGGCTAATGCAGTGTGTAGACTGAGGTCGTGGTACTCACTGTGACCAGGCTAATGCAGTGTGTAGACTGAGGTCGTGGTACTCACTGTGACCTGGCTAACACAGTGTGTAGACTGTGGTTGAGGTACTCACTGTGACCTGGCTAACGCAGTGTGTAGACTGTGGTCGTGGTACTCACTGTGACCTGGCAAACGCAGTGTGTAGACTGTGGTCATGGTACTCATTGTGACCAGTTTAATGCAGTGTGGAGACTGTGGTCATGATACTCATTGTGACCAGTTTAATGCAGTGTGGAGACTGTGGTCATGGTACTCATTGTGACCAGTTTAATTCAGTGTGTAGACTGCGGCTATGGTACTCACAGTGACCAGGCTAACGCAGTGTGTACACTGTGGTCATGGTACTCATTGTGACCAGTTTAATGCAGTGTGTAGACTGCGGCTGTGGTACTCACAGTGACCAGGCTAACGCAGTGTGTACACTGTGATCATGGTACTCATTGTGACCAGTTTAATGCAGTGTGTAGACTGCTGCTGTGGTACCCACAGTGACCAGGCTAACGCAGTGTGTACACTGTGGTCATGGTACTCATTGTGACCAGTTTAATGCAGTGTGTAGACTGCGGCTGTGGTACTCATTGTGACCAGTTTAATGCAGTGTGTAGACTGCGGCTGTGGTACTCACAGTGACCAGGCTAACGCAGTGTATAGACTGCGGCTGTGGTACTCACAGTGACCAGGCTAACGCAGTGTATAGACTGCGGCTGTGGTACTCACAGTGACCAGGTTAATGGGGTTGATTGGGATCTTGCTGTCTTTAAGGGCCAGACCACCAAGGTCCATGTTCATCACAGTGGTCAGCGGCGTGGTTTTCTTCGGAGGTTTTTTCTCTGAAAAACAATACGACTGTAACTGTATTGGGTTCAGCGACATTTGCATAATGTGTTTTGCATTTGTACCAACATTTGCATTCATTTTCATCCCAAAGGACTCCTGGAAATCCTTTGTCGACACACATTTAGATTAAAAAGTACATTACTTACACCGCACTACAAGTGGACCTATTTCTCTCTTATTATTCAATTTCTTTTTATGTTCTACGTACCGCCAGTCATTCAATAACAACTCAAAGTGCCGTGCGTGGGTTTAAATCTCCTCTCCGCATGCAGGAATTCTTTATTCAAGATCCTTGTTAATATGAAAGGAATCTGGCCACTGAACACCGACCAATAGATATTGTTCAAAGCATATGTGTAATCAAGCTGGACCTTTACACAAGAGAAACCCTTCTATGACACACAGTGACTATCTAAGGGTTCTCTGATGTATGTATGAGAATATATTTCACCTATATATATATATATAGACACTAAGCTGTAGCTATACCAAAATCCGCTATTGAAGAAAACAATAAATAAATGAAAAATTATATATATATAATATATATAATATAATAAATAACAATATTTTTTTCTTTCTTCAATAGCGGTGTAAAAATAGTAAAACTGGGAAAATGCTATTTTTTCTTCAGTTGCACAAAGAAAGGAATTTCAGGGAAAAGGCTGCTGTAATAGCACATAATGAAGGCATGACAGGCCTGATATTGAGTTCTACGGGGGGGCGACGGCAGAGTCACACTGAGATTAATACTAATAGAACAATGTGCTGTTCCAGACCAGAAAGAGAAGGAGAAGGAGAGAAAGAGCTTCTGGGCCCATTGACTGGCGTGAATTGAGAGGCATGTCCCTGCTCTGTGCGACAACGCCACGAAGCGAACCCTTCGGTAGAACTCCAGTGAGCCGCAGACAATTCCCGCACTGTGCCCGATTCATTCCACTGGAGAATGACATAAATTCCAAAGAGACGGATTTCCTTCCTCCAATTAGGCTCTTTATGGACTAAATCTGCATAATTTGATTAGCCCAAATCACAAAACTGGTGGAATAATATCTGCCATTACATGCAATTGAGGCTGTTATAAAAAGCATTTTTGCATATGCTTCACTACGATTATGCATCATAAATTGCATACATTATAAAATGTTTTTGTAATCTGATCTCTCTGCAACCTAATCTGGTCTGATTTGTTTGGGTTCCATTCATATTTATCTTTGAGGTACTGCACTGAACTTTTTTCAAAATTTTGAAATAATAAAGCATTTACTTCATATCTGCTTGAAAATTAGCATTTGTATTTAAACAGTCTTATTTCTATGTAAATAGTGTCTGTAAATAGTTGTACTGTTCTTTGTACTCGTACTAGCTCATGCTGTAAGACCCAATGTATAATTGCATTGGAAAAAAAAACCATTGCAAGAGTATAACCAAAGCTCATTCACTGAAATCCGGTTTGCCCCAAGAGAGCTATGCTCAGAGATATTCTTCATGTCACTGAGCAGAATGAACACAAAAATCTGTTTGATATGCTGGTCTGTCGCTGAAGCACTGACAATAACAGCTCACTGTCACCCTCTAGTGGTGGAGCTCCTCAGCTGCATTGGTCAGAATGGTGCCTATAAACTACAGAGCTAAGATCTGATGGTGACCCTGTCTGTGTGACCATTACCAGGGGGAGGGAAAAGAAATAGAGGGGTACAGGGCAGAGACAGAGAGGTGTAGAGACTAACACAAAGGGGTGCAGAGCGTTCCTTACCATGGGGTTCTGGCTCGTCCTCGTCATCCTCCTTCCACTCATCCAGGTCTTTGGGGGCAAACTGCATGAGACTCTGTACCACGTGAGTCCCCACCAGCACCAGGCGTCCAAAGGCCCGCTGCTCCATCACAAAAATTGTGAGGGGAGGGTGGAGGTACACCAGCTCCGGCAGCTCCTAATTTGGGGGATGGGGGGGTGGGGCAAAATGTCAGGAAGTCACACAGATTATCACACTTCCCTTTGGAAGGGAATTTAAAGAATCACAGAAACAAATTGTTTCTATGAAAGTGGCTAGAAACAGCATGCTAATTTCCTTCGACCCACGTTGCATGAACTCACCACATCGAAGTGCTTGACCATCTCCTTGAAGTTGGGGTTGACCTTGCAGCTCTCGATTTCCTCCGACTCGATCATCTGCCCGGCGCACTCCATCCTCACCTGCGGCTTCTCCACCTCGAACAGGTTCACCCGCTTCAGGTCCCGCACACCCCAGTACAGCACCTGCCCATCACAGCACACTTCAGCACAGCTCAGAACAACATGGCACACTTCAGCACAGCTCAGAACAGCATGGCTCACTTCAGCATAACTCAGAACAGCATGGCACACTTCAGCATGGCTCAGAACAGCACAGCTCTGAACAGCACAGCACACTTCAGCACAGCTCAGAACAGCATGGCACACTTCAGCACAGCTCAGAACAGCATGGCACACTTCAGCACAGCTCAGAACAGCACGGCAAACTTCAGCACAGCTCATAACAGCATGGCACACTTCAGCAGGGCTCAGAACAACATGGCACACTTCAACAGGGCTCAGAACAGAATGGCACACTTCAGCATGGCTCAGAACAGCGTGGCACACTTTTGCAGGGCTCAGAACAGCACGGCACACTTCAGCACAGCTCAGAATATCTCAGAATGACTGATGATGTCCAAGCACTATGATGGCAACATGGAGGTCCTGGTATTTCTCTTTATATGTTTGCTCACTTACAAAATGTCTTGCCTACACATTGTTATTATAATTATTGTGGGAAAGCTTGGCAAATTCAGTTATAAAAGTGCTGCTAACGCTATGATTATTCAGTAGAAAGAAATGGCGCAATACAGAACATCACAGTTCAAGCATACTTACTGAGTGTGTTTCATTTATTTACAGTCATATTATCATTTATTTACAGTGTCCCATAGTACAGTCAGGTTCCCCCCTCAGCGAAGCCTACGCGACTCCTAAAGTCTGCCGAGGTTCCCTACCTCTATTCTGAATTTCCTCAGCACAGGGCGAACCCCCTCCGGGATGATGTAAAATCTCTCCTCCTGCAGGTACAGCGGTTCCCGGGGGTCCACGTCTGCCGGGAGAGCTGGCTGTAGGGGCCGCAGAAGACAAAGGTCTACAGGTCAAAATCTCAGCATTCTGCTCTGTACGCCTTTGTAATCCAGTTTTGGTAATCCCTAAACCACCCCACAAACTGCCACCCATCCCCCATTTCACCAATAATATAGCACCCATCTTATCCACAAATGGATCCATTGTGTTGTGAGTGGGTTTGTGGGTCTGGGGTGTGTTATCAGTGTGTATGTGGGGTATTGAGTTAGGAGTGTGTTTGTGGGGTCCTGTGTATTTCGGAGGGGTGGGGGGGGGTTGTTTGTGGGGTCCTTGCCTCTCCATAGCCCCTGTAGTCCAGCTCGATCAGCTCGAATGCGGCCAGCAGCTCTCCCGCTGAAACCTTTCCTCTGCGGATCTCAAAAAACTGCAGCATTGGCTTCTTATAGGCCTCCTCCACGAACTTCAGCTCCGGTTCCGCAAACGCCCGTCCCAGCGAGAGGGGACTGCCCTGCACATAGCAGAGATGTTTACACAGGCACAAACACAGAGATTACACAGCACAGAGGTTTGCACAGGCACAAACACAGAGATTACACAGCACAGAGGTTTACACAAGCACAAGCACAAACACAGAGATTACACTACACATAGGTTTTTACAGGTGCACACACACATTTTATACAGACGGAGATTATACAGAACAGTGAATTACATGGATACCCAGACTGTGACATATGCACAGAGTTTACACAGCAGATGGGTTTAACAAAAACACTGACATGCAATGTAAGGGCTTTACACAAACCCCACACACTGAAGGCACAAGGTAGGAGTTTGCACGGTACATTTAGGTTACATCTGATTCAGGGAAGCTGAGAACCTTACGATTTTATCGTAGTCATAGATGTTGATGATGACGATGGGCGGGTCGTTCCGCAGGTCCTCTTTACCGCCCTCTATCAGTATCTGATGGTACAGCAGCAGCTCACTCCAGGTCGGGGAGAGTGTCTCCTCCAGCACCTACACCCACAGAGGACAGGAGAGAGTTCATTATCTGTGCATGTAGCAAGAGACCTCCTTACTGAGCATGGAGCAAGAAACACTCATTAACTGTGCATATGTGGAGGGTTATCAGTGACTGGACATTATGTTCTATTTAGCACCTTTAAGGGTTCATTGTTTGTCCCTGCGGGTACAATTGTAAAGGTTTTTGTTAGATGTTTATGTATCTACAGGGTTCTTTGCGAAACCCTCAGAATAAGGTTTTACATTGAACCCTATAGAGATATCAGTATTTAAATAAGAACCTTTCTGGGTTCCCCCAGTTGACAACTTTTTAGGAAACTAAGGCTGTAACAGACAGATGTCAGTAGTTGTTGCTTACAGTAGAGAAATGTCAGTAACTGTGCCTGTAGCACAGAAACCTTGGTTACTACGAGAGAAGCTTGGTGTCAGTAACCGCATGCAGCAGAAGAGCAGGGTTGTGTCAATGGCGGACCGTGCCCGTGCGGCGATCCACTGGGCTCACCCGTGTGGTCTGGCACTGCGTGGAGAACACCACTTTGGCAAAGGGGTCAGAGAGACCGTTGTCATCGGCAGCCAGGATGCCCCGGGCCTGGTATATATGAGCCCGCAGCTGGTAGTATCGACTGTCTGCAGCAACGAAACACACCAGGGATCACTTACCCATCAGCACTCAAACACGGTACACCCTTAGTTTCATAGTCGATGTATCAGTACCCGTGGGCTTGCACTGACTAATCGATTAGTCGAATTGTTGACTAGTCAGGCCATTATTCTGCACTGTGGGTATCAGTTGACTAATCACGGGTCAAGCGATTGCACCATTTTATAGTGTGGCGGTGCAAGATCAGCAAGCACGCAGCAGGTCAAACACAGACAGTATTTTTTCAATGTCTTTGTGCTTGCTCGATTTAACATTTTGTACACACTCCTGTGGTGTTCATCGATGCACAGAACCCGCCTCTAGATCTTGCATGTTACATACAAAGAACAACTAGCTGACTTAGATGACGAATGACTAGTAAACATCAGTAGCTGTAGTTGTATGGGTAGTAGTTGTATGGGTACATGGGGCGGAAGTGGTGGCTCTCACCATCGCAGGACAGCTTGGTGGGGGGCATGTTGAGGGGTACAGGGCTCCTGGCCGTGGCCTCTTCGTACAGCGGCCTGAACTCCTCCGGCAGGCTGTTCACGCTGTTCTTGCCGTATTTGGTGATGCCGAGCCACAGGTAAACCTCCAGCTTGGCGAAGATCTCTCCTGGTGGACCACCTGGTGTCTGGGCAGAGGGAAAATCTATAGGATTGTCTACATTTCTGAAGGTCCTTGAAATAAATAGGTCATTGCAGGTGTATGCACAGGAGGTGTGTTGTAGCAGTAGTGAGCTGCGTTAGCTTGCGTTGATGATGAGCTTGTTGGAGTGACTGAAAGGCGTTACCTTCATGAAGATGGTGGTGAGTTTCCCACAGTCCTTGCCCTTCTCTTCCTCCACCAGCGAGAAAATGACGGAGTGGGCGGGGATCCTGGCGTAGGCGACACGTTTGTCCCCGCTCATCATCCACAGGAACACGTCTGGTAGGGTGCTCTGAGGCTGCAGGGCGTGCGGAGGGAGGTGAGTGACAGAGAGAGGCGTATCACAGCGAGGCGCCTCAGAGAGGTATGATAGAGATGGATATACATTAGAGCAGAGGTGTCAAACTCCAGGCCCGGAGGGTTTTTGTTGTTTCCTTTCAAGCGGCAGCCATTTTAGGCCTCGGGAAGCAGGTGTGTGAGTTCTTTAGCCAATCAGTGATTTTAATTAAGTGCTGACACACACCAAAACCCAGCAGATAAGGGCGTACCCTCCAGGACCGGAGTTTGACACCACTGTATTAGAACATGGCTCTCGTGTGTCCACACAGGGGGCAGAGAGTAAACCAGTCAGGGGGCACAGAGTATAAGCAGTCCATTTACTAAATATTGAGAACAGCATGGTATGTGTTGACATTCTGAGGAAAAGTTTTACTTAAAAATGAAATCTTCTAGTGAAAAACTTGGCTACTAGGGTCCATTTCAGGAACTCTTGAGTTCTTGAAATCTCTTGAATTGATGCAACAATTTGACAATCAATAGAGAGAAGGCTGCACAGTCTTTAGCACATAACAATGGAGGAAGAGGACCGTGGTGAGAGGGCACCTATTCTCCTTGCTCTATTTCACTGGCTCATAAATCGTTAAACCCCTGTTAAACCCTCCTGTTAAACCCTTAGGACTTAGCCACACAAAGGGGGTGACACTCACGGCTTTTATCTGCCACCAAAATGAAGGCCACACAAAACAGTGTTGAGAAGCAGGTGAAATCGTATGTGAGCTAGGAGCAGGGACCAGAGCACCTCTTTAGCCAGAAACCGGACCCTCTTCAAGATCTTCTTTGCGTCGCCGAGCTTCTCCTTGGCTGTCCTCCTCGTGACCCTCCTCCTCGCACGCAGAGCTTGTTTGGCCAAAATGATCTACAAAAGTCAATCAGTGTTGACGCGATTTATGCATGCACACATGATCGAACCTGAACATCGACTAGAAGTCTTTCAGGGAAATTCAATGAACACATATCAATACGAGTGATTGGCTGAACACACTACACATCAATCAATCGCACAACCAATCAAGCTTATAAGGCTGATTTACAACAGCTAAGTGTTCAGCTCAATATTGTGCCTGGGTCTTATTTACTGCTAGTACTGTACAACCACAGGAAAACTGAGACAATATCATATAATATATATTTAATTAATATGACAGCATACACAGAAAGTTAATATAATAAATAGATTGTATGTTTTTTTACAGTACTTTCACAGTATAACCAACCAATCAGTGTGAAACAGTAATAATTCATAATTCATTTACATTAAAAATACCAAATGAACTCACAATGTTCTTCTTGATAAACAACGTACGGCATTTGTCCAAGTTGTTCGGCCGTGTCATCGTCTTCTTATCGGTGTTGGAGTTATACTGCCTTCCAAGACAGAAAACGCAATTCAATTTTACTGAGCATGGAAAAACAATAATAAATTACTATCTATTCATTTAATTATACACCATTCAAAATGAGTCTTTTGCATGTAGCTCTAATTTGTATGTCAAAGAAACATTGTCAAAAGCAATTATTTTCAGTTACTTTTCTCAAATCTAAGCAGAGGTGTGTCAAAGGTATCACATTATTTTTTATATGGTTTTACCCACAAAGATTTTTGATTTGTTCTTCAAAATGCACTTTTACTTCAGGCCGACAATAATGTTTCTCTGCTTAACACTAATCACTGTTCTGAACCAGGACAGTAGTTATGCCATCTATCAGTTTATAGTATTTCAGGGCATTGTCTCATATCTATACAGTACTGAGAGTCTAGATCTCTGCGTTTCCTGCAGAGAAAAACTATGATGCCAACAGATTTCACATCCGTGTACAGTATATTATTATCAAGCAAGAATATTCGTGTTAACATTTTGGCATCTTGCTTTTACAAACAGCCATCAGTTTTTATTTAATGTCATTGATAATACTACTTTAGGTTTCCCAATATGGAATCATGGAACCTGTGCCTGATGAGTTACTCACTTGCAGCTAGCTACAAACTCCAGAAGCACCTCCACGAGTCTCTCCTTCGCCATACTCCTGGGTCTCTTTAGCAGCTTCTCCACTTCATCAATTCCAAATTCCTGTTGGGCAACATCAGCATACATCAATCCCACAATTCCACACTCTTGATAGACAACATCAGCACACATCAATCCCACAATTCCACACCCTTGTTAGACAACATCAGCACACATCAATCCCACAATTCCACACTTTTGTTAGACAACATCAGCTGTCATCAATTCCACAATTCTGCACTCTTGTTAGACAACATATGCAGTCCTCAATCCCACAATTCCACACATCAGAGACACAATAACAATATACATCAATCCCAGAAATCCACACTCCTTTCAGGCAACATCAGCCCACATCAATCACATAACATTGCATTTCTAGACAACATGAGCACACATGAATCCCAGAATTCTGAAACGTATCAAGAACTATATTCGCAGAACTGTACCAAGCATATTGGGCTTTGAGTCACCCTCAGATATGTACCACTTTCCATTCACGAAGGCAGAAAGGGGACACAGAACTTGGGGAGGTAGGGTGAGGAATTGCAGAATGAAGACACAGACCTGGAGAGGTTGATATCAATAAGCCGCCTACCAGTCTGTCGGCCATTTTGGAGAGCCAGTTGGAGTTGTGAAGGCGGAAGCTGTGGTCCTCAAAGTAGCTCCAGACGTAGAGACAGGGCTTCTCACGTAGCAAGGGGATGCAGCTGAAGGATCTGCATGAACAGAAGATAAAATGTAAGTGTCCAGAGACACATAGAGAAGCATAGAAACATACAACGAAGCACAGCGCAACGAATGTCCGGAGACACACAGGGAAGCGCAGAAACACGTAGCAGAGAACAGCTAATCAAAAAGGCACACCATGAAAAGTGTTGAAGCAGAGAAAACATGGAGGCAAAGAGGCAAACAATGTAATGCAGTGAAGTACAGAGACAAGTGGCACAAAGTAAAATCCAATACACAGTGATGCACGGGGGCCTAAGGCCTGTGTTTGTTTGCTTACAGCGCAAAGCAAAAACTGCTTAAAAGCGGACTCAAATTTTTTAGTAGCTCCTTTAAGAATTGTGTATTAAATAATGTACAGCAAAGAGGCTTTTGAAAGACACTTTCCTGCATTGACGCTTCATGTCATAAATTGTTATCCACCAAGCTCTTAAGTTTTCTGTCTCAAACAACTTTGGATCATTTTAGAGTCCTTGTTGACCTCCCTTTTTGTGTTTTTTGTTCTCTTGTACTTCCCACGGTATGTGGAGCACTGTAGAACAACTGCATTCTTTCCTTGATAACTCTTATCTCTGCTTGTACTTTCTGCCAATATAATGACACGTCCAGCTCTTCTCATGACCACAAACCTGGCAATGGATGAACTACTATCTCATCCGTGTTTGCAATCCTTTAGGACATATTTAGAGAACACTCTGTCAAGCTGTCAGATTTCTGGATCAAAGAAATTCCCATGATGCAATGTCCAACACTTACAAGCATCTGTGTAAATATATGAACCACGAATTTGTATTTCATATGTATATATGTTTTTGATTTGGATGACATGGAATAGTATCAAACAGATCACGCAGGGTGTGTGCACCCCACCCTAAAAAGAGGTAAATATCTACATTTTGTTTGAGGCTGTTCATACAGGTGTTGTTACCTGTCATACTCAGTGGCCTGAGGTCTCCTGGGTACGGTTACAGACTTGTCTCGTGACCCCGGAACAGGACCCTCCTCTCTCTCCAGCTCATCGTCCGACGCGTCCAACAGTGGCTGCCTGTCTTCGCCCCTCTCCTCCTGTGCTGTGCTCTTCTTGGACTTCACCACAACGTCTGCCGCCTTCCCATAATTCCCTGCCAACACATATCCAACATACACACACATAGACACAACATGCGCACAGACACAAAAAAATACACACACATACAGATACAACATGCACACAGACAAAACATACACAGAAGCAACATGTAGACACACACATAGACACAACATACACACAAAACATAAACAAACGCCACTGTAATCATGCAGACTCTTCTAGTCTGGGTTAATATCACTTTTTCATGCATGACAAAAAAAACTCACGACCCATTCAATTACCCTAACAAGCAATCGTGGAATGGAGATAATTCAACCATGAACAGAAGATTAATTGCATCTCATTGCTGTTGTACTCATAAAATGTACCATGCAGCTAATAAATACATTTAATCTAGGCGGAAATAATGACTGAGCCTGCATGCTGACCCCAGGTCCTGGCTAACATGGTTTATGCTACGGGATAGATGTGGTTAGACATGGCTTTCCTGCCCACATTCATTACCTATAGACAGCTCAAAGGTGACCAGCTTGGAGCCGATGGAGGGATCGATCATCGTCACTTCAAAGAGCGACGCAAACAGCAAGAACTCCTCTTTCTGTCCTAGGAAATTCTAGAGAAAGACAGAACAGAATTACGACCAGCTTATCTTAAGTTCTCCTACAATTTACCAATTCATTTCGACATCCTCGGCGATAATATTTTGAGGGAGTCAAAAACCACAGTCTAAAAGAACAGTGTAAAATAATTCTGAATTAAGTTTAAATAGGTTGGATTTTAAATGCAACAGATACACTTTAAGAGGAATTGCAGTCACGGTGCGGAACATTGTGCATAACACTCATGGCTAACCTCTGGGAGTGGGTGAATCTCCTCCACCTCAACCGTCACGGCACCTGGAACCTCCGAGCTAGAATCGTCCAACTCCTCACTTGGGCCACTGCGACCCGGTTCTGTCATATGACACAGCGATGCACACACACACACACATATATATATGCATACATGCATGTACATAACAGACACAAAAAGGCATGCACACACCAACATACACACAACCACACATGCATACACAAAGAGAGAACACACATGCACACATCATGAGACAAAAGCTTAGATTTCAGGCTCTGTGTGCACAAAACCAAAGGTGTTTGATGTAAGTGGAACACCCTACTTGTGTGGAACACCCCACATGGTCGTACACAGCTGAAGTTCCATTAGACCAGCTGATTCTGATTAGCACAGCTCTTTAGCCTGGTAGGGAAGCTAATTACTAAAATCAGCTAGTTAATGCATGGGTAGAAAAATACAATAAATTATCTCCTTTTAATCAGAGGTTGGAATAGGAATAATGACCACTTGTTTAGTTTTGAAATTAAAATATTTTAAAAAATTGTGATGCAAAGTGATGGCACTGATATCTATATGAATGACTATGGGGTATTCACCAAATCCTTCTTTGATATAGCTAATTCTTCTATCATACTTCCATTATACCTTCTTTGTCCTTCTTCTTCTTCTTCTCCTTGGACTTCTTGCTCTTCTTCTTGAGGGAGAGCTTACTGAGCGTGCTCTTGACGGCGGCCATGCCCTTGTTCTCCACCACGGCGGTGGGGGAGGTGTACACCTCCACGGCCAGCGACAGCAGGATGCGCCCTCTGTAGAAGATGCCTTGGCCGAGGCCCTCGTTCAGGTCGTGATGAATGTCCCGGAGGGCTGAGTTTTGAGGGGACCCATATAGGTTAATCCAGGATGGGCCAAAAGTGGGGTGGAACCCTACGGAAATACAGAGGGGAGTGAGAGTGTGTGCAGTGAACCCGACAGTGAACCCTACAGAAACACAGAGGGGAGTGAGGGTGTGCACAGTGAACCCTACAGAAACACAGGGGGGACTGAGAGTGTGCACAGTGAACCCTACGGAAACACAGAAAGGTGTTAGGGTGCACAGTATCACTATCACAACACCATCATAGACTAACAACTAACAGTTAGTCTTAGTAGGAAATAAGCTTTACCATTCCTGTTGGGGTTAGAAATCTGCTGCAGGTCGAGGAAATGCGTTGCCACAGCTACATCTCCAATGTTGGCGTCATCGAGGACCTGAACCTTGATCCGTCTGGCAAGAGGAGGAAACTGCTCAATGAAGGATATCTGCTCATTCCATTCCGGAGCATTGGTGTTGCTCTCTACCGACGTCTCACCCTGGGAAAAAGAGAAGCCGTCATTCAATATACAAATCACATAACCAATCATATCTGGACCAGACAAAATGCTGGACTGTTTTTGCATTTGTGTGAGTGGTTTGCATTAACGACTGTCAAGCCTCTTCCAATAAATGACGCACAAAGCGTAGTTTAACTCAATGCAGAAACTCTGATACTCCATCATCAAGGAAAAAAAAATCCAAGCTTATGTAAGCAATCTAGTACATCTCATTAAGGTATCTGGTCATAAAGAAAGGTTCTTAAAAACCTAAGACAGAAAAAAAGCTACATTACAAGTAAATATGTGGTAAAGAAATAATAATACCGTTTCTTCATCATACATAGGCATTATTGACATACAGAACCAGATCTTCAGGCTGTGAGGAGAGTATAGCAAAATGTCCTCACAGGGCTGGTATTACAGTGATAATGTCCTCACAAGGAGGGTATAGCATTGATAGGGTCTTCACATTGCAGGGGTAGGGCAATAGTGTCCTCACAAGGTGGGTGTAACAGTAACGGTGTCCTCAGGTGAATGCAGGAAATGAGGGAGATATTTGACTGTATCCAGATACAGGATATTGTGATTCTTTTACTGACGTGCAGCACGTAAACACTCTCTTTTCGTTCTGAGAAGTCTGTGTGTGTTTGCTCAGGGTTCGCAAGGAAAGGCAGAGACAGCAGCACAAACAAAGGGACCACAACCCTGTGAACAAATATACTCATGCAAAGATATGTGGTTAGTCTATGTACGTGTGTGTGTGTGTGTGTGTGTGCTGTGAGAGTGTAGCATAAGGGTGTTCTCATTAGGTGTGTATCACAGCGCTAGTGTTCTCATAAGGTGGGTATCACAGCCCACTTGAAGGTATGTTTACTATGTGTGTGTGTGTGTGTGTGTGAGTGTGCTGTGACAGTGTAGCACAAGGGTGTTCTCATAAGGTGTGTATCACAGCGCTAGTGTTCTCATAAGGTAGGTATCACAGCCCACTTGAAGGTATGTTTACTATGTGTGTGTGTGTGTGTGTATGTGTGTGTGTGTGTGTATCGATGTATGCGTAGGCACTCAAAAGTGTGAGCTTTTGAATGTGTGCTATGTGTGCGTGAGTGCTTATAGGTACTTAAAATGTGGTGTGTGTTGGTGAGCGTGTATGGAAGTGAATACTGAATATTCTGGATACAGGCTGTAAAACACAACAACAAAAAGCTCCCGAGAAGCGCTGGGAAAAAACAGTCTGTTCACAAAATGCGAAACTAATGAAACGTGCCTCTCCAGAGTGCCAGGCTCAGATTTAACACACATAAAGAGAGCTGGTCTGTGTCCTCACCATCTGCTCCATTACACAAACGTGTCAACTCACACCTTAACTTGATGAGAAGCCTCTCTGCTCCTTCATCTAGGGGATGTAAACATCTCAAGGTGAGTGATCATTAAGCTTTAGTTTGGGCTTGAAATTAGTTAAGGTTTTAAATGAAGTCTCAAGGTATCCAATTTTAATTTAAAAGCCCTGAAACGACTGGTATTTGGACAAACCAAGATGGTATAACAAATAGTTTGGCTAGAAGGAAAATAGGGTCAGCTAATTACTCCTGGTTTGAAATCTGTACAGGGAACACCCTCCAAGAGTAAACACGTTGTCTATATTGTAATGTGTGACTAGAGTCACAAATTGGGGGTCTAGCTTTATGTGTCCCCTATCTATGTGAGAGCAAGAAATTGTTACATTTTGAATGGTTTTATTCTGTCCTTGGCTGAAAATAGAGTAGAATTCAGGAGGGAAAAACAAAGGATTAAGATTTGTGAGTACAGGGATTTGGGGTTTGGGAGAGTTATAATCTTGAAGTTTAACTATCAATTATGAGACTGTAAATGTGTATATATAATTTGAAAACCTACTAAAGAAAATACATTTCAGACACAGCATAATGGAATCTCAGTTGGTCATACATCTTTTTGAAAAGCCAGCAACACTAATCTATGAATGTGCTTCGTATGTGCGACTGTTTCCGGAACCAAGTACGCCATAGAAAGTATAACGGCGGCCCTTCGTACCTGCTGGCCAGCGAAGGTGACTTGAACGTACGGGTCAATGAACACCTTCTTGTCACCCATCATCTTGGAGAAGCTGCCCAGGAATCCAGCGTTCATGCTGGGCAGGTCCTCGGCCTTGTACACCTTCAGGAGAAACTTAGCCCAGGGCCGTTCCACCGGCATCCTCTTGGGAAGCAGGAGATTCCTACGGGAATAAGCACAGGAAGATCACAGCAGGTTTTCAGCAGTTTGGATAGTTATGGATTCATTGGTCTGCGAAAAGGACTACCTAATCAAGAACACACAGTGGACCTCGCTACCTGCCCAGGTAAGAACTATTAGTAAAGGTCATTCCATCCCTCAGACAACAGGGGCAATATTCAGTAAGTGTCTCAGAGTAGAAGTGCTGATCTAGGATCAGTTTAGGCTTTTTATCTCATAATGGATGAGATTAGGATATAGGCAGGGGGAAATCTGACCCCGGAACAGCACTACTAGATTCACTTCAGAGCTCCAGGGCCGAGATGGGGAAATGGCGGACTCACTTCTCGATGTCGTCGTTCTGGCTGCCTACAGGCGGGATACTGGGCATGCCCATAGAGTCCCCCTTCATGACCACGCTCAACGTGCACTTCACAAAACCCTTCACCCCCGTCCGTGTGTCTTTGGGGTCCATCAGGGGGGCCCACTTCTGATAGAACCGGTGATCTGCAACAAGGCATACATAAAGCTGCTTCACAAAATGGCTGCCATCTATAAATACTGCTAGTTGTTTTACTTATTTGTGTACCATACAAAGTAATACCCTTTATATTTAGCAAATAATGTCTGTTTTAGTGTTAAGCTTTGATTTCCCAGTGTCCCTGGCTCTGATGTTTCCGTTTTGATAAATTAAGTGCAATTTTCACTCTGTACAGTGTTTCTCTTTTGTGAAAAGCACATCATAAATAAAACTGATTGTGTTATATACACCAGTATCTCCTGTATCCGCACAATTACATTTGGAAAATATCATACATATTAATACTTTAATAAACATGCACAGTATATTTTATTTTACATGCAACTAAATAATAAAGCAACCCCCTTGGTGGCTGGAATGACATACAATATTTGTACAGCCATATCATTTTAAATGGAGTGTTACAGCTCATGAAATATGCAAACATTCTTTGAACGGATAAAATGGTTGCTTCCTGTTAGCTCCTGAATTTCCCCCCTTTGTGTAGACATTCATACTCCCGTTTATGTAAATCAGCAGATTGTAATGGAGGATAACAGCCAGGCGGAAAGAAGCTTTTCTAAAGCTATTGTCTGGACCCATAAGCCCATCTCCCGTACCTGGCTGACTGTATACTGTACTGATGTCGATCTTGAAGGTTCCGATCCGGGTCATCATGAACGCCAGCAGCTTCTTGTGAACAACCTGAAAGTCAGAATAAAGAGCCATCATTATGGAACGTATACCATGGGATAAGACAAACGAATACCAAAACATTTTGTGCAAGGGTAATACAATGAATCACTCAGTACAATGCATGCAAAACTATAGCCCAGTCCTGAGTAATGCTGAACTGCACTAAACCTGCACAAGTAAATATCCTTGACATTTTATTGACTTATATATTTGCAAGTAAGCAGAGCATTGGTTCCTAGGCAGAGGTAGCCATGTCAAGTAATGGAGCTCGAGACCCTTGGTGTGTTCAAGTCCCGGCTTGATGCAGTGCTGGATACTCTGGAGATCGCAGGTAAGTGGTGAGTCTAGCCGGGCTGAATGCCCTAATTTCATCATTATATATTCTTATATTGATTCTATATCTTTATTTATAGGCAGGTGTGTTATGTTTCAAATAAAGGCTTTGGGAAATTCATTCAAACTCGTTAAGCCTTATCTGTCACTTGACAAAGCAGTTGAAATTAGCTGGATTTGGAATGAACTGGATCTCAGAAGAAACTCACTGTTATTTCGATAACTTTGTCAAACAGAACCTCCTGTGTCTCCTGGAACTCAAACATGAAGTTCTGAAATCAAAGAAAATATCTCACTTTAGAAGTTAAAAGGACAGTGGACAACGCAAAAAAAAACGTCCTGCTGGTTCCTGGTTACAAGAGATGTGTCCATGGTCCAGTGCATTCCTGAGTCACACGGAGGGGCCTCACCTCATTGTAGAAGGGACAGTTGGTGGATTTTTGTGTTGCTGTGTGCCTTTTCTCCTCCCCTATGGTGATATACACAGCTGGGTTGATGTTCACCCCCACCAGTTTCTGAGCCTCCACCACGTTAACGTTCACCTGGGGGAGAGGGGGAGAGGGAGGGGGAGGAGAAGAGAGGACAGGGTCAGCTAGCTATCACTGCCTTTTCTCCTTGAAGGCCCCCTCTGGTTAAAAGTCATTTCGATAGTATTTTTGTTATCATACATATCAATGTTATAATAAATATCGAAGTCAGCTGTTCAAGATACAGTGGCATCCAAAAGTCTGAGACCACTAGCGGGAATTCATTCTTTTATAATGAAGTCTAAAATTTCTTATTACAAATTATACGAATAATGAAGAATGAAAAGTTAAATCTTAAATGTACATGAATTTCAGAATGTCTTAGTTTTTGGTATTTCCTCCTATTGCTTTAATGACAGGGTGCACTGCAGCTGGCATGGACTCCACAAGTTTGTGCAAAACTTGATGATCCATGTTATGTCATGGTCTCTGAGTGTACAATAACTTTCTTGGCTTTTAAGTGCCCCTATAAATGTTTGATGGGGTCTGACCTTTTGTAAAAAGGAGTTAATGTGGTCAGTGTCACGAATTTGCTTCAATATGATCCAGAAATAGTGCAGAATTTAAAATATTTCTTAAATAAATTCCTTTAATAAATATCTATTAAAGGTCACAGCTTGTAAAACATCTTGTTTTACATTTTTCAAAATCCTAAAACTTTGTTTATTCCAGGATTACATGGAAAAAATGTGGTCTCAGACTTTCAAACCCTACTGTACGTATAAGACATTTTTCTTTGAAAATTGAGTGCCAATCTCCAACACTCATAAAACACTATTTTATGGTGTCTGAATGGTCAAAATCATTTATTAAAAAGAAATATTCACTACAAGATGGGATTAAGAATTCACCCCCTCTACAGTGCTTCCTACTAGTGAGGTTTCATCAAAGCAAAAATGCAACGACTGACTATAAAATATCATTGACTCAATAATTTGGACGTATAGTTGCATTGGGAGAAAACATTTTTGATTGGTTCAAACTCAGTGATTGACAGCTGAGTGTAGCTCCACCCTGACACTGCCAAAGAAAACTCAATTGTAATGTTACCTCGTCCTTGTCTGTCCTCATAAAGCTGGCCTTACCTGGAATGTCTGCACCTTGGGAACCGTGGCTAGCTCATATTTAGACAAGGCTCTGCAGCGACTGAGGATAACAGCACAAACAGAGGGATTTTAATGTTAGAATCCATCACCTACTCAAGAGATATTAATGTGACAAACACAGTACTGTACATCCTTGTGGTGTTTTCCCTGCAGTCAGCAGTTTCACTGAAAAGCTGGGTTCATAAAATACCATCTAATAGCACATGAAGCTGCTCGAGACTCATTTCCAACGGCAGTCTATATTGTTGTGGGAGAAGGCGAGGCCAAGCAAGGATAAAGGAAACTGTGGAAGATGTTTTTCCTTAGAAAACAACGCAAGAGAACAAACTTCATCTGCTGGCAAGGCGTTTAGGGAGGAATACTGAGATCCAACTATGGATACTGATGCAGATTTAATTCTGTACTTGTGGATTTAGCCACTATGGTTTTGCTACATCTGTGGACTGTTGTAATCTTTGTGTTTGCAAAGGGATTCAAAGTCATTTTACATTCCCTTCATTTGTTAAATATATACCATTTGTTAATAGAACCTGTTAGATACGCCCTTAGTTTAGGTTATTTTGTTATTTTTCAGAAGAACTCAGTAATCGGGAGACACAAGTAATTAGAACAGGGTAAAAACCTAGAACTCCTATGATAATTAGGCTTTAATAATTACGAGTACTAATGCAAAAGGGTGGGCATGAAAACAAAAAGCTATCGCACTGCATGGATAAAAAGCTGAATCATAATTGCACAATGAATAGAGAACTGCCTTCTTTCAACTGACAGTTTTTATTTAAATCATTGTCTCTTTGAAAGGGGACTCAACCTCTTTTTCTGCTACCCGATACTTCTCTTAGTTAAAAAAGCAAAAGTTTAATTTCTCTTTTGTGTGACTGAGCATGTACTGTATTTATCTTCTATCAGACTGGGACTAAAAAATGTAAACTTAGGTGTTCTATATAGTGATAATTTAGTGTTGTAATTGTAATTGTGATTCCGCTTTCTCCATTTCTTCCTCTTTTACCCTGCTAGCGTCTTTTGTTCTGCGTTACTTCATACAGTGTTGTTTTCATCTCCTAGTAATAACTAGTAATTTATTCATTTTAACACAATTTGTACTTTTTTTGTACAATATTTCACTTTTCAGTTACACATTTATATTTTCCTCCCACTGTTTCATGGAGAGACAGGTGCAAAGCTCACCTCAGGATGGGAGTGAAAGTGATGTTGGAGCATTCCATATCTGCAATGTCATAATCGTCGTCATCATCATCATCGTACTCGTCCTCATCCTCCTCCCCGGTTTTAATCAGACTGCGGCCGATCTTCCTGGTCTCCCTGTCCAGCCGCTCTGGCCGGATGCTGTCCTTGGAGCTGAAGGTCAGAGGTCAGAGGTCAGTCAGTGACCCCAGCTATGCCACATTCATTTGCTTTATCTCATACAGTGCAATAACATCAGAGTCATGGGCTACATTCATTATCAATATCTCCTACATTGTTTAGAGTAGCCATTGGTCTTCTCAGAGAAACATGAACCAGTATACGAGTACAGGTATGCGTCGCTCAACGCCCACGGTATGTTCTGTGAAATACGACATTATGTGTTTTGGACGTTGTGCAAACACCATATCATCAAGGCTTTATGGGATACTGTAGTGTACCTGTATTGACTAAATAGGCAAGATACTGTACACATACAGTACTGTATTTCAGCTGATAGGTAATATATGGGTTAAATAGTTTACTTCCGCTACGTCCCATTCTCCAATTAGGATTTCTGAACTCTATTATAACCTGATGGGACCACAGACGTATATGCGGTTGGATGTTGCCCGAATGGAAGTTATAAGGTACAGACCTGTATATTGATTAAAATGATGTGAAAGTAATCCACAAGTCTAAACCGCTTCAAAAACTGAGAGAGGGCTCACCCGGGTTCAGCAAAGCCAGTATTTCTGATGACAAGCCCAGAGCTGGGAGGAGGAAGAAAGGAGGACAGAGGGACTTTAATGGAGCTTTACCATTGTGCTATAATATATAATCCAATATTATTACAGAAAATAATCTGTAAAACCTACAAAGAGTACAGAGGAATATTCTTTCCTCAGAAATACAGTGTTATCCCACATTGAAGCTACATTACAGCCACTTACTCATCTGTGTCTTCAACGTCCAAGAACTCCTCTTCCTCCCAGCCACCTGCCACGCCTTGGACCGGGTGGTATCGCACATCTAGCTCAATGTAGATCTGAACAGAACCACAACACAACCACAAACAAGCTCAGACAGAACTACAACACAACCACAAACACACTCAAATAGAGCTAAAGCATAACCACAAATACACTTAGAAACAACCACAACTCAACCAAAAACACACTGAAACAGAACCACACCTCAACCACAAACACACTCCCCCAAAGAGTAAAGAGTGTCTTTCAAATATGCATTACGTTTCAGAAGCATATTTAATTCTGTCATATGCTTTACATTTTTAATGGAGATGCAGAGCTATGGTAACAGACCCTGCAGTCTTTGAGGCCTGAAAACCCTTATTCCTATCATGAAACACTGGACTGGATGAAAGAAAGTACTGACATATTTGAGACCAAGTACCATAATTGGTAGTGATACCCTACAACATGTGTGTTTGTGTAGATCTAGAATAACATTAAATGTCAAAGATCCCTAGAGGATCCAAATGTTGCCTTGTGAATTGTCACATGTTAAACTAAATACATTTTGGGAGCATGACTCATTATATATATTAGTTGTTCCCATATGTTTATCCTCAGTATAGCACTTGCATAAAGACTTTCTGGATATATGCACTTTTAAAAAATGTTTTGGATCTGTAATTCGTGCTCAGAAGAGGCAGCGAATTCAGTAGTCTTGTACAATGGGTGTAGTGATAATTAGGAGATGAGTCTGTGGTCTGAGTATGTGGGCATACTGTAGCTCAGAGACCGATGTATAATTATAGTAATAAGGTTAATATGTGGGGATAGCACACATCTATCATTTAGACTGAGTATACCCCACCGGGTTCATAGCCACAGGGCCCCACGCAGAAAACTCTGCAGGACTTACGTCTGTCAGGCTGTAGTTGCTGTCGGTCAGCGGCTCTCGTAGTAACAGTCTCCCGGCTGACACCACGTGCTGCAGGCTGATGATCAACTTCCCCAACAATCTGAGGGAGAGAGGTGGAGAGAGAGAGGGAAGGAGAGAGAGAGATTTCTGTCCTTTCTCTTCATAAACTATTGTCATAAGTCATGATACAAACTCATGAATAGTGTTTATATTTTGAGTGGTGCTTTTAATTTATACAAGTCAAGTTTATAAAAACTACAAAACAGCATACCAAACATAATTAATGTTTATTAGCCCAGAATCCAGTGAACTGAATATGATTGCCTCTCCAAAAGCTCAGAGATGTGGTCGTTAAGATATTTGGCATATCAATCAAAGGCGAGTACAATACTCGTGTCCCACTGCTAACCTGTTGCTGAAGACCTTGCTGCAGTTGAACACGCTGATGGACAGCATCTCATCCTTAATGACCTTCCCATAATGCGGCCACCTGAAATGCTGCAGATATATAGGAGTTGATAGAGTGCATTGGCTATTGCTGCGTTTCAACTCTGGGTACATTCATAGTATGTACCAAGGCTTAAACTAATGTCACAGGGGAATATAGCATGTATTTGTTGCCTATATATGCCATATATAAAAAGCTATTTTGTCGCCATCATATAATACGGGGAGTTTTAACATTGCTTTATTTTAAACCAATTTTGATACCAATTCTTTAGAAACTGCGCTACAATGAACAGCAACATTCAGATGTGTAGGTGGATGTAGTTAGCTTCTGTTCGCTAGTTATCTTGCTGCTGCTTTTGTAATAAATGACCTCTGTAACAGAGTAAAGCCTAATTCATTTAAATACAGATGCGCCTCAACACTCAGTTACTACTTTCCCATCGTTTTTCAGCGTTTAGTTGGAGATTGATTGGCATTTGAGCCTATGTATGTCTTTGCCAGTCCCCAGACTATGTATAACTCTGAAAGAAACGTCTTCTGAAGCGTTTACACACACTGAATAAATCAAGCACGAAAAGGCCAATGCTGAAATAATTAGCTATCGCATATAAGAAGCCATCTTCTAAACTATACGTGGCATAACATTGAAAAGGACAGATAAAAGTGAATGAAGACAGATTTTTTCAACCCTTTTCGTAATTTGGTGATGGACAAAAATGGACCTCTAATTTTAACTTTCAGACTTGGATAATTGAGCGACACCTGTGTCGAACTACCGGATGTGATACTTGAAAACTTGACTGAAAAATGAGCAAAGCGGACTTTCGATAATGGACGATTCAGTTTAACAAAATCGGATTTTTACACTGGGTTGGTGTTCTATATTAAAAATAATACCTACGGATTAAGAAACGGTATACAAATATTTTTATCAGACTCTTAAACCTAGAGGGTGAAGGTGTTTCACCTTGAGGGTGAAGGGTCGAGAGTCATCTCGTTAAATACTGGAAGCCAGAGGAGACAGTGAGGCAGTGAAAAGGTGTGTTTACAGTGAGGGGTGAGTGCATTTGCGCCCGGGCTGGTACCAGGAACACCGGTGACTCAGACAGACGGGCGGGGTGTGTGATAGAGACACACCTCACCTCGGTTTCAAAATCAGCCCCTGTAAATGAATGGGAGTATATTTGGAGCTCCACATATTGCCTACAGAGATTTTTATCAGAACAGGAACACAGAAGAATGAAGTGTATATGCTTACTTTCAGGTCCGGTTTTGTGTATTTTGGGTTTTTTTTTTCTGGAAGGGGGTGTGTTTATAGGGTTCCTTCTGGATGGCAGGATTGTGTCACAAGGTTTATGACAATTTCTTCTACACCAAAGCTGTCTGATGCGACATTATAAAACCATGACTGTACACTTAAAACGTGTAACTGACTTATACTACTTTAAAATGTATAATAGTATGCGGTTCATTAATAACTGACTGCATACAAATATAAAAACTGTAAAAATAACACAGCATTTGTCTCTACATATGTATTTCATACTTCAAAATATGACTTACTTTATGAGTTAAGAAACACAGACAGTCAATTTTTCATTCAAATAACAATCACACAGTAAGTAAGTGCTTCACATAGCTTTATCTTGTGTGTACAATTTAATACAAGTAAGAATTCTACAATATACATCATTTTGCCATCTGATGCCTATACCATTAGTTTGGCTTAGTGAGAGAGATCAGCTTTGAGATAAATGTAAGATTTATGCACAACATTAAATACCATTTCACAAACACAAGAGAAAGCTTCTATTACAATGCCTAGAAGGCATGTCTCTGCGTATGACGTTTGCGGACTGGGAAAGGGTGTGTTTTTTTTTCTCCACGATATTAAAACTGACTCAATCTGACCAACAAAGCTTTCTGACCACACCTTCTCATCAAGGGGTCAAAACAACCCGGTCACTGTGAGAGTCACTGCGGTCGGAAGGACCACACAAGCTCATCACTCTCTCTCTCTCACACACACACATACACACACAGCATTATGAGGAACTTTATTGAATCTGCCCCCAGGATAAAGATGATATGTGCAAAGATAGATACAGCATTCGCCAAACGCTTGCATAAACAGTTTTTTAGGTTATTAAAAAAAGTCTCAACTGTGGAGTAAACAAGAGACATGTGATGTCAGGAGCAGAGTTTAAAAAAAAAAAAAGAAAGAAAAAAGTAATCATCCTAATGACTAGCCTATTCCTTGTTGATTATTAAATGGCTTTTGTGTTCATATTGCAAACTGAGTGAAATAGACAATGGATCTTAAACTGGTCTTAGTTCTCAGAACAACCAATGGGAACACACCTCTTACCTCACTGAGGACTGCTTACCTCATTAAAGATGGCCAAATTCTCACACTGTAGGATCTTGGTTTTATGTGTAAACCCTGAAATAAGCATGACAGGGAAGGGAAAATTATTTACCGTCCCAGCCTGCCTTGCATGACGCTTGTCAAAGAGAGAGCCGCATCATGAGAAAGAGAAATATTGTGAAAAATGGTCCCCACACATCCACACTGCTGTAGAATGTATAGTAATTTGCATAGAAGTGCTTGGTGTGATTTGGCACTAAAACGGGACCGTCTTAAATTCTCTGTGGAAAAAAATTATATTCCAAGAGTCATAGTCTCCACAGATCCTGACCACAAAATGAAACTTTTAAACAATTCAGCATTCAGTATGCAGTACACAGAAAATATAAACAGTTTGTATTAGTGTTTGGTGCTCTGTTGTATCAATTTAATGTTCTTTTCCACCCCAGAAGTGAGAGACAGACAGGGAACTGTACATGCTCAACTTGACACTGAAATTTAATGTGAATTCCATCCATCTTAGTCTTAACCTTTCTGTCAGAGTAGTTTATTTTCTTGCAGACTTGTTTATTTACTTCAGGCTTGTTTACTTGTGCTGTTTTCCATGACCGGGGTAAAAAAAAATTGTCTGAAGCAATAAAAGCAAACATTTTAGTTGCATTTGTATTATTTTCTAGAGCATTCTCCTCAGCATGGTCCTCAGCAAGGGCAGCTGGGACATAGAAAATCCCCTGATGTTAAAAAAATCGCATGCTCTGTGCCTTCAGTTCCCTCTGAGTATTTCAGAGTTTAGATAAGTAACTGTTTCCTGTATGGGTGACTCCGCTTGACTGGGCTGAGCTCAAAATAAAACAGCAGATTCCAGACCAGTTCAACAAACAAAAAATCATTCCCAGAAGTGTGAAGCAGCCAAGTTTCTGTGACCTTTTAACACTGTACATAGACCAGAGAAGCATTTAAGTTCCCAAATGGCTGTACGTACCCTTCGAGTATGAGATGTCTGTTTTGATATGAAGAAAAATATTTCACTTTATGAACCCTACTGAACTGTTCCCAACTTGGGATATCTCTACTTAATATCAAAGGCAATGGAGAAGACAGTGCAGATTAATAGAATAATGTTCATAAAATATAAAAAATTATATAAAATTCTGTAAATATTTGAATTATGGTTGAAACATGAAGCCATTCACAGTACGATTGTACGTACCTCTGAATGACAGCTCTACCTTGCGGTCATATTTCCCTGGTAGATTCGTTATCCTCTTTAGATTGACGGTGATAGACATATTGACGAGTTTCTCCACACTTTGTCACTTTCCTCACATCCTAGACTCCTGTTCGCCCATCTCCATGGCGTTGGGTCTCCCGGAGCTTGAGAAAGGTGAGCGCACTGTGACAGTCTGCGTGTATCCGTTCCCTGTGCAAACAGGTAGCTGAAGGAGGGGCCGTGTGTTTTTTTTTTTTTTTTTTTTTTTTCCTTCAAGGAAATTAGCCGAGCAGTGGCAAAACAGTGTTCCTGAGTCACCCGGCCAGTTCAGCCTCTATCCCAGCAGTGGCAAAACTCAGCCCTCGAGGGTCTGTGTGTATGCAGGTTTAGGTTTCTACCAATCAGTCTCAATAAGCTTAATGACGGCACATACCAATGCCCATCCACTCATGGTAAAGCAGTTGCTTACATTGCATTCTCAACACATGCTTTTATGTAGAGGACAAACTCAATCATGGATGGTGTGTGTGTATGCAGGTCTTTGTTTCTACCAATCACCTGGGCTCATTTAGCTTAATGACGGCACATATCAATGGCGATTCGCTCATGGTAAAGTATTTGATTATATTGCATTCTCTTAACACACGCTCTTATCTAGAGTGACTTAATATGCGGAGCAATATAAGTGCATCTATCTGATTGTGGGTAATAGTGTTAAACTTTAGCTAACCATGTTCCTAGACCAGCAAATACCCAAGAAGCAACTCCAAGTGCAAACTTGCTATGTTGGACCAATTTAAAACATAACCCATAAATACTTCTAGTATATTTAATGAAACATACCGAAAACTCATAATCATAGACAGCAGACTTCAAATGGGATTCAGGTGCAGTCAGAATAGGCGAGTTTTCAGCCTGTGTCAGAAGACCAGTCCTAAACTACAAGCTTTTGTATGTGGAGATCTTCATTGCAGTTTTCTTTTCGTCTTGGACTAGGCTTACTCCATGTCGAGTAAATCAGCTCTTACAATGCCAGTAATTAGCATGGAAACAGCAGGCTATCTGACAGACTACCATAAAAAGCTGCTCTATAGCACTCAAACACAACATACAGAACATCATCACAATATCACAGCACGTGCAACATATCGGTTGCATGTGAAATCATTCTATATGCGGCCATGTGAGGTCTTAAAAACAATTACAAATGAGAGAAAGTGGTGTGCTGCACCTATGTTTCAGTTTCCCATAGAGAAAACCTCCTCACAACACCCTGGAATTACCAGCCAGAACCCCCCTTTGCTTTTAGTATCACTACACTAATGTTTCTCTGATGTGTTTACACTCCATTATTTGATGCAAGACTAAGACATTCTGTATTAAACAAAGTAACACAGTTTCTTGAAAGGTTATATTGGTGAGAAATCAATCTCATCACACCTCTTGAAAAAGACAGACATCTTGTTGTGAGATAACAGGAAAGAGATGACATGCTTCAGTTGTATGTATATATAAAAACAATCCCCACCAAGTTATTATTATAGGATTTTTATTCTTGCATCAGTGTTTAAAATTTCAAGCAAGAGATGCATTTATTTTTGTGGCACATTTCTCTCCCTTTTTTGCAACAAGTGCTTTGGCGGTATACAGAAACAGAAATTAAGGCAGGTTAGTATTTCCAGCATTTCTACAACAGGCGAGATGTGTAATTAACTGGGGAGTGCAAAAACTGACGCATGAAGGAATGCAGTTATAAAACACAACATCTGCTGGGACTGCATTCTGTTGAGTTGATTCCCAGTGCAAAAATACACAACTTCAATGCAGCTTCAAAAGAAGAAAATATTAAAATGAAAGGAAACGTGGTCCCACAGGTATATGGAAATTTGATAGTCTCTTACTATTAGACACACACGTAGATGTTTAAGAAAATATAAATCCAACAGCATTACTGTTTATCAGGAAGAAAGTGCAATACAGCCAGGCGAAGTGAGTGATAGGTGCATATAATTCGTGTGGTGCAAAACGTTTCATTCCAGCAAACCACTTCTCCTGGCCCTGTATCTCCATACACTGTACAATCAATATTGGCTTTATAATGCATATTCTCAATTCACTTGTGAATGTGGAGAACAATGAACAACACAGATTGACGTTTAATCTCCTAATTGCATAGGGTAATTCAAAAAATAGTTCTATTTGGAATATAATCTCAGCTCTGTACACTAGAGGGAGACATTTCCCAGAGAATATTGTGGAATAAAGAAAATAATCTCAACAGTCAGGTTTTAGGAACAAAACAAAAAATATTGTGCATTATATTAATGCAAGCAAAAGGCACAAGAGTTAAACTATGAGTCATTTTTAAATTTTAACTGGATGTTAACAAATATCAAACAGATGTGAACAGACACTTGCATCCCCACCGCACAGATAAATCCCTAGTGCATGTCTCATATGGAAATCATAAAGGCACTTTTAAAAATAAATTTGCATCCATTTTAAGAAATAGTATTACAGAGCCCCACATGTTTTGGCATGGAATTCTAGAATACCTTCAAATTTAAAGTGTTTTGCGCAACAAATTTTAAACATGAAAGAAAAAATAATAGTCCCAACTCAAAGAATATAAACACAAGGGCCCAACATTGCAGATATTATGAAAAATGCAGGTAATGAAAGCAGAATTTGAACAAGCGGTTTTGTTCAGAATTTTGAGCAAAATTTGGGATTACTCAATCAAAAATTGGTCAGAAATACTGATGTAAAAACCCTTGTCACAATCCTGAAGTGTAACCAATCACAAACTTAGTATACTAAATTTTACTGGAGCCTATGGCTTGTAATTACAACTGAGAAAAGATGCTTATTTTACACATCTGAAAGTCATTTTCCATAATTAGAAACAAGCACACAGGCATGAGACCCCTTTTGCCTCCAAGAATCAAAGCCAGCTCAGAAGCAGTTCTGATTGGCTAATACCCTCCAAAATGATTTGCTGAGAACTCCCTACAGACATTGTGATTGGCTAGAAAAAAAACCTCTGAAGAGGTGTGTGTTGTAGGGGAGTAATTTTCCACAAAGTCTGTTTCATGCTGTTTGTTCAACATTTAAAGGCCGATTTCTTTATGCATAACATCAAAAAGTAATCACAGAATGGCAAATTAATAGAAAAGACTGTCATTTGAAATTGTGCATTCTTTAATTCTTAATTCACTTTTGTTTTGAGCTAATGGCTAATTGTCAGTGGTTTGTAACTACAGTGGAGGTAATCCAGTCTACTGTGTGGGTGGGTGGGTGGGGGGGGGTGCAGATTCTCTTCCATTCAGGCTCAAACCAAATATGCTGGTCTGTTTGCAACCTACACTGTGGACACTTTTCCTATTATTGGACAAATAAATATGGTCCAATCACATCCCATAATGCTTATTAACGAATTGTGAGACAATAGCAATATTAAACTAAACACTGAAGGCACCATGCTGGCTAGGAAGCGTATCAATGTCAGATACTATACTACCATCAAAGGCAAGAGAACTAGTTGCCTTTTGACATATATTTCAAGTTTTGCTGTGTGGTCTAGGAAGAGATAAAAGACTTCAGGGTATACCCTTTCAGTTTAGGTGTCCTAGATAAATTCCATACATTAAGTGTTTGCAATCTTAAGCTACAAAGAAGGCCATGCATTAGTAATGACATTTAAAAGGCAGCGCTAAACTTCAAGAACACATGAGAATCAAACAGGATTTCAAGGCCTAAGGACAAGGAGGGAATTTTGATATCCTAGATTACGGTCAGCTGAGAAAGTAACCTGTAAAAGAGGCTAGACTTGTTCGTTCTCAAGGATCAAAATCCCTCGTTTGTCCCCATATTTGTTAAGGCCAAACCTAGCTTCTCTCCGTTTGGTGTTTGTCCCAAAGGATTATCAACAACACAATGACAGATGACTGATTGATAAGGTGAATATAAAAATAAAAAAAGAACATGACATATAATGATAAGTGGTACGTATAAAAAAGGCACGAGGAAGGGTCTTGCCATTTGGTAATTCTCAGGGGTGTGCGGTGGCACCACCATGTGGCTGGAAGACCTTCCTGCAGGAGCCACTCACTTTGGCGCTGGAGGGTTCACAGGCCCTAGTTTGTGCATCTTGTAGTAAGAGACCACCTGATTCGGAACCTCCGCCAACACGCTCTGAGCGAGAGCCTCCCTAGGGGCCTGAGGGAGACAAGGAACGATGTGTCATACATCCCAAACATAACCTTAATCTCTGAAACACTGAGGACTGTTTTACTGCATGCATGCGCGGGTGTTTTAGAGTGGCAGGGTTTGGGTGAGGGGCAAGGTTTCTACCTTAAGGAAGTCTCTGAAGGGCACGAACTGCACGATGTCCCGGGCCACGGGCTGGCCGCTGAGGGACTTGAGCACGCCGTCGTCCCCGTCCAGGAACTCCATGGCCTTGAAGTCGGCCTCGCCCACGCCCACGATGATGATGGACATGGGCAGCCGCGAGCTGTCCACGATGGCCTGCCGCGTCTGGTCCAGGTCCGTGATCTCGCCGTCGGTGATGATCAGCAGCACAAAGTATTGCTGAGGGGAGAGAGACCGTACGGTCAGCCAGCGTTCAGTTCTCAGGTCAGCCTATAGGGGGCACACTATTTATTCACTCGGCTTGCAGCTCCTGAAGTACTCACCGAAGCGGTCCCCTGTTGTGCGGCCCCTGAGGCGATGCGGGCCACATGGTTTATGATGGGGGAGAAATTTGTGGGGCCATACAGCCTGACCTGGGGGAGCACCATGCGATAGGCCTCCACGATGCCCTGGATCCCTGGAGAAGCACATTAAATACACACACTCCAGTCACCGACGCACCACAGTAGTGCTGCATATCAGACATGCACAGACAGACAGACAGACAGACAGACAGACACACACACACACACTGCCCTGGTGTGTCTGTAGTGTACCACAAACATGAACACAGATGCAGACACACTACAACAACACTGCACAAAAATACCAGCCCATAAAATACCCCTGCCATACATCATTTCAGCCAACAATAAATAAAAAAAAAAAAAAAAAAGGTGAACAGACATTGGCAAAGAGCAATGGCCAATTACCTTGACAGTAGGGACTGTTGGGGTTGAAGTTCAAAGCAAATTCATGGGACACCTACAATTTCAGAGACATAAAAAAAAAAATCTGTGAATACTCTAAATATTTAAAATAATTCTACATTTTTTTTTAACTCTTTTCAAATTCAGATTGCATTTACTATCTAACCTTGAAGTCTGGAGGTACTTGGGCACCAAATCCAAAGGCTGGGAAAAGTTTGTCACTGCAGAAAGAATGAAATCCAATTATTCAGTCTGAAGCAACTGAGGGGAAACTGTTGTGAGACAGTTCTGGAGAGCGGCACAGTGTTTGACAATGTGTATTAGAATAACAAAGGGATGTCACCGCATCCGACCAGAGCCAAATGGCGCCTCTTGTTAACAACCTGCTACCTGCCATCTGGGGATCGCGGGGTTCCCCATTAACATGTATGGGCCTCACTTCCTGGGGTCACCTGGCCATCACACGCTAATGTCTTTCCCTTGTACTGTGTAAATGTATCTACTGAACAAGGAGAAAGTCTGTTCCAATGATACAGTGGCCCACGAGTACGACCTAAAACAGTTAGTGCAGTTGGAGTATGAAAAATAATAGGCAATAATAATACTATGGTATGGTAATAATACTAAATCCAGCATAGTAATAATGAATGGCAGACAGACACAGGACAGGAAATGGCGCCCTTACGTGTCGTAGTCCTGCACCACCTGTCCCACAGACCAGAGGGCGGTGAGGTACTGATTCATCCCGTCAGGGCTCAAGTAGTGCAGAGACTCGGGCGAGCGAGGGTCACCGTTCGACCCCGTGAAGTCAATGCCCACCTAGAAACACAGCACCAACGCGGCATGAGACCGAACTCCATTTCACCAGCTGTACTGGCATGACAACAGGACAAAAAGTATAGCCAAAAAAAACTCTCAGAATGGATAACAATCTGTGATTAAAAAAATTGAGGTGTAATTCAATAATGACCAACATTCTACAAGCAACTATGATAAATATACGTCTGTTGTAGAAGTACATATTTATTTCTTTGAATAAACTTTTTTTTTTTTTTATAATCGTATTGTATCCGTTTGGCTTAACATGGGACCATATTGTGATATATATTTCTACGATGACGTGTGTTGTGAAATACTGTATTATGAGTTTGGTGCAACATCACACAACCACGAGAGACTTTCAGAAACATGCCCATAAGAACAATAAAAGCATAAACATATATGACCCCACATATATTTCCCAGAGAGATTTGTGCTGAAGCAACATTGTTTGCTAGCATTTTCAGCATATTTCATTTCAGCATTATTTCATTTATAACATGGCTGCTAAACAAACTTCACATGCGGTACTTACAGTGAAATTGATCTGACATCCTCCCATCACGTAATCCAGGAACGTGAACTGCTGCTCGATCTGGGGAGACACACAGAGAAACGTGGGTCACATTTAAGTGGCAGGTTTACACACAACTTCCTCACAATGCTTACCCGCCCACCTTCCCCTGTTAAAGTGGGCCTGTCACAGAGTGCTGAGTGAGAACAGTTCCTACCTTACAGGACTTTATCCTCACCACTCCAGAGTTTTTATAGCTCTTTTTCTTCGCCTTCTTATCAGGGTGAATGCAGTCAAACTGAACCTGGTAACACAAATCGTGAAAATTCTCAGTATTAGTGATCCTATGTACAGGTAAAACTTCAGCAGAATGATAGTATGCTGTCTTAACGTGCTGAATTTAAGACGTAATTATCAAATCGCTTATGTATAACTGACTAATTGTGCTGGACAGGTGTATATGCTAATATCTGTACAAAAATCAATGTATTTACTTTAGTTATTTCATTAAATATGGCAACATATTGAGGGTAAGTCTATTTCTGAAAAGTACTTGTCCTCAATAATAAATGCATGTATATAAAAATGGTGTTTCAAGTGTTTGCATTATCATAAATCTGAAATAAACAAACACCTTTCTACCATCGATGTAATATCTAGTGACCTACAAAACCCTTGCCTTTGTTTTTTTTTTTTTTTGTTAAACATTTGATGTTCAATCCAGTTACCACTAATATCAAGCCTAACTTTAGTGAACATCAAAAGTACTCACTTGACATGTTTACGATCAATATAAAACACCTAGACATCATACCACAAAGCCGGGCCACTGGTTATCTGGCTAACTTTGGTAAACATTAAAAAGAAATGTATACCTTCCTGTGAATGAAACTAGCTTTGAATCAATTTAATGTGTTACACATACACAACAACGATTAATGGCTAACTGTCCTTGCGCTAAAATAGTCCTCAAGTATGTTTACTTCAACATGTTAACTGGGGTTAGCCACGTAACTTGGTTAGCCAGCTTTGTGGTATCCCTTGCAGGTGTGCTGCAGTTAAATTGAGAGAGCTGTGTGTTTGGACAGTGTAAGACGGGAAGTAAGCCGCTTCCTCATACTGTACCTCTTGGACTTACACATAAAAAAGAGGAAGGAGGAGGAGAAGAAGAAGAAACGGGTTCTCACCGGAGAGCCATGGCTGGCTTTCTGCATCTCAGACACATTAGTTTGGAAAATACCGATTAGGTCATGAGAGCCATCGCTATCATGATCAGAGCAATGGACCTGGAGGGAAGAAGACGAGAGGCCAGAGGAGAGAGGTTTAAAGAGAGGGGCCGAGGGGGAGGGGCGTGTCTGGTACTGCTCACCGCGTGGTCTCTCGCCTCCAATAGCTGCGCGGTGGTGCAAGTAAACTCCCCTATCATATCAGAACTGGTGTCTTCGTCCTTATCGTAACATGTGACCTGCCCGTGAGACACACACACGCGCTGGTCAGCCCCAAGGGTGGGGGCAACAAGGTGGGGGGGTTGGGGATCATCTAGTTTTAATTACCTAAACAAAGAGGTCTAACACTAAACATGATTCTTTCAGAGCTACAGCATGTGTATGACTTCACTCTTCCTTTGGTTGAGTTGTTAACGGGATGTGGTAAGAAACAGGGCGTGTGTGGTCTTTGAAAGCTGGAGGCTTTATACATGTGACTGTCAGTTGGCATACTTGTGCACACACCGGCATGCAGGACAGTGGTATTTGTATGGTGTGTGGAGTGTGATTAGAGATGATTCCGGAACTTATGAGTCATACCTTGATGGGCTTGCTCATGTCACTGTTGCAGAACGTTTGAAGAGCGATGGTGAACTTCTTCCATGAGGGATTCAGATTATTTTTTATTACCTACAAATAAATGAAAGATTGGTGCATGTTAGCACTCACCTGGCACACTGCAGAAAGAAGATCAACAACCAATGGGACTGTTTTTTCTCTACAGTCTCCCATGGACTGTAGATATATTTTATGGATCAACACTATAATCATGATAGAATGCCAATTTTTATGGATTTAGTCACTCTGTGCATGCTTTTTAAATTAATCTTTCATGATAGTTTGTACTGTTTAATCTTGTATTAATTTTACTGATTGTATACACCATCTCTGCCCACCAAGGGACAGGTATTGGAAATTAGCTGTAGCTAGAAACACCTGCATGCTACATCAGACAGTACATCAGGAACTGTCAATGTTTTCTTTGCTTGTGCCTTACAAAAAACCAATACATAAATACATAAAATAATAATAATCACACACTTTTCAGTCTTGCAAACATTTATAAGCATCAGAAAAACCTGAACTGATACTAAAAGAATGTGAAGGACAATAAAGTATGTACTTCTGTTCGGTGGACCAGCTGCCATTTCCCATCATCCCCCTGCTTAAAGAACTCCAAGAATGGATCGGATTTCCCAAACACATCCTGCAGAGACAAAACAATGCACTGACCACTAGAAACAGACAAAACATGACAGTAAACACAGGGCAGCCCCATAATCATTAAACTAGGAAACACAAGCAATGTTTCTCAATCACAATTCAATACAACAATAATAAAAACTTAAATGCTAACAGTCGACTGGCTTTCAGGGAACTTAAATGCATTAATTCCCTATTCAAATGTTTAACTTTCAGTTGAGATAACAGACAGTGTATGGCTATTTAACAAAGCGGTTCCTTACCTTCTTATCAAGGCCCTGTGCTTCAACCTCCATCACTATGGCCCTGTTGTCCTTTATCTCCTCTGCCGCTATCTATAAAATACACACATGCCCAGCACTTCAGGGACTGATAGACAAATAAGGGACATGCTTTACTCTTCCAATACTTTTTTAAATAGATTATTTAAAATTACTTAATTTAGCAGACACCAATATCCAGCAACATTCGGTTTACGGTTTTGTTTTTTGTTACGCACCTATTTATGGGTCTGTGCTTTGTCGCACTGCCTGAGAAATGGTATGTGTTGCCCAACCCTGAATTCCGACCCACAACCCATCGTTGGAATTTCACTGTGCAAGTATAACATAGCTGTTGCTCTAGACCATTGCATAACTGCATTGACTTGGGTGGGATTCCAGCAAATCAGATTTACATAATAATAATAATTTGTGATAAGAAGATCTATTTTGGCAAGGTGTGGCTATATTTTGAGGCCCATTTTGTGCCCACGCCTATTTTGGTATCAAATGACTTTTGGAGGTGGAATTAATGCACATGACAATGAGTTATACAGTTGTCATTTTACTAATTCTGCCAAGATTGGATATTTAGGAGCATCGTGCTAGCGAGTTATTAAAAAAAAAAAGTTGGAAAATCCTCAAAAGGATTTTTCCTCAA
Source organism: Albula glossodonta (assembly GCA_019788955.1). Classification (NCBI taxonomy): domain Eukaryota; kingdom Metazoa; phylum Chordata; class Actinopteri; order Albuliformes; family Albulidae; genus Albula; species Albula glossodonta. Next base: position 25,296,088 of record JAFBMS010000004.1, on the reverse strand, counting down.
TTTGGGGCATATATCCCAGCCTTTTTCAACCAGATGCGTACGAGCACAGATCTGACACACCCGTGAGAGGAAATTATGCAATAGGAGGGTTTCACTCCACAAAGCGTTGCTTCAGAAACTGATACATCCAAAGAGGGATCCTCCCGAGGACACACACAAGCTGCCAGATTGCTGGAAACAGCCATTTCACTCTCCAAACACTTCCGTTTTCACAACTACCAAGTCATTTTGATGGGAAATTGTTACGTTGTGATTACAGCAGTGTTTTTGACAGCACGTGTGGCAATGTCTTAAATTACATGTCTCATGTCTAACCGTTATTGTGCCTTTCCCTGCAGGTTTCCCTTTCTTGAGTTGCAGAGGTCTGGTCAGCTTCTTACTGGACACCACCTGAAGGGTTAAGCAAAGGCAGGTCATGACAAACACGTACCAGACTGCACAATGACAACCATGGGCAACCGTCCTGGCTTACTTATGGCACATCAATACACATTGGAGCGCACACTGTGAATCTTCACAATACAACGCAATACAGTCAGTAGTGGGAGAACAGGAACATTCAGCACTGCTACTTTCATCGGGGAAACATGCTCACAACGCAATATGCTTCAGTGTATGACTGTAACTGCACCATACAGGAAACTGTGAGAGACAGTATGTGGAGGAGTAGCTTTCACTTTTTGAAACGGGCTGAACTTTTTCTGTTGTACATTGCATAGGACTGTGTAGGCAGACTGAGGTCAGGTATGTTTTTTCATGAACTGTATAACCAGCTGCCAGCATGGTGCAAGTATCTTTAAAGGAATGTTTGATTAATTAAATGGAATGCTGCCATTTAAAAATGATAATTTCTGACATATTTAACTTCAGATGTGCTTTCCTAGGAGGGTATACATTTCTACTGGCCCAACCATATGGGTGTACAAAAATTTTGCCTAATTATTTCCTTGAATATTTCTTTGCCTGTTCTCTGTGTTTCTCATATCTCATAAGATAAATCTACAGCTGGACTGCTTGTATCTTCTAAACTTCCATGTCAAAAATATACATACTTTTCATATTGGGCTCAGGCGGTTTAAAAACCTGGTAATATCAGAAGCTTTGCCCAGTTTCTTGACACAGTACCTGCAGCTTATAAGATACTGCATGTGACATTAGCTACATCTTGTCATCATGACCTCACCGGACAACAATGCCACTTGGCCTGTCCTACCTGACCGAGGGTGCACTCGAAGCCTCCCAGGAAGTCATCATCACCCAGATCGACTGACTTGTTGTCGATGTCATAGATGCCGAACTTCAGCTTCTGCACCTTCTCAAAGTAGTAGTCTATGGTGAGCTTCTTTGAGAACTCAGGGTCCTGGCAGTTCTTGATCCTCTCAGTGCGGTCCAGCTGGAAGAGAAGGACACAGACGATGATGGTCTTCACAATGTATGGGGACCAAATTGTGCATGGCCAACACCACACACATTTTTACCTTCAACTCTCCAAGATTATACACAGCATACTGTAAGCAGAGCTTTAACAGCTACAGTAATTTTAGGATTTAAGGTTGTACAAAAACACCATTGGTAAACAAGAGTGTCAGCAGAGCATCATTTTGAACTCTGTGAGCTGGAGAACCATTTCAAAAACCAAGTCTTTTTGGAGTCAACTGGCCGGACCTTACCTCAGTCCATTTGTCATCTCCAATGTTCTGAAGCAGCACACACAGCGGGTCCGACTTTGAGCCGACATCTTTATCAATTAGATGGTTGCAAGAGATTGATAGCTCGACTTTAGTCACACATTGAGCTGCCATCTGAAAAACACAACATGGTGCAGAAAAATTAGCAATATCTAATATTAACAGTTCCATGACATAACTTATGGGGGGGGGGGGGGGGGGTACCAATTTTAAGGACTGAGGGGGGCATCAGAAATTAAACATTTGACAACACAATTTTTTCGACAGACTAACATTCTATGAAACATTTATACATATTGAACACTGAAGATTGTTTGATGACACTGAAAACAAGCTGGCTAACCAAGCAGCACACAAAAGGTTAAAGAACGTGAATACCAAACACAAAACATTAATGTAGCTACTTTGACAAAAACTATGTACAATCAGAGCACCCACTTCCAAACCTACTTAGCAATCTACAGATCCGGATGTCAGTGGCAATAGCGGTTTCCGCTGGACTGAGTATGAAGACATGCATTTGCAGAATACCCACTCCAGTTATATTCTTGACGAGTAGAAGTTTGGGAGTTGCCACTTTCGGATTTAGCCAACAGCTTAGCTCGACATGCAATATTCATTGTGGTTCATTTCGACTGTGCAGTTTTCCACTTCGAGATTTGAGTCGACCGTAATGACTCGATCTACAAATGTTAAAATAACTACCTTAAGTAGTTACATTCGTACGTTACCAAATAAAAATCGCACAGTACATTATGGTGAATACGGAATAAATAAAATCAACTTGAGATAGCAAGCTAAGCGACTGCATTTAGACCACAGAATCTCTGCCTTAAATGGCACATGTAACAAAACCTGGTGAATTTAATATTAAATTGTTACACAAAATTACTCGCGCTCAGTTTCTATCAATCAAATCATGCAGAATTCAAAACGCGGCTGCAATGTAGATATATAGCTAATGTTAGGTGAACTCAAGTCTCCATTTTACTACAGCCAATAAACATGTTATCAAAAATGTAACAACTGAAGGGCTTGTCCATGATAAAAACTTAGCCTTCCAGTTCGCTAGCTGGCCATATGAATTGGGCCTGCTTTAAAGATTTTACAGAGGAATCGTCTCCAACAAGTGAAAACGCGAAACAAAACCATGCAGCTCGGATATATCTTCCGTCATTGAATTGTATATCTACATGCCTCGTAACAAATGTAAGTAACTACCATACCTTTCAAATCTTTAGAAACAAATTATGGACGTAAAAAGGCTTTCCCCGGAAATCCCGAAGTCATCCGCTCTGTAATACTGCAACTGCATCTGGTGTCTAGTCATTTGAAAGGTGTGGCTGTTGGCCCACCCGTGTTAGTAATCGTTTCACTATTGGTTACAAAGCTCACCAAAGCGCATGTCTATTGGACAGCGTCTGATGTCAATCATTGAGAGATCCCGCAGTGTAGGAGAGAAGGAGCGCGATTCCATGTATTCAGTCTGTCACTCCGGCTTTGACACCACCTCTACTCGCAAAAACTGAATTATTCAATTGAATTAATAGATATCCTGTATTGTATAATGACTGCCACACCAAAGGCAAAATAAAGCATAACCAGAAACAAATTGTTTCGGAAGAGTGCCGAAACACAGTGAAAATTTTCCACACGTGTAGCGAATAAGCAATGAAATTCTTCAGCGCCGAGATAGGGGGAGAGAGAAGCAGGTTCACCTTGTAGTATAAATAACTTCTCCTTTTCCACACATACCAAAGGTAAGGTGAAAACTACTCTTAACTCGGACGTTCCTCTTATGTCAGAACCATATATTAAAGCAAAAAAGCACTGTAAATGACTATTAACCAACAATAGCACAACAATAAATTCAATTCATTATTAGTTTGACACACATCACATATGTAGTTTTGGTTCAAAATTATGAGAAAACGATTCAAAATATCGCCACAAGCTGGCCATTTGAGGTAGCAACGCCAGGCAAGCATATCGGAAAAGTGATAATGCGATGATAAATACCGTTTAAACCCCATTCAGTGCAATTGCAAACGTCTCATTTCTGATAACTGGGAAGCCTCGTGCCTAACTTGGCTCACGCAGCTACACTGCACCAATAGGACAGTGATACAGACTGAAGCTGAATTATAGGAATTTGATTACTACTGCAATTGGCACAATTACTCTTATCTATTGTCGCAACTGTTTTGATTGTTGCTTTTTGTAACGTGCCAGAGTTGAGCTTGCAGCTTGTTGATATGATGCCCAAACGTCTTCCCCACGTCAGAGCTGACTTTAGCAAACAACACAACGTTAAGCTGGTCTGGGCAGCTCAGCAACGGTATCAAAGGCATAGAAAGCACAAGATTAAACCATCATTGCATACTCAGATATTTGCATTTTTATGTGAAATGAAGCCAGGACTGGCTTTCTTACTGAAATGGACATCAATTAGTCAAGTGAGAATGTTGATCATTTTCATAATGTTTCACCTGCATTTTTTGAAAAATAACTGGACAAAAGTGCTTCTTTTCAATATTATCCTAAGTGGACACATCTGTACGTCATCACAACTTTTGTCTTAAAAGTGAAAAGTTATGCTCCTCTCATGTTCATCATCACCTCATACTATAGTAGATAAAGGGTACATTTGATGGCAGAACCAAAATGAACAGGCAACCATAGGATAACGTCTGCCTCAGAATAACATGTCACAAAACACAAGCAATGTCAATGCTGAACAACTTCAGGAAAGCTCTTCAATCCAGTCCAAAATATTCTGGCAACATACCATCAACCACACAGCTCATCTGGAATTGCATAACCTTGTGCTGCTGATCCAAGGTCAGAGTTTTGCATCAATTTCCTCATAGCATGGGTTCAGCGAGCACCTGTCACTGATCCTCGGTCAGTTTCTTTGATCTCCACGCTCAATGCAGAGCCTCATTTGTCAGGCTTTGTCATAACTTACATTGAAAATGTAGTCTCCTTTTAGGAAAGTGTAGAGCAATTTTAGGGATATAGTTTGCTTATATACCAATGGTCAAATACCTTTTTTGAATAACCACAGTATTTAGATGATGACTGCCCCAGCCAATCAAATCACATAGATGAAGGCCAATCAGACAGCTACATAATTAAAAATTAATGTCTCCCAGCCTGTCTATTAGATATCTATGTCTGGAATCAAGACTACATATGACTGATTCAATGCCAGTTTGCAGCTAGTCCAATGTGTTCCGCCCCCTCCTGTTTCCTTAAAGTTTAAGTTTGGTGAGTAACTAAGAATTGAGGAATTACCTTCATCCTTTATCCAACTCACTACATCCCCTCACACCCTGTGACTCACTTTGTGAGGTTTTATGCAGATCTGCCAACATAACTGCCCTGACACTGAAGAGACTGAATCTTATGCACTAAAACTTAAGTCAGTCCTTCAGAACACTGACCACTGATTGATCTGCTTCATAACCTGCCACAATACTTCCAATTGTGCTACCCAATGGAAATGCTGAACTCAGTTGTATATACTTCTACAGAATCTGCTACACAGCAAGTGTTTACCATTTTTAACAACGTTCTTTGAAGTTCTACCTATAAAGTATCAATTTACCTTGGACAGAGAGGTCTAAATAATTATGTAGCAAAAATGTTTTGTCTTCCATTTTGGCCCCATGCTTAATTTCAGAATTTTTTAAAAAAAATTCTAGATTTTCTGGAATTGAGAACAGACACTATGGCTCTAATAGTATTTAAATTTGAGCTAAGCGAATTAAACCGTCTGTCCCAAATGGTATGGGGCTGGTTTTCTACTACAAAGCCGTTTATTTATGTAGATTTATATTGTTAAGAATCAGGAATCTTCATGGGTTCACAACTTAAGATTTAGAAACACCTAACAAAAACTGAAACTGCAGATATTACAGAAGCACAAGTATAAACTGATTAGCTGTGATGTGGATACTGATCTATTGGCAACAAAAGGACACATAGCCAGTCAGCTTTATTAATGTTGTAGCCTTCAACACATTGCAAACTCAGCTCGCTTCATAGCACATGAAAAAATCAAGGATACTGGTTCAAAAGGCCGTCATGGATTTAACCAACAACATCAGGCAAAGACAAAGGGAACACTTGTATATCAAATAAATGCAAATTCAGTTTGAAGCTCCCAAATCTGCAGTCACAATGTTGTCAGTCGATCCAGCAGTATTTCACAGTATGCATTGTATCCCAAAGCTTAAAACAACACTTACCTTACAGTGAATCACTTCAGCACGAAAAATGTGGCGTGAAGGCTCCCATGTCAACAGACAATGCAAGAAACTCACTTTATTCACAGCAGATACCAAAATCCCCTACATTACTCACAACAATCAACCACCACACAAGAGGCAAAACAAAACGCGTCCAAGGTAAAGCCAGGGGGAAAAAAAACAAAAGGATGCTACAAAAGGATGAATTGCAGAAAGTGTGCTTCAGTATTTCACTGGTGCATGTCAGGACATATTTGTACTGTTGTGGCTAGCTAGCATTTCCAATACTTCTCATGTGGCATGTTACCACACAGATCTTGGACCTTTGAAAACAAAACCACTGGTCCTTGCTCGGACAGCTGAGCAAATGTTCTTATTAATCTTACAATTGTGAGGATTACGAATTCACACATCAAATACACTTTGAAACAAGTGTTCCAGTGCAGAATTGGTTGAGGAGACACCTGTCAGTTCAACGGCAACAATTAAAATATTAAAACAATAATAATTAGGCTACTTATTATGAAGCTCCGGAAGTACCTCATGAAAACAATGTTAATTTTAAAATTGAGTCACAGCCCACACACCTAATTTGCACAGCTAAGGTTCAAGTCTAAGGCATGTTATTGAAATGTTGTGTGTGCTAACATTTTTAACTTCCACCAATAGTTTAAAAAACAGGTACCACCTTTGTTGCAAATATAACCAACTAGCTTTAACCAATCTCAAGCTGCACTAAACAGATTCAATCCTTCCCTTGCGTAGCATTATTGAGAAAGAGATGTTTCCCTGTATATTAATAACACATTTCAGCAATGTTTATAATGTTATCTGTACCTTGACTAATCCAGGGTAAGAATACAAGAACTACAAACCAAAGCCTTTGCCTACAATACACACAGGTGTTCTTTGCTTGCCTTGTCAAGGTTCCTCATTCAAATTTCAGTCTCCAGTTATATCATTCTGAATATTCAGGGTCCAGCTTAGCAGTCATTTCACTTTCAGGTTTTCTCAATCACCAAGCTTGCTGGCTAATGAAGATGTGAGGAAAGTGACCCCCTCCCCCCCTCCTACGAGTCATTTTCACACGTTTGATTCTGCCAAGGAAACCGCATTTGGTGAAGCTTGGGATCAAACTGCTACAGTACACAGGATCATTCACTGGTCATCTTCCAATCAGCTTTGAGCTCTGGGTTTTCATGAACCACACAAGCAATAGTCAATACTTGTCTTCTTTATGTGGGCCAAATGAAAACACCAACATTCGTGTCCGCTTCGGCAATGCTACTCCTCGAAATAATAATTTCCCAAAGACCATCAAAAAATTGTCATGCCAAAGCGCAGATTTGAGAGCCCGTCAGCAGGCTTTCAAATTTCTTAGTTCACACATTCATATACCTCATTATTTGAGCAAAATGTTAATTTCCTTAATGCTTTACAAGGTAAAGCAGCAAACATATTCTTACTGTTTAGATTCCCAAAAGCATAAACACACATTTCAGTTTTCAGTTGACTTAATATGTTGTTGACACAACATTAAACAAGCATGTATATGAATGTGTTCACACATACCCGCATACACAGAATATCTACTCACTGAAAAAATTATACCAGTGTAGATTTTTGTGGGTAATTGGACAAGTTCACATTTAAGTGGGTGGTAAGCACAACAAATGGAATAGTCTCTACTTTAAAATTATATCCATGCTAAATATTGTATCTCCAACTAAATTTGTTGCTTTCTGCTTCTATCCTTCCATGTCACCCACTTCTGACTTGCAAATGTACACACAACCTGCTTAAACTGAAGAGTAATAAGATGTATGTCAATTAAAGAGCATAAAATTTTCTTGATTTTCATATCTGGTGAGTATACGGGAGACCACATGGAAACCTTGATGCTGACATATTTTATTGTTCCTTCATTAAACTATATAGAACATAATGAAAAGCACAGGAGAAACATACAATGTCTTTTAGATTAATTATTTTAGGAATGCCATTTTATTGACAAAATATGTAAGCTGAACAGTATATACAACTGCAAAATAAAAAAGGGGCTTGAACGTCACAATGTCCAAATAAATGAAACGTTACAATTGATCTGGTTCAACACTAGAAAACAGAGGCCAAAAGGAACGACATCTTAAGCAAAACATGACGCATATTTTCGAAGGGACCATAACGTAGTTGAAAAGAGCTTGCAAATACATAAGTCATGCTGCTGCAAACTTCAACAAAATGAACAGTCTTCGGCTTGAAATTGAGGGGAGAAATAAACAAAACAAGCAAAAAAGGTACACTTGACACATCCGTCCTTGTGGATATCAGAATTTTTGAATTTCAAGACATTTCTCATACAAGGCAGCAACCGCACTGACATGGCATTTTATTAAGGAAAAGGAAAACAGCTTGGACCAATACAAAAGCAGATGCGTTAACCCCAACATTGTGAATGTGCTCTGTACACACCAAGAAAAGCAGCACTTGGTGCATTCCCTAAACGTACTCTAAAGCACAGGTGAAGGCGATATAAAATGTGAAATCTACAGCAGAAATACAAATACACAAAGATGTCAGAGCATTTTGAAAACAGAATCACATGCTTCCCAATAAAAGAAGAAGAAAAAAAAAATTTCAGCACAGCTATTACACTGGCAGAATGCACATCTCTGCTTCACCCACACATTTCATTTCCAGGTCTTCAAACATGTTACTGAACAGCTTCAGCTCTTTACATGATTGGAATCAAGCAACCTGCTGACCTTTGCTACACGAAAAGCCACTTTCCACTGTACTAATTACACCATCCTCTTAAATTAATGCAGTGACTCAATCCTTTCTCCCCTAATCTACAAACAACTCAGATTTGGTAGGACTACTAAATTCATACTACCAGTTGGTGTTACAAAAAATTGAACATTCGTCCTTCAAAATGAAAATTTTTCTCCTTTGTGTTAGTAAAAAAAACAAAAAAAAAAAACATTCATTACAATGCAGCACTTTTGATGTTTCACAGGTTTACAGTTTCATCAGGGAAAAAAACTGCATGTGCTCCTACCCTAATGTAATCTTTACTTTTCGAGATCCAATCGGTCTGTCATTCAGATCCAACACTGCAGACATTGCCTCATCATGCGACTCAAAAGCCACCATTGCCTCCCCAGTGGGCATGCCCTTCTCACTGAACTGCAGGTAAACGGACCCAGGAAGGACCTGATAACCATAGAAGAAGTCAAGGATTTCGTCCACCGTGACAGTGAACGGCATATTCTGTATCTTGACTATAGTTGGCCGTTGGCTACCGGGGCCCCCGCTAATGCCTGATGGCCCCCTCAATGGTTCGGACCCAGGGCCAAACCCGGGCTGCGCCGAGCCTGCTCGGCCCTGCCCACCTCCTCTGCTTGGGTGGCCACTGCTCTTTCTTGGCCCATTGTCGAAAGGCGGAAGCCCTCTCAGGCTCTCCGGACCCCCAACAAAACCGGGTGGACCACTGTTACTGCCAGGCCCTGGCCGGAACCCTGGGGGCTCCAGCACCGGAGCCGGTAAGTGGCTGCCCACCATGGGTGGAGGGACGGTCATCGCAACGTCCCCCAATGCCCCTCCTATTGGGGGCAGAGGAGGAGGAGGACCGCCCAGCCCGTTACCTGGAGCGCTGAAGGGGGTAACGAACGGAGGGCCATTATTTATGTTGCTTACGCTATTTCTGAGGAAGCTGTACTCGTCTCCTGCCATCGTGGGGTAAGTGTGGGGTTGTGCATGTGCTTGGGCATGGGCCTGGGCATTGCCTTGGCCCTTCTGCCCTCTTTTAACCTGGATAGGTGGGTTTCTCTCTATGTCTTTCATCTGATCGAATGTAACTAAGTGTACAAACGCATCTCTACCATTAAGTTTCTGCCTGTGTAACCTCTCAGCCTTTAGTGCCTCCTCCTCCGATCTGAACTGAACTACCGCCTGCCCTAGACCATTACCACTGCTATCAACAAGAACCTTGAGGCTCTCCTCAAATATCTGGATCCCCTCCAAAAACAGACGGACATCTTTCTTGGACACATTGTATGGAATATTTGAAATGTGTGCACAGGTCCTTGCGTTCTTTCCTCCACCTTCCGTTGAGCTGCTGCCTTTCTGGTCACTTTGCTGTGCACCCTGCATTCTTTTCCGAATGACATCAATCTTTTCAAACATGCCTTTTTTGGTGATGGGGTGGACCTGTATGAATCTACTGCCCATGTACTGCATGTGACAGCCCAGGGCAACCTTGTAGTCCATTTCATTCCTAAACTCAACAAAACCTTCTCCTGTTGCTCTACCATTTGGTCCATATGCTATATAAATGCTGTCTTCAACAATGTCCAGGTTTTTGAAAAACTCAAAAATCTGTTTGTTTTCTGCTTCATAGGGCAGTCCTTTCAAATAAACACAATATTCTTGTTTGTGAGGTGAACGGGACCTGGCCCTGTCGCGCCCAGTTGGAGACTCTGAACTCGAGCCCCCACGCCGGTGGTTGTCTTGGTCAGCGTCGCTGCCGTGTTTCAACAATCCTTGACTTCCACTCATGCCACTTCCCCCCGCTGCCGTTATCCACTGCCTCTCTGTTGCCGGGGTGATCTCTACGTACCTCTGGCCCATCATTCCGGCGTTCCTTTTGAGAGCTTCAAAACTGTCCTGAGGCGTAAAAAATTTAGCAAGCGCCCTGCCACTGCTCCTACCCAGGTGGTCCCGGAGCAAACGGACAGAGTCCACACCCAACCCTTGGAAGAACTCCCTCACATCCATTTCAGTGGCGGAAAAGGGCAGGCCTTGGAGATGAACATACAGCTCATCTGGATTAACCACTGCTGGCTTCATGTGGGCCTGCAGGTTTATCGGGCCAAGAGGGTTCATGGGGCCAAGGAACATATGGTTTGGATTCCCCATTGATAAGGGTGGCCCTGAGCCAGCAAGCCCACCAGCCACTGGCCCTACTGGGGGAGGGACACCTGGGTTAAACGGGGGCAGAGTAGACATATGGGGCATGTGTGTCATGGGGGGTACTGGTGGTACTGGAGTTAAGGGTGAGACAGTGGGCACTGGAGGCAGGGCTGACACGGGTGGAGGAACCGGCATAGGAGGGATGGAGGGCATGGGGGGCAGAGATGGCATGGTAGGCAGGGGAGGGATGGGTGGAGGAACGGAGTTTAGCGTGGACATAGCGGTGGTCATGGTGGATCCCATGGTAAGGTTGGGGCTGCTGAAGTTGTTGCTAAAGCTTGGGGGCATGCTGCCAATGCTAGTTGTGGCAAAGGTGGATACACTTTTACTGCTAGCGGGCTCATGCGCGGTGGCGGCTGTGGTGACTGTGGATGGCGTCGGGCTACTGAAGCCTTGCATGGTGGTCGGTAAGCTCCCCCTCCCACCCCCACCACCAGAACTAGCCGGAGGACCTGGCCTACTACCGTTTCCTGCAGGGCCCTCCAAGTTGCCGGTCTCAAAACGCCTGCGGCTAAGCTCAATCATATTCTGCATCTCGGTCTTGCTACTGAGCAAAAGAGATACTTTAGAACCTTTGATGCTCCCCCCAGTACGCATCATGCCAAGCCTTGCATCTTCATCGGTGGCGAAAACAATAAAAGCCTCACCATGTTCACCCCCTACAATATGCACACCACCATCCGGGATGGTCAATCCAGAGAAGAAATGGCGTATGTCCATGGTCCCCGCCACAATCGGGAGACCCTGCAAGCGGATGACCACCGCCATGCTGAGGCGTACCAACACACACCTGCAGGTAAAAGAAGGCAACGTCTGGGTCAGACTACATTTTGCAGCAAAATCAAACACAAAACACAGACAGACATGAAAGCACCCCAGACACAATATCTGGCAGGCAGCAAAGAAATAAACAAACAAAAAAAACTAAATACATTTGGGTAAACAGCTGTTATGCAAAGAACACAGTGCAGCTATGTAGACTCACTTGCAATTCTCAGAATGAATCCTCAGCAGCTCCTACTCTGCTCTGCACACTAATCAAAATCAGGCCTTTTTTTGTCTTTACGATCCAATACATCCTTTACAATTATCCATCTGTGGACCCTCTCAAACAAGAGGAAGCTAATGCAAAAGCTGGTCTAATAAGACACAAATGTGCTGTAAACTAAACTCCCTGTTTAGCATTTTCATTTTAGCACTTACATATGATAATTCTACTTCAGCTTTAAAACAGACATTCAACATTGATGAAGAGCATTTTTGCAGTAAAACAAATCCATTCAACCCAAATTCTCACAAAACCACTCTCAATAGGACATAGACAAATACAACTTTTACAAAAACCCTTTATAAACAATAAGCAAGGCCAGTGTATTAGAAAAGTAGTTATATCACTTACAGTAAAAAAAAACAAAAAAAAAAAACCCACTGATACCAAAGCTTGGAACTAGGGCTGAAATCTACGGCTTTTCCATAATTTACATTTCTTCTTGTTCAAATACAAGGGCAAGAAGTCAGGTTAAATAAAATTAATGTACAGAATTTATTATGGCATAGTATTTTCATTCCTCCAAAACTTCCAAACACCAGCTGAATCAATCCCAGTCATTAGCTAGTGCAGCAACAATGAATGTCGTCCCTGTCTAAAGTCCTGATAATACATAAACCGATTATTGTTTTGGTAAATATATTTAAACTGATCATCAGGGATTTATGCAAGGAAGAACCAAAGGAAGGTCCAAACATTTGCCAACTTTCTTGAATTTCAACTAATGAAATATTTTTTTTGTGTATGACTATTTAGACCATTTAAACTACTGCATAAAGCAAATGTAATCTAACACAATAAACTTTTCTTTGTTGTTTTGTCAGAATATTCATGTAAGAGAAGTCTAAATCATAAAAAATGTCACAAGCAAAATGCAAGGAAGTGTGACCTTAAAATGTCTACTTAAATTCTGAAAATCTACAAGAAGAAACATTAAATCCATTCATAGAGATGGTTTTGAAAATTGGCCAAATCCCTTGTTTCTGTAATCTCACTCATGGGACACAATCTCAAAGCAATAAGCTGAGTCAGGGGAGAGAGTATGTTCGTAACTGTGCCCTTCGAAAGACTGACTACATCCCCAGAACTGAGAAGCAAGAAGCTCACCAATGGGTTGGCACCCCTTTCACAAGAACATCTGTTAGATGTGATTACCATGCACTGCGATGGGGACTGCTAAGTAATTCCCCAGAGGATTTTGGTCTCAATCATAATCTTAAAGTGTGCTGCTTTTTATTGTTTTTTTATGACCATGAACAAAAATTTGTTATTGTTAGCTATTTGGCTTTGTTTAGCTTTGAATGGGGACTGAGCGTTCAGAGAAAGGCCGAACTATTTACCCAGTTAATGGGTAATGATCAGATGGTAGGACATTTGGCTAGGATGGTCAATTTGACTGAACACATATTTTGTGGAGCCACTGGCTTTTTACTGATCTGAGTTAGGACCTCTTAAGCAGCTCATCAGAAAGACTTTTGTGTGCACCACAGCTCTATGGATAGCACTGTAGCAGGTCATCAATGTCTGGCCAAAAATTACGCCAGCCTGGTTCCACCTATTGAGTGGAAGGGGATTCTTATTGTTCTGAATTAGAAACCGGAACATGTAACACACTTTAGCCTTCTGCCAGATGGTTGAAACTAAGAAGGTGAGCAGTGCATAATCTACCATTCAGACCAAATAAAACCCAAAGTCAGAGTGCAGTGATACTGTGCTGTAGGAGATGCTGTTCTAACTCATTGTGATCATACACAGTGAAGCCTTGAGATGGTTAAAAATCCACAGGAATGCTTTGTGTTATGTCGTATTGTGACTATGGTTTTATCATTTTTAATATTCATAGAAATATTGGTCACACTCCATGCAGAATTATTCATATTGGATAAGAAGTTTTTAACCTTTCTACAGCCTTAAAAAAAAATGTTCCAATACATCACACAGAGCATGGTCAGGGGTGCAGACAGGACATAAAAATCACCACTAGCTTTAGCCTTGCATTATGTGCTTCAGAGGGCGCAGTATATGCAGAATATAGCCTTGGTTTTTACATAGTGCCGTGCTGTATACTTTTAATGCAGCAATACCAAGTACTTCAATCATGAGTTCAATAAAAAGCCCCATGTATTTGAACATGTTGAACACTAACAGTAATCCTTATATGGCAGTGTTTCTAATAAAAACAGTCACAACCATATTTTCATTGTTATGTCGACTTTGACAAAAGTTTCTGCGTTATTGAAAAAACAAACCTCCACTCAGAAAAATAAAACAATCCTTGTGTTAGAAAAGGTTCTGGGGACACTGGACAAATGAAAAATATTACAAATGGTTTAGTTCTCATTTAGGATGGAGAGAGGGTAGATAGACGAGTAGGTAAACAAACAACCACTTTGATTTCAAATTCTATGCTGAGAAATTAAATAAACTCTCCAAACTTTAGTCATACTACACAAGCCTTGTTCAGTACACCTGAGACCAAAACAACCTTTCATAATTTAATTTTAAAGAAGTCTGTATTAGCCATATCATTACATTAGTCTGAGAATCAAGAGATCAGGACTTTTCATTAAAAAAATGGCTATTCCCTTAACATTCTGCACTAGCAACACTTCACCTGACCTCCCAAAGGTGAGGACACAAAAGCCCTGTTCTCTCACACTGCAATGGGAGCGGCAGGAAATACACACCCATGATTTCATTTTCAAAACCACTGCAGTTCCAAAGCTTCAGGTTACTTACGAATTCCCAAACCAGTCTCAACCCTATATCATTTACTCTAGAATATTCTTGAGATGGGAATCTAAGAGGCATGCAAGGAAAAGGAAGGATTAGAGGATATTTAATGGACTGGAGTAGGGTAAGAGTCAGCTAAGAAATGGCTTACTTCAGGTACTATGACAAAGTAAAGGGACTGATGGACTGAAGAAGCTATGAAAGGGAACTAAAGTCTGAAGGGAGGGGCTTCAGTGTGTGACTGTAGCTTTAGACCATTTTGTAAAAGCTTACCTGTTACAATAAGTGGTGCTTCGTTATAAGTTGCTCAGGGAACCCAAGCCAATCCTGACGGCAAGCAATTAAAACCAACTCTAGACTGTAACAAAAGAATAAATGGAAGCAAAAATATGAATGCAAGCAGCAGGCAGACTGAAATAGCCCCAATGTGCACCTTGTCAACGTCAAACCATTCTTTAAGATCAGCCCCAGCAGTTAAAGCATTTTTTTTGTTGCAGCAGCAGAAAAAAAAGCACGAAATGCAGTACATTGAACATCACCAATGGGAGCACTTGAAATTCAGAATGGCTTCAACGGCAATGGCCATAAACGGGCACAATAATTCAAAATTCAAAAAACAATGAGCATGCAACCATGTACACATTTAATTCAACAGTTTTCATATTGGAGGCATCAAGTCTTGGAGAAGCATTTGATAAGATCAGAGAAAACCCAAAAACAGCAAAACAGAGAGAACATGCTCTTCAAGACCTTGTGCAGTAAAACACAGCAGTGATGCACACAACACAGATATGTAAAAAAAAAAAAATATGCACGTTTGTAAAATTGCACCATTGTATTAGAAAACCTGGTGTATAACATAGGCATTAACTCCAAGTCAGACACTGAATGACTTGGGAGAGTGGGATTTAGAATGATGTCATCAACACATGAAGGTCTGAACATTCCTCCATTTTACAAAACATGAATTACTTAAGCCAAAGTGCAAACTATAAATCGGGCATGTTAAAGCTTCCTACTCATGCATACAATGTTATTTGGGGGGGGGGGGGGGGAAAGACCAGTGCAGATGGCATCATGGGTCACACATTTCACACTGTCACAAATAGCCACAATTCAGAGGAATACTATGCCTTTAAAGCTGTAGTAATGAATGGTACAAATGCAGAGGATTCAGTTGTAGTTTACATTACTATTCCATACAACGTCACTGCATGGTGGCTTCACCCTGTCGGGGTTTTGAAATTCACCAAATTACATAATGAAGTATGTGTAAACCTTCAGCAAAAAAATACAGCCCGTTTATCCATTCATGTGGCTATTGTTTTTATTCAACCAGCATCCAATGTTTCTCGATTTGGGTTACAGAAGCTGCATTAGCCAGATGGTTTCTGGTGAATTAAAGTTTGACCCATTTTTTTAACCCATTCAGGCAATTCACACTTCAAGCACTGGTGTTCCCATGTGCAGCTTGTCACGAATTTGTAGCGTGTGTTAGACCACAACTTATTTAATACTCAAGAGCTAGTGAAACAGTGCCATTGTAAACATTCAAAAGTACTGTTTCACAAGCACTGTTGCAATTCAATTTTGAAGTGAAACATTCTAGTTCTTTAGTAGTAAAGCACTGCTGAGACAATGTTTTGAGGATCTTAGCAATGCATGTGTAGCCATATACTCCAAAATGTACATCTTTCCAAAGAAAAAATGAACATTCTATGACACACATCTAAAATTCAACCTTGTCCCAACATTCCAGGACTCAAATCCTCCTCTCAAATGACCCCGGTTGACACTGACTGTGATGACTGCAAGATTGTAGAGTAAAACTGACAATGTGATAACAATCCATTCCTGGATCTCCTTACAGTAGCAAATACAGACTGCATCAAGCCCAACAACAAATGGCAATTCAATCTGAACCAGACCATAACAATAAATATGCAAAACCTTCAAGTGAATATCCCCTCCCCCAAGCAAGACATTTTTCCATTCTCTTTAACAAAACAAACATCTCATCACAAGTCATCATTCATTGCAGCGTGCTTGCTTCGCAGCATTCGAGAATGTCCAAAACATCAAAAATGACCCATTATCGCAAACTCCTTACCCCCAGGGACAGCGCAAAATCGGCATCTATAGCGGACATCCTTGAAAATCCAACACATGAAAAGCGTCATAAAGAAACACCAGGCAATCTTTCACAAACAGTAAACACCACTTCATTATTACAAACCAAATTGGCAAAGCGGACAACAATCTGAAAAATACCACAGACACCAGCCAATCACTCCTGCCTCGAGGAAACCTGATGACAAAACCAACTGCAGATACCAGTCAAAAGACCTGCACGTTTATCCTAAACTAAATGAGGGTCCAATGCTGGTAGCTCGGGCTATGAAGGTTCATCTTCAGCTATTGAATGAAACAGCGAGACTGCAGCACACAGGCGAAGTATTCATTCATCTATAAACAGGATGTATAGTAATTACTACACGAAAACAAAATGCATTAAATCAGTTCGTTCACAGATGATTCTCAATACAATTCAAAGCACCAGGATATATATGCGCATGATGAGATGTTTCAATTATTGAACCATTTTGTTGGACAAATGACATGGGGAAAGATCTTGCAAATCAGCGTTATGCCAGCAGCTGAGCCAAGACAATAAAGTTTGGGATCAAGCCATTCGATTCAATCGTGACAAAGCAACGGCGGCTCATCTCAAAATCTACTGCCACCCCCAGTCTTTGCATGCATATTAAAACATTTCACCACAAAGTACACAACCTGGCTAAATATTCAACTACATCGCATGATTTACACTAATGTCATTCTTGCTAGTCAGAAGCATCACCTCCACCAAAATGGCGCTGATTCAGTCTATTCAGCTTCTCGAGGAAGAAAAAAAAAATACAGAAAACACTAATGCCACCATTATTATTTTTACATCACTTTGACTAGATAACTTCAAAGACACATACTCGCAAGCTAGCAATTTTCCAACGAGAACGCACATTTGTACCAAATTAGTTAATACAGAAGTAACCACATAAGCGCTAGCTTTGCACTGAGTTTATGCAGGCCGTGAGTCTCGCGTACTGGCCTGCATGAACCTAACAGTCGCTCACACCTCTAATTCGGGGTCTACTAACGCTACAGCCAGTTATTTTACCAATTAGCAAGCTGTAAACTGAACGTTTTGATTTGCCACATGAATCTTGCTGTTACAACGTTTTGTGAATTTTGTGCTTTTTTGTCTTACCGAAAATATCTGTACACAAACAGATTTAATTTAAATAAAGAGGCGATCTCTTGCGCTTCCTCGGCTCTTCTCTCTGTGTGCAGCAATGACACAAAATGTCCGCCGCGTAAACCAGCTTGACTCTGCCCCCTCCCCATATGCAATGACGTAACACAACTGTGTCTCCCATTCTGGGCCAATCGCAGGGAAGGTGATCCATGTTCAAAGAAAACTACATTTTTACAGTTTAAATTTCAATGTTGGCGACTGGAACCAAAGATAGTGCTCCACACGCGTTACTCAGCTCAGTGGAATTACTACTTATTTCTGCAATTACTTATTTCCAGACAAAGCATTTTGTATGAATGAAATGTAAGCAATGCTCCTACATATATTTCCTTTTTATGTTAGCCTTCGAATGTTCTGACATCTACCCATTTCCCGTCAGGTCATAAAGTTGATTATCACGATGACGCGTCTGATACAGTTAAGAGATCCTATAGTCCGCCTTATAATAATGGAGATTCTTTCTGTATATCTAGTGCCTGACTTGTATTTTTTTTTTTTTTTAAACAACATAGAAAAAAAAACTCTACCTTGTAACTGAAGTATGACCAGAGTAACAAAAAGAGGGAGTCATCAAAATTGCATTTTAAATGTAATTGAGTTTTGCCAAATTTTATATTTTTACCAAAATTCCAAAACTTGTACACGTATTAAACTATGCAATTAAATGTACCGAATGTTATGAATGCATTTGTAAAACTATAAAAAGCTTTTACATTCAAACTACTTTGTTTTTATTCATGTATTTATTTATATCAATCATAATTGTAGTCAACAGTCTATTTTCATTTCACTAAATATTCATATAGCAATTTAGGCAATTTTGAAATCATTCAGTAAAAATTGTATTGGAAATTCACAGCTGAAATTAACATACAGCATTTTTTCATTTTGTAAAAAGTAGTTAAAAAATGATTGATACATAAATTACTTGACTTCACATAGATTTTATTACATTCATGTAAATTCTGAAATTATGCAGCATTTGTAAATTTGCTGTGGTTTTGTAACCCATGACTGTTGCTGTAACGACTACACCTACACAGTATGGGCAGCAGGGATTTGTTTATAACCTAATTTCATTTCCCTGTCTAAATAATAAGCGAGCCAATTCTCAATACAAATCATCATTGAGGTAAGACTAAAATGAAGACTATTCAGTTGGACTGCATTAACCACAACAACAGGTTCAGCCTGTGGAATGAGAAATTATGCTTGTTGATGAAACTAAAGAATGAACTACAGTTTAAGGCATTCAGACAGGGAATCTTAAAATCATTTTATTCTTCTGGGACAGCAGATGAATAATAAAAATAATGTTAACAAAATGATGTTCACCTGGGAAGAATAATGTTATTCTAATATATTTTTCATTCCTTTTGGCTCATTTGAAACTATCATGTTTGCTTGTCAAGGTTTAATGAGAAAACTGAACATTTTGTAGACATATGTAATTGTATTTTTAACTAATTAAATTCTATTCTCAACATGTTCACTGGTGCCTGTCAACCTGTCATCTTGATAAGACTGTTGTTTTCAGCTGGGAGTCGATTTTCTTAATTTCAGCATCCTATAAAGGAAAATTGATTCACTGAGAAATCCAAATGTCTTGTAAACAAAATAAAAATAACAGTATTATACAACATGATGAATATTTTGTAGAATCCCTAGTGGATTAATCTACAAATAAAAATACTGTTTTGTTCCAAATGGTATTAGGCTAAGAAGGCCTGAAGCTAGGTCTGATCAAATACCTTTTGAGGGAATATCATATTTAAGTCATCAGCCTCCGCAAAACAATATTGGAAGTTGTAGAAATTAATGTCATAATGTATGTTATTCACTCTGCTGCTGGTATCTTGAGATAGGATCTCCTTTCCAGGGTCCAGAACAGCAAATGCCAGCAGCTATTTCCACTAGATCTTCAAGTGGATTGTTCCATATTTGGTGGTAATTAATATTTGATGAATGCATCCAATTACAGGAAAAGGTGGAGGAAGGTTATCATCTGTACAGTATATTTCTCAGAACTCTGATCCAGGCAGTCTCTGTACTGCGATATTCTAAAAAACCTGAATTGACATTAAAAACATTCTGGTGGAAGACAGAAGCTGTTGGTTAATAAACTTTTCAGAGATTTGTGAAGGGAATTTGCCTTGTCTAGAAAAACACGGTCATCTTTTATAGACACCTAATTACTGATAATTTGACTGGTTCAGACATAAAGCATTGGGTTGATCATTGTGACGTACCCATCTCTGATCCCCTAGTCAACTTTTTTGTTCCAGTTAGAATAATGGAATCCCTCCCATTACCAATTTGCTTATGGTGGTTGAAAAGAAACCTTTTTATTTGGACCTGCAGGTTCTGCTGCAGATGCATCTTCAATGTGCTTCCTCTCGGCACGGCGTTACAATTCTGCTTCACTGGCCCACCTCAGAATTTTTTTAAACAGGAACAGTGTTAAATTTGTGCACATTTTTGACGCTAGTTATTTAAAGTTTCTACATCTGACAAATTTATCCAGTTTCATATGTAAAATAATTTTCTAAATCTCAGATTTCTGATCCGTTGTGTCTCACTGTGTATGGGTTACCCAATCACAAATGCTGTTTAACAGAAAAAATATACAAGATATTTTTCAACAATTTATTGACACAATGAAGCATGGGGTAGGTTTAATTTGTGCGTAGCTGAAGTGATGTTATCAGATGAAACATTAAGCTTAACTGATGTTTCAGATGTCCTTAACATATTACTGAGTGATGTGTTCAAATAAATCCTTTAACATTGCTTACTATTCTCTACTGAATACTGTTTTCAATTGATGTTTGTGTGCCAAGAAATGCATATATTCCTAAACCTACATAAGATGTTTCTGGACTCATTCTGTTCAGCCGCCTTCCGACATGAAGTGCAGTGGCTTAAACACTGCCTTTCCGTGAACATTTGTGTCCCAAAACAATTTCACATTTTTTTCCAACTTGTAAAATATATTATGATATATCTTTAATAATAGGAATCAAGTGGAAAATGCGGGTGACACAGAGGAGTACAGATTATAGATATTTTCCCATACTTTCCATGACGTTAAAGTAAATCCAGGTTTATACCACTAAAAATAATTTGCTCAACTTGTAATATAGTGCCTGGAGATTGGCAGGTCAAAATGTACGGTCAAAATATTTCCTCAGTGCTATGGGAGCAGTTCACAAACTGGAGTCTGACCTGGTGTATAATCTTGACAAGGTCAGTAAAATTTGTAACATAGTCTGACATCAGGGTTAATCACCATAAAATATAGGCGTCTTTAACAAACCCTATGTCCGTGACATACCCGTCAAAAATGTCAATGACCTTTTAGTATGAAGACATTGTGAACCCGTAATAAAGATTGCGGTAATTTAAGGATGAATTTGCTTCCGAATTCTAGTGGAATGTAACTCTTGGTAATTACAGATTAATAACTCCCCGAAAATTACAGAATATTCTGAAAAATCCCAGCCAAAGCTTTGTGTGGCAATAGACCTATCAACCTATCCATGAGTGCATCTTTTTTGCACTGTATTCTCTTCCAACACCAAGTAAACAAAACATATCCTGCCAATATAAACAACATAATCTGCAAAAATAAGTTATAAAAGGTTGTGCGTGTTTGTTTTCAGATTGCAGGGATACATCTGGGAAAAGTATCCTAGTCTCACTAGGAGTGGCATTACATGCTAGATATCAAGGTAAGCACACACAATGCTCTCTGCTTCCTCAGATGGTTCTCCTGGTCTCCTCTTCAGTGCTGGGTCCACTTAATGCTCTTCAAGTCGATTCCCTCCTGCACCATTTCCCACAGTGGACTGGTAAAACAAGACAAGTTTTTGTAACACTTTTTGGTCCAGCACATGGTTTTTAAGGATTTTCACCGCCACAATGAAAATGTGATCTAATAAACACTGAAATACAGAGGCTATATTTGTTAAACCAGGGGTGATATCTGTAAAGAAAGCCATCTCCTACTGGGTAAACATGTGTCCTTATAAAGATAATCATTCATTGTTCATGTTCATATACAGGTACCAATTCATTGGACGGGTCGTCCTGGTGATGTAACTAAAGTTACCTCATGTCCCTCAGACGCTTGACGTTTCGGATGCATTTGTCAGCCGTATAGTCCACCTCTTCCTCTGTGGTGAACCTTCCAATGCCAAATCTGAACCAAAAAAAAAAAAACACAAAAATAAAAAGTTTTACTTCTGGTCATTCACGTTTATTTGGAAGAAAAAGTTGTTGGGAAAAGCCATTTCTGAATTACTATGTTACCCGTGGAAGCAAGACACCGTAGTTTGGAATCAAGTAGTAAAGGTGATTTCGTTGCTACGAGAAACATAAAGCCCACAGGACTGAAGGTGCTGCAAAGGATTGTGGAGATAAGTGCTGACCTGATTGAAGAGTGAGCCAAATCCTCATCCGCTCCAATGGCTCGCAGGACGTAGGAGGGCTCCAGTGAGGCCGAGGTACAGGCACTGTGAGGGAAAGATCAGGGCCAGGGCATTAAGGTCAACCTAGCTATGCGCAGATCCATGTGAGCAAGTACACACTCAAACCGCCACGTACATATGCAAACCGTCCATTCCAGACCCAAAATGTCACACTGACAAATGTTTTTCCACTTCAGCTTCACAGAAGATGGGGAAAAAAAAAAAAAAAAAAAACTTTCTTGCAAAAGGGTGATTGAGAGTGATGTCCCAACAGAATATCTTTGTAATTCTGTCCTTTTGGCATGCTATGTGTGCTCCATGCATGAATCATTTAAATGTACACGTTTCCCAACCCACAGTTCCTCTGAGTCATCAAATTAGGGCATGCTGGAAGTGCTGGTGTGACTGACCTGCCAGAGGACAGGGCGACATCCTTCAGGGCCATCAGCAGACTCTCCCCTTCCACATACGCGAAGGAGAGATTCACACATCCTGCAAAAGATATTAAAATTGTTATCCTCTGTCATTAGCACTGACATGATACTGTCTGGTATGAAGGGTGAACTGAAAAATACCTATAGAAAATATATAATTTTAGTACTGAGCCCATCTCTTGTTAACAGACCTAATCAAGAAATGACTACATGATGGCAAACTCACAGTGCACATGAGTAATGATTGTATTATCTTACAGTAGCATTTTACAGGGGCAATGTGTTGGTATGTTAGCACGCTAGCATAACTGGAGGGTGGATTGACAGTACATTAGCACGTTCGCGAATTCAGTGATAGCCATGCTGTTCACCTGGGTATCTCTGCTCAGCGTCACCGTTCATCACCACATCTGGGATCTCTGACATGATTTTCTGAATGAGCCGGTTTGCCAGCATAGACACCCGCTTGTGATCGTACTGAAGACAAAATGTAGCACAAACTTCAGAGCCTGTTTGCTTACTTTCAAACACATAATTCGTAAGCACGCTCACAAAACCTGTCAGGCTGCCTCACTGATGTATGAGTTGAGACAGGTGCATGCACTTTATCGGAATTTGATCAGTCCTGCCACATTAGCCTTCCCTCACAAACTAAGCAAGGAGGAGTCACACATGGCTTCCTCCAATTTGTGTGCTATTTTTCACACGCACATAAACAATTACATATTGACTTTTCCACTGGAGGTACAAGAAGTCAACATGCACTCAGTTTATATACTTGCTGGAACCTGGCTGGCCAGGTATGGCCACTAGAGAGCAATGAGACTGATGTTTTTTAATTGGCTGACCACTCTATTTCCCTGACAAGGCTGAGCCAATTGGTGTCTCACCAATGCAGTCCTTTGGCCATTGGCAGTGATACGAACATCCAGTCGCAGGATGCTCAGCACACCATAAATGTATGCTTCAATTCTGTGAGCTCTCAGGTGGCCTTCTATGTTGCTATCACTTTTTCGACCCTTCTCACAGGCTATGGGCTATGTAGTGATGTTACACATAATATTAAACATGAAAATTAAAAGTGGATGGTTATTTTCATCTATTTTTTTACATTTTGTTACATCTGTGTGTTACACCATTGTTAATGCACTGTGAAAAATATCACAAAAACTATTTCACAAATAAATATCAAATTCTACAACAGACTGTTTATTTTCTGATTGTGGGTGGAAAATTCAACTATTGTAGGAATTGTAGATTTCTGGAGGGTGCTTTACGGTTACTCTCACAGGAAATGTTTGGGGCAAATTCTGGTGTACAGCATGTACAGTAACAGTGCCAACAAGACGATGTGACTACTGGTTTGTGTGCTTTGTACCTCCATCTCCTGTTGTGCGATCTCACAAGCCGCCCCCAGCCCCACAGCCAGCGGGGTGGGCACGGTCCCCGAGCGCAAACCCCTCTCCTGCCCGCCCCCATTCTGCAGGGGCTCCAGTCGAACCCGGGGCCGTCTGCGCACGTACAGGGCTCCAACACCTGCAAACACATACTGACATTACTCATACCACAGTTGCACATCGACTATTCTATAACCTATAGCACAAACATACGGGTACACCCATGTAACAGGTGATGTTATGGTTAAGACCTGAGCTTTATCAGGAACAATATGCACAATATTTGGGTCGATCGGCCCTCATTTTCACCTTTGGGTCCGTATATCTTGTGGCCACTGATGGACATCAGATCCACCTTCCAGTCAGCCACGTTGATGGGGACCTTTCCAACGGCCTGAGCCGCGTCCGTGTGGAAGAACACGTTCCGTGATCTGCAAATTTGCCCTGGAAGGAGAGAACAGGGAGATGCTGGGATCACAGACTGCCTCCATCTGAGAAAGCCTTACAAATCTGCCTGGGCCTCGACTATCACACAGTAAAGCTCACTTGGTAATGGAGAGCTAGCAGCAGGCCACAGGCTAAAAAAACGCACAGAAAAACACTAAGGATCAGACTGCTTTTTCATTGTGGTTTGTGCCAACTATGACCATCGAGCCATTTGCAAGAGCTGTTTCTATATTTATATGGGGGAGGCAGGTCAAACAGGTGTCATATTGCAAAGTAAAGAAAAACAATCACAATACTGGTTTATGAGAAACACCCTCCATCTTATTGAGTAAAGTACTAATACCGTTGTATTTACTTACTGATATGATTAGCCAGCTCAAACCAGAGCATAAAGCTTGGCTTGTATCTGTTGCCAGTTAAAACAATGCCAGTGTCGGAACAGTGTCAGCTATTCATGATGCTCGGTTAACCATTATGCTATTGCCAAACTCAGTGTGAACACCGGCCAAGGGGAATTTACCTATTTGATCCACTGGCTGTTTGACTCCAATTTCATTGTTGACCGTCATCACAGACACCAGGCTCGTATCCGGCCGGATAGTCTCCTCCAATTGCTAAGAAAGCATAACGTGAGTGGTGATATGTCATTAATAGATAATTAATATTTACAAATACAAAAAAAATCACCTCAGGTCTTAAAATGCTTATCATTTAAAATATATCTGAATGTTTCAAGCATGCGGACAATGTTTTACATTTTATTTCTCATTTATTTTTAAAAGTGATCTTATCTATGGCAAAAGCAGGAATGTTCTCTTAAAACTTTAGAGTACAGTATGAGGAATTTGCTAAACCACCACCAGATGGCGTATTTCCTCAAATCTCCTCAGAGAGTTCAAGTCGAATGAAGATACTCATTTACAATAGCAGCTGTTAGTGTTCTTGTAGCTTTTTGGTAAAAGAACAGCTTCAAAATGTATCAGCACACTCAAAAAACTGGTAAATAATATTTTATATATATATTTTATATTTTAATACACAAACACTGACATCTTCAACGAAGAGTGGGCAGTCTGTTCTACTCAGAGTGTAAAACATAAAAATCATCTTGCAAAGTTTTTTTTTACACCATGAATTAAATTTGTGTGGCATAATCAGATTTCATTTCAATTAAGCCCCATTTCATTTGGCTATAGCGTTTAAAACAACTCCCACAGGTGCACCCAAATTTCATTTTATTTTGCAGAAGCTTATCTTTACTCACAAATGTGAGTGAAATGGTTGCACCGTGGAGCCCTAAATAGGTTTAATATTATGAAGACTACCAAACAAGGACCTTACATTTAGATCAATTAGGCCATTGTTCTTCACGGGGAGGTATGTGACGTCAAATCCTTCGGACTCCAGCACCCGACAAGAGTCCAACACACACTTGTGCTCAGTCTGGGTGGTGATAATGTGCTTCTTCTTGGCCTTGTAAAACCGTGCTACGCCCTGGACATGACACATTGCGAAATATTTTAGGAAAAAAAAAAAAACAGTCTTTTGTTTCACATATCCTACTTCTCACTGCAAAAACAGACTGACCAAATATACATTTTAATATAGACTTAAAAAAAAAAACCTCTCAACTATAGTTACCTATAACTATGGCTTTCCTATGATACGCACTTGATAAGGAACACAAGATTTAAATCCCCAGAGCTCTACCCCAGTGCCTAATCCTAATTCTAAATTAAGTCGGCGGAAGGAACATATGCACCTTGATGGCCATGTTGTTGGACTCCGTAGCACCGCTGGTGAACACAATCTCTCTGGGGTCAGCGGCGATAAGGTCTGCAACTTGCTGCATTGAGGAAAAATCATATTAGCCGCAATGTTTTTTATGGCAACAATAGCAACAAATCATGAATTTTCTGAATGACTGTCATTTTAAACATTTTCATTGTCTGTTTGTTTAATCAATTCATATTTGCGTGAAGTCTTCGATGACTGTTATACTTTTCTGGCTTTCTCCATTGCACTCTCGCTCTCCCATCCGTAGGCATGTGTTCTGGAGTGGGGGTTTCCATAGTAGTTCACTTGATATGGAAGCATGGCATCCAAAACTCTTGGGTCCTGTGGAAGAGTTAAAAGTGCTTAACTTCGGGTTAAGATTCACAGAAATTATGACCAGGTGTAGATAGTCTTAGATTAAGTATGTGTTCATGGGAGAAAAATATACTCGTGTACAGTGTTCATATTGTTCGCAAAGATTTATAAAGAGAGATAATACTTTCTCCAAAACCAGATGAGTCATTAAATGGAGGTTTTCATTTAAATAAGTAGCGCTTTAGTCGAAGTCTAATGCTGAATAATTACACATGGCTGAGAGCCAAACTGTGACCTAACCCACTTCCGTCACTACAAAAAGATAATTATTGTGTTACAGAACAAAAACAATCACTTTCATATCATGTACCTAAAAGTTCAACCCCCACAAAATTACAAATTCAAAATGCATAGAAAACTCAGTGTATGAAGAAGGACCTACACGATACAGATGACAGCAACACGTTATTCAGTACCCTCGCAACTGAATGTTATTCAACAAACAATAATTGTTCGATTTTTCGACTTTGTTTTAGTGCTGCATTCGACGTGTGAGTTGTTTTGTTACTGACAGTCTAGCAGTAGCAAGTATTTATTCAGAATGACATTCAAAGGAAAACTGCTTGGTCATAAATTGGTAATGTTATTCGCCCAACGACAGGGAACCTACCATTGGCGTGGTGGCCTGGAAGTCCATGTACAACGGCCGTAGCTCATCCTTCTCCAGCTCCCTGCTTTTAATCAGTTCTGTTAACACAAACATTTTAAATTATGGCTTTAATGTGCAGACTTACACCGTTTCCATTGCCGTCTGACATTAGTAATCCTACACTTGACTGGCGTAAGTTACTGTAATTCACAGTTATTGTAAATAGTTTGATGGTATGTTTTTGTGTTTTGTAAGTGGTTTCATAAACGTTGGTCAACTGGCCCACACAAGATGCAAGCTGGCAAGTTAGTGATACGCACATAGATACTCAGTTGACGCTGCCTGCCTAAGGCACTTAAATGACATGTTCCAAATAAGCTCATATGCAGTACTTTTCACTGTGACAAAATTATTTTTATTTTTAGTTAACGTTAGTTAACAATCATGACAGCAACCCACATGTGCATAGCTGCATTGCGTGTTTCACAACCGTTACGCAGGACAGACAGCACTAGCTAACACCACCATAAAGTTCAAAATGAAGAATCGATAAATGCACTAATAACGTAGCAAGACAACTGACGTTAGTCGCTTAGATATTATCTAGGTTTCCGATTTAGGAAGGACAAAGGATGATCAACTGCTCTGGCGATGGAAAATTATAACTGCGTCACGCATATCTGATTAACAACAAGACATGATTCAAAGCTTACCGGTCTCCCGATGGACTGCGTTAACAGCACTTTCTGCATATTTCAGCCTGTGGCTGGGAAATCCACTCATAGATCCCAAAATGTTCCTCAGGACACCAACATTCGTTTTACTTAACATGGCTGCTTCTTGTGTTATCAACACTTTCCCAAAAAAATTCTAAAACCGCAAATGTTACAAAATGGATGGCAACGTGAGTTAAAACGTTACCAAATACAGGAGTAGAGAAGTTTTCTACCGTTAGCTAGAAAGTTGTACTTGCTGTGTCACTGGTGCAAATGCCTGAATAAACTGCACAAGTCGTGGTTAGTAGCTAGCTAGCTAGCTAACTAACCAGCCACTGTGCAACTCGGAAAAAAACAATTTAATGTTCCACACCAGCTAAACCCAGCTAGTGGACGCAGGTCTCTTGTTTGGATGAGACGATCGACAGAATCACATCTAGCACGCTGCCTGCTGCTCGAAGTTTGCTTTTGTAATGCTTACACAAGATAGGATTAGTGAAGGACTACAGAACAGAATAGTGACAGTTTCCGTCGCACTCCGACCTACTTCCGGGATGCAATTTGTAGTTCTTCATATCGTGGTAACGTAAAGAATCCAGTGGACTGCACATCAGTAGCATTCTTATAGGCTAATTGGCATAGATTGTGTTATATTCACGTTTTATTGTGCGTTTATTTGTACTTACATGGCTAAACAGCATCGCACTGAAAATGACTTCATTTGGAAGGCGCATGCTTGGGACATTTCATCAGATAGACGTTTTTTACGTCAGCCATACGGATTATTGCCATAGAGGAAAGCTCTGGGAGAATATCACACATTAAACAGCATATGTCCTGAAATGGTCGATTTTTGCTAACTAAAGTAATTAGGCTACTGTTTTATTTGTGCCAGAAATGTTACTCCAGTCTGCAGGGTTGGTTATCTGTCATCACCGTGCCCTGTGTACATTCATCAGCTTTCATTTCTCACGGCATAAGTAATGGCCGTAGGATTTGGACTTCCTAATAAAACTGAACAAGGAGTTTACATATAAAATTAGAGACCACTGTTAACTGTAAGTCGGCTCACTGCGTAAATTTCAAAGTGGCGGTTTGCTCAGACATCTCTGTTTCACAAGAGGACAATGGGGACTTAATCATGGTATTAAAGAACAAATAAAGTGTGACCAGTCCTGGTCACCTAGTACAGACAGTCCGGTTTCCGGAAAAAATAGTGTCAATGTTTACTTCTGAGAATTACATGGTCTGTACACAAACACTTTAAACCTCACTTTAAATCCAAGTGAGTCAAAGTTAGACTTTAAAGGCCAGTTTCCTGGAAATGGAAACTAGACCTTGACTAAAAACTTAATCAGTGGACATCTTTATTGAAGTTTTCTGTTTGTCTTGGACGAGGCTTCATCTATTCCCAGGAAACCAGCCCTATATAACTAATTTGACTTTGAGTTTCTCACTGCCATAATTAGTAATTGGAAAAAGGGGCAATCATGTCTTCTCAATGAAGGCTTTAAGATTATTAAATACCTAACCAGAAAATACAGGGTTATAAATAAAACTTCTAATATTCAAAGTTTTAGGCATCCCATAACTTGTGTTGATGTGTTATTACTATTTTATCATGTGGTAACAAACAGTCTAAATTAACAAAGAAAAGAGTCAACAATTATGCTACAGTAAGTGCTACAATGGTATTATAACAAACCACCTTGGTTAGAGCTGTTGCCTATTGTTTCTAATTTATTCAAATCTTATTTAAAATCACACCCAGTTAACCTTGGAACAGTCTCATCCTTACCAGCCAAGGAAAGCAACCACGTGCTTGTGCACTGTCAATCATTGACGTTAAGAGAGTCTTGCGACCAGAACTTATCTTTAATGTCACACAGTGTTTATTGACAGAGGAAGCCTGGTTAAAATGTAACGAACGGCAGTGTGCTTAAGCAGTGCTTCCTTGAATATCTGAATCTGTTCAATGCAAGCTGAGAAGACACAATGGAGAGAACCTCTGCTGTGTCCTATTCGTGTGACTAAATCAAACACCTCTCGAGGTCTAAGAAACGTAAGTGTAAATTATTGCTAATTTGAACTGAATAGTCTACATTCGTTTTGTTCTAACAAAAGGCATATTGAGTTACTTAATTGATGGCGATGTGTGGGTAAAAAAGTTGCTTAGGCCAAGCTTTTTGGTATTGACGTGAATTATTTTCAGTCTGGTGTGTGATATTGATGTTAGCACTTTTAATGAGCATGAAATGTTAAGTCTCATGACAGGAGTTTTTTTTTTTCTTTTAAGATGTGACATTTAGAAAAATTAAAACGATTCCAAGAAAGCGGCGCACCTTGCACTTCGATTCCAGTTGCGGACCAAGGCAATTATCGTTCAGTTCAGAAATGGTGGGGCTGTAAAATGTTTATGGTAACTTATTAAACGTTGAAATCGTCGAACCCCTTTCAGAGACATTAGAACTGGTGCACTGGGAATATGTGTGTTCACAGAAAACCGTTACAAACATTGCCCTTCTTGATGTAACTTTTAGTAAGCGTGGAACATCGTAATTAATGTAACATATTCTTCTCTGAATTATCAAAAAAATGTTCTCTTATTAAATTGCAGATTGTGATTACCGTTTTTTATTTTCATGCGCAAATATTAGTACAGGCGCTCTTATACATAGGATTGCACTATAATTACAAAGAGTGTACAGCTTCATGTGTCCACTCAGTACCTTTGCACATTACATAATGTTACGACAGAGAAGGCTACCTAGGCCATGGAAAGATAATATCGACTTGCATCTTTGTCAGTCCAGCGTATATCGTTTCAACTCAACAATCCTCAATTCGGGCCTGGATGAAGTAGGATGAAGCAGGATGAAGTAACTGAAGGGGTATTTAAAAACGGCGCCGGGGCAAATCTTTTTATATAGTAAAATAGTAGGGTACATAAAACATAAACTGGGAGGGGAAAAAAATCCAACTGAGGGGGCAAAGCCCTCTTTTGCCTTCTCGTGGCGCCGGGCCTGCCTCAATTATTGGTGATTTCTTATGACAGGCGACAAAGCACAGATTAGTACAGTGCTCAGCGAAGATGTATGAGAAATATCATAAAGAAAACTGAAAAAATAACTAAAGAAATGATGCTATCTGCACCATTACATTAAGGCACCATTTTTGTATTTTGCTTGTTAAAAGGGGTTAAATCAGTTGACCTTCGTAATGTGGTGTTCAGAACATTAATAAGTTAAAATGTAGGCCATCTAAAATACTGAACAATGAATCTGTTGCTATCTGATTCATGTCTTTGCAGGTCAAGTGCTTCAGTGTTCCAATTTACAGCATTCCTTGGAAGATGCGATTTTTGAAAAATATTCACCACAGCGGATTGCATTGGACAATGCACCCATGGAGATCCAAATGCCGGACTGGCCTTGCACAGTTTGCAGGCGGTGACACCAGACTATGCCACGGTGTTGTACCAACAATGAGCATGGCAGCAGTGACTGGTCTGCTCGGCTCAAGTAGGAAATACAGAGCGAATGCTCAGACTAGCCAAATGTCCCCCTCAAAGATAAACCACGTTCTTAAAGCCAACGAATACAGTCTCAGTGTCAATGGGTACGATGGGAGAAACGTTAGCTCGGTTTTAAGGTTTGACAGCAACCTCTTGGCATCTAACTCTCCCACAGAGGACCGCAGGAGCGTGGCGACCTGTCTACAGAGCAGAGGGATGATTTTCGGAGTGTTCGATGGGCATGCTGGCCATGCCTGTGCGCAGGCGGTCAGCGAGCGGCTGTTTTACTACATCGCTGTGTCCTTGCTGCCGCTCAGGATACTGGTGGATATTGAGGAGGCCGTAGAGAACGACCGGCCTGTTTTCCCAATGCTTCAGTGGCACAAGCACCCCAATGACTACGTCAGCACAGACGCCGGGAAGATGTACTTCAACAGCCTTCGCACTTACTGGCAGGAGCTAATCGACCTTGAAGAGGATGATGATAAGGACATCACGACCGCTCTGATGAATGCGTTTAAGAAGCTCGACAGTGACATTTCTCTTGAGGCGCAGGCAGATTTTGGGGACCCCTTTTCGCACTTCACGCCGCTCAGAGTCGCACTGTCGGGGTGCACCGCTTGCGTGGCCCATGTGGACGGAATCGACCTCCACGTGGCTAATTTGGGGGACAGCAGGGCCGTGCTTGGGGTGCAGGAGGAGGACGGGAGCTGGTCAGCGCTCACCATCACCAACGACCACAACGCCCAGAACCCAGACGAGCTGCAACGCATCCGGTCAGAGCACCCACCGTCGGAGAAGAAGAGCGTGGTCAAACACGATAGACTCTTGGGCCTGCTCATGCCATTCAGGGCTTTTGGCGACATCAAATTCAAATGGAGCAGCGAGCTGCTCAACCGGGTGTGCGAGACGCGCTCGGAGATGCTGTCCGGTATCGAGTATGCCAAAATACTTCCACCAAACTACCACACGCCCCCATATCTCATTGCAGAGCCCGAAGTCACACATCACAGACTCCGGCCAAAGGACAAGTTTCTGGTCTTAGCCACAGATGGCGTATGGGAGTTGATGCACCGGCAAACCGTCATCGAGGTCATAGGTGAACATCTAACAGGTATCCATTTGCAGAAGCCCCTGTCTGGGCTGGCACTCACCTTGGGACAGATGCACAGGTTACTCTTGGAGAGGAAAGCACGGATCCTCACGGCCCTCGAGGACGACAACTCTGCCACGCACCTCATTCGGCACGCTTTGGGGAGCGACGGTTTCGGGACCGTGGAGCCTCGTCGTCTGTCTAAGATGCTAAGCCTTCCACAGGAGCTGGCGAGAATGTACAGGGATGATATTACCATAATCGTCATCCATTTTAACAGCTCTGTCATTGAGGCAAATCACAAGGCAAACATTACGGAGGATGACTGACTGATTACTGAGTGAGCAATCATGGCATTACCACGGAAGCAATTTATCCTGGCCACTGTGTTCATTGCATAGTTTAAGAGTAATATTGTCTTTATATGGTTAGGACTTTGGATTCATTTTTGTCTGAGGCATACAGTTTGAATGTTTTTTTTTAAATAAATCAGGATTATAAATGTGGCTTGTGGTTATTTATAAATGAGGTATTTGCGCAAAGAGATGTAGGGCCCATTTTTATATGTCAAAGCAGGGCTCTATCCCGGCACACAAATACAAGCCACATCTTTCAAACACACGTTAGTTTCATTTTGCATTTTGACCTCAATTGCAGGATGGAAGCCTCTGGGTTTCTTTTATCGTGAGTTGCCACTGCTCCCCTTTCAGTTCAATGGATACATCAACGGCAATGAACAGCAGGGAGCCATTGGGGTTACGTTTGGGAGACACCCCACACTTTATTTTTTGTACCTTTAAGCAGCACTAGGGCAACATTTCATTATTTTTTAAAAATTTACTCAATAGGTTTACTCTAAAAGTTTGCTATTCCCTGAACAGGAGTGTACCGTACAACTTAAATCAATAACCTGGGCCTTAAATTGCTTATAACTCAAGTAAAGCCCTGGGGCCTGTCAGATACCAATTCCTGTGAGACACTGTTTATGATTGAAGTTCTACAGCAAACTAAAAACGCTGCTGAGCACAATAGGGGGAAAATCTATGTATCATTAGACCACGTTCAATGGAAGCACAGCCACCTAGTGGTCTGGCAAGGAATTGAGAAATGTGAGACCTGTTCTGATGCATAAAATGTAACATGTTTCTCTTGATGTTTTGGGGGAGGTTTAGAGGAATACATTCAAATACAAGAGAACCTCAGAGATATAAACACGCTGGACTAGTCCCACTGTTAAGTAACTATTCAGTATGGCAGGAAAAAGGAACACAACCAAAGAAACCACGCTTAAACAGATGCAAGCAGTTTGGCAAAGGTTAAAACTGTACAAAATGAAACGAGAGCAGGTCTCCATAGTTCAACACGAAAACTGGTTCAAGGAGAGGTGGAGCAATCTTGGCCTATGCATTCTTTATGATAAGGTGAGCCCTAGAGCGAGTTTCAACCAATATCACTTTTTGTACTTTTGGATCAAATTGGATTAAATCAGAAGCACAAGTCATCATCTCGAGGTTAGAATTTTTCTCATCTTCTCTGAGTATTGTATAAACTCCAAACATGAGGATCTTGGAAGACCAGTTTGATAATTAACAAAATGGTGCAACACATGCACACATTGTAAAGAGGCCCCACTGTAGTGTCTCTTTCAGTTGTCTGTTTCTCCAACTTAAACTAGAAAAAATAATGCTTTCAAAGGTTGTTTACCATTTGAAGCTCTTTTGAAGGAGACAAAGTACATAAGGTGGTAATCCCATGAAGCCTTTGAATATGGTACCATTATTAGAAATGTGCTCCAACTTTCAATATAGGTAATGTTTATATCTTAAAAAAAGTTAACTTATACCAAAACCTCAATTTTCAGATGAAAAATTATAGCCAAGAGATAAAGGCAAAAGTAACATTAATTCTTCCATATAAGTCAGAGAAATGCAATTCCATCCTTGGAATTATGTTCATATATTCCCAAACATAAGAAAAACAATGCTTGCCCATTTCAATGCTATATCCTAAAACAAAATATGACAACGCACATTGTTAAAATCATACGATAAGGACATTCCATCTACTGTCCAGAATAAAAAATGGATTATGTTAAATTCCTCTTCAATTTATATGAGACTTTGATCCACAAACATTAAATTGCGGCCATAGCTGTAAAACAACAAACTTTGTATTGTTAGGCATTTACAATGTCCTTCGTTTATAACCCAGGTGCCAATCTTATGCTTTTTTGCTAAAGCAGGAAGCTTTGCAGTCATTAATTTTAAAAACTCCTAGGGATTCTGTGCAGCAGCACCAGTTAGCAGGCCCAGGGTGTACTTCTCACCTAAGATTCTCTGTGCTGGGTCCTTCATTGCCACTATTGTAATTACCGCGAATATCATTTCTTTACGTATGATAAACATGTACATATTGCTCGGCTCAGATTACCTGGAGTCATTCTACTTTGAACTTTGTGATGAGGAAAATTTTAGTCTTGGGGTTAAAAGCAGGAACACGGGACTCTGGCCTTTGAGTTTGCCAATTTCCATAAGGTACCGACTCCAAACATAAGGAAAAAAATTAGCAACCACTGACCACGACAATAACTTTATTGGAAATGAATTTTAATCAAGAGTTCTTTACAAAATCAAATCTTGATTACAAAACAGATACTTAAGAAATACCAAGTGGTCTCCTAATTAAACACAAATGAATAAATCAGTCATTTAGATTTCAGAGCTCATAGAGCTGAAAACACCAAATATTCAGATGGACAAGTAAAAGAACAATGTTGGCTCTCCTCAAAAAAGGTTCAAAAGTTTTTTTGGTGTTTGAAGGCATGTCGATTCTTTACTGTCAGTGAAAACCATTTCAACTATATGTACAAAAAAAGACCAGAAATGATTGAATGACTAATGGGCAAGACCAACAGGCAAGCCGCACATAACTTAGTCCTTTTGTTATGCATGTGTAAATTTCACGCACAATGCAAAATTATGTACAGGTGTAGGAACGCCAATGAAGCCTTGCTCCTTACTGCAAACTTCATTTTTTCTGAAGGAACTTCAAATTATAGATCATGGGAAACAAATATCCTCCAGATAACTTGAAAACTGGGGGAACAAAAACAAAAACGCCTGAAGTTGCTATGACAGAATTTTCTAGGAAAGGAGAGCTGATCTCACATCAGTATGTGTCCAACTGCCAAAAAAGGAAAAAAAAAAAAAAAAAAACAAACAAAAAAAAAATTAAAAAGACTTTCCAATTATGTACAATCCAGCCAGTGAGCAATTAATCAAAGCAGTTTCCAGACTGAATCATCGGCGAGTTGGCATTAGGAGCTGAGTGGCTGTCACAGAGTCTGGGAAGAGATTGTGGTATGTTGGGAGAGGAACATATGCTGCTGTGATCATTTTACCTGTGTGGACACAAGAACAATTTCCTCCAGTTAACAACACATATACAGACCATGTAGCTCCATTATGACTCCAACAAAATGTACAAAGTTCTGGATTAAGGAGCCATCTTACCCGCAAACCATCTCCCGTGTAATGCATTCACAGCGGCCATAGCAGCAGGTATGGTTGGACATTTCACATACACATTGCCCTGAGGAGAGAGAATTCAGTGTAAATAGATAGCGACATTATGAACACTAGGGCCGCAACTCACAACTATTTCCATCATTGCTTAATCTGCCGATTATTTCCTCGATTCAACAAGTGGCGTATAAAACAGAACACAGTGAAATATGCCCATTAGTTTCCTAGAGCACAAGATGACGCCAATGTCTTTGTTTTTGATCAACAGTTCAAAGCCCCAATATACTGAATTTACTATACTGTAAGACCAAGAAAAACATTAAATTCTCACATTTGAGAACATACAACCATAAAATTTTCAGCATTTTTGCTTCAAAAATGACAAAATTATCAAATAGTTGGCAATTAATTTTCTTTCTATCGACTAATCGATTAATCGTTGCAGCTCTAATTAACACCAGATAAAGTTTGGAGCACAAAACACAGAATTAAGTTCTTACTTGAGCTGAATTTTTGTCGACATATATGTGCACCACTCCACCATGTTTGTTACATTCTTCTATGACATCATCTTGAATTTCAACATCCCAGCCAGGATCATCTTCCCTGGAAAGAAAACACAAAAGTGTGTAATGTGTTCCAACATCTTCTCCACTGGCATAATTCATATGTTTGCTCAACACAAATTTTTAGTCATTCAGGGCCACAGAGCTTGGCTGCAGACCTCAACGAGAAAGACCCCATCACGTACCATGCACACTGTGCTGCATGGACACCAGAAAATTAAGTTACAAGAGATGTTGTTGAGAAAGACAATGGACATTGCATGTTGCTCCTTTAAATTACAGTTCACACTATGTGGCTCCATATTGCTTGTGTAATCAGTTTCAAGAGTCACTATGGTTCTGTGCACAGAAGACTACTCTCAGTGTGAAGTGCATATAATCTAAAATTTAAAGGGATTCAAGCAATAAACAATGGTGCAAAAAGTACAACTCAGGAAAGCACTACAGTAATTAGAAAGCCCTGATTTCAATACTTACGACTGAGGGTTGAACATGTTTGACAGCTGGAAGCAGTGCGTTGCGATTGGCTGAGTCGGTAGATTCAAAGCAGTGTTCATGTTCAGATTCAAGTTCAACGCTGCCGGGTTGATAGCAGCAGCTGAGGAGAGAAGGTCTAGTCAATATGTTTGTAGACCAAAGGGAAATGAGTTAAATTCTGTCACACACTTCAACTTACAGCACACTCAACTTTAATAAGACGTGCAAATCTAACACACTCCACAACAAACTTGTGCTTCATCAAAATGGCTCTGATTTGAAACTGCACACAACTAAAAACCTGAAATTTTCCACTAAAAACAGGGGGCCTTGCACTAATGCTAGAAAGCAATTTGGGGTATCAAAAAATAAGTAAAAGGCTTTAGTCTTTTTAAAAAAAAAAAAAAAAAAAACTTCATGCGTAAAGTACAAACTACATTCACCTTCAGGGGGTTGAGTCAACCTTGCTTGTAAATCTAAGGGTTAGAAGAAAGAAAAATAATTACAAAGTGCACTTCACTTCTGTGAAAGAAAATAATTGGGTTGACGAGGATGGAATGACAGTGCACAATGGATGGATGACTACATTTTCTCCATTTCTTTAGAAAACAAGAACAAGGGACTAAAAAAAAAATCTGTTAAATTGGAAGGGTCTCCTCTTAATGGACTCAGCAAGGTGTAGCATGAAGTTAAATAAAACTGGCAGCTGGAATGAAACTATAATAGTTTTATAATATAAAATATGATATCATACAATCTGGCTACTGATACTGCCTAAACCAATGTCTGTTAAGGTATGTCTGTTATTCAATGCCATGCATGTGGTTTCAGCTATGACCTTCAGAAAACCAGTTCAGTACAGAATATATGGCCCGAAATAAAGGGTGGAAGGAGACCAATAGTTACAATATTTGTGGAGGAAGAGAGAGCATTTTATAACATGGGTAACCATGAGCCTACCCCATCTGTTCTCCATTAGATTTTTTGAAAAATTAGATTTGAACACAAACTAGCAGCTACACTACTCCACCTATGTAACCTAATGATGAATATATTTGGCTATATCGGTGTTAGTGTTCTGGCAGACCACAATACTGTGATATTAACTTCTGAAGGCTGAAGGCTACATTAACTTCTGAAGGCTGAAGGCTACAGTGTTCTGCTAATGTCAGAGAACTTAATCTTGGACTAAAAACAAAATAAGCCGCATTAAGGAACCCTGCCAAGTCATCCACTGGGTCGATTTAGATCTTCAGTAACAGCTTTCACAGTTTTCTAAACTGCATAATATAACGGCATGCGTCACTATAAAAACCATCATGAGTCAGATGAAGTGCGCCACATGGCTGAAGATATGGAAAAGACAGCAGGGCGCTAATGAATGACAGGTGATCCATGTGTACTGTCGTGTCATTTAACAACCAGCGGGCTTCTGTGACTCGAAGCTCGTTACCTGTTACTGCGGCCATGGCCCCAAAAGGTATGGATCCGCTCATCTGCAGGGCCTGCTGTGCTGCTGGGGGAATCTGTAAGCCAGTACCTAAAGCGAACAAACCCACATCAGACCTCTGTAGCTACACACTCTTATCTCTTTGTGGTCCACACACAATTTTTTTTGTCGTTTACAAAATGTTGCATCATTTCCTCAGAACACAAAAGAGAGTTTATCGTGAATATGGTGCCTGCATTCA
The DNA here is from genome assembly GCA_019788955.1 of Albula glossodonta. Classification (NCBI taxonomy): domain Eukaryota; kingdom Metazoa; phylum Chordata; class Actinopteri; order Albuliformes; family Albulidae; genus Albula; species Albula glossodonta. The sequence goes on along the minus strand of JAFBMS010000004.1, from coordinate 25,257,008 downwards.
GACAGCCATTTGCACGGTTCAAACTGTACACTGAAACCATGAATATGCTGCACTGAAAAATGCCATTTCGCCTACATGAACAAGTCTGATCGTGACTGCAGCCAAATGAACTGACTGTATGAAAGCAAGCATGTGTCAAACGTCTCTTATGTTGACACATATACAGAAAGGCACAAATACATTAATGACCCGAAAATTTGAACAAACTTTGTACGAGCCCGTTCAGTCTGCTCACCTTCTGCTAGCCTGGCCATGAGCTGCAGGCGGCCGGTGGTTCCCAGGTCAATGCCGGTTCTCTCTAGCTCGTCGCTGTCCAGGAAGGAGCTGGCGGTGGATGCGTCCGTGCGCTCGGTCACATGACCAACCTTCATAGGTCGGCCGGCCAGCTCAAACCCGTTAAGCTGCTCCAGAGCCTTCTTGGCACATTCAGCATCTGCAAACTGTAACGAGGAACATTCATTAACTCTAGCGTCATGAGCTCTAGACAAGCATGACGCAAGATTTGAGTCTCTTAAACTCACAGTGATAAAGCCGTATCCTTTGGACCTTCCAGTTTCACTGTCCATCATCAGCTGGATACTTTCAATCTGGAGGGTTGAGGGAAAAAAAAAAAAAAATCAAAAGAATAAGTCACAGGTATCAGAGAACCAGAGACAATTTTACAGAAACGAACAAGGGACAAATCAGAAATGTTGGAGGAAAAAAAACCCTACCCTTCCAAACGGCTCAAATATTCCTCGCAGCATGTCCTCCGTGATGTTGAAGTGTAAGGAGCCGACATACAGCCTCATTGGTCCAGCGTTTCCCTTCTGCAGGTTGTTGGCCATTGCAGCGGCTCTGTTCTTCTCAGCCTGTTAAACAATATTGAATCATGTCAATAAAAGTGAAACCCGCACTGATCATTTTCGTTCTGATTTAGCTAAGTGCTGGTGGCTGGAATGGGTAAGCAGTCTCACCTGCGAAGCCTGAACGATGATGGGCACACCCAGGAGCCTCTGCCCGGTCAAACCAATGGCCAGGGGAACGGAGTTGGCTTCCACAAACTCGATGTACGCAATGCCCTTTGACCTCCTTGAGTTCCTGTCGGAAATCATCCTCACGTCTCTCACCTGGGAGGGCAAAAGGTCTTTTAACGCTTTGTGATTCAACCCATTTTAAAAGCACTCTGGGTACAGACAGGCAGTTGGGCTGAACTAATGTGTCGATTCACGAGCGCATTCCCACAACAACGAAACAACATCAAACTTGAAGTTCAGTTTGTACGCATGCTATTTATGGAAAGGGGAGACTACACTTTTAGGGCACACAACCAGAAAGGACTGTACCTTTTAGGAGAACACAGGAGGGACTGTAGGCTTTAGAGACTAAGAGTATTACATGGGTTGATGAGAGATGGTTGAAGTAGCTCTGCACTTTTAGCAGAGGGGAATGTACACTTCGAGGAGAGGAGATTGAGGACTAACTTTTCCCACGGCTGAGAAGAACTCCTCCAGGTCCCGAGGCCGGATGCGCGCTGCCAGCTGCATGCAGAACACTGTGCGAGCGTCTCTCTCTTCTGGGGTCAGGTTATCAATGGGCTCCCTTAGTAAAGAGACATTCAACACACAGCCTTTACGATTACATTTCAAAAACATCACTGTCTGTGGCTGCATGCTTTTAAACTAATCAAGTGTACAGAGTTCATGCTGAGTAAATAATTTTAATGGAGCATTTTAAGCATCATATAAATATTGGGAAAAGAGCATGTCATGGGTTGATGTTGTTCTACACTTTTAAACGCCAGTATCTTTTGAGAATACGGTCAAAATATTAACATGAACAACACGGACTCAATACTTGATTACAGCCATATTCTTCAAAAAAGGCCACATTCTGCAGCAACAGCACATAATTATTCAACAAAATGACTGTTAAAAAGCACCTTTCTGAGTAATGCATCTTTCATGTGACAACCTAAGTCTGTCCCCTCTAATATCTCTAGATTTCAAAGACTGTACCCTATCAAGAATGCAAAAAGAATAATTTCAGGGTTTTTTTCCCCTTCAATTAAGCATACAGCTTGTCTTGGGGAATGATAATGAAAATTATATTGATAAAATAATCTGGTGTGTGCTACTTCAGGTTTCTGAACCCTGTTTTGTTGACCAGACATAGCTCTGAGGCTTGCATTTCTCAAGTTCTACAATATTTCTGTGTGAGTGGTATAAGGACTGAAGTAGGGCTACCCTGTCACCAATGCTATGGAACTTTCATCCTGTGATTTTAAAAACATAAAACAGTTTACCTCACTGGGCTCTTTTCTTTCTTGAATGGACTGCGGCTTCTGGACCGTCTTCGACTGAAAGGAAATTTAGAAACACAATTGAGAGCGTGCAAGTACAATTCTGTGTAGCATCAAACACTGGACAAGCAACTACCCACACAAAAGACAAAAAATTGTAGAATAAAAACCTTAGTTTGATGGCTGGTGGTGGGCCAATCTTCCCCCTGGAACCACCGTTAAATTTCGGCCCAGAACTGCGATTGAAAACAAGGTTCATCTCAGTATCTACCACTACCATGGATCTAATCAATGGTGGACCGCACACAGCAAGCTGCTCTCTATTGGACACTGAGGCCACACGATTCGCTTTCACCTCAGATCACACTTCCCTGAATGATTATATTTCAGTAAAGTATGGCTTCCTGTTAACACTGCAAGTCTCCGTCCTCTCTCATCCTGGCCACAGACACACTCGAGCAATCCTTTTAGGGTAGGCTATCCTTAATCAATGAAAGCATTTGTCCAAGGATACATGGACATAATGTATTGCATTTATTTACATTTACGTTGGTTGCAATTTTCCCCACAGAGGTTTATGTACATTGTTGTATTAACAGGAGGTGCTGGAGCACACAGACCGAACCTCTAGAGGTGGAGGCACAGAGAAAGCAGCTCTGGAGAACGTGCTGACACACAGACACAGAGGCGCTAAGGGAGGTGGAGTAAACAGACAAACTGAAGAGGAGAGATGCTTTAGCAGAAACAAGTGCTACATGTAATGCTGAAGAACACAAATGGGAGCGACTAGAAAAGGTGCTTAGAGCACACTGGCAGCAGATCTGGAGGTGCTGCTAGGGCCCACAGAAATGAGTGGCAGAGACATGATAGGAGTATACAGACAGTAGTGCTAAGGGTGGGAGATGCAGCAAAAAAGGAAGAAAGGAGATGTGGAGGAGGTGGTAGAGCACAGACAAGCACTCTAGGAGCAGGAGGAGACAAAGCAGCTCTGATGGAGGAGCTAGAGCACAAATACAGGAGAGCTACAAGGCGCCCCAGAGCACACTGACAGGAGTGCAATAGGAGACGCTGACGCACGCACAGCGGTGCTGGAGGAGACGCTGCTCGATGCACAGAGGAGCTACAGAGGAGCTACTGGAGCACACTGACAGGAGCTCTAGAAGAAGTGCTGGAGAACACAGATAGGAGACCTAGAGGTGCTGCGGCACACAGAGAGCAGCTGGAGACGAGGCGCAGGGAGAGCAATACATACAAGGGGCTCCTGCGGGCTCTGTAACGGCCGCCGCGCTCCCGGCTGCGCGAGCGACTGCGGCGCCGCTCCCGGCTGCGGCTGCGCTTCTTCTCGCGGCTCTTGCTCCTCTTCCTGTCCCGGCTCCTCTTGCGGTCCCGGCTCTTGCTTCTGCGTTTGTCGCGGCTCCTGCTACGACTCTTACTCCTCTTTTTCCTGAGAGAACCGGGCACAAGGGAAGTTAAAAACCACGACATCAACACCATACAGTGTGAGACAACACACCTAGTGGGGACGGGCACCTGAATAATCAAAAGTTTAAAATATTAAGACACTCACTTTGATCAGAATCACATTATCCCCTTAAAAACTGTGATGGACTTATTTTTTCTCTTATTATTTTGTCAAAATGAAACAGTTTATAAACAAAACCAACTTATCTTCTCAAGTTTTCAAGTTCTTTGGATATCAAAAAACAAAAATACTTTTGTTTAGGAGCATAGGGGCAGGTGACTTTCTATCCCATATATTTACAAACAGATGTGGGTGCTCATAACAGGGCACTTAAATGTAGCAGGGAGGAGATATATTTCACAAAATCAGTGAGACCATTTGAGGCTGTGTTCCAGCAATAACTATAAAACATGCATACAGTTCTTACAAAAAGTAAAACAGCCAAGCTCTAGCCAAATCAACAATAAAGCTGTATAAAACAAAAATAAACCATTAGGCTAGCCTGCCAAATTTGCTTTCTTTTCCTGCCATATTTTGCTTGTTTTTGTAAATAGATACAACTAGAGAACTCAAATATCCCTCATATACCCATCTTTAGGTTTTTTTTTGAAAACCATATCACTCTACAATGATCATAACATTGGTTAGGCAAGATGTCAATCAAATTGAATTATGCATATGAATAAGGGATGTGTCTTGTCCACTCAGAACTGAGACACACTTCTGCAACAGCCAATAACAATCATAAATGCAGTGACAATAGTGAAATCATTAGCATTACGTTTTGAATAGTTCAAGATCAAGTTCAGGCATCATCTTGGTTGAGAGATTAGTCAGAACGCAGATAATCATTCGCACAGGGCTCCCCCCTTGGCGTGAGCGGCTGTACTTACTTCTTACTACGCTCTTCGTGTCCATTGGCACTACTGGACCTGACCTCATCCTAAGCAGGGTCGATAGAAGAACATCATGAGGACGAAGAGGTAACATTTCAAGTCGTCAGGGAAACGGGGGATGGGAACAAGAGAAAATACAGATGCAATCATTTACAATGTATTCATACAAAGCTTTACGTTTTAGACAAGACTTCTACAATTGGGGAGGGGGATGGGGGAGGGTGGGTCCTTTTAAACCACTTTGCTCTTACTTCCCCTTTTTGTCTTTGTCCACTAAATATATTCGTAATCAGTTAATCAATTCATCCAATACTCAGGATCTAGATCTGATCTTAAATGCATAAAATTTAGTACGCTACAAAAAAAAAAAAAGCCATGTTTAGTGAATATTTTCTCAGCAACCCCTCCTGATGAGTACCAAGGCTATCTTTGCCTAAGATCAATGTGGCCATGCTAGCAGCCAGCCACTAATCGAGTTCCAGTGGTGGATGCCATTCCAGTGATCTTCACCCATTTTCGTTCGTGGACTGTAAGAGCTCGATGCCACCTCTGTCACACATCTCGCCCTGAAGCAAACAGGGATTCACACTGCTTAGTAATGTCGGGTCCCAAGAAAGTCATGTAAAAAAATGTAAAATTTAAATAAACTCCACCAGTTCATGAAAGTCCCTAGTGCGTAGACAGGTGCATGGAGATGACCCATGTTTGCCATTGTTTTTAATGGGGGGGAAAGTATTCCCATGGTTGCAAGAATTGATAATATGCATTAAAAGGTATGTACGGTATTTTTCCAACTATGAAATAAAGTAATTGCAAATACATTTTACTTGTGGGAAAGTTTTTTTTTTTTTAACTGGTGTTGAGGCATGCAAAATTACTTGTTTGCTGTACTACCTTGAATCCAAAATTAATTAAAACCATCACAATGTAAAGTCAAGGGTCAAGAGACAGTATTCACATTTTTAAAGTTAAACTAACCCCTATCAACTACGGCATAAACAGCAGCAGGACCAAACCACCACATATTGGTCTCATTGCTTAGAGAAATAAAATATGTTGCATTTGGGAACAAAAAAAAATAATCAATTCATGAAAATTTCACACATATATAACTCACAAATTGACGGTAAATGCATGCAATTCAATAAATTGTATCATACAAAGTATAGCTATACTCCATACCTGAAGGATCTCAGCAACACTAGTTCTCTGGACTTAAAACAAAGGTCTAACCACTTGACAGGAAGTAGAAACCACATTCGTGTCACTATCATCTCTACACAAAATTTGAATACTGTCTCCATGGTGTCTTTTCCGGTTAAGTGTGGTTGTCATCCACTGCATTCAACCTGTTGCTACCAAACAGGTGCCTGGATGCTCACAGAGGAGGTTCTTTTTGTTACCTAGGGGACCACAGTACATCAATACATCGCGCAATTACTACCTTTCTGTTTTGACAGTTCACACTGGAATTCATGGGAGTAGAGGTGAGATATCGTTAGGCAAGTCTACAAAAAGAGATAGATGGGCGTTTATTCATAAGTCTGAATTGAAACTACTGCATCACATCACAAAAAAAAAAAAAAAAACAAAATCATTAAATCAGTTTTCCATAAGTACAGGGTGGTTCTGGGGATACGAGGAGGTAATAAGCCAGTAGATTCATGTGCTGTGCACTGATACCACCCAACACTTCTGTTAGGACACTCACCTTTTTGTAAGGTGCCTCAAGCATGGCTTCAATGTCAAAATCATCTGCCATGTTGCTGTTTAGCTGGAGGGAAGAAAACATTAAGTGAATACAAGTGCATTTAACCAGCCTGGCTACTTGCGCTGCAAAGCATAACTACTCCACAATTAGGTAACATCATGATACAACTGATAGCATTTGAATGTACAGTTGATTAATGGGTCAATATGGACAACTCAGCAGGTGGTATTCTTCCAGGGGATCAGTGGTAAACGAAAAGGACAAATAGTTGCTAACGCAGCTTCACTTCAACAACAGGTTTGCAGCTTACCAAACATCGTATACAATCTGTCTGTACTCAATGGCGCACACACACAATCAATTCCTAAACCGCTGACATTTTAATCCATCTTTAAATAGCTTTCATTTCTAGGAATACATGCCAACGTCAACAATTTACACTAATGTTAGCTCAGGACACCGCTTAAAGGTTTTTTCTACGCATTCACACCCAGTGGTTGGTAGTGGTTTGAATGATAATTTAAAAGCAATGACCACATCGTTCAAATCATTCCTCAGGTCGCTCTTAGTTGTAGGACTTAAGAGAGGTGGCGGAAACCAACTGCCTCGATGATAATGAAGGTATCCCGTAAGATTATTCTTTACGATATATACTGCTTTTCGCTGCCTAGATCCACGTGGGACAGGTTTTTCCATTCAAATCCAGTTTTCTTCACTTTTGCATAATCGTCAAGCTCAACGGGAACCGTCGAAAAAATGACCACAAAATGATGTTTAATGGCGTTACAATTTTGCTATTAACTAGTAATACTTCAGTCACGTTAGCTGGTAGACATCCTATGAGTATCAATGTACCTATTTCAAAGTTAATTAGGAGCCAACAACAATACGTTATTACCGTATTATATTCAATGTACCAAACAAGTGATATATTTCTAGACAGAGTTAGAACAGAATAGCAATTATAACGTGATACAATGCTGGATCACTCGCTTAAGGTTTGCAACATTTCTTTTAGTTAGTCGACTCATTTTCTTAAGAGTGAATTATGGCCGCAATGGAAGCTTTCTACCACAGCTAGCAAATACATGTTAGCCAACATTCTCAGCACAATCCTTCATCACATTACCGAGTTCCACTTGCACTGCAGTTACATTTAAAGTCAGTCTACATTTAAAGCTTACGTTAGCGAAGTTAACTACAGTAACTTAAGCAAGCCAAGTAGCAAACGACTGCCTAGTGATACCTATACTTAGCACACGTGAACCAGCTAATTATCAACCTTTGCGGCCTCTTAAGAGAAATGCTGAACTTCTTTTCCGAGTATACTTACGTAAATATGAATACTAGGCCCTTTAAGTATTTTAATCCATTAACTTGGACTACAGAAATTCCGTGCAAACAACTAACAAACGTTAGCTAACTCACCACCAGCTTAGCATTAGCTAGCTAACAAGAATACATAAGTCAAGCGAGTTTGTTTGTAGTAGCAATAACATCAGGCCAACCACAACATATAGGGCTGGTTCAGCTTCATTCAAAACACTGTACGAGTATTATTTTAATAACCTTACTGTTTACGCCATTTCTGCATCCCTTACCTCAGTGTCCAAACGCAGTTTGATATTTTTATTTCAATGTCTTCCAAACAATTTCGTCTCGACGTGCGCCGTCAACTAGGCCCTCCTCGACCGTGTGTTTTCTTTCTTCCTCTTTACAAACGAAAGTGACGAAGCTGCTCACTAACCTCGACTAAAATACGCTTCGGGAATAAACTATGTACTCGCAGTACCAAGCTCATTAAAACTATCTAGCTAATGCTACTCTGCGTGAAACAAATTAGTAGTTGGTAGTCTCGAAGTTCAGTTCCTCCAGGACGATACGCTTGCAGCCACACAGTCCCTGCGTTTCACCAAAATGGCGCCTATGTTGGAGCGAGGGGTCTCCTGACCGGCGGCATAGGGGCAACAGTCTCGGTACACAAACCGGCAAAACCCGCGAGATTGGCCGGGAGCGCCGAGACCGAAAGTAAATTGAATGCCTGCCTCAGGTCAATGATTGGCATGGCTCTATTTCTAACGTGTTAGATATGATCTGAAAAAAAAAAAAATATATATAGATATGTATATAAATGTACGTTTTTGTTTTACCAACTATAGCTGGGTAGCTTACTGCTCATACAGGAAGCAACGAGGAAGTAGCCATTTAACCAAAACAATAACTTATACATGCCATTGAATAACACATTCTTGTTATGCCTATATAGTTTTTTACTTTACCATTTGTTTGTTTATTATGCATTAATATGTGTAGTTGAAGTTTTGGGCTTTTGTATGCCGTTTTTAATTCATGCTAGAACTGTAACGTCTGAATTGAATGCACCTGTTTAAATGCTATTAAGAAATTTGGACGATTTTTTTCCACTTAAACTTATTTTAAAATAATAATAATGGGTAATCAATTGCAATATATGTAAGTAGATGTAATTTGTCGTTTTATTTTGTGGTAGTATTGTGAACTGAGCACAGAAAAAAGTGAGACACAACCTTATCAAGAGCTGGGTTGGTACAAAAACCAGCAATACATAGTGGATCCCCTGGATGGAGTTTTGGAATAACTGTATTAGACCATTCAGAATTCATAAGGAAAGCAAATAACTATTTGCCAAACCTGGATTGTGTTCAAATAAATTTTAGGGAAAAAATAACAAGAATTTTAACATACAAGTTCCACGAGAACACACACAGGTTCTTCTCAGAAATCAGGACTGAGCCTGAGAACCCCTGTTGTAGAGACTCCGTTCACTGAACACCCTCTTGTCAGTTCATGTTGTCTTCCACAGTGTATGTAGCCAGCTGCTGCTTCTTTTTGCAATGAAGGACTGCAGCATTCAGGAGGCTTAGGCAAACTGCAGGCAGACTGTGCGACTTATCTTTTATCCCAAACTTTCGGTCCACCCCCGCCACCCCCCCAAAGAGTCTTTTTGAGACTCGTCATCAGTGACACCACAATGCAGTACCTAATCTCAGACTATTAGGACCCTCTTCACAGATTGCATAATTCAGTAAACTGCAGAATACTCCATGTAAACAAGGTTTAAGATATGTGAGACTTGAATAACTCAAAATTAGATGTTTGAACGGTATGTGCACATGTTTTACTATTGTTTTAAGTCAAAAAATTGAAAACTTTGGTGGCATCCCATTTTTTCACTCTCGGGAGGTAATACAAAAAAATTGAAAATGTAGCTGGCAGGTTGAAGGAAACTGTTTTGCCTCAACCTGCTCCAGCGGACTCGGGGGATGCGGCCATCACATGACTGGTTGACCAGGTGTGGCCAGTACAGAGCAATGAGACTAATGAACTTAATCACCTTAGCCCTTCTTTGCCCAGGTAAGGCTGGGCAAATTGTTGCTGTGCTAATGCAGACCTCTGACCATAGCCAGTAATGATGTTCCTGGAAATCAAACCCCCAGCTGCAGGACTCAATGTGAGCCGCGAGGGTGCCCAACACATATTCAATGTATTCAAGACATGAGACTTTTCCATCCACAATTCTCTAGCAATATACATTTTTGTGCACAGTGGTCACATCAAAAGGAAACCTGTAGATGGGGAATACTAGGATGGCCTGGGTGAAACGGTCTTGTTTTCTTTTAATCATTGTGAACTTTTCAGATTTCAGTTGGGCATGTTTGGAGACTATTTTAATTTTCATCTCTACACAATCCCAAGCCACATGAATATGAATCAGATGCCTGGCAGCACATGACTCATAATAGTAGACAGACCTGAAGGAAGCAGATTTACATTATTTGAGTTGTAATCCTTTATTTAAACAAGTTAGTTCAATTGAGAACTCAGTTCTGTAGAGTTATTATGGTACAAATGTATTCAGAAACAAAATTCAAAATTAGGGGCAGTCCTGTTCTACTTTATAATGTGCTTGTTATCCACGAAGTATACCCATCAATAGATCTGTTGGTCAATGTGAAATTATGTCCACTAGGTGGCCCTGTGTTTGAACATTTATACTGTCTTGCATAGTGGATCCTTAGTATCTTACTGCTGATGTTGTAAAAAAATATATAAATGTTAAGAACTATTACATTACATCACATTGAAACAAGTTAGTAACATGATAAAATAATGTAATGTAACAAATAAACATTTGTAGTCTCAGAACTTTGAAATACTGGCAACACTCAACTAATGACAGCAGCATTTATGCATGTATCAGGTTCAAAAATTGAGATTTACATGACAGTGAGATACAGACAGGCATACAAATGAAAAGAGACAAGCTTTCTAAACTACAAATACACGCACACACACACAGCAGTAGCAAGTTAACAGAAGAAGACCAAGGCTTTGGCAGCTAAAGGCTGTTTCTGAGGCGATGACCTCTGACCAACTGCTTCCTTGCCTCCTATCAGCAGCTCACAGGCAAGTCCACAGGATGAGCACAACGTGACAGCAGCACAGCTCCGGCTCCCGATCCCCTAACGCAGGCCTCCAAACTGCATCTCAACACTATCGCTCCGGGAGAGGACACTGCCTCAGGCTATAATACAAAAGCACACCCCATCAGAAAGAACGCAGGAGGTCATTCACTCCACTGTTCCCCTTGTCTTGACCTCAACCAGTTTTGTTGTTTTTATCCTTCCTTATGTGCAATCAGAAATGACTTCTTTCAAATCTTCTAGGCTATGCTCAAAGCACGGTATTCTCATTGACCTTGGTGAGTACAAGGACGATGAGTCTTGGACTTCATGTGTCACTTAGTTGTACATCTGCTAGCACAGGAATAAAAAACTGAACATTTGGAACAGACAAATGTCCTTGAAAAACTCTTACATGTAATTGTACTTTTGAAAAAATGAAACCTGTTACTTGTCTTTGAAAGTCCCAGGTGATATCTGGCTTCTCTTGGACACGCACTCACAGCGGCTCACAGCTATCTCTATTCTGGAATTAGAAACTGTGATAAGATACAGAAAGGGAAAATGTACAGCATCACATTCAGAGAGTATCTGCTCTTGGATGATCTCAATTAGCAACAATAGTTCCATTATTGGCACAGATACCATTAATTCCCATAATTTCATGTTTCAGTTTGATTGGCCTGCAAATACAAACATGTTTTACAAACTTGAAAAACTGATTTTATTTTCAGCCTTTCCTTTTCATATTTATAAGAGCTGAAAGCCAAAATAATGCCAAACCACTACAATATGCAATCATAAGTAAATATGTTATTATATATGTAATATATCGTGATATAACAACTGTTATATCATTCAAAATTGTATCATATGGTATTGCATGTATTATATCCTACAATGAGATTTTGGATAGCATATATATTCAAACATTAGGGAAATAAGTGTATCTTTTGAATTATATTTCAAAATTAAAATTCGCATAATGCATTGCACCTTTTCCTTTGTTCAAATGACCTCATTGTATGAGTCTCTCATATGTTATTTGCTCGGCGCTGTTGAAATCTCAGTTGAGAGTATGAACAGGAAATGTGGATTAGACAAACTTGGCTAAGAAATTGTGTGTTGTGAAATTCCCCCAAACTCAAACTTGTGCTTTTTGACCAGCACACTTCAGCCAGGACACTTATCAAAAAAATCATTTTTCTGGCATTTTATGAACACACAGTTCCTACTCTCACAATCCTGATAGAGAAAGCTGCAATAATCAAAACAAATTTGCCAGAACGCATCTGTAAACAACATAAAAAATGGAGAGAGGAAGTATGTTTGAACCGACTTTCCAGATGCCGCTTTTGGAGGAAGGCCACAGCAGAGAGCCTTGTGCTTGTTCAGCAATGGAAAATTTGTTTTCAATTAGATGAAATTCTTCTTTGCTGTACACAATCTGTGATGGAGTCGAGGGCCTAACGCCTTTGTGTCTTCGTATTTTGAACGGGATCCAGCTGAAAGGTTGTAGGTCATATGGAAGCAGCAGGCTGCATGCTGGAAGTCACTGGGGACATCTCATTCTATGGTCACAAGGACCATAGACTGCTCTGTGAGTGTAACAGATGGACACGTTTTCTGTTCTTGACATCTTTTTAACGGACATGGGCTAACTGGCCAAGCACCACGCAAAACTACACGATTAAACTGTGTCATATTTAATAATAATCTTTCTGAGACATCAGTGACACCACTTCAACAACAATTTGGTATGCAGACCCTAATCCCAGAGTATTTAGACTCTCTTCACACATTATAGAATTCATTAAACTGTAGAATACTCCTTGTGAGAGAGGTTAAAGACTTGTAAGACTTGTAAGAGAACCCAATATGGTTTAAGATGTGCATAAGTAAGCTTACTCAATATATGACTATTGAGTGCATGTAAAAGTAAGAATACTCCACGTTAGATACATGGAAAACAGGTAAGAGTTGGAAGAGTAATGATACTCATTGTGCAGTAGTCTGGGTGTAGACTGACCCAAGTTCTTTTAAATAGGTCAGACAGGATTATCTGGAATTGGATTATCTTTGATAAACGGCATTTACCAGAAGGTCAGGGAATGACTTGTGGTTTGGAGTCAGCGAGAGTCACACCTCACATGATAGATGAATGACAATACAGCCACCGAGACGTGATGCAGAAACTCGCAGAGACATCTCACCGCTCTCTTCCTCATAAGGCATCGTCTCCGTATTCGTGTCCCACGATGCACCGCGAGAAAGAGCGATGAGCTCCTGCTCATTTTCTTATACAAGGCCGTTATTCAAGCTGTCCGACAAGAAATACTTTCCGCCATCGCTAAGAAGACAGCTTCTACATCCAGTCCCTTGTGGTCACTACCAATTGAAAACATTTTCCATATTGCTATGGCAATAAATAGGGCCTTTTTGTATGAGGGAAATATATTTAATACAAGGCCATAATTATGAAGAGAGTTAATGGAGACACTCCATTCTGGCTCTGCACAGACTCCCTTATTCAGAGTGAGGCGTGCGCTGCCTCCAAGGCCGCTAGGAGTAAAAGAGGCTGCCTGTTGGATGGGTGAAATTGTACCGCTGCGAGAGGGGGAGGATGAGCAGAGAGTGGGCGTCTGTGTTCAATAAAAACATCTGACCTTACATGGCACAGCAACAGGGTGGGGGAGTGGGGACGTGGGGGGTGGGACGGTGGACGAATGGTGTTGTGACAGCTTCTATGGGGCCGAGGCAAATCATTTTCCCAGCTAGCTCTAGTTCAGACCCATTGATTTTTGCTTCAGCTGAATATTGCGACGTTCTCGCTTTAATTCGAGTGCTATACTTTCCCTGAAGCCAAGGTCACTGTTTGATGGTAAAGACAGAGCAGGACAAATAAGTGCTTTTACCACAAAGCACAGATGCAGAGTAAGGGTTGTGCTCTCTGCTGTTAGTATATGTCCTGCTGGAAGCATATTCAATAATAAAGAATTATGACAAGAAGAATGCCGTACGGAATTTGCATAACATATGGAACAAAGCTGGAGTAATCTCCAGAATCAACTTGAACTAGATATGTTACACATGTAAAACCAGAAAATAGCATTATGTCATAATACTGTAACTGAGGTGTTTCTGTTTAGCCTTGTTTTTCTCTTGTATATAACTATGGGATTTCTTACCGCACATGTATATTCAAGCTGTATTCATCTTCAGGAAAGATTTCCCCTCAGGGTTCGTAAAATCCAAGATGATGTATCGTTGTTTGTTAGGATTCTATTACAAATATTTTTTTCTGAGTAAATATAATTTACAAGAAGAGGGTAACCAGCCAAGTCCTAGCTGCAGAACTATGGCTTTAAATATGGATTAATACGCACTCTGTTATTAAAACTGAGTAGAAATTCCTCCGTACAGAACCTTTTGAGATCCTTGATGCTTTTAGGTTTATGCTTAATGACTGCCTTATTCAATTCGAACCTCAGTTTTTCATTATATTTCAGTTCAGAGACAGCGATGCCCATTGCAAAATGCTGATAATGTTTTCAGTCAACCATTTCTTAGGTGATTTTTGAGGTGTGTTTTGGGGATATGGTCATACTGGAAGATTCACCTATGTTGGCTAAATGTCAGCCTCCTGGCAAAAGCAACCAAGAGTTTGGCCAAACATTTCTGTTACTTAGGAGAGTTTATAATCCCATTGATCTTAACAAGGGCCCTGGGAGCAGTGGCAGCAAAAACAGCCCCATACCATCAATAACCTATCCCAAACCTAACGGTAGATATGCGGTTCTTTTCCTTTTTTGGCATCCCACTTCTGACACCAAACATACCAAATATGTTCATGGCCAGAAAATGTAATGTTAGTCTCATCTGACCTTAGGACCCAGTTACAATTAATGTGCTAATCTTGCTCACAATAAGGGCTTTTTTTCTGGTAACCCCTGCATAGCCTGTTGACATGGATATGGTGTCTAATTGCTGAGTTGTAGACTTGGTGATTCAAGGATGCGACGAAACTCTACAGTTCTCTAACTCTGTAATTCTTGAATTCGGTTTCCCCCCCTCGCCATCTTCATCACTGTACATGGGGACAAGATGAACACTTCTTGGCAAATTGACCACTGTTCTAGTGTTTTTAATCATTTGTATTACTGCCATAATCGTGGTAAGTAGTATTTTTAACTTTTTCCATATTTTTGGAACCATTTGTCTCTTTTGATTTGTTAGTTCTCTTGTTTTCCCCAGGGTGATGGATGGATGGATCACAAAAGGATTTTGGATGTGTCACCTCATTTTTATACCCTAATGAAAAAATATTTCATGGAAGGCCCCAGTACCGTTCTTTAACAAAGAGAGCCACTTAAATATAACTTTGTTTAATTTAGTTTAAAATAATCTTTGGGGAAGAATTCTGTCACCTTTGTTCCAGAGATAAAATAGTATTATGAGGTAAAATACTTTTGAAACATAGTGTTTGAATAAAGGAATACACTTTTACCAAATGTCTGAGCATTATTTGTGTTGTTTATCTTCATCAAGGGTGTCGATAGTTCTGGAGTCCATTGTATATCAATTGGTTGAGATGTACTGAGGAACATGTCATGTTTCAGGAAGGTTCAGCAGGGACCTGAAGACATGAAAAGTCATTTCACACATACATGCTCTTCTAAGCCTTCACCGTATGTGCTGCCTAACACGCTAACGTACACAGAGGCCTCCTGGCTCGGGTGCTGAAGGCCCCTGCTGGCCTTGAAGGTTGCTAGAGTGGAGGCTCGATAAAACCCCCCCCTCCTCAGTCCTCTTTATTCGTTTATACACAGCGTTTGAACTCTCTTTGCGTTCCTTTTAATGAGAGCATCCAGAAGTAGTGTTCAAAGGAAAACACGTCATGAAAACACTGTGTTCCTAGCAAGCCCTTCTCTGCTGTCAAGGTAATATTGTTAATTTTCCAGTGTCATCCACATCTTTTACGCCCCAGCTGCTCAACCCCGGGTCACACAAGCCACCGTTTCCGCAGATATCCGTGTCGCTGACACACTACCTTACTTACCTTACTAATTAGCTTGCCATCTTGATCAGGAAGGTGAGCTGATAAATGAGATTAGGTGGTGTAGTAGGTGGTAGGAGCGAATGCCAGCAGACATCTCTAAGCTCAGAACCAGCTCTTGTGTAGCGTTGCTCTAGACGACCGTGCCTGTAACATAGCGAGGACAACTTAAGTTGTACAATAAAACAGTAGGGTGCACAATTTTTCATCACTAAATATATTGTATACATGAACACATATGCGTAATATACAGTGCATTATACTTTGTGACTGTACAAAACTGCAGTTTTATTCTATTTATCCTCATAAAATTTCCTTCTCTTTTCCTCTCTACCTGGATGCATCACATCAGTTGTGCGCCATAGTGTTTAGTGATTCCTTTTTGCCTTACTTTTTGATAGATAGATTTTGTGAGATTAGCACCGCACAAAAGAATAAAGAAACTAAGATTTGCAAACATGGTCGCTCAGCATAGATGTTCTTACGATGTTAAAACGGTATAAAAGTTAAAAACATATGGAGAACTCAGATGCATGTCGAGTGAGTGATGTTTCGAATGAGCTTTCATGAACCCCATGTTGGGAGGAGCCACAATAAGCTGTCACTGACTTATTTTAACCGATCAAAAGTTTTGGATCTCCACAGCAAAACACAATGGAACCATATCGTAGCTCCGTCTGCTTGTGGGGGTGTGAAAACTCATTCTCCCATCACCAGCTAGAACACTGCTGGGGTCAATAAACCAGCACCAGTGGTCTTTGACAGCGAGGAATTTGAAAAGTGTTGAAAAGAATCCACATTTATGGAAATGTTACAGTCTACAGTGAAAGATCTACAGTCCAGCACTAAAGTGGGGTAAAAATAAAATGTCTTTATTGTATAGACAAGGACATATTTAGAACAATGCATTGTCTCAGGAACACCTTTCATCCGGCTGGTATTACTACCTGGAAACGTTAAAAGTGCTTGAATTTGTTCTAAATGTTTTACTGAGGCAAAAAAAAGTTCAATTTTAGGGAAAAAAAGAGAGAAGAGAAGGCTTGTGGAGCAAGTTCATTACTCATCTTTTTGTCTCATAAACTTTATTACTGCATTTTTCTGGGTTTAATCTCATTCTTTCCGTTGTTCCCTGCCACAGCTCTCTCGCAGCTCCACGGCCTGCCAACTTTCCGTAATTAGCCCCCCCCCCCCCCCCCCCGCCCGCGCTCTCTCTCTTTCTCTCTCGCCCTCGCTCTCTCTCTCTCTCTCCCTCCCTCGGCTCGGCAAGCGAGCGCAGAGACGAGCGGGCCAAATGTAAATCTCTCTGGGGGGAATTGGACAGTGTAAACATGGCACACATCTGGAGGACGCCAGGTTCCTGACACTTTACAAGAAGCAGCCCTTGTGACCAACGCAGCAACATCCATCTTCTCCCTGCTCTTTCTCTGCCTTTGCCACCTCCCCTCGCTCTTATTCACATTTTCCATCCCGGGGCTGGAGTGTTGTTGTTGGTTTTTAAGGACGTGTTGTAGCGCACGGAGCACAACCCGCCCCCCCCCCAACCCCCCCCCCCCCCCCCCCCCCCCCCCCCCCCCCCCCCCCCCCCCCACCCCCCCCCCCCCCCCCCCCCCCCCCCCCCCCCCCCCCCCCCCCCATGTTTAAAAAGAAAACATTCACAAGTTAACTTTTTTTTCAAATTTGAAAAGAGGCAGCGGGTTTGTTTTTTTTTTTGCTTTAATGTAAAATAAAATGAGATATGACACAGCAATACGATTTTGGCTTGTGCCATCCTTTTTACAAATATGACTCTCTTCCAAAATCATGACTAATCAAAATGGAATGCTTTCAAGATGAAGAAGAGTTTTCATTTGATATGATAATAGAGGTTAAAAGAAAGCGGACGACCTCTACCGTATCCAAGAACAGGCTGTTTGGTCCAGCAGGTCGGAGTTATAAGTCGAGGGTGGGGGGTGGTGTGTTTGGGGGGGTTGGGCCTGACTTATGGGAAGTCCCCATGGGCATTTCCAACAGGAAGTCCCACAGAACTCAGAACCACAGATCTGGGAACAGCCTGAAGAGCTCAGGAATGGGTTTCCTGTCCTTGTGAACAATAAACCAGATGAGAACAATGAACACAGCTCTGCACCAACCAGCTTTTTAACCAGGCAGATCTCTTTACGTTTGCCAAGAGAAATCCTGAATAATTTCAAAGTGCTATAAACAGGTGATAATGTCTTACAAAATACCTGTCTCTGAGAAGAAAACTAGTTAAATGAATGAGCTGGGATTATGGTACAATCAGATATCTCTCGGCCTGCTTTGACAGAAATTGTTATTTGGCGATAATGAAGTTGCAGTACAGCTGTTCCCTTATGTGTCTGATTACTGTGGCTGTATGAGGTATGTTGCTCTACTTTCAGTTGACTGTATTCATTAAATGAGCTCAAAATTCTCAATTATGCTTCCATATACTGTAGGTGTATGTCTGAGTGTGTATGTGTGTTGGTTGGTGTGTGAAAGAACGTCCACGTGTGTGCATATTTGCTTGTGCATGTATCTGTGTTTATGTGTGCGCGTGTGTGTATGTTGTATTGGTTTGGGGAAAAAGGTTGTGTGGCGCGATGCATTCTTTCCATTACCCAGACCAAATCAATGCACTGTGCTTCCAGCCTGCAGCCCCACCCCCTCCCCCATCCCCCCCTCCCTGGCTGTGACAGGCAGAGTGGAAAGAGCTGACCCTGTCAGCGTAGGCCTGGCTCAGTGCCTGCAGCTCTCAGTACAGCACACAGCATCTCTGTGCACACACACACACACACACACACACACACACACACACAGCATCTCTGTGCACACGCACACGCACATACACACACAGCATCTCTGCACAGGAGTCCTCTCTGAGTACGCACACACACACACACACGTGTACATAGCATCTCTACAAAAGATCCCTTACAGAGTACACACCCGTGAGCACAATGCACATGATCCCTTACAAGGTACACACGCACACATACACACATACACACACACACACACACCCAGTTGACATATGCCCCTGTATGCCCCATTGACTTAAAACAGTTGTGGTACATTTATGTGAAGTCTAACGTCAATGACCTATAGATTGCATCATAGTGGGAGAGTAATCATGTTGGTAACTGGACAATCACAGAAGTAGACCTGTCATAACAACCACGACGAGAGAAGACTGCAGCTGGCTTATGAACATAGTGCTCTCTTCTGGGGCTGCGACCACTGATTCTCTACAACAACCAGATGATCAGCTCCTGTGTCAATTCTGTCCTCACTATTTTCTTCCTCTTGGAAGTTCCAGAAGCTTCTGCCACTAAATTTCACTTCATAACTATTAATGAGAAGGCTTGTTCATTGATATATCATCCTCTGATGCTTTGAACAAACCCCGAAATCAAAGTTGATAATATCCATCCACCTGGAACATTTCAGATTTGCTAGAGCTTAACCAGATAGTTATTGAAAACCAAAAAAAACACATTTCTGACCTCTCAAAATGACCAGAGAACTGAAACTACACCTCCATGACAAAACCTGAACAAAAGCTGTTGACTGTGAGCTTCAACAAAGCTGAGATCTTTGGTAAGGCTGCCATTTGATCATCGTCATGTGCTCTTATGATAGCATTCCAAGAACTGAAAGCAAAGGACAGCCTGACTTCTTATTAGTTGATAAATATTCATGCATTATTCACTTTTTCCATGATTGGGTCTACCCCCTGTATGTGTTTACAACATAAAAAATGACACAAAATAAGAAATAACAAATTCCAAAATACTGGAAAAAAATACACTGACAAAGATGGCTTTCATTTTGCACTTCGATGTCCATTGCTATCCATGTCTGTCTTTTATCAACTTTTCTGAATGATAGACACAAAACCCAAACATTTTATAGGATTTCATGAAAAAGTATTTTTGCTGAGGATAATACATTTCACAGTTTGATATTTTGATTATCTTTTGCAATGCATCAGAACAATTGTGTTTTGCATAATTAATTCAAAAAAATTAGCATAACGGCAGAAACAAATCAGAACCTTACCTGAGACAACCTGGTCAGTATGGCCTAACGGCACCTTCGGAGCTAAGCTTCAATGGGGTTTTCTGCCGTGTTGTGTTGTGTAACACGGCGCCTTGTAGAATTGCATGTAAAAGAAACAATGGAAGGCCAACAAAAACCACTTCAGCATTTTGAGTATTATCATGTAAATGTAAGTGCTACATAAGGCCTAACCAAAAGAGGAGTATCAATTAAATATTTCAATGATGTGTGGGAAATGGGTTGATATTTTATTAATTTAAAAGGTTAGGCTTATATGAACTTACCATGCTGGTCCACTTTTTCCCCTCTTCATTTAATGCAATTCAATGTTACGAGAAAGCATGTTGTGGCAACATTAATTGTTTAATCCAGCGGTTCCCAACGTTGGTCCTGGGGACCCACTGTGTACGCTGGTTTTTGTTCCGACCACAACTGTAACCCCAGAATCTAAACAAGCTGGTAAGTTTCTTAATTAGGTGCTATTCATGTGAAAAGGATTATTTTCCATTCTAAGCCATGTTATGTTTGAAATATATATGCATGCTATGAAGAATAAATGGCCTGTATTCACAGTGTGCCATATTGCAAACAATTACATAAAGACAAGTAAAATGTTAAAACTCATATTAAAGATCGGAGTGAATCTATGGGCACTGAATTGGAACGATTGTGAACACATTACCTCTAAAACTAACCATTCGGTAGACAATAAAGGATTCAAAGCTAATTATAATAAGCCAAACCTACATTGTGTTAGTAAGCATAAGGAAGACAATTAAGAGCTTAATCAAGTGTTCAATAACTTAAGGAGCCTATTGGTTCACCCTAGTCTATAACTTGATCAGGTATAAAAACTTATACCTGCAAATACTCTTTTTGTGTATTTGTTTGCAAAATCACATAAACACGAGGTAAATATAGGAGCTTTTTCTTCATGACATGCAAATTATCTCTGTAACCATGAAAAGCACATAATTATGAACAATTAACAGCTTGTTAAGATTCTGGGGTTGCAGTTGTGGTTGGAACGAAAACCAGCATACACAGTGGGCTCCCAGGACCGACGTTGGAACCTCTTGTTTAACTCATAGGAACACTTGATATTTGTATTATTAAAATCAATAAACTTGCTGTTTTTGATTTAGCAGGAGCTCTTTCAAATTTGTTTCAATATTCTGATGTATATGTCGTCTTTGGCACAAAGCTGAAAATGAGAAACCTCACATATTACACATATAACTGCATTCGTGTTATTGGCCATTTCAGCCTAAACACAAAGGCATTTTGTGTGTGACTTTCTTTTGTGTAACTATGATTTCCTAAAAACTAAAGAACATTGTGCAAATTTAAGGACAGTGAGGATTGTGACTAATTTACAGAATAGGAGAATTTTTTTTATGCATGCTTAGAAAAGTGATTCCACTAACTTCACAACACTTCGGAAAAGCGAAAACAGATACGTTTTCCAAAACACTCGAGTCAGGAGGGGAAAACACCCTGGAGCAGAATAATTCCATGGCTGGACTCCTGCTGAACAGCCTTCAGATTTCACATTGATTTAGACTCATTCATAAAAAATTCTTGAGTCTCAGTCACCATTATTCACATAAGTTTAGGCTTAAGATTCAAAAGTTTCTGCATACCGTTCTCTAGTATCATAAAATCATATCCAGACGACAACATTCTGTAGTCTCATAAAAGTTTCGACCACAAGATTTTGTCACAGTTTTCGCATTGCAAACCAGAGCCTCCACTTTCAGGTAGGCTGTTATTGAGTACTAAACTTGTGGCAGCAAGCGCAAAGAGCAATATTAAACATGAAAACAACATTTATAAAACTCATCCTCAACAAAACATTAAAGTAAATCAAATTATCCTCCACTGTACAAACCAGTATGGAAGCAAATCAAATCAATCCTTAACTATTCAAACACCTTCAACAAAACACCAGATCCTCCTCAACTTTTGTAACTACCACTGAAAACACCAAACTGTCCAAATCTGTATACACTATCACTAAATCACAGCACATAATTCCCAAACAAACCACTGCTATAAGAGATCCTGACTGAAGACATAACGATAACATACAACCTGTGCATTCACTAAGATGTAGATGGAGGCTCTCAAAATACAGTTTCAACTTTCCCAAAACCACAGCAGGAAAAACAAAGTGAGAACCACTGATTTTAATTGGTTAAATGATAAACCAATACTCCGCAAAAACACCTATGTAAAACAAGGTAAAAAATATATTAATGTTTGACAAAATACCCCTATGAGCTACGTGACTGCAGTGGGTAAGAGGCTGTCATCCCTCACCACGTTAGATTTGTCTAATTAAGAGAAATTCACAGCTTGTTGTAATTCAGAGGTTGGTTGGGACAAAAACCAACATACACAGGTGGGTCTGAGGACCGAAATTGAGGACCACTGGCCTATATGTGTTACACAGTTTAAGTGACACTAACACAAGTGCATTCATATCAGAATTATACTGTCTATGAGTTTGTATTTCCCAGATATAGGCAATAGATACCTTTGGCCATGATGATGGACATAAGACAGTGATGGAGCTGGAGGACTGAAAATACAGTGCATAAGACAATGCAAGAGCATGGACAAAATACATATTCTGGTATATAAGTTCAGCATCATTTATTTCTTTAAAAAAGTCCTAGATATATATGTTTATGTGTGTGCATCATCTCACACACACATGCACATATATGAATATATTATTTACAAAATCAACGTACAGAACAACAAAAAGTAAGCTTGTCCTTTCGTAAAAAAAAAAAACGTTATTGCTCACATTTCTCAAACCTAAAACCAAAGAAAATCAGCATACATTTCAGTCAGGTCATTTCTTGTCTTTCTTTCCTTTCTCTTTTCAAGAGAGCTAAATTCTGTTTTTGTTTCAGTTGCAATCACCCTGGAAAATAAAGCATGGGAAACTACAAAATAAAACTGCAACTTGGAAAAGACAATATGAAAAAAACAGCCGAGGGTGTCAGTGAACTGGCCGTCCGTGAGCTGATGTAGCGGGACAGAATGGAATAATTTCCGAGATATTATCGCAGATCTTGGAGTTGCAGATTGTTTGTGTTTTCTGGGAGACGGAGAAATAGTTCCTAGTCTTGACCAGAGCTGTCATTATGGTGGCCTACAGACTGGGCTCCTACTTCCATTGCAATTAGCTCATCGACACAAAACACCCACGGAGACAGCTTAGCTTTGAGCGCAAGCTGCCTATTACAGCTCCTGAATTAGCAGGCTACATTTTCTGCATCGCTAACGACATCCATGTGAAACTAGCCCTTTTGTAGGGAAAACAGAACCCATTCAATACAATATAGCTCAAATGAACCGTAACAATAAACTTGCAATGATCTGCATGGTTTTTCTTGGGGAAACATTCATTTAAGAATACATTTTGGGCAGTATAAACTCTCAGTGCTAAATAGTCTCACATATAAAAGTAGTTTTTCAACTGCTGAGAAACTTAAAACAAGGCTATCTTGCTGCAGGCAGTAAATGATACAATGATTCGAAGTATAGAGATTCATGATCTCATTGGTCGAAATGACTATAATTTGATACAATGCTAAAGAAAAGAAAGCATCAACTGTTCTCCAGTGTCACAGTAGGTCAAAAACACATTTGCAGTTAGTCGTTTGAAGATCTGGGATTTGACAATTCTCACGCCTTGAAACAAAGCATGGCATAAGAGTTGAGATGTGTCATATCTACTCACAATAGATAAGGCAAACTGCTGATAAGGCGTCTATTTAACAACAAAAAAATTAAAATCTGTCAAAGTTGTGATATAATACATCTTGGTCCCCTATCTCGAAGTAAGTAAATCTCAAGTCTGGTCAAATTTACAAAAATTTCTTTAAATGCATTTCATCCAATAGATTCAACTTTATTGACCAGCAAAATTTCTAGTTTTATAATGGTAAAATAAATATTCTTTCTCTCTTGTTATATATATCATACAGGTCAAGCATAATTGCAAAACCACTGGTAGTCTCCTTTTGCAAATGTTCATTTTGGTGGAGAGTACAAACCTGCCTGTTTGTATTGTTGTTTACTGGGCAGGGTCAAAGGTCAGGACTACCACCTGTGCCAATTAAAGCACGGAGAGGTCATGACAGGACTTGGAGCGCACTTTCAAGGCCATCTTCTTGTTGTTCTTGGCGACCAGGCGATCCAGGAACCTGCGGGCTTTCTTGGTGATGCTCTCTTTGCGCTTGTAGATGGATCGCCGGCGCTCGTTGGTCTCCTTGCTGTCGCGCCTGAGTCGGATTTGCCGGACAATGCCCTCAAATAGCTCGTTGACATTGTGGTGCAGGGAGGCCGACGTCTCGATGAATTTGCAGTCGAAGACCACCGCGCAAGCCCGGCCCTCTGTTAGCAAAGACAGATGGGAGAGTAAACTGGGACACTTTTCCAATATGGCGTCTTGGTTTACCCACAATGCACTGTGTCCTGAATCAACATGTGCTGATCTAACAAAAAAAAGGGAAATAAGAATGTGTGATGCAACCACTCGTTTAATGGGGATGTGGAAAGCATCCTGATTGGTCAATGCGTGGCAATACTTGTCAACTTTTAGGGGTAAACCCTCTACTGCCATGCACCATGAGTGTCTGCATCCATAAAATGCCAAAATTGATTTGAATGTGGCTCTTTTTTTGTTCTGTGCTAATGCTTGTGGGTTCTGATAGCCTTCACATTTTGTCACTTTGGGCAAAAGCTTCTGTCAGATGAATAAATGTAAATAAATAATTAATGTATATTTTTGGATCGTTAATATAAGGGACCACAGAGTTAGAGAATGATCTGATTGGTCTGCATAAGGGCAGAAACCAAAACTGTAGTCATGTGATATTGAGGTCTTGGCCCCGCCCTTACCCTCTACAGCCACTTCCCGGCAGCGGACGAGATCGCTCTTGTTGCCCACGAGGATGATGGGAATGTTCTCGGCCTGACGGATCCTGCGCAGCTGTATGCGCAGCTCGGACGCGCTCTCGAAGCTGGAGCGGTCGGTGATGGAGTAGACGATGACGTAGGCGTTCCCCACCTGCATGCAGTAGTCCTGCACCCACTTCTCATCTTCCTCCTGAGCCAGGAAGAGGAACAGGAGCTCTGCTGTGTAAAATAGCACTGCATACTGAAAACCGCATACCAATACATAGGCTACTATAGAACTCACACTTTTACCTGCCAACAAATAACACATAAAACAGGACAGAACAGAGTAAATTTGTATTTCCCAGGGGGCACTTCAACTTTGTATATGTTAACGTATATGTATATGTATATACATATGTATATGTCTGTGTTTTCAAACACTCATCCTGCAAGGAAAAAGTACATAGTTCTGTAAAATGCTGTGTTTATTTGTCAAACAACGCTTTTAGCACCTTTTTTAAAGCTCATCAACAGATATTGTTACATTTCAGTCCGTCCCTGCACCCCTCCCAACTCCCTGACTCTCCCGCCCCTGTCCCAGTGACCTCACGGGGGCATGAAAACACAACTGTCACCAAATGTCCTTCTAAAAGCAGCAGGAAAAAAAAAAAACACCAGTTCCACACGTGACCCCCCCCCCCCCAACCCCATACACACAATAATCAATACTGGTGTAATTACACCCCCAGGGCATGAGTGTACCATGCAGTGGCACAGTATGGGGGCTACACTGTCCCTTAGCCAAAACACATCAAAGGAGCACACATCAAACGCAGGGTGCCAAAATCTCTGCACGCCCAGCGTTCAGGCCTTTCGCCCCACTTTGGCTGAGCCCATGGATTTTTGCTACAGGCTGATTTGTTTTTTCCACAACACCGATGGAAGGTCAGTGAGGCCTTTAAAGATGGCCGCTGCTCTACAGCAGATAACCATGACACAGAAACGAACAGCTACTGTGAATGGCTGCTGCGTTTTCCCTGGTATACCGAAACAGGTTACTGCTCTACAGCTTATTACCCTTACATGCAAACGGCCGGCAGTGTTGCTTCGACACACTGCAAATGACTATCATGGTTTGCCACGCCACACGGCAAACGGCTGTCACGATTTGCCACGCCACACGACAAATGGCTGCCGGTTTCATCATGAAACAACGCAAATGGCTAAAGGTTTTACTATGGCACAATGTAAATAGCTGCTCCTCTACAGCTCCTTACCCTGGCACTCTTAGAATGCCTGCTGCCCGCTACCATGGCGCTGTGGAAACGGCTGCCTCACCAGTGATTCAGTTACCGCTGTTGGCAAATCTGCTACAAGCACAACTGGTCATTACTCCTTCCACAACAAAGTCTTCAATTTACATATTTTGGTGCTGTTTCACGGTGCCCACTGCCTCTTTGTTATGTTGGTGTAATGCACCAGACCGAAGTGTTGGGGAATTCAATGAAAAGAGAAGCTCTTGCGCGCACCTGGTCTTAAAATGCAAATTGCTTTTGCGGCTCTATAAACAACAGGAAAAAGTGCCAGGCCATTTTCCACAGGGTTTCAAACTCAGCGCTGATATTTCCATTAGGAAAACCAAATCCCGGCCTGTTTGTGCCTGTTCAAACAATTAAGTGCTTTCATGTTGTCTTTTTCCAGAACGACATGAGAAACAATACTGAGTTATAACGAAGCCACTACAATCAAGGAGGGAAAAATTAGCTGAGAGTTCCGGGAAAAAAAAAAAAATAAAACTTGCATTCCAAAGAAATGTGCACACCAGTGAATCCGATCCAAAAAATGCAGAGAGGTATTTTTTTTAGCTTATTTATTTATATATATATTTTTAACCAGCTACCTAAAAATAGCCTAGAGGAAAAAGGATGTGGAGATGTTGGTGCTTATACCTGTTTTTCTGTCTCCCATGTGTCCATTACAATGAGGGTCGTCTCTTCTCCATCCACTGTCAGAGTTCTCTCGTGGGTGTCCTCTAAAACAACAAAGAAGAGCAGCCCGTCTGGTCAAAAGTAACAGTGGGAGAAGAAATTTGGTGGGTACAGACAGTAGTGACCAGCCCCTGACTCTTTTAAAGCCTCGATAGACTCCCATAACTCAAATACTCCCATCTGCTTTCACCGCAACTTACAAACTCTCATTCAAAATCTTCCCATCATCAGAACAATAGCCCGAAAGTATTGTATACATTCATGCAAAATTGATTTCAAAAAGCAATGGCGTGACATACATACAACAATGTCAAACCTACAGGCTGCCCACTGTAGTAATGCAATGTAACAGCCCAGGAATGTATATTTAATATACTTTTCAATTTCTCCCACATTATTTATTTTAGCATACATACAGTAAAACGGCCATTCTGACAGCTGCATGTTGGTTCTTGCACTCTGAATGAGAGCAGAAGGAAACAGTTCCACTAAACAGTTTACTTTGTGTTGTGGGGAACCGGTAACATGATATAACGATGTTTTTCACTTCATTTACAGCTGAGCACATGCAGGGTACGTGACTCTCCGCAGCTCTTCCTTTCGGTTCCTTACGTGCGCATGCACTTTTATGTTTAAAACGGCTCACGCAACCATGTCAGGAGCCCCAGTGAATCAAAGCCTTCTGAGAATTAGGCTACGCTCTAGAAACAAAAATATATACCTAGGTAGACTTATGGAGCGTTTCGCCACTAAAGTGATGCGTGCCCAGTTTAGTCTGCGACCATCTGTGTCATTCTTGCTCTCACAGCCAGCGTGATGTAGAGATCAAATGCCACTTCACTGTAGAGTGAAACAAATCTCCAGTCTTCCGCTGTCCGCCTCCTCCCTTTTAAAAAATGGCCTTGTCAGACAATCAGGAACCTCCATCATTTACAGCACAAAGCCAGACATTCAGGTATGTCTGAAGGCATTCTGTACTGATTTAAAGTCCTATTCATGTGCACAAAAGCCAAACGAGCCCTCCCCAGTAGATATTTCCCATCTATTTGCGAGGAGTGCATTAACGTTGCCATGGAGACCTTTTGAATTTGACATTTTGTGTGAATGAAAGACAATTTTTTGAAGCCCTCTTGATTTTTTTTTTTCATTAACTCCTGTGTTAATTCAGCCTGAGGCATGAAGAGAGATTCAATCTCAGAACTTGAAGAGGAGTTTATTTCATTAAATTACAATTAGGCCATTTTTCATTTTGGCTATGGTAATAAAGAGTCATGAGTTTGGGTGCATCGTATTGAAATGCAGTATCAAAAAACCTTGAGCACTACAGCAACTAACATACAAAGGCTGGATCCACACAAGCATCCACACAAATTTAAGGTGCACAGCTCTACTAAACAGGAAGTATCTCTATTCTGGAAAAACATTTAGATTCTTTCTAAAATACGGCCAGGGAAATTAATATTGAACTGTTAACCTTAGTCCCACTCACTACAAAAACACACACAAGGTGGGTAAGAGATTTCAGCAGAGTAATACATTTCTCTGAGTGAAAGCCTCTGCTCACATAAACCTGTGATCAAGTAGACCGGCAATTGTGATTAAGTGTACCTACAGTTAACTCTAACCCCGTGATCAAGCATACCTGCAATTCAATCTAAACCTGTGATCAAGTATAGCTGCAATTCAATCTAAACCTGTGATCAAGTATACCTGAAATTCAGTGTAAACCTGTCCTGAAGTAAACCTGGGAGTAAGTCTAAACCCCTTATCAAGTTAACCTGCAAATGAAGTGGAAACCTATGCCCAAGTAAATTTGGGGTTAAGCCTAAACTGGGATCAGTAAACCTGTGATTAAATCTAAGCTTGCTATCAAGTTGACTTGCTATAAGTCTACATCTGCAATCAAATGCATATAGTTTGCAGTGTGAGATTTTTGACTTTCTCAGTGGGAGAGATAGAGGGCTTTAGGGGGAGAGACTCTGCTGTCTGTGGTCTGCATGGGAACAAAGGGTACATAAATAAAAATATGAAATAAGGGAGAGGACAGAGAGCTCCTTCCTCAGGGGCTGACAGAGCTGTCAGAGAGAGATGCAGGCAACGGCACCGAGGCTCCTCACCCATGGGACCACGACATGCACAATGCCAGGTCAGCAAAGTCATCCCCATTGGCCCAGCCACACAATGCCAGGTCAGCAAAGTTATCCCCATTGGCCCAGCCACACAATGCCAGGTCAGCAAAGCTATCCCATTGGCTGATGGTCAACTGAACCCACAGCAACCAACAAACCTTCTTCCCATTTCCCAAATAAACAGGAGCCGAAACAGAGACAGGAACAAAATTATAGAAATTGTAGGAATTATAATTAAAGCTTACAAGTTCTATCATCATAGTTCTTGTTCTCCAGCAAAATGTAATAACATTTGGCCTGTTATATAAACTACACACTGAGACCATAAGAATATGTTTCATGATTTTAATTCATCCTGTATTTCCCTGGCTAGCCCCATTTATATTTCAAATCTAGTTTGTCATGATACTTCACGTCAGCAAGTAAGAGTCCTTCAGTTGTGTATTTTATGTATTTTGTCTTACAACAAACTACAAGCTGATTTAAATGACAAATGTAAAGAGGTTTCAACCTATATTTTGTGATTGCTAGCATTATAAGTGAGGCTATATCAAGTTAGACAGTAGGGCTGCACGAAATATCACTGCAAAATATCGGTAATGAATTTATCGCCATAAGCACGTCGCAATGCGTTGCAATCATTTAATTATTTTAATTTAATTGTACAACTGTATGGAAACGTAGAGAGCTGAGAATAGCTGTGCTCACACAATTGGATCTTGCATGGACCAGTAAATCCAGTGTGACGCAGAAAGAACCTCTTAGCGTGCTAGCTGGCTTGTCGTCGAAATGAGTCGGCCTGAGGGTCATAGCAGGCAGAAGCAGAAGGTGATTTGATTCCAAGACTAAGAAGCACCTTCTTAAGAAGACCTTGGTTGATTTTAGTTTTATGCGTGACGACCACATATGCAATTAAGATTTACTGGTCACTGAGAAGTTTGGAGTTTCTTTACCCAGGAAGAACAGGAAACATGCATGTTGTAAATGTCATTATTTCAGGATTACACTTAAAAATAACTGGAACTGATTAAATACATTCATCTCATGAGATAATTCATACGTTAATCGCAAAACTAATGAAAATTCAGGCTTAAAGCTGATCAAAATGTAATTGGCAATGTAAAGTAACACTCTACAAAGCATAACACATTAAATACGTCATATGACAATCATAAACAGCCAACTTCACTCATAATCTGAAGTTTTATTCATAAAGTCAATGGCTGTTTTTAAATGAACCGCAGAATAAGCAATTAGTTCAATATACCAAGAGCAAAAGATGATCTGAAGATGACTTTACACTGCACACTCTAACCAAATACTTTCCCTGGGCAACACTTTCTTATAGACGTTTCCAAACAGAAGTGAGACACACTTTCTTGTTCATACAACTTCTGAGTTCTTCTTCTATATTTGCCAATAACTTAGTCCATACCATGTGACACAGAGGAACGTGTAATATGGTGAAACACCTGCAGAACACTGTCGGAGTACAACTGTCACTAGGCAGAATTAGTATGTGTCTGGGAATTGTGTTGGCATTGCTATTTTATACATATGCTGTTAGCATTGCTATTTTATACATATGCTGTTAGCATTGCTATTTTATACATACAATAAACCTAATTGATTTAGGGGTGTGTGTAACACATGGCTGTTATGACAAGAGCGGACAGTCACGTGTAGCAGGGCGTAGTAGGATAACACTGGGTCTGTTTGTATTTCAGACAAGGCTGGTATTACTCTTGGTATGAACACATATCTGCAGTCACAAGGTGCAGTACGTACACACATCCAAACAAAAGAATCAGTCAAACTTTGCAGAAGGTAGACAGTCAAACATGGGGATCAATCGCACTGTGTAGCACGTAAACTCAGCCTAACACAGGTATCACTCACTCTGTGCGGCATTCAGACACAGTGAACCGCAGGCATAATTCACACTGTTCAGCACATAGACACAGCCAAACACAGGCATATTTCTCAGACTGTGCAGCATTCAGGCACAGTGAACCACAGGTGTAATTCACACTGCACAGCACACAAACACAGACAAACACAGGCATATTCCTCACTGACTGTGCAGCATTCCGACACAGGCGCACACAGGAATCATGTTACAGAGACTCTGAAGTGTGTTGCCATGTTACTCAACAATAAGCACAGTCTCTCTCCATCTCTCTCCCTTAAGCATCAACAGAACACTCCTTCTTCGGCCACTGTGGATATTTTTCGCTGCTCCTCTGCCACGAACAAACACACATTTCTTCAAGGCAGTACTTTTGCAATCTTTACCAACCAAAGTTACAAAAAATGCAAAACATGACAGTGCAGAGTTATGGCACTTACTTATATTAAGGTTCAAGCGCACACACGCCCCCAAACATTTTGTGCAAAATGTTTGTCTATGTGCAAAAATGTGCTGATTGGTGCTGAATGGTAATCAATGTTGTGGGGTCAGTCACCACAGGGTGATGGCTCTGAGATCAATCAAACAGCCTGGAGCTCTGACAAACCCATCCACTGCTATCTGGGCCAGAGGGATGCCATGGACTAGCACTTTGGAAGTGTTATGGTTCAGTAGAGACACACAGGGAAAGTGAATGGTGAGAACGCTGACGCTAGTGATCAAGAACATTATTTTCCAATCAGCACAGAATAGATACGATAATAATATGGTTCAAGTGTTATACATCGATCAATTTATCAATTCGAATTTGATTACATATTGAATACAAATATAAATCAAACATACATGAACAGGACAAAGTTGGGCTGCCACTTTTTTGCTTCATGCCTGAGCTGGGTTTTATTTTCCAACCTAAAATGTACAATTACGTTAAGCCGCTTTGTGAAAATTTGTAAGGCACTATATAAATAAAATTTTACTGAACTGAATTAAATTATGAGGGAATTACTTCCAATAAGTTTGTAATAATTACATCATAATTTGGTGACAGTAAGTACACAGTCTTCGGTCTAGCAGTCCTTCTCCTCCTCCAACAAACGTAGCAGCAGTAACAACAACGACAACAACATAATAGTAAATATAAAAAGAGTCATAATCGTAATCATTATTATCACCACCACCACCACAACAATGATACAAAAGTACTCTTACCTCCAATATGTTCGTTTGCATCTTTCTCCTGTATACCAGCAAAGATATTAGCAAGACTGGACTTTCCAACTCCGTGGTCTCCTAACAACACCACTCTGTACAGACAGTCCGCTCCAGAGCTGTCGGAATCCTCCGAGTCAGAGGACCAGTTGACGCGCGACAGAATAGTTTTGTCTCCGGGATGGTAGGATGCAGACTGGCCGAGCGGCGGGTGATGCGGATCGGCTGGTCCATCTTTCTGCCTAGGGCCTGACTGGTGGGACGAGGGGATGGGAGTGCTCGCCCTCCTCCGTAACGTCTCCTTGCTGTCTCTCTGTGTGTTCAGCGTCATCTTAGAAAAAATGTTACAAACACACCTTTAAAACAGAACGGAAAATGTGCTGACATTAGAAGTTGTAACATGACAGATCATTCAAATAACCTGAAAGGCAGAGAAACAGCTTAAACAGTGTAAATGTGAACTGACATTAGATGTTCACGTTTTCCGAAGTGCGGGTAACTGAATACAAACAAAAAATGTAATCTCCGCGCATGACAGCTCAATTACCTCAACAGCAGTGGGTTGTCTAAGTTTATTCACAAAAGTGCCATGAATCTGGCGAGTTTGTCTCAGTTCTTCTATAAGCCAGCAAAGAACAGTACAAGCGGCGGAAAAAGTCCAGGCGCTCAGTGTTCAGCTATTACTTTCGTTATTTAGATGCAACGGAACAAGTCTCCAATGTTTCACTCAGTTTTTTTAAAGGGTGGTTGTGGAACTTTGTAACGGAATACCCCAGGAGTCATGGCAACAGCCTGCAAAGTTCCACAACGCTGTTAAAAATTTAAGAGTGGAATCAGGACAAGGAGACAAGGGTATCTATGATCAAACAGACACACACACACACACACACACGTACGCACGCATACACACACGCGCATACACACTCAACACTATTCACTAGGAATGAACGGATAATAGGCTAACCGAATGCAACTGCAATTATTCATAAGATACCTGAATAATTTAAACAGGAAAATAAATTACAACACATTTTTCGATATCAGTGTTCTTCAATTCTGCATCTAATACTCAGTTATGCGGCACCAGCAGCATAACATAACACTGTTTGTAGGAACTACCAGTGTATAAACTTCTTTAATGGTTATGCAAGGCTATCCACCCCCGACTCAATCTGAACACGTCCTTGTTGATAAAAATACTGTAAGTAGCCTAAACATTGTAACTAACATTTCCAATATTCACATTCGTTTCTATCCAAATTGCTGATACGTGTTTAAGCGCGGCGCGATAGCAACGGTAGGTGATATGTGAAACATTTTCATGTTCTTAAAAAGAAGACATCCCAAAAAAGTTTTAAGTACTGTAACTCACCGGTGCGACGAAAGCAGAACTTCAGTGCGCAGTCCACCACCCCGTGCGGTGTCAGACCTGCGGGTCCTTCGTGAGTGCGCGCACTCTGCCTCTCCGATCCGTCATTCTCTGTATATTCCTCAAGTTTGGGTTAGCATTCTGCAACTTCACTTTATTCTTATTTATGAACCCACCCCGAGTCTATGACGTTGCCCGTAAGTCACTTCCTCTTAATAAACAGCTTGAACGCTTGCTTTCTTA
Source organism: Albula glossodonta (assembly GCA_019788955.1). Taxonomy (NCBI): domain Eukaryota; kingdom Metazoa; phylum Chordata; class Actinopteri; order Albuliformes; family Albulidae; genus Albula; species Albula glossodonta. Next base: position 25,223,331 of record JAFBMS010000004.1, on the reverse strand, counting down.
TTCGTGTGATCCAAGAATTTTCGCCCGTCACCTTTCGGATTCACTTTTAGAACGTCATTAATTCGGTATTTAATACATTTTTGGACACATACAACACCTTAACTTTCGTGCGCTTACAATCGTACTCTGATTTTACAAATGGGAAAAACAAACGGCAAAAACCCAGACTAATTTAATCATGCTGGACAAAGGACAGCATAGCATCTCAACTATTATCACAATGCAGCGCTACCAAACCCATTCTTGACCAAATTAGAAAATATCTTCATGAAGATTATTCAGTGTTTCCAAACTTCACCTTCAGAGGGGGGACATGTCTCTAGTGTTACGGAAAAGCAGACTTAAAATGACCCATGTTCACACAAAAGAGCACATATGCTTTCTCTTAAAAAAAAAAAAAAACAAAAAAACAAGAATGGTGTTGCAACATCCTTGTCATCATGGAACGGCAGAGGTCAGGCACCCCTGTCCAATGTCTAGCTTCTTTACCAGGAAATCCGATTCTCTAAGGCTTGGCTGAATCTTTTCCAACAGAAACAACACAAGTAATCAAAGCAGTCAACCGTAGGATGGGGTGACCATGTCCCTCACTGTTTACAAAGAAAACTTCTTTCCCACACTTAAGTAAATTGCAAAAAGCTTCTTAAAACTACAACAGCATGGCAATTAACGATTTACGGGAGGGGTTACAAATACTCAGTTCACAAGTTATATTTAAAAACCTGACAATCATATGTAAAAAAAATGAATCAAAAACAATAGAAATCATAGCTGTGTGAACACTACTAATTGTCAATTAGAATTATTCATGGCAAATTGTTGTCAGATTTAAAACCATGCAGTTGTGTACAGTGTTTGAGTTGTGATGAACTTCCAACTTGCTTTACAGCTGAACTTCAAGTATTAACCATGAACTACAGGATACTTATTCTGATCCTACTTTTGCAAGACAAAAACATTGTTTTTGTTTTCACAGCAATGGCTACCATTTGCTGTCTGTTCTGCACAGAGGGTGTAAAAACTGAAAAAAAAAATGAGTAAGAAAAGAGTAAGAAAATGTGTAGAGGACATTTATTGTACTTTTTTTTGTAAGTATTCCAAACAGTTGTCAGCAGTTGATTGTTAACATAACGATGAACTTGTGAACTGCAGAGTAAATCATTGTAATGTGTTTAAACTGCTTTTCCGGATTTGTGTAAAGAAACCCGATACGAGGCTACATGGGCAGTGACACCGATTTAAAGCGAAGACTTCTGTACTGCGCGGCTAAATAGGGAGGCACTCTTCCTGGGGAATGTTCAGTATCACGTCCATATCTGGAGAACATCTGAAATGGAGAGAACAAACTGTTAGGGGGGCTCCTTTTGCCATATCATATATACTCCCTACTTCAATTTGTGAACACAGCCAATTACAACAAACAGCCAATTGCAACAAATGTATGCAGTTTATTGGTAATGGATAAGCATTTCAAGCTTACGTTCATCAAATCATGCCCATTGAAGTTTAAACACTAACACATATGCCATTCACTGGAGATAAATGTTATTGATCATAATTATTTGTTACATGTCAATGACTCATATTGCATAGGTGTGTTTTTTGTCTTTGTGCATTCAGTTAAATTTGATTTGTGATAACTTTTCATGAAAATACAATTAATCCACAGTAGCACAATGGATATAGTATGAACACAAAACATGTTCAGAATGTTCAAACAAAAGGTTTACTTTGTGACTTGCCCTCTTGAAAATGGCAAAGCAATTATATTAGAAGACTCGCAACACTGTTAAAATCCAACCACATCAGATGCAGTTCACAACCTGCTCTCGAAACAGCTATAGCATGCGAAAATAAACCCTCAGAGGAAAACGACTAATTTTCATACATTCAAAAATAACCATTTGTAAAAAGAGAGTGGAAAGAACAAAGGAATGATAGTGGGTTCTGAAATGTAATGTGTCAGAATGACATAGAATAAACTATTTGACATGTGCCTTCCTCTGGTAGACTGCGTTATGTCAAGCGAAGAGGAAAATCTCACCGAAGAGCATCACAAAAAAAAGGTTTCTCTCATAATGTGTGACCTCAGACACTTAAGCGGCTGAGATAGTGATGACCCTAAATCAGCTCTCTGACGGCTCGTTTTACAGGGTATCTGCCTTTTTTCATCAAAACGCTTTCAGTTTATACATTTTTACACAGCTGCAGATCTCTCCATAGCAGTGGCTGACATTTGTTAGTTAGTACCCAAATCAATCTTCTCTCCCAGGGTGAAATTGAATTTATTTATATGTGGTATTTATATGCTTTATTTAGTTTATAAAGCACCTTGACTCTTTGAATAAGTTAAATATTCTCAGGGAAATTGGGCAGTTATTTATCTAACAAGTAGCTATGCATATTTACAGGAGAACATCAGAAACAAAACTCAAAGCTACGGAAATATTGGTCAGTTGAATGTGATATACACCCAGAGCTAATATTCTCATTTTCAAACTCTGATACAAGTTTCTATAAATGTTGATCAACAGAGTAAGGGATGACTTCTTTATGGCAATATTTTTTTATTTTTTGATATCGCTAATTACTAGTAAATATGTGCACTTATGATGGATGCCTGCATTAGTTAATGGAAGATCCTTCTGCTCATTTGGGTTGGAAGTTAACGTGAACAAGGATCAGCGACAAACTGAGCGACAAAGTCGCCTTTTCATGAAGGCAACAATCAAGTCCCAATTCCAATTACTGAGGGATATAGAATCTTTACAGTAGTATGTTTGACTTCAAAGGTTAAACATGTTTATTATGAAAGAGCTCCATTCCAATGTCCCCTTGTCTCTGAAGCTCCACTGTACACCAATGGCTCTACAGTACAGGGGCTATAAAATGGAATTTTTTTTTGGAATAGACTGGTAGAAATATAAACCCCTTATTAAGCTTTAATGGCAGATTTGTGGGGCATCCTGTGCTCCTTCATTTATCTTTAAGATGTTTCTGACAGATTTTTCCAGTCCACTGTAAGGTTATACTGGAACATTCCATTACTTTTTCCAACCATATTTATCTTATCATTCTGACGCGTTTTTATGTCTTCATAGTGTTCATGCTGACACATTATACGGGAACGGCTCATACAAGACAGCCATTGAAATTGCATTACTCTTCTCTGTTTCCTTGACGAAACTGGAATACTCACCTGCGACTAAAGGTCTTACAGTCACAAGCAATGTCCACTGTTAATCTGGGCATGGTGCATCCACTACAGTGCGCATTCTGCAAGGCAGCTTTCAGTGACCCGCTGCTACACTTTACGGTTTAATATCCAATGTGTTACGCAGTAACTGCTCAGTAGGGCTGCGTATCTGCTGTTACATGCAGTTACTGCCTGGTAGCACTGCACATCTGACTGACTGCGCAGCTGATGTAGGAGGGATATGTACATGCCACAGGCCTCAGCTGACTAGATGAGTCACTACTGAGAGTGCAATAACGTTACATTTCAGGCACACGGCAGATGTCCTTATTCAGTACACCTTACACAGCGTATCCATTCATATAGCTGAATATTTGCTGTAGCAATTAAGGTGAAATATCTTGCTGAAGGATGCAACATCAGTGCCCTACCAGCTCTTATTACGCTAAATTCCTTGAACACTGACTATCATTCTCCAACATACGAATACCCTCAATAACCTGTGGACAAAAGCCCTTCCTCCTTGGTAAACAGTCATGTGACAAGGCCTACAACTATAATTGAAAACAGCAAGGCCAGATGGATGCTCAAAATTACCCAGCCGCATAGGCAACCAATAAGATCAGCTACTTTCGTCAAAAAACAACAATTTGAACTTCAGAAAAGTGCCATCAAAGAGCATCAAGGCCTTCATCATGAAACCTGATGAAAAATAACATACAAAGCATGCTTCATCTAAAGAAAAGGGAGCATTATCTTATGTTGTGCTAATGCGAATTGTGCATGATTTATGACAGCGGTACTGTAAAGGAGGCCTCTAATGACTGTAACATGGAATGCTAGTGATATCTTCCATCTCCTCGCCCCGTGTTTGATTTTTATTTCCGCGTTGGCTAACCTCTGCCGGGGGGTGGGGGGGTGGTCAGGTTACTCGGACATAAATAATGGAAGAGCGGCCACTCTGAGGCTTCGCTTCGCCAGGATGGGTTCCTGTGCATGCTATGCGATTCGCTGCTGTGCTTTTGGCAGGAGGTTCTGTCAGGGTTGGATTTGGGCCAGGCCTTAGGCGGGGCTCCCCATTGGGTTAAACAGGGGACAGGGAGCAAAAAGCAACACTTTTTGCCTGGCTGCGACTCAGGAGGTGAAACTCCGCACGTGGAGATGGAGGATGGAGGACAATTTTCCACTGATAGAGAAATTGAGGTACTCAGACGGTAACCACGTTTCCATTTAATGCTACACTTGCAAGAACCAAAACAGGGACCCAAAGCACAGGAACTGTAATCAGGCCTCCTATAGACAGTATGGTAGACCCCAAGATAAGTTCAAATCGTAACATTATCATCGTATCAAAAACAGAAATGTTACCAAAATTCTCAAAAGTGACAGTTAACCACTAAAAATGCAAGATTAACAAATTGAAGTGTGAACATTAGTGAAAACCTAAAAGATAACAATCATTAGTCAGTACAAAACTGAACGTTATCAAACAGCAAAATGTGACCATCAGATGACCACTGGACATATTAGGGTGTTGAATCGCAGAAAACGCAACTTATTACTAACCCTGAAAACTTATGACAGTAGAAAATTCCTCAAGCAGTACTTTCTCACTTTATACCAGCAGAATTTTTTTTTGAGACTTAGGCGCTGGGCTCGGTGATTTCATGTTGTGAATGGAATCTTCCCCCTCCAGGGCATGTCGCATGTGGCTGGGCATTGAACAAAATGATGCACCATTCACCACAACACCACAACACAAAACATAAAAACTTATGCAACATCGACACTTTGGACATGAAAGAGGGACATTCCCTCGGGTACAGATGGCAAAGTGGTGATAAGTTGGTTTCTGGTGAGTTTTAAGTGTGGGAAAGAAATGGGAGAGTGGAAAAAAGTGTGCTTCTGTTAGATTACAAGATGTTTCATGGAAAATACGCAAGGTCTTTTACACATTCCAAAAAAAGCAGAAAACTAAACAAATCAAGCACCCTGTGACACTCTGTCTCACACGCACACACACACGCGCGCGCACACACACATACACACAAACACACGCACACACACACAAACTCATCTGGGAGATTCAAAATGTACAGCAATTTCACTGCAGACATTAAAAAATGAGCTGACATTCAAGAGCAGAGTGGCAAAGGAATGTACCTTAATAAACATGAGCAGAAGCCGCTCAGGACTCGGTATTACTGCCTGCCCTGCTATTTTCACATACTTATCTACTTTGCGGGAAATGCCTTTGAGTCTCTCTTTTTTCGGGTTCTTCAGAGAGCTCTGGAGCTCCCGAATGTCAGTGACCAGCTCCTGGTTAGTCTCCTCCATCTCTTTAATTGTCTGTGAAAACAGGAAAGGTGCAGAAGCAGATGGCAGCCATGTTAGTACAGTCCATGTTCCTTATCAGTCACCGTGAACACAAAGCAGTATTGATGTCAAGGGTTGCCATGTTAGGGAACATACCTTTTTGAACATTTCGATTTCGCTCCTCATCACGGAGTTACATGAAGCCATCTGCTGCACCACAGGGGACATGTAGGACAAATGTTTCTGAAAATAAAAAATTAACACACATAATTATAACCTATGCAATGGACCAATTTTACAATTTGAAGAAATAACTCTTTTTTGATTGTACACGGCTGTCAAACTAATATAACATTGTGAAAACATATAATTTATACTACATTTCTTCTACTACAATATCTTCTGCATCCCCCCCACACACACACTAATTAAATGACTCACAAGTACACACACACAGCTGCAGATATCCCGCCTCCATGTCTTGACTTACGCTCAACTGCCAAGCACTACACATCACTTAGAGTGCCTGCCATCCAATCTATGTGTACACATGCACACCCACTTCTTCCACAGTAAGTACTTCATCTATAAAGAAACACCATGACATTCATCCCTTTTCACACTTCACTATCTCCCACTCAGAGGTTTATTTTGTCCCAGGTAATGGCCTCTTTAGAAAAAGAGACTCACTTTTGCCTGATTTGGGAAAAAATTTGACCCTCCCACATCGCAGGGGTTAGAGGTTCACCCCTCCCCCCTCCCCCCCATGTGAAAAAACCGTGTAAAATGTGTATTTTTATGGTTTTAAAGGATAACATTCATTCATATTTTTCATATATTTCATGCAGTTATGACTTATTAAACTTTTTACTGTTTTTCTTTACTTTTTGTCTGCTACGTGCATCATCTGTAGTGTGGTGGTTTCCCGCACAAGGCCGCAAAGCTCCCAAAAATTCCCATTTAGTTGTCTGTTGCTGACCCGCAAAAAATTGAAGCCAAGATGTGGAAAGCTGCAATGTAGTCAACTATAGTCAAAACAACCCTTCCACATACTAGGAGAGCTCAACCAGTTAAAGGCAATTATACATTATCATCAGCTCTATACTTTGTATGTTAGATCATGTTTATAATCCAGGAACCCTGTCACACATCCTCTGTCACCTGAGTGGTGGTGGCATGCCTTTGCTTCACGTTTGGAAGAGCTGCGTGATGACTTAGACTAAAGAAGCAGAATCCCAAACGCTGCCCTCCAGTGCTTGGAGCTAGAACTACATTTGTTTTTCACAGGATTATGTCTGAGTGCTCCTTGTCTGGCAACATTTCTGATATATATTGCTGAGGGCCACATTTAAAGATTTTTATCAATTGTGAAAGAATCTCAAAGTATGACAAAGTGAAGGGTTTTTTGGAAAAGAGGTTTTTGTTTGTTTAAAAAGACCTCAATTTTCATTATCTGGGCCCAGAAAGAATGCAGTTACAAAAGGGCACACTGGAGGTCATTTGGGACAGAGTAAACACCGGACAAGAATGTGTGAGAACACTGAACTTCTCAGTTTTTTTCAGTCGTATGTTACAATTGCCAAGTTACTGTGTACAAGTAAATTTTTCGTTTTGTATTTCACACGTAAGATTCAATACACAATGCAATGACTTTTTTCAGAATATACATTGTACATTAGACAACCATGTTATATTTTTGGCAACTATTTAACATCCACACATACTTCAAAGAAAATGACCGTTGACTGAGAAGATGCTGTGACATTTGACTCCTTACTTCTTTCCACACTGTAGACACACCACCAATTACATGCTGCTTATGTCGTATGGTGAAGTCAGCTATATCCTTGGTTTGTGCATCAACGGGAGCCTGGCGAACCAGGAGTGGCCACCGAAGATGGATGAGACAAACAAACTTAACTGTGTTAACCCCGATTGTTCCCCAGGAGCAAAATGTCATAGCCAGTCATGTCACAGCTGGGACTCAAACCCCCAGTCACAGGGCTTCGCGAACTAACAAATTTACTGTGTGAGCCACCTGAAAGGCCCAAAGATGCAGCTACTTATTCCAAAGATCTTTCCAAAACACTGAGACTGAGAGTGTGTGGAATCAGACATAATGTTATCATCTTTGGGTACGTTTTCCCAACATTTTCATTGAAAATTTAGAAAATACGCGCTACCAAATACCAAATACCCGTGGATTTGGTGAAATATTAAAAGCTGGGCGTTTAGCTTTCGGCGATCAACGCCTGCGGTCATGCTTACTTTCGCGATTGCAGCCAGCATCTCCTCCTCCTTCTGCCTGGACTGACCGGTCAGGTTCTCCATCTGTGTTTTGCAGAGTGATTCCACATCCTCTTGTTCATCCTAAGAAAGACAGACTGTTAGCTTTTTATAACAGCCTTTCATTAATGAGACCAGCGGCGGCCCATATGCCCTGGTATAGACGTAGATTGAACACCATGTAATGGCCGGATCTCTTTACCTGCCGCTTCTCCTTCAGACTCTCGATCTTGGTCTCCATATTGGCAATCGTCAGGGCTTTCACTGGGTACTGCATGTCCTTGTAGGTCCTTAGCGTGTGTAGTTCTGCCTGGGCCTTCAGGACATCCGTGCTCACGCCGTTGAGCTGCTCCTGTAGATCTGGAGGCACACAGTGAACCTCAGGAACAACCGACCGAGCGGCGTTCGTCAGATCAGCTCAGAGCAGATGGGGAAGGATCGTCACCAACGTCACGCTCTGTTAAACAGCTTTCGACAACATCAGTAGGCCTCAAATTATGCCTGGAGGCAGTCTGTTCCCTAGGTGTCCAACCTGTGATGCTTGTCAATCATACGGCAATGTGTGTCTCTCCACCCCCCACCAAGACAAAGCCTGAAGGCACAGCATAAATTTGTTGGGCAAATTTGATTCAATGCGTTCATCAGATTGAGGAGCTATCCAATGAGAACAGGTTTGCTGAACTTTCCTCCCAGGTCAGCTACTCTTCCCAAATGTGATTTTCCAAAAGAAACCGGGCACTTGGTCAAATTTGAGGATTTGGTATCCATTCAGCAATCAAACCAACTATTTTCATCCTATCCATGCAAAATCTGTGTATTTTTGCTGAGCGATACTGTTCTGTGCTGGGAAAGAATGTGAGTTTTCTGAATCTGATGCAAAATATTCAAAAGTAATTGGCCTCCAAAGTACCACTCATCAAAAAGTGCTTTTGGGGACAATTCAAGACCGACCGACTTCATCCATACGCGCATAATTCATTACCCACAATTCTGGTCGTAAATCAAGAAGTACAAGTGTGACGCAGTGAAAAGGACGAGTGTTACTCAATACTTCTGGCTGGCTTTCTGAAAGAAGGATGCTGGTCTGATTTTTGTTTTTGTGATCTTATGAAGAGCCTTAAGTACTGTGAAGACAAGACATACTAGTGTTGTGTTTGCGTTGTTTTATTAAGTGACAAGACAACACAATTTAACATCCTTGACTCTTCGCTGCACGAAACTGAAAAAGGCAGTGGAGACGGTCCCTGCAGTGTAAGCAAAGTGGATCATTCTCACTGACATTATGTATATGGAAAAATTCATGCACTTCCCCATGATGCCTCGCTTCAAAACCGATGACACAAACCACCAACTAAAAGAACATTGTATATACATTTTGACAGAGGTTTCAATTATATATTGCGATTTCTTAATCGACCTTCATGTTTTTCAAGTCTTCACTAAAGCCACTATTAACACAAAAAATGTTTCCATTCCTTTCATTTTGAGAGTTGCTGCGGTTTCTAAATCCTGTTTTCTAACAGCATTACGAATCAAACATCCAGAAAATTCACCTTTGATACCAAAAGAACACGTTGAAATGTAGCTTTCATAAGCCTGAAAAACCATTTGCTCTCAAACTCATACCTGTGCCCACTGTGAGATATGTTTGTAATGCTTTCTGTCATTTTTAGCCTGCTAGCTGGTGAAACCCGATTACTAGATGGTGTTATTGGGTGCACCTGCAGATGTGGTTGCATAAAATTCCCATGGTCTGTTACAGGCCTGTTTCCTTAGCTATTGACTTAATTTTATGCGCTGTCCTGTCCTGGTCGTATTGGTTTTCCTCTCAGTCTCTCTAAATTTGGAAATCTTTTTTCTTTTCCTTTGCCTTGTGTGTTTTTTAATTTAAATTGTCCAACCTCTATCAGTTTTGATACATAACGATATCACATTTTGGAGAAAGATACTGTACATGGTAACTACAGATTATTGACAGCGATCGTTTTCATTAACACATTTGTTGCAGAAAGTCACACCCATGAGCTAATGATACTGAGAACTAGATCTGAATGATATTTTCTGGTCATTTACATCAGTGCTTTACTTTCAGGGTGTGTGAATCTCACCGTGTAGCTGTTTGTCCGCAGAGTGCTGAATGTCTCTCAACTCAGCCTGGGCATCCCTGATCTGACGGCAGCTCCATCCGTTCAAAGCAGCGAACGAATTCTTGAGGGAGAAGGACAGAGGAAAAGGCTCAGAAAATGAGTATGTCAAATGAAATATGTCTCAGCTTTAAGGCTGGTGGAGATTTCCATTCATTCCGGTCAAACAGTCTGTCAAAATGGCATCTAGGGATAAGCTGTGGGTCTTAAGCTTCTGAACGAAAAGCTCACCCCAAGTTGTTCGTGCTGAGTGAGTGATTCTCTCACGCTGGAGTAAGAGCTTTTCGTCATATTCTCAATTTCTTCGATCAACTCCCGGTTCGTCTCCTGTAAGAATTTACAATGCTCTTCCAGGTCCTCTATGGCTTTCCGCCTCAATTTTATCAGCATCTGAAAGGAATTGTGCAGGAAATGCATCACTCAACAGCAACTGGAAACCTGAGAGTGAAAACTGATTTTAGTGGGACGATATGGTCTTACAATATTCCTATAAAAATGCATGCGTAACCGTACAACGAATGCTGAATCTTTTCTATTTATTCGTAGAGTCTGTTCTGTCAGCTGACCTTCACTACTTTGATACAGTCTTTCTTTGGAGGGAGGGGTTCCGATTCAATAGCGGTCTTCTTCATTGCGTACATGTCCCTCAGTGACATGGTTGATTCGACATGGGAAGTGCTGGGACGGGACAGTCCTGCCAAAGAAATTAAATACAGCAGTGCGGTATTGAAGTTCTTTTGCACATCCGGCCTTAGTCAACACAAGCATAGACAGCAGCCTGGATTCTGGCAATCTCTCCCGTCCAATGTGAACTGTAGTTTAAGTCTCACCTGGCAAGTCTGGAAGGGGGTGTTTTGATGTCATGGTTGATGCAGTGCTGACATTTCCTCTCCTTGCTGGTTTGTTGGTAGGAGACGCAGTGGCAACTTTTGTCAGGGAAGGGGGGTGAGGCAAAGGAACAGTTTCTGTCTTGTGCCCCAAAACATCCTTTTTTCTGTTGCTTCGCTGCCAGCTACTGTAATCCTAAACACTCAATAAATTTAAAAAATTGCCAGTCAATTTCAATTGTGACAAAAGCGGTGTTCACGCCTTGAAATTTCTGGTTATCAAGACTTTTCAACTTGGAAAACATTGGGGTGAATACGTTTTGTGTTTTACATATTATTAACATTTCAGTATTGTGCCAAAGAAATTGTTTAAGAAAAAAAGAAATTATCCAGGCTTACCACTTGTTTGAAATAATCCTTTAGGGACTTAAAATTTGGCACCGTGTCCATTGTGTTCTTGTTTCTTCAGAAATTGCTAAATATGTACACAAACCCAACAAGCAGTTTACATAGTTTGTCTCTGACAGAGTGGAAAATATCAACTGTTGAAAAACATCATTAATTGAATAACTAACAGCTAACGTTAGGTAGATTTAGCTTCTGGGTTACCAGCAATGTCCACATCTTTTCGTTTCGGAGGATTACTAAAATTAACTTTAACTTTGCATTCACAACAAGATCCATACACGCATTACAATTTGTCTAATCTTTGACTTATTTTTATATGTCGTTTTTTGAGTTTTCGTCTAACCAGTCAGCCAGCTACCTTGTCTGTCAGCTATTATCTAATAGATAGGTACTCTAGGTAGGAGGTTATCCATGTTGACTTTATTACTTTGAATTAAAGATGCTAAAACGTTAACTAATACCTCGCAAGTAAGATACTTTGGTTGACTCTGTAAAACTTGTCAGATCTACCCCTCCTAATAGCTAGAAAGTTAACGTTAAGTTAGGCTTTTATCTAGCCTTTAAAGACGCCACCAAAATAAAGATAGACAACTAAGAATTCAAGACATACTCACATTCATTATTCTGTACTTCACGTATAATTGTATCCTATGTAAGAAAGCAATTCCCCGTTTCGGTTGTTAATCTACATTTCAAAATAGCAAATGCAAATAGAGAATATTCATATAATAGATATCTGTCTGGCAACTTTGTTGTTAGCGATAGCTAACTTAGCTTCTTCTTAGATTTCTGAACTTCTCTTTGCCATAGCAACCTGACACGCGTATTTCAGGCAAGGCCCACTCCAGTAAATTGCTGCCATCTGCTGGCCTCGGGGGGGTTTCACACCCTGAGTATTGCACCTCTGGAGAAGCTGGTGCATGTCTTCTCTGAAGCAGCTACACACTCACTTCAGGTATGCAGCCAAGCTGAAGGGGACTGAAGCACCTCACGAAAAAGTTATGATGTCTATTTACTTTTCCTTTGTCACGGGCTCTTGAAAACCCAGTCCCCCATCACTGCTTAAGTGGAAATGTTCCTGTACTAGTAGCGGTAGTCTTGAAACTTACAGTAACTGTTTATTTCCAGAAATTTGGGGAGGTTAACCTTATGCTGTTCATTATAGTAATACATCAAAACTGTTGCTAAATTGTAGTTGCTAACTATTGACACGACAATAATGCTCAGCTATGGCTTGCAGCTTTAATGTATGTCTTTCGGCCCATATGGCTATTTGCTGTTGACAATTTACTGAGCTGGACTGAGGGAACTGGAATGTTTTCTAATTGTATTAGAAGCACCGGGTTTGTACATACTCTCTTGTTGACATATAGCATCACACATGCTTGGCTTTTTTTCTCTCTGTGAAATGAACAGTCTTATACTACTTTGGTGAATAATTTATTAACCAAATATGCCATTACAGCATTTACACATAGGATGATCAAACTTTCAAAGAGATTAGATCTGACAATGTACAATGATTGCAATAAGTAGTGAGGAACAGTTTTTTCATAAAAACAGCATTAAAGTGCCATATAAATAATCTATCATTTACATTTATATACCACTTCTACCACTTTTATAAACAAACTAAACAACATTTCTCTTATTCTACAGTAAACACAATGCACCATAAACAGGATTAGCCTGACTGATATTACAGATAAATATGCCTCAATGAAAAAAAAATTTAACTTTAATTAATTGATTTTTCATTTTGTAAACAATTTTGTCTCAATACTGAACACACAAAATGTGTACAAATAAGATATCTTACAATTGGATACCAATATGTGAGATCGCACAGAAAAGTATACATGGTGTGTGACATTGTGCTCATTTTTGAAAATATGTCCATATAGTCTATCATATATTTTACATTGCGACAAATACTACAAATAGAATGAAATATGTTATTTCCACAAAATTTCACAGGACAGAAATTAAAATGTACAGTGTAAAATGTAGTTTGTTTTCAGCAGGAAAGGAATGATTCTGATGTGTTTAAAAAAATTCATGACCTACAACTTTGGGCAGCTTCAAATAGCTGCTTGCCTTGTAATGCCTCTTTGGCCATGTCGGAGTATCTGGGGTACAGGGGCGTGGTCCGTCGTCCAGGTGAGGCATTGGTCAGTCGACACGGGTGCGAAGGCCTGGATCATCATGCAGTGTTGTTGTTGATGTCCAGTCGGCTCACCAGCTCTGTGACCAAGGTCTGCAGGGTTTCCGAGCGCATCTTGCTGACGCCTAGTACGCCCTCGTGGTTGACCTTTTCCGTGTCGTCGTAGTCCTTCACCACTTTGTTGGTGATGAGAGAGAGGCCGAACACTTTCATTCCGCAGTGGCTAGCGACCAGTACCTCCGGCGCCGTGCTCATACCTGAACAAGAAACTTGAACTTAACATTCGCCGACACATTGCGGTATTTTAACAGTCAGAAATTCAGGGTGAATGTGCTGAACCAGCAGACAACTGACCTTACATAGCTCTGGAGAAAAAACACAGGAGCTATAGTGAACCACTGGTCTATACCTATGAATTCACTTCTTGTGACCAAAATAATTGGATTTAGCCTTCTCATTTCAGTGTTTGCCTGTCAATACAGTACATGTGCAATACCTTTGTAAGCCTATGGTGAGTAGCTAGGAGGCGCTGATGCAGCAACATGGAACATATTGTGTCCTGTTCCTACAGAATTTGTGTCAGTTGGCTAATGAGACTCTACTCTCTTTGACTTTTGGGTACAACTTGACATGGGTGCAAGCGCTTTTACTGTCCACTCAGGCCGTTTTGTGCCCATTTATGAGGCTGTATTGAACTTTTGCTGTCTCTTATTAACAACAAACTCTAGAATGGGGCTCCTTTCCTTTTGAAAAAAGTAGATATACATCCTTAAATCACTTCAGCTTGTGCATGACATAGCAATTAGAATACATGCACATATATTCTAATTGCTCTTAAATATTAAAAAATGTACAGAAATATGTGAAACTGAAAGAGTATACGCAGTTATGACCCGTCCAGAGGGGCATGTCTTACCCACTGCGTCAGCCCCCAGTTTGTGCAGGAAGCGAGCCTCAGCGATGGACTCGAAGTTAGGCCCGCCCACCATGCAGTACACGCCCTCCTGTACAAACTGAGAGTAGCCTAGGCTTTTGCAGATGTCTTTGGCTAGGCGTCGCAGGTCTTTGTCGTAGACGCCAGACATGGGAGGGAAACGGGGGCCAAATCTGTACAGTGGGCAAAAAAAAGGGGTGACATGATATGACACACTGAAGAGAAATATATTACACAGTCAGCCGAAGTATTACATCCTTGATACATGGTTTTTACACACATGCTAATTCAGAGATTAACATAGTTTTAACGAAGTAGAGTGTTTTAACTTTGAGTGAGTTGTATGCTTACTAGAGTTTGTATGTGTATGTGTGTGTGTGTGTGTGTGTGTGTGTGTGTGTGTGTGTGTGCACAGATGGTGTGTATGATGTGTGTGTATGATATGTGTGCATGTATATGGTGTGTTTGTGAGTGTGGTGTGTTGATGTGTATGTACATGATGTGTGTGTGTTTGTGTGTGTGTGATATCTGTGCATTTGCATGTGTATGTGTGTATGGGATGTGTGTATATGCATATGTTGTGCGTATAGTGTGCGTGCACTGCATGTGTGTATATGGTATGTGTGCATGTGTATATGTTGTGTGTATAGTGTGTGTGCGCTGCAAGCGTGTGTACATGGTAGGTGTGCATGTGTGTATGTTGTGTGTATAGTGTGTGTGAACTGCATGCATGTGTATATGGTATGTGTGTATGTTGTGTGTATAGTGTGTGGCGCTGCATGCGTGTGTATATGGTATGTGTGCATGTGTGTATGTTGTGTGTATATTGTGTGCCAGTCAGCTGGACTCACTTGTCATCATTGGGTCCGTTGAGTGGGTTGAGCCCAGCCAGGCCTGGCATGTTGATGTGGTCTCTGATGATCATAATGTCGCCGTTGCAGTACCCGTCCGCCAGCGCCCCGGCGGCGTTGGTAACAATCAGCGTCTCCACCCCCAGCAGCTTGAAGACCCGCACCGGGAAGGTGACCTAAAGGGGCGGACCAAAGCTGGTGTTTGAATTCCCGCCATGACCTGGCCCAGACTCAGGTCCCCTGCTACTGTCTTAATTGCTAAAATGCTGCTTTTGTAAGAAACACAATCACAGGCATTGAGGCCCGGATTTCGCCCTGGCACTTGGCATGCGCCCGTAGCCAGCGTGATCGCTCGTGAGCAGATGTACCACCGGCTCTGGGCTGGTGCCATTTACAGAGGCAGGATATCCATCTCTGTGAGCCATTGTTCGTGCAGAGAGGCCAGACTCGACTCTGGCCACTACCACTGCAGAAACCGTGCAGCATCAGTGGAGTCAGCCTGCAACAGAACTCCCTCATGCAAAGCAATATGGGTGTGGTTATATCCACTGTCCCTGGACGTCCTCGACTGTGCTCTTAGGCGATGTGAAATGGAATGAGCTGCTCTCTCTGCTGTGATTGGTCGGATGTGAAACGGACGCAGAGGATTGGAGGATTTAGGGCTTACCTTGCACAGAGAGTGTCCTTCATACATGTGGAACCTCCCCTGCATGCACACACACGTCTTCCCTTTGAGTTCTCCGAATACCAGTCTCCCTGCATGTCCCTGAACTGTCAAACACACACACACACACACACACACACACACACACACACAAAGAAAACATGCATGTCAATATGAGTATTACTTATAACCACACAAGACATACACACACACACACACACACACAAAACATGCAAGTCAATGTGTCTGTCACTTACAAACACACAGGACACACATTTGAGTATGATAATGCCAGTCAATGCATAAAGCATGTATATACGGCTATCTCTCAGGCAGCAGTGTGGTATAATGGTTAAGGAGCTGGTCTTCTGACTCAGGGGTTACAGGGCCAGTTTCTAAGAAGGGCACTGCTTTTGTAGCCCTGAATACGTAACTTAACCCAGAATAGCCTCAGTAAGATATTCAAGTCAGAAAGTGTATTGAATTAGTTGCTCTGGATAAGAGCATATGCTAAATGTAATGTAATTTCTCACACAAAACTCACATGTGGATTTAAAGTCCCCCATTCTACAAAAAACATGCATTTACAATTGACTATCAGTTAGCCACAGCCTGCTTTCCTATACATGCTTAATACATATTCCATTAATGGTCCAAACTCCTGGCAAAGTGGACGAAATAGAGTGTGTTACCTTGAGCAGTTGCTACTGTGCTTGTTTCAAAACTATGTGTCCCCAATTGCAGCATTTAAAATAAGAACAATGTGACAGTTATGTGGTTTCAATGGTTACATCCAAAACTGTTATAAAATTAACTTGGCCTTGACACACATATAACAGTATTTTTCTCAAATCGTTGCGAAAGTTTTGGATAACAAAACAAAGCCCTCTGTGTTTAAAGAAGTGTCGAAGTGTCTTAGAAGACCATTTGTATATCAGCGTATACCCACAGGGTTTATTTGTGGTAATGACTACAATTTCTGAAAAGAGTTACAAAAGTGATTACAGTACAATGTCAGGACACTGAATCTATCTGAAAAGGAAAATGGGTGTGTCAACACCGCTGTCCCTGAGCCCTGATTGGCTGGCCCGGTGCTCCTACCGGTGCTCTGTGGAAATCCGGGGATGTCGGAGTAGTGGAAGGAGTCTTGTAATTTGAGGGCGTCGGCCAACATGCCCAAACCAGACCCGCAGATGATGGCCACCTTGGGTCGGTGTTGGGTCTGAGACAGGATCCAGTCGGCGGTCTTTTGGTAATCGTCATGGCTGCAGAAAAAAGCACGGATGGGGGGTGGGGGGGAAGAGGAGGACAAACGTAGACATTTAAGGACCTCATTGTCCTGCTCCCGCTGTCTGCCAGCTCAGTGCAGACACGATCATCCGCCAACGCAAACTAAACACAAGTCATACTGTGTCCAAACGACTCTGCGTCAATTGTCAGGGTGCACCCTCTGGGTTTACACAGGGATACCCTTTAAAGGTTACAATAAAGGTGCTGTGTTGGCATGGGAGTCAAATACAAGGTTGTTTCTTCTATCCTAATAGGTTGCAGGGAAAAATGCCATAGCGTTGTGCTGTGCTATTACTGGAATTCCGAAGCTCACTCAACAATGTGCAGAGCTGAGATGTTTTACCCTAAATACCATGAATGCCACTGCATTCCTACACAATATTGTTGCCATAGTAGGACATATCTATCCTCTATACCACCCATCCCTGTTTACCAATCAGCTTTATCATATGATATGTGATAAACATATAATAATCATTATTTATTAAACTACATCAGAAATCGTATTCTGGAACTGAAATTCTGTTTTATGTTAACAATAACAAGAAAGAAATATAACCCAAGCAAGATTTTTTATGAGGTGTTTGCTGAAGATTAATAAAAATCAAAACACATAAAACCCTATGGACTGATTGCCTCAGTACTTGAAAAGTTACAGTCAAACTTTTCCTCATTCAAATTGAAACCTGAAACCAGTAATTATTGTTTTTAGCACTTTACAGACCGTGTACTGACCTTACAGTCTCTTCAATTTTTCATGATGACAGTGAAACAAAACAAGTACATCTTTGACATCCAACATGCTGAATTTGAAATTACAGAGCTCACACACAGCTCTACAGAATGTATTGTTTGCTGCACTACTATGGTCAGTTTCTCTCCTGAATTTCTCACAACAACATCCAACAGATGCTGTTTCCCAGATCTTCGGTCATTTAACTCCTTCTCTCACAGCAACATCGCTGGATGAGGTAAAATCATTAGCAGCTGCTCTTTGCTACAGGCAACAAAACGCCTCTCCCACGACAAGCCCTCAGAAAGGCAGCACTTACCAGATCTGCTCTTTACTGTGCATTTTGAAGGCTGTACTCTTTGATTCCTGATGCAGAAAAGTGTCACTGGATGCTGATGTTACAGTAGTTTGAGGTACACTAGTGAGGATCTATAGACAGGCCAGCATCCGGACTGTGTCGGTTTGTGAATGAAAGAGAAAGTGGTCTGGAGTCTGAATAAATACACGACAGGAAGATCCTGTGTAATTCAGCATGCACTCTCATTGGCTATGGCTCCCTGATGTAGCCCTCAGCACCAAATAAGATGCCTGTTTGTAAAGAGGTGTGCCAGGGACTTAAGTATCTGATGGGAAAATTAGATTTGAACTCAGTTGTGGTTAAAAAAAGTCTGAGTTATTTTGTAGGAACGTGACTTTTTTTTCTTGAAGAAAAATTCCTTAGGAGTAATTGTGGATCAAAAATTAATGTAATTCTGTTACCAGCTATATCATATAGTCCGCACGTTTTTGGTTCATCTCAAGTCAGATCTTTTGTGTGACTGGAATTATTTTGGCTACATGTGATAAGCTGGAATTAGAAATGGATGGCTACTGCTCGCCAATGCAGTCGGATTCAGTCGACTTAAACAAGTAAAGTGAATCACTTCTCCAGCGTGTGTTCTTTCACAGCGGGAATGTACTGTACCCTGTAGGGGTGGGGAAAAACACCACTGTCACTTACAGCCATAAACATGCCAGGTTCGCATAACACGCCATAAAACGTAACTGTCATTCATATCTCTCATGAGCGGCACAGTGAACTTTTGTGTGCCATCCGTTCACTGGGGTGTTTTGACCAGGGAGGGGGTGGGGGGTGGGGTCTGGGTGGGTCTGTGTTCACCCAGGCGTTGGCACGGAAGTGGCGCCCCTCCCACCGTCAGGTCTCCAATTGACTCCGGCGTTGGGTCCATCGGGTTCTTTACCGCAGCATGTGAGGCCCATTACAGCGAGCCAGGCTCCGCCCCAAATCCAAAGCATGGGACCAGAGAAATTGAATTTTTGTACCTCACAAGGTTCCTGAAATTACTAGCCATTTTCCCCTTTTAGACGCACAGGCACAGCCTTGTTGGACAGATTAAATTAATGACTGATAACCAGTAGCAGGCTGGTAGTGCTACCTTCCCTTTGAGATCAATTTCTTTTCTGAACAAAATATTACTACTGAGTGATGCCACTGTCAATTTCTAAAATGAAATAATGTCTGAATTGGAACTAGCAGTTGAGCTTTGTTTAAAAAAAAAACTTTTTAAAACTAAAAAAAAAAAACCAATTACTTGTATCAACACTTACAATGTTTTGTCTGGAGATTGTTTTGTCTGGAACTGTAACATTCACCCTGCTTACACTCCTATGTTTAAATTTTTAACAAAAACATCTGTGACTGAATACTAGCATTGGCTAGTGGTTGCAGTGTACATAGAAACGAACATTCCACCTTATAACTTCACCATTCCATTAGTAGAAGTGACAGCTTGAGCCCTTTATATCCTTGGGGAGACGAGCTTGTTGTGGGCCGTTCTGAAGAAGATAGCCTCCTCTCTCTCCTTGTACTAATTGGTGTTAATAGCCTAATTAAGCTGATAATGCCTGCATAATTATTTACTCACTTACTCACTCACAAATATCTTCAGACAAAAGTAATTAACAGTCTTCCCTCAAACACGCCATCATTCCCTTGGTTAATTACATATTAAGGATAATTAATACAGCATAAGCTACCGATTGTAATTAAGGTAGTGAACATACACACTTTTAATGAATATCCATGGTAATTATTCATTATGACAATTACAGAATGAGAGTTTGTCTGCACAGAGTCTTGTACTTCAGACACCCCATGCAAGATAGCTGCCTCAGTATCTGTTTTTAAGTTATACAGGTCGAGCTGGACAGAGTAAAAACATTAATGGTCGTCTTTTACTTTCAAAACAATTTAAATGATTCCAAAATTCAAGAACACTGACACAAGTTACAGGATGAAGAATCAAAGGGTAAAAGTAGCAAACCTTTTAAAAAACAGTTATCTCAAAATTCATCCAGTTCTTCTGAAATTCTTCTAAAAAAATCAGTTCAAGTTTCATCACGGAATTCACATTCAGTTACTGAGGATAATAATTCAGCAAAAGCGATATTTATGATTTGTTGAGCAGATTCTCTTACCCTTGGCCAGGACCACGTATGTAGCTCATGCTTACGGAGGTTGATATCTAGCAAACAGGGTGGACAAACGTCTTACTCTAGCTCAGGGTGCTCAATGGTGCAGCACCACCTGTAACTCAAACCTGTCACATCCTGGTTACACAACCATTATACCACTGATAACAATAATAAACAAAAAATGACATTTTCCCACTCATGTCTGAAAAGGAAAAGAAAATGTGATTATGAAATAGTCTGGAAATTATGAAAGTTTTGTGGACTTTTGTGCCCTGAACGGAAGAACGTCAGTGGCCAACAATCAAGAAATTGAGACCAAAGTCCCAAAAAACATGCACGATACACACACAGCTCGGTGGTGATAGTAAAAGAGCAGAAAAACCAACAGTTCAAAACTCGCCTTTGAGAGTTGTAACGTTACATAATTTGGAGGAGTGCAAGTAGATCAGGGGGCCAAGCGTCTAAAAACACCAATGGTGAATGGTTCTTCATCAATTTCATCAGTACCAGTTAAATGTATAGTCTGTTCCACAGCCATGTACAAGATGGTGCTCTCTATCAGTCAGCAATGTAAATCCAGTTATTAATTCTTACATTTCAGAGGTCTTTGATTCTGGCCATAAACTACTCTAAAACAACTGATTTTACAGTAATTAAGGGCATGAGTAGAATGTCAAACAAACCCCGAGGGACGTGACCACTCCTGACACAAGCACTAACGTCATTCGTATTTAGTGAATGGATGAGAATCTAAATCAGAGCCATTGGAAAACAAGTTTGTTGTATTCTACACACACAGCATGCATGCATAAAGTAATGTGCTACAGCTTTAAACCAACATTGTTTGTGAAAATATGAACAGTTTCACCAGCTTCAAAGAAGCTCTGAGCCTTTTATTGTCTTACTGCGTTGCCATGTTGTAGCACATGTATCTACAGTACGGTCCCCTGCATTACTACATGTTATTTCACACTATTTCAAGACCAGTAGGGTGAAGTCCATGGATGTTATCCAAAGGTCAAATGGAGCTGTATTTTTCCCTTGAGAAATTCATGTAATACTGTGAACTTTGCTTGGGAACAAAATGTGTAGGTGGACCCAAAGCTCTAAAACACAGGTGCCACTTATCAGTCTCGAATTGAATGTTTTTAGACAAAACATGGAGGGAACGTCCCCCAGGTGACGGACGTCTGCTGCGTCGGGAAACGGGCTCCCAGCAGGAAGGGCTCATAACCTCAGGGTAAGGACACCACGGCGGGAGCGACAGGGCCGCGCTGACCCCGTACCAGCGCGGGAGAAGGATACGAGAAGCAGCGGCGTGTAATGAGGGAGGCATGCTTTACACTTGACAGGAGTAATCTGGTTATGAAAGAGCGGCCGCTAGTGTTACCCCCCACCCCCCGTTCGCCCCGCCGTGTGTTTTTAATCTGCAGCATATGAGGCCCATGTGACTGCGCTCAGTAGTAACCCGCTGCGTCCCGCACTTCCACTGATCACTCGCCCAACCTTGTGACACACCAATCGGCATCACACATCTCTATTACTGCCAATAAAACAAACATCGTATGTCTGTTTCATTCATTTTATCTTGTTATCGGTTGACTCATCCCAAAATCGGCTCCATTTCTGGACACACTGAAACATTTTTGACACTCATGATTTTGCCTGGGGACATCTTTGACATCTAACAAAGTGCATAACCTCAACAACAATGCATACGGGTAAAAGATCCTTCTATTTTTTTTTCAAGAAAGGCTGGAATTTACTTAGGTTGAGAGATCGTCTGTACACAAAACTGGCCAAGACCTACCGTGCGGTTGGCAATGACTTACTACCCGGCTCTCACTGAATGGAGGAACTGTGTATACTTTTGCCTTAAGGTGCCCCTTGCGTATTTCATCTGCAAGGTATTTCACGTGCTGAACAATGCTCACGCTATGACCAGCTAAACACGGATCATGTGGAGCCAGGCCTTTAAATTGGGGAGAGCGATGGGCACGCTGTGTGACTTGTGACTCCTCTTATACCCGCTCCCTCTTTCCCTCCCTTCTGAGAAACTTGCTTCCTCCTTTTCATGAGACGATCATGAGGAACTTGAGCGTCTCTCCGGGGGCTGTTATGCTTTAAAATCAGACTACTGTCCATTCTAATCATGAATACCATACTATCTGCATGAAGCAGCTACTCTGATACTGAAGAAGCTGCAGCAGCAGAACGGTAGCGAGCAAATGGGTCACACGGGAAGCTGGGGTTGTGTGACTGCCCCCTGGTGTTGAGACTAGGTTAGGTCATCTATGAGCTCAGACATAATCAGGTGCAAAGTTTTAAAACTCAGGGCCAGGCATACTCAGGCATAAAAGCAGCTGCTAAAACATCTTGGTATTTATGTGCAAATTACTAAACAGTTGAAATGAGTAAAAATCGCTGTTCAAATGGGTTTTGCGGTAAGTATGTCATTTTGCAACTTTCCTCTTCATACATAGTACCAAGGCCTTTATATCTACTACCCGATCAAATTTAAGTTTCATTATTCTTTAGGTTCCAAGTACTATTTGCTCCATATCCATTTTGCATTGCCTTGTTATTTCTGTGTTTGAGACCACAAAATTGTCGCTGTATACAAAATATTTTTCGCTGTGACTATTCCTTAGTAAATTTGGCCTTCAGTTCAGCAAATTGTGGCGTCCAGATTTGAGAACTTGAGAGCTGGCTTACTTTAGACCATTCATCTGCTAATACTTATATAGATTATGCAATTCACCTCTTATGAGGGGACTTTCATAATATATGTTTTATCACATTATTCAAACAGTCACTCTTTCATAAGTAGAGTTTCTCAACAAGGTGATACACAGCTAAGCATTGTTCTGCCAGATAGTATCGTTCAGTGACTTTCTACCCATCCCTTTTCACTTTATTAGTCATGGACCTTGTGGCGCAGCGGCAGGTGTGACCACTGAGCCGGGTGGTGGTTGAAAGGAAACAGGCCAAAAGTTCAAACCGAAAATGGCCAAAGGCCTTTTTATTTATCCCTTCTAACAAGGAACAGCAAAACAAGAATATTTACAAAAAGCAGGGATGAACTCAAAAACAGCACAGCCATATAACAACCCAAATTTCAGCCAAAAAAGACCCCTTCAGCCTGTCATGCTGTGCTTAAATAGTACACCTAATTGAAGGCAAGTGCTCACAGCTGAGTTGATTAGGAATCACTCGCAGGTGAGCCTGTCTGTTAGTGAGGCCTCTGCTGTTGCAGCTCCAGCCAACTTTCCAGGCTGAGGGAGGAAACCAGAAGACAGCACTTCAAAGGGGGGGGCCGGGGGGGGGGCGGGGGGGCAGGGGCAGAGGAGCTTGCCACTTCCTCCACCTCTCCTGGTGCCACAGACCTACTATGACATCATAATGCAAGTATGACAGCTGGGTCCTGAGACCACAATGAGACACAAATATCATCACCCCGAGCAGCCAAATCAGAGAACCACACTTTCTTCAGAGGCTAAAACCAAAGCAAATTCTGAAGACATTAGCCTGGGGTGAAACACACTGTATACACAACAAATTCTCAGAGCTTAAACTAAGATGGGAGTCTGAATACATCAAACATAGTTAATATGGTGCTCTTAATTAGGAATCGTTACAAATTGAATCAAGTTGCAAAGAAAGAACAGCCAGTTATTGAGGGTTGTAATTACATTGCCTTTACTTTACAAAAATATATTGTATATATTATACAATATATAACAATTGTACTGCACTGTTATATAATGTTGTACTTACATCACAATAATTAATGACAGCTGTGAGATAAAATTGCTAGAAAGTATGATATATTTAGGCTGATTTTGAACAAAAGATGCCCTGATGCAACATATTACAATTATGTATATATACACTGCATGTGACTATCACTGTGCTATGCCAAATTGAGGACCTGTGGCCAAGGCCCTGGCAACAAAGGGCAACCAGAGACATAGCTGCACTAGAAATAAATGAATATTTATGAAGATTTAGAGGCAATGCTTAATTAAATGGTCTGGCAATGCAATGGTTGGACTGAAAGGAACATTCTGTGATTCCTAGAAGAGGATACTCTTTCAGGGAGAGGACCACTCTCCAGCTTCAGATACCCTTACAGGAAGAGGACCACTCTCCAGCTTCAGATACCCTTACAGGAAGAGGACCACTCTCCAGCTTCAGATACCCCTACAGGAAGAGGACCACTCTCCAGCTTCAGATACCCTTACAGGAAGAGGACCACTCTCCAGCTTCAGATACCCTTACAGGAAGAGGACCACTCTCCAGCTTCAGATACCTTTATAAGGAGAGGACCACTCTCCAGCTTCAGATACCCTTACAGGAAGAGGACCACTCTCCAGCTTCAGATACTCTTACAGGAAGAGGACCACTCTCCAGCTTCAGATACTCTTACAGGAAGAGGACCACTCTCCAGCTTCAGATACTCTTACAGGAAGAGGACCACTCTCCAGCTTCAGATACCCCTACAGGAAGAAGGTCATTCAGCATGTCTGGGCAGGTAGGGACCTACTGTGAGGGCCTACACATAACACCAACAGTAGCTGTGTTGAATCAGGTATACGACCTATTACAAGAGATACTGAGCCAGTTTGGAATAATTCCTCTGTAGAAAATCAAACTGAGAAGGGAAATTTAACAAATAAATTGATAAATGCTTATTCTCATATAATCGTCAAATTCAGGTAATAACCAAATTCGAACAGATTAAAGGGCATCTGTCAATCCTCAAGGCAAAAAAAGAACTTAAGAAAGGGATCCTGGGCAATGACAGAGGACAGACCCTGGGAAGACCCCCTCCCCCCTCCCAGTGCCTTCTAGTCACTACAGTGCTGCAACATTCATCCTCATTTACCCCAGAGTCTGAAAAAAGTTGTACTTTATTTCTCAGTGGAACCAGTTAATATACAACTGTATTGAACTTAATGAGTCTTTCCACCTTCATATAATGAAGTTTCACATAGAATTGAGCCCAAAGAGGATCACAAACCATAAAAAAATCATCCCGCTATAAGTCTGATCATTAGGAATGCAAATAAATTATGGAAATGTGAACCATTGAGACAACCAGATCATGACATTGAATCATTTTGTATTACATTTGTAAATTGCTGTTGGAATTCACTTAATCAATGGGAGAAATCAAAAATGTTTTATAAGCTTGGTGATATTAAACTGGTGTAAAAAAAAAAAAGGTACCACATAAGACGTGGTCAGAATTGAGTCATCAGAGCCAGTGTAACATCAGCTGCTGCACAACTGCTGTGAGCACCGTGACATTTTTGTGTAATTGTGGATTCTGGGAGAGGCCTTCCCTGTCGGCCGTTTGTGGGACGCGTGAAGGTCACGCTTCCACCTTCCCTCCCTGCCCGAGTGGATCCTGGCCACCTGACCCTAATCCCTTCTAACACATGTGAGGGTGCAGCTGGCTTCGCTGCTGGGCGCAGGGCGGCAAGGACAGCCAAGACGCCGGGGGTACTGGGACGGCCAAGGGCAGAGCTGGGCACGGGGAGGTGTGCCTGCACCCGTCGCTGTGGGGGGGCGGGGTTGGAGGTGATGGTGGGGTGGGGTGGCGGGTGTGGTGTTCTGCGCAGGACCTCGCCCAGGGCACAGGCACGGGCACGTCCCACAGAAGTCAGGG
This sequence comes from Albula glossodonta, assembly GCA_019788955.1. NCBI lineage: Eukaryota > Metazoa > Chordata > Actinopteri > Albuliformes > Albulidae > Albula > Albula glossodonta. The sequence continues at coordinate 25,197,369 of JAFBMS010000004.1, read as the reverse complement.
GGTGAGAGAGAGATCCGGTCTTACAGGCCCGGGCCAGCGAACGAATCCTTGGAGGATGTGTGGAGGAGGTTGACCTCAAACTGCCATATTAATAAAACACACACATGCACGCACGCACGCACACACACGCAGAGTGACACACAGATGTTGAGTGCCAGGGGGTGATTTCAGGAGCAAATAAAGCCATGAGGAGCGCAGTCCCTGCTGTGGATAAGAGTGCATTTCAACTTGCTGCATTTCATGTGCCCGCTCAGTTTGCTGCAGGTTCATGATTAAAGCGTGAGCATGGGGCAAGCAGTGTGTGTGACTTATAATTTGAAGTGCTCAGTGGAGGTGTTGCCCCCTGCTGGGTGAGAGAGGAACAGGGAATAGAGGAGAATGTTACTGAGAGAAGGTAAAGGGAAGTGGGAAGTGGGAGTTGGCGGGGGGGTGGGAAGACAGGAGGTGTGCCTCTCTCTCTGTCACAGTCCAGTTGTTCACGGACAGACAGATGTATCTTAGCATACAAGGTAATTGGCACTAATTGGTAGCTGGCCTGCCAGTCTCTCTGCTGGGGGCCTCGAAGACACAGAGACAGAATGACACTCACTCACACAGACACACACACGCATGCATGCACATACACACACACATAGGCAGACATGAGTTCACAGATACTCAAACACATATGCACATGGGAGTGCGCTAACACACTTACTGTACCCACATAAACACGCACGCACACACACTGCCCAAGCTGGCTACCATAGACACGTCTGTTCCCCGTCCTTGTGACCGGCGCCCCTTGCCATATGTGGCCCCCTTTTCTGTTATGGTTTAACGACTCCAATCTGTCCCCCACAGTCTGAACCTCAGAGTGAAAGCATCATCTGACTTAGAGAACCATAAACGTCTTCTTTTTCCCACTTCAATGAATATGTGAATTGGAGTTTTCATAAACCATGTCATCACTGCTGTTATTAGCAATAGCAATGTTTAGCATTATTTAGTGACTTGCTCCATTAGTGGGTTTTCTAAGTGTTAATGTCCTGATGCTCTGCTTTGGATATCACTCAGCCATGCTAATGCTAAGTCCCTGGTGATGAATGCAGGGGGCTGCTTTGTGACGATGCCTGGCTCATGGATTAGCGCAGATTAGCGGTGGCGCAGACACCCCGGAGGTAATCCCGCCATGGTAATATGGCAACAAAAGGCTCAGGACTCAGCTGGCATCACCAACCCCCCCGTCCCCTCGGCCCCCCTGCCCCTCCTGCCCTGGTGCTGTCACACTGACCTTCTTCCACCTTAAACTCGCTGTGCCCTCTGTGAGCCCCCAGAACCAGTCCAAATCCTGTCACTGTGAGACGCAAGCCAGAAAGGACAAAATTTGTGAGATTCACCCACTGAGACTCAGATCAACCCGTCTCCACGGAGACATCCAATCCGCTGTGCCCCATCTTCACTTCCTTCTCTGTGGAAACACTTAGCGCGAAGCTAACAAACGACTGGCCCCTTACACAGGCGAAGACCCCTCCTTAAACATCCCCCCACAGCCAGGGCGAGGGGGGGGTTACTGTCTGTCTGTGGCCCGTCCTTTCATTTTACCGCTATCTTACAGATGCCACAGCCTCCCCCCAGTTTAGCGAATCATAATGAGGCGCTAATCCTGCAGTTTCCACCGCAACGCCGATAACATCAGACACTGAGTGTCAAATACACCCGCAAAGTACCTGCTTCACATGGCTCCTCTCAGCGAGTAGATACTGTTGAATTCTGGCTGTGTTAACAAAAAAGCTTATTTTGAAGCACTCAGCACTCATTTGGTGTATTACGAGAGAGAGAGGGAGAGAGAGAGAGAGGGTCTCTGCTTCAGTATACCTGCAATGCAGTAAGTATATCACATAACACACACCCTAAGGTGCAAGTCCAGGTTCAATACTGGAGGAGTTACCATTGTGCTTGCTTGGCAGATTGACGGTGTCATATCGAAGTAGAGAGATCTCCTGTCAAGCTCACAGCCTTCTCACAAGAGCAGACAAGCAGCCTCGATGGCCGGATCAAAAGGTTGACACTCGAGCCTCGCACCTTGGAAAGCCTCACCGAGACGTACAGGTTACCGTTGGGCCCACCATGGTGCCGTCTCACCCCGCCACCGCGGCTGCTTCAGGGGGATCGCACTGCCGTTTGACCTCTACGTGGTGCAGCGCTGGTCGCGAACCAGCACCACCCCCCCTCCCTACCAAACCCCTCCCCGGCCAACTGTACACCATAAATGTAAACCGGGCTGATAGAATGAGGTTTTGTGTGATGATGCGTCTTTTTATAGATTAATTTGGGATTAATTTGGTTTTTTTTTTGACCGTGTTGTGTAACGGCCCGCCTGTAGAGATGCCAGCGAGGATTAGGGTGGCCTGTGCTGAGGGTCCGCTGGCCGCATTTGATAATGGGGGCCCCCTGCTGGGGTGGTGGGGGTGTGGGGGCCGAGGCTGGGGGGGGAGGTCACGCTTCACCGAGCACGCAGCAGGGGGACCACATGCTGCCAGTCTGAGATATGGAGACATTTCTCTATTTACTCATGTGGAGCTGCTGTGGCCGGAGGGAGAGGAGGAGAACAGGAGGCTCGCTCACTCTCTCATGTGGAGATTGAGGGGGTCCTACAGCACAATCGCTCAAGACACAAAATACTGTACCCCCCTCTTCACTGGGAGGGCGAGCATAGGCTGTAGAGGTACTGGAGGTGTGGTGTGGTGACGCTGGACTCCTAGAACAAGAGGAATGGGTGACGTCTCTAGGAGAGCAGGTTACACAGGATCCCTCCAGTGAGTCTAAGGATCTCACCTGATTGTGCGAGTGGGATGGGATAATGACTGGCACATCCCTTGTTATGTACTGCAGTATATTTTACATATATTGCAAAGACAATTCCAATATATCTGCAGTATCTTGCAGTTCATTCAACTAACATGGGACAGGGTGTAGTTGTTGGAGTTATTTGGTTGAGGGTACAGCTTTTGTCGTTTAATTGAAGTTGTTGTGAATGGAATGATTTAGTTGGAGGTACAGCAGCTGGAGTAACTGAGTTAAGAGTGTAGCAGCTGAAGAAATTTTGTTGAGGTTGTTGTGGCTGGAGTGAAGGTACAGCAGTTTGAGTAATGTTGAGTCTGTAGCAGTAGGGAGTAATTTCTCTGAGAGTGTATTGGTTGGAGTAATGTAGTTTATTTTGTGGCAGCTGGTGTATTTTCGTTGAGTTTGTTGTGATATGGGGGATGAGGGTTCAGCAGCAGGGCATGGAGTGGATAGGGTGGGAGTATTAAAATCATTTCACACACTCTGGCACTCCTGAATATTGCTTCTTTTTAAGGCAGAAATTGGCGAGACGTATTTATGCGGTACATACGGAGCTGGTTGACGGAGATCAGAGGAATGTGGATGGGGAAGCGCTGTGCCTCTCCAGGGCTCCTTAATCCTGCTGCCATGACGCCTCGGGAGGAGGCTGGGGCTGGGGGGAGAGCTCGGTGGGGTCGGGGGTTGGCGGGGGGGGATTGGGTGTGGGGGTTGGGGTGGGAGGAGAGAGCTGGAGAAAGGAGGGGAGCAGAGAGGAGAGGGGTGGGGAGGGGGGGGGGGAGGTGTTTGGGGCGACCCTAGCTTCAAACTCCTTGCTTTCCTTCGCTGCCAAGTGTGCTAATTCTCCCATGCTTCAGCTGCAGTGGAACGTAACCGGCCAATCAGAGAGGCCCAGCGTTAAGCTCCTGTTCTGTCACCTTTCCTGCCTGTCGCTCTCGAGACGAGTCTGTCTCTGAGATGTCCTTCATCACCACGGTGCTTCTTTGTCTCTCTCTGTCTCCCTGTCAGCCATGTTTTTGTCCTCTCATGTCTGCTGTGTGTGTGCTCAGTGTTATTCATTGAGTAGGAAAAGCCAGCTTTTTACTGGATTTTTACTAGCTTGCTGCAGAACCACATCATGACAAGAAGTTGTTGGCACTGATTCTATTGAGCAGCAAACTTTCAATGCTGGCATCTCGCTAGCAGTGATGTGTGAGGTGATCGACTTTAAATACCAGTAATTTTCTTCGTAAAACATTTTCTATTTTTTCTACTTCACTGCAGTTTCTGATGATAATTTCAAACAGCCTTACTTACTTATGCATTCCTTATTCCTTACTCGCAACTGTTTACATTTTTTTTACTAAATATTACATGTTGCTTTTATTGCACATCAAACTATTATAAAGTACATAAAAAGCATAACAGTACACACGTTTAAAAAATCATAAATCAATTGTATTATTCTCTCTAAAGTTTATATTTTGGCAGTGCACCAAAGCTGATTTTAGTTTTTACAATGTCTGGCTAATTAAGTTGTCTGTTTCGTTCTTCTGTTACATGCCTGTGAGCTACTGTACACAGAATACGTCAACGCGGCAACTCAGGGGGAGCAGCGTTTAAGTTTGATAAGATGTAACAGCTAGAGTTGAACACCATGAAAAACTAAAAGGTGTTAATACAAAGATGTCCGCTCCATGCTGTATGTTAAAGGGTAAAAGGCAGCTTTGCTTGGTGCATTTAGGGAAGACCGCATTGTGATATGAAAGGTGACGAAAGGATAAATCACCAGTACATTTGATGACATTTGATCTAAGAGAGGTTAAAGGTTTAGTGTGGCTGTAATGTTCACCTTATTCAATAAAATCACCAGAACAGGGAAAAAATACCATGACACATAATGAAAGCGGGAAATCTATGGTGTCCTGGACAGGGGGAACTAAATCCTACAGCAAATAAAGAAGAAGCTGCGCTTTCACAAACACCGAAAAAAATGACTGTTTCATTCTTCTTTCTGTTTCCATTCTCCACAATGTCGACCATTATTTTTAAGGTGCACCTGGGCTACCTTGGGGAAAATGCTTACACAGGTAGGTGTCAGACACATGCTAGCACTGATCAACGTTGCTTGAAACGCACACCTGGAAAGGAAATGTCCTATTGTTGCAGAATCACGTTGTGGAACACATTAATATCCCGGGTAGCCGAATCTCATCCCTGCAAAAATGTCAACATTCCATTAGCAGTGCTGTCTGCTACCAGACGCTCTCTCTTCCTGAAGCTCATTTCAGCAAACATCTGAAACATCAAACAGCCTTAGGCCTGAACACTGCTTCTACTCTTGCCACATTCAGTGTATCTGCATCTGTGAAGACTGTACTGCCTGAGAGATGGGTTTTTTTTTAGTAATTCCAAGCAGCAAGCAGTAGATGTCACTAGATATTTAGCTGTGAGCACTTAACCCCTAGTGGCGCATAAGCTGTGTCCACTACCCAGTGCTCCACAAGTGCTTAGCAGCGATAACCAAGCTATATGAGACTGAGACAAAGAGAGGAATTTTAATGTACTCCAGAGTGTCAGAGTAACCTGCCTTATCATTTAAGATTAATAACCCACAGCAAACAAAACCCTAGATCTGAAATTTACATTTCATTAATGTGTCTCTGTAATTTCCTCCTTTCACAGATTACAGAAGTGTAGAGAAACCCATGACAGAGACTCAGGTCCTATTGGTCAGATTACAGAAAGGTTTTTTTTTTTAATAAAATGACCATCTCCTGAATGTGAAAAGTATCCAGAGACAGCCAACTTAAGAGCAACTAAACAAAAAACAAAGAAGGCTTTTACGAAAAGATTTCTAAGAGGAATATAAAAGCATGGAATAAGAGAGAAAAAATACGGGCACCACACCGGATTACTTTGCAGTGACATTCCTGTTAATTGGTGTGTTTTTCCTGGAGAGGTCCGTGTCTTCCCTGTAACAGATGTGCTACTACATAATGTAGCTCCCTGAGACCGATCAAGCATACTTCATTAGGGGGAGAACTGTACGCGCTTAAAACTCTAGCACGATCCCCCACAGAGGACTCCACATCTCTGCACATAAACCAACCATCAACACACAGACCCCCCCCTCCCCCCCACCCCCCACCCCACCCACATTTCGTCGTATTTACTCTCCAGCAAACTGTCCGCGCATAAAGCTTTTTTGGCTGACAATATGAAATCACAATTGATCAAAAAGCAGTGTACAGTGCACTGTATGCGAGCATGAATAATTTACGGCGCCAGCAAATGGGCGCATTATTCTGAGTTTTTAATAATTCATTATTCTCAAGAAACTCAGCATCAAACTAACCAATGATTAAAAGAAAACAAAAAAAAACATCAAAATTAACAGTCTGGGGAAAAATACTCATGTGAGGGTAGGGTAGGGTATGGTAGGGTAGGGGAGGGGGCTTTGCAAAGTGTGATTCAGTCTTATTTCAGCTGCCATTCTTCAATTTATCTCGCAAGCCTGGGTAACCTGGCTGTCCCCAATTAAATTGCCAAGACATTTATTGCTGAATATTAAGCTGAATTTAAACTGAAATGTTAGCTGGCAATAATTTCACAACAGAATGTTTTTTGTACAATTTCATGACAGAAAATTTTCATGACAGAAGGTTCATTTTTTTTTTTACTTACTAGATTTGATAATCTTGAAATATCTCATCATGACAAGTCAAACCTTCGCGGTGCGTGCCGCTGGTGCATGAAAGAGCAGAATCGTCTGCGGCGGAGTGTCTCACAGTCCTGCTCTGCTCTCAGTAACGCACATCAGGCTAGACCAGCCTCTGGCTCACTCTCATTGGGCCTAAGTTTGCTTGTTTCAGTAAATACAGAAACCACGCTTGTTTTTTACAGTGACATGACGTGTCTGGATTCTGAGAGGACCTTTTATGATCTAATGATATTTCATATAGTTCAAGGTCCTCAGGAAGTGTCCATTTTAGTTGCTACAGCAGACCTAGCGAATGCTGGGCCAGAATAGTTCTGTCCACATTTTCATCCCATTAAAATAAGAGCTATCATATGACAAATCCTCAAGGACTCTGTGACAGTTTCAAAATCTAGGTCTGTGAGGCACGGGATGATGTTTAAAGGGATACCAATGAGCTGAAGCACTTTATAAAGCTGAATAATTTTTTTTACAATGAAAAAAACAAGCCAACGGAAAGCTGAGGTTTTAACCAAAGTTTTAGGTAATTTCACAAAATATAATACCACAGTAACATAACATTGCAGTCACTGACATTAATTAGTATACACAGTACACAAATAAGTGAACAAACACACCCTCTGAGTCAGGAGCATATATTCGAATTGGATGTTGAAAACAGTGGCCAGGGGACCGCTTGGACATGCACTGAATCATACGCCAATGATAATACTAATTTCCATTATCAGTTAACAAAATGCAAAGCAATAAAAAGCAAGGCATCAATACAATGTTATTGTACTGTACATCCTGCAAATGAATCCTCTGTTCTGTGAAAAACCACTGCACTGGTCCTTGCATTAAATACTGAACATTAAAATAATATGGTCACCATGGAAGTCTGAAATAGATCAGTGGAATCCATTTGGAGCTCCAGTCCTACTCAGGTGGTACAGATGTAAATATTATTGTAACCATATTTGTTTTTGTGATAACTTATATGAGAAACACAAGTGACATGTGATACACTTGCTGATTAAACTCCCCTGAAATACAAGAAAGAAATGGCATTTTTATCAGTGGTCAAAGACAACAGGTGACTACTTGTGGACAGACGATCACAGTTGTAAGAACACATGGTTTACGTTTGCACGAGTTTTATTTTTTGTACTTCAGTGACCTACTAGGATGGACTTTTGTGCTCTGTCAACGGTCCAAAAGACTGATCGCAGAAACACTGGGGCACCATGTCCAAACCAAAACCAAAACCAAGTTGTGGAAACTCCAACTTGGACACTTGTGTTTCCACAAGTTTTAAAGAGCGTCTCAGAGAAAGCCATGCAATGAACATTTTCAGGGCTAAAGAACGAACACGTTTAAATCATATCATAGATTATAACTTCATTGGTAGAAATGACTTTATGTTTGTGGAGAGGGGCTTATTTTTACTTAGGTGAAGAAACCTTGTTTGTTACATTCCCAAAAAATGAGTACTGAACCTTTTAAGTTGTGATGAGGCAAAAGATTGAAATGTTTCTGCGTACTGCCTTCATCAGTGAAACCGTACTGGGTGCTGATGGCAGGCTTATGTAACTAAAGACTTAATCAACAGCACAGGTGCACAAGATAATTACAGAGGAACTGCCAATCACAAGCTCTATTTTCAGATAGGCCACTGACGAGCACTTAACTCATGGCAGCAAGTCCAAAAACCAATATACATAATAAATCAAAATGGATGGAGCTCTTGCATAAGCCTTAACAAGGTTAAAATAAAGACAGGGGTGAACAGATTTAAGGAATTGAGCAGGGAGATTCATAAAAGATTCAAATAATTTGGTGCGTTGCGTTCATCAGTGAGATTATGCGACACTCTCATTGAAGATTTATAAGGTCCAGCTGACTCATTTTACCGTTCTTCAGCTGACTCAGCACATCTTGTAGATTGACAATGGCGATAGACAGAGATCAGGATCTGAAAACAGACGTTTCAGGGAACAAGTTTCAGAATGAAACTGGCAAACTCAATTTTACCACAACCTCCCAAAATGATTCACCAGGTACGGTGATGTACGTTCTTGCCTTTTTACAGATTTGGTATTGCGGTCCTGTCTCTAAAGTTACTGAGCAAATGGGGGAGGGGTACTTTCCTAATCAGTTCCATGAATGTTTATCTGCATCATCTGCCTCTGTTTTTGGAGTTCTTATCAAGAAATCCAGGAAGTAAACTTGGCTGGTTTAAAAAAAGAAAGGGCTTTTACAAAAATCACCACAGTTGTACAAGCTCATTAGACAGACACTGCTAATCAGATACTTTACTTTCAAATAAGCTTTTAAGGAGTACTTGCGGCAGCAAAAACAAAAATTATAAAGCCGTATCAACTTGAAGAAGCTTTGTTTGACATTTACCTCGACACCTATGGTAACTATGGCAACCTGCACCGCATAGTGACAAGGACATGCCGCGGCAAGGTTAATTAAGTCCCCTTTTAAACCCCCGACATCTCTGGAGTTTTTGGGGGCACATCTGGCCGGGGTCGGTAGCCTGTTGAGACAACAGTGGCCTCCATTTCTCCCTCTGCCTCAACATGTGATTCGGCTAAGGCGAGCGGCTTCTCTCATGGCTGAGACTGAGAGGGGGGAGGGCACCGGAGATTAAACACACGTCTCACCTCTTCTCACCCTCCTCACCCCCCACCCCCATCCCCTCCAACCTCCAGGCACCCCCAGTCCCAGATTTGGAGTTGCCTCGGGGGGGTCATGACAAGCCAGCATTCTACAGCATTCTATAACTACTTTAAGCACGGGCACCTCAAATAATGTACAGAAATTAGTGCTCACTGTCAAGAAATAACCGAATTTCACTGTCTCCCTCTCTTCCAACTCAGTCACCAACCCCCCTACCCCACCGTACCCACCCACCCCTCACCAACAGCCTCCTTCCTTAATAATGAAAAAACCTTGGGATTTTCTAGAATGATCTATCCGTTTCATATACATTATTCCAGTGCTTTCAGTCCCAGGGTGTAACAGGGCATATGGGGATATGGGAGTGATGGGGGAGGGGAGGATGATTCAAACCCTGGAAACTGAGTCAGAACAGACTGATAGGGGAAGGGGGGGGGGGGCTCGGGGGTGTTATTGGGGTGTTATGGGGGTTTGGGTGGGGGTGTTAAGCCTGCAAACTCATTCTGTCCTGTTTCATGTGGCAGAAGGAAACCCAGTCTTGTAGAAGTAATGGATTAGAGGGATATGGTGCCATTACTGAAATAACATGGAGGCCTGACATTTGACATTGATGGAACAGATTCCCATCTGCACGAACGCAAACAGGGCTCCTTCGCTGCTGGAGCTGCCATGATCAAGTGATGTAACGCCACAGAAAATTAATTTAGAGGCAACCCTGGGACCATACTGCAGCCAAAACTTGCGTTCTGACATAAATCGCCAAAAGAAAGGCGGGTATCCAAAAAATTAAAATACTTTCTGAATCTTGGCTGCCCTGCTCACTGGTTGAAATGCAATATTTTCTCAGGCCATATCTACATCATACTGTTTGTGAATTAGTTTTTAATCAGTGATAAGCTAGAGAAAATAAAAAAACTCTACAGTACGTAGAACTGAAATGGAAAATTTTAGCCAAATTAGCTAAATGTGTTCATACTCCTTTGCAAAAATATTGGCATCATTATGTTGTGCCATAATTTCTGTTCAATAATAAACAGATGATCTTCGATAGTTATTGAAAGTTAAGTCATTCAGTCCATCTGTACGTGAGTTTGATTGTGTGCTCATTCTACATGTCATTCTGTTACCTCCCAGAATGAGGTGAACATGCAAAATGGAATATGGAAAATAAAATTAAAGGCTGTAGACAAACAATGCTAGCACATGTAGCCACCCCGGCTCTGCTCCAGCTGTCACGGTTTTCACAATCTATCTGCCCCAATTCCTCTCCAAATCCCCCTGTCCCCTCGCGTTTGGCTTGGGGGAGAGGAAGGGGGTTGGTGGGGGGTGTGGGGGTGGGGTGGGACAAGGCAGAAGGGGGGCAGGGCAAAAAGGGGAAGGATTTTTTTTTTTTGAGAAGGCTGTCAGGCACTGGAGAACAGCCATCTTGTCTCTGTCTCCTCTCCTGTTTTCTGGCTGACTGCACCTGGGCCCAAAACCTCAGTCTGCGATGCTTCAGAAGATGCTCGTTGGATTTGGTGAAAAAAAAAAAAAAAAGCCAGGGACGCTATGGCAACGGCGACATGGAAAGGATGTGACAGTGGGAGAATTCACCAGCCTTACATCTGTTTCATAACCGTGACTCATACGGTTTATAAATACACACTCATACCCTCATGCACATACGAGCACAAAGTTAACTGTGTGTACCACTGAAAACCAGAGCAAGAAGCTGCATTAGCTGTCAGTGTGCAGTTTTGTCCTCATTTTTGAGATGTAGTGGCCATGGCTACTCAATGGAAGGGGCATATTTTGTAATGTTAGTCAAACTACAGCACATTCTGTATATTACATACATCTGAGGCTTTCGTCCTTGGCTACTGTAAATTTATTTTGGGAAAAAAGCTTACAAAAAGCTGGTGTGTTAAAGTGTGTGTGTGTATGTGTGTATGTGAGTGTGTGTGTGTGTGTGTTTCTATTCCCTACCAAGCCACTACATCAAGACCCCTGAAAAAAGACAGATAAAAAGTACAGCGTGTTCCTCTCAGGATCTCTAAATCCCCCCCGCAGCAATAACACAGAGGAATGATATTTCTCTTAAACCGACGGAGGCCGGAGAAATAAAGGCAGAGGGAGACTCGCAGGCCCGCAATGGTGTTACCGCTAATTTATGACAAGTCCGAGGGACACAGAGGGAACGTTCCCAACACGTCAATCATACGCTGTCAGGACAATTTGATTCAAATTAGTCACTGCACTCTGGGCTGTGTCTGCAGTGGTAATTGAAGCAGCTCCTTGTGTGGAGGAGGGGGGAGGGGAGGGGGTCTGTGGGGGTAGAGACGGCTCCTGAGGACAGAGGGGCTCCCACCAATTTTCACAGCACCGCATAGGAGAGTCTTCCAGCAGATGCCTTTCTCAGACTAAAACCAAATCAACCCCCCCCCCCCCATCCCCATGCCAACCAATTTTTCTCAAAATCAGTCATAACAGCCCCCCAGGACAGCCTCCATGCCCCCCCTGTGCACCTACATGCCTGCTCTTCCTGCCCCATTCCAAAATGGACATGGAGCACCAGAACACCCCGCGGCCCGGCCGCCGCGTAACCCTGGGAGAGTGATTGATACGACGCGCCTCCTAAGGAGGATGCTGGAGAGAGAAAAACGCCACTCAATTACTGCTATCTCCCCTAATGCCGCCGCTGAGCTGGGGAGCCGCGTCGCACCGCGTGGGGACCCTGCGCGACACGCCGTGTGTATGTGTGTGTGTGGGAGGGGGGGAGATTCGGCACAGTGCCGGGATTTGGCACAGCATGGGGGATTGAATGCGGCGTAGGAAATTCGGCACACTGTGGAGGAGCAGGCAGGCAATACTGCTGGTACAGATTTGAATAAATATTCTTCTGGATTTTTCCATTTTTTCCCATCAGCTCTATTTTTCACCAAAAAGGATCTGAACGAATGACCTGAACGATAAGGTCAGTCTCATATCTCTGTTGATTTCAGACTTGAAGATCTCACATTTAAAGATTACAAACAGACTGCAAGACCCCCACCCCCTCAACCCCCTTCTCCACCACCCCCGGCTCCCCATGCTTCAAAAATGAGCTACGGGTCAGCCAGCCCAGGAGAACATACCCATCCCGTCCCCACACTGATCTTGGAAACCCTCCGACAGGAAGATCTTAGTGGATGACTCTGCCATGGGGTGCGTTTTAATTTGCCAGCACTATATGAGATGGAGACTGTTTTTTTTCTGCCTCTTCTTTTTTTAACAGGGAACACAGTGCTGCACAGCATCAATACTACTGAGGTCTCCTTTCCTTGATACTTCATGAATTATTCAGGCTCCTGAGCAGCAAGTGTGCAGCTTCAAGATGGAACGCTGTGGGGTGTAAAATTTAGGCAGATTTGAAAGGGATGAGGGGCTTTTGGGAAACACAATCATTTTCACCTTCCTCACTCATTAGGGGGACGATTGCAAAGTTTTTCGGGGATGAATTATTGAGCGCTCCTTTTTCTATCGTGCCCCAAAACCATAAGAGTTTCTGATTAGTCCTGGTTTTTCTTGCACTGCATAAAAAAATGTAAACACTTCAGTCAGAGAAGGGGAGCAGACACAAGGCCTCATTAGAATGCTTACCTTCTGAAGTAACCAGTAACATTCTGTGGCTGGGAGAAGGAAAACAAATCACTACCTGCTGATGTGTGTGTGTGTGTGTGTGTGTGTTCTCTCTCATGCCCTTAGGGAAGCTCAAGAACTGTATATAGCAACAGTGCCCTGCTTCCCTCTAAGATATAAAAACACACACACACATTAGCAGATAGAGATTCGTCTCGGTGAGACCAAAAGTATCGTCGAATATAAAATGAATGTATTTGATGCTATTCTTGTCCAAAGGTGAAACGCACATTGTGCTTTGAGAGGACTGTAGAGAATCAGGTCATCTGTCAGTCATCACAAACGATATCTCTCATAAAGTGTATCTCTCATAGTTTTAAAATACTCCTAATGTAAGCTTTAATCTTCATAAGCTTTTTTGCTGTAGATTTGTATTAAATTCAATATTCAGAGCTGGAACATAATTTTCTATAAGAATACATTAAATGCAAGTTATGCAACTACAAACACAACATCGGTTTCCTGACAAAAAAAAAAAGAGTTTTCTTACTTACCCTTGATTTTTACTCATATAGATTAAATAAACAGCTCACTTTCAATTGGATTAGCCGGTGTAAAATTTTCTTAAATTTTTAAACTGCCCGGAAGCATCTCCTCTTGAACAGAATTCAGTCCTACTACATTAAGCATGTTAAGGCATGTACAGTAATTAATCCTTTAATTAAAGTTGTGCTACAGCTCGATTCCCTGGAGTGCTGTCCTTGTCACAGCCATTGTAGCCCCTACCCATAAGGCAAGAGGGGCGAAGAACATTTTGAGTTGCAGTTATTTGAGACACTGCAGTTCTTTTGAAGATTCTGTTTCAATGAAATGAACTTTTCTCTTTGTTTCAGCCTCTTTGAGATTTGGATCTTTCGGGTAGGGTTTGATCATCAGAAAAAGGGATCATAGACGGAAATTAGATACAGGTAATTTCTGTACTGACATACTTCTGTAGGAAGTATATATTTCTTTGTATTTTCCCCCCTGCGCTAAACCAAACTGTTCAGTGTCATGGAGAGAGAGCAACGCTGTCCCGTCAATGTGCTGGCAAGCCCTCACTCCTTTCCACACATGCACCAGTAATTACATGCTACCTGAGTCGCCGGAGGCTGGTACCTCCACAGGCACCTGACCAACCAGGAGTGGCCACTAGAGAGTGATGAGACTAATGAGCTTAACCGGCTTAACCCTCATCTTTCCCCAGCAAGGCTGGGCGAATTGTTGCATCACCAATGTAGACCCCCGCCCATAGCCTACAATGGCATGCCTGGGACCCGAATGCCCAATCACAGGGTTCAGCCTGGGACTCGAAAGCCCAATCAAAGGGTTTACATCTGCTTCCTAAACAAACATCCTGCTGTGTGAGCAACCCAGAGGACCTTGGGAGTATTGTACACATAGAGTTGGAACAGCTTGCCATTTCGAGTAGAGGAGGTTGAGACCCTTGGTGTGTTCCCATACAGGCTTGACGCAGTACTGGGTGCTCCATTGCCTGTAGGAAAATGATGAACCTATAGGAGCTCAATGGCCTTTCGTATAAGCTTGGGGTTGGCCGACAAGTGTTTTTGTTTTATCAAGCTCTATATATCTGTTGTTCTTCTGTGGATATATGATGTACTTATGTGACAGAAACATGAAAATCACAGGCTTTTCTATGAAGAGTTTTCAAGCACCTTAATTGTAAATGAATTACCTAATTAAGGTCTTTATGAAAATGATCAATATTTTTATTACATGACAACCAATTTATCACTGAAATTCTATCAATTGAACAACTGCAGAAGACGATGGACCACAGGCCCAGGTAATGTTAATTCAGAATCAGTTTGCTTTATTCAAAACTATAGTATTTATAGTTTTGGATAAAGCGAGAATATCCACAATTGATCCATCAGCGTAAGTCAAATTCCTATTTTCATTCTTATATAGGCCTCCATGGGCCAAAGCTGGAGAAAACCAACTACAGTAATGCAATGCTCTAGCCAGCTACCGTGGACGCTCTCCTAGGTAACTCCCTAAGCCCAGCCAATGGGCATGTTGTTCTGGCTCTGGCTTCTTACAGGATTGGCTAGGAGATCACAAACCATAAAAGTGGCATCATGCCACCTCAATAACCTCAATACATAAACCTCTTTATGTGCATAGATATAGCATTATTTCCTCTGCAAAAAAAGATCATGTGTGGCACTAATGAATGCTAAAGTCCAAAAAAGCAGAAGGAGTTTTCTGTCACTGTTTAGTCAAACAAGACGTTGAACACTGTAACTGTGGTTCAGGGCAATTCAAATCTATGATGAGAACATATCTGTAACTTAAAAGACTGATATTTGAGTTTTTTGTTGGCTAGCTCCTCCCTTCCTCTCTGACATCAGACTGTTATAAAGACGCCCACCCTTTTAAAAATCTCACCTCCAAAGAACCCCTGGGCAGAGGCAATGTGAAACCAGGTCACCTCCCTCTTTACTCTCTGTAGTTAGCAACTACTGTGTGTTTAACACAGGGCTACGTAACTCATCAATAATTTTCCAAGCAGTCCAGAGCTATCTTTAGAACCACAGAACTCACTGACATGCTTCCTTTACATGTGGTGGTGTCCCCCCCACACAATAAGGATACAGACCTTGATGTTTAAAATCAGTAAACCTCCCCATTAAAGCAAGAGCAGTAACATTATCAATAGATAATATTAAATGCCTGAATATATTTATGTCACTAGAGGCTGAGAAGCTCTCGATCTGCTGCTGAGGTGAAATTAGTTCCCTGAAATTTTGGGGGTAAACTGATGCTAGCAAGCGGAAGACTGTCAAGAAAGCATACCAGTCACTTTGATGTGCTCCACAAGTGTACACCTACAGAAGCTGAGCTGCTACACCTTCAGTCCAATTAAGTAAGATCTTTCTGGAGCCTGAGAGAGGGCCTACACTTTGGGTTTGTGAAAGACTGTATTCTTCGGAGCGAAAGGTATGTGGGAGGGAAGAAGTAGTGTGGGAGGTAAACCGGGGGAGAGGGGGGTGGAGGGGGATGTCGGTTGACTTCAATTAAAAGCGTTGATGAAAAAAAAAATAGAGAGAGAGGAAAATGGCGGAATTCAAAGCACTGCATGAATCTCGGTTAAACAGCAATAAGAGATGGGGATGACTGCCGAGGGAGAGAGTGAGTGAGAGACGGAGAAAGTATGCAAGAAAAAGAGACGGAGAGAGAGAATGTTTTTGAAAGAGAGTGCAAAATGCTTACGGTACCTCTGCCTGTCTTCGGAGAACAAAGCAGACTTCCTGAAGTTTGGATGCCATCCGCAGACAGGAGAAGACGTTCTGGCAGCGAAAACCTTTCCTCTCCTCGCTGATGCAACGCGCTTTCAAAGGGGCTCTGGATTGGGCTCGTCGCGCGCGCCACATGGCAGTCAGACACTGGCACGGTGTGCGCTTTGTTGTATTATATATAAACACGGTTTGAAGACTTTCAATTCATTATGCTCACAGATGATTACCCTCAGAATAATTCATAGTCAGCATAACTTTGCTAAACTTCTATATGGAGGGAAAAACACTGAAATGACAGTGGCCTTTTAGCATGTCCAAGTACAGTATGTGTCCTTCAAGACAGAAGATAATTATCTTTTTATATAGGGCTATGCTATCTCTAAAGTTACAGTGCCAATGATTCAAGTTGTCAAAAAAGAAAAAAGGGAAAAAGGAACTTAAACTACTAGTAATTTAAGCTACTGATAACTACTATAATTACTGCTCAAGTAGGATTTATATTGCTTCATTGGTGAAAATGTTTTCACATTATAATTTGGTGTGCAGTGAGTTAGGGCTAAAATGGAAAAAATGGCAATGACTGAAATATGATTTCAGGGCTATTTAATATATTGGATGAACTGATAAAAATACAATGTGGACTGAATACAAATCAATGTTGTTCAGTAGTTCATAGCAGTGAAATAATGTGAAATAATGCACTGGCTCTGTTTGCTCAAATTTATGAGAAGAAATATTGAATTTCTGAGTAAAACATAACATTTCTTTAGAACTGCAAAAATAACATGAACCTCTTTTTAATCAGGAAACAGTAAGACAGTAACCCAGTGTTATTTCCAGACTTAATATTTCTTACATGCTAAAATATTCTGGCACCATAATAATGTGAAAATATTTCTTTGTGTTGAAGATTTCTCCAAGAGTTTTTGGAGAATATACTCCAGGAAAAAAAAACGCCACAGCCAATACAATCCTGAGACGAAAACAAATATGGAATTTAAAAACCAAAAAAGATGTGATATCCTGGCTTGCTAATCTCAATATCTAACAAGCTGACTGATCAAAATGGCAAGGAAGGAATGCGGTAGTAATATTTTTTAGTCCTACATGATTCTACGTCTCTAAGGACACAATTCATTGCTGTTTGTGCACTGGCTGCAGTGCAGACAATTTAATCCTGGCTCCTGTTTGCTTCCTGTCCTCTGGTCAACCCAAACCAATAAACTAAATAGCAGGTACACTCCCAGACTGCCATGTAAGGACATGAGATATACAGAGGCACGCAAGTTTACATCTTCCCAAAAGATTTTGCTTTTTTACCGAACTCGGTCCTCATCAAAGTCATTCTGTGATAACCGTGGGCGTTGTTTATCTTCTTTCAAAAAAAAAGAAAACCTAATAGAAACCAACCTCCTACATCACAAGCACCCACATCTGAACACGGCCGTGTTGTGTTCGTGCCCACTCTCTTTGGGTGTGCCGACTCTGGTTTTGCATAGATATTACCTTCATGTGTTCCCTTTTTAAGGTTAGGGGGCCTTCTGCTTGTCTGTGGTGCTGCTGTGGGCCAGCTTTGATCTCCCCTATAGACAGAAATGAAATCAAATAGAAGCTATGTAAATTCACCCTCACTGGAGAATAAGAACCGGCCTATCTTGATGCATTATTGAGAAGGAATTGGCTGTGCCATCATGCAGGGCCCCCGTCTCCTATCCATTATTTAACACAGAAAAGCAAACACAACCCTGGCCCCGACGCCAGAGTCTTTGACCTCCCATTACTGCAAGCCAAACTCTCAAGCATTCTCCCCTTATTATACTAAATTGTGATATAAACTAAGTTAATTTATTCATCTACTTTCTTAATCCAAGCTGTGATTCAAATTCGGTTCATTTATCCTCCTCCATTTCTTAATCTAAACTGCCATTTGAAATAAATTAATTTATTCAAATCATTTGAGAATAATTTTTCGGGAAGAAGCTAAATCTGAGAGAAAAAAAATAAGATAAATAAAGCAAAACAAATCAAGGCACATCTCTGAGATAAGGAACAAAAGCAATGTGTGTCAATTTATTTTTTTTCCACCAGCCTTGAGTCTCTTAACAAGCTTGCCATGTCTTACTTTGTTATGCAAATCACATCTTGCTTTTTTCTTGCAGTTCATCTCAACAACAAAGGGCCCCCCCCTTCCCTTCATACCACCACCTCCTGTCAACCCGTTACCCCAACCCCCCACCCTCCAACCCACAGTCACCTCCTTCCACCTCCTTCCACTGGCCCCCAAAACCCCCCACCCCCCACCCTCTTACCCCTGTCACCTCCTCCCACCGCCCACCAAACCCCCCTCCACCTCCACCCCAAACTCTGATAGTGCTACACAGCTGCAGGGTTCCTTCAGTTCACCTCTATCTAACTGAAAACCTGCCGGACAACTCAGCTCACACTAGATCACTCCGCCGTCCTTTACATGGCACTAAATCACATCCAGGCACCCGCTGATGGATACTTCTTTCCCGTGAAGGAGAAGGAGAAAATATTGTCTCTGCTGAGACAATCACTTTTTTTCTTCTACTTTCCTCACTGACAGAAGGAAAGAAGGGATTTTCCTTCACACTGTGAAATTGCTACAGCTCTAAAGAAATTAAACTGAACACTGATTTTAATTTTAGTTTAATTAAAACAGGGGTCGAAAGGTCAGCTCCCAGTCTACTTGCCTTGAAAACGTGTTTTTCACTTTCCTATAGACACAACATCAACCAATACTGAACAAATCAAAACCACATGACCATGCAAAATGAATGTAAGAAACAATGCAGCGGGATTCAGGCAGCCATGGTTCCATGTGGCTTGTTGTTTTCTGTGCCGTTCGCTAGCCTGTCCAAGTAGTACAGGAACATGTTGTTTTTTTCTATTTCTGTGGGATGAATCATAAGCCAGCCTGCATCGTGTGCCCGGGCATCTTATCTCTCCTTCCCCACAGCTCCACTCCCGCCTCTCCACAGCGCTGCCTAATCAGCATGGAGACGACGGAGCACCGGCCAATTATCCGGCCCTGATTCAGACAGACACTGAATAATCAGACACCTGAAATAGATTGATGGCGTGTAATGTCCACCGCGCAGCGCTCGCTCGCTCGCGCGCGCCGGCTCTCCACTGTGTGCTGCGAGTACTCGCGGTCCTCACACAGACGCACGCAGCAGCAGCGCCTTCCATTAGCAATGGAACCGAATGTAAACACAAGTGTCCGCAAATATGGAGTGCGCCCCTGATAGGCGTAATCGAGCGAGCGTGAGTGTTCTGACACCTAAATCAATTGCACGGATCCACCTGTTTATGAAGAACATTGAGGCCACAGAGAAAACCGGGTGGTAATGGTCCAAGGGTTTGCACTTTTGCAGTTAACATTCCTCTGATAGAATGAACTGAAGAGCTGGTGATGTCACATCTTCCAACTTGTATACTGAGATTTTAAATGTTAAATGTAACTATGCTTGATTAAGGAGTCAGCGTTCTTTTATCTCATGTTAAGGCAATAATCTTTGCTCATTTGATTAAACTTTTTTGCAAGTTTCAGCGCTTACATAGAACTCCCTACATAGAAATAATGTACAGACCTAATTTTACATTCCATTTTATGTATTAGCAAATAAAATACAACATTTGGTGATGAGTTTTATATTTATTCATATATATTTATATTTATTTTTCCACATGACCTTGGTTCTGTGCAGGTGTACTTTAAAATGTTTAGAAAGGATACCTCTATATCCACACTGCAAGCTAAGTCAACCATTATTTTCTAACTTGCTAACATAAAACACTGAACTGATATAATTCTGCACACTGTGGCATGACAAAATTTGCATCTACATCAGCAGACTGTACTTTTCAGTATTAGCCATTCTGTCAAGCATCTAGCATCAGCATTAGTAGTCAGCATACTTTAGTATTCAGCATTAGCATTTGGCATGCTGTAATATTAAGTATTAGCTCTAATATTTAGCATACTGTAGTATTTAGAGTTAGCAGTCAGCGTGCTGTAGCATTCAGCATTAGCATTCAATACACAGTAGAGTTAGCAGTCAGCATGCTGTAGCATTCAGCATTAGCATTGAATATATAGTATTCAACATCAGCAGTCAGCGCACTGTAGCATTCAGCATTAGCATTCAGTATTCAGAATTAGCAGTCAGTGTACTATAGCATTCAGCATTAACATTTAGTGTTAGCAGTCAGCGTACTGTAGCATTCAGCATTAGCATTCAGTATTCAGAATTAGCGGTCACTGTACTGTAGCATTAGCATTCAGCATGCTGTAACATTAAGTATTAGCTCTGATATTTAGCATACTGTAGTATTCAGAGTTAGCAGTCAGCGTGCTGTAGCATTCAGCATTAGCATTCAATACACAGTAGAGTTAGCAGTCAGCATACTGTAGCATTCAGCATTAGCATTGAATATATAGTATTCAACATCAGCAGTCAGCGCACTGTAGCATTCAGCATTAGTATTCAGTATTCAGAATTAGCAGTCAGTGTACTATAGCATTCAGCATTAACATTTAGTGTTAGCAGTCAGCGTACTGTAGCATTCAGCATTAGCATTCAGTATTCAGAATTAGCGGTCACTGTACTGTAGCATTAGCATTCAGCATGCTGTAACATTAAGTATTAGCTCTGATATTTAGCATACTGTAGTATTCAGAGTTAGCAGTCAGCATACTGTAGCATTCAGCATTAGCATTCGGCGCTGTTCTGATGCAGAGGAGCTTGGCAGTGGATTGATGATGTCATGAACTTGGCAGAGTGTTGCAGCTCCTGGCCGCACAGATTGAAATTGGCTGCTGCGTCCTGACTGGTTAGAAACCACTGCTGGTGAGTGCCCCAGACGGCAAATGACAGTGCGCTTAGCCATCCTCCCTTCCAGGAGGGCTTTGCTCTCTTCATAAGAGGGGAACCCGAGTTCCTTTCCCTTCATGCCTTTTTAATATTTTATATCACACGGTTTGACTTTTCAAAAGGCAAATCAAAGCATTTTCAGTATCCAGTCACTTACCTGACTAACAAGATTAATCGTTCAAGTCAATCTTCTGTCCATGAAGCTCATTTGCAAGTTTGTCCCCATCCTCTTGGGCTGGAGCCTTTTTCCGCTGACTACCTGGCTGCTGTCACATGGAAGATTCTAAAATAAAATCATATTGACAAGTAAAACATATGTGCATAACTAGAGAAATGTCTTTATACTACTGCTCATCATGAAGGATTTCCCTCGGTGTATATCTGCACTTTGCATTCAGGTCTGTATGAAATGTACCATTTACTGCAGACAGGGATGCCACCCTGTATGGCAAAGTAAACCTGCACAAGCAGGTAGTTGCACAAAAAGGCACCAGCTATCTTTTTTATACAGCGTTTGTTTACCAGTGAATTATTTTCTTTTAGACGTTCAGCTTTTAAACCTGTTTGTACTTGTATTTATCTATTTAGAACTTTCTGTGTGTTCATTTTTACTGGATTTAGGCCTATTCTTATGAATAAGTGTCCCTCATGTGTTAAAAACATTTAAATTTCATACACTTGTGTGCTACATAATGGTGTTTTTCTCAATAAACATGATCTTTGACTTGTGTAAACTGAAGGAAATGTAGTTCGATTTCTCCTTTAGCATCGCTGCTGATCAATGAGTGGATCATTTTTGTTACAGACATCGTGGGCTTGATTTATTAAAGCATTTCATACAAGTAAAACTATGTTGCGGTGCAAAAAGACTTAGAGGGCATGTGATTGGATGAGGTATTTATTTTGTTCCAGTCACAAATCATGTTACTGAAATTTGCATGCACCATCATTTTAACATGTGCTGAGGACTTTGATAAATCAGGTCCTTCAATGTCTTAAATATTCATCCAGCTCAAAGTGTGTTTCTAACCATGGTCAAAAGTTACACTGTCTTCACAGCACTGCTGATCTGTCTGGGCGAGGTTCCCATCAAAGCTCGATTTGTGGGTTAGGTCATTGAGCCAGCAGCCATGACAGTGCCATTGAGTCTGTCCAATGGCTGAGCCTGAAAAAGCTCCTCCTTAGCCAACTGCCTGCAGCATTACCATTCTATGGTGCTCCAGAGACAAAGCATTCATTTACATTTAGTTAGAGCTATCCAGCTGCATTTGATGCAGTCAATCGCACAGGCATTGTTAAATCTTAAACTGTTAAGAAATATGGTGTCGTTTAGTCCTATTGAGAGGCGTAGAAAGTCTGGAGTTTCAGTCACTCTCAGCAGAAATGTAGACAGAGTCTACTCAGAATCATTTTCACAACATCCCGCCTACAGTTTCTGATAAAAAGCTGCCTGGCAAAGTAAATGACCTTTTTTGACATTTCCAAGAAAGGTAACCTCTTTATATTACTTTATGTCTTATATTTATTCCTTCTCTAAATATTTTTTCTGTCTCACTTTTTTGTTTTTTGTGCACTTGGCATCATTTGTGACAAAAAATTGTAATAATCAATTAACTTCCTCGCAAGGTACTAGTTCTATTGGAAATTAAATGATTGAAATCCGATTTGATGTCCTGTTGAATGTTTTGAAAATATCCCCCATGTGTTCCCTAGAACACCCCAAACCACAAAAAAAAAAGTTTAAGCAAGTAAATAAATAACTGGTTCTCAGTGCTGCGTATGTACCTCACTGACAGTTTCATAGCTGACGTACCTGCCATTAATCACTTGTTAATCACAAAAAAACAATCATATTACTGAGTACACATCAGTCCCTCAAGATATTTCTGGCAGAATTACAGAAAAAAAAACCCAAAATCCCCCCACACCTATGCAAGCTCAGTATACATTTTAGTTCAACTGAAATGTGAAATATTCTGCATTTTCAGAACTATAGAAAGGGACTTTCATAGTCCAAATAAACTATATACTTCAAAATACTGGACTAAAAAATAATTGCTGTTCTAGACCAGTCATATAGTGGTCCTCATATACTACTGGCCTAATTACAGATTTCAGGTTATTCTCTCCTTTTAACATGAGAGCAAAGAAATTCTCATTTTTAGTTTTGGTGCTTGTGTTCCAGTTCAGCCTTTAGTATCAGCCCCATTGAGTTCCCTGTCAGTCTCAGGGTCGGGGTGGGCAGGGGTGGGGTTTGGGGAGTACTATGGGGGGCGCTGTGTGGGGTTGATTGAGGTCTGTTCGGGGACACGGAGGGGAACACCTGCCCGAGGGTCCCATCTGGACTGGCAGCCGCAGCGGCGGAGGTTAAAGGCACAGCCGCGCGGCGAGCGTACGGGCCGATAAAACCCCCGGAACACATGTTCACAAGGACTGGGCCGCCTGCCGCTTCGGTGCCTCGCCATGACCTTCACCTGTGCAAACAAAGCCTCTCGTGCTAAAAAAGCAGCCCGTTCATGATGAAAACTGTTCACTGTTTGCACTTAACATGTATTCATTCAAGGAAACTACAATTCAACTACAATGTTCAACAAGAGTCAAAGCTGTCTTTGACTGTTTTTAAATGACTAGTATAGAGGGAGTCCTCGACTTACGAACAAGTTCCGTTCCTACAAAGTGTTGTGAGCCGATTTTCGACGTAAGTCGGAATTTATACCTAAATTATACCTAAATTAACAACTTAAGTCACTCACACTGTACACACAACACATGAAGGACATATAAAATACAGTAATTAAATGAAACAGTGGTAAAAAAAAAAAAGAGAGAGAACAATTCCTTACCTTTATTTCTGTGGTCGTATTTACGAACCAAACCGCTAAAGTCGAAACTAGGTTTTTTAAGTAAGTTATGGGAGTGCGTTGTAACCACGAAAATGACGTAACTCAAGATCGTCATAACCCGAGGACCTCCTGTATACTGTTTGCACTTTACATGTATTCAGTACAGGAAATGACTATATATTAAGATCGGTAATGTTGAATAACCAAAGCTGTGTTTGATTTCTCAGATTCTGTATTACACATACTATGTAATCGCACTGCATATAAGGCATTTGTTATGTTTGTATGTAGGCCTAATAAAATAAAGTTGAACCAATGATGACTGGGTTATGGAAGCGTGTTCATATCAGGTGGTGACTTCCCCACCATAATGAAATGTAAGCCAAGAGCCGTCACTGCTGGATTCAGGGGCGTTCCTGGGAGAACCTCCCGCGGCTGTAAAGGTTAGCAAACGGATTGATTGCGGCGCGCCTGTGCCTCGCATTGCCTTCAGGTGCCGGGAGCCGCTCTTCTGGATGGCTAAACTGCCCGGGATCAGCCTGGTCCACTGCGTATGGGTTCCGCTCTCCGACGCCGCGAACGTGACATTTATCTTTGCGATTAGGCCGTCCTATCACGGGCCGCAGACGCCCGCTGCCGCGTCCCAGAGCGAGCGGGACGGGCTTTTTACACGGAAAACGCATGGTAATTAGCGTGCTGCACACCACTGATATTTGCTTAGGGATCAGTAAATGGCATGGGATTTGAATCGCGGAGCTTTCACAGTTCCTGGGGCAGGAAAAAAAGAGAAAAAATCCCATTGAAAGGAAGAAAGGTAGAAACAGAGGAGCGTTAAGGGAGAGGAGGTGAGGGGGAGAAGAGGAGAGGAGGTGCTGGCAGGAATAAGCCTACAGAGACCTTGCTGTGCTTCTTGGCATTGGGTTCTGTTCTTCTCCATCACAAGCCTTCATTAAAATGCTATTGTGCAAAAAAAAAACAAGAAAAATGTTTTCATGACAGGTTTATCCTCATCCAAGAATATTCATGACAGATGTTCTAAAATGTTTACTAATCATTAAAAAAATATTTTCCTATGAGACGACCAGTTGCACAAAGCTCAAAATTCATATTTCAGCATGTTAATTTTTCTAATTAACAATATGTGTTTTTGTTGTTGTCAGTATTACACGGGTATGAATCACATTAATAAAAGGGATGTTCACATGTCTACATATTCATGCAAGGAATCTCATGTGGTCTTACTTTAAATGTTAAATCTCAGCAAACCAGAACCTCACAACCATCAGAGATGCAAACAGTAAGCTACAAATCTAGTAAAATAGCTAGTTTATACTGTACCTTACTGATTGAAGCCTACAGCATATATTTTAGCACTAATATTAAGCAGGTGTTTATGTTCACTTATAATGTTATGCCTGTACAATGAAATGGAGATAAACTGGTGATATGTGATAACAATTCATTTTTATACTGCTAGACCATGCACTAATATGCCATTTAAAGTATCTGGAAAGTAGCATAGCTAATACTGTAATGCCTTCTGTCTTTAGCTCAATCACAGCTCCATCCTGTGACTGTGGTCTTATGTTCATTACTCTAGAATGGAGCCACCCCCCTTGCATCTATTGATTTCCCCAAATATTCCATTTAATTACTTTGCACATCTGCTATTGGCCACCCCACTCCCCGCTGCCATGACTACAAAGAAGCTTTGATGAAGCTGGGGAGTTGGGATTGGGGTGGGGGTTAGGGGGTGGGGGTCAGCTTGGACAGGAGACAATTGAGGTTCAATGTCAATTTCACATGTCAGGGATTTCCTGCTCTCTGATGTTTGCAAACGCTAATGCAAAGCATTTGTAGACACCATATGTGCGTGAGCTTGCTCTTTCTGACATGCTCACAAACAAATACATGCATACAAAAGTTAAGCAACCCCTACTGAACACAGATCATATAATAATCTCATTTTCATACTATATCAACACGGCTCTCACAATGAGCTGTAATTCAGACTACTGAACATGAAGTTAACATTTTCAGGACCTTACAGAGCAGAACCCTAGTACATATGGGACTGGTAGAGGCTAGTAGCAAGCGATGGACCACACAAGCTTTTAGGTTGGGTGTCTGATTTAATGGGGGAAAAAAGTCAATGATCGATGGCTGTAAATCTGTCTGGGTGTTATCTGGGTCAAAAGGCTCTCAGACTGAGCTGCGGCCCTAAACTGTGTATTATTGAACTCGATAAATAGTGTTTTGCCAACAGCTATTAAGTGTGTCTAACCATTATGGCGTCCGAGAATTAGGACCTCTTCTTCAGCTCCTCCATTATCCCTAATGGGGGAGTTACAGTTAATATCTTATCATAAATCTCTGAGATTATTTTAGCCCATCCACTGAAGAAACACATTATAAAACTAAGAAATTGCTAAATTTAATCAATAAATGTAAGGGGGCCTATGCTGAGTAAAGCTCTTGCACTCTTGTTCTCACTAAAACATGGCAGGTGGCTTCTATGTGCAAGTTATGATGTTAAAAATGTAATATTTGGTATGTGAATTTTAAACATGATTTTGAACAGTTGAAAAGATGTTGAAATGAATGTACAGACATAGAAAATGTCAAAGAACAGAGTTTGGTTAGTTTTCAGTTTTCAAGCTTACAGTACAGACCTACAGCTACTGTGTAGGACACCACGAGCCCAGCAGGATGCATTGGCAACGGTTCTGGAACATTCCAAGCTCCAGGGTTCATAAACACTCATGTTAAACCAGGCTGGGGGGGGGGGGTTGTGAAAAAGGCAACAGCAGACAAACAGAGAGAATCTATGTATTGACAGGACCTCTTGTTATTTCAATAGCGATGCAAATGTGGATTTGCAGCTTATGTACCGAAACCCCAACCTCCAACAAAGAAAAAAAACCCAAATCTCCAGCTTGTCCATTTGGTTTCCAGACAAACAACAAAACAAGGCCCACGTGCGAGGAGCCTCGATGGAGAAGCACGAGTGTCACACTCGCTTCAGCTCCCAAAAAAACCATAATCATTATCACCCCCAGCGATGGGTGCAGCTCCATTTATAAACTGTAACAGGGGCTGTTTATTGTTTGTGTGAGCAATAACAGCCTATAAAATGATCAGTTGGGGGAGATTTGAAGGGGGTGACAGATGTACTCTGTTGTGTGCCACACTTCATATATGTGTGTGAGCACGTCTGCCAGAAATGCACCTGGGACCTCCGGAAAAGAAGGTTGTAGCGTTGGGAGATAAAAATTTATCTCCGGAAGGTTAATGAGCTCCGTGTGATTTTTCCCTAATTAACGCATTAATCATTTGAATAAATGCAACACAGACTTCCACAGCCAGCAGTGCATGGATGGGGCTGGGGTCCCAGTCATCAATCACACCGACCGTGCCCGCCACTGGTGCACGGCATTCTGGGAGCCCGTCTGACATGTCATATTTAACCCCCGAAAATGGCTGCCACACGCCCCCCACACCCCACACCCCCATACCCCCCCCCCGAGCTCAAGCCTCCCTGCTTTGTGAAGCGATCTCCTGCCACTGTCAGAGAAGCTAGATGACAAAAGTGTCATTGTTTGATTTTTTTTTTCCTCCCATTTTGGAATATTTTATTTTTGTAATTTCATGACACCGTTGGACGATGGAAAATGTTCACTCACCTGATTTCAGCGAGGAGCACGGCTGTCCGGCTGTCAAATTACAGGGAGAAAAACAGGGATACATTATCGTCGTGCCTGTATACCTAGGCTAAAATATATCCTCTGCGCCAGACAACATTTTCTGCCTGACAGCTCCGCTCACATTTATTCAAATTACCTCAGCTGAACTGCTTTGGGTCTGGAAGCAGAATAAAATATGTCAATTAAATAGCTAATTAATTTTGGCCCATTTATTTCAAGTCTGACTAAAATATTGCTTCTCCTTTGACAGTCCAACGATGACTGGCATCTTTATTTTTTTATTATTCAAATAAATTACAGCTCCTACTGAAGGGAAAGGGAGGGGACAGTAACCACTCAGGAGTATTGGAACATATACACATCACACTGATTTGTGAACCTTTCAGCCATAACTTCTGTTTGAGTAATCTGCCTTACAGTGCATAAGAAAAGAAGATACATTCAAAACGTGAGAGGACAGGATGCTCCATCTTGCTGGTTAGGATATATTTGACTCTGTTATTTCTTATCTTATGAAGGTTTTCCAAACGGGAGGTGATTTGTTTACTCTTTGATATGAATAAGACACAAGCGTCTCTCATCTGATCCCTCGGTAGACCCCCGATCTTACTTTGAATTAGTCATTTGAATTTATCATTGCTTTCCAGGTGTACCCCAAATCAGATATCCCAGGCGTTCCTCTAAGCCAGCGCGTTTGTATAATCTTAGTATAATTTACACATCGCGGGTACATTGAAGTGAACCATCCACAGGTGTGGTTATCGGCCGCGATCAGAAGAAGTAAAACTAATAACGTAATGGCGTGTTTTACGCTAAAATGACAGGTTGCCGGCACTTGCGAACTTTGTCTTTGTGATGACATGCTTTCATCGTCAGTGAGAAGAAAAGAAGGATTTCCATGGGCACATTGACTGGCCGTTGTGATTGGAATCTCTTTTCAATTATAGCCATACAGACAGAGACGACGGCCTTTTCTATTCGCTGAAATGACACGGACATCAAAGTGACACATTAAACCGTGACTGTTAAAGTGCGGTTCCAGCGAAATTAGAAAAATCATACCCCTTACATTGATGCAAATTCCCCATATAACTAAAAGATCATATATTTTAATGTATGATGAGAATTTGATATTCAAAAAACCTATTTCTTCCTTACCCCCATCGCCCCCCCCAACCCTCCCCACGCAGGCCATATGTTTCCCGTATTATATGACGTATGGCCACCCATACCCCATTAAATCACAGGCAGGTTGGGAAGATGGAATACCAGTTCAGAACTGAAGACACACTTTCACATTCACACTGTGTCACCTTCTCTGTATTTGATGTCCTGTAAATTCTCATACCCACATCCCCCCCCCCCCCCCCCCCCACACACACACACACACACAAACACACACACTCACACATCTCCATCCCCCATCTACATTTGAACCTCAGAAGAAGTTGTTAGCATTTTTACTGCCCATTCTGCATTTCAAAAGCCATAGAAACGTGTATTTCAACATGTCAGGTCATTGGGAAGTGTGTCTACTTCATCTCACAAACAGAAGATTGTCTGTTACGGCTCCAGCGGACACAAGGTTTTTTATTTTCCGGGGGAAATGGAGAACCCTGCCTTGCAACAAAGGCAAATGTGCGATTTTATTTTTCAAACAAAATGGGAAACAGACGAATCGTAACAAATTCACTGATGCATTTAACGCTGTTAGGTAAGGCAGTGGGCCATGGTGGGGATTTGACTTGTAGTCAGAGGGTTGCAGGTTTGAATCCTGGGCAGGTCATGCTGATTGCGCTCTTGAGAATAGCGCTTAACCTCTGTAAATGCTCAGCTTAACAAACAGGCCATATGCTGAATGTAAGAAAGGCAACATGTCCTAGATAAGAGACGTGTATATTAATAATGTAAGGTAACAGTGGAGAAGCCCAGGTGAACCAGTGTTTGAATTCCATTATAATGCAACCTTTGGCCCCAGATGGGGCCACCTGGCTCGGATATCTGCGGAAAGCCCATCAATCAAGCACATTGGACCAATCTGTCAGGGTCCAGCGGGGAGACATTGTGTTCGGCTTTCGACTTAGCATGACTGATTATTCAATCTGAATATAACTACATATTGCCCTAATCCTTAAGATGGATGAGGTTTAGCCTTTTAATGCTCCTAAGAATGTGGCCCATTTGGGGTTAGGATGGATTCCATGGCAGGATTTGATAGAGTGGGGGGGGGGGGTTGGAAAAGATAAAAAAGCCCAACAAAATCGCCCATATGCCACCATCTGAAACGCAATTTCATAGAACATACATGATCTGGAGGGGAAGATTATGGGCTCAAGGATTAGCATATTGTTTCCTTCGTAGCATCGTGCAGGCTCCGGCCTGTCCCCCCACTAACACAACCAATGACAGGAGATAGTGTGTGGGAGGGACGATTTGGGGCTTGCGGCAGTAAAGACGTGTGAGGAAGGACAGACTGAGTGGTTTGATCCGTGGCTCTGTGTCTCTGCCCAGTGCTTGTTGTTCAACACTGCTGCTCAGTACTGCTGCTCCAAAGGCCTGCTCAGTACTGCTCTACACTCCTGCTCCATACTGCTGCTCCAAAGGTCTGCTCAGAACTGCTCTACACTGCAGCTCAGAACTGCTGCTCCAAAGGCCTGCTCAGAACTGCTCTACACTCCTGCTCAGTGCTGCTGCTCCAAAGGCCTGCTCAGTACTATTCTACAAACCTGCTCAGAACAGATACACACTCCTTCTCAAGACGGCTGCACAGACCTGCTTAGAACAGACACAGGCTCCCACTGCTCTACTGTCCTGCTGAGAACATTTTCACACACCTGCTCAATGCTGCTCTACACTCAGAATGCTGCTCAGAACAGCTATATACCCCCATGCTCAACATTGTTCAATGGTGGAGTGTGGAGACAATTGAGGTACTACACCAAAAACAAAACACAACAAATACATCATAACCCCTTTGAATACTTTAACTTGAGCTTTGAGATGAGGGAAACTTCTACAAGTCAGTCTCCATTTAAATTCCTTGCCTGCCTCTCCATTAAAAATCAATTACTGCTCAGAACTGCTCATCAGTATTGCTCAGTTTTGCTCAGGGGAGTGTAAAGGTAATAAAAAGGTACTAAATACAAAAAACTCAACAAAAAACGTACAACCTATTTGAAATGTTTCAACATGCGCTGTATGTGAAGTAAACTCTGGAGGTTTACAGATCTGTCTGCTCAATTAGACCCCCCTCCACTCTCTCTCCATTTGAACTCAGGTAAGGTAGTGATTTTTTGACTACAGAGATCTAATGTAGAACCTGTGAAAAACATCCATTTTGACAAACAACTGCTGGATATCGTGCCATGGACACCGCCCCCCTACCGATCTGCAATTTCAGGACACGCATGCCTCCTTCCTCTATGGTCCTTGCAGGGGTGGGGTCCGGTGTTATTACAGCGCGGCTGTGATATGGAAGACTTCCCATCATGCCTGTTTGTCACAGCAGAGCTTACATGCCTGATATAACACAGCACCCGCATGTCGACCTGAGGCCTGCGGCTTGCTCCCCCCCACCCCCCGCAGGTGTGGCCTGGGATGGCACGCGGCATTACCACCGATCGATGCGGCCGATTGCTTTCCCCCCTCCCTCGCTGTGTGCCATTGCGCGGGCATATAAATATAGAGGTGAAGCAGCGTTCAGCACCCCCGTAGATTGCCCAGCCTGGCAGCTTACTCCCCCCCACTGGCCACCCCTCCCTGATCAGGAGGAGGATTCTGGGATAGTGGGCCCTATTTGAGGCCTCATTAACTCCGGAGCCAGTCTTCTGCTTTGGCTAATCCGCTCTCCTCCTCCAGCCAGGCCCATAAAAATCAATTCTATTAATGTTAACAAAATATTTATACAGCAGACATGGCAGTCATGGAGCCCTCTGTCATAAGAAACCCGCAGAAAGCTTAGCATATCGATTTCTGCGCCTTTCACACGTGAAAGGTGGGTTAAACTGAATGGCAAGACGCTTCCCTGCTGAGTTCCTCTATCTGTTGACATTAGTTAAGAGTGTCCTGTCAAAGCACTGGTTCCCTTTAAACAGGAGACTGACGGGTACTTTTGACACGTTTTATGTTGGATTGGGGTGGAACTGAGAGACAAGGGTGAAGAAATTTGAACGGTGTGAAAGAGAGAAGGATGTGCTTAAATGGCACTGAAGAGAACTGACACATTTGCATTGTGAAATTACATTTTCTTATTGACAGAACAGAGCAAATCGCACACTGTAGCTTAGCCTTAATCACCTTTAATTATTTCATGTGTTATACAATGGAGAATGTCAAAATGAGCACCAAAATGATAAGAGAATTTGCACCCTACTGGTTATAAGTCAACATCCTTATCCAATTAATCCCAACCTCTTAGCCATTACCTACTTACCCCGGTGCCCCACCATACCCCTATTCCCTAAACCACTGCATCCTTATACCCTACGCCCTTACCTATTGAGGCCTTGCCCACTACACCCTTACCCAAGGCACCCTTTCTTACTATGCCTTTACCCATGATGCTTTTACCCAATACACCCTTTCCCACTGTGGCCTTACCCACTACACCTTACTATATGTGGCTCTAACTACCACACCCTTTCCAACTTTGCCCTTACCCACTATGACCCCCGTCATTATACCCTTAACCAAGACACACTTTCCTGATGCTTCCAATTCCCATCACAGCCTAACCCACTATACCCCAGTTACCCACTTTACACACTTACCCACTGAGGTCTTACCCATTGTGCCCTTTGTCCACTATGCCCTTAGCCACCGCACCACACTCAGTCTTCATGAGGACATTTCACTGCCATACCCTTTCACACAAATCCATTCTGATGTTAAGTCAGTGTAAAACTGGGCCATACCTGTAGTCGTAGCTTAACTGTGTGATGCTTATGTTATGGCAATATCCCACCCCCACCTCCCCTCCTGCGCCCCCACCGGCCCCCATGGCACGTGGAGCATGGTGTCCTGCAGAGGGCAGAGTCACAGCAGGCTGTCAGTCAGGCCTGAACTTCACATCAGAGTGGTCACCCAGCGCGAGCCCCATCAATACTTTATCTGCTGCATGTGAAGAGGCTCGGCCTGACTCCGCCGCACTTCACAGGCCTGCGTGCGCACAGCGGGGCCTGGGTCTGCCATTAAAGAGGCTCTGACGCAATGCGACTGTGCAGGGAGGTTTGGGAGACTGTGCTGAGACAGGTTCTACCTCGGTCTACATGCATGGTCAATAGGAATGTGGCAAGAATGCAGGTACATGCCCCTCCTCCTCTACCTCCTCCACACTCACTATGGCCCAAACCCACAATAGTGTAACTATATCAAGTACAGATTACAAGGTTATCATCCACGCATATATTACCCACTCTCCATTGTTCATTGAATCTGGGGAGTCAGAGAGGAGCTGGACCCTATCCCAGCATGCACTGGGTGAAAGGCAGGGACACACCTCAGACAGGTCACCAATCCATGGAAGGGCCAGACAGACAAACACTTGCTAACTCTCACATACACTAATGGGCAAGCCCAGTCCACTGAACCTGAACCTGCATGTCTTGGGATCATGGGATGAAACTGGACAACCTGGAGAAAACCCATGCAAACATGGGCAGAACAGGCAAACTCAACACAAAGAGATCCTTCTTGCTGCTTATCACTGAGCCATATAAGGTTACCGAGTTTTGAAATCTGGCTGGTTGGATGGGGTGGACAACAGCTGCTGTTTTTACTTAAAAGACACTCTAGTTATGCCCCGTGTCCGAAAAGCGCACGACGTACTCCACACTATTGTGTATACACTGTGTACTATTCTACAAAGTGCATATTTTCAGCAGTTCATGTACCAGAGTGAACACACTTGATAGTATTTTACTTTCCAGGAAATGCATCACCAGTGTTGATGATGTTTCTGTGTCCACCATTTTGTTTCAAATTTTCAGTTGCAGGAAGCACCTCCCTTTCCAGTTCACATTGCATTCTGGGAGAATAGTGTCCATGCAAACCACACTTCAGATCGCCACCATATTAAGTATGCATACTTGTACTATCTAGTGCATAGTGCGTGACAAAAATTAGCCACACTATGTACTATGCACTCAAAAACAGCAAGAAATAGGGCATAGAGCGATTTTGGGACACAGCATTGGTCCTGCTCTCACAGTAAGCCTGAATGCGTTAATATTCTGATGTGAGATTCATCCTCCCAACTTTCTGCTTGGGAATAAACCACGAATAAGATACTTCTAAGAAGTCTTGAGCTAGCTTAGCATTCCCCATTGGGAAGCAGGGATTCAACCCAGTCCCACCCATAGCTTATATCACAATGTTGAGTGAAACCTGATGTAGCAAATTAGGTTACAGGGCTCCAAAGTGTCTCACAAAG
The DNA here is from genome assembly GCA_019788955.1 of Albula glossodonta. NCBI lineage: Eukaryota > Metazoa > Chordata > Actinopteri > Albuliformes > Albulidae > Albula > Albula glossodonta. The sequence goes on along the minus strand of JAFBMS010000004.1, from coordinate 25,163,405 downwards.
TTTACTTTCTCACATAGGGTCAAGGCTGTGATTAATAGACATGTTTTCCCAAGAGAAATTTCAAGACTATGCGACCACGGAGAAAAGGTCAGACTAGTGGCTGTTATGGCTCAATTTAACGGCAAAAACTCATGGTGCGACAGTCAAAACAGACTCGATTCTCAGAAACCGCTGACACTTTTATTTCAAAACATATGATGTGAATTTTACAAATATAAAATGTGACAGTCATGTTACTTCAACTGTCACATTCCAAAGAGCCATTATGTTAACTTTACCGAGAAACAGACATAACAAAATTGTGGATTTTCAAGAAAGATGTTCAAATCATTCATTGTAACACAGTCCCTTTATAACTGCATGTACTGACTTCAGACAATCAAAATAAAACAAGTAACGCTTCAGGACTGGATACATGTACAATGAATATCAGCCATCAGTACAGATTGTTCCAGGAAGATAAGTCTAATTCTTCACAATTAACGTTTGGATCTCCTTTCACTTCCTCAGCTAAAAATCCAAAAACGCATAATGGGGACTCTCAAACCATTTCCTGCCAAAGCGAGGGGATCTTTGTGGGTGCAATCAGAGCTCCTAATTGCAGAGACACCTGTCCTGCCATTCACACAGGAAGAAAGAGGGTCTAACACACAACACCCCCCATCCCCCTTGGAAATTTATAGACAGCTGAAATCTTCTCAAGAAGCTGGTACAAGGTACAACCTTTGACTTGGCAGCGCAGTGGGGGGGGAAGTGGGAGTAGGGTGTGGGTGGGTGTTGGGGGGCAGGGGCGGGGGGTTGGGTGACAACATGCTGGGCCAAGCAGCTTTTTTTTCGTGAGCATGTGTAGAGAGCTGTTTGGTGTTTGGTCCTGTGCAAAGCCAACGCTAGGCATGTGTTTGTGTGTTGATTAGGGGAGTGTAACTCTAAACAGCTGGAGCTCAGCTCTGGCAGGATGCTGTGGGGAGGTGGGGTGGAAGTGGGGGGGGGGGGGGGGGGGGGGGTAAGAGAAGAATTGGCAGAATTTCAAATGAGGGAATAAATAATCCGTTAAAGGATTCTGATGACTGAAGTGAAAAAAGAAAAAGAAATCTTGGATGGCTTCTCTGTTTCTCTTTTCTTGTTTTTTGATGAAGCCTAAGTTCTTTGGAGGAACCTGCCTTGAACCTTGGATCAGAGCTTTGTGTAATGTCATTGGTGCTGAACCACTGTGTACCCAGGATAAGAATAAAAAATACTGCCACCCCCCCCTTCAGAAAAAGCCTTATAGCTGAGCTCTTCCACTGAGTGCTCACAAATGAGTCTCTCAGAGCTGTAAGATCCTCAGGCACACAGTGATGAAAACTTCTGAGGTGAAAAGTCTTTGAAAGGTTACAACTTGCTGTAAAACTTACTTCTGTCGTCCTCAGATCAGGACAGGGCTGTTACCCTGCGCCAGTTTCAACCTAAACGGGTCAACCAGGATCAGTGGAAACGGTCAGGCAGTGATCTGGGCCTTATGCGTCATTACCAAGCTTAAACTTTATATAAAATGTGAACTGGAAGGAACTTGAGCTGAACACTTGTTTGGTATTCAGCTGCTGAGAGCGACGTAGAGACAGTCCTTCGAGGGGCAGATGCTCAGGATAGCATAATAGGTTCATATTTTTTTCATGACAGACTTTTTTTTTCCCCCTTTTTTTTCTTTGACGTATCCCTGGCCCTACATTTCAGCTGATATACCATTCTCAAAGTTTCTTTTGTCTCCTTTGTACTTTTCACAAATCACATTTGTACTTTTCTATTATTCAAATTCCAAAAACGCAATAAATACATTTCTATTAGAATGGAGATTTATAATTAATGCATTTTTTTTCAAGGAAAAAGAAAAAGAGTGTGAGGATAATTTAACTGGAAGGCAGAACAACGGAGCGGGCTCCCTGGAGAACAAACAGATGTTTACAATAGAGGGCCATCAGAGAGACATCATAGACATACCGCCAAGCTGCAGGAAAGCACGCTTGCCAGTTGTCAGAAATGTCTTCTCAGGTTTGTTGCTTGACGGTGCTGAATTCATTAATGAGACAGAATAAGATGAATTTTTTTTTACAGGGCGGGAAAATGGCAGGACTTGATTGCTAAAAGCCGAGTTGGATTCTTGCTGGGTTCTTCTGTGCCTTCAGTGGAAGACCTCTTTAAAGGACACCCGCGGTTTTTATCAAACGATCTTCGAAGAGAGGGGAAGGGTTGCTTCAGCCAAACGTTTTAACGAGATTGGCTCGTCAAGCTCTTGTCGCAGAAAAGACAGAATATCCCAGTCATGGAAAAGACAATTAGCATTTCTCATTCTAATTCAATTTCTCAAAATCAACATTTCGGTTTTTCATTATATTAACTTCATAGCAGTGGTTTTTCAGTGATCCTGGGTAATTAACAATCGAGATATCAGGGTGCGTCAGCAAATATGGAAATAATTGGCCAACCCTCATTTGCATAATATTCTGATCATTGTTCTGTGTATAATGTACATTTTATGAAGCATTTCAGTTAAAGACCAGTTACTTGTGAAATCAGGTCAAAAGCTGTATCTTCATACATTAAGGCTGTTTTGACCTGTGTGTGACCCTACTTTAACCCTTACTTATCCATGAAATTACACAATGGAGTAAACACGTACAGCTCTGTCTGACTGCCCCCTCAGACAGTTAATAATCCTAAACAAGGAAACAAATACATTTTTCTGCTATAATGACCATGACACATCATAATAACCTTAAATGGAACGTTAGCTTAAACGATAGCGACAGTTACATTCGTTTAGATGACAATGGAAAACAATGGCCAGGATTCAATCAACATTTGTACTTACTTTTTGCACAAAATGAATGCAAATAAAACAGTTTTGTGAGTTTGGTAAACCATAATGGTATTATTCAATTGTTAGTAAAAGTGAACAACATATGTTGATTGAATCCCAGCCAACATTATTGCTAAACTACCCTACTACCATACTCTGGTAAATGATCAGGACAAATTAAAGGCAGTTCTGCCCAATTTAAATCTGACTAACTTTTGCTCATACTGTCAGAGTGAAGTTGTCGGCTCACAAGTTCAATAGGCACATCATTTCACAACCAAAAGATAATTGCTGGGAACATCTGGAAAAGTCTGGAAGTGATTGATAACTATCAATCTGGAAAAAAGTTTACAAAGTGATTTCTAAGGCTCTGGGGCTCAACCAACCTTCAGTCAGAGCACTGAGAAGAATGTGAATGCTCATCTCAAATATGCAATAAAAGCACTAAAGCACTTTGATGATTGTAATGAGATTAAGACCAGTGTTCTTTGGATAGATATGTCTTGGGTCTTTGGGTGACATGGGCCCTGTAATGTCTATCAAAAACCAAACACAGTGAGTGGGCACGAATTGACACAGGAAGTGGGTACTATCACACACAGGTAGTATACACTAATGCACACAGGAAGTGTGTATTAATACATACAGGAAGAGAGCACTACCATATACAGGGAGTGGACACTATTACACACAGCGAGAATGTACTAATATACACAGGGAAAAGGCAACTAATACACCCAAAATGTAGGAAGGCCCTAATACACACAAGAAGTGGGCACTAATACACACAGGGAGTATGCACGAACGCACACAGGGAGTGGGCACTAATACACACAGGGAGTGGGCACTAATATAAACAGGGAGTACGCACTAATACACACAGGGAGTGGGCACTAATATAGACAGGGAAAATGCACTAAAACAGACAGTGAGTGTGAATTAACATGATGAGAAGTAAGCCCTATCCAGAAAACCCCTTATCAGTGATCACTTTGCACACATGGGCACTATCAAATACAGGTAGTGCACTTACACTGAGTGCACTGTGAGTCTTATTCACGCTGGAAAGTGTGCACTTTGAGCCCAAGGCCCCTGATCTCTTAGGCTTCCATGTTCCACAGCGGCTTTTATAGAGTTCTTGAGCACGTCTCCAGAGCTCCAGGATAGCGCTGCTGAGTGCGTCTCCAGAGCTCCAGGATAGGACTCCTGAGTGCGCCCACAGAGCTCCAGGATACGGCTCCTGAGTGCATCTCCTGAGCTCCAGGATAGGGCTCCTGAGTGCTCTCCCAGAGCTCCAGGATAGGGCTCCTAAGTGCTCCCCCAGAGCTCCAGGATAGGGCTCCTGGCATGTCTCCAGAGCTCCAGGATAGGGCTCCTGAGTGCGTCTCCAGAGCTCCAGGATAGGGCTCCTGAGTGCATCTCCAGAGCTCCAGGATAGGGCTCCTGAGTTCGTCTAAAGAGCTCCAGGATAGGGCTCCTGAGTGCGCCCACAGAGCTCCAGGATAGGGCTCCTGAGTGCGGCCACAGAGCTCCAGCATAGGGCTCCTGAGTGTGTCTCCAGAGCTCCAGGATAGGGCTCCTGACCGCGCCCACAGAGCTCCAGGATAGGGCTCCTGAGTGCGGCCACAGAGCTCCAGGATAGGGCTCCTAAGTGCTCCCCCAGAGCTCCAGGATAGAGCTCCTGACATGTCTCCAGAGCTCCAGGATAGGGCTCCTGAGTGCGTCTCCAGAGCTCCAGGATAGGGCTCCTGAGTGCGCCCACAGAGCTCCAGGATAGGGCTCCTGAGTGCATCTCCAGAGCTCCAGGATAGGGCTCCTGAGTTCGTCTAAAGAGCTCCAGGATAGGGCTCCTGAGTGCGCCCACAGAGCTCCAGGATAGGGCTCCTGAGTGCGGCCACAGAGCTCCAGCATAGGGCTCCTGAGTGTGTCTCCAGAGCTCCAGGATAGGGCTCCTGACATGTCTCCAGAGCTCCAGGATAGGGCTCCTGAGTGCTCCCCCAGAGCTCCAGGATAGAGCTCCTGAGTGCGTCTCCAGAGCTCCAGGATATGGCTCCTGAGTGCGTCCCCAGAGCTCCAGGATAGGGCTCATGAGTGCGTCTCCAGAGCTCCCAGAGACACGCCTGGGTGGTCAGGCTTACACGCGCGCTGACAACGCTCCACCGTTTAATTCAGAGCCGTACATCTTTCAAAATGGACCTACACTCCCTCTGCCACTATTTCCCCTTCAAGCTTGTAGCTCTCAGTGACAGCCTGTCAGCACAACTATTAGACCTTTCATTTCTACTTAGTTATTCAGTGCATACTGTTTCTCAGTCATCTTCCATCTTCAATATTCGTCTGTTAAAAAAAAGCATGCTATAAAACAATATGCTGTAGCATAGCACGTTATTCGCAATGGAAATTATTATAACATTTCCATGGAAACAAGGAGTTAAAATTAAAATATAGAGATATATATTTTTTTACTCATCCCTTTCTCTTCAACCACACCTGCCCCCCAAGTTCATTTCCCCCCCAATGCAAATTAGCATTATAACCATGAAATTAAATTGCAATTCCCAGGAGATTTACATACAGATTATTGTATACTGCAGGTATTTAGAGATCTACATGTCACGGTGAGTGGAATTAATTCCATGATAGACTGAGACTTAGAGAGATTTCATACCTCTGTGTCTGGCGAGGGCTTGTGTGTTCATTAATTAGGTTTTCCACACTGGAAGGGTAATAAATCATAATTCAATGGAGACTTCCTCCCGGCAAGGCTACTTCTTATATGAAAACAGTATAAAAGATTACGAACGCCGTAGTGAGTGCAGCTGTGAACACAAAGTGGTTTTATGAGAGAGAGAGAGAGAGAGAGAAATGTTTCTCCACCCTCAGTTCTCTTTCCTATCCATCTGATCCCAGGATTCTGGTGCAAAGTCTGCCTGCTGCAGGTGGAGGTTAGGGAATGATACTTTTCATGGTCCAGACAGGATATTGGTGACCCCAAATCTGGTAATGTCCTCCATTGTTAACAATGCCTCTCTCAGGAAAATATTCATCTCAATATTGACTTTCCCAGGTCTGATTGTATGTCCCAAATAAATAATTAAACAAATAAATAAATAAAATTGGCATAGCTGCCTGGTTGTTGTGCTATACGATTTGAATACGTTACACGGAAATCCATATTTACAGTACCACAGGGAACAGAAAGCAAAATATTCAGATTTAATGACAGTCTGTCATTTCGGAGGACTCAGTTCCCAGTGCTGGGAGCTCTATAAGGGATTATTTCGGTCTTGGTTGGCTTCATCTCTGCTCTTTTCCAGTCTATTGCATAATTTCGTAATGAGCAATAGCTTCTGTGTTCAGATGACGTGATGTACAGCCTGATAAACAATTACAGATCAAAAGGCATCGTGTCAGGTCAGAGCAAAGCGGGGGACACACCGCGTGTATGAAGGCGACGCTTTTACGGTATCTGAGCAACGGTAGCACGTTGATTGTTAGAGGATGGATCGAGTTAGCTTTCAGCCCTTGTCGTTTTAATTACTTCTACCTCTCTCTTTTTAACTAAGATGATAGAAGCTAAGATGCCCATGGGAAAAAAGTTTTGAAGCTGTTCATGATCGTATTTGGGTAATTTCAAATGTAACCAGTAATTATATTTTTTTTGTTCCACCCTCTTTCTTTTTGAAAGGGACAGGATTTTTGCAGATGTTATCCGGGCTGCACAGTCGCGCACGAGTTACGTTTTCCCCCAACTTCATCGCCTCAGAACCCTCCCAGTGATCAGCCTGTTATTTAAGTTGTGCAGAGACACGGACACTGGCCCTCCTGTGAGTCTAAAAGGAAAAAATATATTTTTTTAGGTATTAACCATATCTCCAGCTTCATGGAGAGATGAAACTTTTATTTCCCCTATGTACAGCACTGCAGCTGTGCACAGAATCCTTCTCCACAGTAAGTTTTCGCGCTGAATACATTACCCAGAGCCGACTCCAGCCTGATCGCCCTAATAAGGGGGAACTAGGTGGTGACCTTCCATGGCTAGGTCTTAAGCCTGGCGTCAGCAATATTGTTTGTGTTTTTTTTCCCTCCTCCTGCATTTTATCTGTGGCTGCAGGGATCCGAGTGTCTGTCTCAGCTCGCCCCCATCTCATCATTCAGGCCCCCTTGCTTCTCACCGCGTTTCCCCTTGCGGCAGGACCCCTGGGGACGACGGACTTACAACTTCAGCTCTGGTAACCTCGTTTGTGCGGACCCGGGTAGAAAGAAAGAGAGTGAGACGGAGAGAAAGAGAGACCAGTGCGTTACTGTCTCACGTTCATTTAATAATCCTCGCTCACTGGAAGATTTTAATAATCAGCTCTCTCGCTCTTGGAAGAGTTAAGTGATAAGCTCTCTATCTCACAGAAAGAGTTTTCTAATCAGTTCTCTCTGTGTGTGTGTGTGTGTGTGGGGGGGGGGGGGAAGAGTGCAATAATCAGCTCTCCCTCTAGCTCTGGAAGGATTTCTACCTTCTTCAGCACTGTACTGCAGCTGCAGTCTAATGAGTACCCTTCAACATAATGACTACTATACCGTATGCATGACTGTATGTTTGTCTGTCTGAGTGCAGGTAAGTATGTATGTATGTCAAGCTATCTCTGTGTATATATGTATGTATATAGTAGTGTACACAATCAAACCTTCAAACACCAATTCAGAAGGGCAAGCATTGAAAAGAAATGCTATCACACTTAACATTGATTTTAAAAATACAATATGCAAGTGTAATTGGACAAAGGAGCATGTCTTTATGCTTCTATTACAATATGCCATTTAGGATAATTAACAAAAAAAAAAACTAAAGCCCAAGGACTGCTTGTACAAATCGGTGCTAAATGATTGGAAAGCCAGCTAAAGTGCAAACTTAAATAAATAGCAGACATGATTAGAAACAAAAGTAAATGAAGCTAACTACCTAGCTTTAAGGATAAACCACATTCAGGTTCCTGTAATCTTTCTAGCCAATGCAAAAACCCAACTGAGTTGAAATTATGAAATCTTTCCTGCAGTAAATCATGTTTGTGGAGGCAAAGCAGAGTTTTATGTACATAAACAGACTAACTTCCTCAACATTACACATTTATAAGGTGTTGTTTAATACATCAGAACCTGTCTTCTCGTCATCTGCTGCTTCCTATTTAAGGATTCTCTCTTGCCTCGCACAGGTACAGTAGCTCAATCTAATTTGTTTTTTCCCTTTTGGTATGTTCTTATAGTCAGCAATGCCAAATGTACAGACACAGAGCTAATCTTCATTATCAATGAGCACTTTAAACATGTGCCACAACTCCAAACAAACATAGTTTAGATGAGGACCACACACACAATACGATAATGTAATGATACATTACAAAATGGTAAATTCATATGTACCCCTTGTGTATGTATTATGTGGGGAGATGTGTAGGAATGGCACAAAAAATAATGTGCCGATATTAGTTTTTTCTTATTATAGAAAAACAATTCTTATGATAGTCCACTGGGAATCCACATTCTTGCAAACAGGAGACTTGCTGATTGGCTGAGGGTCTTTCAGTTCACGCTCTTCTACTGCACTCGCCATTGCAGACAAATTGCCTGGCTGCTTCTCCTTTGCTAATAGCTTGAAATGATACATCATCAGGATTTGAATTTTGATCAGGGGCTTTGCTTCAGTTGGCTAAACAAATGAAGAAACAAACCTAAATTTTTTTATCTCACACTCGAGTGGCAACATGTGGATATGTCTGGTTTTTTAATATTATTTCTCTGCACGATCAGCCGCGTTCTGAACCGAAAAGTCACTCAGTTCACAGCGTGGAACAAACTGAGCTGCCGATACCAGACAGTTCACTTCAAAGGCGCAGACTGTTGCATCTTACAGGTGTGCGTGTATGTGTGTGTGTGTGTGTGTGGATGTCTCAGTTCATCTTTATGTACACAGCAAAAAAAAAAATCTAAGCCAATGGCTTGGAATTGTGTTTATAAGAACAAGAATTGTTTTTATAAGGACATTCAGCTAGCTTCGAGAAAATATGTCTTGTTTTACAAGAAGTAAAATTGTCCATTGGCATATATTTGAGATATAAGATTGAGCTTTTGACATATTTTCTCATAGTTGTCAGCTGAATTTTCTTATGAATACTAGGCCAGTCAATTTATCTCAGAATAAGAAAAATCAGATCTATTGTCTAGTTGTCAATATTTTTGGCTTGTTAAGGTTTCATATTTTACAGTGTAGGTCTTTCTATCTATTAAAGTATGCCAGTTCTGTGTGTATAATAACATCTCCATAGCTTTGGGAAGCCAACTCCAGTCTTTATGGTGAGGGAAGGCACTTGGGGAGTTCTCAGCTCATATCTGGCTTATTTAAATCAAGTGTTATTATTACCGTCACTCCTGTGACTCTCTTTCCGAATGCCATTGTAAACTGTACCAAGGATATGAAAGAGAGTGAAAGTGAGGCGTGGGCCGGTAGCTAGCCTCGCGTACGTACCCGTGTTCACGGGGCGTGATGTCTGCTTTATAATGCCAGCCGTTGTTCTCTGACACGGACTGAGAGGTTCAGACGAGGTTAGTGTGCCCCCCCCCCCCCCCCCCCCCCCCCCCCACCAGTTCCGCAGTTTGAGTGGTCGGGCCATAAGCCCGGTAGAGCCGCCTGTGGAGTGGTGTATGGAAATCGATGGCTCTCCTGTGACTAACTTACAGAAAAAGGAGCGGTGAGACAGACGCTGTGCCTTGCATTTAAATAGCTGTAAATTTGCTGCTGGATTCTCCCTGCTTCCTGTCATTTCCTTCTGTAATGGTGGCTGATGGGCGCGGGCAGAGTGCGATTTTACCGTTCGGCTGTCAGGGACGCTCTCCTGCTCTGATTGCTGATGGAGGTGTCTTGTGTGAGCATGTGCGTATATGTGTGTGTGATATCCTTATGGGGACTCTTGCATACAGGCACATGCACACACTCACACTCATACTCACACACACATATTTATATACACACATGCTCACACAAAACACCTCCAGGTGCATGTTTATGTGTGTGTGTGATATCCTTATAGGGACCCTTAACTACAGGTATACACACAGACACATACACATGCTCACAAAACACCTCCATATTTAAGTGTGTGTGTACCTGTATGTAAGGATATCAACATCTGTGTAGAGTCTTCTATGTTATAATTCCTCTGCAGTAAACACTGTATGAGATCCTGATGTTGAGATTTTCCTGTAGTTACAGATTTCCTGTTCCTTGTGCCAGTCACATACATACATAACCCCCAATCAAATATCCTTGACAGTTAGAGTCAGGAGCAGGCCATCAATTCAGTCCTGAAGCTATAACATTGACTAATCAATATATCTGCACATTCTTCAGCAAAAGAGTTCAGAGGTGACATGAATTAATAACAACTGTGCATACATTAAAGATAGGCACGATGGAAGTTTGGACAAACTGAAAAATGTGAGGGAAAATATTCCAACAGCCCGCTTTTTCGAGATATGCTCTGTTGGTTGTGAAAGTAAACCCACATCCTTTCACATCACACCACACAGTGAAACGCAGGACTAATTACTCCACAATTAGTGTCAACTCTTCCCTTAGAACTTTCTGGAAGATATTTGTTGCCTTGTGATAATAACAGGACATATCGTAGATAAGGATCACAGGACTTCACAAAACCTCTGTCACGTGTTCTAACAGGGCTCTGTGATGATTTATGAGCTAAAATGAAAAAAGGAAATTATCTAATACATTATACTATTAGCATACTTTTAAACATGTGATTTAAATACACAGAGACAGCTACACTAATAACTGAAATTGTCATATGGCTGCACTGCACCAGGTCACCTCTGAGGTGGTACAATATGCCAGTTTTTAAAGCAAACTGAATTGATTCCCTGAATCTATGGAACATTTTATATTTATCATATCCAGTGATATTTCATCTTTGACAGAAATTAATCATAAGACAAGATGTGAAAGATGTAGACACTAGCCGGGTTTAAACATGAGACCCAGATTGAATGAGGATCCACAGTCTGGACTTTGAGAATAAAAATGTACCTGAAAAGGATTTTAAGACACTGAAACCTCATGCTTGGTTTATCCCACACACTTAATTATGCCTGCCGGCAGACTACAGTACAACAGAGTACAGTGTGTACCGTATAAAAACCCAGAGCGTTTATGTGGTGTTCAACTGAATTCACCTCATTTACACTTTTTCTTTCCGCACAGTGTGGGACACACTGTACATATTGTACAGTTAATCACAGGCATAATGAGTCACGTCAAGTTTAATAACAGAGCTATGGCTGGAACACGGGAGCATATAACCCAAAAAAAAAGAAATACATGAATATAAAGCTAAACAGACTGGACGTGTCAGCCGGGGGAGTGGTGCGTTATTTCGGCTCTTCGCACCGCGGGAGTGTCGAACTGAATTACTCCTGATGCTCCAGCACCCTCCCGAATGTGCTCCTCTCGCAGTCCATCTGATTGTGGAGGTGGTGGAGTGCACAGAGTGGAGAGAGAGGGAGAGAGAGGGGAGGGGGCGAGATGTTTTCGTTTAGTTTTTTCAGTGGCTATATCTGCTCACTGTATGCGGCAGTCCTGTATCTCGCAGAGGGTACCCTGCTACCCACTAACACAGTCCGTTTCTCCAGCTCAGATAGCGTAGCAGGAATGCTAAACCACTTCAATCCCAAACCTCCCCCACACCTCAACAAACACCTCAAAACCCCAAAACCAAGCAAATACATTGTGCCTTCAGGGGCCCCTGAAAAAAATATATGTATAATCAAAATAATTATAAACACCCTCAAAACACGGTCTCCCCCAGGCTCAGGGAAGCCATCTAGCCAAACTTTGAAGCATGGAGGTGTAACAGTACGACTCGAAATGGAAAAACTCCCCCCTCCCGCGATTCGGCCCAGCTGCAGGAGTGGCAGGCGTGCTCTCTGTAATGGATCATTACAGTGCGACGGAGGCAGGATTTATTTCCTCAAATTAACTGGCTGCCTGAGGCACTTTCTCAAATTTAAATAGAACGATTTTCCCTCAAATTTGCAACCGAAACGTATTAGAATCGTTATTGACAGTATGTATTGCAACAAATATATATATATACATTTCATTTCTTGTTGTGGACTAGTTGTTGTTTGTTTGCTCGTTAAGAGGTAGATTCCAGTCACGTCCACGCCGTGGTGTTGGTTTCTTCACTAATTACCGTGTTCGGGAGACAGAGGCAGCAGACATTTTTTTCTCATTTACAAACACGTCCTGCCTGAGTCATCTTTTACGCTCTCGTACACACCAGCAAGCAGTTCATTAGTTTTATTTGGGTTCCTTTATATTTATTCTTTATTTTCCACAGAGAGACGGTAAATGTTATTTCCTGAGTTGTCTGAGTTGGTAGCTTGACGAAAGCCATCTTTTTTTTTTTCTTTGTGGACAGCGATCTGTCGTCTTTTTGGTCGAGCGCGAAAATGTGGGCCCGCCACTTGAGTGCACGCAGAGAGCTGTCAGTCAGAGTGAGACAGCGTGCCATGACATGGTGACATCTCCCCCCGAAAACCACCCCCCCCACCCACCCACCGTCTCCGTCCTAGAGTACTGAAGGCACTCAGACGACTGGGCCTGAGCGTACATTCTGCAAGCCAATTTCAGGCTATTCCTCTACATGACAACTACAAATCTGCACTATAGGTCTGTGAGATAATTACTTCCATGTAACTGGGGGTGATGGCGGGGAGGCAGCAGGGTTGGTGGGAGGTGGAGGGGGGCATGGCGCATACTGATTGCTGAATTTATCTTAACACCTCGCAGTGGGAAACTATGAAGTACCGATAAAGATATGGCAGAGATGGAGGGGAAGGGAAAACCCTTAGTCTTTACTTTCTGTGAGATCCCCCTGTCTGTCTGCAAACACACACAAATATATATACACACACACAAATATACACCTATTTATGTGCTCTTACACACATGCACACGCACACACATGCATGTGTTCTTATAAGGCACACATATACACACATAAACTACTGTGCTACTTCACAATTACACCCCCACAACCAAAATGTATTCTTATTCAGTTAAAAGAAGCTTTTAGCCTGTATCAGTCTCCAATAAGTAAGAATCGTCTTTGAAGAAGTGTATTATATTATCTGTTTTAACTGCAGGCGTAAAAATTCTGGCAGCACACACTGGATTGAAGCCTAATTGGAGGATGGCACATTTTTTAATTTAGAATTTTGGAAGTCATGCAAATCCTAATTGATTAACGTGCAGTACTGTTCTGCACTGCATTTACTGAAGGGAGATATTTTCTCACATTTTCTTACTCTTTACGACAATTCAGTCTCTTTTGCTGACTGCTTCCACGAGATAAGAAGCGGCACCTATGGACTAGCAATCCGATCCAAATTTCCGGAAGAGAAAGCTGGTCCCTCTGTCTCAACATCTTTGGGCTGGCAGGCATCTAACTTCATACCGCTACAAAGCCTGCTTATTCTTAACTCCTACTGTCACAAGGTACACACTTCTGATAAAGTGCAAACAAATGTAAGATGCTATGAAATATTGCACTAGCGTTTACACTCATTTTATCTATTATGAAAACAGTACCTTCTTATTTTAATTATAAATTGTTGTAATTTATGAACACAATGAAATTGTCTCTGTAAATTATATCCTGAAGCAATAAGAGAGCACACTGTCAAAGAAAATAAGTCTTTTAATTATGAATATACCTTCAATGATGCAAGTGTGTTTTTGCCAAATTATCACACTGCTTTTCACATTGCTAGAGAATAGCAGTAGACTCCTCTACGACATGATGTTATCCCTGTATTGTTCTTGCAGTGTCCAATTCTAAGCTTTGGCTTTCAAGTTTCAATCCCATTGGTGGGTTTTGAAACCCGTCATTCTCCAGGTGCCTCAGTAAGGGGATGGGAGGTTGTTCC